>OV702297.1:483949715-485199715 GCA_916181665.1 Avena sativa | reverse complement strand
CATTCATAGCTTCCTAAGAATGCTCTACAAAGACTTGTTTATTCGCCACGATTTCAACTTATCGAAATCTCCAGAAACTCGAACTTGCCATAACACTTATGGTGTTGTTTCCACGAATCTTTTAGATGTTCCTTTGTATTTCAAATGAGTGTTTGCTTATTTTGATCTCTAACTCTAAATGACAACTATAACCCCGATAAGAGATAATATTATACCATATGTATCTTAATACATAATGATTATGATTTTTAGGCATTTCAACACAGTTTGAATTTATCCAATTATCATAATTTGTGAAACATCTTTCACAAGTTCCTTTTATGCTAAACTTAAATTGAATACTTTAGTCGTGTCGATCAAATCGAAGAGACTTGTTAATTCAATATCCTCTTTGTTGTTGTGAACTCATTTGAACAATTCAAATCGTTTCAAACTCATGTTTCATTAAGTAAATACACTTATTCACTTAAGTCCACAATTAACAAATGATTTCCACTATTTGTTGAAAATACGATACATCACTATGTATAAGATTCAACATTTCTTTGCATATCACCGTTTTATCAGAATGTGGAGTTTTAGTCATTCTGCCCAAGAGGCATGGTTTTGCAAAGTCTCTAGATTAAGCATCTAGGACCCCGATCTTCATTAAGAACATGCAATAACCAAAATGACATAAACTATAGTGTCATTTCATTATTAAACTTTGGATATCTTTTAGCATTCTAATCCTTTATAAATGCTTAAACCATTATCATTAACATAGTGATGAGAATAACATATTTATAATCATAATGTGACCATAAGGTATTGTTCATAATAATAGTACAAACTAGCTTGTAACTCGTTCATATGAATAATCGTCTCGCCATAAGCAAGACACACAAACATGATTACAAAATTATATTCAAGTCCACTGATCCAAATGATAAAATTTGAGGAAAGAGGTGATGTCGGCCATCAACTGTTTTGCTTGCCGTCATCAAGTCACGCTGCCTCAAAACCAGCAATTCTCAAGTAGATCCTCCTGTTTTCACAAAATAGGACAAGTATCAAATACTTTGCAAATTGCAGCGAGTTTTGCAAGAACCACATTTATAATTTGTATATCTTACATATACCTTTTCATCCATGACCTCCATTGCAATCAAGCCCTTCCAAGAGTTCTCAACTCTAATGCAAGATCGCTAAGTGTTTTTCCAAACATTTTGGAGTCATCGAATTATCTCCTAATGGTTATTGTATCAAGAAGATAATATCACCTTTTATGAGGATATCCCTCAGGCGTGGGTATTAATCTATGAAGTTGGACCCTTTTGCTAAGTTCCAAATTAAGCAATATATTCCCATGGTCGCAAAGGACCTCGATGGGATAGGCTAAGATCTACTAAGATATTTGTAAACAGACATCTAGACTAAGTTTATAATAAGAGATCAATTTATAATTGGTCTCCACTAAAATTACCATCCCCTAGACAACTTTAGTGATCGCATGATCCCTATCCTCTACACCTCCCCCGATTAACACGGCCATCAGTGCATTATCAAAGGTAGACATTCAACAATGCCAATCACATCATCCATGTGACTCATGCTCGATCTTTCGATCTCTTGTGTTCCGAGGCCACGCTTCTATGGCGTGCTAGGCTCGCCAAATCTAACTTGTGTGTATTCGATATGCAACATGGCTTACACCCACTGTATGCGAACGTAGATATGTCTGACCCCTACTCACCGCAGGGCGCCTCATACCGAAGAACTTTCTTGGTGGTGCACACATAAGGGGAACACGAAACATTGGAATTCAATAGGGATTATCTTATTTGCTACCGTTGAGTATCTAAATACTAGCACACAATAAGATGTAAAACAGGTATCAACATCATATGTATAATGTGATATGATATGGTCTTTCTTGCGCCTTGATCTCCATCGAGTGCTCCGGCATGATCTCCATCTTGCCCTTGGTTTGACGCCAAGTCCACGACGCCGCTACCAGGTCGTCCATCGGAACGATGATTATTACTATACTACTTAGTAACAGAAAAGTAAACTACTTTACCTTCGCAACGACCAATGCCATATCATAATCACATGCCCCCTGCAAAATAAAGTTAGACGCCTCTACTTTATCTATTGCAAGTTTTACGTGGTTGTTAGGGCTTTCGCAATAGAACCGTTTCTAATCTACGAACTTTCCAACCACAACATGGATCCAACAGTTGTCTATACTACACCCCTTTCGGGGCCCTCCGTTGTAAATGCTATATCAACTATCGAATGAGAGACAGACACCCGCTTGCCAATTATACGGTACAATCCGTATGTTGAGCGTGGAACCAGTCTCGCGTACGAATACGCGTAAGGTTGGTCCAGGCCGCTTCATCAAACAATACCGCGATATAAACAAGTACACGTTAGAGGGTAACAACTAAGGGATCAATGCCCGCACAAAACTTGTGCGTACTGGCCGTACATCACTCCTACGCATAGATCGGCTATGATACCACTTAAGGGTAATTGCAGCAGAAAACAAAAAAATTCCTACGATGTAACCCCAAAACTGCATAGGATCTATCTATATAGTAATGCGGTAACGGCCGATGCGTAGAGAATACATACCCTTATAGACCGTACGCGGTTAACGTTCCGCGGAGAACGTGGTTGAAGTAGTCGTACTCATAGCTGACCTTAAGATCGCGAAGCTCCTCGCAGGTCACCCTTGCTCCTTCTTCATCTTCATCGTGCAGCAGCTACGGCTCACGACATTTAAGCACCCCAAGTGTTGCGCCTCGTGTCTTTGTACACATCTGGTGCATGATGAGACCTCCGGCTCCCCGATCCCGTCGGGAGTGCGGAAGTTGATATCCAGCTAGGAATCCCAACGCAACGTCATGCTGCAGGTGTGCCTCGATCGCACAGCCCAAACTAAGGGCCATGGTCACAAGGTATAGAGAGAGGGAGGGAGAAAGTCAACCAAAGGACTTCTCAAGTTGTGTGTTTAATCCCACCCATGGTCACCCCTTTATATAGGCGGAGGGGGTGTGCCTTTCTCAAAGGCTAAGCCATGTGGGACTAATTGCTAAAAGAAAAGACAGCAGGATTTTCGTCCATCCGGATGGGCCAAAATCCAGCCCAAGAGGAAAAGGGGAAGCAGCAGCCAGCGCCGGATGGGCCGACGCGCCCTGGCGGCCCAGCTCGCGCGTGTCACCTCGTTGTGACCGAGGATGGCCGGGTGGGTCGGCTGGCCACCCTCGTGGCCCAGCGTCGCCCGCGGCGACAGCTAGTGCGAGGCCCGGGTGGGCCGCTGTGCCTCGCCGACCTGTTGGCTTCCGGCGCCGAGCGCCTCCACCCCGGGTGGGCCGCCTTCCCCTCCGGCCCGGTGGCCTGGCCTGCTCCCCCGCGAGCCCCGCATGGGCCGGGGTCGAGCCAGGTCGGCTGCCGTGGCTGGTAGCTGG
Source organism: Avena sativa (assembly GCA_916181665.1). NCBI lineage: Eukaryota > Viridiplantae > Streptophyta > Magnoliopsida > Poales > Poaceae > Avena > Avena sativa. The sequence goes on along the minus strand of OV702297.1, from coordinate 485,196,257 downwards.
TGCCCGCCCTTGTGCGGCGTGTGATGGGTTCATAGCATGGAAAACAAAAAAATTCTACCGCAAGAACGAACAAAACCTAGATCTAATCTAGATAAAAGCCAAGATCTAATCTATTAGACATGAGCAACGAGATAGATCTGCACTAACCCTCGTAGAACCGAAAGCGTTACGAGATTAGATCTCGGGGTTGATGTAGTCGATCACTTGCCGATCTCAAGATCGTGTGGACGATCCTTCCGGCGCCACGTTCCGGCAGCGCTTCCGCAGTCGGTCACACATGCGGAGTCGAAGCAGACCTTCCTCTCCCTGTTCCAGCGAGCATCAGAGGTAGTAGATCTTCTCCACGGAATCCCAGCAGCACGACGGTGTGGTGGTGGTGGTGGAGAGAATTCTGCAGGGCTTCACCTAAGCCAGAGCAGAGCGAAGGTAGAGGAGAGAGGCGGCCGCTGGAGCTTGTTATGAGAGAGGGCTAGGAGGAGGCGCCCCCTCCCTTCTAATTAAAGGAGGGAGGCGTGCCTAGGGAGGGGGAGTCCTAGTAGGACTCCCCTCCTCCTATGGCCGGCGGGTTGGGAAGGGGGGGAGGAGTCCTGCTCCCTCACGAGTTCGTGTCTCGCCCCACAAGGTTTCCTTTGACCCTTTCTTGGTTTTCAAGCAAACTCCAAGAACTCTTCTAGAATCTTCCAGAACATTCCGAAACCTTCTAGAATCTTCATACAAACACTCCGGAACATTTCCTAACTTAGAAAATGATCCCCAATATATGAATCTTATTCTCCGGACCATTCTGGATCTCCTCGTGATGTCCCAGATCCAATCCGAGACTCCGAACAACATTCAGTTTCCAACGCATATTCCATATCTACTTAAAACAACTTCGAACCTTAAGTGTGTCACCCTACGGTTCGTGAATATGCAGACATGATGAAGACACCTCTCCGATCAATAACCATCAGCAGGATCTGGAGATCCATAACGGCTCCCACATACTCAACGATGACTTCGTGATCGATAGAACCATTAACATACGAAACCAATTCCCTTTGTCACGCAATATTTCTACTTATCCGAGGTTTGATCGTCGGTATCTCCATACCTAGTTCTACCTCGTTACTGATAAGTACTCTTTACTCGTTCCATGTTATGTCATCCCTTGTGACCTAGTCACATGCTTGCAAGCTAACTAGATGACATTCCACCGAGAGGGCCCAGAGCATATCTATCCGTCATATGGATGGACAAATCCCAATCTTGGTCCATGCGCTTCAACACATACTTTCAGAATACCCAATGACACCTTTATAACCACCCAGTTATGAAGCGGTGTTTGATGTCATCAAAGTACCCATCCGGTGATGGTGATTAATATAACCTCATGGTCGAAGGATTAGGTTACTATGCATTTGAAAGCTTACAGCAATACTAACTTAATGACTTGATCTTATGCTACGCTTACTATGGGTGTGTGTCCATCACATCATTCTCCTAATGATATAGATCAGGAAACCATGATCATCATTTAATCAACAAGCTAGTTCCACAATAGGCTTACTAGGGACTCTTTTATGTTTACAAAACACACATGTATCAGTGTTTCCTTATAATACAATTATAGCATGGGATGTAAACATTCATCATAAACACAAAGATATAATAATAACCACTTTTATTATTGCCTCTTGGGCATATCTCCAACAGTCTCCCACTTGCACTAGAGTCAATAATCTAGATTACATGGTAATATACCTAACACCCATGGCGTTCTAGTGTTGGTCATGCTTTGCTCTAGGGAGAGGTTTAGTCAACGGATTTGCCACATTCAGATCAGTGTGTACTTTGCAAATCTTTATGTCACCATCTCGGACATACTCGCGAATAGCATGGAAACGTAGCTTGATGTGCTTCAGCTTGCTATGTGACCTTGGCTCATGTGCATTAGCTATGGCACCTGTGTTGTCACAGTAGATGGTCATCGGGTCCAACGCACTGGGAACCACGCCAAGTTCAGTAATGAACTCCTTCATCCATATGGCTTCTTGTGCAGCCTCCGAAGCAGCTATGTATTCCGATTCAGTTGAAGATTTCGCCACAACTCTTTGCTTGGCACTCCTCCAGCTCACTGCAGCACCATTCAAAATAAATACGTATCCAGACTGTGACTTCGAGTCATCTGGATCGGTGTTCCAACTAGCATCAGTGTAACCGTTTACAACAAGCTGTTCATCACCTCCATAAGAAAGAACCATATCCTTAGTCCTATTCAGGTACTTTAGGATATTCTTGACCGCTGTCCAGTGTTCCATTCCAGGATCACTTTGATATCTGCTAGTCAAACTAACAGCATGTGCTATATCCGGTCTTGTACACATCATGGCATACATGATAGAACCTATGGCCGAGGCATAGGGAATATTATTCATCTTTTCTCTATCTTCTGCCGTAGCCGGACTTTGAGTTTTACTCAAGGTCTTACCTGACAACATGGGCACGAACCCTTTCTTGCTCTCTTCCATTCTAAACTTCTTTAGAACTTTGTCTAAGTATGTACTTTGTGAAAGCGCTATTAGGCGTCTTGATCTATCTCTATAAATCTTGATGCCTAGAATATATGCCGCTTCGCCAAGATCCTTCATTGAAAAACTATTATTCAAATAGGTTTTGACGCTATTAAGAAGTTTTGTATCATTCCCAATCAACAATATGTCATCTACATATAGTACTAGGAATGATACAGAGCTCCCACTCACTTTCTTGTAAATACAAGCTTCTCCATAAGTTTGTATAAATCCAAATTTTTTGATTACTTTATCAAAACGTTGATTCCAACTCCGGGATGCTTGCTTCAGTCCATAAATGGAGCGCTGAAGTTTGCATACCTTGTCAGCACCACTAGGATCGACAAAACCCTTGGGTTGTACCATATACAACTCTTCCTCAATGTCACCATTAAGGAACGCCGTTTTGACATCCATCTGCCAAATCTCATAATCGAAATATGCAGCGATTGCTAACAAAATCCTCACAGACTTTAGCTTCGCTACTGGTGAGAAAGTCTCATCATAGTCAACTCCTTGAATTTGTCGGAACCCTTTCGCGACAAGTCGAGCTTTATAGACGGTAACATTACCATCAGCATCTGTTTTTCTTTTGAAAATCCATTTGTTCTCGACAGCCTTACGGCCATCCGGCAAGTCCACCAAAGTCCATACTTGGTTTTCGTACATGGATCCCATTTCGGATTTCATGGCTTATAGCCATTTGTCGGAATCTGGGCTCACCATAGCTTCTTCATACGTTGCAGGGTCATCAGTGTTGTCCACCAACATGACGTTCAAGGCAGAGTCATACCACTCAGGAGTGGTACGAACCCTCGTTGACCTGCGAGGTTCAGCAGTAACTTCGTTCGAAGTTTCATGATCACCATCATTAGCTTCCTCTCCAGTTGGTGCAGGCGGCACAAAAACATCTTCCGGTGTTGCGCTACTCCCAACTCCGAGAGAAGGTTCAATAACCTCGTCGAGTTCTACTTTCCTTCCAGTCACTTCTTTCGAGAGAAATTCCTTCTCAAGAAAGGATCCATTCTTGGCAATGAAAACTTTGCCTTCGGATCTATGATAGAAGGTATACCCAATTGTTTCTTTAGGGTATCCTATGAAGACGCATTTCTCCGCTTTGGGTTCAAGCTTATCAGGCTGTAACTTCTTTACATACGCTTCGCAACCCCAAACTTTAAGGAACGACAACTTTACCAAACCACAATTCGTACGGTGTCGTTTCAACAGATTTAGATGGTGCCCTATTTAAAGTGAATGCGGTTGTCTCTAATGCATAGCCCCAAAACGATAGCGGTAAATCTGTAAGAGACATCATAGACCGAACCATATCTAAGAGAGTTCGATTACGACGTTCGGACACACCATTACGCTGTGGTGTTCCCGGCGGTGTCAACTGCGAAAGTATTCCACATTTCTTTAAATGCATGCCAAACTCATAACTCAGATATTCACCTCCGTGGTCAGACCGCATAAACTTAATCTTCTTGTTACGATGATTTTCCACTTCACTTTGAAATTCCTTAAACTTCTCGAAAGTTTCGGACTTATGTTTCATAAAATAGATATACCCATATCTACTCAAGTCATCTGTGAAAGTGAGAACATAACGATATCCACCACGCGATGCTACACTCATTGGACCGCATACATCGGTATGTATTATTTCCAATAAGTCCGTAGCTCGCTCCATTATTCCATAGAATGGAGTCTTAGTCATTTTTCCCATTAGACATGCTTCGCATCTTTCAAGTGATTCAAAATCAAGTGATTCAAGAAGTCCATCAGAATGGAGTTTCTTCATACGCTTCACTCCAATGTGACCAAGACGACAGTGCCACATGTATGTAGAATTATCATTCAATTTTATTCGTTTAGCATCTATGTTGTGAACATGTGTATCACTACTATCGAGATTCAATAAGAATAAACCATTTATCTCAGGTGCATTACCATAAAAGATATTACTCATATAAATCGAACAACCTTTATTCTCAGACTTAAAAGAGTAACTGTCTCGCAATAAACAAGATCCAGATATAATGTTCATGCTTAACGCAGGCACCAAATAACAATTATTTAAATTTAAAACTAATCCCGAAGGTAGATGTAGAGGGAGCGTGCCGACGGCGATCACATCAACCTTGGAGCCATTTCCAACGCGCATCGTCACCTCGTCTCTTGCCAGTCTTCGTTTATTCCGCAGCTCCTGTTTCGAGTTACAAATAAGAGCAACCGAACCAGTATCAAATACCCAGGCACTACTACGACTACTAGTAAGATACACATCAATAACATGTATATCAAATATGCCTTTCTTCTTGATGTTGCCGTTCTTCAGATCTGCCAGGTACTTGGGGCAGTTACGCTTCCAGTGACCAGCACCCTTGCAGTAGAAGCACTCAGTTTCAGGTTTAGGACCAGCCTTAGACTTCTTAGCAGGTGCGGCAGCTTTCTTGCCGTCCTTCTTGAAGTTGCCCTTTTTCTTAGGCTTGCCCTGTTTCTTGAAATTGGTGGTCTTATTGACCATCAACACTTGGTGCTCCTTCTTGATCTCCACTTCAGCAGTTTTCAGCATGGACGATAGTTCAGGCAACGTCTTGTTCATGCAGTGCATATTGTAGTTCATCACAAAGTTCTTATAACTCGGTGGCAGTGATTGGAGGACATGGTGAATCCCTAACTCATTAGGAATCGTTATCCCCAACTCTTGGAGCTTGTTTGCGTGCCCAGACATGGTGAGCACATGCTCGCTAACGGAGCTTCCCTCTTCCATCTTGCAGGTAAAGAACTTCTCGGAGGCCTCATAGCTCTCCACGGCCGCGTGAGTCTCAAAAATGAGCTTGAGCTCCTTAATGATCTCGAACGGGTCGTGGTGTTCAAAACGCTTCTGGAGCTCCGTTTCTAAATTTTTCCGAGTGGCGTAAACATTCTTTACGTCATCGGTGGCATCATTTGCAGGTGGGTCACCTAGCGGTGCTTCGAGCACATAGGTCATCTGACCAGCCCTGAGGACAATCTTCAGACCACGGAGCCAGTCTGTGAAGTTGCTTCCATTGTTCTTAAGTTTTTCTTTCTCTAGGAACGCATTGAAATTGATGGAGAGATTCGCCATAATCTACAACAAATTTGCAAGTAGTTTAGACTAAGTTTATGATAAATTGAGTTCTACTTTAATTCTTAAATTAACTAGGTGAACTCCCACTCAAAACAACATCCCTCACATTGTCTTAGTGATTACACGAACCAATTCCACTACACCAAGTCCGATCTTCACGAGAGAAGATGTAGTTTCATCGGCGAACAATCTTCATGTTCATCATATCACTTATATGATTCATGCTCTACCTTTCTGTGTTCCAAGACCATGTCTGTACATGCTAGGCTCGTCAAGATTAACCTTAGTTTCCGCATGTGCAAATCTGGCTTGCACCCATTGTATGCACACGTAGAATCTATCACATCCGATCATCACGAGATGCTTCGAGACGACGAGTCTTAGCAACAGTGCCAACTAAGGACGAACACTTTATTACTTGAAATTTAGTGAGAGGGATCATCTTATAATGCTACCGTCGCGATCTAAGCAATACAAGATGCATAAAGGATTAACATCACAGGCAATCCATAATTAGTGTGATATGATATGGCCCTTTCTTCTTATGCCTTTGATCTCCATCTCCAAAGCACGGACATGATTTCCATCACCACCAGCATTGCGTCAAGGTCAGTGGCGCCGCTTCATGGTTGTCCATCATCACCATCAACTATTACAACTACTTGGAATAAAGCTATTACAAGATGAATAGACACGCATGTCTTAACAGAATTAAGGACAACCATTAGGCTCCTGCCGGTTGCCATATTACAACAAGGATAATTGCATACATCAAATATAATCACAATCACATGATGGCCATATCACATCACAAAACCCCTGCAAAAACAAGTTAGACGCCTCTAATTTTCTTTGCAAGTTTTACGTGGTTTGGGGCTTTCGAATAAGAACGGATCTTACCTACGAAACTGAACCACAACGTTGATACAAGTGCTATCAAGTGCAAAGTGTAGATTGGATCTATACTATGATGGGAGAGACAGACACCCGCAAAGCCACTTGTGCAAAGCAAGTTACACGTCAAGCGTGGAGCAAGTCTCATGTGCGATGACATGTAAGGTTAGCCCGAGCCGCTTCATCCCACCATACCGCAAGATGCAAAGTACACAAAGCAAAAGACGGCACGAGCACCAACGCCCACAACATCATTGTGTTCTACTCGTGCAACAGATCTACGCATAGACAAGGCTCTGATACCACTGATGGGTTCGTAGCATGGAAAACAAAAAATTTCTACCGCAAGAACGAACAAAACCTAGATCTAATCTAGATAAAAGCCAAGATCTAATCTATTAGACATGAGCAACGAGATAGATCTGTACTAACCCTCGTAGAACCGAAAGCGTTATGAGATTAGATCTCGGGGTTGATGTAGTCGATCACTTGCCGATCTCAAGATCGTGTGGACGATCCTTCCGGCGCCGCGTTCCGGCAGCGCTTCCGCAGTCGGTCACACGTGCGGAGCCGAAGCAGACCTTCATCTCCCCGTTCCAGCGAAAAGCGGAGGTAGTAGATCTTCTCCACGGAATCTCAGCAGCACGACGGTGTGGTGGTGGTGTTTTGGAGAGAATTCTGCAGGGCTTCGCCTAAGCCGGAGCAGAGCGAAGGTAGAGGAGAGAGGCGGCGGCTGGAGCTTGTTATGAGAGAGGGCTAGGAGGGGGCGCCCCCTCCCTTCTAATTAAAGGAGGGAGGCGCGCCTGGGGAGGGGGAGTCCTAGTAGGACTCCCCTCCTCCTATGGACGGCGGGTTGGGAAGAGGGGGGAGTCCTCCTCCCCCACGAATCCGTGTCTCGCCCCACAAGGTTTCCTTTGACCATTTCTTGGTTTTCAAGCAAACTCCAAGAACTCTTCTAGAACCTTCCAGAACATTCCGAAACCTTCTAGAATCTCCATACAAACACTCCGGAACATTTCCTAACTTAGAAAATGATCCCCAATATATGAATCTTATTCTCCGGACCATTCCGGATCTCCTCGTGATGTCCCAGATCCAATCCGAGACTCCGAACAACATTCGGTTTCCAACGCATATTCCATATCTACTTAAAACAACTTCGAACCTTAAGTGTGTCACCCTACGGTTCGTGAATATGCAGACATGATGAAGACACCTCTCCGATCAATAACCATCAGCGGGATCTGGAGATCCATAACGGCTCCCACATACTCAACGATGACTTCGTGATCGATAGAACCATTAACATACGAAACCAATTCCCTTTGTCACGCGATATTTCTACTTATCCGAGGTTTGATCGTTGGTATCTCCATACCTAGTTCTACCTCGTTACTGATAAGTACTCTTTACTCGTTCCATGTTATGTCATCCCTTGTGACCTAGTCACATGCTTGCAAGCTAACTAGATGACATTCCACCGAGAGGGCCCAGAGCATATCTATCCGTCATATGGATGGACAAATCCCAATCTTGGTCCATGCGCTTCAACACATACTTTCAGAATACCTAATGACACCTTTATAACCACCCAGTTATGAAGCGGTGTTTGATGTCATCAAAGTACCCATCCGGTGATGGTGATTAACATAACCTCATGGTCGAAGGATTAGGTTACTATGCATTTGAAAGCTTACAGCAATACTAACTTAATGACTTGATCTTATGCTACGCTTACTATGGGTGTGTGTCCATCACATCATTCTCCTAATGATATAACCTTGTTATTAATGACATCCAATGTCCATGATCAGGAAACCATGATCATCATTTAATCAACAAGCTAGTTCCACAAGAGGCTTACTAGGGACTCTTTTATGTTTACAAAACACACATGTATCGGTGTTTCCTTATAATACAATTGTAGCATGGGATGTAAACATTCATCATAAACACAAAGATATAATAATAACCACTTTTATTATTGCCTCTTGGGCATATCTCCAACAGCGCGGAGTATCCGCCGCCCACGGGCTGGCTGGTTTTTCCTTTTTCCCTTTATTTTTTCTACAGCTTTTCTTTTAGGCTATTTCCCTCCGAGGATTTGGCCTAATATAAAGTTTCCTTTATAAATCTTAATCTAAATATTATATAGAATATATTAATTCATAATTAACATATAATATACATATTTAAATTCCTATTTATTCGAAAACACTTTTTCGGTGTTTTGCTTTATTCTTTCTCCGAACAACTTTGGATCTCTCCACGGAACGATTTCGTCTTTCTCTCTTTATCTACTGTGATTCTGTCTTATGAATGATCACTCTCATCGTACCCTTAAGTGTATCCTCTCACGGCTCGGGAATGCTCTAGACATGATCTAAATCAATGATCAACAGAGGGACCAGGGATATCCATGTGACCCCTATGCATTCCTGATGACAATGTCGTTTGAACCGCTAAATGTAGCATCCTCCTCCTTTTGTTTCTCGATACGACTTGTCCGAGATCTGATCATTGGTATCCCATACTTTGTTCAATCTCGTTCACAACAAGTTCTGTTTTCTTGTTACCGTGATATTACATCCCCGTGACCGAGTCACATGTTGCAACATTTATGGATGTAATCTCACCAAGCCGGCCGTATGTATCTTTACCCGTCATGTGGGTGAACAAATCCTGGTCTTGTAGTCACATGTCATCTACTGTTCCTTCGGAATGCCCAACGTACACCTTTATAACCACTGTATTACCAAGTGGTGCTTGATACAGTCTAAGCAGCCTCGGGAAATAGTGAGTAATATGAGCTCACGGTCTAAGGAGAAGGAGTCTAGGTATAGCTATTGCAACAATGTACTATATGACTTGATCGTGTTGCAATCCTTCGAGGAATATCCAATCACATCATTCTCCAATAATATGATCCCGTTGTCAATCGGCATAAATTCCCATGATCTTGAAACCCAGATCATCCTCATGACCAACGAACTAGTATGAATAGAGGCTACTAGGGACTTGGTTGTTTCATACCACACATGTACCAATGTTTCTACTTGGCATAGTTATAGCACAATATGAAACTATTATAAACTAATTGAGATATGCCAATAAAAACCTATTTATTATTTGCCTCTAGGGCATATCTCGTTCATAAAGGTCCTAAAAATGATGATGCAAAATGCAAGTATCAACTCCCCAAGCTTAAACCTTTGCTCGTCCTCGAGCAAATAAGCAAATAGATCATGATCATGCATCAATGAGCTTATGGTTGACAAGAAAATACGAGCATGGCATCATCAACTTATGCATATTTATTTATCCAAAATAAATATGAACTAACCACCATGCACATATGGGCTACATAGATAGATATTATCACTTACCTCTTACTTTTTAACAGAAACTAACCATTACATGTTGGACAATTGAACAAGTCTCAAATTTAGCATACACTCCGCTATCTTTAATACCTTTGCATGGCTTTTTACCAGCTTTCAATTTACCTTTGCATATGCCTTTGTAATAAAGATAAGTTTCTCATAAAACAAATAGTGGAAAAGAGAATTGTTTAAACAACAAGATAGACATGACTATTTCACTTTTGTGAAGAACTTTCACCACTTTTTGTATGGCATCAGTTAATGGTCTTTCCCTCTTAGTAAGCAGTATAAACCTTATTCATGAGTCTTTCAATCATGTCATATGCTCTAAACAACCTTTGTCTTTCACTTTCCATGGCTAGTCGAATTCTCGGGTGTCTGCCTTTCAAACACTTTCCCATAGAGCATATGTATTGAAATACCCATGACAACTATTCAGTTTACTCGTTGATTACTAAGTAGGATAAGAGTATCTCATGTCCCCTTGTCATTCTCCTCTTTCCAACTATTTATTTTATAAGACTCCTTATCTCACCCCAAAGTCACAATGTTCCTTTTTTACAAGTGTTGCTTCCCTTGCATGGATCTTTTCTTATTTGCAAGTTTAGCTTGTTGACTAATTATATGCTTGTCCAACATGCTCAAGTTAATTTAGTTCAATGCAAGATGTGAGTGAAACTTCTACATATGGTGCACACATCTGCATGAGTGTTACCCATAAATCTTCGGACAAGAGAATCATGGATGACACTATACTTTATATTTTATTCAAAACCACTCAACTAAGGATAGATGATAATGCTCTAAGAGCTCTTTAAACTTTAGGAAAATCGATATCTGATGGATGCAAGCAAAACCTCCTAATGATTATGAACTAAATGCAAATACGATAACTAAAAACAATAAAGTAAGGTGGAACTCCCCCAAGCTTAGAGGTTTTCCGCCGATTCTTCTTCCTTGGCATCGTTCTCCTCATAGTAGGTGTCCTACTCCTTGATCTTCCAAGGATAGGGCCTCCCATTACAGAAGGACAGTGGAGGATCGTTGAACTTGGTGGAGGAAGCTTCAGTGATCTTCTTGAAGTGATCCTCATACTCATAGTTCTGGTTTTCCACATCCCACATGAGGGCTTGGAACCTATCCAGCTGTGAGAGAGTATGCACATACTTCTCTTCCAGATCTTTGATCCTTGCTTCATAGACTTCAACCTTCTTCTCCATCTCTAGATTCATGAGGTGATGAGCATCAAGGCTGCGCTCAACCACCATACCATACCTAAAGACGGTGACCTCCAAGACTTGCAGCCTCTCCTCCATGGTGCCTTCGGTCTTGGGTGCCATCACTTCCTCCATGAGCAGCACCCCTTCCTTGAAGGTCAAGGTTTTCATGGGAGCCACCACAGATCTGAGGTAATGATTCATCGCGCCTTTAATCTCGGAGTCATCTCCTCCAAGATTGGATCTGGAGCTTGCCATGGCTAAAAGCTAAAGAAATAGGATGGAAAAACAAGTTTCACTTGAAAAGACTCGATGCGATATTAGATCGGCGGAGAGGGGTATATATAGATGGTTTTTAGGGTAAGACGAAGCGTTGAGGAAGAAACGGAGGTGAAACGGACTTCAGAAGAGGGAAAGACCTCGGGTAGCGTGCCTAGGGCGTGGGCGTGCCACCTGGTCTCTTTTCCTCCTCGGGACTCCGTTTTGTCCAATTCTTTCGTGGAACGAATTAATTTTCCAAAATAATGACTTTCCTAAAATATGAAGATATTCCGAGATTGTTACGCACCTGTTTTTGACTTTTGGTGATTTTGAGTATCTGGGAGGGGATAATATTTCGCAATTATGGCTTCCGGACTTTGGAGATTTATTACGTCAACCCTTCCGGCAAATGTTTGGCATGCAATATAATGTTTAAGATGTTGTCCATTAACGACATTAGATTTACCATTGAAATATCCATGAAGACGAATAGCTCTGATACACCTCCTGCACAACTAATGGATCCTGCCATCTTGAGGCTAATTTTCCTACAGAAAACTGGAAACGAGAGTTGAACAACAATACTTGATCTCCTACTTAGAATTCCTTTCTTTTTATTTTCTTATCATGCCAAATTTTTACTTTTTTTTAAATAGTCTAGCACTTTCATATGATTTATTCCTCCATTAATCTAATAAACTTAAATCAAGAATTCTTTTCTCTCCTGCAGTTTTAAAATCAAAGTTGAGTTGTTTAATAACCCATCTAGCTTTATGTTCTAATACAACTGGAGGATGGCATGCTTTTCCATAAACCATTTTATAAGGAGACATGCCCATAGAATTTTTAAAAGCAGTTCTATAAGCCCATAAAGCATCATTGATTTTAGTTGGCCAATCAGATCTAGCTTTATTAAATGTCTTCTCCAATATGAGTTTAATTTCCCTATTGCTTAATTGAACTTGCCCACTAGTTTGAGGATGATATGGATATGTAATTCTATGATTAACACCATAATTAGCTAGAATTTTCTAAATACTCCATGAATAAAATGAGAACCACCATCAGTAATTAAGAACCTAGGTACTCCAAACCTAGGAAAGATGATGTCCTTAAGCATCTTCATTAGTGTGGCATGGTCTGCACTTTTTGTTGGAATTGCCTCAACCCACTTTGTAACATAATCCACTACAACCAAAATATGAGTATGTTTTGGTTTTGATGGGGGAAATGGTCCCATAAAGTCAAACCCCCATACATCAAATGGTTCAAGAGGCAGTGAATAATTCATAGGAATTTCATTTCTCTTAGCAATATTTCCAACACGTTGGCACTTGTCACAAGATTTAACATAATTAGCACAATCTTTAAATAAAGTAGGCCAATAAAAACCAGATTGTAATACCTTTGCAGCGGTGTGGTCTCCTGCATGATGTCCTCCATAAGGGTTGTCACGGCAGTCCGTTATGATAGCATGTTGCTCAAACTCAGGGACAGAACGTCTAATAATACCACCTACACTTCTCTTATAAAGAAATGGGTCATCCCAAAAATTAATGTCTAAGATCATAAAATAATTTATTCCATTGTTGGCGTGTGAAATGTGGAGGTATTAATTTCCAAACTATAAAATTAGCATAATCAGCAAACCATGGTCAAGCCATTCTTGCAGCAGATACATTAATGTTTGCTAGCTATTCATTTGCAAAGGTATCATTAATAGGAATATGATCTACCGAAATGTTTTCCATTCTAGATAAATGATCAGCTATCGGGTTGTCCTCACCTTTCCTATCTACAATATGTAGGTCAAATTCTTGAAGTAAAAGAACCCATCTTATGAGTCTATGATTAGCATATTTTTTATTCATAAGGTACTTAATAGCAGAATGATCAGTGTGTACTATTACCTTAGAGTCTACATGCAAAAATTACAGTCAAGAATTCTTTTTTAGTTGTAGCATAATTTCTTTGGGCACCATCAAGAGTCTTACTAGCATAATATAATACATTAAGTTTGTTATCAACTCTTTGTCCTAAAACTGCTCCTACAACATAGTCACTAGCATCACACATAATTTAAAAAGGCAAATTCCAATTAGGAGGATGAATTATAGGAGCAGTTATCAATGCATTCTTTAAAATATCAAAAGGCTCTACATAATCGTCATTAAAATAAAATGGAACGTCTTTTTGCAAAAGATTCATGAGAGGCTTGGATATTTTAGAAAATCTTTGATAAATCTTCTATAGAAACCAGCATGACCAAGAAAACTTCTTATACCTCTTATATCCCTAGGATATGGTAGCTTCTCTGTCGCCTCTATCTTGGCGCGGTCCACTTCAATGCCTCTTCCTGAAACTCGGTGTCCTAGAACAACACCTTCTGCCACCATGAAATGGCATTTCTCCCAATTTAGGACTAAATGTTGGTCCTCACAACGCTGCAAAACTTTGTTAAGGTTGAACAAGCAGTTTTCAAAAGAGGTACCATACACATAAAAGTCATCCATAAATACTTCCATAATTTTCTCAATATAATCAACAAATATAGCATTCATGCATCTTTGAAAAGTAGTAGGAGCATTGCACAAACCAAATGGCATTCTCCTATAAGCATAATTAACAAAGGGACACGTGAAAGTAATCTTCTCTTGATCATCCTTGTGCACCAGAATCTGTGAGAAACCTGAATAACCATCTAAATAACAAAAGTGAGAGTGTTTGGATAATCTTTCAAGCATTTGATCAATGAATGGTAAGGGATAATGATCCTTATTGAGTTTCCTATAATCAATGCACATTCTATGATCAGTAATAGTATGTTGAGCAACAAGTTCATTTTCATCATTTGGAACCACTGTGATTCCACCCTTTTTAGGCACACAATGGACATGACTTACCCATTTACTATAAGCTATGGGATAGATAATACCTGCCTCAATGAGTCTGATTACCTCTTTTCTTACCACTTCTTTCATTCTTGGATGAAGATGGCATTGATAGTCAACAACAGGATTTGCATCTTCTTCCAAGTTAATCGTATGCATGCGTAAAGCGGGACGTATACCTTTCAAATCATCAAGTGAATAGCCAATGGATGGCCTATGAGCTCTTAGTACTTCAAGTAATTGTCATTCTTCTTCCTCTGAAAGGTTAGCACTAATAATAACAGGATATATTTTCTTATCATCAAGGAATGCATATTTCATATCTTCAGGCAATGGTTTAAGTTCAAAACTAGGATCACCTTTAGGTGGTGGTAGTTCTCCAAGATTATCAGGTGGAATATGTAATTGTAATTGTTGTGGTTGTTGTGATAGAATTTGTTCTAGATCTTCTTTCTCTTCATCATTAAATGGCTCCTCTTGATTAAGCACATATCGTTCCATCGCGTTCCATGAAGGAACTACCACTGAAGCAAGAGTCTCCACTATGTCTTTAGAGAGTTTTTCCTTTTCTAAATGTTTATCAGTAAACTTTGAAAAGTTAAACTCAACTCTTTCACCAGCAAATTTAATGAACACTTTCTCTTTAAGCAAATTAATTTCAGCACCAACAGTATGTAAGAAAGGTCTACCAAATATAACAGGACAAAATTCATCCTGGGAGCAACCAAGCACAATAAAATCAGCAAGATAGTTAATCTTTCCAATTAATACTTCAACATCTCTAACAATACCAAGAGGACAAATATACTATTTATTAGCAAGTTGGATAGTTTTACCTGTCTCTTCCATGTAGATGGGATCAATATCAGGCTTGATTTCAAGATATAGAGAATATGGAATCACACTTATACTTGCTCCAATATCACAAAGTCCATGATAAGATGAAGTCCCAATAGTACATGATATGATAGGTTTCCCAACTCTAGTGGTGTTACCTTTTATTACCTTGGTAGAATCTTCACATAGATACACATCACAACGTGCTTCTTCATTTAATTCTTTAATGGCCAAAATTTGATGTTGAACTTGCATTTGTTCATATGGTTCATGACATATCCTAGCACTCTTATTAGTAACAGTAGTGAGTAAATTTTCCTTCACTTTGCTAGGATAAGGAGGAGCTTCAAATATTTCTTCTATCTTAGGAGATGAGACTTGATGAACCTGTTTCACAACCTTGGAAACATATGCAGAATTTTTAAGAGGTTCAACAAATACATTAAATCCTTTCTTTGGAACATTAAGATAGTTAGCAAAAGATTTAGCAATTTCTACTAAAACATGAGGGTCAACACCAAACCTATTCTTAAGTTCCTCAAATAATAAAGAAGTCGATAAATTCTCTACACATGAATATTCATATTCAAAACCTGGCTTATTATCTTTATAAAGATCCTAAGCTTCAGCATTTTGAGAAATAGTTTCCAAGAAATCTGCTACCTCATTTTGAGTTCTATTAGTGAAACTTCCTTGAGAAGAATTATCCAGGAAATCCCTATGATGCTGAGGCAATCTCACATTAAATTTTATTAAGATAATGCTTTCAGGAATACCATGATGAGGATTTTTATGAATAAGACCCTTCAATCTCCCCCAAGCTTGAGCAATACTTTCTCCATTATGAGGCCAAACATTATAAATATGGCAGTGATCATCATAAGCTTCTTTAGGAGTATAATATTTAAGATAGAAAGCCTTTCTCAGATTTTCCCAATCAAGATGATATTCATCATCCAGAGATCTATACCATTCACGAGCTTTACCACATAAATATGAAAATAATAGCTTCCTTCTTACTTCATTCTCATGAATACCTGCAAGTCTAAATAGGGAACATAGTTCTTCAATTTCACATAAATGTCCCATAGCAGTTCGACTTCCATCACCTGCAAAAGTTATGTCCCTAGCTCTAACGACAATACCAATAGGAATTTGATATTCAACTTCTGGTTCAATACGCTTCACAACTTTCTCCTTATTTTTGTCATGAATGAACTCAAATAAGGTGAGTTGCAATTCTCTATGGTTTGAGAAAGCCATGATAAAACAACAGCAACAAGAATAAAAAGAGATTTCAAGTTTCTTGACCAAACAACTTACCAATAGCACAACGCTCCCCGGCAACAGCGCCAGAAAAGTGTCTTGATGGCTCCCAAGTACAGGAGATCTATTGTAGTACTTTTCAATAAAGAAAGGTTATCAAACCCACAAGGAGCTGAAGGTATTGGTTAGCAAATTTGACAAAGGAAATAATAGTAAATGCAGTAGATTTGTTGTTTTAGGTTTGTAGTTTCACAAGAATGTAAAATGTTGAAAGTAAATAGCAATAAGTAAATGTTATCAACGAGAGAAAGCCCAATCCTCTATGCAGCAAGAGGACAAGCTCAAGTGTCTGTGAACTTATATGTGACAAACGTTCCCGAGGGCGGCATGGATTTACTTAGCATCAAGATTTCTACACAATAAGGTTAATATGTTGTCAAGTTTTATTCCCTTAGGGCGGAACCTAATTAGGTGCAGCCATAAGTATGGAATAAATACACCACTTATGATGGTCCTAGAGCCATTTACAAGAACATCTAGGAATCATTAAGACATACATGTCCCACCATAGCAAGAGGTTCATCGGTCCCCAATATATAATCCCTCCAATGCAACTTAAAGAATTGGAAAACGGTTTCTATCAATTACGTCTCTTCCAACCCCTATCATTGCATCAAAGTATTCTCATATGAGCCCATGTAGGTGAAGTAATATGCAGTCGACGTTCGCATAAAACCATCATAGAACAATATAAAATATAGAAACCTAGACTACATACACATTGCATATTATATGGAAATCATAGCCAATTCATCATATGCCCTCAAGAACATGGGGATCTACTCACAAGTGCCAAACATGATATCGATCAGTAGCATATGGATTACAATGCAATCTGAAAATATAATCTCTCCACCAAATAAAGACAAGATGCCAATCACAAACATGTAAATAACCCATAAAACAATATCTGGGGTTCAATCAATCACAAACTATGAGGGGAACGAGATGGATCTTGGAGATGGTGATGGTGATGATGATGGTGCTGATGGAGATGTTGATGGAGAGGCCTCCCCCTATGCCTAGGAGGAGTGGTGATGATGATGGCATTGATTTCCCCCTCACCGGAGGCTCCAGTGCGGCAGGATCTGCCCCCTCCCAGAGTAGGAGAGGACTTTCGCCTCTGCCGCCGCCTCTGTAAATCCTGGGGAAAATATGGCGTAGGTTTTCTGGCGATACAATGGCGTCTCTAAAAAGGAGGAGCCGAGACAACCCTCGAGGGCCGAAAGAGCCTATGTGGCGCACCTAGGGGTGGGCGCGCCACCTGGCCTCTTTCGGGCCTTGTGGCTCCTCTCACTTCATTCCTTGGCCCAAGTTGGTTCTCCTGGTGAAAAACTTGTCAGGTATTTTTCCTTTGATTTATTGACATCCAGAAGGTCCTAAACAACAAAAACATGAAAAGGTGGTTTTCTGCCTCCTAGAAATTAAATACCAATGAAAGGGACTTTGTAGGAAAGTCTCGTAAATCATCTAAATATGCATAAAGAATGAAGGATCAAGGTAAATATGATTCTAAATAGTGCATAAAGGTCCTAAAAATGATGATGCAAAACGCAAGTATCAGACCCTCAACAAGCTTGGCAAAGATATCTGAGGACTGGAGGACGTTGGTGTCGTTGTTTGATCCTGCCATGTCAAAGAAGGAGTGCCAAATCCAAAGATCATGTGTAGCAACTGCCTCGAGTATCATAGTGGAACCTCCTTTATGGCCTTTGTACATTCCTTGCCAATCAAATGGACAGTTCTTTCAGTGACAATGCATGTAGTCGATGCTTCCAAGCATCCCAGGAAATCCTCTACTTTCATTGACTGCAAGGATCCTAGAAGTGTCTTCAGCATTGGGTGTTCTCAAGTATCGTGTCCCAAACACTACCATCACTGCCCTGCAGAACTTGTACAAGCAATCAATGGTGGTGGACTCGGCCATGCGGAGATGGTTGATGGGTCCAAAATTTAAGCATATTTACTTTTTGTTTTTGCATAAATAGAATAGGGATTTTTGTATTTCACTGCGTTTGCATGCACCTTTTTGTGCTTGTTTCACCAGGATCCCGAATTACTAAGTCTCTTATGAACATATCAATTGGAACTATAATATGATATTTTTAAGTGATAAAAGTCATTTTATTGATTTACCTTCGCACCTGGGAGAATACCAAAGGTGAGGGAAGCATATGCCGCGATAACGACCAGTGGTACGGGCGGAGCCCGCCCGTACTGTCCGCCTGTACCACACGACATCACATCCGCCTCATCAAATACTTTCTCCTAGCAAAGATGACGATGAGATCCGACATACACAGTCACCAGAAACCACGAAAAAACACACCAGAAAGGGATCTAAAGGATGAACTTGGAGAAGGGCAAATACCTGCTACTTCATGGATCATTGGAGGACATCGCATCATCCCCTTCATCGTAAACCGCTGCATCTCCATCACCATTACTACCCCCATCTCTCATCTATTAGATCTTGTTATAATTCTAGATTTGATTGTGGTTTGCACTAGATTTATCCCCGTACTTTTATCCATCCATTTTATTATGATGATGTCATTGATTGCTTCCATGTGTGAGTAGTTTTTCCTCATTATTAGGGAGATGGAGAAACCCTAGCACTATTATGAAGTTGCAATAAATATGATCTATTCTTGTGTCTATATGACTGGCCGGTCTATTATAGATTTATGGTTTGTGTTTGATCTCTCTCTTTAGATGGTATGTGTAGTCGGCCACATATCAATTGCCTTCGGGACTAAAGTGAGGGAGAAATCCTTTAGATGTGTTTGGAAGTGTGCCCGAAGAGCTTCGTGACAATTAGCATCGGGTAGAAACCTACACGGTCAAAGGAGGATAAAGAGAGACTCCCTAAACTAATTACGATATCCACGGGGAGACCCTTAATTGCGATGGTTTGTATGGGTGACTACTCTTAGACATCGTAGTGGTTATTTAGAGGTGACCTCATTCTTGGATCAACAAAGTGGCTTCCTACGAGCTTTGTAGTGAACATCTTATTATGGAGCTCTCTTCACACATTTCATGACACAAGAAGTATGTTATCTTAATTAATAATAATAATATTATTCTATTGGTGTATCCTACATCCCTAAGAACGTTTTAGCCCTATTGATTTCAACCACATTCTCACACAACCTTGTTACTTGCTTTTTTTTACTTGTTTTAGTTACTTTTCCGCACTCAACCAAAAACCTTTCAAACACCCTTTACTTGAGATCAAAGGCAGCTTATAAGTATCATTTAGTTAAAAGTGGCGAGGGGCATAAAGACCTTAACCAAATAGCTCTATGTGAGTACGATACTCTTATTTCGAAACTAGCTACAATTGAAGTGTGCCCTTGCAGCCATCAATAGTCATCGACACTGTCACCCGGAGCTCCGTATGCAAGAAACCTCATCGCCACTATGCACTTATACATTGAGGAAAACCCTACCATGTCGGTACAGTCCTTCTTGCATACGAAATAGGTTATCAATCACAAGGTTCCGTATTAGTAATATGAAATAACAATAATAATAAGTAAAGTAAAATAATAGTAAAATATGCAAGTAAAATAAAGGCAATGATATGATAGTTTTTTGTGTTTGCAAGTAAAGAAAGTATTTTTGTATTTTCGAAATATTAAGTTGCAGACAATATAAATGATATTAATGGCAATGGAAAGTTGTTTCTTAAAATAAAAGTTGGACTGGGGTTGATGGGTTCACTTGCCTATTCTCTTTTTAAGTTATATAGTGGACATAAAATAATTCATCATCAACATAATATTGGTGAAACTTCAATATGTGTTTAAGAAGCATTCATATGGGCATCACATACTAACATAGAGATGATGCAACACATCTCTCTTATACTCCTCTAGAAAGGGAAAACTCTAAACAATCTAGAATTAAAAACTAACACAACATAGCCTTAGGTACTTTGACATGATGTTTGAATAACAAATATTCTACCTTGACCTAACAAGATTATCAAGCTGTCACAAGATAATTATAGCACATGAATTCACTTAATCCCTAGTGAGGTAACAAAAGAAAGGTAAAACCCATATTAGATCTTGAATTTGTTGTCACTATTAAATCACTACCACCATGTTACTCCATCTAATACACACTTTCCCCCACATATGCTCTTGCATACAAGTTGGATCAAAACAAGTAATTAAGAACGGGGTACATGATATGCATCTATCAATACATGTTACACATAAATAGGTTCGAACATCATATATCAAATCATAGAATAAAGATCCACCACATAGGAATTACATATATGACCATAATCATCTTGGGCAGCTCATATGGTACAAGAGAGAAATAGATCAAGCTGATGCCACAAACCCATAGTCCAGAGGTGGAATACTCCCTCTTCATCACGGTGCTCATGTTGGAGATGTTGGAGAAGCTAGAGATCCCTCCGACGACGGCTCCGGTGGAGTTTCCCCTTGCAATCTTTGCTGGTTATGTCTCTATTTTGGTGTTTCTATAGCACTATCCTCCATAGATGCATAGGGGGACCTTTATATAGGTGTTTTTAGGTCAAACCAAGTCCTTGGGAAAAAGATTGACGATAATCAGACGGCCGAGGGCCAAAAGAGGGTCGATGGCACGTGCACCATGGTAGGTTACGCCACCCTACCTCGTTTGGGCTTACTGGCCCTCCTGGTGAGGTCCAAGTACTCCAGGTCCTTCCTCTTCACGAAATATTGACTTTCTTAGAATCCTAGCTCCGTTTGACTTTGTTTAGGTCCCTAGAAGATAAAAATACACAAAACAGGGTTTTGCTGTCTTGTAGAGTTATAACCAAAATAAAGGGGATCAGTAGTAAATCCCCAAAAATCAATATAAAACATGGATACACCATTATATATGTTTCAAATATGTAGGAATATGTATAATAAACTACAAAGTTCATGTATGCATTTTACATGCATCAACATCCCCAATCTTAACATATGCTCGTCCTCGAGCATGAAGGTGATAAAACTAAACATGGACTTTGGAGTTCGTTGCTATGTTTCATGTCATATATTATATTCATTGTCACAAAAAGTTTACAAGGTTCAATCTTTAAAAAATAACAAAAAGCAAAAGTGATATAAAATGGTATCTCTTATACACTATAAACATGTTGAACAATAAGTTATTTTGTGTTGAAACAAATGAAAGTACCATGAATAATTAAGCATACTTAGATTGACCTATAGAATTTATGGAAGACTCTTTTGTTTCTTTTGATCTTTTGACACTTTGGTAACACAAAGAAAGGAGGGAACACATGTGCTAGTCCTTCAATAAAGATATGTCACTACAACACGGAGCTAGGGCGTTGGCGCTTATAGACACCGAGGCACAAAGGTTCTGTAAAAAGCCGCTAGAGATAACTGTGTCATAGATTCTGCAATGGCGGTGGATTTTTTGGCTCAGCAAAACATGATCTCCCAAGATAGCGCTTCCGTGGCGCGTTAAAGGATGTGTCTCGTTATATTACTGAAGATAGCAGAACTTTAGTGGTGTTGTAACCGCGTATTATTTGTCGTGTTACAGTGCCCAACATCACTGAATTTTAATTACATTAACAATAACTGATTTATGTTGCTAATATAAACAGATTGTGATGCACAATTGTTTAAGATATAATATTCCATTTTATGTCAAAACATAAAATCTTTACATTACGTTTCATTATTGCACTCTTTTAGTGGTCCGACTTTACACTAATTACACTAACCTAACAACCTAACCTAATTACACTAATTTTTTCTTTGCCCTATTGACGGTGCTGGTGAAGCAGATGACGAAGGCGACAACCACCATCTCCCGCACGATGGATCTACAAGGCCATATCCATCTTCCTCGAGGCGGATCTACAGGGCGCTGGGCACCATCTTCCCCGCTGTGGATCTTCAAGGCATCACCACCATCTTCCTCTCGGTGGATATTCAAGGCCTTGCCACTATATTTCGTGTGGTGGATCTACACGGTCCTGGCGATCATCTTTCGCATGGTGGATCTTCCCACGGTCGATCTTCCCGCGGTGGATCTACTAGAGGTCGATCTTCCTGCGGATGATCTTCCGCATGGTGGATCTTCTCGCGGTCGATCTACCCGTAGTCGATCTGCTCACGGATCTAACTCGTACAGATACAAGATTAAAGAAGAGAAGAAGATGGAGTGGGAAAATTTATGATTGAGATAGTGGGGAGATCCATGAGTATGGCAGTTGCCGAGTGAAACAATGATTTGTTGTATTACTTAGGAACTAGGATTGGGGTATGTGGATTAGGGTTTCTGATGGGCCTTTAGGTCATGCGGCACAATATTATGGACCGGGGTAGCTCTGTGGCCCATAGTAGGCTAATCCACTTCTCACTTGTTGGTGGATGATACCTTCGATCCGAATTCACGAATGTAGTATAATAGCTTTTTCCCTAGAAGACCTAGGTTTAATCGAACCTTGGAAAGCACTACTAAAAGGTAATAAAAAAGGACATGTCTACAAGAATTTGTTTGTTCGTTTTACCTTAGTTGATCGGACCAATCTAGTTTACTTTATAACAGGTTTGAATCAATGGATGGAAATATGCCAGGGTTGAAGATCCACCTGCAGCTGCACATCAAATGGGATAAAAGATAATAATAAGTATAGTCATGTATAATGTTGGTATTGAGATAATCTCTTGTGGGAAACACATCCTAGTATTCTAGAGCCCTCGTGATACAGCGGGCATAACAACAGACTTTTAATCCAACCGAGAGTACACTGAAGCCACGAGTTACAAACGATTATTAAGTGTAAACACAGATCAAAGCTTTAAATGATGATGTTGTTGTTGATCCCGAATGCGGCGCTAAACGAAGACCGTACTACCCTTTCCGCCACTAAGGTTCCTATAAGATCGCTGCTAGCCAAGTATCTCACCTCAAGTATTTATCAATCTATGGGATTTTGGGTACCTACAAGTCCATAGATCGAGACAAGAGACGAAGAAACAAAAGATACAAATCACAATTCCAAACAAAATACAATTCTCCCATGATCTAGATGCACATAATCACTGCGAGGTTTCTCCCCAACCCGCAGCCCGTGAGGACTACTCACTCATAACAAATAGATCAGAGATAGAAAACATCATACAAATACTTAGATTGAAATCAAATATTCTTACAATTATCACCAAATCACAAGGTGATCTAAAGTACAAAGCAATGGATATGACTAGTGGATGGATGGATGGGGGAAGTGATGAACAATGGATGAACAATGGTGTGGATCTCCTTTGGTGTTGTTGTGATGCAAATCTGAGAATGGCGTCTCTCTGGCCGACGGCTGGAGCCTCAAAATATATAGGCGTTTTCACGAAAGTTGTAGGATTTGACGAGACGAAGCCGTCACCACCTGGTACGGGCGGGTGGTACGGGCGGACCGCGCCCGTACCAATGGTCGTTAAGCATTCTGACACCTTGGAACGCCTCTCCAATTACTTGGTCGTGTGTACTTCCTCAAAATCCTTCATTATGACTCCTTATTTCTCTTTAAAAGTCATGATTTCCTGCACAACATAAATCAAAAAAGGGTTTTGCATATCTTTGCAATTATTAGTCATTAGTGGTAAAAGTTGATAGTTTCTTTGGTAATTGCTTGACCAAATATAAAGTTTAAACACAGTGGAAGATGAAAAAAATTGAAGCCATCAGTGGGACACGCTAGTTAGTGAGAGAAACTATATTGAAAAGCTATATATTATTCTTGCCGAAAATACACATAAGTGTTTTACATATTGCTGCAAAAATTGAAAAGCTATATTACTCATAAGTAAGCTCATCTATAGTTTCTGCAAGCGGCTCCAACGCATCAGCCACAGACGCGCATGTCGCCTTAATCACGCTTATCGCAAGAGCCACCTCGATCTTTGATTCCTTCTTCACTTGTATCACTGTTTCCTCATAGTCGGAATCGGACAATTCGGACAAGTTGTGGATGGTGTCCTTCCACAAGATGCTAACACATGATGTAGCTCCCGACTAGTGTTATTTATCAACATAAAATACGAAGTCGCACTTTGTTTTATCATGGTGACACCCGAGGAACTTCCGGTCGGTGTTCACGCCATGTTATGCGATTAGGCAACACGGCTGTAGGCCGCACTTGCAAAGTAGATCGGATTTCGATTTGAAGATGCCGTTCCACCTATCTACTTTCAAATTGATCCACCATGACATCATGCCCTGATTGATAAAACCTCAAATTAGTGTTTGAGATATAGGAGATAAAATAATATGAAATAAAATTACATAAGCACGGATTTCTCTGTCGCCCTAAACACGTCCACGGTGTAGAAACTCGTTGCCGCTTTCATGGTCAGCGCCTTGAGGATTCTGCATCTCGATGTCGCCGTCGGCAACCGCCTCTACTATCCCCTCTACATGTTACTAAAAGCTTTAGGAAGGGGGTGTGTGGATGTGGATGTGGAGTATATAATAGAGAATAAAACAGTTTGACCGTGGCGGGTCACACCAGTCAGTGAGACTAGTATGACCAGACAATGCATGTTGGTTGATCAGTCGACAACGTGGGACACACTCTGCTGTGGCACTATAATGCACAACGCACTAATATACCAGCCTACCCGATCACGTACCACGACACCGAAATCCGCCAATATCCTATGTGTCTAGGCATATCATTGGTCGCCGCAAAAACCCGGTATTGCGGTTGCTCATCTATCGCATATCCAACTATTGCAGGTATTTTCGCTTATGCTGTCCCAAAAATCTGCTGGGTACGAGGGGTATTTTTGTAGTGTGTGGGAGCATAAAATAAAGTTTTGAAATATGTAACTCAAGTCAACGGTAATCATAAGAGTGAGTTTCCAGGAATCTTTTGTTGACAAAAGTAGGTTTGTTTTATGTGTTTAACCCCTTACAAGTTGATTATCTCATGCCCCTTGACCATAAGTATCCACACCTCATGCTACTCAACTTAGGATTATTTTTTTGTGGTTTTGTCATTGTAAGCTTATAGTTTCAAACAAGAGCATGTAACTCTTGCCCCTTTGTATGTGGAGTCCCTTTGTGAGGTTTTATCCATACTTAGATGACAAGACGAACAGACATATGAACCTCTCAACACTTTAGTTTATTTACTATTTTCATAGCTTTTTATTAAAAATGCTTCATAGATTATTCATGTTGTATACTTCCACCATGATACAGAGCATGGCTTAGGTTGGCGGCCCAAGCGTCCCTCTAATTATATGAAAACCCCAGAAAGGTTTATTGAGTATTCCAATTTATTTCACATCGATGAGCATCTATAGCCAAAAGAACATGATATCAACAAAAAAAAGTAGTGCAATGTTGAAAGTTTTCCCCATGATAGCATGGTTTGGCTAACAAACAATTTATAAACTATCAAACACATAACTTACATAATTCTAATTACCATGGGTCAAAATTTTGTTTGACATGTTGTTTTATTTCAAATAGTTGTGCTCTAGTGGTTTCACGCCACATCTTACTTTCTCATGAGCTCTAAACTACACAAAAGATATTATTTTGAAGTACTTGAAGGCATATCATATATATTATACTTGGAGTAGAAAGTGCCACATAGGTAGGTATGGTGCATGCTGTTGGAGTTTAAGTTATTTGGATATACAAGTCTTAGCTTGTTTGAGAATTTTGGGCTAGCAAAACAAGATCTACAAGCATGCCAAAGTATCCATAGTTCTAATCATTTCTTATCAAACAAATCTCCTTAAAATTAACTATAACACCCTCGCCTGATAAGGCTGAGTTCCTATGTATAGTGCTAATCCCCGGATCGGTTCACTAGCACACACAGTACAAAATGATACCAAATATAACCGTGCATCATAAATATAACGAATATGATCCAGAATTTACATTATATTATAGCAGAAAGCAATACAATGTAGATCTCCATCCTTAAAATGTGCCACAGACGAACAATTGTTGAGTGGATTCTCGCGACCTATGAATGATCACTCTGTAACGAAATAACCTGCAACATGAAACATTGCGACCATGAATGGTTAATACATTGAATGTATGTCAAGTATGCTAAAGTGGATTACAAAAAACATAATAACTACATGCTTATTTGGCTAGGTGGAGTTCAGGCTCATTTGCATAAAACAATAGTTTTATCCTAACATTTATAACAAAGTAGTTTTCAAATACAATAAGTAGGACACTCTATGTTCACTCCCAGGTGCTCCTACCTAATTAAGTTCAACCAACAAGTATTAAGTAATTGAGAAATTGGGATGGGTGATAAATATGTCATAGCATCAATATGAGGTCACTCAAATTGTCCATAAACAGGGACACAACTAAGTACTTAGATTAGATACACTGCAGGAGTTTGTATACTTTACCCATGTGACATGATCAACCCGTTCGTAACATCACACTCATTTTGTGTCATGCTAGGGAGAAGTCCAAGACGAGACCATTCATGAAGAGCTTCCCGAACCCATCCACGCACCGTACCAACCTACACTATCTATATCTGTGGCTATGTAGTGTCTGAGTCGCCATAACCTACTAACTCTAGCCAACCGCCTATTTCATTATTGGCACATGGTTATACACGTAAGCTACCAAACGAAGAAACCAATCCTTTCTCACTCTCCTGGGCAGTATTCCCCACCATAAATCCGTACTCTGATAACAATCAAAACCATTCCGCCCAGGTGGTTTATTAAAAAACATGTTTTATCATTTAGCAAAATATAAGATTTCGAAACACATAACTTTTCATAGTGTGATTCCCATGCTCGTCTATATGGCATAGCTAAGAAATCTACCAATACGATGGCTCATAAACAAGGATTGCTAGGAAAGATAGTATGGAACATAGCATAGCTTATACACATCAATTTTTACACATGCCATTCTACGAAAGCATCTACAATGCATAGAAAAACAGTAGGATATTTATGACCAAGATAGCACCACCTGCCTTTAGTTGATGAAGTTGTTCATACACTCGTTGTAATCACAATACTCACAATCATAGTAGTTTCAATCATCGTAGTTTCACTCCTCGCAAATCTAACGTTTAAAACAAGTGCACAACAAACACACCATTCAAAACATTGTAATTATGCACAATACAATAAAACAGTGATAATAAAATGCATGCATGATGATTTAGTAAGTCACAGTAGTTTATAATAGTTCTCTGGATAGTATTAGATCGTATAATGCATGTAGAAAAGATTTTGATGCAATAAAACATTCACTATTAAAACTATAACAATTTAAATATGGGTTTACTCATATTAATTCAACTTTCGATGTTTCTGTCGTATTAAATTATGAATTAAATACTACTAGATAGATAATTCAATTTAGAACCGGTAGAAATTTGAATCACCCAAAACAGATTTATAGATCTTTTTATATCATTTAAATACTATTGTAGGATGATTTAGAGCTTTCTGCAATAATGTATGTTTTACTAGTACCAAATAATAGTGCGTGCATTTTATCTTGACAGATATGATCAAAACAAAATAGTAGCAATTGGTTTCACTTTATTTTGATTTATACAACATTAATTATGATTTAAATACTCCCTCCGACCCATATTAGTTGACTCTAATTTGTCTAGATTCGGATGTATCTAGACATGTTTTAGTACTAGATACATCCGAATCTAGAAAAATCCAAGTCAACTAATATGGGTCGGAGTGAGTACCATTATATAGATTTAGATAGTTCAGAAAATGTATCTGCAGCAAAGCATGAATTTTATTGCATATTATTATTCTAAATAATTTTATGAATCTATTGATATATTATTTTTCAAATTTGGATTTATGGATAATTTTCTATGAATTTACATATAATTAAGTAGATTTAAATAATCCAAAAAGTATAGTTAATGTGAAGTTTAAATTTTATTGTATATTAATATTCTTCATATTTTCCAGGATCCACAGGCATATTATATGCTAAATTTGGATATATGAATCTTTGTATATGATATTTCTAAGATTAATACAATTTCCTGTCTTTTTCTATTTATTTAATCAATTAGTAAATCAGGCGCTTACTGCGCTACGCTGACAGGGCCGCTGAGACAGCAAAAGGCTGTCGTGGCAGCTTGTGTGGCGGTGACCTAGGTGCTGGTTGGACGATTCAGTTGATTGATGGGAACCAATGGATTAGGATTTGACGGTTGAGATAGGCAACTTGTTTTCAGCTCGGGTTGATCTCTGGCTGGGCTGGAGCTTCGCCTAGCGGCTTGGCTTGACTCGGCTGATCCAGATCGGGACCATCAGCGTTAGATCAGACGGTCTTCATTCACCCGTGGTGAGGCAGCGGCGACTCGAAGTCGACAACAATGACGCAGATGGTGGCGCGACCTCTGGAGGTGAAGGTGGGGGCGACACTTCGGTGATCGGAGACGATGCGGAAAAGTGCGACGAGATGCGGCGTGGCATGAAGGTTACTCTTGTGGCCATGGCGTTGTACTTCTCCGCTCGGAACGACGACAACATCATGTTGATCCCCTGGGCTTATTGACCTGCATATCATCAATATGTCTAGTTAGCACAAGAGCGCAAGCAGGAAAAAAGATTGAGGGGGCCATTGAAAGAAAATTGGTCTTGTCATTTGTTTGGGAGGGCCAAAGTATAAATTTTCTTTGTTTTGAGGTGTTTTTGGCAAGAAAATGAGGGCCCCTACTGCGTGTCTCCGCCACTAGTTAACATTGCATGTGGGTGCATATCTAAATTACTGGCACTACGAGGCGAGAGGAGCCCAAGAAAAATCAAAAGGGCAGACATATGCAATTTAGTCTACTTAATGTGAGCGTGGATGCAGGTAAGTGTATTAAAATTCTCAATAAATGTGTGGGTACAACGGTAATTTATGGATGATAGGGGAGGCATGCTCCCTGCTTGCCTATCCTAGCTCCGTATGTGAAACTACTTCTTTAGTTTTTTGAATTAAAAAAAACTATTCTTTAGTTATATGGTTTTTTCATAGTTTAGGCCGCGATTTTAATTTCGTTTGGTGCTCCAAATTTCTAGAGTCATCCTATATTTACCGAAAAAGTAACTTTTATTGTTTATTGGCACTGAGATATGATAAGAAATTAGGGCGTCGGTGCACGCGGGTACCATGAAATTTGGAATTCTACTTCAGCCGGCCTCCCATGCATCTTATCTCGATGCTATTTCCCAAAAAATACTAGAAGAATGGAACATTTCTAAAAGCTATATTTGTTGAAAAGATCCATTCTTTCAAAAAAATATTTACTACAATTAATGCCAATAAGAAATTATTGTTATTACCTTTTTAACACGCATGACCTCGCTTTGATTTCAATTTCGTAGTACGGTTTTACCTCTCAATGGTAAATGTTGTTATTTTGTGGTACATCTTTGTGTTCGAGCAATCTCAACCACTAGATCGGAACAATAATGGATTTCAGGCCCATGATCCACGGACCACGGTACAGTAAGTGTAGAAGATTGACGATCCAATCTACCTTCAATTCCTCTGTGATGACCTGTGGTGTGATTTCTGAAACAGAGTTCCCATTGGTTCTCTATTCCTGGGATCCGGGAGATCATGTTTACAGAAGCTGGATTTTGCGATTCGGGAGTTCATGTTTACAACTTAACATCCTGATTTTTTTTCTTGATATTAACCACAACAAGTTATATATTCTTTGCGTATTCCTTTAGCAATATATGTACTTACTAAACTGTAGATATTCCATGCAAGCATAGGTCAATTGAATTCCAGCATCAAGTCATTGTGTACAAATTCAGTAATCAGTGAAGGATGTGAAAGAACTGAAAATACATGACCAAACCAAAAGTAGAAATACTAGGGATATTCCCCAAATCCCAACCCCTAGTGCAGATCATGGTACAGTGAGTAACAGCCTCTGCCTACTGCGAAAGGAGGACTTCATTGCTATATGTAGACACTACGAGGACCGTGGATCTGCCCCTTCATGCATGTGGCCCTCTTCGTACGAAACCGCCCATGTGCGGCCACAGTGGATTTTGCATGCACAGCAGCCGAGTAAAGGCACGTACTGACCAATGCCAACCTTTATCATTTGTGCAGCAGCGTCCCAGCGGCAGCGGATACTGTTGGCCTTATCCGTTACGGTGCATTTGATCAAGAAAATCGTACAGCAGCAATATTTATGATGCTAAACTGATATCACTAGGTCGGTTTTGAAATGTAGATTCATAATATACCTACTTGGATATCATATATACTGTGTTTCTACAAAATTGGTCAAATTTTAATTTTATTGACTTAAAACACACTGTATCATTAGGAAAAAAACACCATGGCCAAGTTGGGGTTATCCTAAGGGCATGTACTACTATGCTAGTCGCTTGTAGAGACGCTTAAGTGCAAAAGAAATAATACAAGTAATTTGGATTATGGGCCGAGCGTCTAGGCTCCCAACGCGCGAGCTAAGCTGGGTCGCTAGCGATACCAGGATCGCTAATCAATCTCGTGTGCGTGGGAAAAAAAGTAGTGCAAGTGCCCGACGTTAGGTTTCACGTCGACGCTAGGAAAACTCCGCGTAACAAATGGGATTTAAGTCTAACTCCGGGAAAATTAGCCTAGCGTCGGCATTGTATGTGCCCTAATGCGCAGCGAGAACACAATGCAAAACCGCATCAAGGACATTTTCTGGTGCAGCCAGAATCTATTTTTAATTTTTACTAATTTTATTATGATTTATTTTTATTTTATTGCTGCTGAACTCTTAGCGTGAGACAAGGCTACGGTCAGAATGCCATCGACAGGGCTCCACCTGCCATGGCCGAAGGAAAAACTTGAACGTGCCCCTGCTGGCCAGACATAATCTCTATCTCTACTTATACTATTAAACGACCAAACTTTTTATTTCCTAAGTACACCCCGTCAAATGCACACAGCCGGATTAGCACAGTTGGATCAGCGCACTAAGCTAGATGTAACCGCTAAGATTATTGTCTAATGTGCATCTAGCAATTAACACCACCGGGAGAGGAAAATTTTAGCCCCGACACCGCGCTCTCCAAGCCTTGGGAAAAAATAATCAAAGAAACATAAAATCCTCCGATGATGGCGTGAATTGTGCCTGGCAGGCAACTGCCGCTAGATTGCCTCCCCGCACTGCTCCGGTGCGCTCCCTGCCTGGCCCTTGTCCTGGTGCACTTCTATCCTCCAGCGGGCTCCTTGCCCATGGGCTGGTGCCTCCAGGTCCAGCGTGTGGCCGCATCGACTAGGTCGTCGGTGCCGCTGCCATACTATTAGAGCCGAAAGGATCCGACCTCGGAGCTCCGGCACTCTCCAGCTCCGGCTCATTCACCTCCGGGACTTCCTCCACCTCTGCTCGGTCCATGAAACTATACTACAAAATTACTGAAATCAACCTTTTTAACTTTAATTTCCCCTGAGTTTTATTTCATGGAGAGAGAAACAATAGTACTAAGATTAAATCAATCTGCAGATTGTCGTGGTTGCTAGAATAAGGAGCGAGCTCATATTCGCAACGCAAACATTTTTCCTTGAAAGGAGGTTCTTGTGCGTGCACACATCACGCACACATCGATCGATCGTGACACTAATGATTGTGAGGGTGCCGACGGGACGTTCCAAGTCACTGACTTGTTCAGCCAGACAAGGATTACATGATGTAGTTTGTCTTTTCAGTCTTTCATACCCTGGTGTTTTCACATCCAGTTTAAAGCTCTTTGACCAATTCCGTAGACTGCTTATCTCACATTTTGTGTTACATGTGTGGTTCGACATAGGCCAGTATTTGCTTGTGTATTGCAGGAATATTATTTTTGAGAAACACAGTACAATCATAGACGCTCACAACACGTACATTCACCCACCCCTATGAACGCACACACGCACACCCTATCCCTATGAGCACCTCCGAGATACTGAGCCGGGCAGTCGTGTTTCAGTCACACTGAAGTCCACAAGGTATCGCTAATTGAGCATAATTTGATTTCCTTTCACAAAGTTCCCTAACTATGGGCTGCTATGGTTATCATGTTGTGCATAAAAAATCATCCAGTTTTACTTCTTGTCTGGTGCTTGGAAAGTGCTTCTCAAAATGTCTAAGCGAGTTTCCGATCGTGAATTACATAGACCATGATATAAACATGGAAGAAGGAGAAACACGATGATTCTGTTGGAAAAGGGAAAATAGTTTAAAAATATCGGAGTTTAAGATATTTTCCCAGCTTTCTTCAAGTTCTAGATTTTGCGAGTCGGCTTGGTCCTTCATATTAACTCTCAAGTTACAGTTTCTGGACAAATTTTGTACCACCTTGGGTGACTAATCAACATACTTAGAACCACAGTATTGAGTAACCTGTAGTTGATTATTTGTTCTCATCTTAATAATCATCGTTATGTTGGTGTAAGCACATTGTTTCATTAATCAAGCTTGACATCACAGGGATATATTTTAATTTCATTCATCATTTTTTGTAGTTTAAAACCAGAGCGGAGATTCTAGAGTTTCCACAGCTTGCTGACCTATGATGACATGTCAAGGGGACACCTTGTCAGGTTTGATGATATGACAATAATGTTATTCATCAACTGATCTACAACAAACTTTTATCAAGCTTTGATAAAACATTGTTTTCTCTTTAGTTCTTTTAGTTTCTAAATAGTGAAACTAAACCCACTTGAAGGTGACGTTCCTTAGCCATACATGTCTTGAAACTGAAAAGGAAAACGCATTTCCCTGTAGAAGAAAATGCCTCCTTGACTTTCGTACGTAAGTTCCTCTTATAGCACCTTGATAAGTGATAAGGGATGTTACGCTGTTGCTTTTAGAGGTCAACTTATCTATGAATTTTTACATGACAATAATATATAGTTCTATTTGCTGGAAACTACCATTTTCAATGGTGCATAACATGGATAGTAGTAGGAAATACAGCAGCAATTTCCTTACTTGTAATCTGCATGCATTTAAAAATCTCTAAAATGATTAATTTATTCACCTGATTAATAGAAAAATACTACTTAATGTTCGTGCACTTTGGTCTGCTATAGGTTGTGAGTTTACAATTAGTTGATGTGAAAAACGACATTGGCGACTCTAGACAGGTGTGAGTGAAAATGAGGGTAAAAGGGGCAGCATATAATGCTCCAAATTGTGCTATTACATCTTTTTATGCCTTGGGAAAAAGCCATTAAAAGTTCTTTGTCTCTGGTTATACTTCTACATTTTGTGATTCTCATCCTATCAGTTATAGTTTCAGTTTAATGCAATTGTCCATTTGAGATATTACCCGTTCATGTGCTCATGTGTCTTTTTTTAGGTATTTTCTGGTTTAGGGTAGGGTTGGGGCTGGCTCCCAACTGTGGCGTCAGGAGAGAGAAAAAGGAGGAGCCTCATGTGTCTTTATTTTGTTCGTACATGCTTTAGTTCCAATCATGAAGATCGTTGAGGTAGTCTGTTGTTTCTTAGTTTATTCAAAGTTTCTTCTTAATGTGGGACTATTATTTCAATAAGGCGTCAGTTTTTATGACTCTGTACTAAAATAGTTAACAAATATTTATCTATGACACATAGCATTTAGCATTTTATGTTATTTTCTGAGAGTGTGGATACAATTTCTTAGATAACGTATAATAGTGAAGGCGTGCGTTGCACGTGCCCACTTACTAGTAATACAGACAAGCAAACAATGTTCGACCTAATACATTCGTCTAAAAAAACGTAGCATAACTTGAGAAAACTGGCTGCTGTATTTTGAAACCTGCTCTGCATATGGATGGTAATGGGTACCTATATTAGACGTGTACTCGACCAGTAAAAATCATTGTTAAAAAAATCGGTTGAATCAGCGATTAATAGGCCGATTAATCGCTACTCGAGACTTGACCATGCGATTACCACTAATCAGTCATGTTAATCATTTAACCCGACTAATAGCTATGACAATCCGATTACTAGATATGTTTCCGATTAACTACTATACTTGGTTAAAAAAGCTGCAAAATTTTCAACGCATATCGCCCTTCTAGCCGCTAGCCCGCCCCAATGAAGTAGGTTTTGTGAAGCTCGTGTCGATTCCCGTCTCCAGGAGATCGATTCCCGCCATCACCAACCAGTTCCTTATTTTCGTTGACCAGTTCCTCGCAGTTGCCGACGAGACCTCAGATACAAGAGCTCGAGCGCCTTGAGGAGCTCGTCCGGGAGCCTTTAATAGGGTAGGTGGTTGAGGTGCAAGAGGAGTCTAGGGGAAGAGCACTTTAGAGGTCAGAGGAGGATGAGCGGAAAGAGGGCACATGGTGCCAGCTAGTGGATCCTAAGTCGCTCGTGACCTTGAAGATTAAGTCAAGGAGGAGAAGCATACATGTTTTAATGGGTTTTGCGGATCTAGAGATGTAGGGCCATACATATAGAGGCCCTGTTTCTTTTTTAACTACACGTGTTTTAGGTGCCAATTTGTGTAGGTTGCACTGAGTAATAGTCGACCGATTAAATTAGTTAATCGTCTGAATTCCGATTAGTCGGTACTCCCAAACTGTCCGAGCAGTTAACGATTACCGATTTACTTATACCATTGTAAAAACCCATTAGAACTATGGGTATGGAATAAAAAACCATGGTATGTAAATGGAAAATTATCATACATATAGGGTAGAGCGGGTATGGGTATGGAGTCATAGAACCTAAACCCATATACCCATGTACCAACCCATAATTTAACAACTGGAGCCTCGTAATATATTCTAACATACTTAATTTTTCCTAATCGTGCATTGACGCTACCTGGACTGAACCTCATGCTTCACAGTCACATGATCGCTGGTAGGTTAGTTAGGATCGCTTCACCGCGTCTCGTGACTATCGTTGTCCATACCTTCTTTATGCGATCACGTCGTGATTCTTGATTTGAGGTGCTTACGACTATCTTCTTTATGGGTGACGGGTGAGATCGGAGAGGATATGTACTTTTCCGGTATGGGGTGGCTTCAACCTTACATGTACCCTTCGGGTGCCATCCCTAGCTATGCGAGAGGATGATTCGAGGAATATCATACATCAGTAGTATTACTAGATCATATGGTATTGAACCATGGATCTCAAATGCTCATATTACGGTTTTTTGACACAGAGAATATATTAATATCGCGAAGATACCAATTATACCCAACCTCTATACAACAACGCATTGTCCTAAAGACATTACGGATGCACACAGCCCGGAAACAAAAAGAAGAAGAAGAAAGGATAAGTCCTACTACAATGATCTATTCCTCGCATCACAAGTACAAACACTAGCAAGACAACACCCGAAGTCCAAGTTCTCCAAAAAACGGCGTTTTCAAGAAGGAAATGGTGCACAAGTGTTGTTGTCACCCGATCATAGATCATATGTTTTCACCCTGGAGAAAGTACGCTCTCAAAACAATGCCTTCAACAAGAGCATTGCAAGGCATAACCAATTAAGGCGAGACCTTGGATTTTCACCTTGAAAGATAAGACTTTATACTTCTCATGTGTTGTCACCGCCATTTTTCGAAGCCGCTGCTACAAGTCACAAATCATCAAGCAAATTCCTCGTCACATCAAAGACTTGAACCACCATTGCTAGTCCTCATATCTCATCCTCCATGACATTCTCTACTATTACTTCACCATGAATGTGAAAGACATGTCCCATGATGGCAACAGACACCGAAGCTTCGCAATGCTCCCTCATGAAACCGAATGATCAGAAAAACAATGGTGCGCATGACTGATGACCCACAAGTATAGGGGGTGTATCGCAGTATTTTCGAGGGAAGTGAAACCCAATTTATTGATTCGACACAAGGGGAGCCAAAGAATATTTATAAGCCTTAGCAACTGAGTTGTCAATTCAGCTGCACCTGGAAACAATCTTTCTCACAACAGTTTATCAGTAGCAACAATTTTGTAGTAGGAATAGTAAAGTAGCAGCAATAGTAAAGTAAAGACAATAGTAACAACAGTAGTAAACAGTAGGATTCGAGTGCGGTAGGCATAGAGATGGATGGACGGGTGTTGCATGGACAAGACAATTCATATAGCAATCAGAACATAGGGCAATTGCAGATAAATAAGATAAAGCATCCAAGTACTAGATAATCCTAGGCATGTGTCCCATATATAGTCATACGTGCTCGTAATGAGAACTTGCACAACATCTTTTGTCCTGCCAGCCCGTTTGCAGCGAGGCCTCAAGGGAACTACTGGCAATTAAGGTGCTCCTTTTAATAGAGCACCGGAGCAAAGCATTAACACTCCGTGAACACATGTGATCCTCACATCAAAGCCATTCCCTCCGGTTATCCCGATTTCTGTCACTTCGGGGCCATTGGTTCCGGAGAACAACGTGTGTATACAACTTGCAGGTAAGACCATAAACAATACTATCATCATGAATCAATAACATGTTCAGATCTGAAATCATGGCACTCGGGCCCTAGTGACAAGCATTAAGCATAACAAGT
Source organism: Avena sativa (assembly GCA_916181665.1). Lineage (NCBI taxonomy): Eukaryota > Viridiplantae > Streptophyta > Magnoliopsida > Poales > Poaceae > Avena > Avena sativa. The sequence goes on along the minus strand of OV702297.1, from coordinate 485,159,240 downwards.
CGCAACAAAGTCATAAAGCACTAATAGAAGATACTAGGCACCATGCCCTAACAATCTGATGCCATTACATGAACAATCTCATCCAATCCCTACCATCCCCATAGCCTATAGCGGTGGATTACTCACTCATAGATGGGGGAAACATGGATGGTCGATGGAGAAGCCATGATGATGATGATGGCGATGATCTCCTCCAATTCCCCGTCCCGGCAGGGTGCCAGAACGGAGTTTCTGGTGCTGTTTCGTGGAATCTGGTGGTGGCGGCGGAGCAGAACTCCTTCTGGAAAAACGTCGAACCCCCTGAGTTTTTAGGTCAGAAGGCAACTTATAAGCGGAGAGGGAGACCGAGGGGGTGTCTAGGGCGGCCAGACCACCCCCTGGCGCGGCCAGGCCTAGCCCGCGTGGCCAGGTGGTGTGGCCTGGGCCTAGCCCCCCTCCGTCTCGTATTCTGGCTCCGAGAGTCTTCTGGTGAAATAGGATTTTTGGCATATTTTTTGGGATTTTTCCTAATAGTTAATTTTCTGCACAAAAACTAGACACCAAGGCAATTCTGCTGAAAACAGCGTCAGTCTGCGTTAGTTGCATCCAAATCACACAAGTTTAGAGGATAAACAATAACAAAAGTGTTCGGAAAAGTAGATACGTTTTGGACGTATCAATGATCGAATCCCATCCGATCCAGGAATCTTCAGGCATGTGGATGAAGGGGTTCCGTCGTAGAAAACAAAAAAAATCTACGAGGAACACACCTAGCCAAGATCTATCTAGGCAGATGTAAGGTAATGAGAGGGAATTCGGTGTTCATACCTTTGAAGACCGAACGCGGTTAACGTTCGTGGAGAACATGGATGATGTAGTCGTACTGACCCGACCTCAAGGTCGCGAAGCACCTCGTAAGTCACCCCTGGTCCTTGTACGCCGTAGCCAACCCGATGGCCGTGCCGACATCCAAGCACCAAGCTCCAAGAAAAAGCACCACAAGTGGCGGTGCCTCGTGGCCTTACACACATACGATGTAGAGACGTCTTCCGGGCTCCGGTCCAACAAAGCAGCAAAAAAAGATTGATTCGGACCGAGTCCAGCAGCACGACGACGTGCGTATGGTGGAGAAACCTCTATCCCCATATACAGTTACAAACTCTAGAAACCACACACAACGGAGAGAGAAATATGCAAAGGTAAATTGATGGGATGGATTTGGGGAGAGGGGTTCCCACTTTATATAGGTGGAAGGGAGGCACCACCTCCCTCAAAGTACTAGGGTGGGACTAATCAAGCGAGGAGATGGGGAGGCGCCGCCGTCCAACCTCCTCATGGGCCCCACGTGGTGGGAGCCCACTTAGTGGCCACCGGCCTCCCAAGGCCTCCCCTAGGGCGTGGCCCCCTCTTGGGCCTCCTCTAGAGAGGCCCAATTAGGTGGGCTGCCCATAAATACATTTTAAATAATATTTTTAATATTAATTCATTTAGTTAATATTAAATACATATTATTTAATACCAATCTCTCTGAAACACCTTTTATATCCCTCTGATCATCATCGGATATCTTTAGAACCATTCTAATATCACCCTAGAACAATTCCAGAGTCTTCTCTCTTTTTGCCTATGATCTCAAATCAATCCCTGAGCGTATCTACTCTTAAGTGTGAAAACCTCCGGCTCGGGAATACATAGACATGATCGAGACACCTCTCCAATCAATGACCAACAATGGTATCTGGAAACACATGATGGCCCGATGCATTCCATGAATAACTTGATCGCTTGAAACTTAAACATAGAGTCTCATTCCCTTTGCTCTACGATACCTAGTTTGTCCAAGATTTGATCTTCGGTATCTACATACCTAGTTCAATCTTGTTATCGACAAACACATTTACTCATCCCCGTGATATTACATCCCCATGATCTAGTCACATGTTTGCAAACTTATAGATGTAATCTCACCGACTGGGCACAGGGTATCTATCCATCACTCGGATGGGCGAATCCTGGTCTTGATACATAGGCCTCAAAAGTTCCTGTGGAATACCCGATGCACACCTTTATGGTCACCCAGTTACGTTCGTGACGGTTGATGCGATCAAAGCAGTCTCAGAAGACAGTGATTAATATGACCTCACGGTGGAAGGACTAAATCACTACACTTTGCTAGATATTGTAATGTTGAACTTTGTGGCTAGATCACATTGCAATACTAGGGTTGGGTGTTGTCCATCACATCATTCATCTAATGAACTGACCTTGTTGTCAGTTGACGTGTTAAAGTTCATGATCGGGAAACCTCGATCAACAGCTACCTAACGAACTAGTCTAGAGATACTAGGGATCTGGTTTGTTTATATATCACACATGTATTAATGTTTCCACTTAATACAGTTATAGCATGATACAAAACTATTACAAACTAATGAGATATGTTAATAAAAAAACATCTTTATTATTGGCCTCTAGGGCATATCTCCTTTAGTGGCGCCAAGGGAGCTCGTTGGAGGAGCCTTCTAGAACTTGTCACCAGCTAGATCCATCAAGGCAGGCATCCAGCTTACCAATATCTTGGTGCAGGTAGAACCCTGGGACAACCTTTATTAGGCAAAACGATGCCCCCCGCACTGCCTCTCGTTAGCTCACACCAGTAGGACAGAGATATCAGTCGGCACCATCGCCATCACCCGCACAACTCGGAGATGAGTATCTTAGTCGCGTTGAGACCCCCGAACCAGGCATCATGCTAGCCTCACCAAGGTCGCCGAAAAAACCCGAGGCCGCCACCTCCGTGTCCATCTCCGCCAAGTGCATCTTGATAGTCCATTTTGCATCACTATTCTATGTCATAATTTACTGTTATTCATTGATATATTTCATATTAAGAGATGATACTTATGTTATTTCATCTGTTTTTGCATGGTTGATGACTTTTGGAGCATGGACCGCTGCAGTCAGGATTCTGATGGAAAAGGTGCTATTTGGAGGCAAAATTTGCGAAGATCAGAAAATCTGGGAAAATATACGGAAAATCCTATTTTTCCAGAAGATGAAGGAATCCAGAAGGAGGAGTGGAGATGGGCCACAGGGTGCCCACACCACCCCCTGGCGCGGGCCACCCTAGGCCGCGCCATCAGGTGGTGTGGCCGCCCTGGCCCACCACTGGCTCTCCCCTCTGGCGTATATATTCCTCCCAAAACCCTAAGACTCGGGGAGCGACCACAGAAAGATTCCGCCGCCTCTGCGGGGCGGAAAACACTGAGAGAGAAAGATCTCTCCGGCAGACAGATTTTTGCCCGGGGAATTCCTTCCCGGAGAGGGGAGATCATCGCCATCAATACCACCATCAAGCTGGACTTCATCGGGATCATCATCATCATCACCACCATCATCACCATCAGCACCATCATCACCATCTCCATATTGCTGTAACAATTGGGTTGAATCTTGCATAGTTCTTAGGGGAAACTTTCCCGGTGTTGATTACTCTTTGTAGTTGATGCTATTGAGTGGAACCATTGAATTATTGTTTATGTTACTATTGTTATACATCATTATTCCATCACTGATCATGATCCATATGATGTCTTGTGAGTAGTTTGTTTTGTTCTTGAGGACATGGGAGAAGTCATATTGTTAGTAGTGGAGTTGTGTTGAGAAAGATTCAATAGTTTGATATTTAAGTTGTGGTGTACTTCTTCTAGTGGTGTCATGTGAACGTCGACTACATGACACTTCACCTATATGGGCCTAGGGGAATGCATTGTGTATTTGGCTACTAATCGTAGGGGTTGCCGGAGTGACAGAAACATGAACCCCCGTTAGGAAACCATTGCACAAGGGACGTAAGGGTCTTAGGGTTTAAAGTTGTGGTTAGGTTTCTACCTTAATTACTTTATTGTACTTACGGATGTTTGCAAGGGGTATAATCACAAGTATGTATTAGTCCTAGGAAGGTCGGTACATTAGCACAGGTTCACCCACACAACACTTAGCAAGCTAAAGAAGATTAATCAACTATATGAAGCGAAAGCACTTGACAGTCTTCCCATGTGTCCTCGAGAACGTTTGGTCATCTTAAGTAATACAACCGGCTTGTCCTTTGCTGCATAAAGGATTGGGCCACTTGCTGCATTTATTCCTACTGTCTTTTATTTACTCGTACTTTATTTACTTGCTTTATCAAAAACCCCTAAAAATCCGTTTGCTAAGTATTTGCAGAGAATTCCTGATCCATACCACTAGCCAGCACCTTCTGCTCCTCGTTGGGTTCGACACTCTTACTTACCGAAAATACTGCGATACACCCCCTATACTTGTGGGTCATCAAGACTATTTTCTGGCGCCGTTCCCAGGGAGTGAAGCGCTATTGGAGAGTGGAACTAGTAAAGGAAACTTCTACTGTGAGTATTGTTTACTTCTGTTAGTTAATCTATTTTCGTTATGGATAATTCGTTGAGTTTCTTATTTGGTAAAGCTACTACCACTGCTAAGGTAGTAGATGAACCACCACCTGCTGAGAATGATGCTTTTAAAATACCTACAAGAATTATTGATCGTGTTATGGATAACTACTATGTTGGGGATGGAACTTTCCATCCTCGTGATCATTTACTCTTTATACACAAATTATGCGAGTTGTTCAAGTGTGCAGGTATTACTATAGATCAAGTTAAGAAGAAGTTATTCTCATTATCACTAAAAGGAAGAGCTGAGGAATGGTATAAGCTGCTGAAGAATGGTCAAGCTCTTGAATGGGAGGAAATAGTGCCTCTCTTTTGTTCAAAGTTCTATCCTCCTAGTGAGATTCATAAAGATCAGAATTAAATATACAACTTTTGGCCTCTTGATGGAGAGAGTACAACTCAAGCTTGGGGGAGATTGAAGTTACTAATGCTCAAATGTCCCAATCATGAGCTCCCCAATAATATTATTATCAATAACTTTTATGCAAGGCTCCCTCTTCATGATAAGGATTTATTGGATGCTTCTTGTGCTGGATCATTCACTCGCATGGAAGAAGAAGCTAAATGGGATCTTCTAGACCGTATTCAAGACAATGCTGAAACTTGGGAGAATGACAAAGGAAGAAAGTCAGGTATAAATTATGATTATGAATGCATTGAATCTTTTATGGAAACTGATGACTTTCACAATATTAAAAATGCTTATGGTCTAGACTCTCAGGCTATTGCTTCTTATTTTAAGGCTTTTGCTTCCTATATTGAAGTGCCTAAAAAGAAGTGGAATAAGTATCATGAACCTTATAAAGATGTTGCTAAGAGTGTTCCTGCAAGAAATACTGAAGTTCATACTGCTAATCATGTTTTACCTGAACCTTATATTGAGAAAATGCCTTTCCTAGTTAAGATAAAGGAATATTCTATGATAGCTAGTATGGTTGATGAAAGTATAAGTAAAGTTGTTGAACATGATAAACAAATGGTTGATGAACCTATTAGAGCAAATGTAAAAGACTTTGTTACCAAATATGAAGAAGAGGGACACACTATCCTTTGTAAGGATACCTCTAATATTGTTTCACAAAATAGTATTATGAGAGCTAGTATTCCTATGTTTTCTGTTAGAATAAGTGATCATTGTTACGATGGCCCTTGTGATAGTTATATTGTTAAGTTTATGCATGACACTCAAAGTTACTAAGAGAGAGGGAAAAGTGTTCTTATGTATCTCAATAATATCAAGTTTCCTTGTTTTATGCTGAAAGTTTTTATGTTGCACTTGTTTTGCCTTCCTATGCTAGTAGCCTCTGGTTTCAACAACTTGTTTGTTTACAAAATTCCCTTGCATAGGAAGTGGGTTAGACTTAAACGTGTGTATTATTGCTTCTTAATGCTCTCTTTCACTTCAATTCATATTTCTAAGTGAGCATCATCAAAATTATCATGCCCATCTTAATGGCTATAAAGAAAGAGCTTTTTGGGAGACAATCCAATTTATTTTTGCTTTCAGTTTGTTTTTGTTTCTTTGAGTCTTGGAAGTTATTACTTCGATAATAACCGCTCCTTATCCTTTTTGTTTGGTTTTTTTGTCAAGATCAACCTCTAATGAGAGAGAAGTAAGATTTGGGGAAGTTGCTGTCCCGAAACAGATTTTTGTGCTTCACCGTAAAAATTCGTGAGAGATCCCTGTCTGTCGGATTGAGCTATAATTTTTTGTGCTTCTGACCCAGGTTGTTATTTAACTTTGTTAGTTTTGCACTTTTTATTTGAGCAACAGAGGATTTTCGAAAAAATTGATCTTTACCTGCTGGTCTGTTTTGACAGATTTTGCCACTCTTGCATTTGCTTCTTCATTCGATTTCCTTTTTGAATTATTTTTGGGTTTTCAGAAGGAGTTGCTACAGTAGCTTATGTTTTGATGGTTTTCAATTGAAGTTGTACTCAAAAGGTTTTATCATTTCACTTATAACTAATGTTGCTAATGAGAACTGTATGAAGTTTTGTGTGAAAGAAATTTTCAGGTAGGTGGAGAAAATGGTGTAATGAGAAAGTGAAAGGTTTTCATGACTCACAATAAGTGTATGAAGATGAAGATATTGATGTTATTCAAGTGGTGACTCCAGAAGAATCTACTAGATACCAAATTCAGAGACCTGTAGAGTCCGTTTTCAAAAAGGTAACAGTTGTGGTAAGAAAAGTTCCACGAAAATACTATCCAACTATATTTTTGCAGTTTTTAGACAATAAGGAATGCCACGAAGCGAAAGAGGGACGGAAATGGAGCCAGGGTGGCTCACACCACCCTGTGGCGCGGGCCCACCCCTGGCCACGCCACCAGGTGGTGTGTCCACTCCGAACTCCATCTCCGACTCGTTTTCTCCCAGTACCTTCCTTTTGTTGTGAAACTTTGTAATATATAATCCCATGGATCTCCCGAGGTTCGTATATCGTGTTTTCGTCGTGTTTTTGTTTCGATCTATTTCTGACAGGTAGAGTCCCAGATTTGGAGCCACAATGACTTCCTCTAGATCAGCCAAGGAAGAATCTTTAGAAGATATCATCAACCCATACATGAGAGAGTTGAAGATGAAGGGAATATGCCCGAGAGGCAATAATAAAGTGGTTATTATCTTATTCCATGTTTATGATAAATGTTTATTTTGCATGCTATAATTGTATTGATCGGAAACGTCAATACATGTGTGTTTAATAAACAAAAAGGGTTCCTAGTTATGCCTCTCTTATAGACTAGCTCGTTGATTAACAAGATGATCAAGGTTTCCTGATCATGGACATTGGATGTTGTTAATAACAAGGTCACAACATTGGTGGAATGATGTGATGAACATTCATCCAAAGTATAGCATTACGATCAAATTCATTATGTTTATATTGCTATAACATCATACGAAGTAATCTTTATCCTTAGACCATGAGATCATGTTAATTGCTAACACCGAAAGAGTATCTTGATAACATCAAACGTCACACCGTAACAGGGTGACTATAAAGATGGGTTCAGTGCTACGAAGGTGTTATGTTGAGGCTCATGGATCAAGAGTGGAATTTGTCAATCCCGATGACGGATAGATATACTCTGGGCCCTCTCGGTGATATCACATTAAGATAGCTTGCAAGCAAGTGATGTGATCACTAGAATGTTATATCACGGGAACAAGAAAAGAGTGCATGTCGGAAACAAGATCAAACTAGGTATGGAGATACCGATGATCGAATCTTGGACATGTAATATATCGCGAGACAAAGGGATTTAGTTACTAGCGTTAAAGGTTCTCACGATCACAGAAGTCATCGTTGAATGTGTAGGAGTCAGTATGGATCTCCAGGTCCCGCTGCTGATTATTGATCGGAGAGGGGTCTCGATCATGTCTGCATTATTCGCGAACCGTAGGGTGACACACTTAAGGGATACCGACACCATTTGGAGCAAATATGTTTCAAATAAAGATTTAAGAAAGCGCTGGAATTATTTCAATAGACACCGAAACTGTTTCGGGTGAAATTGCTGAAATTGGTTCTGCATTTAATATTGAAATGTTGCAGGGGTTTTTATGTGAATGCTTGTTAATTAAAGTAATTAACAAAATTCTGAATAAAAATAATAAAAGAGTTTTTAAATGAGAGAGCATTAAATTTGGAGAAATTTAATGCATTTAAAGTGGAGAATTTAAAAGGGAATGTGAAGAGGCATTTTAATGTGGAGGGGTTACCACCACATGAATGGAGGAGGCGAAGAGGCACCTCCTCCATGCGCCGGCCATGAAGGAGGAGCACTGGCCCGCCTTTTTTTTGAATTTTGGAAAAAACCTTCTGTGGCGCATATTGGCCATATGCGCCACTGAAGTTTGAGACTTCTATGGCGCATTGTGAAATGCGCCATAGAAGATAGTTATCAGTGGCGAGGTATCAATGGCGACTAGGAAATGCGAGGTATCAATGAAGGAGGAGGTGAAGAGGCACCCCCCTCCTCCGGCATCACTATTCTATGTCATAATTTATTGTTATTCATTGATATATTTCATATTAAGAGATGATACTTATGTTATTTCATCTGTTTTTGCATGGATGATGACTTTTGGAGCATGGACCGCTGCAGTCAGGATTCTGATGGAAAATGTGTTGTTTGAAGGCAAAATTCGCGAAGATCAGAGAATCCGGGAAAATATACGTAAAATCCTATTTTTCCAGAAGACGAAGGAAGCCAGAAGGAGGAGTGGAGATGGGCCACAGGGGGCCCACACTACCCCCTGGCGCGGGCCACCCTAGGTCGCGCCACCAGGTGGTGTGGCTGCCCTGGCCCACCTCTGGCTCTCCCCTCTGGCGTATATATTCCTCCCGAAACCCTAAGACTCGGGGAGCAACCACAGAAAGATTCCGCCGCCTCTGCGGGGCGGAAAACACCGAGAGAGAAAGATCTCTCTGGCAGACAGATTTCTGTCGTGGGAATTCCTTCCCAGAGAGGGGAGATCATCGCCATCAACACCACCATCAAGCTGGACTTCATCGGGATCATCATCATCATCACCACCATCATCACCATCTCCATATTGTTGTAACAATTGGGTTGAATCTTGCATAGTTCTTAGGGGAAACTTTCCCGGTGTTGATTACTCTTTGTAGTTGATGCTATTGAGTGGAACCATTGAATTATTGTTTGTGTTCAGATTGTTATACATCATTATTCCATCTCTGATCATGATCCATATGCTGTCTTGTGAGTAGTTCGTTTTGTTCTTGAGGACATGGGAGAAGTCATGTTGTTAGTAGTGGAGTTGTGTTGAGAAAGATTTAATAGTTTGATATTTAAGTTGTGGTGTACTTCTTCTAGTGGTGTCATGTGAACGTCGACTACATGACACTTCACCTATATGGGCCTAGGGGAATGCATTGTGTATTTGGCTACTAATCGTAGGGGTTGCCGGAGTGACAGAAACTTGAACCCCCGTTAGGAAACCATTGCACAAGGGACGTAAGGGTCTTAGAGTTTAAAGTTGTGGTTAGGTTTCTACCTTAATTACTTTCTTGTACTTACGGATGTTTGCAAGGGGTATAGTCACAAGTATGTATTAGTCCTAGGAAGGTCGGTACATTAGCACAGGTTCACCCGCACAACACTTAGCAAGCTAAAGAAGATTAATCAACTATATGAAGCGAAAGCACTTGACAGTCTTCCCATGTGTCCTCGAGAACGTTTGGTCATCTTAAGTAATACAACCGGCTTGTCCTTTGTGTTGGGTCCGCAGCATAGAAAACAAAAAATTTCCTACGGTGTGAACTACACGCCAAGATCTATCTACTAGGTACAAAGCAACGGGTGGACATACATCCAACGAGAACTTACCCTCGTAGACAACGAGCTTTGTTAACGAGTAGGAACTCGTGGTTGATGTAGTCGTACACTTGCCGATCTCAAGATCGTGAGGAAGTCCAAGCGCCGCAACTCAGCAGTGCATCCGCACTCGCACACACGTTCAAGCCACCGGACAACCTCCACCTCCTCGCTCCAGCGATCCAGCGAAAGCAACAACTCCTTCCAGACGAAATGCCACCGGGAACATGTATCTCGCTAATCCGAGACCATGGAGAATAATTCTAGAGGGGGAGAGAGATACTTCACAAGGAGGTGTAAGGATGAAGGAGGGAATGGGTGGCCTTTTATAGGAGGAGGGGGGTGCCCTCTCTCTCCATGGCCGGCGCATGGGAGGGTGACCCCTCACCTCCCCCATTCATGTGGTGGTAACCCCTCCACATTAAAATGCCTCTTCACATTCCCTTTTAAAGTCTCCACTTTAAATGCATTAAATTTCTCCAAATTAATGCTCTCTCATTTAATAAAACTCTTTTTATTAAATTTATTCAGAATTTTGTTAATTACTTTAATTAACAAACATTCACATATAGCCCCTTGCAATATTTCAATATCACATGCAGAACCACCTTCTGCAATTTCACCCGAAACAATTTCCGGTTTCTATTGAAATAATTCCTGCGCTTTGCAATTCTTTCGTCTGAAACATATGTGCTCCAAAATGGTGTCCGGTAACTCTTAAGTGTGCCACCCTATGGTTCACGAATAATGTAGACATGATCGAGACCCTTCTCCGATCAATAATCAGCAGCGGGACCTGGAGATCCGTACTAACTCCTACACATTCAACGATGACTTGTGTGATCGTGAGAACCTTTAACGCTTTTAACTAAATCCCTTTGTCTCTCGATATATTACATGTCCGAGATTCGATCATCGGTATCTCCATACCTAGTTTGATCTCGTTACCGACATGCACTCTTTTCTCGTTCCGATGATATAACATTCTAGTGATCACATCACTTGCTTGCAAGCTATCCTAATGTGATATCACCGAGAGGGCCCAGAGTATATCTATCCGTCATCTGGATTGACAAATTCCACTCTTGATCCATGAGCCTCAACATAACACCTTCGTAGCACTGAACCCATCTTTATAGTCACCCTGTTACGGTGTGACGTTTGATGTTATCAAGATACTCTTCCGGTGTCATCAATTAACATGATCTCATGGTCTAAGGATAAAGATTACTTCGTATGATGTTATAGCAATATAAACATAATGACTTGATCGTAATGCTATACTTCGGATGAATGTTCATCACATCATTCCACCAATGGTGTGACCTTGTTATTAACAACATCCAATGTCCATGATCAGGAAACCTTGATCATCTTGTTAATCAACAAGCTAGTCTATAAGAGAGGCATGACTAGGAACCCTTTTTGTTTATTAAACACACATGTATTGATGTTTCCGAATCAATACAATTCTAGCATGTAAAATAAACATCTATCATGTATAAGGAATATATAATAACAACTTTATTATTGCCTCTCAGGGCATATTTCCTTCAGTCTCCCACTTGCACTAGAGACAATATTCTAGTTCACATAGTGATAAATCTAACACCCATGGAGTTCTGGTGTTGATCATGTTTTGCCCTAGGGAGAAATTTAGTCAACGGATCTGCTACATTTAGGTCCGTGTGTACTTTACAAATCTTTATATCTCCATCCTTGACATGCTCGCGGATGGAGTGAAACCGGCGCTTAATATGTTTGGAATTCTTGTGAGACCTTGGTTCCTTTGCGTTGGCTATGGCTCCATTGTTGTCACAATAGATCACCATCGGGTCCAATGCACTGGGAACCACACCTAGTTCTGTAATGAACTCTTTCATCCAAACTGCTTCCTGCGCCGCTTCTGAAGCAGCAACATATTCCGCCTCTGTCGTTGATCCAGCCACCACTGGTTGTTTGGAACTCCTCCAACTAACTGCTGCTCCGTTCAAGAGAAATACGTATCCGGATTGAGACTTAGAGTCATCCGGATCAGTGTCAAAGCTAGCATCGATATAACACTTAGCGACTAGCTCTTCTTCACCTCCGTATATAAGAAACATATCCTTAGTTCTTCTCAAGTACTTGAGGATGTTCTTTACCACTATCCAGTGTTCCGAACCTGGATCAGATTGGTACCTACTAGTCAAACTAATATCATGTGCCACATCCGGTCTTGTACATAGCATGGCATACATAATAGAGCCTATGGCCGAGGCATAGGGGATCTTATCCATCATCTCTCTTTCTTCCGCCGTAGCCGGACTTTGAGTCTTACTCAATGTCTTGGCTTGCAACATAGGTAAGAACCCCTTCTTACTTTCGTCCATATTAAACTTCTTTAATATCTTATCAAGGTATGTACTCTGCGATAGCCCAATTAGGCGCCTTGATCTATCTCTATAGATATTAATGCCTAATATATATGACGCTTCACCAAGGTCTTTCAATGAAAATTTGCTGTTTAGATAACTTTTAACACTGTTTAAAAGATCTATATCATTTCCAATCAATAATATGTCATCCACATATAATATCAGAAATGCCACATTGCTCCCACTCACTTTCTTGTAAATACAAGCCTCTCCATAAGTTTGGACAAATCCAAACTCTTTGATCACCTCATCAAAGCGGAGATTCCAACTCCGTGATGCTTGCTTCAGTCCATAGATGGATCACTAAAGTTTGCATACCTTATTAGCATCCTTAGGATCGACAAAAGCCTTAGGTTGTATCATATACAACTCTTCTTCAATCTTACCATTGAGGAACACAGTTTTGACATCCATCTGCCATATTTCATAATCGAAATATGCAGCAATTGCTAACATAATCCTAACCGACTTAAGCATCGCTACGGGAGAGAATGTCTCATCGTAGTCAACTCCTTGAATTTGTCGAAACCCCTTTGTGACAAGTCGAGCCTTATAGATGGTCACATTACCATCAGCATCAGTTTTTCTTTTGAAAATCCATTTATTCTCAACGGCCTTTCGGTCGTGAGGTAAGTCCACCAAGTTCCAAACTTGGTTCTCGTACATGGATTCCATCTCAGATTTCATGGCTTCTAGCAATTTGTTGGAATCCGGGCTCATCATCGCTTCTTCATACATCGCTGGGTCATCCATTTCATCAACCATTAAATTCACAACAGGATTGCCGTACAGTTCAGGAGCTGCACGTGTCCTGCTTGACCTGCGAGGTTCGGTAGTGTCCTCTTTCGGAGTTTCATGATCATTATCATTAGCTCTCTCTTCATCAGGTGAAGTCAACTCCGAAACAACTTCCGGTGCTACGCCACTCGCCATTCCATGAAGAGAAGGTTCAATAACCTCTTCGAGTTCTACCTTCCGACTACTCACACCTTTCGCGAGAAACTCCTTCTCAAGAAAGGATCCATTCTTGGCAACAAAAAACCTTGCCCTCGGATCTGTGATAGAAGGTATACCCAATTGTTTCCTTAGGGTATCCTATGAAGACGCATTTTTCCGCTTTGGGTTCGAGTTTATCCGGTTGAAGTTTCTTCACATAAACATTGCATCCCCAAACCTTAAGAAATGACAGCTTAGGTTTGTTTCCAAACCATAATTCATACGGTGTCGTTTCAACGGATTTAGATGGTCCCCGATTTAAAGTGAATGCAGCTGTTTCCAGTGCATAACCCCAAAATGATAGAGGTAAGTCAGTCAGAAACATCATAGATCGAACCATATCCAATAAGGTACGATTACGACGTTCCGACAGACCATTACGTTGTGGTGTTCCGGCAGGCGTGAGTTGTGAAACTATTCCACACTCTTTCATGTGTGTGCTAAACTCGTAACTTAGATACTCTCCTCCATGGTCTGTCCGTAGAAATTTGATCTTTCTATTATGATGATTTTCCACTTCATTCTGAAATTCCTTGAACTTTTCAAAAGTTTCAGACTTGTGTTTCATCAAATAGATATACCCGTATCTACTCAAATCATCCGTGAAAGTAACAAAATAACGATATCCACCTCGCGCCGACACACTCATTGGTCCACACACATCAGTATGTATGATTTCCAATAGATCTGTCGCCCGTTCCATTGAACCGGAAAACGGCGTTCTAGTCATTTTGCCCATAAGGCATGGCTCACATGTATCAAATGATTCAAAATCAAGTGATTCCAAAAGTCCATCAGAATGGAGTTTCTCCATGCGTTTAATGCCAATATGACCTAGACGGCAGTGCCACATATATGTAGACATATCATCATCAAGTTTAATCTTTTTAGCATTAACATTATGAATGTGCGTAATATTACTATCGAGATCCAACAGAAATAAACCATTCAACATAGGTGCATGACCATAAAAGATATCATTCTTATAAATCGAACAACCATTGTTTTCAGATTTAAAGGAATGACCACTTTGCATCAAACACGATCCAGATACAATGTTCATGCTCAGTGCAGGCACCAAATAACAATTATTTAGGTTTATAACTAATCCCGATGGCAAATGGAGAGGTAGCGTCCCGACGGCGATCACATCAACTCTTGATCCATTGCCGACCCGCATCCTGACCTCATCCCTTGCTAGTTGCCGCTTGTTCCGTAGCCCCTGAACCGAGTTATATATATTAGCAACCGATCCGGTATCAAATACCCATGTGCTACTGCGAGTACTAGTCAAGTACACATCAATAACATGTATATCACATATACCTTTGTTTGCCTTGCTAGACTTCTTGTCCGCCAAATACTTGGGGCAGTTGCGCTTCCAATGGCCATTCCCCTTGCAATAGTAGCACTCGGTGTCAGACTTAGGGCCAGCCCGGCGTTTCTTTTCAGGCGTGGCAACAGACTTGCCACCCTTCTTTCCCTTGTGCTTGCCTTTCTTGTCCTTCTTGAAACCGGTGGTCCTATTGATCATTAACACTTGATGTTCTTTCCTAATCTCCACTTCTGCAGTCTTAAGCATTGACAGAAGCTTAGGAAGAGACTTCTTCATGCCCTGCATATTATAGTTCATCACGAAGCTCTTGTAGCTAGGTGGCAGAGATTGGAGAACATGATGTATGCCTAAGTCAATGGGAATCGTTATTCCCAAGGACACAAGCTTATCGGCGTACCTAGACATTTTGAGTACGTGCTCACTAACGAAGCTGTTTTCCTCCATCATGCAGCTAAAGAACCTTTCTGTAGCATTGTAACTCTCTACGGCAGCATGGGTATCGAAAATCATTTTCAATTCTCCCATGGTATCAAAGGCATTGCCATTTTTGAAATGCTTTCGAAGTTCTGGCTCTAGCCCATACAGTATGCCACAATGAACTAAGTTGTGGTCCCCCTGACGAGTCACATAGACATTCTTTTCCTCGTCAGGGGCATCAGGAGCTGGTGGAGGGCCTAGCGGCGCATCTAGCACATATTGCTTTTGTGCAGCAGTGAGGAGAATCCTTAAATTCATAGCCCAGTTGGTGAAGTTGCTACCATTAGCAGCAAGTTTCTCTTTCTCCATGAACACATTAAAATTAAAAGCAGGTGGTGCCATCTACAACAGAATTTGTAAAGTTTATTTAGACTAAGTTTATGATAGATTGAGTTTAACTAATCCAAATTACTAATGAACTCCCACTCAAAAACGACATCCCTCGTGTCCTTTTGGTGATTACATGAACCAAATCCACTACACCAAGTCCGATCATCACGTGAGTTGATATAGCTTCAAAGGCGAGCATCTATATGGGCATCATATCAACCATATGACTCATGCTTAACCTTTCGGTCCGTGTTCCGAGGCCATGTCTGTACATGCTAGGCTCACCAAGTAAGAACCTTAGTATTCGCGTGTGTAAAATTGTCTAACACCCGTTCCTATGAAAGCGTAGATTGGAATACACCCGATCATCACGTGATGTCTCGAAACACGATCCATAGAACGGTGCATACTCAAGGAAGAACACATTTTTATCTTGATATCTAAATGAGGGATCATCTTATAATGCTACCGAACGCGCAAAACTAGCCCAGCAACGATCTAAACTAGACGCCTCTAATTTATCAATTGCAAGTTTTACGTGGCTTAGGGCTTTCGGAGATAGAACCGTTCTCACCTACGAACATGAACCACAACAAGGATAACTAAGTTATTAGCAACTCGTTGTAAATCAGATATTGACTATAGTAGGAGAGACAAACACCCGCTAGCCACTTATGCAAAACAAGTTGCATGTCAGTCGTGGAACCGGTCTCATGTACAATGACATGTAAGGTTGGTCCGGGCCGCTTCATCCCACTATGCCACCAATATCCAAAATACATAGAAGATGCAATAACATGATCATCATCGTCCACATATCAACATGTGTGTACTACCCGTGCTAAGCACCTACGCATAGATCAGGCTCTGATACCACTGTTGGGTCCGCAGCATAGAAAACAAAAAAATTCCTATGGTGTGAACTACACGCCAAGATCTATCTACTAGGTACAAAGCAACGGGTGGACATACATCCAACGAGAACTTATCCTCGTAGACAACGAGCTTTGTTAACGAGTAGGAACTCGTGGTTGATGTAGTCGTACACTTGCCGATCTCAAGATCGTGAGGAAGTCCGAGCGCCGCAACTCAGCAGCGCATCCGCACTCGCACACACGTTCAAGCCACCGGACAACCTCCACCTCCTCGCTCCAGCGATCCAGCGGAAGCAGCAACTCCTTCCAGACGAAATACCACCGGAAACATGTATCTCACTAATCCGAGACCATGGGGGAATAATTCTAGAGGGGGAGAGAGATCCTTCACTTTAAAAGTCTCCACTTTAAATGCATTAAATTTCTCCAAATTTAATGCTCTCTCATTTAATAAAACTCTTTTTATTAAATTTATTCAGAATTTTTTTAATTACTTTAATTAACAAACATTCACATATAGCCCCTTGCAATATTTCAATATCACATGCAGAACCACCTTTTGCAATTTCACCCGAAACAATTTCCGGTTTCTATTGAAACAATTCCTGCGCTTTGCAATTCTTTCGTCTAAAACATATGTGCTCCAAAATGGTGTCCAGTAACTCTTAAGTGTGCCACCCTACGGTTCGCGAATAATGCAGACATGATCGAGACCCTTCTCTGATCAATAATCAGCAGCGGGACCTAGAGATCCGTACTGACTCCTACACATTCAACGATGACTTCTGTGATCGTGAGAACCTTTAATGCTTGTAACTAAATCCCGTTGTCTCTTGATATATTACATATCCGAGATTCGATCATCGGTATCTCCATACCTAGTTTGATCTCGTTACCGACATGCACTCTTTTCTCGTTCCCGTGATATAACATTCTAGTGATCACATCACTTGCTTGCAAGCTATCCTAATGTGATATCACCGAGAGGGCCCAGAGTATATCTATCCGTCATCTGGATTGACAAATTCCACACTTGATCCATGAGCCTCAACATAACACCTTCGTAGTACTGAACCCATCTTTATAGTCACCCTGTTACGGTGTGACGTTTGATGTTATCAAGATACTCTTCCGGTATCAGCAATTAACATGATCTCATGGTCTAAGGATAAAGATTACTTCGTATGATGTTATAGCAATATAAACATAATGACTTGATCGTAATGCTATACTTCGGATGAATGTTCATCACATCATTCCACCAATGGTGTGACCTTGTTATTAACAACATCCAATGTCCATGATCAGGAAACATTGATCATCTTGTTAATCAACAAGCTAGTCTATAAGAGAGGCATGACTAGGAACCCTTTTTGTTTATTAAACACACATGTATTGATGTTTCCGAATCAATACAATTTTAGCATGTAAAATAAATATCTATCATGTATAAGGAATATATAATAACAACTTTATTATTGCCTCTCAGGGCATATTTCCTTCACTTTGCTGCATAAAAGATTGGGCCACTTGCTGCATTTATTCCTACTGTCTTTTATTTACTCGAACTTTATTTACTTGGTTTATCAAAAACCCCTAAAAATTCGTTTGCTAAGTATTTGCAGAGAATTCCTGATCCATACCACTAGTCAGCACCTTCTGCTCCTTGTTGGGTTCGACACTCTTACTTATCGAAAATACTGCGATACACCCCCTATATTTGTGGGTCATCACATCTCGTCGTCTAAGGTCGTCGATCTGCAGCAGCTAGATATCATGTCGTGTGGGATGAAAGGCCACGTGTCACTCGCCGCACACGGTGATGAAGTCCTGCCTCCACTGTCAGTCGGAAAAGCTTTGCCCGGGGCTTCCTCTGATAGCGGCGGAGGGGGTGGGGCGACGGCGTCTAGGTCAGGGGTCACCCACTGGAGCGACGCGAGCGAACAATTTTTAATTCTTCAGTCATGCTCATAGTACATACAAGTTGATCAGTAGATTCTCTTAAGGCTGACCAGTACGCGTTACCTTTCGATCCAACAATATGCAAAACTTCTATTGATGGATAGATATGAACAAAATGCTACCTACGGGAAGGAGAGAGGTGATCGCTAGGTGACTCCAAAACCCATCTAGGGTTTCATCCCCCTTGCCAGCGACGACGGTGGCCCATTCCATCTCCGGTGGTCATGGGGCCTTGGAGGTGTGGCGGACCACGACCCCTCATCGGCGGGAGTGTTTCCGCACTTTGTTTAGCCAATTTTCAGTGTGTTCTTCAAGATGGTGAGGCGACGGCTACATCCTGGAGCCATAATAAGGTTATCCCCACTTATCCTCGCTCTGATGGTGTTTCTAGCGCTCGTAGAGGGGGCGTGAAGTCTTGTGTCCAACGGATCTCCTGGAATCCGGTCGTCTTTTGGTGTGATTTCAGGTCAGTCTCTTCTAATCTACGATTGTTGTCATTGGCAATAATTGCTGCTCTGGTCCTTTGGAATCTTAGCACGAAAACTTCCCGTCGGTCTGCTATAAAAGGCTCTACTATGACAAGTTTTGTCTGACGCCGATAATAATGGGGCAAGGATGACGGCACATCTTCGGCTTGGCTAGTGTTTATAGTCGCCGCTATGGGGTTCGAAGACCTATTTATAATTTTTATTACTTTTATTAATTCACTTTATAATACAGTTGATGATTACTAATGGATCAGTTGAATTTCGAAGAAGAAAAACGATCTGTTCAACTTTTTTTGTGTGTGGAGAAAGCTAACAGGGTTACTTTCATTAATACGGCAAAATGGATATATACATCGTGTGACAAAATAGGAACTACGCAGTATATATTACAATGTGAGATACGAATGACATGGAATAGTCGATCTGGTCCCGTGATTCTCGGATCGAACGTAACATCCCACCCTGGCACACACGGAAATTGAGTATGCACGCCATCTGTGACTATGGCGAACGTATTCAAGGAAATTGAGTATGCACGCCACCAGCTTCGCTGGATCTGGATCGCAGCCATCGCGGTACTCCTCCACATTCGGCGCCAGGACCATTTAGTACCTCTCCGGAGAGAACATTCATGGGATTAGCTTAGCGGAGCGCTACGGCCTATGGTGAAAAATTGTGGAGCGAGTGTTCCGTCGATCCACGAAAAGGAAAACCACGGAGAGGCTGGAAATTACATGCCACTGTCACCGATAAGTAAAGGAACCGTTCGTTTTATCTCTCTCGTTTGTCCTCTATCCTGAGCAAATAGCATGGCGGCCGTTCCCTAGAGTTCTGCCTTGATTCGACCTAAATCACGATCTCGTTGCCGCCGGAACAGCACCGGCAGCCAACGAATCGACCCGCCGCTAGGATTTCGCAAACTGTGAGAGAGGAGGAAGAAATGGGGAACAAAAATCGGCCACAATATTTAACCCAGGCAGCCTTTAGGTAGTAGCACTAATGGGCTCAAACCCCATCGTTATAGAACTATAACTAGGCTGGACTGGCATGCTACATCCAATCGGGCTCCATTTGCTTGTATTGGGCTGGTAGCCCAAGTGCTCACAGAGCAATGCGAGCCGAACGAGCATGGCTCGCTCATCTCGATCGGGAGATCGCTACATGCTCGGAGCATAGCGATGAGTTGCCGAACGGGGCGTTAGGGCACGTACAGTGCAGGTGCTCAGTGGTGAAGGACGAAAAATTTTTAAAGTCGGGCGAACTCTAAAGCATAATTAAAATTGATGCAAAAAATCAAATTGTCTAGACACATTTATAAATTATATGATCTTACACACAATTACTTCATATAATGCTAATTGTAGCTTATTTAAATATAGTAGAACCTATAAACGTACTGATAATGAAGTTTTAATGCCGTTTAGAAGTCGTAATGGCAAATCTCTACCTTTCTTTTTTGAAAATCTTGATGTATCGGCATATTACCACTCTCATGTGTCATTGATTTAGAGTTACTTCCACTAGAATTTGGCACAAAATACCTAGTCAAACCTGTAATTCATAATGCACGAATTGCAAATTCATCAAATAAGACACTAGTATTCTACCGGATTGCAAAAAAAAAATCAAATAAGTGTACCTTTTCCTCCCTTTGGCCCCTTTCCCTTTCTGTCCATCTTCAATCTTGCTGAATTGCACAGGAAACAAAACTAATGCCGAAGTGTGGCCTCGCCCTCCTGCCGATTACGGTTCAGAAGGCCACTGCAGTCTACTACGAATTACGGTGAATTTGAGAAGCCAGGCGAGGTCCAGAATTTGAGAAGCCGGGCGAGGTTCAGAATTTGAGGAACCAGGCGTGTGGCCTACCTGCCCCATTCGTCAGCTCCCTTCCCGGCCAGGTTGAAGCTCCTTTGATCCGGCGATCGGGCGCCTGAAAATCACGCCGCCGCGAGCGATCACCCTAGTCCGCGTCTGATCGATCGCACAATGGGAGCAGTTCAGGAAGCTAGGCGTCAGCTGCAGACTTTAGGCTGGCAGGCCCAGAACCATACGGCCCATCCGGCTAGTTTCCTTTGCCCTTGTTTTTTCACGCCAAATAGATCGATCAGACCAGGGACCCGCAAAAAAAAGATCGATCAGACATTATACGTACACGATACACACGACCCATACACGCTCTCGCCCGGCGGCCGTCGCTGCGTAGGTTTAGAAATCTTTTTGTCGGAAGCCAAGGTAGGGCGGGCGCCATACCTCGCCCTACCGAGAGCCTCGCCACTGCAGGTGCTTAGGAGAGGCTGTAAGAATCTAATCCCGACAGTTTCCAGCCGTTTCGTGCAACCTCCTGGCAGTTTTGGTAGCGTCGATGAAAAATTAAGCGTCAAACGTGTAGGCATAGCCAGCAAATTTAGCTCGAAAGCGTCCGACGCTTGCTACACATAGTAACTAACTTTTTAAGCGTCCTGGATAAGAGGTCAGCATAGTACGTGCCCTTAGATGAACTGATGGAGGGATAGCTAGCTGGAGTTGTGGTGCGGTCAGGCTGAGAACGGGGAGCTAGCCGGAAAATATTTCTACGGGACCGGGTCTATAGATATGGAGGCGTGGACCAACTTCTATAAACAACACGTGTCCAAACATAAAAAAAAAGAAAGAATGACAACCGTTCTAGATCTGAATCTCCATTGCTGGGCTACAACGGCAGTAGCCGTTCAGAAGAGAGCGCCTATAGACTGCTTAACGTGGGACGGACTACGTCCCGCTAGCAGCGGTTTCCTAACGGGCCGCACAGGCCGCGGCCCAGTAAACATGCACTTTTCTGTTTGTTTTTTCTTTTCGTGTGTTCTTTTCTATTTCTGTGATAGACCTATAAATTGTTCAGATTTCAAAAGTGTATAGATTTTGAAAAATATTCAAATTTGAAAACGGTTCCGATTTTCAAATTTTTCATATTCATATATTATTCAAAATTCGAAAATTGTTCAAATTTCAGCTAGTGAAACATACATATTTCAGATGCAGTAACCACATCAATTAGGCACCATATTTCAGATACGGTATAACCTTGTGGACATACATACATTCAGTACTAGTCTGTCAGATGTTTTACACTGGACCGAAATATGTATCCCAACTTAAACACCATCAATTATACTAGGAACCGAATTTGTTTCTTATACCCAGTTAGTTGCCTTTCTAGGATTAATATTATATTCTCATGTACATTCATTATATTCTTATGTATATTCTCACACCCAGTTAGTTGCCTTGGCCTCTTCGATCTTGAGTTCGGCGTCAGCTTTGGCAAACAATTCATTCCATCGATCTTGGGAGGAGGTCAATGCGTCGGTCGTGTCGAATGACAGTGACCCCGGCGCATAGCTAGCGAACCGTCGTGGGGGGCTTGGTTCAGGTCGATGTGGGCACGGGCAGCGTCCTCGCCGATGATGGGCGAGAACACCCCTGGGCTGTCGACCAGGTGTACGAGCTCGTTCTCACCGGTCTCAGGAGAAGAAAACCGAGATGGAGGATGGGAGGCCAAGGCTACCGCTTTCCTTGAAGTAGCCTGGCGACGACAAGGAGGTACTGCGAAGTAGCCCAAGGCTATTGTTGCTCCCCTTCATGCCGCCGACTTGACTTTGGATGTACGACATCATCGACTCCTCCCGCGTCACCACCTTCTTCCTCTCTAGGGAGCGGTCGCGACGGCAATTGTAGTCGGCGGTGAGAAGCTGCCACGAATACTAGTTACAATTACAGCACTGATACAACGTCGGTTTTTATTCTATTCTTAATTGCTAAGATGTGCTTTTCCATAAGCCAAAGATTCTTTATAAAATCATTTATATTTATTATGTATTTAATGGTCGTAGGGATTTGGTATGACAGGTCAGATGAATCCAACAGATCGGAAATGAGTTAATTGCTCCTAGACAAAAACTCTGTAAGCCTACATCAAATTCAAGTCCCTAGGCTTGAACTTGGAGTTTGCTAGCGTAATTCAGTTCGGGCCGCTGAGATCTTATCGAATACTGAATTCCAGTTCCATTATTTTGGGTACCCAATGCGTCCGTCGGGATTTTACATCGTATCGTCGATTCGGATAATTTATTGGCCGAGTGCATTCATGTGCAGTTACGAGGCCACACATGACAGATCATGGGGTCTTATCTTCATGCCGTGGACACGACATTCAGACTTATTATCGCGTCGGGCGCGGTCCGAGATTTTTTTTGAGATTTTATCGACTGTCTTGTTTGGCTGCTGGAATTACTAAAGTTATCAGCTTTATTTTTTCGGGTGAGATATAAACGCTCCCGATGGGATTTACCGTCTGAGGATACAATGATGTAATACTCATAGGTTCATATTCTTTTTTTGACTCCGTTGGAGTCTTTTATTTTATCTGGTGCGCTTTCAATGCATGAGGATAATATTTTTTGGGTCCTGCTTGACTATGTCTTGTAGACCGTTGTTTTTATCGGGTGCACGATAGCGCTCCCGATGGAAGTAGCCCCCGAGGCTATGTTCGGATGCTTGTATCAGGACATAGGCTCAAAGTTTTAGGTCTGATATAATTCTTTTTTTCAGCCAACCTGATATTGGTAATTTATACAAGAATCATGATTGTTTATTTGTCACAATATAAATCCGGCCTTCGAGTATGGGAGTAATAGAAAGAAAAAACGGAAGCTGAGTTTTGAAGAACTTATCTTTTATTTTAAAGCTGAAGACGAAGGTATATGTTTTGCCACAGTCGCCTGGCCGTTGGCCTTATTAAAAGTAAAGTACGGAGCCGCGCGGTTAAGAAGCTTGGCCGTAGGCCTTATTCAATGTAAATTGCAGTTCTAAGCATAAAAACGCCGTATCTGCGCAACGTTCCATGAGTTAGAGTACTTGACTCCCGTTTTCTTATCTTGGAGCCGATATGATCCACTAGGGATTACTTCTGTGACGATGTAAGGCCCTTCACATAGTGATTTCACCTTACGGTGATCATCTTGCTTGAGGTGAAGGACCAGGTCCCCTATGACAAAGGGCCTAGGACGCAGTCGTCGGCTGTGGTAGTTCTGTAGATTCTGCTGGTAAATAGTCGCTCTTTGTAAAGCAATGTCGCTAGCTTCGTCGAGTGCATCGACGTCGTCTTCGAGTGCTTCTGTGGATGCTTCTTCGTCATATTCGATTACCCGAGGGGACTCATGAGTTACTTCGACTGGAAGGACGGCTTTTGCGCCAGGACCAGAAAGAAGGGTGTTTTTTGTGTAGCATTATTTGTCGTACGTAGACTCCATAGGACGGAGGGTAACTCATCTACCCAACCTCATTTTTCCCTGTCGAGTGGCGCTAGTAATCTTTTCTTGATACCATTGATAATGAAACCATTGGCCTTTTCCACCTGATCATTGGTTTCGGGTGGGCAATTGAAGCGTAGCTTACTTTTATACCCATATCCCTGCAATATTCTTTGAATTCATTGGAGGTAAAATTAGTTCTATTGTCAGTGATGATGTTGTTTGGTACTCTGAATCAAAATACTATTGACTTGATGAAATTTATAGCCGAAGTTCTATCTTGGTTGGTGACGGGCATTGCTTCAATACATTTTGTAAACTTGTCGACTGCTGCTAGCAGAAAAACATGTCCTCCTAGCAAAGATTTGTGGAGTTTACCCACCATGTCAAGCCCCCATTCAGCGAACGGTCAGGCAAGAGGTATGAGGTTTAATTCTGTGGCAGGTGTGTTGGGTTTCATCGCGAAACATTGGCATGCTTCGCATGTCCGTATGATATCCTTCGCGTCATGTATTGTTGTGAGCTAATAAAATCCTGACCGAAAGGCTTTCTCCACAATTGCATGGCTGCTAGCATGATGGCCACATACCCCTTCATGTATATCTTTGAGGATGAGCCTTCCTTCTTCGTGTGTGACGCACCGCTGGAGTACACCCGAGATACTCCTTTGGTATAACTCTCCCTAGATGATTTTGAAAGCTTTAGATCGACGGGTGATCCACCGTGCTTCGATTACATCCTCAGGCAGTTCTCCTCTCATCATGTATGCCATATATGGCTGCATCCATGTGGGTCTGTCATCATAACTTCTTCGGGCTCTAGTTCTTCATCAAGGGCGTTTGTTTCACTTTCTAATGCTGGCACAACCTTCGAGTCACCTTTTTATTTGACCTTCTTCCGCGCCTTAGGTGATGTGACTTCAGATACCTTTTTAGCTTTGATAGAACGTTCTGTTACTTCTTCCCA
Organism: Avena sativa; assembly: GCA_916181665.1. Taxonomy (NCBI): domain Eukaryota; kingdom Viridiplantae; phylum Streptophyta; class Magnoliopsida; order Poales; family Poaceae; genus Avena; species Avena sativa. Next base: position 485,134,307 of record OV702297.1, on the reverse strand, counting down.
AGAAAACTCCGGGTGGTACGGGTAAACATAAGGATCTGATGTTTGCCAAACTATCAGCTTCCTCGTTGATTGCCTTGCCCATGTGTGATACTTCGCACCCATCGAATTGCGCCTCCATGATACTATACATGTCTCGATAAGCGATCATGTTGTCACTGACGGTGTCACACTTGTTGTTTGCTTGTTGTGCAACAAGAATTGAATCACCAAATATCTTTAGGCGAGTTTCACAGTAGGCTTTAGCCATCGACATACCATGCAGCAGGGCCTAATATTCATCTTGGTTGTTTGACGCGTTCGGAAACTCATCTGAAGTATATATTGCTTTTTGTCGCCTTGTAGTGAAACCAGTATAACTCTGGCTCTTGCCCCTTCTGTTCTCTTAGAACCATCAAAGTACATTGTCCACGCGCTGGAAAGGTCCGGCGAACCTGCACATTCCAACTCTGTCCATTCAGTAATGAAGTCAGGCAAAACCTGAGACTTGATTGTTTTACGCTTCTCATACGTGATATCTCGAGGGGATATCTCAATTTCCCATATAGAGACACACCCTGTAGCTTATAGATTATTGAGTATATTGGAAAGAGGTGCCTCATTGACCACTATGATCGGGTGTTCTGAAAAGTAGTGGAGAAGCTTGCGTGTTGTCATGAATACTCCGGTGCTAGCTTCTAGTAGTGCGGATACCTTTGTTTGGATGGAGAGAGGACCTCGCTTTGGAAATAAACTATTCTTTGTGTTGGGTCCGCAGCATAGAAAACAAAAAAAAAATCCTACGGTGTGAACTACACGCCAAGATCTATCTACTAGGTACAAAGCAACGGGTGGACATACATCCAACGAGAACTTACCCTCGTAGACAACGAGCTTTGTTAACGAGTAGGAACTCGTGGTTGATGTAGTCGTACACTTGCCGATCTCAAGATCGTGATGAAGTCCAGCAGGTCCGGCTCCAGCACGTCCATCAGATCCAGCTCCAGCACCACCAAGTCCAGCACTGCAAAGCAGCGGTGCATCCGTGATCGCACACACGTCCGGTACCCCGACAACCTCCGTCCCTCGCTCCAGCAAAGCAGCGGAAGCAGCAACTCCTTTCCAGATAAAGCCACCGGGAACATGTATCTCGCTAATCCGAAACCATGGGGGAATAATACTAGAGGGGTAGAGAGATCCTTCACAAGGAGGTGTGTGTGAGAAGTGAGGAGGGGGTGGCCTTTTATAGGAGGAGGGGGGGTGCCCCTCCTTCATGGTCGGCGCATGGATGAGGTGACTCTTCACCTCCTCCATTCATGTGGTGGTAACTCCCTCCACATAAATTTGCCCCTTCACATTCTCTTTTAAAGTCTCCATTTTAAATGCATTAAATTTCTCCAAATTTAATGCTCTTTCATTTAATAAAACTCTTTTATTATTTTTATTCAGAATTTTGTTAATTACTTTAATTAACAAACATTCACATAAAACCCCCTGCAACATTTCAATATTACATGCAGAACCAATTTCAGCAATTTCACCCGAAACAGTTTCGGTGTCTATTGAAATAATTCCAGCGCTTTCTTAAATATTTATCTGAAACATATTTGCTCCAAATGGTGTCGGTATCCCTTAAGTGTGTCACCCTACGGTTCGGGAATAATGCAGACATGATCGAGACCCCTCTCCGATCAATAATCAGCAGCGGGACCTGGAGATCCATACTGACTCCTACACATTCAACGATGACTTCTGTGATCGTGAGAACCTTTAACGCTAGTAACTAAATACCTTTTTCCCGCGATATATTACATGTCCGAGATTCGATCATCGGTATCTCCATACCTAGTTTGATCTCGTTACCGACATGCACTCTTTTCTCGTTCCCGTGATATAACATTCTAGTGATCACATCACTTGCTTGCAAGCTATTTCAATGTGATATCACCGAGAGGGCCTAGAGTATATCTATCCGTCATCGGGATGGACAAATCCCACTCTTGATCCATGAGCCTCAACATAACACCTTCGTAGCACTGAACCCACCTTTATAGTCACCCTGTTACGGTGTGACGTTTGATGTTATCAAGATACTCTTCCGGTGTTAGCAATTAACATGATCTCATGGTCTAAGGATAAAGATTACTTCATATGATGTTATAGCAATATAAACATAATGACTTTGATCGTAATGCTATACTTCAGATGAATGTTCATCACATCATTCCACCAATGGTGTGACCTTGTTATTAACAACATCCAATGTCCATGATCAGGAAACCTTGATCATCTTGATAATCAACAAGCTAGTCTATAAGAGAGGAATAACTAGGAACCCTTTTTGTTTATTAAACACACATGTATTGATGTTTCCGATCAATACAATTCTAGCATGTACAATAAACATTTATCATAAACATGGAATAAGATAGTAACCACTTTATTATTGCCTCTCGGGCATATTCCCTTTAGTCTCCCACTTGCACTAGAGTCAATAATCTAGTTTGAAAAACTTTGCGTATTGAACACCTATGGCTTTCTGGTGTTGCATATACGCGATTGCCAGTGGTTAACATAATCTCCGGATCTGACAGTTTTAGGTCTGTGTGTATTTGCATGTCTTTGCGTCTCTACACATCACTCATTCTCAAATGAGATGGCATTGAATAAATTTGGTCCTTTGGTGAGACCTTTAGTTCGTTCGGCTCAAAATATGTTGATATTATTGCCACACAATATATCTTCATAGTATTAGCCCACTTTGAACCACACCTAGTTTGATAACAAACTACTTAACACAAATGCCCTCCTATGCTGCTACTATAGCAGTCATATACTTAGCCTTTTGTTGTAGTATCCGTCACAATATCTCAACTTTGGAACTCATCCAAATCCATCATGGAACATCCTCTTCATTATATTGTGCCACCCATAGTCTAAATTGAGATAAATTTAATTTGTATCTTGTGACAAAACTAGTATCAATGTAACACTTTACAATGAACTACCTTTAACTATTTGTCACTTATACATGATATATTCTTAGTTCTTGCAAAGCTCATAAGAATATCTTCACTATTGTCCAATGATCATCTTATGAATCATTCTAGTATATGCTCATAACATTTAGAGCATAGGACATTCTGGATATATACATATCATGGTATAATTGATCAAAAAATTCATGTGATTTTACTCACCAAGTGTTGAAACACTTGAATTTTGATACAATCCTTTCCATGCAGCAAAAACCTTTCTTGTTGTTTCCATATTGAACCCTTTCAATATCTCATATATGTATGTCTGGCACAACCATATTAGCGCCTTAATCTATCCATATAGATATTTATGCCTAATATACTAGGTTTGCCCAAGTCTTTCATCGAAATCTTATTTTAATGAAATCCTTAACTTATGTCAATTCAAGATACATCATTTCCAATCAACAATATGTCCTCTACATAATGTATTAGAAATATGTCTCAGCGCTCCCACTTAATTTCTTGCAAATGCAAGCATCTTCATCATCTCCTATGAATTTAAACTCTTTTAACAGTTTCATCATGGTGAAGATTCCAACTCCGCTATGCTTACTTCAACTATTGAAGTTTGCATGCCCTTTTAGCACCCTTTGAATTAACAAAACCCTTCGGACCATGTCATGTACATGTCCTAGGTTACCGTTCTATTAGAAGAACCTTGTTTTGTTTATTCAACTACCATATATCAAATTATATGTAGTGGTTGCTACATTAATCCGTCAAGACTATATATCGCTATGAAAGATCAAATCTTGTCATAGTCAACTCCTTGAACATTGTCGTAAACTTATTTCCGACATGTCGACTATTTCATAGATGTTAAACATCCATGTCTTATTTCTTTATAGATCCAAACACGACCGATAGGCTTCACGCCTTTCTAGAGGGTCTTCCAAGTTCAGAAACTTGTTTTCTCGTGTATGGATACTATCACGGATTCTATGACTTCTAGTCATTTTATGGAGTCAGGACCCATCATCGCTTTTTTGAATGTAGTCGGTTCATCATTGTTAAAACAATAACGACTTGCTTATCAAATCTTACTATTTGATTCTTACCGACCCACACGGTTCTATAGGAACTCTAATCTCCGAGATCACACCTTTTGTAATCACGAGAGCCATGAGCATTGTGGACGCCACCGGGACACTTTCCGACGCTGTGCTACTTAGCACATATAGCTAAGGATCAACAACCTTATCAAAGTTTTATTGTCCTCGCACTTAACTTTTCACAAAAAATTCCTTCTCAAGAAACTTGACGTTCCAAGTAACAAACTCTTTTGTCCTCGGTGTTATGGAGAAATTCCCAACAAATTCTTTGGGATAACCTACAAAGATGTGCTTATCCGACTTTGGTTGTAAACATTTTACTTATGCATAGCATACCAAAATTTAAGAAAAGACAATTCGGGTTTTATCCCAAACCATAACTCATATGGTGTCATTTGAATGGATCACGATGGTGCTCTTTTCAGTGTAAAAGCGGTAGTCTCTAAAGCTTCAATCCTTAAAACATAATGGCAGTTTTATAAATGACACCCTTGATCTTACCATGTCAAACATGGTTTGATTTTATCTCTCGAATATGCCATACTCCTATGGTTTATCGGGAAACACAAATCATGGAACAATTCCTCAAGTCTTAGGTGTTTTTGCTAAACATGTAACTCAAATATCTTCCTTTATGATCGAATCATAAACTCTTTATTTTCTTGTTACAATGATTTTCCACTTCATCTTAAAAGTCTTTGAACAATTTTCAAATGTTTCATACTTCTTCCTTGTTAAGTAAATATACAGATATATTCACTCAAATTTTCGAAGAAAGCATATGAAGCAAAAAAGATCCATCGCATATGGCTACACATAATGGACTATGCACATCAGCATGCACAATTTCCAATAAGCTAGTCATCCGTTCCTCTCTGGCCTATGGATAGAGTTTCAATTATCTCCAGGAAAGTCTCACATGCGTCAATTGATCAAAATCAAAGACTCCAAAAATCCATCAACATGGAGTTTCTTCATGTTTTCTTTCAAATATAATTTAAACAGTGATGTCACTTCCTAAGTGATTTTCAATCATTTGTCTTGTGACATTTTAGCAATAGTGTTTATGGATGTGATTTCTCCAACTAGACTTGCAAAAGTTCATCCATCCTTTATGGAATACGGTAATTATTTGAACAGCCATTGTTCTCATGATACCGGAACAAAATAACAATTATTTAAACAAATCTTGTAGGCTTGGTTTGATGACAACGAAAAACACAATAACACTTTATTTGTTTTCGATGAACATCATCACTCATTCTCTTGCTGGTTTACTTAGGCCATTGTAGTTCATGAATTGCGTTGTCCTTTATGACACGTCATACCAACCAATTCGGTATCTAATACCTAAGAACCACATTTTTTTAACAAGCAAGGAATACAACCATAACATGTATATTTTCTATATACCCAAGTTAGACATCTCTAACCTTATATTTTCTGCCAAATATTTTATAGATTCTCTTTCAGCAATTCCTTTTCTTTTAAAAGAATCTCTCAACATCAATAGTGGTGTCATTCACATGACACATAGTACAAAGCGTATATAGTCAAATACTAATACCTTTGGACTTGCACTTTGAAGTGGATCACCATCATCAAATGTTTGGTGTTCTTTCAAAAATCCATTCTTTAGTAATCTATTAGTGTAGTAAACATTTTACTTACATCTTCTATTCATCCTTATCATGACAACTTTCATGATCAAGCTACTATAGCCTATAAGGAAGAATCGCGAGTATAATATCAGTTCCCAAAACCCTTTTGGTAGATTCGGATGCCTAACATCTCCATCCTTCACAAATTCTCATACAATATGAGAACATGTATTTTGCTAAATTATACTCTATCATAATGAAACCAAAAACATTGTTTCAGATATCAGAATATCTTTCACACATGATGGTTTCTGAAACAATTTTCAGCTCCAATATAATCTTGATATTAAAACAACTTTTTGAATATCAATAATCATGGAGGCAAACATGATACTTTAGATACTAACATTGGAATTCTTACTCTTGATTTAATACTACTTATTAAACTTCATGGAGTAAATAGAGTTTGCTGAAAGTTTGCAATAGGACTTATAAACTTTAAATTGACATTCAAAACAATACGATACCAGTTCGTACAGTAAATATCCAGAATTCTATAGTTCTATTATCTTAATTAAAACTAAGCATAAGGTAGAAAACGAATGCCAATGACTACAACAAACTATGCAAATTCACTTTGATTTAGTTTATGACAAATATGGTTCGACAAATCTAAATTAGAAATGAACTCCCACTCAAAAACGACATCCCTCGTCCCACTCAAAGGCGAGCATCAATATGGGCATCATATCAACTATATGACTCATGCTTAACCTTTCGGTCCGTGTTCCGAGGCCATGTCTGTACATGCTAGGCTCGCCAAGTAAGAACCTTAGTACTCGTGTGTGTAAAACTGTCTTACACTCGTTGTATGAAAGCGTAGAGTCGAGAACACCCGATCATCACGTGATGCCTCAAAACACGATCCACAAAACGGTGCGTACTTAAGGAAGAACACATTTTTATCTTGATATCTAAAAGAGGGATCATCTTACAATGCTACAGAAAGCACCAAACTAGCAGTATAAGATGCTAACATCTAATGTGTAAAGTGAGATGATATGGTCTATGCATTTGATCTCTATCACTTGCATCGTGGTATGATCTCTATCATTCCTTTGTGTGTAAGGCGAAGGTCTTTGGAACTTACACGTTGAGTGTGTTATAAGAGTATCTGTCATACATCTACTTACAACAATACCATATCAAGACACTAGCCCAACAACGATCTAAACTAGACGCCTCTAATTTATCAATTGCAAGTTTTACGTGGCTTAGGGCTTTCAGAGATAGAACCGTTCTTACCTACGAACATGAACCACAACGAGGATAACCAAATTATTAGCAACTCGTTGTAAATCAGATATTGACTATAGTAGGAGAGACAGACACCCGCCAGCCACTTATGCAAAACTAGTTGCATGTCAGTCGTGGAACCGGTCTCATGTACGATGACATGTAAGGTTGGTCCGGGCCGCTTCATCCCACTATGCCACCAATATCCAAAATACATAGAAGATGTAATAACATGATCATCATCGCCCACATATCAACATATGTGTACTACCTGTGCTAAGCACCTACGCACAGATCAGGCTCTGACACCACTGTTGGGTCCGCAACATAGAAAACAAAAAAAAAATCCTACGGTGTGAACTACACGCCAAGATTTATCTACTAGGTACAAAGCAACGGGTGGACATACATCCAACAAGAACTTACCCTCGTAGACAACGAGCTTTGTTAATGAGTAGGAACTCGTGGTTGATGTAGTAGTACACTTGCCGATCTCAAGATCGTGATGAAGTCCAGCAGGTCCGGCTCCAGCACGTCCATAAGATCCAGCTCCAGCACCACCAAGTCCAGCACTGCAAAGCAGCGGTGCATCCGCGATCGCACACACGTCCGGTACCCCGACAACCTCCGTCCCTCGCTCCAGCAAAGCAGCGAAAGCAGCAACTCCTTTCCAGATAAAGCCACCGGGAACATGTATCTCGCTAATCCGAGACCATGGGGGAATAATACTAGAGGGGGAGAGAGATCCTTCACAAGGAGGTGTGTGTGAGAAGTGAGGAGGGGGTGGCCTTTTATAGGAGGAGGGGGGTGCCTCTCCTTCATGGCCGGCGCATGGAGGAGGTGACTCTTCACCTCCTCCATTCTTGTGGTGGTAACTCCCTCCACATAAATTTGCCCCTTCACATTCTCTTTTAAAGTCTCCACTTTAAATGCATTAAATTTCTCCAAATTTAATGCTCTCTCATTTAATAAAAGTCTTTTATTATTTTTATTCAGAATTTTGTTAATTACTTTAATTAAAAAATATTCACATAAAACCCCCTGCAACATTTCAATATTACATGCAGAACCAATTTCAGCAATTTCACCCGAAACAGTTTCGGTGTCTATTGAAATAATTCCAGCGCTTTCTTAAATCTTTATCTGAAACATATTTGCTCCAAATGGTGTCGGTATCCCTTAAGTGTGTCACCCTACGGTTCGCGAATAATGTAGACATGATCGGGACCCCTCTCCGATCAAGAATCAGCAGCGGGACCTGGAGATCCATACTGACTCCTACACATTCAACGATGACTTCTGTGATCGTGAGAACCTTTAACGCTAGTAACTAAATCCCTTTGTCCCGCGATATATTACATGTCCGAGATTCGATCATCGGTATCTCCATACCTAGTTTGATCTCGTTACCGACATGCACTCTTTTCTCGTTCCCGTGATATAACATTCTAGTGATCACATCACTTGCTTGCAAGCTATTTCAATGTGATATCACCGAGAGGGCCTAGAGTATATCTATCCATCGTCGGGATGGACAAATCCCACTCTTGATCCATGAGCCTCAACATAACACCTTCGTAGCACTGAACCCACCTTTATAGTCACCCTGTTACGGTGTGACGTTTGATGTTATCAAGATACTCTTCCGGTGTTAGCAATTAACATGATCTCATGGTCTAAGGATAAAGATTACTTCGTATGATGTTATAGCAATATAAACATAATGACTTTGATCGTAATGCTATACTTCGGATGAATGTTCATCACATCATTCCACCAATGGTGAGACCTTGTTATTAACAACATCCAATGTCCATGATCAGGAAACCTTGATCATCTTGTTAATCAACAAGCTAGTCTATAAGAGAGGCATAACTAGGAACCCTTTTTATTTATTAAACACACAGGTATTGATGTTTCCGATCAATACAATTCTAGCATGTAAAATAAACATTTATCATAAACATGGAATAATGTAATAACCACTTTATTATTGCCTCTCGGGCATATTCCCTTCACTTTGGATTCCATGGGTTTTTCCTTCTTCGGGTTGCTCGACAACTAAATCTGTGCTTACCACCTGATTAGTAGCGGCAATGTAGAGTAACAGGGGTTCTTTTTCTCTTGGCGACACGACGACAGGAGGTGTCGAAAGTGTTTTCTTGAGGTTTTCGAAGGCTCGCTGGGCTTCTTCCGTCCACTCAAATTTATCTGACTTCTTCATGGGGGCGTAGAACAGTAATGCTCTCTCTCCCAGGCAAGCGATAAACTGACTTAGCACCACGACTCTTCCAGCCAATTGTTGTACACCACGAAGATTTGTTGGCTTTTTCATCATGAGTATTGCCTGTATTTTTTTGGGATTTTCTTCTATTCCTCCTGCTGATACAAGGTATTCAAGGAGTTGCCCCGCAGGGACTCCAAAGGAGCATTTTGTCAGATTGAGTTTAATATAGTATTTGTCGAGGTTATCAAATGTTTTCCAAAGATCATCGATAAGGGTCGACCCTTGCTTTGTCATGACTATGGCGTCTGATACGTCCATTTTGCATCACTATTCTATATCATAATTTACTGTTATTCATTGATATATTTCATATTAAGAGATGATACTTATGTTATTTCATCTGTTTTTGTATGGTTGATGACTTTTGGAGGATGGACCACTGAAGTCAGGATTCTGATGGAAAAGCCACTGTTTGGAGGCGAAATTTGTGAAGATCAGAAAATCCCGAAAAATATATGAAAAATTCTATTTTTCCAGAAGACGAAGGAAGCCAGAAGGGGGAGCAGAGATGGGCCAGAGGGGGCCCACACCAACCCCCTGGCGCGGGCCACCCTAGGTCGCGCCACTAGGTGGTGTGGCCACCCTGGTCCACCTCTAGCTCTGCTCTTTGGTGTATATAATCCTCCTGAAACCCTAAGACTCGAGGAGGGACCACAGAAAGGTTACGCCGCCTCTGCGGGGAAAAAACTACAGAGAGAGAAAGAGCTCTCTGGCAGGCAGAAATCTGCCGGGAAAATTCCTTTCCGAAGAGGAGAGATCGTCGCCATCAACACCACCATCAAGCTAGACTTCATTGGGATCATCATCATCATCTCCACCATCATCTCCACCAGCACCATCATCATCACTCCATACCGCTGTAACAATTGGGTTGAATCTTGCATAGTTCTTAGGGGAAACTTTTCCGGTGTTGATTACTTGTTGTAGTTGATGCTATTGAGTGGAACCATTGAATTGTCGTTCATGTTCAGATTGTTACTTATCATTATTTCATCTCTGATCTTGATCCATATGATGTCTTGTGAGTAGTTCGTTTAGTTCTTGAGGACATGAGAGAAGTCATGTTGTTAGTAGTGGAATTGTGTTGAGAAAGATTCAATGGTTTGATAATTAAGTTGTGGTGTTATTCTTCTAGTGGTGTCATGTGAACATCGACTACATGATACTTCACCTTTATGGGCCTAGAGGAATGCATTGTGTATTTGGCTACTAATCGTAGGGGTTGCCGGAGTGACAGAAACCTGAACCCCCGTTAGGAAACCTTTGCACGAGGGAGTGTAGGATCTCAAAGTTTAAGGATGTGGTTAGGTTTTTATCTTAATTACTTTCTAATAGTTGTAGATGCTTGCAAGGGGTATAATCACAAGTCTGTATTAGTCCTAGGAAGGTCAGTACATTAGCACAAGTTCACCCACACAACACTTATCCAACTAAAGAAGATTAATCAACTACATGAAGCGAAAGCACTTGACAGTATTCCCATGTGTCATCGAGAACATTTGGTCATCTTAGGTAATACAACCGGCTTGTCCTTTGCTAAAGAAAGGATTGGGCCACTTGCTGCATTTATTATTATTGTCTTTTATTTACTCGCACCTTATTTATCTGCATTATCAAAAACCCCTAAAAATCCGTTTGCTAAGTATTTACAGGGAATTCCTGCTCCAAGCCACTCGTCAACACCTTCTGCTCCTTGTTGGGTTCGACACTCTTACTTATCGAAAATATAGTGATACACCCCCTATACTTGTGGGTCATCAAGACTATTTTCTAGCGCTGTTGCCGAGGAGTGAAGCGCTATTGAAAAGTGGAACTGGTAAAGAAAACTTTTACGGTGAGTATTGTTTATTTCTATTAGTTACTTTATTTCAATATGGATAATTCACTTAGTTTCTTATTTCGTAATGCTACTACCACTGCTAAGGTAGTAGATGAACCACCACTTGCTGAAAATGATACTTTTAAGATACCTACAAGAATTATTGATTGTGTTATGGATAACTACTATTTTGGAGATGGAACTGTCCATCCCGGTGATAATTTGCTCTTTATACACAAATTATGCGGGTTGTTCAAGTTTGCAGGTATTACAACAGATCAAGTCAAGAAGAAGTTATTCTCATTATCACTAAAAGGAAGAGCTGAGGAATGGTATAAGATGTTGAAGAATGGTCAAGCTCTTGAATGGGAGGAAGTAGTACCTCTCTTTTATTCAAAATTTTATCCTCCTAGTGAGATTCATAAAGATCAGAATCAAATATACAACTTTTGGCCTCGTGATGGAGAGAGTACAGCTCAAGCTTGGGGGAGATTGAAGTTACTAATGCTCAAATGTCCTATTCATGAGCTCCCTAACAATATTATTATCAATAACTTTTATGCAAGACTTTCTCTTCATGATAAGGATCTATTGGATGCTTCTTGTGTTAGATCATTTACACGCATGGAAGAAGAAGCTAAATGGGATCTTCTAGACCGTATTCAAGACAATGCTGAAGCATGGGAGAATGATAAAGGAAGAAAGTCAGGTATAAATTATGATTATAAATGCATTAAATATTTTATAGGAACCGATGACTTTCATAATATTAGTAATGCTTATGGTCTAGACTCTCAAGTTATTGCAAATTATTTTAAGGATTTTTCTTCTTATATTGAAATTCCTAAAAAGAAATGGAATAAGTATCATGAGCCATATAAAGATATTGCTAATTGTGTTCCTGCTAGAAATACTGAAGTTTATACTACTAATCATATTGTACCTGAACCTTACATTGAGAAAATGCATTTCCTAGTCAAGGTAAAGGAACATTCTATGATAGCTAGTATGGTTAATGAAAGTACAAATAAAGTTGTTGAACCTGATGAACAAATAGCTGTTGAACCTGTAATAGCAAATGTGAAAGACTTTGTCACTAAATATGTAGAAGATGGACACATTGCCCTCTGTAAGGATACTTCTAATATTGTCTCACAAAGTAGAGTTAGGAGAGCTAGTGTCCATGTTTTTTCTGTTAGAATAAGTGATCATTGCTACAATAGTTCATGTGATAGTTATAACGCTAAATTTATGCACGATACTGAAAGTTACTATGAGAGAGGGAAAATTATTCTTATGCATCTCTATAATATTAAGTTTCCTCGCTTTATGCTAAAAGTATTTATGTTGCACTTGTTTTGCCTTCCTATGCTAGCAGCCTCTGGTTTCAAAATTTTATTTTCTTACAAAATTCCCTTGCATAGGAAGTGGGTTAGACTTAAACATGTGTATTTTTGCTTCTTGATGCTCTCTTTTACTTCAATTCATATTCTTATGTGAGCATCATTGAAATTATCAATCCCATCTTAATGGCTATAAAGAAAGAGCTTCTTGGGAGACAACCCAATATATTTTTTCTTTCAGTTTGTTTTTATTTATTTGAGTCTTGGAAGTTATTGCTTCTACAATAACCTCTCCTTATCCTTTTATTTGGTTTTTGTGTCAAGATCAGCCTCTAATGAGAGAGAAGTAATATTTGGGGAAGTTGTTGTCCCAAAACAGATTTTTGTGCTTCACTATAATAAATTATTAAAAATCCTAGAACGTCATACTGATCTGTAAATGTTTGTGTGCATGCCCTAGGTTATTATTTAACTTTTGTTAGTTTTGCACTTTTTGATTTGAGCAACAGAAGATTTTCTAAAAAATTGACCTTTACCTGCTGGTATGTTTTGACAGATTTTTGCCACTCTTGCATTTGCCTCTTAAATCAATTTCTTTTTTCAATTCCTTTTTGGGCTTTCATAAGGAGTTGTTACAGTGCTTATGTTTTGATGGATTTCAGTTGAAATTGAACTTAAAAGGGTTATTACCTTGCATACACTAATGTTGCTAATGAGAATGTGTGAAGTTTTGTGTGAAAGAAATTTCCAGGTTGTAGGAGAAAATGGTGTAATAAGATGGTGAATGGTTAAATGAATCAAACAATATATTTATGAAGATGAAGATATTGATGTTATTCAAATGGTGACTTCGGAAAAAATTATCAAAGACCAAATTCAGAAACCTGCAGAGTCCATTTTCGAATAGGTATCAGTTCTGATAAGAAATGGTCCACGGAAAATCTGTCAATTTATATTTTTACAGTTTTTATCTAACATGGAAAGCAATTAGTAGAATGAGGGACGGAAATGGAGCCCGGGTGGCTCACACCACCCCGTGGCATGGGCCCACCTAGCCGCGCCACCAGGGGGTGTGGCCACCCCGGAGCCCGTTTCCGACCCGTTTTCTCCCAGTACCTTCCTTTTGTTGTTAAACTTCGTAATATTTAATCCTCCGGATCCCCCGAGGTTCGTATATCGTGTTCTCGTCGTGTTTTCATTTCGATCTGTTTCTGTTAGAAACTATTCTTAAAGTTTAGAAGCACAATGGTCTCTGCCAATGATAAGGGCAAGGAGCCTGCGGAAGATGATCTCCAAGACTTTGAGCAGGAGGAGGGGATCAAGAGTGAAGTTGAAGAGGAGGCAAAGGAAGACCAGCATCCGTACACCAGCACCACCATTGCAAGCATTGGAGTGATGGCAAATCCTGCCAGGTTCAAAAGGACTGCACGGATGTCCACTGGAGGGAAGGTTGCGCGTCATTGTTTGGCTTCACGGTCACCTCCTCCACGCACCAAGAATCCCTTCCATACCCTTATCCATGAGAAGCAATTCCAGAATATGCCCAACGAAAAACTACCCTCCAATTGGGATATGCCTTGTTCTAACCATGCAGGAAAAGAAGACTTCAAGGAGGAAGAGTGGGGAAAGACTCCCAAGAGCTGGGATTCACAGCCTGACATGATCATGAACCGCACTGAGCACAATTCGGAGTTGATTCGTACTCTCACCTTCGAGATTGAGGATTTGAGGGAATTGATTGAAAAGCTCATCGAGAGAACACCATCACCGAAGGAGTAATTCATCATCAGGTTTTGGCATCCCCTTGGTTTGTTCCAAGCTTGGAGGAGTGCCGCGATATCACATCATTATCTTTTATCTTTTTACCTTTTCAGTAGAGTCATATCATGAATAGAGAAGTTATCATATAGGATGGTTTGCATTATAAAAGTATCTCTCCTATAGTTAGATATCTATGTAAAAACACATTCCCTATCTTTTCTTCTTTGTAAAAAAACCCATTTAATATTGCGCATACACATTTCATCTCATTTTACCATAGAGAAGAATTAATAAAGGTACATAAATGACATGGTTTTCTGTTGATATTCTGAACATCCAAGTTTCAGTCACTGGACGCTTACACCAGAGCCACACCCACCTCAAATCAAGTAAGCCAAATTGCAACCGAAATCGTACTAGAATTTATGTAACCATTGATCCCCAATTCATGATAACAGACTGAGCTAAGCAGATTAAAAGAGTACAGAGCAATGTGCGGAAGAGAGTAGCAAACCTTCAGTTCAGTGTGTGGGTTCCCGACTACGAACTCTTCCTGGATCAACTCCTTATCTAGGATTATGAAAGTATGCTATGCAAACAAATAAATATCACTGAATCAATCAGATGATGATATCTAAATATCAGATCGAGGAAAACAAGGAGCAGGAGATGAAACAATGAGGGGACAGGAACTGAACCGAGAGGGTCCCTAAGCATAGCTGCAATTCCGGCCGTCGTCGTGCGGGCGATCGGCTCTTCCTGATTCGGTGAGGCGAGGTGCGGGATGGGTTAGAGATCCTGATTTCTAGCAGTGGAGGGTTGTAGGGGCGTAAAATTAGCCAAAATTGCAAAATTGGTGATCCTTTCTTGAGCGATGGTTTTTTTTTGGATGTGGAAACCATCGACTGAGGACGCGGGGCGGGATGAGTATTCCGTCCGACGCTTCAAATTGCCAGATGCACACAGAGATCTGATTAGTGGGCCTGATTGTGCGGTCTTAGTGCGTCTGTGTAGAATTTACGGGATAAGTTTAGTAAAGTGTTTGTTCGCTACTTATAAGTAGTAGAGATAGAGATATAGAGATTTATAAGGCGTCATTTTGGAGCACCGTGACTCTGGAGGCAAACACAATTTTAGCTTTGTTTTGGCAACGAAACGATCGAACTAAGCAGGACCTTAATCTGTTGTCCTTGACGATTTGACGTTTTGTCGGATCTCGGATTATTAATCGATGGATGGATGGCCGGCCGGAAAAGGCACGCAAGCAACTTGTCTAAACCAGATTGAATCGTGCTGGCTACAGACTAAAGTTTATAGTGTTAAAAATTCATGGGCGACTTGGTATAGTTTTCTGCTAGTACTTTGAGTTGAGACGGGAATACGCAAACAAATCTTTATCTAATGTATAGGAGTACAAAAAAAATATTTATTTCTTTTTCTTTTGCGGAAAGGGCCTGGATATACAAAGACACATACGACAATACAAAACACCAAAAAAACAAAAATTAAAATGAAATCCTCAAGATGCCCTTCGTCTTCAACCTTTAGACCGTGTTGACGGCGCGCCACTGCTGCCACTACTCCCTGAGCCGTCCTGACGTTGTTGGTTGCAGATGAGAAGTCGCTGAACGGGTCTAGAAGATCACATCCGTCACGGAGATGAAGAGGAAGAATAACCTTCAATGAATCTCCTTGACTATCCGGAGACCCACAGCCAGAAGAAATTCCCTTGATAGACACACCAATTGTCAAGATCCTAAGAGAACCAACAGATCAGGTGACGCTAACCCTCATGGGTCCTTCGTTGACTACGAATCGGACACCCACAAGGTAGAAAGCGACCAGACACCAACGAGGTAGAAGGAGATCGGAGATACCTTATTCCAACATGCAATCGTCACCTCCATCTTGCCGATGCTGCTAGGGACACAAAACCAAGAAAACACAAACCTATAAAAAGTAAACAATGAAGATGACCGGTCCTTCCTCCTCTATCCATCGGCGTGGCCGTCGAACAGAGGGAGGAGGGAGACCGGAAAGGTCGGATCTGGTGGCAGAGAGCGTGGGAGAGGGGTAGAGAGAAAGACCTGATTAAAAAAATGGACGCGTGATTGATTCGGGTCTATAAATTGAAATGTATGTTCCAATCTTGGTGGATCCATTCTAGACAAGCAACTCAGTTATCTAAAGATAGGCGCTATGATTTTTTCTTTTTGCGATGAATTCCAGTTCAAGTATTATTCGCAAAAGAAATTCAAGTTCAAGTATTGAAGCGACGAAAAGAAAATTAGGGAGGAGATCACAAGAATACGTAAGGAGTCGAGGGCCTGCTCGTTTTCTAAAAGAAAAGGAGATATCCAGGGTGTGCATAGTAGTACAAGTCCATGGCCGAGTCGCCAGAACAGAGACAGACAGCAACGGGTTTTCAGATGTCCATAACTGTAGCACTAGGTCATCTCCAACGCCCCCCCTCCCCCCCACCCCACCCCTAAAACAGATGCCGCGAGTCCAAATATGTCCTCCCAAACCGAGGCCACGGTCCAACGCGCACCCACAAACGGAGAGGACAGAGCGACGCGGTCGGTTTCGGCGCAAACCGGACCCAAACCCGGGGATGGAATGCGGTGGGATAGACGTCGGCCTCCTCCGACCGTGTCCACCAGCGGCTTCGACGGGCCCCACCTGGAGGTGTCCCAGAGGGTTCGACCACGTCCTTTTTAATGGGACCGCGTTGTCGTCCCCACTCCACTCCACTTCCATTCCCGGTCAAACCCCAAAACCCTCGATAGCCGCTCCCTCCCCACCGACAAGCCCTCGCAGGCTGCGATGACGAAGGGGAAGAGGAGCTGGAAGGGCTGGTTCCGGCCTGGCCGGAACGACCACAAGGTCGAATCCTCCGCTGGCGGCGGCCGTGGCCACCATTCCGTCTCGAGGTTGGCACCCCGCCGCAACTCCTCCTTCTTCCGCGGCCCACCAGCGTGCCCGCCGCCGTGCCCGCGCTGCGAACGGCACGTGTACGTGAGCCTCGAGGCCGTGTGCATGCTCGCCGAGGTAGGCATCCCCTGCCCGTGGCCTGACATGTACCTGCCGGGGGTGGCACCTCAACGGCGCATGTGTGCCCGTGCCGGCCATCCCAGCCTCGGGCCCTGCGCGCCGCCGCGAGATCTGCCGGTGCTAGGCCTTCCCGCTGCCAGATTTACGACGGGATGCCACGTATGCCATCGACTCTCTGGTCTGGGACCAGTGGTTTGAGGCGGAGCACGCAGCGCGGCACGAGGCCATCGAGTCCCACCTTGGGAACCTCGACGGCGACGACGAGGAGTACTGGGAGGGGTCGATCAAGGACTCCGGCGTGGAGGACGATGACGACGACGGTGTGAAGGGAATATGCCCGAGAGGCAATAATAAAGTGGTTATTATCGTATTCCATGTTTATGATAAATGATTATTTTTCATGCTATAATTATATTGATCGGAAACATCAATACATGTGTGTTTAATAAACAAAAAGGGTTCCTAGTTATGCCTCTCTTATAGACTAGCTTGTTGATTAACAAGATGATCAAGGTTTCCTGATCATAGATATTGGATGTTGTTAATAATAAGATCACAACATTAGTTGAATGATGTGATAAACATTCATCCGAACTCTAGCATTACGATCAAATTCATTATGTTTATATTGTTATAACATCATACGAAGTAATCTTTATCCTTAGACCATGAGATCATGTTAGTTGCTAACACCGTAAGAGTATCTTGACAACATCAAACGTCACACCGTAACATGGTGACTATAAAGATGGGTTCAGTGTTACGAAGGTGTTATGTTGAGGCTCATGGATCAAGAGTGGAATTTGTCAATCCCGATAACGGATAGATATACTTTGGGCCCTCTCAGTGATATCACATTAAGATAGCTTGCAAGCAAGTGATGTGATCACTAGAATGTTATATCACGGGAACGAGAAAAGAGTGCATGTCGGTAACGAGATCAAACTAGGTATGGAGATACCGATGATCGAATCTCGAACATGTAATATATCGCGAGACAAAGGGATTTAGTTACTAGCGTTAAAGGTTCTCACGATCACAGAAGTCATCGTTGAATGTGTAGGAGTCAGTATGGATCTCCGGGTCCGGCTTCTGATTATTCATCTGAGAGGGGTCTCGATCATGTCTGCATTATTCGCGAACCGTAGGGTGATACACTTAAGGGATACCGACACTATTTGGAGCAAATATGTTTCAGATAAAGATTTAAGAAAGCGCTGGAATTATTTCAATAGACACCGAAACTGTTTCGGGTGAAATTGCTGAAATTGGTTCTGCATGTAATATTGAAATGTTGCAGGGGTTTTTATGTGAATGTTTGTTAATTAAAGTAATTAACAAAATTCTGAATAAAAATAATAAAAGATTTTTATTAAATGAGAGAGCATTAAATTTGGAGAAATTTAATGCATTTAAAGTGGACACTTTAAAAGAGAATGTGAAGGGGCATTTTAATGTGGAGGGGTTACCACCACATGAATGGGGAGGTGAGGAGTCACCCCCCATGGGGCGCCGGCCATGGGGATGGGTACCCCCCTCCTCCTATAAAAGGCCCCCTCACTCCCCTTCTTCCTCACACCTCCTCGTGAAGGATCTCTCTTCCCCTCTAGTATTATTCTCCCATGGTCTCGGATTAGCGAGATACATGTTCCCGGTGGCTTTATCTGGAAAGGAGTTGCTGCTTCCGCTGCTTTGCTAGAGCGAGGGACGAAGGTTGTTGGGGTACCGGACATGTGTGCGATCACGGATGCACCGCTGCTTTGCGGTGCTGGACTTGATGGAGCTGGATCTGAAGGACGTGTTGGAGCCAGACCTGCTCGGACTTCCACACAATCTTGAGATCGCAAGTGTACGACTACATCAACCACAAGTTCCTACTCATTAACAAAACTCGTTGTCTTCGAGGGTAAGTTCTCGATGGATGTATGTCCACCCGTTGCTCTGTACCTAGTAGATAGATCTTGGCATGTAGTTCTCATCGTAGGAAATTTTTTGTTTTCTATGCTGCGGACCCAACAGTGGTATCAGAGCCAGATCTATGCGTAGGTGCTTTGCACGGGTAGTACACATATGTTTATATGTGGGCGATGATGATCATGTTATTGCATCTTCTATGTATTTTAGATATTGGTGACATAGTGGGATGAAGCGGCCCGGACCAACCTTACATGTCATCGTACATGAGACCGGTTCCACGACTGACATGCAACTTGTTTTGCATAAGTGGCTGGCGGGTGTCTGTCTCTCCTACTATAGTCAATATCTACAATGAGTTGCTAATAACTTGGTTATCCTCGTTGTGGTTCCATGTTCGTAGGTAAGAACGGTTCTATCTTCGAAAGCCCTAAGCCACGTAAAACTTGCCATTGATAAATTAGAGGCGTCTAGTTTAGATCGTTGCTTGGCTAGTGTCATGATATGGTAATGTTGTAAGTAGATGTATGATAGATACTCTTACAACACATTCAACGTGTAAGTTCCATAGACCTTGGCCTTACACACAAAGAAATGATAGAGATCATACCACGATGCAAATGATAGATATCAAATGCATGGACCATATCATCTCACTTTACACATTAGATGTTAGCATCTTATACTGCTAGTTTGGCGTTTTCTGTAGTATTGTAAGATGATCCCTCATTTAGATATCAAGATAAAAATGTGTTCTTCCTTAAGTATGCACCGTTTTATGGATCATGTTTCGAGACATCATGTGATGATCGGGTGTACTCGACTCTACGCTTTCATACAAACGGGTGTAAGACAGTTTTACACATGCGAGTACTAAGGTTCTTACTTGGCGAGCCTAGCATGTACAGACATGGCCTCGGAACACGGACCGAAAGGTTAAGCATGAGTAATATAGTTGATATGATGCCCATCTAGATGCTCGCCTTTGAAGCTGATGGGTTCGTAGCATGGAAAGCAAAAAATTTCTACCGCAAGAACGAAGAAAACCTAGATCTAATCTAGATAAAAGCCAAGATCTAATCTATTAGACATGAGCAACGAGATAGATCTTGTACTAACCCACGTAGAATCGAAAGCGTTACGAGATTAGATCTCGGGGTTGATGTAGTCGATCACTTGCCGATCTCAAGATCGTGTGGACGATCCTTCCGGCGCTGCGTTCCGGCAGCGCTTCCGCAGTCGGTCACACGTACGGAGTCGAAGCAGACCTTCCTCTCCCCGTTCCAGCGAGCAGCGAAGGTAGTAGATCTTCTCCACGGAATCCCAGCAGCACGACGGTGTGGTGGTGGTGGTGGAGGAGAGAATTCTGCAGGGCTTCGCCTAAGACGGAGCAGAGCTAAGGAAGAGGAGAGAGGCGGCGGCTAGGGATTGTATGAGAGAGAGCTACGAGCGGGCGCCCCCTCCCTTCTATTTAAAGGAGGGAGGCGCGCCATGGGAGGGGGAGTCCTAGTAGGACTCCCCTCCTTGGCCGGCGGGTTGGGAAGGGGGGGAGGAGTCCTCCTTCCCCATGAATCCGTGTCTCGCCCCACAAGGTTTCCTTTGACCCTTTCTTGGTTTTCAAGCAAACACCAAGAACTCTTCTAGAACCTTCCAGAACATTCCGAAACCTTCTAGAATCTCCATACAAACACTCCGGAACATTTCCTAACTTAGAAAATGATCCCCAATATATGAATCTCATTCTCTGGACGATTCCGGATCTCCTCGTGATGTCCCGGATCCAATCCGAGACTCCGAACAACATTCGGTCTCCAACGCACATTCCATATCTACTTAAAACAACTTCGAACCTTAAGTGTGTCACCCTACGGTTTGTGAATATGCAGACATGATGGAGACACCTCTCCGATCAATAACCATCAGCGGGATCTAGAGATCCATAACGGCTCCCACATACTCAACGATGACTTCGTGATCGATAGAACCATTAACATACGAAACCAATTCCCTTTGTCACGCGATATTCTACTTATCCGAGGTTTGATCGTCGGTATCTCCATACCTAGTTCTACCTCGTTACTGATAAGTACTCTTTACTCGTTACATGTTATGTCATCCCTTGTGACCTAGTCACATGCTAGCAAGCTAACTAGATGACATTTCACCGAGAGGGCCCAGAGCATATCTATCTGTCATATGGATGGACAAATCCCAATCTTGGTCCATGCGCTTCAACACATACTTTCAGAATACCCAATGACACCTTTATAACCACCCAGTTACGAAACGGTGTTTGATGTCATCAAAGTACCCATCCGGTGATGGTGATTAACATAACCTCATGGTCGAAGGATTATGTTACTATGCATTTGAAAGCTTACAGCAATACGAACTTAATGACTTGATCTTATGCTACGCTTACTATGGCTGTGTGTCCATCACATAATTCTCCTAATGATATAACCTTGTTATTAATGACATCCAATGTCCATGATCAGGAAACCATGATCATCATTTAATCAACAAGCTAGTTCCACAAGAGGCTTACTAGGGACTCTTTTATGTTTACAAAACACACATGTATTAGTGTTTCCTTATAATACAATTATAGCATAGGATGTAAACATTCATCATAAACACAAAGGTATAATAATAACCACTTTTATTATTGCCTCTTGGGCATATCTCCAACAGAAGCTACATCAACTCACGTGATGATCGGACTTGTTGTAGTGGATTTGGTTCATGTAATCACCAAAAGGACACGAGGGATGTCGTTTTTGAGTGGGAGTTTATTTCTAATTTGGATTAGTAGAACTTAATTTGTCATAAAATAAATCGAAGTGAATTTGCATAATTTGTTGTAGTCATTGGCATCTGTTCACTACCTTATGCTTAGTTTTAATTGAGATAATAGAACTATAGAATTCTGGATATTTACTTTACGAACTGGTATCGTATTGTTTTGAATGTCAATTTAAAGTTTATAAGTCCTAATGCAAACTTTCAGCAAACTCCATTTACTCCGTGAAGTTTAATAAGAAGTATTAAATCAAGAGTAAGAATTCCAACGTTAGTATCTTAAGTATCATGTTTGCCTCCATGATTATTGATATTCAAAAGTTGTTTTAATATCAAGATTATATTGGAGCTGAAAATTGTTTCAGAAACCATCATGTGTGAAAGAATTGTGATATCTGAAACAATGTTTTTGGTTGCATTATGATAGAGTATAATTTAGCAAAATACATGTTCTCATATTGTATGAGAATTTGTGAAGGATGGAGATGCTAAGCATCCGGATCTCCCAAAAGGTTTTGGGAACTAACATTATACTCGCGATTCTTCCTTACATGCTATAGTAGCTTGATCATGAAAGTTGTCATGATAAGGATGAATAGAAGATGTAAGTAAAATGTTTACTACACTAATAGATTACTAAAGAATGGATTTTTTAAAGAACACCAAACATTTGATGATGGTGATTCACTTCAAAGTGCAAGTCCAAAGGTACCTTGGCTGTATGTGCTAAGTAGCGCAGCACCGGAAAGTGTTCCGGAGGCGGCTAAAATGCTCATGGCTCCCATGATTACAAAGGTTGTGATCTCAGAGATTATAGTTCCTATTGAACCGTGTGGGTCGGTAAGAATCAAATAGTGATATTTGATAAACAAGTCATTATTGTTTTGACAATGATGAACCGACTGCATGCAAAGAAGCGATGATGGGCCCTGACTCCATAAATGACTAGAAGTCATAGAATCCGTGATAGTATCCATACACGAGAAATCAAGTTTCTGAACTTGGAAGACCCTCTGAAAAGGCGTAAAGCCTATCGGTCGTGTTTGGATCTATAAAGAAATAGGCATGGATGTTTAACATCTATGAAATAGTCGACATGTCGGAAATAAGTTTACGGCAATGTTCAAGGAGTTGACTATGACAAGTTTTGATCTTTCATAGCGATATTTAGTCTAGACGGATTAATGTAGCAACCACTACATATAATTTGGTATATGGTAGTTGAATAAACAAAACAAGGTTCTTCTAATAGAACGGTTACCTAGGACGTGTACATGACATGGTCCGAAGTGTTTTGTTAATTCAAAGGGTGCTAAAAGGGCATGCAAACTTCAATAGTTGAAGTAAGCATAGCGGAGTTGGAATCTTCACCATGATGAAACTGTTAAAAGAGTTAAAATTGATCGGAGATGATGAAGATGCTTGCATTTGCAAGAAATTAAGTGGGAGCGCTGAGACATATTTCTAATACATTATGTAGAGGACATATTGTTGATTGGAAATAATGTATCTTGTATTGACACAAGTTAAGAATTTCATTAAAATAAGATTTCGATGAAAGACTTGGGCAAACCCAGAATATTTGGCATCAATATCTATATGGATAGATTAAGGCGCTAATATGGTTGTGCCAGACATACATATATGAGATATTGAAAGAGTTCAATATGGAAACAACAAGAAAGGTTCTTACTGCATGGAAAGAATTGTATCAAGATTCAAGTGTTTCAACACTTGGTGAGTAAAATCAAATGAAGATTTTGATCGATTATACCATGCTATGTATATATCCAAAATGTCCTATGCTCTAAATCTTATGAGCACATACCAGAATGATTCATAAGATGATCATTGGACGATAGTAAAGATATTCTTATGAGCTTTGGAAGAACTAAGAATATATCATGTATAAGTGACAAATAGTTAAAGGTAGTTCATTGTAAAGTGTTACATTGATACTATTTTTGTCACAAGATACAAATTAAATTTATCTCAATTTAGACTATGGATGGCACAATGTAATGGAAAGGATGTTCCATGATGGATTTGGATGAGTTCCAAAGTTAAGACATTGTGACGGATACTACAACAAAAGGCTAAGTATATAACTGCTATAGTAGCAGCAAAGGAGGACATTTGTGTTAAGTAGTTTGTTATCAAACTAGGTGTGGTTCAAAGTGGGCTAATACTATAAAGATATATTGTATGACAATAATATCAACATATTTTAAGCTGAACGAACTAAAGGTCTCACCAAAGGACCAAATTTATAATGCCATCTCATTTGAGAATGAGTGATGCGTAGAGACGCAGTGATATCACATTAAGATAGCTTGCAAGCAAGTGATGCGATCACTAGAATGTTATATCACGGGAACGAGAAAAGAGTGCATGTCGGTAACGAGATCAAACTAGGTATGGAGATACCGATGATCGAATCTCGGACATGTAATATATCGCGAGACAAAGAGATTTAGTTACTAGCATTAAAGGTTCTCACGATCATAGAAGTCATCATTAAATGTTTAGGAGTCAGTATGGATCTCCAGGTCCCGCTTCTGATTATTGATCTGAGAGGGGTCTCGATCATGTCTGCATTATTCGCGAACCGTAGGGTGACACACTTAAGGGATACCAACACCATTTAGAGCAAATATGTTTCAGATAAAGATTTAAGAAAGCGCTAGAATTATTTCAATAGACACCGAAACTGTTTCGAGTGAAATTGCTGAAATTGGTTCTGTATGTAATATTGAAATGTTGCAGGGGGTTTTATGTGAATGTTTGTTAATTAAAGTAATTAACAAAATTCTGAATAAAAATAATAAAAGAGTTTTATTAAATGAGAGAGCATTAAATTTGGTGAAATTTAATGCATTTAAAGTGGAGACTTTAAAAGAGAATGTGAAGGGGCATTTTAATGTGGAGGGGTTACCACCACATGAATGGGGGAGGTGAGGAGTCACCCCCCATGGGGCTCCGGCCATGGGGAGGGGTACCCCCCTCCTCCTATAAAAGGCCCCCCTCACTCCCCTTCTTCCTCACACCTCCTCATGAAGGATCTCTCCCCCTCTAGTATTATTCTCCATGGTCTCGGATTAGCGAGATACATGTTCCCGGTGGCTTTATCTGGAAAGGAGTTGCTGCTTCCGCTGCTTTGCTGGAGCGAGGGATGGAGGTTGTTGGGGTACCGGACGTGTGTGCGATCCCGGATGCACCGCTGCTTTGCGATGCTGGACTTGGTGGTGCTGGACTTGATGGAGCTAGATCTGAAGGACGTGCTAGAGCCGGACCTGCTCGGACTTCCACACGATCTTGAGATCGGCAAGTGTACGACTACATCAACTACGAGTTCCTACTCGTTAACAAAACTCGTTGTCTTCGAGGGTAAGTTCTCGATGGATGTATATCCACCCGTTGCTCTGTACCTAGTAGATAGATTTTGGCGTGTAGTCCTCATCGTAGGAAATTTTTGGTTTTCTATGCTGCGGACCCAACACGGTGGCCTCCACTTCCAGCCACTGCAGCCCGACATCCCGTCACGCTACCAGAGCGCCGACACCATCGCGTCTGAGTTTTGGCCTTGGCCGTCGATGGAGGAGGACCAGGAGCCGTAGCCCTGGCTGGTGGCCGTCAAGTAGGAGGAGCCGGAGCCGCAGCCCCGGCCACTGACGGAGGAGGACCAGGAGCCGTAGCCCTGGCTGGTGGCCGTCAAGTAGGAGGAGCCGGAGCCGCAGCCCCGGCCGCTGACGGAGGAGGAGCTCCATGCCGCCAACCTCGTGTCCCAGCTAGAGGAGGAGCGGCAGTGGGACTGCACCGCCCAGGCCCTGCACGAGTCCTGGGTGGCCTCGCAGGCCCAGATGCCGCCCGCGCTCCCGGCTCTGCCTCCCACTCCGGCCAAGAGCGGTGCGTGGCCACCACCTCAGGTCTTCATCGACCTCGCCGACGAGGACGACGTCGACGAGTAGGCGGCGCGTAGCCGCAGGCCCACACCCGCCGGTTTCCCTTCCACGCCAAGGCACCCCCTTAGTAATGGGGCTTTTTTTCTTTTTCTTTTCTATGAATATTTTGTGACCGCCAACAGGACAAGGACCTAGTATGTAATATTGTTTAATTATTTTGGGCCCTCCTTTTTTTGCACGTTTTTTTTTTGCCGGGTGTGGCCGGTAGAGACACATGCCATCGCAACAGGGCTGAGCCCGAATTGCCTGTCCTCCACCCCGCAAAGTTCGTATTAAAACAGTCAAAAAACCTGTCCATTTTACGGGGTCCGTTGGAGATTGGCCTTGCTCTTTCCAAATATCCCATCGGGCCATCCCGTCCCTGTTGTACTACTGCCCGCCTTTGACGTTGCCGGCGTTCACTATTTTTCCCTCTCCCCGTGTCCCGCGGTACTACGGAGCTGGACACATCGTCCACAGTACTCTGTGCCCCACAATACCGTGACCTCACCTGCCGGCGGGCATGTGTGGCGCAACCATGTGTGAGTACCATTGGCACAAATCCCTCGCGGCGGTACAAAGTAGTAGAAGCAGTAGTAGTACAAACCGCAGCGAGCGACCAACCGTTCTTCATATATGAAGTCAGCACTAAACACTTAAATTTTTTTGGGTGCAATCTCTTTTTTCATGACCCAGCGGAAGCAATACCTCATGGGCCCAGATAAAGAATTATGTTTTAGCAAACTGAAAGGCCCATTCGTCTGTCTGACTAAGTCATTCATTCTTAGGGCAATTAATTACGGAAAACGATACAATCCTCCCGGGGGATTGCATCTCGATGAGCGATGGGGGTGGGTCCCACCCATACGGACTTATCTTCTCACGCTCGTCTCTCCTCCGCTCCTGCACTTCTCTCTGTCTCTTCCGTCCAATCTCCTTCCCATCCCCTCCGCGAACATAGGCCATGGCTGCCCAGCCACTGCCCCGCTCCCCAACATGCCTACGCCGCCCCGCTCCTCATCGCAGTCAGCAGGGGATCCCCATGGTGGAGCCATGGCCCAGCCAGCAGAAGGCCTGCGGCGCCCGTGCCTGAAAAGTGGCGGCCATGGAGCCACGACGGTGCGAAGCCCTGCTACAGGGGCACAACTGTCTTGCTATAGAGCCACGACGACGTCTTCTCCGGCGAAGCTACAAAGGCTGGCCTTCGATTTTGCTACATCGATACATTTTTTTTGCTATCTTCGTTTCTTGGTTTTGCTACAATACCGTAAAATTTTTGCTACAAGTTCTCCGGCGAGGTTTCCCAGCGAAAGTCTCCGGCGAAGTTAGTTTTTGCCACCATAGAATAATTTTTTGCTACTTTTGTTCGGTGGTTTTGCTATAACAGCACAAAGTTTTTGCTACAAGATCTCCGGCGAGGTACCCAGCGAAAGTCTCCGACGAAGTCAGTTTTTGCTACATTAGAAGAACTTTTTTGCTACAACCGTCTTGTGCTTTTGCTACAACAGTATCAACTTTTTGCTACAAGGTTTCCGGCGAGAGCCACAAGCGAATTTTTTTCGACGATGTTTCCGGCGAAGTCGGTTTTGCTAAATTAGTATATTTCTTTTGCTGCATGGTCTCCGACGAGGTCTCCGGCGGCCCGTTCTATTTTTTGAAACGAACCTTTTTTTGCTTCAGAAGCAAAAGCAGGGTTTTTTTTAGCAAAAATGGGTATTTTGCAGTAAATCCGGGATTTAGACTTTTTCTTGGACACGTGGCAGCACGGGAAGAAGGACGATGGGGCATCGTCCGGGGGACGCCTAGCAGGCTCCATTAATTACTCTCCACGTGAGCTGGTGATATACAAACCGCAGCGAGCGAGTGACCAACCGTGGACAACAGCAATCCCCTTCCAAACTTGCCGGCCCCCAACACCGTTCCGGCGTTTCCCAAGGAAAGGAAAGGAGAAGTCCCAAGCACGCGCAGCATGGCCCCGGCCACCAGCTTCCGCCTCCACCTCCTCCTACTGTGGCTCTGCGCGGCCGCCAGCACGGCCTGGGCCCACGGCGGGGGAGACGACGACGGCGGCGGCGAGAAGCCGGACCTGCGGGCCCCGGGGCTGGTGGCGGCGAAGCTGTGGTGCCTGGCGGTGGTGTTCGTGGGCACGCTCGCCGGCGGCGTGTCCCCCTACTTCATGCGGTGGAACGAGGCGTTCCTCGCCCTGGGCACGCAGTTCGCCGGCGGGGTCTTCCTCGGCACCGCCATGATGCACTTCCTCAGCGACGCCAACGAGACTTTCGGTGACCTCGTCCCTGACAAGGCCTACCCGTTCGCCTTCATGCTCGCCTGCGCCGGGTACGCCCTCACCATGCTCGCCGAGTGCGGCATCTCCTTGGTCGTCGGCCGCGGCGGCCGGACAACACCCGCCGCCGCCGCATCTGCATTATCTCCTCTGCCGCCGACTCAAGGTGAGTAAGTCATGTCACATGTTTGTTCGACTTACTACACGCTACTAGTGGTAGTAGTACCAGCTGGCGGTATAAATGTGGTAGTGCAGGTTCATCTTGATCTGTTGTATTCCCTCCGTTCGGAAATAGTACTCCGTATACAGTTATGTCTACTACGTATACAGTCATGTCACATGTTTGTTCGACTTACTACTACGTATACTTACTACCTAGTATATACAGTTATTTCTGAACGGAGGAACTAGTACTAGTTATTGTCGGAAGCAGCAGGTATTACTCAGCAGTCTTGATTCGACGCTACAGCCGATGATTCAGAATCCTTATTTATCATTTTCCAGGAGCGCTGGAGGAGGGCAAGCTGAATGGCACCGGCTCTCAACTAGTACTAGTAAGTACAGCGCCTCCGAATTCAGAGATTGACTCCTCGGTCCGTCCATCGATCGGGCGACCAAACTGCTCCGAAAATTTTGTAAACTTATTAATTTGTGGTGTCCAGGACGTGCAGGGGGAGGGGCCGTCGTCGACTGATCACTCGGCGGCATCCATGCTGCGCAACGCGAGCTCCCTCGGCGACAGCATACTCCTCATCGCCGCCCTCTGCTTCCACTCCGTCTTCGAAGGCATTGCCATCGGAGTCGCCGGTAAGACACGCTGACGCTTAGGTAGAATTATATTGTCACCACTTCGACTTCCAAGGATTATATTCTCAAGTCAAAGTGATAGCGGCCTAGCAGAGATTCTCAAAGATACCCATCACCAATCCTTCTTGGCTCCTACCTGACTAGTACGCCACATTTCAGTGCAGTCATTTTCATGCCTACTTTTACTCGTTCCAGTCTTTGAATAGATGCTCACTCACACGCTTTCAACTTCCTCGCGCGCGTATATCCATTATTGACGTCCACTTCAATCACCATACCACTAGTAATTCCGTTCAATTCGATCAACAATTAAACGTCAAAAATAAGCCTGCATGCGGATATTTACTTGCAGAGACCAAAGCCGACGCGTGGAAGGCGTTGTGGACCATCAGCCTGCACAAGGTCTTCGCGGCGATCGCCATGGGCATCGCACTGCTACGGCTGCTTCCCAACCGCCCCCTGCTCTCCTGCTTCGCCTACGCCTTCGCGTTCGCCGTCTCCAGCCCCATCGGGGTCGGCATCGGCATCGTCATCGACGCCACCACGCAGGGCAAGCTGGCAGACTGGATCTTCGCCATCTCCATGGGCATCGCCACGGGCATCTTCATCTACGTCTCCATCAACCACCTCCTCTCCAAGGGCTACAAGCCCCAGAGGCCCGTCGCCGCCGACACGCCCATCGCCCGTTGGCTCGCCGTTGTGCTCGGTGTCGGCGTCATTGCCGTTGTCATGATATGGGACACCTGATTGTCACAAGTATATACTATATTGGTTTTGTCTCTAAATTTTGGACCCTGGTATGTACTTACTAGCAGGATATATATTTGTTAATGTAGACTATTGCTCCATACATGTTGTGATATATATATGGTGGACCGCGCCACCATGGAGCGCTTGGACATGGTCTTTACGACTATGGACTGGGAGATGAGGTACCCTTCCTCCTTCCTCTCGGCGATGGGCTCTTCGACTTCTGATCACTGCCTGCTTCTTCTCAATCTCAACGCCCAACTCGAAACCGGCAAGCGCTTCCGTTTCAAGGCATTCTGGCCCAAAGTGGAAGGGTTCATGGAGGCCGTGGAGAATGCTTGGGCTTTAGTGGTGGGGGTTGGTAACCCGTTTATGAGGCTTGCGGCTAAACTCAAGGCCACGGCGAAGGCCTTGACCAGCTGGAGTGATAGGATCATCGGCAACAACAAGAGACAAATTCTATTGGCCAATGAGCTGATCTTGAGGATGGATGTGGCTATGGAGTCGAGGGACCTTTCTGCTAGCAAGTGGGCCTTCCGAAGGCTTCTCAAGAAGAAGTTGTTGGGTCTAGCCTCACTTGAGAGGACGATTGCTCGACAAAAGTCTAGGATTATGTGGCTTAGCGAGGGGGGTGCCTGCACCAAATTCTTTCACCTCTAAGCTAACCACCGGAGGCAGAAGAATTTTATTGCCCACCTCAAG
The DNA here is from genome assembly GCA_916181665.1 of Avena sativa. NCBI lineage: Eukaryota > Viridiplantae > Streptophyta > Magnoliopsida > Poales > Poaceae > Avena > Avena sativa. Next base: position 485,103,877 of record OV702297.1, on the reverse strand, counting down.
GTTGAGGGGGTGTTGGTGGCGGACCAGCATGGCAAGACCGAGGTTGTGGACTCCTTCTACGAGCAGCTGCTGGGCTCATGCCCGGAGCGGGGATCGGCCCTGGACTTGGACTTTTTGGGGCTGGTGCAACACGACCTCTCTGAGCTCGAGGTTCCGTTTTCGGAAGAGGAGGTGTGGGGTGTCATCCGGAACCAGGAATTAGACAAGGCCCCGGGGCCCGATGGCTTCACAGGCAGGTTCTACATCTCATGTTGGTAAATCATCAAGGCTGATGTGCTAGCGGCCTTCCAGTCGCTGTGGGAAGGGGACGCATGGGGTTTGCACGCGACGAACCAGGCGTTGATCACCTTACTTCCGAAGCATGCGGATGCGGTGGAAGTCAAGGACTTTTGCTCCATCAGCCTAAGCCATAGTGTGGCGAAGCTAGTGGCTAAGGCGATGTCGGCTCGCCTGGCGCCCATGATGCCTCAGCTGGTGGGCCTCCATCAGAGTGCTTTCATCAGGGGCCGTTGCATCCATGACAACTTCCAGCTTGTGCAAGCCACGGCCAAGAAACTTCAGCGGCTCAAAAAGGCGATGATCATGCTGAAGCTGGGCATCACCAAAGGCGTTTGACACCTTGGATTAGGCCTTCCTGCTTGAGGTCCTAGCCAAGCTCGGTTTTGGGGAGAGATAGATCGCCATGATCTGTGGATTGCTGAGCTCGGCTTCGACGTGGGTCCTAGTGAACGGCTCCCCTGGAGTGGTTATCTATGACCAGAGGGGGCTGAGGTAGGGAGACCCGCTCTCCCCGCTCCTTTTTGACGCGGTGATGGACGTGTTATATAGACTCTTTGAGCGGGCGGCGACCGAGGGGCTCTTGTCAGAGCTGGCGACCAGTGGGCTCCGTCACCGCACTTCCATGTACGCGGATGATGTCATCACCTTTGTGCGCGCCACGCCCTAGATCTTCACACCTGTGCGGCGATTGTGTCGGACTTTGGTGGGGCATCGGTCCTGCACACCAACCTGGCAAAGTGTTCGGTGCACCCGATACGGTGCTCCCCGAAGCAGGTTCAGCTCGCCCGCAGTATCTTGGGTTGCAAGGTCGGCAGTTTTCCTTGCAAATACCTGGGCCTCCGCAAGCCGACGGAGGCGCACCTACAGTTCGTGGTGGAAAATGCGGCTAACAGATTACAGCCGTGGTGTGCGGGTCTCATGAACAGGGGTGGGCGGACCACCCTAGAGAAGACCACGCTTTCGGCCATCCCGATGCATGCTCTTATGTCATTGGATGTTCCCCCTCAAACGCTGGTGGCCTTCCGCAAGATTGTTAGGGCATTCTTGTGGAGGGGCAAGAGGGAGGCGAACAGTGGTCATTTCCTGGTGGCGTGGGAGAAGGTCTACTCGCCGAAGGATGTCAGCGGCCTAGGGATTCCCAACCTCTGCTTGATGAACTTCGCTTTGAGGTGTCGTTGGGCGTGGCTACAGAGGGTTGACCCTGATAGGCCGTGGGCAGAGTTCGACCTAGGACTCCCGCGGCAGTCTATGGAGCTCTTTCATGCTGCCACATGCTACACTCTGGGCAACAGGGAGAGAGCTAAGTTCTAGCAATACAGGTGGATTCAGCGCCGCAGGGTCAAGGAGATCGCCCCGAACCTCCTTGCGGGGATCCCCCTGAGCAAGGAGAGGGCTCGTTCAGTCCGAGAGGGCCTGGACGGGACCTGGCTGAGGGACTGTGGTCCAGACTTGGCATGCGCTTGTGGGGATTAGGCTAAACCCAGAGCGCGAAGATGTGCTGACCTGGAGATGGTCACACAATGGGGTGTACTCTACAAAGTCGGCATATGGCGCCTTATTTGCGGGCACCACCCGAGCTCCGGCCGCCACCCAGATCTGGCGTTTGCGCGCCCCACATGGATGTAAGTTCTTCGCTTGGTTAGCCTCGAGAGACCGCTGCTGGACAGCTAACCGTCTGGAGCGGCGCCAGCTCCAGCAGCCTCCTAGATGTCCGCTCTACGACCAGGGGCCAGAGAGCATTCAGCACATCCTGATTGGATGTGTGGTGGCCCAGGAGATTTGGGATTGGGCGCTGCGACGATACAATAAGTCCCAGTGGATGCCCACAGCGGATACGGACCTGGTTCTCTGGTGGACGACGAGACCGTGTGCGAAAGCACACCAGCACGACCTCTGGACAACCATCATTTTGGTCTTTTGGAGCATCTGGAGGCACCGTAATGACGTGGTGTTCAACGGCGTGCGCCCGACTGTGGCAACCATCAAGACAAAGATCTGGAGCAACTACCACCAATGGCGGCTAGCTAGGTTGTTCCGATCCGAGATGTTTGGCTTTCCGGAGCCGGTGGACGCGTTGTTAGTGGGAGAGTAGGCTTAGTTGGTAGGGGAGCTACCATCCCTTATTGTTGGTAGCCGTGGCCCGCCGTGTTGCGGTGTTGTAAACTGTTGTCGGCAGCTCCTTCTATGTGTTTGGTACACCTTTTTAGGATGTATCCTAGAAAAAGATATATATATATATAGAGAAAAAATACTTACTCCCGGGTGTAACTACACTCATGTCTCATATACTGCCTTACAGAAGTATTTGTAATACTTTATCTGTTTGAGTATGTTCATATACTATATTTAAGATACTTCCAAACAAGTTAGGTGAAAAAATTGCAAATACACCCATAGTTTGTACTATATATGTAAAATACCGTCATATTTATAGGTACAAAAGGAGTATATGAATAAAAATTACATACTACCAAAAAAGTAGTATATATACTGCCCAAATATTCTTATATACTTCATACTACGCGTACATCCCTTCCAGTATGGTAGATACTGCCTATATAGTGTGAAACACGTGTGGGTGTAACTACACCCGGGTATACTCCGTGCTAATGATTTTAATAGCAATCATCCAACTAATTTTTCTTTTGAAACCATCCAATATATTTCCAGCCGTTCCACCATACACTCTTCTCTCGTCTTTACAACTGGCGATGTCACACGCTTTTATCTCTCACATAGCGTTAGATCTCCGGATGGCAATGTGTACCTCAAACCCACTAACCCGTCGGGTACTCGTATTAAATGGGGAGGGTTTGGTAAAGAAAAATACCCATGGGGTTGCTTAACGGTAAAAGGTTGGACCCATCGGGTCTAGCGGGACGGGTCTGGGGTGGCAAACTTGTACCCGTAGACCCGCTAAAACATGAGGGATGGCCCACATGTCAATAGATTGAGGAAAAGCCTAAGAGCCCCACCCACTGTCTTGAGACCAAAAGCCCCCACCGCCCCCACAATCCCACGCGGCCACGCACCTCAATCCCACCCCCAAATTTCCCCACGATGCCACCATAGTTCTCCTGTGTCACCACCAGCCCATCCCCGTGCAGCTCGTCCTTGCGCATCGCGTCGTGACGCCGCCTGCCCACCCCTCGCATCGCTCTCGCTCCGTCCTTGATGTAACTTCCCATCCTAGCCATCGGCAGCCACCGCCTTGAGCTCGTCTATGTGGTGCTGCTCCGGTCTCCCTACAGTAGCGGCCCGCCCCATCCTCCCTCGCCTCCTTACAGCACCGCCACACTCGATGTGCGCCTCCTTGCAGCAGACGACCTTCCTGGCGCACTGCCGCTGCAGCGTCACAAGATATCGCAGGCCGTTGTGCAGGCCCCAGCACCACCGCCACCGTGCAGACCCGTTGGGTACCCGCAAACCCACCGGGTCGCAGGTCTGGTGGAATTCTGGACCCGACGACGTGTATGGGGGTGGGTCTCGGGGGCGGGTATGGGGGTGCCAAACCCGGCCACAAACCCGGCAGGTGCCATTCGGAGTTAGATCCCTCCCGGGCCTCCTCCCACCGTGTATAGTTTCTTGGAGTAAATTGGCAAAAAAATGGTGTTTTCATCAAATTTGCAAAAATCCACTAAGATTGCGTTGGACGCTTGTAATGTTTGTTGATGCTAGGATTTGGACATGCTAACGATGATTATGATAGGGGTCCACTTGTTAGTGCTGAGGTGGCAGAAAATATGCATTTTGTTGAGGTGGACTAGGTCCCACACGTTGCAGCTCAACTAAAAAAGTCAAAACTTACCAAAAAATTATAAACATATCCAAAAATGGACCTCTCTCCTTTTCCCTACACCATCAGCACCCTTCTGGGCGAATCGTAGGATGTGCACGGGGGCTCGGGAGCACGCCTTGAGTGGTGGTTTGTTCTGCATCGGCTGGAGGCAGCGCGGAAGCGGACCGTTGTCAGAAACATTGCGGGCGAGAATCAGAGTGGTGGCCATTGGCGGTGCTCGATGGCACGGCAACACAGGGCGCGGGGGAATGAGGGGCAAATACAACCGGACCAGGAGCTCTCCAGGATCTCATGTGAATGCTCAGAGAGGGCGGCGGCGAGCAGAGTCGATGGATCAGACGACGAGCACGACAACCGTAGCTCGAGAAGGCGGGGACGATTGTGTCGATCAGGGGCTTCTAGGGTTGATTCTGGGGGCGTGGAGAACTAGGACGACGGTGCGGAACTCTCTAGGGTCTCGGATGGACGAGGGGAGGCCCGGTGTGACGGTGCCAAGGGGGAACAAAGAGGGGGGGAGAGGGTGTCAGGGTGCTCCTATCCCCTCCAAAGGATCTAAGTGGTGGCGGGGAACGCGGCGCAATGTCAGTCGACAGTGGGAGCACCAGTTCCTCTCGCGTCCATGTCGAAGGAAGGAGATGACCGCCGCCTTCTAGTTTTTTCAAGATACTAGTTAAGTGCCGTGCACTACCACGGGAAATAAAACATGAGAGTTAAACACTGGTTTTTCATTTCTCTCTTCCTAACGTAAAGACAACCAACATGTGTTATTTCTATCCATTCTTACCATTTCCATTTCATCATGTGTCTCCTTCTCTAGCGCGCGTTCTAGGGGCTTGCTATCATTTTAGCCACTTTGGAAAAGACAATTATCAACATTGTTATTGTGTGTAACCTAGTCAATAATAAGAATGGTTTTATTTATAGTAAATCTAAATTGATTCAGAAGTGCAAGTATCTTGAACAAGAATACCGGACGCAAAGCAGAGAAAGATACACTAACAACTTCTAATAAAATGGTATTATTTAGCACATACAAACCACATCGGCAATTTCCTGAATAAAATACTATAATTTAATTAAGAAAAGTCTAGCGTTTTGTTCATCCTATAAGGCTGTGTGCATTGTCGAACCCTCAATTATCATTTCTACACGCTACTATGTTTTATACTCAACTCACTCCTACAACGTCATCACTGTAGGTAGTCACCCATTCCAACAATATGGCGCTTTGCATCGTTCGCAATAGTCGTTCTCACAGCTTATACTTTAGATAGCTATGGGATAACATGATATCGACATATCGGCATCTTTCGTTCATTTCCTGATATCAAGTAATTAATAACTCCTTTACTCATTTTCTTTGTCAGCCAGGGTTTGGAAACGGTTCACCAAGACTGTTAGGGGTGAATGAAAAGAGGAGCTTACATTTCGACAAATCGAAGTTAGTAGCACTATAGCTAGGTCATCGCATCTCTTTGATTCTTGTTTACCATGCTTGATTATTATTTTGATTGAACTCTATTCTCATGAAGTGTATGATGCAGGAAGCCAGGAATAATTTATGTGCATACTATGTTCGCGAGTACATTCGCTAGATGACCTGTGAGCTGGGCAGAATTCCACAACAACTTGCAGTACGTAAATAATGTTCACAATCTTATTTTATTACCATCAGTTGTGTTGAGTTTTATTCATATATATTGAAGATCCCCTTCTTTAAATTAGATCGAACGGATGCGGGACGATCTCCTACCAAAGGATTGCGTATAGGCAATTCAAGAGTAATTGGAGGGATTCTTAAATAAGGAGGTCATAGATCCATCCGGAGAATACCATCGGGAATTTGTATTTATACATTAGGAATTGTGGGGTCCCCCGGATTTATCATCCGAGAAATTCCTGTTATGCACATATCCACGTTCCCATGATCAGTGAGCCGTGGAACATAACCGACAAGTATCATTACAACATCCAAAACTTAACGAATACAAGACTTACAAGAGTGCCATTATGACTACATAATCTTCAGCAGTGGATCTTCATCAAACACAGAGCCCATTCATGCCTTAACCTACAGGCAGCTGACTGGGAAGACGGCCTAGCTCACATAGATGTCATCTTATCCCTCCATCTTCTAACTTCTGAAAGTCTGGCCTAGTAAATAGCCAGAGACAATGCCAGTGAGTAGTTTGAATGTACTCGCAAACCACCAGATAAGTTAAACAAGGGAATGTAGTTTGGTTGTGGCAAGATAGCTCTATCTAGGGTTGTTTTTGAAAAGCTTAATTTCTCTTATAGATATGGCATCTCTATATCTTTGTTGAAAAAGAGTTTTGAAAACATATCTCCGCTTTATAAATCCGGATATCTCCATATCCTTATTGAAAACCTTTTTGAAAATAGTTTTAGAGAAAAAACCCTTTTTGAACATCTTCGGCCATCTCTGGTCAAAACAAAACCTTAATCCTAGGTCCTCCCAGGACCTCCATACTTTCATCCATCTTTCCAAGACCACCATTTGGGTACTCCTAGCAATCACCTTTCCAACCGTCCTTGACCGTGGACACGGTTATTTGAATAGATTATACTCTGCAGAGTTTGTACACTTTATCCACAAGAATCAATACATCCACCGGGATACAACCACGGCTCTCTACACACGGTAGACGAGGGTTCGGATAATCAAACCTAACCTTTCATTTGTCATCCCTAGCAAAGGCGGCTTTTCCTTTTGGGTTTGTCCTCCCCGACAACGAGTATGTGGCCCCCAGCCATAGTCCTCCCTTCCGTACACGCGTATACCTGAACCGCAGCTTGGCGTATACCTTAACTTGGTGACTCCACTTCCTTCTCCACTCCTAAAGCATATCGTCCACATGGGACCCAATTGTTGCACCGGCACTCCTGTCAAGATAGGCTCACTCTTGCCGAAGCAAGCTACAGGCTCCAAATCCGTAGACCTGTTAGCGCCCGCCCAAAATTCCAGGGATTTCTCCCTTTTAGCAAGTACAAGCTTCCCCGGCTAAAGACAACAAACTACGAGCTAAGCCCCAGCTCCTGGGGTAATGTGGTTGCACGACTAAATTGTTCCGGTAAAGGCGTAGAACACCCCTTCTCTTTCTCTTGTCCATTTTCTCATTTCTCATCATCACCGTACCACTTCTTTAGTTAAAACATCCACTTGGAAACGATGCCTCTTCCCAAGGGTTTTATAAAGCATTTTCGAAACATTTGTAGTAGGGTAAATCCCAAAATAATTTATTCATCAAAAATCTGTAGTTTCCAACGGGGTATGATGCTAATCATCATAACCTCGATCTAAAGGGGGTAATTGGTAGGTATACATCAGGGTGGGTGCCATGAGGGACACCAAGTCATAACTTGGAGGAGCCAAGTCATTAGTACAATATTTACAAAACAAGACATGCTGATAGTAATGCAATTTATAAAGGAGATACAAAACAGGTAATAAAAGGAGTAGGGAAAGTATCGGAATTCAGGAGGGGTGTCTTGCCTGCGACCAGCGAGGTGTCCCTGGACTTCTTCTTTAGATAACCAGAATACCAATTCTAATTAATAATAGGATCTCTTCTTCTCGTCGTCAAAACAATCATAACTACCACCATCATCAAGCATACATGCAAGCAAATAGTAACACATTCAATACAAGGCATACAAGAATCAATGCATACAGCAATCAAGGAACAATACGATTTTACAATTCAGGAGGCTTTGAGTAGTTGGATTCAAGGCAAGTGGAATTACTTGGAAGGCATTTGTGGAGCTTTACATATGATTTATGTGGCATATATAATTTAATTAGGGAGTTTAAAGGCAAGGCTTGGTTCTGTATGATACCATTATACAAAAATTATACCATCAGATAGGTAATGATAATATGAAGCCAACAAAAGGGGTTTTGCTATTTTACCAAAATCCCTTGATTTATAATGGATTTTCTAGTGGGAAATACTCTAGTTTTAGGAAATAATTTACCAGAGAAGTTCTTTAAGTCCAAAAATTATTTCATTGGATGGTTAAGTAGTGTTTTATGTACTGGTTCACTGAGAGTTGGATTCACCTCCAAACAATGACCAGAATGCCCTTGAGAAAAATCTGAAAGTCAGTTCTATAGTTGTTTTGTCTTTTTCACCAGATTAATTCTACAGAAGATTTTGATATGATCCCAAAGGAACATGTTAGGTGTTTTGAAAACCTTTCTGTAGAATTTGTAAGAACCAATTTTGGATTTATAGAACTACTGAGGTGATTTTATTAGTGAAATATCCATACACAGAATAGTTTTATTCCTTATAAATCAACCAGCGCTCAATAAAATTTGAGCTGCTAGGGTTTGATATATACGAGGGTTGGTAAGTTCTCAAGTTGGAATTTGGTTTAAATCACTTTCGGTTTGACCCCAAGAATTTCCTAAAGGCAGAAAAGGGGTGTTTTTGTTATTTTTACTAGGGTCAAACTAGGAAGCAAAAAGTCATGGGGTCAAGGTAACAAGCAAGGTATCACACATACCTTCCAGTACAAAGTGGATTCACTCCAATTGGATTTACCAAACTATCTTATAGAGTTTATTACTGAAAAGGATACATGTTTGTAATTATAAATCCAGAAAATAACTAAAACAATTTTGGGTTGGATAAAGGTTCTGTATATTGGGGGAAACTTTCAGAAACTCTACAAAATTTAGATCTAAGCAATTGGAGCTGATTTATATTTTCATTTCAATTTAAACTGGAGGGCAACAATCTGGATCTAGGCAAAAATAATAAAACAGAGGGGGTAGCGGGCTAGCATCCGGGGTTATTGGGCCGACCAGAGGGTTTTTGCCCCACCGCATTTAAGGCTCGCGCGGGAGGGGAGTTTGAACTCCTGCGGGGTGGGGCCCGGTTGTCGGCGACCTGGGGCTGGCGAATGGGTATGGGAGGCTGCTGAGCGTTGGATTAGAGAGGAGATCGACGACCCAAAGGCCGTCTTCCTCACTAGGGCACGCACGGCGGTGCTGTAACCCTAGACGCGCCGGGCGGCGGTGGAGGGCTCACCTGAGGGCTCGGCTGGAGTTGGGGAGGCGACGAGGCGGCACGGTCGATGAAGGGGAGCTCGGGGATGGGCGGCACGGGGTACTTGCACCGGGGAAGGAGCTCGTGAGCGGATCCCGATGGCGCCGACCTTCGGGGCTCGCCGACTTTACTCTAGGTGTTGTTGCATGTAAGCAAAAAGGGTGTCATTAGCATCAAGAGGATGAGGGGAGTGCGCGAGTGCGACATGCAGAGAGAGAGAGAGAGGCAAGGGAGAAGGGGCTACACTATTTTTTTTAAGGAGGCCGAGAGCTCTCCTTTCCCTTCTTCGGGCCAGGACAAAGCAGAGGAGAAAGAGGGGTGCTGAGGGCGGTCGAGTAAGGGGGAGAGGGATCAAATGAGTTGAGATAGGGGCGTTGTGGTGGCCAGAGGCCTTACATTCCAGGGAGGGGCCATCTATGGTGCACCGGGCTTAGGCTCGAGCTAGAGAGGGGTTGTGCTTCTGATTCATTGAGGGAGGCGGTGGAGAGGATGGTGTGGGCCACTGCAAAGCAGAGGAGGGCTGAAGAGGTCGTAGACTGCTAGATTTTCTTCTCCTTCTTTATTTCGGCCATAGGGAGAAAGTGGAGGGAGGAAGGGCTAGGGCTAGCCATTGGGTGAGAGGGGAGGTGGAGGCACAGTTGTGGGTACAGTAGCTCGACCAGGAAGGGAGAGGGGGCCTGCTAAGACTGCTGCATTTATTTTCCAAGATCTTAAGGGATATGCTATTTTACTCCCTCTCTAAGCTTCCAAGAGGTAGAGGACAAGGGACAGGGCTTCTACCATAGTGGTACACGACCAAGGGTGGGATGGTTGCTAGAGAGAAGTGCTGGTCAAGCTTTCATGATGGTTGGAGGTGGTTTGATTAGTGAGTTTTGATTAGTTTGCATAATTCGTCAAATCAAGGGTTTTGAAGGAAGTATATAGATGTAGTCTTTATAAAATTACTGAGTGGTAATAGTGGGTATATATAGTCAAGGTATCCCTCCTAGAATTATTTGACATTTTTCAAAGGAGTTTTAGTCCACTTAAATCCATTTATTTAAAAAGTGCAGAAGTAGTTTCTAGAAGCTCATTTCATATTTTTACATTGGACATGATTAGTTTTTGATGTGAGATTTTCCTAAATACCATAGCAAACATTGGAGATTTTTCTTGGGTTTTCTTGAGATGGAAAGGTATTTTTAATCAATTATTTCTTGTTTCTGCCAATTAAGAAAAAGGGTAAAAAGAAATAATAAAGAATCTCAAAAATATTTATTTTTGAGATGGGAAGGTAGGGTATGATGTATAGTACTCAAATGTGCATTGGGTTGGCATGGTGATTTGGAGAAAAACAAGCTTGCCTTTATAGACAAGGTTTCTAGGATTTTGCCAAATATGGAAATTAAATAGTTTTAGGTTCCAATTAAATATGGAAATTATTTGGCAAATGATTATATCCAAGGTGGATGATTTCAACTTGATGTATCCATCATTGGCAACCTTGGGTTTTGCAAGACATGATGGATTTTAGAAGAGAGCAAGGACTAGAGGATCTAGGGCATTGATATTTTTATACCACCTAGACAAGGTTGGATTAGTGAGCTTAGAGATCACCTTGATGCAAGGGATAGATGGATAGTTATACCAAGTTGAGTAGATAACCAAGGTACAAGAATTTGAGCTTGATCATGCTTGTGTGCTCTAGGAATTGATTTGAAACTTTTAATAAAATAAGGGTGCCAAAGCAGATTATCAAATAGCGTTTTTGAAGCACAAGGGTACATTTGGAACATGTGAAGTAGGTATTGCTATACCTTTAGGAGTACCACACAAACATGCAAAGAGTTGGTCTAAGGAAGGTAGGATGAAGGTGTGAGTTTCTAACCAAGTAGGCTAGTTGATAAGATTTGAAGGAAAGTATTATTTTCTTGCCTGCAAGACCATCAAGAACAAGTGGGTTAGAGGATGGTCTAGCCAAGGGCAAGAGTGGGCCTTGGTAGTCTTTAGGATGGTCCACAAGATGATTCGAGTGCATTTCCAAAAATGCACAAGGGTTGAGAAAAAGAGGTATTCAAAAAAGTGATGTTGAAATAGTTTCTAGGCTTAGTCAAATTTGGTAAATTAGGTGATTTTGACTAGAATACAAGAGTTGATGTTTTTGATTAGTTGCAAGGTTCCAACTCATCACCGATTGGATGATGTTGATGGGTAGGGTGATTAGAAAGGATCTATGCTTGATATTGGTCCTCATTGACTTGGAAGATTCTAGAATGAATAATCATCAAAAGAGATTTGCTTAAGGGTTTTAGATGATCATCTCGTGGCTATAGATCAGATACAGTTTGGTTAACTTTCTTAGGGTTGATACACTTGGATTAGATTAGTGCTAGATGAGGAGCTCCTAGGGTAGCTCATACTACTTCTAAGCAACCAAGTCAAACAGCAGATCAAGGCAATTCAAACAGCAGATCAAGACAACTCATCTTACAAGCAAAACGAATCTACTACTAGGATCACCACCAAGCCTATCTTGGGGTAAGTATGGGTATGTTGAAAGGTTGGAGTTGAATAAGGTGAGGTTCCTTGGTATTTCTAACAAGAGTAGGATTCAAAAGCTTTATAGAAAGGTTTTGGAAAAACGTAGAGATAGGAGTAGTTGGAAGTCCTGTCTAGAAAACATGGGGAGATTATATCATATAGATCTCCGTAATTTTGTTAATATGAGCTACTAAATTAGTTTCGTTTGCAAAGGCATCTTGACTCAGGTTTTGAAATGTCATAACATTTGAGAATATGCAAAATGTGCCAAGATAGATTTGTTAAATAGCTTTTGTCAACTGTGGTTGAGGTAAGGAGTATGTCCTATGCTATGCATTCAGATGCATAAGAACAAACAAACAACAAGCAAGCCCTGCATTACTCCATAAGAATTTTTTTTGTTCCCCCTGATTTTTGTATTTTGGATAACTAATCAGGATTGCTGAAATTGGGGTGTTATAGGAATCGTCAGAGAAATTATATTGTATATATGCCTTTTTTTAATGGTTCTTCATTTCTGTATATTCGAGAGAATACTTTGATCTCTATATTCATGACGATGTTCTATAATGGTTCCTTCATTTTTGTAGTTGTATATATATCATCTCTGGGCACGTCACTTACGTCAAACCTCTCCCTCCTGTCACGGCAGAAAACTGCCACAAAACTCTGTCGCGGCAAAAAACGCCCCAAAACTCTGCCACGTTAGAACCTGCTGCCATGGTAGAGTTTTGAGGCGTTTTTTTTGCCGTAATAGAGATCCTTTAGTCGGTACGCACCGGGACTAAAGGGGGGGCTCTAGTCCCGGTTTTACGGACCGAAACTAAAGGGGGGCTCTAGTCCCAGTTGTGAAACCGGGACTAAAGGCCCAAACGAACCGAAACTAATGCCATGTTTTCTACTAGTGAGGAAGGAATGGCTAGAGGAGACTGTCAAACATATTTATGTATGTCGTTTGGGGGCACTAGGACAATGCGACACTAAAGGATCTTCTTTTAAAGTGACAAAGTTTAACTCGGTCAAGGGGAGCAATGGCCCTAGCTCCTATTTTAGAAAATCGCTAAAAGATATCTTTAATATCTATGCTAAAACTTCAAGTATTACTAAAAGTTTAACCATGATTAGTGTTCTTAGGCCTATCAACAATGATTGTTAGGCTCTGCCAATTGTTCACACATGGAAGACTTAAAATAATATTAGTGTTTCGCAAATATTACTATAATGCAATACAAATTAGATAGTCTATACATTTGATAGATCCTTGATCTTTGGAATCTCGGTGAAGATATTCGAAGCTACTCATTTCTACTAATGGATCGACACGCTCCTTCTCGGCGAGGTAGAGCCCGCGTGCGATCTCCACATCCCATTGTTCATCTTCATCGTCTAAGGACGCGAACAAGGAGATGGACAAGAAGGATGCGGAAGACAGGCCGGACTGGCCACGTTTGCCACGGCAAGGTGCGCCTCGATATGCGCCAGGCCTTCCATGGACCCCGCCAGCATGTAGTTCCTCCTGGTTCTAGTCCCGCAAGACCAGCTATCGTTGGTGCTCCCTATACTACCTGGTGATGACGCGGTGGACGACACCACCGTGGTCGCGACCATTGCCATGACGAGCGCCGCTACTCGATGATTAGTTGGGGAGGCTATCGAACAAATCAAAGAGAGTGTGAGAGTCAGAATGAGGCAGATGGCTAGGGTTAGGACTTCGGGGTGAAATTGACTGGGAGTGGCGAGAGTTTATAGAGCCAGCTGATGGGCTTTATGGGCTGCCCACTATGACAACAAATAAAGGCCAAAGACCCGTTACTGATAAGCCTTTATCGTCAACAGTGCGTTGGAAACGCGTTTGACCGAACACAGTTGCTATTGTTGGCGGCTAGCTGGCGACCCACTCTTGCTAGTTCCCTATGGCAACACACAAATAATTTTAACGGCTTTGATCTTTCTTAGTCGACTGAGATTTTTTTAAGTCTCAATCACAAAAAAAAGTGCAGCTAGTTCAATTGCACTTTTCTGGCAGGAAAATGCAATTGCAACTGGAATGAGTTGCACGTTACGCGGTGCACTTTTCTCGGTTGATTGGGGTCGACTCAGACATAGACAAACCCTAATTTTAACCGTGATCAGTCGTCATTGAAGATATCCTTAGTATCGCTATGTATTAGTGGTCTATGTCGATTGGCAGACAGTTATTTGGCTCCCAAACTCTTGGTGTGACAACATCTTACATACAACGATTGAACTTATTTGTCATGCAACACAACCGTGTATCATCAGTAGGACATAATAAACACTTGATAAAAAAATTCAATGACGTCCAAACGGTCCATCACTCACCGTTCATGTATACGTGCACTTCACCTAACCATGCATCCCACGTGGATCGTCGGTCCCTTCTCCATAGCCATGCACGACGCCGTTCCCGGCCGGCAACGCCGCAACGGCCGGCGGCCTGAACCCCGGCAGGTCGCACGGGATGTGCGGGATGAAGGGGCAATGGTTTCTGGGGTCGGCGTAGAAGACGGCACACTCGATGGGCGACCGCTGGCCGGGGAAGCCGGGGATGCAGTTCCGTCGCACGTCGAGCACCCGGCTCCTGACGAGCTCCAAGCAGTGGTAGCCCACGGAGTGGAAGTAGTTGTCGGAGAGCGAGAGGTTGGTGAGCTTGCCGGTCTTGGCGAGCAAGCAGAGCACGTCGGGCACGTGGCCGTAGAGCTGGTTAGAGGCGAGGTTGAGGGCGTCGACGTCGGCGAGGCAGCCGAAGGAGAGCGGGATGGGTCCCCTGATCCGGTTGCCCCCGGCGTCGAAGACGGTGAGCCCCTCCACGAGTCCAATCTCGTAGGGCAGGCACCCGGAGAGGTCGTTGTTGAGGAAGAGCACCTCGGAGAGGGTGCCGGAGACGTTGAAGATGGATCTCGGGATGGGTCCCGTGAAGTGGTTGTTGGCCACGACGAGGTACTGCGCGGTGGTGCTTCCGAAGGTGTCCGGGATGGCGCCGGAGAAGCCGTTGTTGTTGAGGAAGAGGGCCTCGACGGAGATGCCAAAGACCGCGGGCGGGACCAGTCCGGCGAAGGCGTTGAAGCGGAGGTCGAGGAAGAGGAGGCGCGCGAGTGGCGGCACGGCGGGCGGGAATGCGCCCGAGAAGGCGTTGTTGGAGAGGTCGAGCTCGTAGAAGTAGCGGAGGTGGGTGAGGTCCGGGAGGTCGCCGGAGAAGTTGTTGGAGTTGGCGTGGAAGAGGGCGAGGTCCGGGAAGGCGTCGATGAATCCGGCGAGCGTGGGCGCGGCGAGGTGGAAGCCGTTGAAGTCGATGGACGCGACGGTGAGCGTGGTGTTGTCGTCGGGCGGGAAGTCGCAGTAGAAGCCCTTGTAGGAGCTGCTGCTGTCGTTCCTGTGGCTGGCGCAGATGTCCTTGCCCACCCACGTCGCCGTCACGCCCAGCGGGTCGGACGTGATGGTCTTCTTGAACGCGTGGATCACCGGGTACAGCTTCCTCAGCTTCTCGTTCTCGAAGTCCCACGGCTCCGGCGCCGGCGCCGGCGGCGGGCACGCGGGCGGAGGTGGCGGTGGGCAAGCGGGCGGAGGCGGCGGGCACGCAGGCGGAGGAGGAGGCGGTGGCGGCGGGCACGCTGGCGGAGGCGGCGGAGGAGGCGGGCATGCCGGCGGCGGCGGCGGGCATGCGCAGCCTTTCAATGATCCCGTGGACAGCTCCAACGGCGTGCACCGACAACCAGACAGCGAGACCGACGACGCCACATTGCCGCCGCTCGTGTGCCCCGAGCTCTCAGAGGCACTCGGCACGCCGTGCGCGGCAGCGATCACAGCCACCAACGCAAGCACGAGTGCACGGTTGGGCGCTCGAACCGCCATTATCGACACGGCGCCTCTGCTTCTCCCGTCCCTGGAGGAGAATGGCGGCTGCTGCCGGCTGGTATAAGAAGGGAGAGACGGGGCCATGGCTGGCGCCATTGTGGGTCGATAGGAAGCAGCAACGACACACAGTACACAAGTGGAGGTGGGCACGAGTGAATGTATAGCTTAGCTTAGCTTAGCGAAGGCGAAAGGGAAAGTGGTGGGAAACGAGAGAAGTTCAAGCGGCAATTATGGGTAGTGGGGTTGGCGGTTGACTGGTCTTGCTCGGCGGTAGGAGGAGAATTGCAAGCAGAGGCGTGGAGTGCAGAGCACAAGTGCATCAACGAAACCTATGGCATGATCGGCATCCGTCCGAGCCGGATCTTGCTTTGTGCCGTCCGGAAAAGGATTTTGGCAGATTTATCTACGGTGACTTCTGCTTTGGTGTCCCCTTCTCCTCCAAATTTACGGAAGTGAAGACACAGGACAGCTAGAATTGGTTGATACCCTTCAGTTTGGAATACATGAAGGGGTATCACCCAATTCTAGCTATCCTTGTGCTTTTAGTTTCGTAAATTTGGGGGAGAGGGGACACCGAAGCACACCTCACATCTACACTAGATACTTCATTTTGGGTGCAATGGCTAGCTACAATTTTGGTCAAATAACTGTGACATGTTAAGTTTCATTGTCAGTGTACCCAACAAAAAAAGTTTCATGGTCAGTGAGGAAAGCAATTTTTTATTTTTGAGGGAGTGAGGAAAGCAATGTTGTTTGCAGAAAGTTTGATTAGATAGCACTGCGCAAGGGCAGCTACATGATTATGTTGTGTGTTGGATTGTTCTCAATTCTCATTGCTTTCTCGTCAACATGATTGGCGCAGCAAACAAAGCTACTCTCTCACTGATCACAATGTGGGATATCGATGTTTCTGGGATATCAGCGTGTGGGACAAAGGTACTCTAACCTAATCTAAACAAAACAAATATATGCCTCGCCAAGAAAGAACAAAGGACTACGCAATACATCGCTGATGATATGTATATATACAAACTGCCCCGATATAGTGGATTAGGAGGCACTCATTTCTTATTGTCAAAGGACCCTACATTTTGGCTAAGCTATACCCAAACAAGTGGCAGCAAAGTTTTATGCAATATGATGGTGATAGGAAACTTGGAATTACCAATTGGAGTCCCCCTATTGACATTGATACCTGTAGGCAGTACCTGGCACTCCACGACATTTAGTTGCTGCTTCACTTCCATCATACACTACCGAATGGTCACAAAGAACTCCCAGCGTCCTACAAAAAAAAACCCGGAAAGTACACATGTATGTATAATAAAGACAAACAAAGACCACAAACTAGGGAACCTTTCAGTTGAGCGACTGAAAAGCTTTTCCAGATTAAAGCAAGTCTGAACAAAAGATAAAATGTCGATCAGTTAAGGACCTTGCAGCTGGAAACTTTCGAATAATAGTGAGCCATGATTGGTTGTTGAAAATAAGTGTTGAGAACTTGACCCACGGGGAGCACACACTGCAAATGGAGTACTATAAGGCAGTATAGAATTCCAAAGCTACGTCGTGGTACCTTTCCAGTGCAACTACCTGTATTGGTACCAGAATCCTGATGCTACCTGATACTGACAAGCAGAAGGTGACTTAACATGCCTCAAGTGATAGCGGTTCGATATCGAAGTAGACATCACCAAATTCGTTGGGTACAATCTACGGAACAAACAATTTGAATCAAAGACACACGCTGGGACCACATTTGGATATCAACAGTAGGGAGCAGAGAAGTGTTGAGAGTGATGTTCAGGGAAAAGGTATACACGTCATTGTCCAGAAGATGCACCCACGGTAAACCTCAGCATGTTTCATCTTCATAAGGAAAAATATACAGATCGTTACATTTCTCAGATCGAGAGCATCGTCTAAACCCACGTTTCAGCAGACAAACATTACGTCGTGGTTGTCCATTAATACTCGGTGGTTCACGGGTATATGGAGACTGAGGATGAGACCAGCTGCGCTAGATAACTGAAGATCGTCCTGATAAGGCAAATAAAAAGCAATGGTTAAGAACTACAGCAACTGTCAGGAAAACGGTGATGGTATTTCAGAACATATATGTTACAGATGAATGAATGGAAACTCGACATTTAGACAGTAACTTCATAAAAGAATGCACTCCTGCTAGTGTGCGCATTTGGCTGTATTCAGAATGGTTCGATGCTGTCACTAGGATCTATGGGCAAGCAATACTGTTAGGTACTTTTATCGTTTTATTCAAATAGCACGCAAGTTAGATTTCAGGTATCTTGCATAAAACAATGCAGTTCTGTAAACCACAAATAAAATGCATAAGGCTACCTATTACTTTATCCAGCACGCAATTAATAGTGCTCCAGAAAGTGACCTCTTTCTGGAAAGCTCGATAACACAAAAACATCTAAAATTGTGATATATGGGTTCATAAACAGCAATGTACTCCATGAGATTAAAATGGGGCAGAAACTTGAAAGAACCAACACGATTGCCAAGGACTGAGGAATCTAGTTTCAGACAGCAATGATTTGCTGGACCAGCCTGACTCGCATTTTGTGTAAAGTAACTGGTGGTGGCAATTCGTTGAAATTTGTTCCTCTAACGATGTGTGACCAACCAGACAAACTACAGTAGTATAAGAGTATTATAATGGATAAAAAACTAAGTGAGCAGCACAAGTTACTAGCATACTGCTACTTAATAAATTTTTGGGGCAAGTGATGGTACGACTCATCGATGTTGATAACTGAAAGTGATACCAATATGATTCTTCATATATTTAAAACCAACAAATAGATAGTTCTATTCTATTTTAGAACTGACTGATAAGACCTCTTCCTTTCAACTTAATCTTCATATAGAATCCCGCTCAAGAAAAGTAGGCAGCATTATGCCCCAAAATATGCTCAAATATTTTCAGTGGTTACATATTAGTCTCTACTCTCTAGGCCCCACAAATTTTTTATAACCCCTAGTCATCTCACTTCTCATGCCTGTAGTCCATAGATTCAACCAGAAACTTTGAAGCAATAGCAATTGCATTGCCTTTTATACCACCTTCTTAGTTTTTTGAGCCATTGCACAAACTTGTGAGTTGTGATCCCAGGATACATTGTACAAATGCCAGTAACACTCACACATGATGTTAACTACATCCACAAATATGCTAAAGATGAATAACATATAAGCTACTCCCTCCGTCTCGAATTAGATGTCAGAGATTTTACTAGATTTGCATGTATCCATACACTAAAACATGTCTAGATACATGCGAATCTAGACAAATCCCAGACCTCTAATTCGAGACGGAGGGAGTATCAGATTTGATCACTGAATTTATAGTACATAGCACATACATGTGAAAAAAGTTGCGCAAAGAACTCACCAAAATGCACCTAAATATTTCCTTTACTCAGCCTTCTTTTGCTTGCTTGGTTGTCCGGTCTTGCTAATGATGGTACCGAAGTGCCCTGACAGTACCTTGTGTGCTAAACCAACCTTTTCATCAACAAGATCCTGGTACCTCTCATAGAACGGGGGTACCAGCAGAGAAAATATTACTCCTAGAAAAAAAAAGCCAAAACGACATAAGCTTAGTATGTAATAGAATTATCATGAAAGAATAGCAAATCCATGGGGCCACAAGGAAGCAAATACACTATAACTCACCAATGTAAATGAGCGTAAAGAAGTTGAAGAGCATTCCAATACATGAAACCACCCATAGAGCTAGTATAACCTTTTGCGCCAAGCAGAACATAAGACAAAAGGAGATAACATTAGGTACAATAAGATCATACATTAGGTACAGCATAGAGAGAAGTGTGTGTGTCGGTGTGCACGCACAGAAGTTATGGGTGTATAAGAGAGACACCTGTATAAAAACTGTCCTATCTCTCTTGATTGCAATATCATGGCCAACAGCCAACAACTTGTTTATCCATACAAGAGCCCGATCTGCAGCTTTCTCAACAACTACATCCGATACCTCCAAATTAGGAAGTGGTGGGAGAGGCCTGCAAACAACATATCTGTTATTGCGATATTGCATAAAAGAAGTACAAATCAATCCTACAGAATACTTAAGTAAGATGGACTAACTAAAGAGATTATAAGTTTATAACTAGCAGTAACACATGCTGTTACCGAATTCAACAAGCTCCTCAAGCTGGTTATGGATCACAAGTTCACAATCCAGGTCAAAAGACAGAGATGGAGTACTTAATACAAATTACTACAGAAACACAGAAAGATCTGTTTCATAAGAGCCCAGACAGCATAATTACATGCTATACAAGAACATGCGCTAGCAAAGGTAATATGAAAGTGCTATCACATCTTAACTGTAAAGCAAAGCAACCTCATTAGTCTTTACTTTGTAGAGAAGGGAACATGATAACTAATGTGGTAGACAAGGGTAAAATTAGAAGATCCTTTGCATACTGAATGGACAGACAGATCAAACCTTGAACACTCTCTAACATCTTGTAAAGATCAAATCCAAACTACAACTAAAATCCGAAGTGCTCAGGCCAAAGTTTTACGAAACCTCTCAAGTAGGGCAATCTTCATTGTAGCAAAACTTGTGCTCAGGCCAAAGTTTTACGAAACCTCTCAAGTAGGGCAATATTCATTGTAGCAAAACTTCTGGACAGGCTTTAACTTGAACAATCAAGAATCCAACACATAGATCAGCAGTAAGATACCTTATACAAAGTGATGCAGCATCTGCTTGAGCAAAATTCGTACAAAACTAGTCCGAATTCGCTAAGAATCTATACACAATACGCATCACTGACCACAGAGCACACGACAAATAGCAAAGCAGGGCACAATTCGGATCTAGCAAACCTACTCGACAGCTTTAGTTTGAACAGTCCACCCAAAAAATTAAGCAGTAAAGATGGCGTAGACAAAGTGGTACAGCATCTGCTTGAACTTGAAGGTAAGTACTGCAATTTCGGTCATAGTCAGTACAAAGCACACATCGGTGATGACAGAGCATACGACTACAACAAAGCAGCGCATAATTCAGTTCTAGATCAGATCTCAAACAAGAGCTACTCTGGAGTACTAGCAGACAGAGCAGACGCCGGAGCAAAGTGAGTAGCCCACCGACCTGTTGAGCAGCGAGGCGGACTTGGCCCAGAAGAAGAGGATGACGACGAGGAGGAGGACGGCGTTGGAGAGGACCGACGGCAGGCTGTACCCGGCGCGCTCGAAGACGAACCACACGAGCGTGGCGCCCGCCACGGCCGCCGCGGAGACGTTCCTCCGCCTCCACAGGAGCACGTCGGCGACTGGATGAGGAGCGGCAGGGAAGTCAGTCATAGATCGACGGAATTTAGCGAGGTATATGAGAGAGCATTGTGAGAGGATGGGGAACTGAGCGAGGTACCTGCGCCGCCGCCGAGGAGGGCATGGAGTTGCCGGTGGTGGGTGGCCATTGGGATCGATCGGGGGGGGGGGGGGGGGGGGGGGGGCTAGGGTTTGGGGCGCGGCGAAGAGGACGAGGATGCGGTTTTGGTTAAGCTCTGAAATGGGGACGACAGGCCGACCGGAGGAGTATGGTGGTGCGCACGAGGCGACGGACGAGACGAGATGAGATCTCGTTCTGCCTTGGATCGGGGATTCCGAATTCAGGATTCAGAACGGCGCGAATGATTTCTCAATGACATGTGGGCCTGGAGCAAGGTCTTTCTTTTTTCTTTTGAGTTGAAAGAAAGATGGTTATTTGAGTTCGAAAGCTAAAATATAAAAATACGAAAAGTTTCTTCAAAAATTTTCACCAATCTATTAATAATCATCGACAACGGTTTAAAAACCTTACAAATAATAAAAAATACATACAGATCCATATCAATGATTACATACACTAGAACGAGCCGAAGGCACGTCGTCATCCCGCCCCCACCGCCACCATCACCGGAACCGGTAAAACATGTTGTAGTAGACAGAGGAAAGTCGTCGTGCTAAGTCCCAAACGGACCGGCACAATAGAGCAGCAACCATCGCCAATGATGATAACCATACACTAATCTAAAATCGCACCATCGGAAAAGATCCAGTAGACACACGATTTCACGTGCTCTCCACCTGTGCTAGATGCCTCACCGAAGCAAGGATAGAGTGGAGAGGATTTTATTCTAACTTTAGGATGTACCAATAGCCTTACTATTACAAAGAAGACACTAAAAAACCTGAACGGAAACCTCCTGCCGACGAGAGAGCGTGATCCGTCACACCAAACAGGCCAAAATCTATATCCTAGAGTTTTGTCGTATTTCCATGCTAATCTCTCCATCCTAGGTGGATGTATAAAATTAAAAATTGTTGACAGGTCGTGTGTTCACTCCAAAATCTAGAGGCTATCAGCGGTGAGAATCTTGCATCCACATCCCCGTGGGTGGAAAGGTGGAGTGTAGCCGGTGAATTAGCAGCTAGTATATGCGGAAGTTGTGGTGTAGCGATCATATGACGTCGTCCACCTTTAGGACACGATATCCCACATGACAGTTGCAAAACCACCCCTGGACGCAAGGCAAAAAATCAGAAATTGGGACATCTATATGCAGCGGTAGAGATGTTCGATAATGACGAGGTAATACCCAACCGAGTAGGTCTAGGGAGCAAGTCGGTGGACTGGACCGGGTAGCCCACAACCTGCCTAGGGTCGCTTGTAGAAGATAGTGGGCTAGACCCGAAAGCCCAGTGAGGTCCCCTTGAAGGACACAGTGGAGCCTGTCGGAGGCGCGAATGTCTCGCAGTCCCCGAATCGACTCGGACTTAACTTGTAAACCCTCGGAGGCGCGAATGTCGGCTAGAGAGATTTTAGACTTACATTCTCACACACCTGAAAGCTCTAGTTTGTTGCACCGCCACTAGACGCCATTGTAATTAGGTATGAGCTCATAATACAGTAAATCAGGAGTAAATCAGGAGTAGGTCTTTACCTGCACCGTGAGGAGCTGAACCTAAGTAAATTTTGCGTTGTCAATCTCGTCCCTGAGTCACCCATGTCTCCTTCGTCAACCACTCAACGCAAACTAGCCATGTAGCATCTATCGACACAATACACCGGCAGATAGCAATAGTGGCGGATCAGAAGCTTCGAAAATTTGGACAAACATGTCTAAACCAATTCTTTTAACAAAATTTCTGTAGAGAGTAAAAATACAAGGCATTGCCCTGGCTGAAGGGATGATAGATCCACCCTGAATAGCGATCTCATCTTGGTGCACCCCAATAATTTTTTTTAATAAACCTCATTGTAATAGGTGCACCTGATGGAAATTTATAATTAACCTCGTTGTAACAAGTGCACCCGATAGAAAGTTGTAACATTGCAAAAAAAAATGCTAATATGAGTACTCCTTTTAATACTTGGACACTGGATCCAATTTATCCCTACGTAGATGTGTATAAAAAGCTGCAATTAATCTCTTCCTTCAAATATGGTAGTATTTGGATATTCATCCAATTATTATGGGTCAATGCAATAAAGAATTGCAATTAATATCCTTATAAATGCATGCTATTTGGATATGCATCCAATTAAATCTTGCCTATCATAGTGATATCTATTTAGGTGCCCTCGATCTCCCTTGTTCTAAATCAAGCTCACACCACCAACTCACCAAAGTCCACACAAACCATCTGGCCATCACAAGATCTAAAATCTCCATCAATCATGAGGACTTGCACCTTTCTCCTCCTCCTCGTCTCCGCGACGATCTACGCCATCGGCACACCTGCCACAGGCTGCGGTGAGTCACTTGGGACATTGTCATATGAGGCATCGATAGAAGATGGATGGGAACCTATCCCGGACATCAACGACCCACATATTCAGGAGCTCGGTGGCTGGGCGGTTTCGGAGTTCCTCAAACACGTGAACTGCTTGATCAAGTTCAGCAAGGTGGTGAGCGGCAAGGAGCAGATCGTGTCCGGCATGAACTACATGCTTGTCATCGACGCGTCGGATGTCGGTAGTGGAAAAATTAGCAGGTACAATGCGGAGGTGTACGAGCAGGAGTGGACCAATACACGGAAGCTCATATCCTTCAGCATGGCCAAATAGGCGGTGCCGTTGCTAGGAATAATAGTCGTGCCTTAAAATCTTGATAGTTGTTTTTGTATATCCAATACATCGATATACAGAAATCTTCATTGAAACAAAACGAGAGCGCGTGAATCTTTTCGAATTTCTTCAGCAAACAAACGAGATATCCGTCCACGCAACGTGCTACAAAGTTGTGAGTTGATAGTATAAAACTACCACTTTACATTTAATTTTCCTGAATGGTACCGGGTGATGTTTCAATCGTGGAAAACTACCAGATCGAAACCAAGTTTTCGCAAAAAGCACTGATCCACGTTTAATCGTGAATTGACACCGTTTCTGACAGCGGAACCCACATGTAAGGCGAAAAGCTGCTGACGTGGACTGCCCGACCTGTCAGCTCTATTAAAAAATAGTTAAAATATCAAAAGAAAAAGAAAAAAATCTCCCCCATCCATGTCGTGAGGTAGCATGACTGCCTCCGTCGCCGCAGTCTGGCGAAATCTCCCGCGGCCGCACTCCCCTCCCTCTCTCCCATGGCTGCCGTCGCACTCCGGCGACCCCCCTCCCACTATCGCCTCCCCTCTATTCCCTACCTCCCTCTCCTCTGCTCTCCCCCTAGCATCCCACCTCCCAGAGCTTCGACCAGGGGGCGGTGTGGGCGGGCGAGCTCCGACCGACAGGGGGCGCCACGGGCGGGGAGCTCTGTCCGAGGGTCATGGGCAGCGCGGGCGGGGGAGCTCCGACCAGGGGCGGCATGGGTGAGCGAGCTTCGGCCGGCACAGGCGGCACGGGCGGGCGAGCTGCGGCTAGGCGCCATGGGCAGCGCGGTCAGAGGAGCTTCGACTAGGGGCGGCGTGGGCGGGCGAGCTCTGGCCGATAGGGGCGGCGCGGGCAGACGAGCTCCGACCGGGGGCCATGGGCGGCGTGGGTGGAGGAGCTTCGACCAGGGGCGGCGTAGGCGGGCGAGCTCTGGCCAACAGGGGGCGGCGCGGTCGAAGGAGCTCCGGCTGGGGGCCATGGGCGGTGCCGGTGGAGGAGCTCCGACCAGGCGCGGCATGGGTGGGCGAGCTCCATCCGGCACAGGCAGTGATACGTCCATAACGTATCTATAATTTTTGATGGTTTTATGCTTATAATATGCTTTTGATACTTCTTTTTATATAAAGTTTATGATTTATTTGGACTAACCTACTAATGATTGTAAAAGTGCACAATGTTCTTGTTTTACACTTTAATGTGTAGGAATTACCAAGAATACAAGTGAAAATCTTGTTTGAGTCAAATTGGGATTTTCGAGAAATCTATCTCAGAACTCTTTTTGAAGATGGTCACGTTTCGGATCAAAGATAGCATAAAACAGAAAACTCTTCAACTATAAAGTTGTTGGAAATTTCGCGACAAACATTCTGGACATAAAATTTAGCTCATTCCGAGTCCGGACGGGCCCGATAGACCCGATTTACTACAGCCCAAGATGGGATGATGGGAATCCGAGAAGCTATATAAAGGGAGGAAACCTAATTCGTGGGAGACACCTCCACCCACGAATTTGCAGCCACCAAAGTCACGTTTTTGCCTCCCCCATGGATCCCATCTCCATAGGGAAGGGCTCCCAAGAAGCCATGAAGGAAGGGTGCTAAGGGGCGGTGCTCCCCTGTGATACCGGCGGCGGGGAAGGAGTCCTCCGCATCGGCGCCGGCGCCGCTGCCGGCTCTTCACCATTTTCATCGTCATCTCCATCGATCTCTACCACCATCTCCATCACTGTTGCTGATTCCCATGATGAGGAGGGAGTAGTTCTCTCTCGAGGCTAAGGATTCTACCGGTACCTATGTGTTCATCTCTCTCTCTCTATGCATGATCATATTGTGATCATGAGCTTTGTAATCAAGTAGATCTACTTTTCTACTTAAGTGCTTTAATAGATCTCTGCTCTCTCCATGTGTGTGAAAGTGACAGCGTGCACACCATGGTGGCACTTAGGCTAGAGATTACAATTACTTGTTATGAGTTATATTTGGAGTTGGATGTTTCTATGAAATTATGGTGTTTGTTGG
Organism: Avena sativa; assembly: GCA_916181665.1. Lineage (NCBI taxonomy): Eukaryota > Viridiplantae > Streptophyta > Magnoliopsida > Poales > Poaceae > Avena > Avena sativa. The sequence continues at coordinate 485,078,170 of OV702297.1, read as the reverse complement.
AACCATCTAGAGCTTAAGGTGATAGTGTGGGGTTATCTAGATGGGGAAAGCGAATTTTGAGCTGTGCTGTTATAGCCCTACCATGGATTAGAGTGTCCAACCAAAGAGTAGTTAAGAGTAGTATCATAAAGAGAAGATATTTATATGAGAGTGTTCACTAATGAAAGTATGATCCTAGGCCTTGTTTATAAGCATTGAAACACCGTTTGCAACTAAATCTGTTACATGTTTGCTTGCTGTTATTTTTATTTCAGTTTTCCTTTAGTCTCTTCTACGCCATCAAGCTATTTTCTGGCACCGTTGTCTTATATTCATATCACTTGTATTTTACTATCTCTTCGCCGAACTAGTGCACGTATACACCTGACAAGTGTATTGGGTGTGTTGGGGACACAAGAGACTTATTATATCTTGATTGCAAGATTGCTTGAGAGGGGATACCTTTGACCACTTCCTCCCTGAGTTCGATAAACCTTGGGTAATCCACTTAAGGGAAAACTTGCTACTGTTCTAAAAACCTCTGCACTTGGAGGTCCAACAACTGTCTACAAGAATAAAAGTGCGTAGACATCAAGCTATTTTCTGGCGCCGTTGTCGGGGATTGAAGAAGAAGAAGCTCCCACGTCAACTACGCGCCAGCAGGCAGCACGGGCGAGCGAGCTGCGGCTAGGGGTCGTGGGCGGCGCGGGCGGAGGAGCTTCGACCAGGGGGTGGCGTGGGTTGGCGCACGGTGGTGCACAGAGGCAGCGCCGGTGGCCGGGGATAGAGGTGGTGGTGGGGAGTGGTGGCGCCGGTTGCCGGGCCGGATGTGCTCACACCAGTTTCAGATGCCGGAGTGCGGCGGAGGCCATGGGAGAGGGGAGGGCGGTGGCAGCCATGGGAGAGAGGGAGGGGAGGGCGGCGGCGGCCATGGGGAGAGAGAGAGTGGAGGGGGCGACGACGGAGGCGGTGCCTCACGACGGGGATGGAGGAGATGGGTCAACGCTGCCCCACTTTTTTTCTTTTTTTGATATTTTAACTATTTTTAAGGGTGGTGAAGGGGCCATGGTGTAAAACATATATTTTGATTTTTTAATTCATTTGACAAGTGGGTCCTATGCCATGTCATCAATTTAGCCCTAACAAATGGATCCACCTGTCAGAAACGGTGTCAATTTCATGATTAAACACGAATCAGTGCTTTTTGCGACAACTCGTTTCTGATCTAATAGTTTTTTACGATTTGAAGATCGACTGGTATCATTTAGAAAAATTGACATGTAAAATAATAGTTTTATGCTATCAACTCCACAGTTGTAGGTGAGACTATGGAGCGTGGCATCACGCCTGGATCATGCATGCACCGCGGGCTAGCTGTAGATATCGTGTCGCCACGGAATAAATTCAAATTGACGTTTCACCTAGGTAGACAAAAGCTAAACCAAACCCTAAACTGTCAATCCTAGAAATCGGCACACCGAACTTACGAATCCCGGTCTGTTTTGAATCTCGGATGGTTTTGCACGTGAAAAATAAAAAAATCCTAAACTCAATACTATTTTTCTGTAGGACAAAATGGGCCCACACATCATATTTCATCTTCTGCGACAGTTCTCTTGCGGGGATCTTCTACAACAGTTGGGGAAGACGCCGTCATCGAGGCCCCTCACAGTGAGATCTAGCCCGCGTGGAGTTCGTCATGCTCCACGTCACCCATGCTCCACGTCACCGTTCGCCACCCGCAGCGGCACCTGACCAAGCACAGCGTCTCAAGAAGTCAGCGCGCCACTGCCATAGCACGCTAGCACTAGGCCACGCCTCCTACTGCCAGATCCGGTGCTTATCTGCTGCCGCACACGAAGACGAGATCAACACAAATCAGAGGTTGGGCATCAATTTAGGGGATTAGAGACGTCTCAGCGGCCGGAGTCGAGATGACAGACAGTGGCGACCGAGCTCCCCCTCCGCGGGATGGGGCTGAATCAGTAGGCAAGGGATTACTTGACCGTGATAACGTATGTATTGGGATAGAAGATGAATATGACATGTGGACCCATGTAGTCAGTGAGACAATAAGTATTTTCGGCTGGGATCTTTTTATTCCCGGTGCGCCAAACAGGTCCGGGGTCCAAAATAGACCGGGATTCGTAAGTTCATTGTGCCAATTTCCAGGATTGGCAGTTGAGGGTTTGGTTTAGCTTTTGTCTACGAGTTTAGGATTTGTTTTGGATTCCTTTCACCTGGCCAGGATCTCGTTTCATGCTGTTTCTTATCGCTTCCTGAATGTAAGAAAAAAAAAGAGCGAGGTAGCACTAGCAGCCCAAAGAGGAAAGGTGGAAAAAAAACCACCTACCCCCAACGCCCCCTTCCCTCGTCGCCACGGTCGGCTAAGGTCGCCGGTTAGGCTTCGGCGGCCCTTCTCTTCCTTGGGTCATGGCCATAGTAGATTATATACATACATGTATCTGCCATTGGTGTAGCCATTGAATCTATCCACGTTCGTGTTACTGCCAATGAGGCCATGCTTTTGGACCGAATGAGATAGAAAGCTCACAGTTCCCATGCACAAATGGATGCCATGATATTTCTAACAAGACACAACTCTTTCCAACATGCTAATGGCTTCTTGTTTATGCTCTTCTAAATAGAAGTGTGAACATATTCCTGATTTTTTATCCCAAAATATATGTAGGACAAGAAAATGGAGGACTATTGGATACATGAGCATGGATAGGAGCAACCAAGCAGCGCAGGAAAGCCCCATACGGCGTTCTATCGTGCTTAGGGATGAGATCCACACGTAGGCAGTACTCCTCATTGACCTCCACCTCGACCATCATCCTTACCTACACATGTAAGACATGAAGATAAAGATTGGAGGGTACACGTATTAGGAAATAAATGAGAGTAGATAGATTGAGATAACCACCTCTATTATTATATAGAATGGGAACACAACAAGAGGAGAAAAGGAAAAAGCATCACATGGTGGGCCCGCAAAATGCTCTCTCCTCCTCCGCAAATGCGTGACTATCCTAAAAAAAACGTGTCACACAAGAAAGGAAGACGTGTACATCACCGCACATCATCGGTAGTAACTGTTCTGATGGTTACTCACTAGGAAATTATTATGTCATATGATACAATTGGGAAGTATGTGAGTGCACCCACTAGATAGTGGTTTTATGTGTATCATATACACAATTGGGAAGTATGTGTGTACCCACAAGGGAGTGGTTTTATGTGTATCGATGCAACATGCATATATTGCATAGTAAAATGTCATCTAGTTTTTATAACAATACAAGAAAAAAGCTTTGCCAACTTACCTACCTAGAAGTAAAACTAAGAGCTATTAAAGAGAATTGAAATCTCCCAGGGAACAACCATCTTCCTCACCATCCTCCATTCTTATCTCTCACACACACACTCTCTCCACTCGGCGACCACCAACCTCCACCTCCAACCCTTGCCCTCTCTTTACCCTCACATGGCTGAGTCTGGGCCTCAGCAATGGAAGGACCTCCCTACCGACCTCCTCGCCGAGATCGACCGCCGCTTACCGTGCATTGTCGACCGCTTCTACATGTCATGGGCATGCCATGATTGGTGGTTCGTAGTCCAACGCCCTCCATCTCCACGCCATCTCCCATGGCTCCTCCTCCCAGACCCCACCACCATGCCTCTCCATCTCCTTCCTGGGTCAGGCAACACACGGAGGGTATCCTTTTATTGTCTTCTTTGCAATACAGATACCCACAACATCCGCATCAGGCACGCCATTGGCGGTGCACGCTTCTTTGGATCCTATGATGGTGGTTGGCTCTTGCTTGCTCATGGACAGACCAACGGCCACACGGTCCTCAACCTGCATACCGATCGGTGCTTATTCCTCCCTGACTATGCCTTATGTGTACAGGAACCAGTGGGACGGGTTGTACATCCTCCTGCAGTGGTGTCCATAACCATCCTTGTTGCCACTTTCTCCTCCACACCGAGGCCAACTGCACGGTGCTTCGGCGCTGGCATCTTCGACACGCCGGGTAAGTTAAATCGCCCATAAATTGCCTTCTGGCGCATGGAGGGGGCTAGTGATCAACATCCAGTGGCCGTGAGTTTAATGGAAATTATGGTGGCCGATTTGAGGATGTCATATATCACCAAGGAGCCTTCCGTTTCCTCACCGATGCAGAAGATATATTCGTGTATGACGTATTCAAGTTCCAAGAAGATGAAGAAGGAATGTGGTCTGACGTAGGTGGGAACCGGCAATACTTCTTGCAGGGACCACCTCGTAGCTCAAATGGGCGAGTCACCGCTCGCTACCTCGTGGAGTCCCGCGGGGAGCTTCTGATGGTCCTAAGGTTGGTGAGATGGGTCCGGCGGACATGGGCGTTCGAGGTGTACCGGGTGACGCAACACCTCAATAGCGACGGCCTAGTTCAGCTCACCTGGACCGAGTTGTCTTCGCTAGATGGAAGAATATTGTTCGTCACGCGGGGTTGCTCCAGGGCCTATGAGGTCACGGATTTCCCCTGCTTTGGCACTGGAGAAGGCATTTATTTCTTGGATGACCGAAACTCCAATGATGTGGTCGCCATGTCCCGCCATGGAATTCTTGGGTGGCACACCTCCAGTGGCAACAGGTGCGTGGAGCAGGAGCCGTTCAGGGGGTACACCTGCAATGATAACGGGAGGTGCCGGTGGGTGGAGGGGATTCCAGGAATGAATCTCTTCCGATTGTGGTTCCCAAACAAGGAACGGTCTAACTACTCGTCTCCAATTTGGTTCATCCCTTGAGGTCCTGAACAGCACAAGAATCAGCATCAAGAATGACACGACAACCAGAATCGGTAAGCTGACTAGCAGAGAAAAGGTTCATCTTAAGGCTGAGAACATGAGAAACATCAGGAACAGAGAAGGAGGAAGTAGAGAGGGTGCCTCGACTGGAAACAGGAAGAGAGGTACCATCAGCCGTAATAACACGGACAGGAGAAATAAGAGAGCGAAGAGCAGAAAGAATAGAAGATGCAGAAGTCATATGAAAAGAAGCTCCAGAATCCAGATACCATGGGGATGACATACCTGACTATGTAGAAGATGATGGTCGCTCAGTGCCAGAAGAACTAGTCACAGAACCAGCAGTACCCGACAGCCTGTAGCAGCGAGCAGACTCCAAAGACCACGAATAATATCCTGATCAGACATAGCACCAGCAGGAGGGCCAGAAGCACCAGTAGGAGGTCTAGAGACAACAGCAGAAGATCCTGAAGATCCAGACTGGCGACGAGCAAGATACTGCTGACGTAAACGTGGATCCCTCGTCCAGCAACCAGAGATATCGTGGCCAGGCTTGCCACAGTGGGCACAGGGAGGACGAGAACCACGAGGCTGCTGAGACTGACGCTGACCCTGGGCCGGTGGAGCAGAGAGTAGCGGCGGCGCAAGAGACCGCGATGAAGCCGGCAGCACAGGGGGACCATGAGCAGCAAGAACAGAAGGAACCTCAAGAAGACCAGCACCACGAAGACGAGTCTCCTCAGCACGAAGCTCAGCCAGTACCTCAGAGAGCGGAACACGACCACGGGCAAGCAGCTGGGCACAGCGCGGCTCAAACTCCTTGCGGAGCCGCGACAAAAACTCAAAGACGCGCTGAAACTCCAGATCCGCGCGCACAATCAGACAGCAGGGACAGGTGTTACACACCGCTGTACGAAGAGAGTCAAGCTGACGCCAAATAGCAGCACTCTGAGTATAGAAATCATCAATAGTAGAATCACCCTGCTTAAGCTCATGCTCCTGACGAACCACAGACAGATAAAGAGCATCTCCAGATGGCTGATAGCGCTGACGAAGAAAAGCCTACTAAGCAGCAGCAGTGGGGAGGCCCATGAACTCAGCAGCATACTAGGGCAGAACACTGGAAGTGAGAACAGCAGCAGCACGAGCATCCTCATCAATCCACTGAGTGTATTCAGCCAGATCCAGCCGATAGGTCGTAGTAGCAGTAGAGTGCGCCTGGACACGGCGCTCATAATCAGCCTGAGCAGAATCATTAGCACTCTAGGCTGCATCCTTGACCGCCTGAATAGCATCGGGGGCAAGGGCAACGGGCGTCGGGGCACGAGGCACTGGAGGCACAACGGGGCGCGGTGGACAGGAGACCTCACCGGAAAGCACACCCCAAAGGCGAAGACCGCGCATATGAACGCGCATAAAGGCAGCGAAATCAGGATAATTCGCGCCATCAAAAATCACCGGGCAGCGAGGAATCGCAACATAACCCGATGAGGAAGACATTTTTTTGACCTAGATCGGATCTGACAGATCTGGCGGCGGCTGACGCAGAGGTCGGGGCGGCCGGCGGGGCGGGGGCGGTGGCGGCGGCGGCCCGGGAGGTGGTGGTCGGGGCGACGGGGAAGACGGGCGGCGGCGGCGGCGAGTAGAGAGAGGAAAAAAAGGCCTTACAACTCTGATACCATGTTAGGGAAATAGATCTTGTATTATCAGAGGGCCAAAGGCCAGAATATATAGTACATGTACAAGTGCAAATATACAGGAAACCCCCTATCATATGGGGAAAATACATACACAAATATACTCTAACACTGTGGTCATCCCAGAACCTCGAGGATATCAGATTGCATCCATATCTTTATGGGCGGAAAGGCGGAGCGTAGCGGGTGAATTAACATCTATACGCAGAAGGTGTGATTTAGGCTCATGATGCCATCTACCTTTTAGGACACAATATCCCACATGACGGTTGCAAAACCACCACTGGACGGAGGTCAAAAGATTGGAAATTGGGACATCTGTGTAGCAGTGGGGATATCGATAGCGCCAGTGTCGGACCAAAAACTTCCAGGAGCCTGAGCAAACATGTCTAAAACACCATTTTTTTAACAAAATCACTATAGAAAGTCAAAAAATACAACGCATTGGCTAGAAGGGATGGTAGATCCGTCCTTGGATAACAATCTCATCTTGGTGCACCCGATCTCATTGTAATAGGTGCACCCGATGGAAATTTGTAATTAACCTCATTGTGAGAAGTGCAGCCGATAGAAAGTTGTAGTATTGCAACAAAAGTGCTTACATAGTAGTACTCTTTTTAATACTTGGACGTTGAATCCTATTTATTGGATGAGAACTTGGATATTTATTCAATTATTATGGGTCCACGCAATAAAGAATAGCAAAAAAATCCTTATAAATGCCTACTATTTGGATGTGCATCTAATTAAATCTTGCCTATCATAGTGATATCTATTTAAGTGTCCTTAATTCGATTGTTTTCGATCAATCTCAAGCCACCAACTCACCAAAGTCCACACAAACCTTCTCGCCATCCAAGATCCAGATCTTCATCAATCATGAGGACATGCACTCTCCTCCTCCTCGTTGTGGCCATGACGATCTACGCCATCGGCACACCCGCCACAGGCTGCGGTGAGTTATTTGGGACAATTGGCGGATAAGAAGCTTCCGAAAATCTGGACAAACATGTCTAAACCAGTTCTTTTAACAAAATTTAAGTAGAAAGTCAAAAAATACAAGGCAGCACTCTGGCTGAAGGGATGGTAGATCCACCCCCAGAATAGCGATCTCATCTTGGTGCACCCAAATATAAATTTGTAATTAACCTCATTTTAATAGGTGCACCTGATGGAAATTTATAATTAACCTCGTTGTAACAAGTGCACCCGACACAAAGTTGTAATATTGCAACAAAAATGCTAACATGAGTACTTCTTTTAATACTTGGACACTGGATCCAATTTATCCCTACGTAGATGTGTAATAAAAAGATGCAATTAATCTCTTCCTTCAAAAATGGTATTTGGATATTCATCCAATTATTACGGATCCATGCAATAAAGAATTGCAATTAATGTCCTATAAATGCATGCTATTTGGATATGCATCCAATTAAATCTTGCCTATCATAGTGATATCTATTTAGGTGCCCGTGTTCTAGATCAAGCTCACACCACCAACTCACCAAAGTCCATACAAACCATCTGGCCATCACAAGATCCAAATCTCCATCAATCATGAGGACTTGCACCTTCCTCCTCCTCCTTGTCGCTGCGACGATCTACGCCATCGGCACACCTGCGACAGGCTGCGGTGAGTCATTTGGGACATTGTCATACATGACATCGCTAGAAGATGGATGGGAACCTATCCCGGACATCAACGACCCACATATTCAGGAGCTCGGTGGCTGGGCGGTTTCGGAGTTCCTCAAACACGTGAACTGCTTGATCAAGTTCAGCAAGGTGGTGAGCGGCAAGGAGCAGATCGTGTCCGGCATGAACTACATGCTTGTCATCGACGCGTCGGATGTCGGTAGTGGAAAAATTAGCAGGTACAATGCGGAGGTGTACGAGCAGGAGTGGACCAATACACGGAAGCTCGTATCCTTCAGCAAGGCCAAATAGGTGGTGCCTTTGCTAGGAATAATAGTCGTGCCTTAAAATCTTGGTACTTGTTTTTTTATATCCAATAATTACCAAATTATCCGCATACATACATCGATATACAAAAATCGTCATTGAACAGACGAGAGAGCGTGAATCTTTTCGAAGTTCTTCAGCAAACTAACGAGATATCCGTCCATGCAATGTGCTACATGGAGCGTGGCATCACGCCTGGATCACGCACGCACCGCGGGCTAGCTGTAGCTGTCGTGTCGCTACAGAATAAATTCAAATTGACGTTTCCCCTGGCCAGGAGCTCGTTTCATGCCATTTCTTATCGCTTCCTGAATGTTTCGGAAAGAACAGCGTGAAGCGAGGTAGCGCTAGCAGCCAAAGAGGAAAGGTGGAAAAAAAAACCACCTACCCCAACGCCCCTCTCGCCCCCCGAGGGCGACGGGGCCTTGTTCCCTACCGCCGGCCTCCTCCCTCCCTCTAGGCCCTCCCCTCGTCGCCGCCGTCGGCTAAGGTCACCGGTTAGGCTTCGGCGGCCCTTCTCTCCCCGCATCATGGAGGCAGGTTGGGGCCTCCTCCCATGGTGGTGGTGCTCCTCTGAATACTCTGGTCCGATGCGGTCGAGGGTGCCCCCGCTGCTCTGTCCGGTCGATGACTGCCTCTCGACGGTGGAGATGGGTCGTCCCTCCCGTGTGGCTGCGAGGATGTTGTTTCTCGTCCTGGCGGTGGAGATGAGTCGATGACTGCCTCTCGACCGTAGGTCTAGCATGAATTTTGGCCGCTGGAGGGGGATATCCTCATGAGCCACCCCAGAGGGCCTCTCGAGGAGAGAGCCGTAGGGCAAATGCTTATCCTGTTGGCCCCTCGAGGAGGAGACCATAGGTCTAGCATGAACATTGGCCGCTGGAGGGGGATACTCTCAAGAGCCACCCCGTAGGGCCCGCGCCTGTCCTGTTGGTCACTTGAGGAGATAACCGCAGGTGTAGTGCGTTCCGACACCCCTGTTGGGCGGCGAGTGCGCTCCAAACAGGTTGCCCCGCATGTGCTCGTTGGTTTCATTATGTATCATGCAAGGATTTAAAGCACCGGAACCGTGAATGAGGTGACTTATCGCTGGAGCTAGTTCGCAAGTTTAGACCTCGACACTTTAGGCCCTGGTGTTGATAGTAGTGGTTCAGCGGTAGGCACTGTCCTAGCCCCCGCTCGTGTTGTAGATAAACGGGAACGTGGCAAGCACATGGGTGGAGAAAAAACTTTCGCAAAAACCGAAGGCATCTTATGAAGAGGCAAAAAAATCAATAGGTGTTTTTTTCGATCGTTTGGCTGGGCGCCACTGAGTCTGTATAAGGCTCCAGAAAACCAGGTTTCGAAGGAAAGAGAAAGGTCGAATATCACCTAGGGGAGCATGCTCGGAGCGCTTTGTTCGGAGCGTGTGACGCGACTGCCTCGACAGCACTAGGGCGGCATCAGTTCGTCCGCTTCCTTGTTGGCGAACGATCAGGCCTCCTACGCTGTATCTCCTTGGAGCCCTCGGCACCCCCTTGGCCAGGGGCTGCACTCCACTCGTGGACGACTTGTCTATCACCGTGCTCCTCACCTCTCTCGTGCCTCCTCTGGTCGTCGTACTCCTTCCTTATCTCCTTGAGTTTGAGGCATTCATCGGTGTCGTGTCCCCACCTTTCGTGGAAGGCGCGGTACAGATGAGGGTCGGTGGCGCTGCCCGACGCTTCCTTCGGGGGGTGCCTCCGCTTGACCCCTATTTCACGACCGCCGAGGGTTTAATTTCACTCGTGACCCTGTGGGAGGATGGCACCAGCCGAGTCTCATCGCGTGGGGGGGGGGGTTCCACTTCCGCCCCCGCGCACAAGTCGGTCGCCATGTAGAGCTCAGCCATGGTGGACAGGTTCTCCCCACGGTGACCGATGAGTCCAAAATTGAAGCATATTTTCCTTTTGATTTTGTATAAGTAGAGTAGGGATTTTTGTATTTCACTGTGTTTGCACGCACCTTTTTGTCCTTGTTTCGACAGGATCCCGAATCATTATGTCTTATATGAACATATCAATTGGAACTGTCATATTATGCTATAATATGATATTTTTAAGTGATAAAAGTCATTTTATGGATTTACCTTCACTCCTGGGAGAACACCAAACGAGGGGGCTTGTTCGTCTGCGGTACCAAAGTTGGCAGGCCAGCGCATGGCGGTACCTAAGTTGCCTGAAATTACCGCATTTCGAAAAGTTGGGCCGCCAACTACTGAGAGAGGCCATTTCGAGGCAAACTCATCTCACCCCTGCCAAATTCAAACATTCCGTTAAACTGCCCCGTGAAGTAGACGGTCGGGACCCTCATGTCGGTCATCTGTCCGTGACGCGGGCGCCAACGCGGCAACCTCTTAGGCAAATCGAGTAGCTAAGTGAATTGGATGCGTTGGCCAATTTCACAAATCCATTCCCAGCTTTCCCCTAGCACCGGCAGCGTCGGAATCCACCCTCCAGGCAGGACGATCCCTTCGGACATTTGACTTCCGGCGCCAAGTTGCTGCGCCTAGTTGCTGCGCCCAGTCGCTGATCCCGAGCTCCAATGGCATGCCGTAGCCACCGTTGCGAGGCTCTAGCCCGCCTCCGCCGCCGACAAGCCGAGCAGCTCGGAGGATGGCAGATACTACTATCAAGAAAGAAGAAGTTCTGTCTACAAGCGGGTGATCTACCCTTCTCTTTGCTATTCGCACTAGTTACAACTGCTAGCTGGCTACTGAACCTCAAATTGTTTGTTAGCCCAATGCTAACAAACATATTTTGTCCATAGTTTTCTGTCAAGTGGGATCTGTGCGGACCCCCTTACCTGGTTACGGTAGTCCTCTACAGGTACGACTCTAAGGGCAAGTGGTATGTAAGCCATTGTTTCACGATGGAAGAAGCGCCTGCGCAGATCTGCAATATATCTGGTATGGTTGCTGCTCTGCGTAATCATGTTGAATTATGGCCGAAGCAGACAGCAAAGTTCAGCTTCATGGATGAACGTGGCATCATGGTTCCTATAACGTGTGACAGTCAGCTAATTGGGTTGATGAAAAGGTATGCTTCGGCTGCCATGTTTGACCTGAAATGTCATGTACTGGATGCGAAAGCTGCTGCAACTGGGAGTGGCCCTTCTATTCTTGGACAGGGTGGTTGCTCGAACCCAATTAGCTCCTGGTAAGCAAAGGTCTCTTGGGGTTCGCATATTTGTGCTGAATTGTAATTTTTATTTTATTTACTCTGTAAATATTGGGCAGTTATGCAACAGTCTTGTTTTTTTGACAGGAAGCGCCACAAGGTTAGAAACATGACTGTCGGGTCAGTCATTTTGCTGCCCGAAGAAATTAAAAACGAGTGGAAAGATGTCATTTTACTGCCCGAAGAAATTAAAAACGAGTGGAAAGATGATGTTGGACACGATTCTGGTGCCCATTGTCCCGGCGATGCAGAGTACGTGAAGCTAAGAAAATTGGCACCGAGGAAGAGGAAGATGGCAGGAAATGAAGAAACCATTGGACGTGAAGGCTTGGCACCCAGGCTGCGGAAGAAGGCTGCTGGCAATGAAGATGCATAGTAATGTGTTGAACTTGAACCTATATATGTAATTTTGTTAAATTCTGATCGCTCTGTGTGTGGCACGTTGCTGGGCGAAACAATCTACCCACGTTCTCTGAGTAAAATTTACCGCGACTTAGGGTTTGGAAATGCTCGAGTCAGTAGTTGAATCCGAAATTGTGATTGTGCCACTGCTATCTGAAAACAAGGATCCACCGGTTCCACGATTGTTGAGAGGCAGGAGGTCTCCAAATAGTACGGAATGTAAGTGACACATAAATAAATTATTTAAGCTACCACACTCCACGAAGCAGCAACTTATTTCAGATACTGCACAACAACGTGGCAACATAAACAACAATGTTCTCACCGATAATACCCAGATGAGGAGGAAATGGGTACCACTTTCTGGCCTAATCTTGAGCCCGTCTATCTCACCGCCTCTCTGCTCCTACATCCCCTGCATCTGGCGAAGCTCCCAGATCTCTAGTAACCGGGTGTACGTGCTTCTACTTTATAAATTGTGGTTGTGCCATTTGCATACGGCACAATCCACGTAGATTATGTTTAAACAAACCACCAATGTCAAAATACACTAGTAGAAAAGGTGTCTTTGGTCTACGGTCACGTTCCCAATCTAGGACAGAGATCTAAATCGAGGCAGAAATTGATCTAAATCACAAATTCTTCCATAAATTAATCGAGACAGAGATCTAAATCGAGGCATTTCATTACTTCAACCACAAATTCTTCTAAACAAAGGTGCGATTTCACATCCTACATTAATTCAACCACTAGTCAACAATTTCACTTCCGCTGCCACTGTCCTCCGAGCCGCCGGCTTCCTCGTCGCTGTCGGACAGAACCTCCACGATGTTCGCATTGTTCGCGAGACGGAGCACCTCTTCGCGTCGAGCGGCAGCGATGACAGTGTACTTGGTCTGTCTAGGGACGGACCAGAACCTCTCCCGCCCTTCTCGGTCGCGGAGATCCCGGTGCACCACGCGCCCGTCAACGATGCAGTTGCCAATCTTGGCCTTCCGCTCCTTCTTGAACAACGCCGGCCAGTACGAGCTGGCCGCCGCGTACCGGGGTAGCGCCCTCTTCCACGCGGGCATCTGGCGGCGGCGTGCCACGATTTCGCTCTCTATCTCGGCTCGGCTAGGTAGCGGAGCCACCGGCACCCCCGCAAAGCTGATGTGCCATCCGTGGGGCACCTTCGCGGCTGGCGGCACGAGGATGTCGAAGTTCGTGAACATCACTGCCTCGTACAAGTTCAGATAGGGCATCTCCATGGCGGCATGGTGGAGATTGGAGAGGACGAGGGGATGGACGACGAAGCGACGCGCTGTGGCGCCTCCTATTTGTACACGAGGACGACGAAGCGACGGTCAGACAAAAGAAGTTATGCGGGGTCAGACAAAAGAAGTAATGTGGGGTCAGAGCAATTTTTTTCCTCTCTGGAATCCGAGACCAATAGTTCAGACCGCTAGGTCAACAAGTACAAATATTACAACTTAAAAAGGCACGGAGCTTAAGCTAAATAGAACTAGTTATCACACATCTCCTTGATCTTCCTAATCTTGGCCCGATGCGCATCTTCCTGCGAGAGCAAGGATCGAATTGTCTGCTCCTTCCTTTTAGCATCTTCCTTGCACAGCTTCAATTGTTTCTCTGCATTTTTCCTCATGCACTTGTCAATACTCATAGTTGTGTACTGCAGGACTTTGGCCTGGTGGAGATCATTCCTTGCTTGAGTCAGTTCTTGCTCTGCTTTAGCCTTCACGGCCAACGCCGCGTCCCTCTCCTTCTCGACTTTGATAACCTTGTCTTGCAACCACCTGAGATCTCGCTTATGCTTGGTCGTGTCAACTGGTTCCCATAGCTTCGTCTCAACACTGTCAAGAAGTGAGCTGAATACGGATTCTTTCAACTCAACGGTCATTTCCCATAGTTTGTCCAGCGTTTTCTGCATCTATTTGGGCCACTCTGGATCTACCCATTTGACAACACCGCAACTTCCGCTTTGCATCATTGCACGATGTCCTTGACACCATAGAAACCTCATGCCTGCGTTTCGTCCTTCGAAGGCTACAAATTTAGCGGGCACATATCCATGTTTACATACTAGAGGACTGTCTTCATCCTCTAAACCGTGATAGTCGGAGTCATACATCGTCTGGTTGGCCTAACACATCATACGCACATGAGTAAACAGATTAGATCTATCTCAAAAAATAGATAACTAGCCATAGATGATAGAAATATAGATGAGATGACTCATATCGAAATCACCGTCCCTGTCGTCACGACGCGTTTCCTCGCCATCTCCCCTTGAACCCATGGCGAGAGGGAAGGGGGGTGGCTGCCGGAGAGGGGATTGGGATGGAGGCACCGTCGGCTTGCGGCTACGGCAGGATGGTAGTGAAGTGGGGAAAGTGGCTTCGAGGGTAAGGAAAAGAAGTACGGGGAGGAAGAGAAGTAATGGGGACGTGACACTGGGATGTGGCCCACTGAACTCGTGAGACATGACACTCGCAACAGGGGAGCGCCCGGTGTTGCCAGTTTGTCTAGAGCAAGCGTGGCCAATCATGCCGCAGAACATCCTACTCGCGGATCGCTCTCACGAAGACCATCCCAATCGTCCAAGCGCCCCAATCGAACGGTATGTAACAATCGTCAAGCAGAACAACTGTGTTAGGGCGTGCCTTCTAGAAGACTCGGTCTAACGGCTACCCATGCAATGACACTGGTGTATCCATGTGTGGTTTGTGAAAAGAAGAGACATGCAATCACACCAGGTGGATCCATGTGTGGTTTATGGAAGTAACAGACATGCAATGACTCTAGCTGTCATTCATGAAAAGAACTGACATGCAGTGACACTGGGTGTGGTTCATGAAAAGAACAGACATGCAATGGCACTGGTGGATCCTTATGTGGTTCATGAAAAGAACAGCCCTGCAATGACACTGGTGGATCCTTATGTGGTTCATGAAAAGAACAGACATGCAATGACACTGGTGGATCCACGTGTGGTTCATGAGAAGAACACACATCCAATGACACTGGTAGATCCTTATGTGGTTCATGAAAAGAACATACATGCAGTGACACTGGTGGATCCATGTGTGGTTCATGAAAAGAACACACATGCACTGACACTGGTGGATCCTTATGTGTGGTTCATGAAAAGAACAAACATGCAATGACACTGGTGGATCCATATGTGGTTTGTCAGGAGAACACACATGCAATGACATTGGGTGTGGTTCATGAAAAGAACAGACATGCAATGACACTGGTAGATCCTTATGTGGTTCATGAAAAGAACACACATGCAATGACACTGGGTGTGGTTCATGAAAAGAACAGACATTCAATGACACTGGTGGATCCTTATGTGTGGTTCATGAAAAGAACATACATGCAATGACACTGGTGGATCCATATGTGGTTTGTCAGGAGAACACACATGCAATGACATTGGGTGTGGTTTATGAAAAGAACAAACTTGCAATGACACTGGTAGATCCTTATGTGGTTCATGAAAATAACAGACATGCAATGACATTGGGTGTGGTTCATGAAAAGAACACACATGCAATGACACTGGTGGATCCTTATGTGTGGTTCATGAAAAGAACAGACATGCAATGACACTGGTGGATCCATATGTGGTTTGTCAGGAGAACACACATGCAATGACATTGGGTGTGGTTCATGAAAAGAACAGACATGCAATGACACTGGTAGATCCTTATGTGGTTCATGAAAAGAACAGACATGCTATGACATTGGGTGTGGTTCATGAAAAGAACAGACATGCAATGACACTGGTGGATCCTTATGTGTGGTTCATGAAAAGAACAGACATGCAATGACACTGGTGGATCCTTATGTGGTTTGTTTAGAAGAACACACATGCAATGACACTGGGTGTGGATCATGAAAAGAACAGACATGCAATGACACTGGTGGATCCTTATGTGGTTTGTTTAGAAGAACACACATGCAATGACACTGGGTGTGGTTCATGAAAAGAACACACATCCAATGACACTGGTGGATCCTTATGTGGTTTGTTTAGAGGAGCACACATGCAATGACATTGGGTGGATCCACGTGTGGTTCATGAGAAGAACACACATCCAATGACACTGGTAGATCCTTATGTGATTCATGAAAAGAACAAACATGCAGTGACACCGGGTGTGGTTCATGAAAAGAACAGACATGCAATGCCACTGGGTGTGGTTCATGAAAAGAATAGACATCCAATGACTCTAGCTGTGGTTCATGAAAAGAACACACATGCAATGACACTGGGTGTGGTTCATGAAAAGAACAGACATGCAATGACACTGGTGGATCCATATGTGGTTTGTCAGGAGAACACACATGCAATGACATTGGGTGTGGTTCATGAAAAGAACAGACATGCAATGACACTGGTAGATCCTTATGTGGTTTGTCAGGAGAACACACGGGCAATGGCATTGGGTGTGGTTCATGAAAAGAACAAACATGTAATGACACCGGTAGATCCTTATGTGGTTCATGAAAAGAACATACATGCAATGACATTGGGTGTGGTTCATGAAAAGAACAGACATGCAATGACACTGGTGGATCCTTATATGTGGTTCATGAAAAGAACAGACATGCAATGACACTGGTGGATCCTTATGTCGTTTGTTTAGAGGAACACACATGCAATGACATTGGGTGTGGTTCCTTAAAAGAACATACATGCAATGACACTCGTGGATCCTTATGTGTGGTTCATGAAAAGAATAGACATGCAATGACACTGGTGGATCCTTATGTGGTTTGTTTACAAGAACACACATGCAATGACACTGGGTGTGGTTCATGAAAAGAACACACATCCAATGACACTGGTGGATCCTTATGTGGTTTGTTTAGAGGAACAAACATGCAATGACACCGGTGGATCCACGTGTGGTTCATGAGAAGAACACACATCCAATGACACTGGTAGATCTTATGTGGTTCATGAAAAGAACATACATGTAGTGACACCGGGTGTGGTTCATGAAAAGAACAGACATGCAATGACACTGGGTGTTGTTCATGAAAAAAATAAACATCCAATGACTCTAGCTGTGGTTCATGAAAAGAACACACATGCAAAGACACTGGGTGTGGTTCATGAAAAGAACAGACATGCAATGACACTGGTGGATCCTTATGTGTGGTTCATGAAAAGAACATACATGCAATGACACTGGTGGATCCTTATGTGGTTTGTTTAGAGGAACAACCATGAAATGACACTAGTGGATCCGTGTGTGGTTCATGAGAAGAACACACATCCAATGACACTGGTGGATCCTTATGTGGTTTGTTTAGAGGAACAGACATGCAATCACACTAGGTCGATCCATATGTGGTTTATGGAAGTAACAGACATGCAATGACTTTAGCTGTGATTCATAAAAAGAACATACATGCAATGACATTGGTGGATCCATGTGTGGTTCATGAAAAGAACAGACATGCAATGACACTGGTGGATCCTTATGTGTGGTTCATGAAAAGAACAGACATGCAATGACACTGGTGGATCCATATGTGGTTTGTCAGGAGAACACACATGCAATGACATTGGGTGTGGTTCATGAAAAGAACAGACATGCGATGAAACTAGTAGATCCTTTTGTGGTTCATGAAAAGAACACACATGCAATGACACTGGGTGTGGTTCATGAGAAGAACACACATCCAATAACACTGGTAGATCCTTATGTGGTTCATCAAAAGAACAGACATGTAGTGACACCGGGTGTGGTTCATGAAAAGAACAGACATGCAATGACACTGGGTGTTGTTCATGAAAAGAATAAACATCCAGTGACTCTAGTTGTGGTTCATGAAAAGAACACACATGCAAAGACACTGGGTGTGGTTCATGAAAAGAACAGACATGCAATGACACTGGTGGATCCTTTTGTGTGGTTCGTGAAAAGAACATACATGCAATGACACTGGTGGATCCTTATGTGGTTTGTTTAGAGGAACAACCATGCAATGACACTGGTGGATCCATGTGTGGTTCATGAGAAGAACACACGTCCAATGACACAGGTGGATCCTTATGTGGTTTGTTTAGAGGAACAGACGTGCAATCACACTAGGTGGATCCATATGTGGTTTATGGAAGTAACAGACATGCAATGACTCTAGCTATGATTCATGAAAAGAACATACATGCAATGGCATTGGTGGATCCATGTGTGGTTCATGAAAAGAACAGACATGCAATGACACTGGTGGATCCTTATGTGTGGTTCATGAAAAGAACAGACATGCAATGACCATGGTGCATCCTTATGTGGTTTGTTTAGAAGAACACACATGCAATGACACTGGGTGTGGTTCATGAAAAGAACATACATGCAATGACACTGGTGGATCATTATGTGGTTTGTTTAGAAGAACACACATGCAATGACACTGGGTGTGGTTCATGAAAAGAACACACATCCAATGACACTGGTGGATCCTTATGTGGTTTGTTTAGAGGAACACACATGCAATGACATTGGGTGGATCCACATGTGGTTCATGAGAAGAACACACATCCAATGACACTGGTAGATCCTTATGTGATTCATGGAAAGAACAGACATGTAGTGACACCGAGCGTGGTTCATGAAAAGAACAGACATGCAATGACATTGGGTGTGGTTCATGAAAAGAATAGACATCCAATGACTAGCCGTGGTTCATGAAAAGAACAGACATGCAATGACACTGGGTGTGGTTAATGAAAAGAACAAACATGCAATGACACTAGTGGATCCTTATTTGTGGTTCATGAAAAGAACAGACATGCAATGACACTGGTGGATCCATATGTGGTTTGTCAGGAGAACATGCATGCAATGACGTTGGGTGTGGTTCATGAAAAGAACAGACATGCAATGACACTGGTAGATCCTTATCTGGTTCATGAAAAGAACAGACATGCAATGACATTGGGTGTGGTTCATGAAAAGAACAGACATGCAATTACACTGGTGGATCCTTATGTGTGGTTCATGAAAAGAACACACATCCAATGACATTGGTGGATCCTTATGTGGTTTGTTTAGAGGAACAGACATGCAATGACACCGGCGGATCCACATGTGGTTCATGAGAAGAACACACATCCAATGACACTGGTAGATCCTTATGTGGTTCATCAAAAGAACAGACATGAAGTGACACCGGGTGTGGTTCATGAAAAGAACAGACATGCAATGAGACTGGGTGTTGTTCATGAAAAGAATAGACATCCAATGACTCTAGTTGTGGTTCATGAAAAGAACACACATGCAATGACACTGGGTGTGGTTCATGAAAAGAACAGACATGCAATGACACTGGTGGATCCTTATGTGTGGTTCATGAAAAGATCATACATGCAATGACACTGGTGGATCCTTATGTAGTTTGTTTAGAGGAACAGACATGCAATGACACTAGTGGATCCATGTGTGGTTCATGAGAAGAACACACATCCAATGACACTGGTGGATCCTTATGTGGTTTGTTTAGAGGAACAGACATGCAATCACACTAGGTGGATCCATATGTGGTTTATGGAAGTAACAGACATGCAATGACACTGGTAGATCCTTATGTGGTTCATGAAAGAATAGACATGCAATGACACTGGTGGATCCATATGTGGTTTGTCAGGAGAGCACACATGCAATGACATTGGGTGTGGTTCATGAAAAGAATAGACATGCAATGACACTGGTAGATCCTTATGTGGTTCATGAAAAGAACAGACATGCAATGACATTGGGTGTGGTTCATGAAAAGAACAGACATGCAATGACACTGGTGGATCCTTATGTGTGGTTCATGAAAAGAACACACATCCAATGACACTGGTGGATCCTTATGTGGTTTGTTTAGAGGAACAGACATGTAATGACACCGGTGGATCCACGTGTGGTTCATGAGAAGAACACACATCCAATGACACTGGTAGATTCTTATGTGGTTCATGAAAAGAACAGACATGCAGTGACACCGGGTGTGGTTCATGAAAATAACATACATGCAATGGCACTGGGTGTTGTTCATGAAAAGAATAGACATCCAATGACTCTAGCTGTGGTTCATGAAAAGAACACACATGCAATGACACTGGGTGTGGTTCATGAAAAGAACAGACATGCAATGACACTGGTGGATCCTTATGTGTGGTTCATGAAAAGAACATACATGCAATGACACTGGTGGATCCTTATGTGGTTTGTTTAGACAAACAAACATGCAATGACACTGGTGGATCCATGTGTGGTTCATGAGAAGAACACACATCCAATGACACTAGTGGATCCTTATGTGGTTTGTTTAGAGGAACAAACATGCAATCACACTAAGTGGATCCATATGTGGTTTATGGAAGTAACAAACATGCAATGACACTGGTAGATCCTTATGTGATTCATGAAAATAACAGACATGCAATGACATTGAGTGTGGTTCATGAAAAGAACAGACATGCAATGACACTAGTGGATCCTAAAGGAAATATGCCCTGAGAGGCAATAATAAAGTTGTTATTATATATTCCTTATACATGATAGATGTTTATTTTACATGCTAGAAATGTATTGATTCAGAAACATCAATACATGTGTGTTTAATAAACAAAAAGGGTTCCTAGTCATGCCTCTCTTATATACTAGCTTGTTGATTAACAGGATGATCAAGGTTTCCTGATCATGGACATTGGATGTTGTTAATAACAGGGTCACACCATTGGTGGAATGATGTGATGAACATTCATCCGAAGTATAGCATTACGAACAAGTCATTATGTTTATATTGCTATAACATCATACGAAGTAATCTTTATCCTTAGACCATGAGATCATGTTAATTGCTAACACCGGAAGAGTATCTTGATAACATCAAACGTCACATCGTAACAGGGTGACTATAAAGATGGGTTTAGTACTACGAAGGTGTTATGTTGAGGCTCATGGATCAAGAGTGGAATTTGTCAATCCATATGACAGATAGATATACTCTGGGCCCTCTCGGTGATATCACATTAGGATAGCTTGCAAGCAAGTGATGTGATCACTAGAATGTTATATCACGGGAACGAGAAAAGAGTGCATGTCGGTAACGAGATCAAACTAGGTATGGATATACCAATGATCGAATCTCGGACATGTAATATATCGAGAGACAAAGGGATTTAGTTACAAGCGTTAAAGGTTCTCACGATCACAGGAGTCATCGTTGAATGTGTAGGAGTCAATACGGATCTCCAGGTCCCGCTGCTGATTATTGATCGGAGAAGGGTCTCGATCATGTCTGCATTATTTGCGAACCGTAGGGTGGCACACTTAAGAGTTACCGGACACCATTTTTGAGCACATATGTTTCAGACGAAAGAATTGCAAAGCGCAGGAATTGTTTCAATAGAAACCAGAAATTGTTTCGGGTGAAATTGCAGAAGGTGGTTCTGCATGTGATATTGAAATATTGCAAGGGGCTATATGTGAATGTTTGTTAATTAAAGTAATTAACAAAATTCTGAATAAATTTAATAAAAAAGAGTTTTATTAAATGAGAGAGCATTAAATTTGGAGAAATTTAATGCATTTAAAGTGGAGACTTTAAAAGGGAATGTGAAGAGGCATTTTAGTGTGGAGGGGTTACCACCACATGAATAGGGGAGGTGAGGGGTCACCCCCCATGCGCCGGCCATGGAGAGAGGGGGCACCCCCTCCTCCTATAAAAGGCCACCCATTCCCTCCTTCATCCTCACACCTCCTTGTGAAGGATCTCTCTCCCCCTCTAGAATTATTCCCCCATGGTCTCGGATTAGGGAGATACATGTTCCCGGTGGCATTTCGTCTGGAATGAGTTGCTGCTTCCGCTGGATCGCTGGAGCGAGGAGGTAGAGGTTGTCCGGT
Organism: Avena sativa; assembly: GCA_916181665.1. NCBI lineage: Eukaryota > Viridiplantae > Streptophyta > Magnoliopsida > Poales > Poaceae > Avena > Avena sativa. The sequence goes on along the minus strand of OV702297.1, from coordinate 485,056,213 downwards.
GGCTTGAACGTGTGTGCGAGTGCGGATGCGCTGCTGAGTTGCGGCGCTCGGACATCCTCACGATCTTGAGATCGGCAAGTGTACGACTACATCAACCACGAGTTCCTACTCGTTAACAAAGCTCGTTGTCTATGAGGGTAAGTTCTCGTTGGATGTATGTCCACCCGTTGCTTTGTACCTAGTAGATAGATCTTGGCGTGTAGTTCACACTGTAGGAATTTTTTTGTTTTCTATGCTGCAGACCCAACAGTGGTATCAGAGCCTGATCTATGCGTAGGTGCTTAGCACAGGTAGTACACATATGGTTGATATGTGGGCGATGATGATCATGTTGTTGCATCTTCTATGTATTTTGGATATTGGTGGCATAGTGGGATGAAGCGGCCCGGACCAACCTTACATGTCATCGTACATGAGACCGGTTCCACGACTGACATGCAACTTGTTTTGCATAAGTGGCTGGCGGGTGTATGTCTCTCCTACTATAGTCAATATCTGATTTACAACGAGTTGCTAATAACTTAGTTATCCTCGTTGTGGTTCATGTTCGTAGGTAAGAACGGTTCTATCTCCGAAAGCCCTAAGCCACGTAAAACTTGCAATTGATAAATTAGAGGCGTCTAGTTTAGATCGTTGCTGGGCTAGTGTGTTGATATGGTATTGTTGTAAGTATATGTATGGTGGATACTCTTACAACACACTCAACGTGTAAGTTCCATAGACCTTGGCCTTACACACAAAGGAATGATAGAGATCATACCATGATGCAAGTGATAGAGATCAAATGCATGGACCATATCATCTCACTTTACAGATTAGATGTTAGCATCTTATACTGCTAGTTTGGCGCGTTTGATAGCATTATAAGATGATCCCTCTTTTAGATATCAAGATAAAAATGTGTTCTTCCTTGAGTATGCACCGTTCTATGGATCGTGTTTCGAGACATCACATGATGATCGGGTGTACTCGAATCTACGCTTTCATAGGAACGGGTGTAAGACAGTTTTACACACGCGAATACTAAGGTTCTTACTTGGCGAGCCTAGCATGTACATACATGGCCTCGGAACACGGAGCGAAAGGTTAAGCATGAGTCATATGGTTGATATGATGCCCATATAGATGCTCGCCTTTGAAGCTATATCAACTCACGTGATGATCAGACTTGGTATAGTGGATTTGGTTCATGTAATCACCAAAAGGACACGAGGGATGTCGTTTTTGAGTGGGAGTTCATTAGTAATTTGGATTAGTTGAACTCAATCTATCATAAACTTAGTCTAAATAAACTTTACAAACTCTGTTGTAGATGGCACCACCTGCTTTTAATTTCAATGTGTTCATGGAGAAAGAGAAACTTGCTGCGAATGGTAGCAACTTCACCAACTGGGCTATGAATTTGAGGATTCTCGTCACTGCTGCACAAAAGAAATATGTGCTAGATGCGCCACTAGGCCCCCACCAGCTCCTGATGCCCCTGACGAGGAAAAGAATGTCTATGTGACTCGTCAGGAGGACCACAACTTAGTTCATTGCGGCATACTGTATGGGCTAGAGCCAGAACTTCGAAAGCGTTTCAAAAATGGCAATGCCTTTGATACCATGGGAGAATTGAAAATGATTTTCGATACCCATGCTGCCGTAGAGAGTTATAATACTACAGAAAAGTTCTTTAGCTGCATGATGGAGGAAAACAGCTCCGTTAGTGAGGACGTACTCAAAATGTCTAGGTACACCGATAAGCTTGTGTCCTTGGGAATAACGATTCCCATTGACTTAGGCATACATCGTGTTCTCCAATCTCTGCCACCTAGCTACAAGAGCTTCGTGATGAACTATAATATGCAGGGCATGAAGAAGTCTCTTTCCGAGCTTCTATCAATGCTTAAGACTACAGAAGTGGAGATTAGGAATGAACATCAAGTGTTGATGATCAATAGGACCACCGGTTTCAAGAAGGACAAGAAAGGCAAGCACAAGGGAAAGAAGGGTGGCAAGTCTGTTGCCACGCCTAAAAAGAAACCCCAGGCTGGCCCTAAGTCTGACACCGAGTGCTACTATTGCAAGGGGACTGGCCATTGGAAGCGCTACTGCCCCAAGTATTTGGCGGACAAGAAGTCTAGCAAGGCAAACAAAGGTATATGTGATATACATGTTATTGATGTGTACTTGACTAGTACTCGCAGTAGCACCTGGGTATTTGATACCGGATCGGTTGCTAATATATGTAACTCGGTTCAGGGGCTACGGAACAAGCGACAACTAGCAAGGGATGAGGTCAGGATGCGGGTCAGCAATGGATCAAGAGTTGAATTGATCGCCGTCGGGACGCTACCTCTCCATTTTGTTGGAGATATGCCCAAGAGGCAATAATAAAAGTGGTTATTATTATATCTTTGTGTTTATGATGAATGTTTACATCCCATGCTATAATTGTATTATAAGGAAACTCTAATACATGTGTGTTTTGTAAACATAAAAGAGTCCCTAGTAAGCCTCTTGTTGAACTAGCTTGTTGATTAATTGATGATCATGGTTTCCTAATCATGGACATTGGATGTGATTAATAACAAGGTTATATCATTAGGAGAATGATGTGATGGACACACACCCATAGTAAGCGTAGCATAAGATCAAGTCATTAAGTTCGTATTGCTGTAAGCTTTCAAATACATAGTAACCTAATCCTTTGACCATGAGGTTATGTTAATCACCATCACCGGATGGGTACTTTGATGACATCAAACGCCGCTTCATAACTGGGCGGTTATAAAGGTGTCATTGGGTATTCTGAAAGTATGTGTTGAAGCGCATAGACCAAGATTGGGATTTGTCCATCCATATGATGGATAGATATACTCTGGGCCCTCTCGGTGGAATGTCATCTAGATAGCTTGCAAGCATGTGACTGGGTCACAAGGGATGACATAACATGGAACGAGTAAAGAGTACTTATCAGTAACGAGTTAGAACTAGGTATGGAGATACCGACGATCAAACCTCGGATAAGTAGAATATCGTGTGACAAAGGGAATTGGTTTCGTATGTTAATGGTTCTATCGATCACAAAGTCATCGTTGAGTATGTGGGAGCCGTTATGGATCTCTAGATCCCTTTGATGGTTATTGATCGGAGAGGTGTCTTCATCATGTCTGCATATTCACGAACCGTAGGGTGACACACTTAAGGTTCGAAGTTGTTTTAAGTAGATATGGAATATGTGTTGGAGACCGAATGATGTTCGGAGTCTCGGAATGGATCCGGGACATCACGAGGAGATCCGGAATAGTCCGAAGAATAAGATTCATATATTGGGGATCATTTTCTAAGTTAGGAAATGTTCTGGAGTGTTTGTATGGTGATTCTAGAAGGTTTCGGAATGTTCTGGAAGGTTCTAGAGGATTTCTTGGAGTTTACTTGAAAACCAAGGAAGGGATCAAGGAGTCCAAGTGGGGCAAGACACAGATTCGTGGGGGAGGAGGAATCCTCCCCCTTCCCACCGTCGGCCCTAGGAGGGGAGTCCTACTAGGACTCCCCCTCCTCAGGCGCGCCTTCCTCCCTTAAATAGAAGGGAGGGGGCGCCCCCTCTTGGCCCTCTTCCATAACACCCAATCTCTGCCGCCTCTCTCCTCCACCTTTCTTCTGCACAGGCATAGGCGAAGCCCTGCAGAATTCTATACTCCACCACCACCACCACGCCGTCGTGCTGCTGGATTTCCATGGAGAAGATCTACTACCTCCGCTGCTCGCTGGAACGGGGAGAGGAAGGTCTGCTTCGACTCCGCACGTGTGACCGTCTGCGGAAGCGCTGCCAGAACGTGGCGCCGGAAGGATCGTCCACACGATCTTGAGATCGGCAAGTGATCGACTACATCAGCCACGAGATCTAATCTCATAACGCTTTCGGTTCTATGAGGGTTAGTACCGATCTATCTCGTTGCTCATGTCTAATAGATTAGATCTTGGCTTTTATCTAGATTAGATCTGGGTTTTGTTCGTTCTTGCGGTAGAATTTTTTTGTTTTCCATGCTACGAACCCATCAGCGGTATCAGAGCCTTGTCTATGCATAGATCTGTTGCACGAGTAGAACACAATAATGTTGTGGGTGTTGGTGCTCGTGCTGTCTTTTGCTATTTGTGTACTTTGCATCTTGCGGTATGGTGGGATGAAGCGGCTCGGGCTAACATTACATGTCATCGCACATGAGACTTGCTCCACGCTTGACGTGCAACTTTCTTTGCACAAGTGGCTTTGCAGGTGTCTGTCTCTCCCATCATAGTATAGATCAAATCTACACTTTGCACTTGATAGCACTTGTATCAATGTTGTGGTTCAGTTTCGTAGGTAAGATCCGTTCTTAGTCGAAAGCCCCAAGCCACGTAAAACTTGCAAAGAAAATTAGAGGCGTCTAACTTGTTTTTGCAGGGGTTTTGTGATGTGATATGGCCATCATGTGATTGTGATTGTATTTGATGTATGCAATGATCCTTATTGTAATATGGCAACCGGCAGGAGCCTAATGGTTGTCTTTAATTCTGTTAAGACCTGCGTGTCTATTCATCTTGTAATAGCTTTGTTCCAAGTAGTTGTAATAGTTGCTAGTGATGATGGACAACCATGAAGCGGCGCCACGGACCTTGACGCAATGCTGGTGATGATGGAGATCATGTCCGTGCTTTGGAGATGGAGATCGAAGGCATAAGAAGAAAGGGCTATATCATATCATACTAATTATGAATTGCCTGTGATGTTAATCCTTTATGCATCTTGTATTGCTTAGATCGCGACGGTAGCATTATAAGATGATCCCTCTCACTAAATATCAAGTAATAAAGTGTTCGTCCTTAGTTGGCACCGTTGCTAAGACTCGTCGTTTCGAAGCATCTCGTGATGATCGGATGTGATAGATTCTACGTGTGCATACAACGGGTGCAAGCCAGATTTGCACATGCGGAAACTAAGGTTAATCTTGACGAGCCTAGCATGTACAGACATGGTCTCAAAACAAGGAATACCGAAAGGTAGAGCATGAGTCATATGATTGATATGATGAACATGAAGATTGTTCTCCAATGAAACTACATCTTCTCTCGTGATGATCGGACTTGGTGTAGTGGATTTGGTTCGTGTAATCACTAAGACAACGTGAGGGATGTTATTTTGAGTGGGAGTTCACCTAGTTAATTTAAGAATTAAATTAGAACACTATTTATCATAAACTTAGTTTAAACTACTTGCATATTTGTTGTAGATTATGGCGACCGTTTCCATCAATTTCAATGCGTTCCTAGAGAAAGAAAAGCTTAAGAACAATGGAAGCAATTTCACGGACTAGTTCCGTGGACTGAAGATCGTCCTCAGGGCTGGTCAGTTGACCTATGTGCTCGAAGCACCGCTAGGTGACCCACCTGCAGAAGATGCCACCGATGACGTAAAGAATGTTTATGCCACTCGGAAACATCACTACTCCACAGTTCAGTGTGCCATCCTGTACGGTTTAGAATCGGAGCTTCAAAAGCGTTTTGAGCACCATGACCCGTTTGAGATCATTAAGGAGCTCAAGCTCATTTTTGAGACTCGCGCGACCATGGAAAGCTATGAAGCTTCCGAGAAGTTCTTTACCTGCAAGATGGAAGAGGGTAGCTCCGTTAGCGAGCACGTTCTCACCATGTCTGGGCACGCAAACAAACTCCGAGAGTTGGGGATACCGATTCCTAATGAATCGGGGATTCACCATGTCCTCCAATCACTGCCACCAAGTTACAAGAACTTTGTGATGAACTACAATATGCACTGCATGAACAAGACGTTGCCTGAACTATCGTCCATGCTAAAAACTGCTGAAGTGGAGATCATGAAGGAGCACCAAGTGTTGATGGTCAATAAGACCACCAATTTCAAGAAACAGGGCAAGCCTAAGAACAAGGGCAACTTCAAGAAGGACGGCAAGAAAGCTGCCGCACCTGCTAAGAAGCCCAAGGCTGGTCCTAAGCCTGAAACTGAGTGCTTCTACTGCAAGGGTGCTGGTCACTGGAAGCGTAACTGCCCCAAGTACCTAGCAGATCTAAAGAACGGCAACATCAAGAAGAAAGGTATATTCGATATACATGTTATAAATGTGTATCTTACTAGTAATCGTAGTAGTGCCTGGGTATTTGATACTGGTTCGGTTGCTCATATTTGTAACTCGAAACAGGAGCTGTGGAATAAACGAAGACTAGCGAGAGACGAGGTGATGATGCGCGTTGGAAATGGCTCCAAGGTTGATGTGATCACCGTCGACACGCTCCCTCTACATCTACCTTCGGGATTAGTTTTAAATTTAAATAATTGTTATTTGGTGCCTACGTTAAGCATGAACATTATATCTGGATCTTGTTTATTGCGAGACGGTTACTCTTTTAAGTCTGAGAATAAAGGTTGTTTGATTTATATGAGTAATATCTTTTATGGTTATGAACCTGAGATGAATGGTTTATTCTTATTGAATCTCGATAGTAGTGATACACATGTTCACAACATAGATGCTAAACGAATAAAATTGAATGATAATTCTACATACATGTGGCACTGTCGTCTTGGTCACATTGGAGTGAAGCGTATGAAGAAACTCCATTCTGATGGACTTCTTGAATCACTTGATTTTGAATCACTTGAAAGATGCGAAGCATGTCTAATGGGAAAAATGACTAAGACTCCATTCTCTGGAATAATGGGGCGAGCTACAGACTTATTGGAAATAATACATACCGATGTGTGTGGTCCAATGAGTGTAGCATCGCGTGGTGGATATCATTATGTTCTCACTTTCACGGATGACTTGAGTAGATATGGGTATGTCTACTTTATGAAACATAAATCCAAAACTTTCGAGAAGTTTAAGGAATTTCAAAGTGAAGTGGAAAATCATCGTAACAAGAAGATTAAGTTTCTGCGTTCTGACCGCGGAGGAGAATATCTGAGTTATGAGTTTGGCATGCATTTAAAGAAATGTGGAATACTTTCGCAGTTGACACCGCCGGGAACACCACAGCGTAATGGTGTGTCCGAACGTCGTAATCGAACTCTCTTAGATATGGTTCGGTCTATGATGTCTCTTACAGATTTACCGTTATCATTTTGGGGCTATGCATTAGAGACAGCCGCATTCACTTTAAATAGGGCACCATCTAGATCCATTGAAACGACACCGTACGAATTGTGGTTTGGTAAGAAACCTAAGTTGTCGTTCCTTAAAGTTTGGGGTTGCAAAGCATATGTAAAGAAGTTACAGCCTGATAAGCTTGAACCCAAAGCAGAGAAATGCGTCTTCATAGGATACCCTAAAGAAACAATTGGGTATACCTTCTATCATAGATCCGAAGGCAAAGTTTTTGTTGCGAAGAATGGATCCTTTCTGGAGAAGGAGTTTCTCTCGAAAGAAGTGACTGGAAGGAAAGTAGAACTCGACAAGGTTATTGAACCTTCTCTCGGAGTTGAGAGTAGCGCAGCACCGGAAGATGTTTTTGTGCCGCCTGCACCAACTGGAGAGGAAGCTAATGATGATGATCATGAAACTTCGAACGAAGTTACTACTGAACCTCGCAGGTCAACGAGGGTTCGTACCACTCCTGAGTGGTATGACTCTGCCTTGAACGTCATGTTAGTGGACAACACTGATGACCCTGCGACGTATGAAGAAGCTATGGTGAGCCCAGATTCCGACAAATGGCTAGAAGCCATGAAATCCGAAATGGGATCCATGTACGAAAACCAAGTATGGACTTTGGTGGACTTACCGGATGGCCGTAAGGCTGTCGAGAACAAATGGATTTTCAAAAGAAAAACAGATGCTGATGGTAATTCTAACGTCTATAAAGCTCGACTTGTCGCGAAAGGGTTCCGACAAATTCAAGGAGTTGACTACGATGAGACTTTCTCACCAGTAGCAAAGCTAAAGTCTGTGAGGATTATGTTAGCAATCGCTGCATATTTCGATTATGAAATTTGGCAGATGGATGTCAAAACGGCGTTCCTTAATGGAGACATTGAGGAAGAGTTGTACATGGTACAACCCAAGGGTTTTGTCGATCCTGGTGATGCTGATAAGGTATGCAAACTTTAGCGCTCCATTTATGGACTGAAGCAAGCATCCCGGAGTTGGAATCAACGTTTTGATAAAGTAATCAAAAACTTTGGATTTATACAAACTTATGGAGAAGCTTGTATTTACAAGAAAGTGAGTGGGAGCTCTGTAGCATTCCTAGTACTATATGTAGATGACATATTGTTGATTGGGAATGATATAAAACTTCTTAATAGCGTGAAAACCTATTTGAATAATAGTTTTTCAATGAAGGATCTTGGCGAAGCGGCATATATTCTAGGCATCAAGATTTATAGAGATAGATCAAGACACCTAATAGCGCTTTCACAAAGTACATACTTAGACAAAGTTCTAAAGAAGTTTAGAATGGAAGAGAGCAAGAAAGGGTTCGTGCCCATGTTGTCAGGTAAGACCTTGAGTAAAACTCAAAGTCCGGCTACGGCAGAAGATAGAGAAAAGATGAATAAAATTCCCTATGCCTCGGCCATAGGTTCTATCATGTATGCCATGCTGTGTACAAGACCGGATATAGCACATGCTGTTAGTTTACTAGCAGATATCAAAGTGATCCTGGAATGGAACACTGGACAGCGGTCAAGAATATCCTAAAGTACCTGAATAGGACTAAGGATATGGTTCTTTCTTATGGAGGTGATGAACAGCTTGTTGTAAACGGTTACACTGATGCTAGTTGGAACACCGATCCAGATGACTCGAAGTCACAATCTGGATACGTATTTATTTTGAATGGTGCTGCAGTGAGCTGGAGGAGTGCCAAGCAGAGCGTTGTGGCGAAATCTTCAACTGAATCGGAATACATAGCTACTTTGGAGGCTGCACAAGAAGCCATATGGATGAAGGAGTTCATTACTGAACTTGGCGTGGTTCCCAGTGCGTTGGACCCGATGGCCATCTACTGTGACAACACAGGTGCCATAGCTAATGCAAGGGAGCCAAGGTCACATAGCAAGCTGAAGCACATCAAGCTACGTTTCCATGCTATTCGCGAGTATGTCCAAGATGGTGACATAAAGATTTACAAAGTACACACTGATCTGAATGTAGCAGATCCATTGACTAAACCTCTCCCTAGAGCAAAGCATGACCAACACCAGAACGCCATGGGTGTTAGGTATATTACCATGTAATCTAGATTATTGACTCTAGTGCAAGTGGGAGACTGTTGGAGATATGCCCAAGAGGCAATAATAAAACTGGTTATTATTATATCTTTGTGTTTATGATGAATGTTTACATCCCATGCTATAATTGTATTATAAGGAAACTCTAATACATGTGTGTTTTGTAAACATAAAAGAGTCCCTAGTAAGCCTCTTGTTGAACTAGCTTGTTGATTAATTGATGATCATGGTTTCCTGATCATGGACATTGGATGTGATTAATAACAAGGTTATATCATTAGGAGAATGATGTGATGGACACACACCCATAGTAAGCGTAGCATAAGATCAAGTCATTAAGTTCGTATTGCTGTAAGCTTTCAAATACATAGTAACCTAATCCTTCGACCATGAGGATATGTTAATCACCATCACCGGATGGGTACTTTGATGACATCAAACGCCGCTTCGTAACTGGGCGGTTATAAAGGTGTCATTGGGTATTCTAAAAGTATGTGTTGAAGCGCATAGACCAAGATTGGGATTTGTCCATCCATATGACGAATAGATATACTCTGGGCCCTCTCGGTGGAATGTCATCTAGATAGCTTGCAAGCATGTGAATGGGTCACAAGGGATGACATAACATGGAACGAGTAAAGATTACTTATCAGTAACGAGTTAGAACTAGGTATGGAGATACCGACGATCAAACCTCGGATAAGTAGAATATCGTGTGACAAAGGGAATTGGTTTCGTATGTTAATGGTTCTATCGATCACAAAGTCATCGTTGAGTATGTGGGAGCCGTTATGGATCTCCAGATCCCGCTGATGGTTATTGACCGGAGAGGTGTCTTCATCATGTCTGCATATTCACGAACCGTAGGGTGACACACTTAGTTCGAAGTTGTTTTAAGTAGATATGGAATATGCGTTGGAGACCGAATGATTTTTGGAGTCTCGGAATGGATCCAGGACATCACGAGGAGATCCGGAATGGTCCGGAGAATAAGATTCATATATTGGGGATCATTTTCTAAGTTAGGAAATGTTCTGGAGTGTTTGTATGGAGATTCTAGAAGGTTTCGGAATGTTCTGGAAGGTTCTAGAGGATTTCTTGGAGTTTACTTGAAAACCAAGGAAGGGATCAAGGAGTCTAAGTGGGGCAAGACACGGATTCGTGGGGGAGGAGGACTCCTCCCCCTTCCCACCACCGGCCCTAGGAGGGGAGTCCTACTAGGACCCCCCCCTCCCCAGGCGCGCCTCCCTCCCTTAAATAGAAGGGAGGGGGCGCCCCCTCTTGGCCCTCTTCCATAACACCCAATCTCTGCCGCCTCTCTCCTCCACCTTTCTTCTGCACAGGCATAGGCGAAGCCCTGCAGAATTCTATACTACACCACCACCACCACACCGTCGTGCTGCTGGATTTCCGTGGAGAAGATCTACTACCTCCGCTGCTCGCTGGAACGGGGAGATAAAGGTCTGCTTCGACTCCGCACGTGTGACCGTCTGCGGAAGCGCTGCCGGAACGCGGCGCCGGAAGGATCATCCACACGATCTTGAGATCGGCAAGTTATCGACTACATCATCCATGAGATCTAATCTCGTAACGCTTTCGGTTCTACGAGGGTTAGTACCGATCTATCTCATTGCTCATGTCTAATAGATTAGATCTTGGCTTTTATCTAGATTAGATCTGGGTTTTGTTTGTTCTTGCAGTTGATTTTTTTGTTTTCCATGCTATGAACCCATCACATTTGCTATCGAGATTAGTTATAAACCTAAATAATTGTTATTTGGTGCCTGCACTGATCATGAACATTGTATCTGGATCGTGTTTGATGCAAAGTGGTCATTCCTTTAAATCTGAGAACAATGGTTGTTCAATTTATAAGAATGATATCTTTTATGGTCATGCACCTATGTTGAATGGTTTATTTCTATTGGATCTCGATAGTAATATTACGCACATTCATAATGTTAATGCTAAAAGGATTAAACTTGATGATGATATGTCTACATATATGTGGCACTGCCGTCTAGGTCATATTGGCGTTAAACGCATGAAGAAACTCCATTCTGATGGACTTTTGGAATCACTTGATACATGTAAGCCATGCCTTATGGGCAAGATGACCAGAACGCCGTTTTCCGGTTCAATGGAACGGGCGACAGATCTATTGGAAATCATACATACTGATGTGTGTGGACCAATGAGTGTGTCGGCGCGAGGTGGATATCGTTATTTTGTTACTTTCACGGATGATTTGAGTAGATACGGGTATATCTATTTGATGAAACACAAGTCTGAAACTTTTGAAAAGTTCAAGGAATTTCAGAATGAAGTGGAAAATCATCGTAATAGAAAGATCAAATTTCTATGGTCTGACCGTGGAGGAGAGTATCTAAGTTACGAGTTTAGCACACACATGAAAGAGTGGAATAGTTTCACAACTCACGCCTGCCGGAACACCACAACGTAATGGTGTGTCGGAACGTCGTAATCGTACCTTATTGGATATGGTTCGATCTATGATGTCTCTAACTGACTTACCTCTGTCATTTTGGGGTTATGCACTGGAAACAGCTGCATTCACTTTAAATCGGGCACCATCTAAATCCGTTGAAACGACACCGTATGAATTATGGTTTGGAAACAAACCTAAGCTGTCATTTCTTAAGGTTTGGGGATGCGATGTTTATGTGAAGAAACTTCAACCGGATAAACTCGAACCCAAAGCGGAAAAATGCGTCTTCATAGGATACCCTAAGGAAACAATTGGGTATACCTTCTATCACAGATCCGAGGGCAAGGTTTTTGTTGCCAAGAATGGATCCTTTCTTGAGAAGGAGTTTCTCGCGAAAGGTGTGAGTAGTCGGAAGGTAGAACTCGAAGAGGTTATTGAACCTTCTCTTCATGGAATGGCGAGTGGTGCAGCACCGGAAGTTGTTTCGGAGTTGACTTCACCTGATGAAGAGAGAGCTAATGATAATGATCATGAAACTCCGAAAGAGGACACTACCGAACCTCGCAGGTCAAGCAGGACACGTGCAGCTCCTGAACTGTACGGCAATCCTGTTGTGAATTTCATGGTTGATGAAATGGATGACCCTGTGACGTATGAAGAAGCGATGATGAGCCCGGATTCCAACAAATGGCTAGAAGCCATGAAATCCGAGATGGAATCCATGTACGAGAACCAAGTTTGGAACTTGGTGGACTTACCTCACGACCGAAAGGCCGTTGAGAATAAATGGATTTTCAAAAGGAAAACTGATGCTGATGGTAATGTGACCATCTATAAGGCTCGACTTGTCGCAAAGGGGTTTCGACAAATTCAAGGAGTTGACTACGATGAGACATTCTCTCCCGTAGCGATACTTAAATCGGTTAGGATTATGTTAGCAATTGCTGCATATTTCGATTATGAAATATGGCAGATGGATGTCAAAAATGCGTTCCTCAATGGTAAGATTGAAGAAGAGTTGTATATGGTACAACCTAAGGGTTTTGTCGATCCTAAGGATGCTAATAAGGTGTGTAAACTTCAACGATCTATCTATGGACTGAAGCAAGCATCACGAAGTTGGAATCTCCACTTTGATGAGGTGATCAAAGAGTTTGGATTTGTCCAAACTTATGGGGAGGCTTGTATTTACAAGAAAGTGAGTGGGAGCAATGTGGCATTTCTGATATTATATGTGGATGACATATTATTGATTGGAAATGATATAGATCTTTTAAACAGTGTTAAAAGTTATCTAAACATCAAATTTTCAATGAAAGACCTTGGTGAAGCGTCATATATATTAGGCATTAAAATCTATAGAGATAGATCAAGGCGCCTAATTGGGCTATCGCAGAGTACATACCTTGATAAGATATTAAAGAAGTTTAATATAGACGAAAGTAAGAAGGGGTTCTTACCTATGTTGGAAGGCAAGACATTGAGTAAGACTCAAAGTCTAGCTACGGCGGAAGAAAGAGAGATGATGGATAAGATCCCCTATGCCTCGGCCATAGGCTCTATTATGTATGCCATGCTATGTACAAGACCGGATGTGGCACATGCTATTAGTTTGACTAGTAGGTACCAATCTGATCCAGGTTCGGAACACTGGATAGCGCTAAAGAACATCATCAAGTACTTGAGAAGAACTAAGGATATGTTTCTCATATACGGAGGTGAAGAAGAGCTAGTCGCTAAGTGTTATGTCGATGCTAGCTTTGACACCGATCCGTATGACTCTAAGTCTCAATCCGGATATGTATTTCTCTTGAACGGAGCAACAGTTAGTTGGAGGAGTTCCAAACAACCTGTGGTGACTGGATCAACAACGGAGGCGGAATATGTTGCTGCTTCAGAAGCGGCGCAGGAGGCAGTTTGGATGAAAGAGTTCATTATAGAACTGGGTGTGGTTCCCAGTGCGTTGGCTCGATGGTGATCTATTGTGACAACAATGGAGCCATAGCCAATGCAAAGGAACCAAGGTCTCACAAGAATTCCAAACATATTAAGCATCGATTTCACTCCATCCGCGACGATGTCAAGGATGGAGATATAAAGATTTGTAAAGTACACATGGACCTGAATGTAGCAGGTCCGTTGACTAAAGTTCTCCCTAGGGCAAAACATGATCAACACCAGAACTCCATGGGTGTTAGATTTATCACTATGTGAACTAGATTATTGTCTCTAGTGCAAGTGGGAGACTGAAGGAAATATGCCCTGAGAGGCAATAATAAAGTTGTTATTATATATTCCTTATACATGATAGATGTTTATTTTACATGCTAGAAATGTATTGATTCGGAAAAATCAATACATGTGTGTTTAATAAACAAAAAGGGTTCCTAGTCATGCCTCTCTTATAGACTAGCTTGTTGATTAACAGGATGATCAAGGTTTCCTGATCATGGACATTGGATGTTGTTAATAACAAGGTCACACCATTGGTGGAATGATGTGATGAACATTCATCCGAAGTATAGCATTACGATCAAGTCATTATGTTTATATTGCTATAACATCATACACAGTAATCTTTATCCTTAGACCATGAGATCATGTTAATTGCTAACACCGGAAGAGTATCTTGATAACATCAAACGTCACACCGTAACAGGGTGACTATAAAGATGGGTTCAGTACTACGAAGGTGTTATGTTGAGGCTCATGGATCAAGAGTGGAATTTGTCAATCCAGATGACGGATAGATATACTTTGGGCCCTCTCGGTGATATCACATTAGGATAGCTTGCAAGCAAGTGATGTGATCACTAGAATGTTATATCACGGGAACGAGAAAAGAGTGCATGTCGGTAACGAGATCAAACTAGGTATGGAGATACCGATGATCGAATCTCGGACATGTAATATATTGAGAGACAAAGGGATTTAGTTACAAGCGTTAAAGGTTCTCACGATCACAGGAGTCATCGTTGAATGTGTAGGAGTCAGTACGGATCTCCAGGTCCCGCTGCTGATTATTGATCGGAGAAGGGTCTCGATCATGTATGCATTATTCGTGAACCGTAGGGTGGCACACTTAAGAGTTACCGGACACCATTTTGGAGCACATATGTTTCAGACGAAAGAATTGCAAAGCGCAGGAATTGTTTCAATAGAATCCGGAAATTGTTTGGGGTGAAATTGCAGAAGGTGGTTCTGCATGTGATATTGAAATATTTCAAGGGGCTTTATGTGAATATTTGTTAATTGAAGTAATTAAAAAAATTCTGAATAAATTTAATAAAAAAGAGTTTTATTAAATGAGAGAGCATTAAATTTGGAGAATTTTAATGCATTTAAAGTAGGGACTTTAAAGAGGAATGTGAAGAGGCATTTTAATGTGGAGGGGTTACCACACATGAATGGGGGAGGTGAGGGGTCACCCCCATGCGCCGGCCATGGAGAGAGGGGGCACCCCCCTCCTCCTATAAAAGGCCACCCATTCCCTCCTTCATCCTCACACCTCCTTGTGAAGGATCTCTCTCCCCCTCTAGAATTATTCCCCCATGGTCTCGGATTAGCGAGATACATGTTCCCGGTGGCATTTCGTCTGGAAGGAGTTGCTGCTTCCGCTGGATCGCTGGAGCGAGGAGGTGGAGGTTGTCCGGTGGCTTGAACGTGTGTGCGAGTGCGGATGCGCTGCTGAGTTGCGGCGCTCGGACTTCCTCACGATCTTGAGATCGGCAAGTGTACGACTACATCAACCACGAGTTCCTACTCGTTAACAAAGCTCGTTGTCTACGAGGGTAAGTTCTCGTTGGATGTATGTCCACCCGTTGCTTTGTACCTAGTAGATAGATCTTGGCGTGTAGTTCACACCGTAGGAAATTTTTTGTTTTCTATGCTGCGGACCCAACAGATCCTTATGTGTGGTTCATGAAAAGAACATACATGCAATGACACTGGTGGATCCTTATGTGGTTTGTTTAGAAGAACACACATGCAATGAAACTGGGTGTGGTTCATGAAAAGAACACACATCCAATGACACTGGTGGATCCTTATGTGGTTTGTTTAGAGGAACAGACATGCAATCATACTAGGTGGATCCATATGTGGTTTATGGAAGTAACAGACATGCAATGACTCTAGCTGTGATTCATGAAAAGAATAGACATGCAATGACACTGGTGGATCCATGTGTGGTTCATGGGAAGAACACACATTCAATGACACTGGTGGACTCTAGCTGTGGTTTGTTTAGAATAACACACATGCAATGACACTGGTGGATCCATGTGTGGTTTATGAGAAGAACACACATCCAATGAACACTAGTTGATCTAACTTGGCATAATTTGATGTATTCCACGATGTATTTCATTGTACAAGACACTTTCCATTTTTATACTACTCAATTTTGCCCTTGGTTTTATGTGTACTACTTAGTTTTGCCCCCCTCTCCATCTTTCGTAGAAGCCCAAACATGTGCTCACCCTGTCTGCTACTCCCTAATTGGTTGTCACAGTTGTGACGCGGATCGTGCGCACCAACCGTTGATTCTGTGCGATCCAACAATGATCGTTGCACACGTCTGATGACCCACAAGTATAGGGGGTGTATCGCAGTATTTTCGAGGGAAGTGAACCCAATTTATTGATTCGACACAAGGGGAGCCAAAGAATATTTATCAGCCTTAACAACTGAGTTGTCAATGACACTGCACCTGGAAACAATCTTGCTCGCAGCAGTTTATCAGTAGCAACAGTTTTGCAGTAGGAATAGTAAAGTAACAGCAGTAGTAAAGCAAAGACAGTAGTAACAAAAGCAGTAAACAGTGGGATTCGAGTGCAGTAGGCATAGGGATGGATGGACGGGCGTTGCATGGACAAGACAATCCACATAGCAATCAGAATATAGGACAATTGCAGATAAATAAGATAAAGCATCCAAGTACTAGACAATCCTAGGCATGTGTTCCATATGTAGTCATATGTGCTCGCAATGAGAACTTGCACAACATCTTTTGTCCCGCCAGCCCGTTTGCAGCGGGGCCTCTAGGGAACTACTGGCAATTAAGGTGCTCCTTTTAATAGAGCACCGGAGCAAAGCATTAACACTCTGTGAACAAACGTGATCCTCACATCAAAGCCTTTCCCTTCCGGCCAGATTTCTGTCACTTCGGGGCAATAGGTTCCGGACAACGACGTGTGTATACAACTTGTAGATAAGACCAGGAACAATACTATCATAATGAATCAATAATACGTTCAGATCTGAAATCATGGCACTCAGGCCCTAGTAACAAGCATTAAGCACAACAAGTCGCAACAAAGTCATAAAGCACTAATAAAAGATACTAGGCACCATGCCCTAACAATCTGATGCCATTACATGAACAATCTCATCCAATCCCTACCATCCCCATAGCCTACAGCGGGGGATTACTCACTCATAGATGGGGGAAACATGGATGGTCGATGGAGAAGCGATGGTGATGATAATGGCGATGATCTTCTCCAATTCCCCGTCCCGGTAGGGTGCCAGAACGGAGTTTCTCGTGCTGTTTCGTGGAATCTGGTGGTGGCGGCGGAGCAGAACTCCTTCTGGAAAAACGTCGAACCCCCCGAAGTTTTTAGGTCAGAAGGCTCCTTATAGGCGAAGAGAGAGGCCGAGGGGGTGCCTGGGGGCCCACACCACCCCCTGGCGCGGCCTGGGCTGGCCCGCGCCACCAGGTGGTGTGGCCACCCCAGGGCTCCTCTCCGTCTCATATTCTGGCTCCTGGAGTCTTCGGGTGAAATAGGATTTTTGGCATATTTTCCGGGATTTTTCCTGATAGTTGATTTTCTGCACAAAAAGTAGACACCAAGGCAATTCTGCTGAAAACAACGTCAGTCCGCATTAGTTGCATCCAAATCACACAAGTTTAGAGGAGAAACAATAGCAAAAGTGTTCGGGAAAGTAGATACATTTTGGACGTATCAACTCCCCCAAGCTTAGCTTATTGCTTGTCCTCAAGCAATTCAGTTGAAAACTGAGTGCGATAAAAGAACTTTCACAAACACATTTGCTTCCTATGATGTAAATATTCTCAGCAATGTGATCAACAACTTAGACAATTCATAATAAAGAGTATGCAATTGAGTCTACTTAATAATCATTGCAAGCTATGAAGATATTCCAACTCAAGAATAATAAGTAGCACGAAGCACGAACATAAGCAACATTACAATGCTCATAGAAAGGTTTGATAGAGTGGTATCTCCCTTGCCTTTGATTATGAATGTCAAGGCACCTATGAAGTTCAAGTGATGACTAGAAGTAAAGATATCAAGGATACAAGCATCAAAGTCATAACACAAATAATCAAGTAATCGAACAAACATAAAGAATGACAACTATGCTCTCAAGAAGGTGCTCAAAGAATATGTGGAGACTCAACAAGTAGAAGAAAAGATTTTGAATAATTTGAAAGGCTTCCAAATGCTGAAAGTATGGTACTCGTTAGCTTTGAGCTCTCATTGCCCCTATCATAAGCATGTTGAATGTGGTTAAGGTGAAAGTGACACAACTAAGAGGATATGCTTGACAAGTTATAAATCAAAGTCTCATGCCCCTTACTTACGAAGACCGATCCTCATGCTACTCAACTTCAGTCACAAGTAAGCTCTTGTCATTGTAAGTACACACGTATCATAGAGAACCGCCAACGGGGTACCCTTGCATATGATACAGGAGCTATCCCATAATCAAAATGACAAGGCAAGCAGACAATGAGCATCTCAGCGATCTTTTTATTTACTATGTGCATATATTTTTATTGAGGATGCTTCATAGAATGCTCATTACGGTTATGCTGCAAGTTTCCACCATGATTAGGCATGGCTTAGGCTAGCGGCCCAGGCGTTTCTCTAACATACATACAAACTCCATGATCTTACAAGTTCCACTTTTATTTCACATCGCTGGGATCCATAAGTAAAAGAACATGATATCAACTAGGTACAAGTACCAATGAAATGTTGAAAGAGGTCCCCACGATACATGGTTCTGCTAACTTCAACTCATAAAGCGCAAGCATATACGCAACAAAGAAGGACGCAATGGTTCAGGTTTATTAAGTGCAAGAAAATAAAGTGTGCCATCAAGTTCGTGAGAGCTTTACTAACTAACTTTCTCATAACAAGCAAACATTTTATTCGGAAGAAAACAAGGCACATTGAATATGCACGGAGGTAGCAAATGATGCTAATGGGTAGGTATGGTGGACACTTTGGAAATATTTGGTTTAGGGAGTTGGGAACTTGAGTAAAACATACTCAACGAAAGTGAAGGCTAGCAATAGTAAGGGAGCGACAAACGAGAGAGCAATAGCTGTCATTATCATGCTTGCAACAAAATAGGACTACTCATGGCATGAAAGTGATTCAAGATCCTCAAGGCAAAATAATTCATCAAGGCTTAACTGATTATCACAGTTATGTGCATGCGTGAGCATGTGCCAAGTCAATCAAATGAAACATTCAGAGGAGGATACCACAGTGTCATACCAATTTATGAATAGAGCAATGCAAGAAAACATTCATGAGACATGCTAACTATTAGTGGGCTGGAGCTAATCACAAGAAAGCAAGAACTACTAAGCATCCAAAGATAACATACACCCTACATGAACGGACTAAGCAAGCTCACAATGATGAGTATATGTACAAAAATGAAGACAAATAGAGTTTGTTACCAGCCTCTTACCACGCCTCAAGTTGTCATTAATCCTCATTATTGCTCTTCACTTGTGTGGCTTGAATAATAATATGAAACCAATAATCCACTGAGAACTGCCGAACCCTATAGCAAACTCACAAAAACCAAAGAAGAACGACAAATATTTTTGGTGTTTTTGATTTTTAAACAAGAACCAAAAGGGAAAACAAACAAAGCAAAATCTTTTTGGATTTTTCGAATAGTTCAAGCAAAGCAAAAAGGGAAAAACAAACCAAGGCAAAAAGAAGAAGCAAACCAAAAAGAAACAACAAAAATATTTTTGGTCTTTTTGTGTTTTTAGAAGGCAAAAGCAAAGAAGAACGAAAACATGAATATACAAAGTACCGACACAACATGATATGGAGATGAGTGTGGTGTCGGCGTACCTCCCCCCAAGCTTAGGCTTTTGGCCTAAGTGGGTATCAATCCATGTACGAATAGGGGTTCCAAGCGGGCGGATCTTGGTCAGAATGGTCGTAGCTGGGCCCATGATAAGAAGAGGAAGCTCCCCAATCATAAGCGGGCTGCTGATATGAAGACTCTCCCTCATTCGAGGGCTGGACCGAATCGTCCGTGACCTCCCTTCTAGTGTCCTGCTCCTGTTGGGAGAGCTCTCCCAAGTACGTGTCAAGCTCCTCCTCATTGAGGGACCATCCTTCCCTGTTATCAAGGTTAAACAAAACAGGTGCAGGCAAAAGAACAACACGCTCGGACTTGGTCTTTCTCCAACCAGCTTTGAGAAAGGTTATTTCATAAGATAACTCACTCAAACTAGCCCACGAGGAAATAAATTTATGCTGTATCATGGAATTAAAATCAAGCCTCTCTATGGGAAACTATAGGTCTAGATGATGAGGCACTAAACCATGCAATGCTAGCAAACGAGAAGCAATGAGGCCTCCATAAATTCCACCTTTCTCACGGTTAGCAGCAAGACGAAAAGCTATCAAAGCACCCAAGTTGTAAGACCTATCTCGTCTAAGAGCAGCAGAGATAAATGCTAGATCAAACGAAGATAACTTATTGGCAGTTTTCCTAGCAAGAACACACATGGCAATAAATTAGGCAAAGTAGCGAATGGAGGTAAGATGAATGTTACGGATTTTTCCATTCTCCTTTGAGAAGCTACTCCCTTGACAAATTTCTGCGTATAAATCCATGAGTGGTTCCGGTCTCTCTTTAATCTTCTTACATGATCCCCATTGAGGTACCTTAATGGCTGCACAAAAATCATCAAGAGAAAGATTGACAACAATATTGTAAATTTTGTAATGGACCACGGGGTTAGGCAAAGAGTGACTAAATTAGAAATCCTGCACCACAGACATGGTTAGCTTCACAAATTGACAAGGTTCATCTTCCAAGAAATGCTCTAACCCTGCATTAGAAACCAAAGTGTGGAAATCTTGTAGAATTCCTACAGCTCTCATGAACTCAGGGCATGGATAAATGGAGGGAAAAACTTCCTCCTCCTGATGGACCTTCATGACCTCAGGCACCCAAAGCTCATGTTGGTTTAGGTGGTGTTCACGCATCTTCTATTCTGAAATTTAAACACCTATTAAACAAGTGATTGCAAAGTAAATATAATGAAGGATTCTACTCATAGGGACTTGCAAGAGGCCTAAACATGCATCAAAACTATATCTCTAAGCATCAAACAAGCTTACAAGCTCTCATAACCAGTCACCTACAGCAGCAAAATACTCAACATATAATCCACTAAACACAAATCTACTTGGACAAGGGGAGGAGTCACATACCAAGGAACAATTGCTCCAAATTTCAGCAAGAAAGATGGGCTGAGCAAGGAGATCGAAGAAATCGAGAGCAAGCACAGAAAGAACGCGATTTTGAGCTATGAACTGGAGCTTACTCGGGAGAGAGAAGAAAGTGTCAGGTGAGAGAAGTAGTGGGGGGCCAGGAGTGGCCCACACCAGGGCATGGCGCCACCTAGGGCTGGCCGCGCCACCACATGGTGTGCCTGCCTGGTGGGCCCCCTGGTACTTACCAGGTACTCGTCTGCCCCTTTTTTCACGTAAAAATTTAATATGAATTTTCTGGAATTTTTCGAGACACTTTATTTTTGGGCTTTTTTTCAGAAATAGAAGAATGATTTTTTTCTGACAGATTTTTTTCTTTTGAAAACATGATGCAAGGACAAAACAAGGCTAGAACTACAGAAGTTCTAGCATGCAAGCAACTAACAACACAAAGAAAACTAAACGAAAGCAAAAACTAAAATGCAAAGGATAGAATTAAACGGAGACAATCATAATGAAAACATTGTTTTGTTCAATGGAATCCTTTTGTTAGCAAGGTTGATCAAGTCTTGCTACCAAAACAATTTCCTATGAGACAAAACTTTGTACTCAACTAATGATTATGTTACCTCAAACTTGATAGCAATGGTCCCAATCATAATAGTTTCAAAATTTTCTTTTGGTATGGGACAATATATTTCTCCAACTTGAATGCCTTCAACATGTTCAATTGAATTTAAACCATAAGTTCTTTCAATCTTCTTGGGGAAATAGACAGTATGTTCCTTGTCATTAACATTGAAGGTCACCTTTTCTTGATTACAATTAATAAAAGCTCCTGTAGTATTAAGAAAAGGTCTCCCAAGAATAATAGACATATTATCATCTTCAGGCATTTCAAGCACAACAAAATCAGTTAGTATCAAGCAATTGTGAGCCACTTGAACAGGTACATCCTTACATATACCCACAGGGATAGTGGTAGATTCATCACCCATTTGCAAAGATATATCAGTCGGTATTAATTTTTCAAGTTGAAGCCTCTTATAGAGAGAGAAAGGCATAACACTAACTCTAGCTCCCAAATCACACAAAGCA
This sequence comes from Avena sativa, assembly GCA_916181665.1. Classification (NCBI taxonomy): domain Eukaryota; kingdom Viridiplantae; phylum Streptophyta; class Magnoliopsida; order Poales; family Poaceae; genus Avena; species Avena sativa. The sequence continues at coordinate 485,033,925 of OV702297.1, read as the reverse complement.
GTTCTAACATAACTATTCTTAATAGAGCAAGGGACAGTTGGAATCCCTAGGTCTCCAAGCTTCTTAGGAACCTTACCATTGAAAGAATAATTAGCAAGCAAAGTAGAGATTTCTTCATTAGGGATCTTCCTTTTATTCGAGACAATGTCCTTCATATACTTTGAGTAAGGAGGCAATTTAATAGCATCCGTCAAAGGAATTTGCAAGAATAAAGGCTTCATCCACTCACAAAACTTATTATAGTATTCATCTTCCTTGACTTGTGTTTCTTATCAGGGAAAGGCATAGGTTTTTGGACCCAAGGTTCTCTTTCACTACCATGTTTCTTAGCAATAAAATCTTCTTTAGTGTATTTAGTAGTCTTAGTGTGGTTTTCAGGTTCTTCTTCAACTTTTTCTTCATTAGGCACTTCATTTTCTTCATTACCACTTTCAGTTTCAACATCAGAGATAGATATACTATTAGGATCTATAGCAGGTTCAGAGGGTTCTACAATAGTTTTATGTTTCTTTTTCCTTTTCTTACGAGTAGAACCACTATTTTCAGCTTATTGAGAATCCTGCTCAATTCTTTTGGGATGCCCCTCAGGATATAGAGGATCCTGGGTAGCAGCACCGCTTCTAGTTCTAATTTCATAAGCATGTTTTTCTTTAGCAGCATTAACTAGCAAGTCGTTTTGCACCTTAACAAGTTGATCTATTTGAGTTTGAACCATTTGAAAGTGTTTAACAATCATTTTAACATCATTAGAGGTTCTTTCCACAATATCTTTCAACTCAACAATAGCTCTAGAGTTTTCCATTAGATGATTTTGCACCCTTTTATTAAAGTTATCTTGCTTAACAATAAAGATATCAAATTCTTCTAAGCATTGATCAGGAGGTTTAGAGTAAGGGATATCACATTTATCAAAGTGTTGGAGAGAGTGTACCTCAATAGTGGGTGAGTAGGAAATAGGCTTACATAATTCTTCTATAGGAGGTAAATTCTTGACATCTGCGGCTTTAATTCCCTTCTCCTTAAGACATTTCTTAGCTTCCTTCATCACTTCATCATTTAATTCAATAACTCCCCTCTTCTTTGATGTTGGAATAGGCACAAGAATAGATGGTTCAGGTACAATTACTTCAGGTATAGCTTGTTTAGGAGGAGTCCAATCTTCATAATTCTTGCTTATTTTAGCCATTAATTCTTCAGCTTCCTTAGGAGTCCTATTCCTGAAAACACAATCAGCGCAACTGTCTAGGTATGTCCTAGATTCTTTGGTTAGTCCATTATAAAATATATCAAGAAGCTCATTCTTAGGTAATGGACTTCCAGCCTGTGCATGAATCAGAGCACAAAACCTCGCCCAAGATTCGGGCAATACCTCTTTTTCTCCCTGTTTGAAATCAAAAAGTTCCTGCAAAATAGCATGTCTAGCACTGGGAGGAAAATATTTCTGCAGGAAAGTACTAATCAAGCACTCAGGACTATCAATAGATCCAGGAGGCAAATTACTAAACCAAGTTTTAGCTTCTCCTTTCAGCGAAAAGGGAAAAATCTTAGTAACAAAGTAAGTACGCATCTTAATATCATCAGAAAACAAGCCACTCATGGTAGAAAGTTCATTCATATGTGCTACCGCACTTTCATTCTTAGTCCCACCAAAAGGTTCTTTCTCGACAATAGCTATGTAAGATAGATCGAGAGAGAAATCATAATCTTCATCTGTAATGTGTATGGGAGAAGCAGCAAAGTTAGTAGCAGGATGTAATTTGGGTCTAATAGTACACCTCTCAAGGAGACTCTTAGCAGCGCTCCTATCATGGGTGTTCTTACATTCTTTAATAAACTCATCGGTAATCTCAACATAATCTTCTTCAATATCATAACTCTCACTAGACTCAGGTGAGCTAACAGGTGTGGTAGTGTCTTCATTAGGAGTTTCGGTATTTCCAGCTATAGTTCTAGCAATCGTAGCATCTAGGAAAGGACCTAATGAACCACTCTTATCAAGCACAGTAGAAGCAGCATCATAAGCATCAGAAGTTTCAGATTCAGCAGTAGTAGCAGTGTGTGTAGCATGTGTATGTGGTGGTGTAAGGAACTTACTCAAAACAGACGGTGAATCAAGAGCAACAGAGGTGTTCAGAACCGTACATCTTCTTGTAGTGGATGGTAAAATAGGAACCTTGCCATCACGAGACTTACCCATGATGGATGGATAGCAGCGAACAATAGAGAATCCAAGTGAACTTGATAAATAAAGCTATGCTCCCCGGCAACGGTGCCAGAAAATAGTCTTGATGACCCACAAGTATAGGGGGTGTATCGCAGTATTTTTGAGGGAAGTGAAACCCAATTTATTGATTCGACAGAAGGGGAGCCAAAGAATATTTATCAGCCTTAACAACTGAGTTGTCAATTCAGCTGCACCTGGAAACAATCTTGCTCATAGCAGTTTATCAGTAGCAACAGTTTTGTAGTAGGAATAGTAAAGTAACAGCAGTAGTAAAGCAAAGACAGTAGTAACAAAAGCAGTAAACAGTGGGATTCGAGTGCGGTAGGCATAGGGATGGATGGACGGGCGTTGCATGGACAAGATAATCCACATAGCAATCAGAATATAGGGCAATTACAGATAAATAAGATAAAGCATCCAAGTACTAGACAATCCTAGGCATGTGTTCCATATATAGTCATACGTGCTCGCAATGAGAACTTGTACAACATCTTTTGTCTTGCCAGCCCGTTTGCAGCGGGGGGGGGGACTACTGGCAATTAAGGTGCTCCTTTTAATAGAGCACCAGAGCAAAGCATTAACACTCCATGAACACATGTTCAGATCTGCAATCATGGCACTCGGACCCTAGTGACAAGCATTAAGCACAACAAGTCGCAACAAAGTCATAAAGCACTAATAAAAGATACTAGGCACCATGCCCTAACAATCTGATGCCATTACATGAACAATCTCATCCAATCCCTACCATCCCCATAGCCTATAGCGGGGGATTACTCACTCATAGATGGGGGAAACATGGATGGTCGATGGAGAAGCGATGGTGATGATGATGGCGATGATCTCCTCCAATTCCCCGTCTCGGCAGGGTGCCAGAACGGAGTTTCTGGTGCTGTTCCGTGGAATCTGGTGGTGGCGGCGGAGCAGAACTCCTTCTGGAAAAACGTCGAACCCCCCGAAGTTTTTAGGTCAGAAGGCTCCTTATAGGCGAAGAGAGAGGCCGAGGGGGTGCCTAGGGGGCCCACACCACCCCCTGGCGCGGCCTGGCCTGGCCCGCGCCACCAGGTGGTGTGGCCACCCCAGGGCTCTTCTTCGTCTCGTATTCTGGCTCCTGGAGTCTTCGGGTGAAATAGGATTTTTGGCATATTTTCCGGGATTTTTCCTGATAGTTGATTTGCTGCACAAAAAATAGACACCAAGGCAATTCTGCTGAAAACAACGTCGGTTCGCATTAGTTGCATCCAAATCACACAAGTATAGAGGAGAAACAATAGCAAAAGTGTTCGGGTAAGTAGATACGTTTTGGACGTATCACTATACCATATCAACATACAACTCTAATGAACCAAAGACGTTCAACCATTCAATCTAACAACAAAGAAACTGAGCAAACATGACATAGATCATAGGATTATAACTTATAACATCATACACCATATTTACATAGGACGGTACAGAGGTGTGTGGGAGGATGAACCACTGCATACTAGGAGGATTAGGTGATGGATATGGCGATGAAGATGGTGAAGAGGGCGGCGGCGGCGCCGATGGCGGCGCGGGGGACTCCTTCCCCGCCGCCAATATCATGGGGGAGCACCGCCCCTTAGCGGGGAGGCAAAAAACATGGCTTTGGCGGCTGCAAATTCGTGGGTGGAGGTATCTTGCGAATTAGGTTTCCTCCCTTTATATAGCTTCTCGGATTCCCATCACCCCATCTTGGGTTGCAGTAAATCGGGCCTAGCGGGCCTGTCCGGACTCGGAATCAGCTAAATTTTATGTCCAGAATGTTTGTCACGAAATTTCCAACAACTTTGTAGTTGAAGAGTTTTCCATTTGATGCTGTCTTTGACTCAAAACGTGGCCATCTTAAAAAAGAGTTCTGAGACAGATTTCTAGAAAAATCCCAATTTGACTCCAACAAGGTTTCCACTTGTATTCTTGGTAATTCCTACACATTAAAGTATAAAACAAGAACATTATGCACTTTTGCAACTATTAGTAGGTTAGTTCAAATATATCATAAACTTTATACAAAAAGGAGTGTCAAAAGCATATTATTAGCATAAAACCATCAAAAATTATAGATACATTATGGGCGTATCAGTGTGGCCAGCCCCTGGCCCCTCTCCGTCTCGTCTTCTGGCTCCGTCAATCTTCCGGTAAAATATCGACTTTGGCTTTTGTCCGGTCCAATTTCGAGAATATTTCTTTTCCAGCTTTTCTAAAACCAAAAACAGCAGAAAACAGGCAACTAGCACTGTGACATCTTGTTAATAGGTTAGTTCCAGAAAATGCATAAACGTATCTCCAAATGTAGATAAAACATAAGAAAGTAGATACTAAACAAGCATGGAACATCAAAAATTATAGATACGTTTGCAACGTATCAACATCCCCAAGCTTAACTCCTGCTCATCCTCGAGTAGGTAAGTGAAAAAAAGAATAATTTTTAACGTGACATGCACCATCATAATCTTGATCAAGGCATTTATAACATTGATAGCTGGGATCATAGTACTTTAACATAGCATGAAGATATAGTTCTAACAATCAGACATATCAACTTTGTTGTAACATGAAAAGATACAAAGAAAAGATTCATAAATAACAATGCTTTGAAAGACGTTTGTTTGTTTCACATAAAGAAAACATAGCATAGTGACATTCAGCTTGTCCCTCATGGAGTAGCAAAACATAAATGCATAGGACACCTTCAAAGTTCATAAGGGTGACTAGATACAAATAGTTCAAGAACAAGCAATATCAACATTATGGATCAATCAATAAGTTTTGGGACAATGCACATAGAACTAAGAATGACAACTATGCTCTCTTAATAGGTGTATAAAAATAGAAGATGGAGACTCAACATAAAAGTAAAAGAAAGGCCTTCATAGAAGGAAACAGGGATTCAAGTCTCATAAAGAGCTTCCAAAAATTATGGTACTTATTAGCTTTCAGCTCCCATTACCCCTATCATAAGCATCTTTAGGTGATTAAGGTTAAAGTGAACAAACTATGGAGTATATGCTTGACAAAGTATAAGTTGGAAATCTCATGTCCCTTGAATACGAGGGCCGCTCCTCATGCTACTCAAGTTTAGTTACCGGTAAGTTCTTGTCATAGTAAGTACATGCGTATCATATAGAACCGCCAACAGGGTACCCCTTGCCTGATGATACGGAAGAATCCCATATCAAAATGACAAGGCAAGCAGACAATAAGCATCTCAACATCTTCTTATTTACCATGGGAAAATGGTGCTTTTTTCTCTCTTTCCTCTTTTCTTATCTTTTTTTCTTTTTCTCAATCTCTATCTCTTTTTTATAAGAAGAATGCTTCATAGATTGCCCATTATGGTTACGCTGCGGGTTTCCACATGATTAGGCATGGATTCGACCAGCCACCCAGGCGTTTCTCTAACACACATACATAACTACATGGACTTACAAGCTCCCCTTTCATTTCACACCCACGACATCTATAACAAAATAGCATGATATCAACTGAGTACAATGTACAAGTGCAATGTTGAAAGCGTTCCCCATGACAGCATGGTTCTGCTAATCCCAACGTATAAGTGCAAGCATATACAACATAGATGACACAATGGTTCAAGTTTATTAAGTCCAAGAAAAGTAAAGTGTGCCATCAAGTTCGTGAGAGCTTTAATCACTAAATTTCACATAACAAGTTTAGTTCGGAAGGTAGATAAAAGCATGAATATACTTGGAATAGCAAATGCTAATAGGTAGGTATGGTGGAATCTTTGGAATAACTTAGTTTTATTTGGAGTTGGATGCATTAGTGGAACTCATACTTGGTACAGAGGCTAGAAAAAGACTGTTGGCGACCAACTAAGAGAGCAATAATGGCCATAATCATGCAAAGCGACAAAACATCATTAATTAAAGCATAAAGTGATATTACAAGTCGAAAACTAAATGATCATAGAGGCTATGGTGACTTGGTATAGTCTTAACATGGTGTAAGCATGCGCCAAGTCAACCCAAATAATGCATTTAAACAAGAATACCAAAATATTATGCTTTTGTATGCTAAAACAACGCATGATTCTTTCAAGGCACATTAAGCAATCTCAATTATTTGGAACAAGTCATGCTACAGCAACAATCACTAGGCATAAGGTCAAAGCAACATCTAGCATGACATGATAAAGTCTAAGCCACAGTCAAAACACGCTCCCTTTTGTACCACTAAAGCATGAAGCTTTCTACTCTCTTCCAACACCAATCGACTTATTTGAAAGAACTCACAAAGATAATAATAAATAAAGATCAGTGAGCTTGTCTCACAAATCCAAAAAGAAGAACTAAAAAGTTCTAAGCTGAAAGCACAAGAAAACTAAGGCTAAACAAAGTGCTAGCAAAAGAGAACACTCACAAAACAATAAGAATGAAAACTAGAGTGTTCTAAACAATGAAAGCAGAGTGTGTCTCTCTCCAAAAGAAGTGCTGGGATCCAACCAACTTATTGCAGCAAACAAAGAAAAATAAAACTAAAAACAAAAATAAAGACACTCCAATAACAACACAATTATGCATGAAACAATAAAAATGAAGTGTTTGGAAGAAACCTGAGATTTTTATTGATGAAGAAGGGGATGCCTTGGGCATCCCCAAGCTTTAACGCTTGTACCTCTTGAATATTTCTTGGGGTGACACGGGGTGGCATCCCCAAGCTTGAGCTTTTGTCCATTCTTCATCTCATTATATCATTCTTTTTCTACACCTGAAAATTTCCTTCATACGAAACTTCACACAATCTTCATTAGCAATATTAGTGTACTCAAGATAATAAGTCTTTTGGTTCAGTTTCAACACAAGTAAAACTTCCATTAAAACACAAGCTACTATAGCACTTCCTTTAAAAAGTTCAAATGATCAAAGAGAACTCAAAGAGAAAGAGATTAAGAGGCAAATGCAAATAATGGCAGAAATCTATCAAAACAGACCAGCAGGTAAAACCCAATTTTTCGAAGACCTTCTATTGCTCAAATCGAAAAGTATTGAACTAATGAAAGTTATATAACAACCTGGGACAGAAGCACAAAAAATTACAGCTCGAACCGACGTACAGAGATTTTTCACGAATTTTTACAGCGAAGCACAAAAATCTGTTTCGGGACAGCAACTTTCTCAAGTCTTACTTCTCTCTCATTAGAGGTTATTATTGACACAAAAACCAAACAAAAAGGATAAGAAGAGGTCATTACAAAGGTAATAACTTCCAAAACTCAAGAAAAGATTCCTAATGAAATTTGGATTATCTCCCAATAAGTGCTTTTCTTTAACGCCTTTGAGCTAGGCATGATAATTTCAATGATGCTCACATAAAAAATATGAATTAAAGTAAAAGAGGGCATCAAGAAGAAAATATGGAACAAATTTAAGTCTAACCCACTTCCTATGAAAAATAATCTTATAAAGAAACAAGTCATGAAAGCACAAAGCAACAAGCATAGGAAAGCAAAACAAGTGCAACTTCAAAATTTTCAACATAAAGAGGGGAAGCTTAATATTGTTGTGATGCATAAAACCATGTTTCCCTCTCTCATAATAACTTTCAGTAGCATCATGAATAAAATCAACAATATAACTAACACATAAAACATTCTTATCATGAGCCACATGTATAAAAGAATTAATACTCCCCACATAAACATAGTCATTCTTATTAATTGTAGTGGGAGCAAATTTAACAAAATAGCTATCATTATTATTCTCATCGCCATAATCATCAAATATAGGAGGCATATTGTAATTATAATTAATTTTCTCCTCAATGGTAGGTGGACTGAAAATATCATATTCATCATTGTAATCATCATATATTGGTGGTATAGTATCATCAAAGTAAATTTTCTCCTCAGTGCTTAGGGGACTAAAAATATCATACTCATCAAAACCAGCTTCCCCAAGCTTAGACTTTTCCATAGCATTAGCAATAATGGTGTTCAAAAAATTCATACTAATAACATTGCTATTAGCATGCAAATAAAGTTCCATAGGTTTTTTAATTTTCTCTTCAAATACTTCATGTCCTAACTTAAGATAAATACTATAAAGCTCTCTAATTTTGTTGTTGTTTTCCATTAAGCCTAACTAGTGAAAAAAAAACAAGAAACAAAAAGGTATAATTGCAGAATCTAAAGGAAATAACTTCGAGCACTCACACACCAGCAATAATGCTACAAGATAGCTTAGTAGCCAGAGGATGTGAGTACCTTTTACCTTACCTCCCCGGCAACGGCGCCAGAAAATAGCTTGATGTCTACACACTTCTATTCTTGTAGACAGTTGTTGGGCCTCCAAGTGCAGAGGTTTGTAAAACAGCAACAAGTTTCCCTTAAGTGGATTACCCAAGGTTTATCAAACTCAGGAAGGAAGTGGTCAAAAGTATCCCTCTCAAGCAACCCTGCAATAACGATACAAGAAATCTCTTGTGTCCCCAACACACCCAATACACTTGTCAGGTGTATAGGTGCACTAGTTTGGCAAAGAGATAGTGAAATATAAGTGGTATGGATAATTATAAGTGGTAATGGTGCTAGAAAAGATCTTGACGGGTAGGAAGAGATTAAAGGCAATCTGAAATAAAGATAGAAGCAAGCAAACATGTAACAGATCTAGTTGTAAACGGTGTTTCAATGCTTAGAAACAAGGCTAGGGATCATACTTTCACTAGTGAACACTCTCATATAAATATCTTCTCTTTATGATACTACTCTGAACTACTCTCCGGTTGGATAACTCTAATCCACGGTAGGGCTATAACAGCACACCTTAAAGTTCGCTTTCTCCATCTAGATAACCCCTCACTATCACCTTGAGCGCTAGATGGTTCCAACAAACACCACAATCTCATAGAGACATCCAACTCAAATTATACTCATGATAAGTATTTATGTAACCTTAGCCAAAGTTCTACATGCTGTGCACACTGTCAACTTCACACACATGGGGATAAGGAGAGATTCATTAAAGCACTTGAGTAGCAGAATAGATCTATAGATTACAAAGCTCATGATCTCAATAAGATCACGCATAGAGAGAGAGATAAACACATAGCTACCGGTAGAGCCCTTATCCTCGAGGAAGAACTACTCCCTCCTCATCATGGGAGTCAGCAACGGTGATGGAGATGGTGGTGGAGTCGATGGAGATGGCTCCGGGGGCACTTTCCCATCCTGGCAGGGTGCCGGAACAGAGACTTTCTGTCCCCCGAATCTCCCCTTCGATGGCGGCGGTGTTGTGGAGGTTTTCGTGGCTTTTTCCCGGATTATTTAGGGTTTTTGCATAGGAGGCTTCTTATAGGCGAAAGGGCGATGTCAGAGGGTGGACTAGGGGCCCACACCCCCTGGTGGCATGGCCAAGGGGGACCCGCGCCACCCTTTGGTGTGACCATCCCCTGGCCCCTCTCCGTCTCGTCTTCTGGCTCCGTAAATCTTCCGGTAAAATACAACTTTGGCTTTTGTTCGGTTCAATTCCGAAAATATTTTTTTTCCAGCTTTTCTGAAACCAAAAACAACAGAAAACATGCAACTGGCACTGTGGCATCTTTTTAATAGGTTAGTTCCAGAAAATGCATAAAAGTATCTCCAAATGTAGACAAAACATAAGAAAGTAGATATTAAATATAGTTACGTTTGCAACGTATCAGGCCTCTTCCCCCCAATGGGGGGAAGGGTCACCACATTCCCAAAGAAGCGCCAATGCACCTTCTCACCTCCCATGGACCGGGTCTAGGTCCCGCGCCGGTCTTCGGTCCATCGCAGCGGTCGCCCATGACGTCTCCCTCTGCGGCGTGGCGTAAGGCTCAGTCTCCTTGCACCAAACTGGCTATGTCGGGGTCTGCGCGGTTTGACTGTCGTCACCCTGCCTTTGGCACCGAAGCAGCCAGGCAGCATCTTCATTTATCGAGGCGAGCAGTGTGCAGTGGGACTGCCCGTTGCATTGTCGTCTTGTGGTGGAAGTGGAGCGACGTCTCGTCCGTCCGAGGCCGATTCTGCCGCCTGCGCTGGTGCAGAGGCCGTACCTGCCTCCGGAGGGTCCTGGACCTCTTGAGGCCTCTTCCAGAGCAGGCGATGTGGGCCCGACAACCAGGCAAGACGTGGTACCCTTGTACCAATAGTCCGACACTCTCGACAAAAAATAACAATGAAAATTAATCAAGGGAACAATGCATGGCATCTAATGGTGCAGGAGACGCATATGCACAACCTAAAGGCATTCATCGTCCTTTTTCCCTATGGCCAATAGCTCTGAAATTTGTATAGCAAGCTCATGGCCACCAGAGCGCATTGTCGGCTCTGCCCCAACGACATAATTCCCGACACCCTCATCGCCAAATTTAATTTGACGTATGCGCAATGAGGCATGTTGACATTGCCAAGCACCTAAACATGCTCTACCAAATTCTTGTTTCCCAAGCCTCCTGACGATCAGAACACTAAGACCCGCTACAATGAGGCATAGATGCACACAACGGTAAACAATAGGATAAGCTATTCTGGACGATGTGCACAGCTGCACATAAGAGAACCATACAGGGCGCCTTTTGCCCTTGGGTCATGGCCATAGTAGATTATATACATACATGTATCTGTCATTGGTGTAGGCATTGAATCCATCCACGTTCGTGTTACTGCCAAGGAGGCCGTGCTTTTGGACCGAGTGAGATAGAAAGCTCACAGTTCCCATGCGCAAATGGATGCCATGATATTTCCAGCAAGACACAACTCTTTCCAACATGCTAATGACTTCTCTTTTATGCTCTTCTAAATAGAAGTGTGAACATATTCCTGATTTTTTATCCCCATTTCCTTTGTCGAGAGAAAATATATGTAGGACAGGAAAATGAAGGACTATTGGATGGATGAGGATGAATAGGAGCAACCAAACGGCGCAGGAAAGCCCCATACAACGTTCTATCGTGCTTAGGGATGGGATCCACACGTAGTCAGTACTCCTCATTGACCTCCACCTCGACCATCATCCTTACCTACACATGTAAGACATGAAGATAAAGATTGGAGGGTACACGTATTAGGAAATAAATGAGAGTAGATACATTGAGATAACCACCTCTATTATTATATAGAATGGGAACACAACAAGAGGAGAAGAGGAAAAAGCATCACATGGTGGGCCCACAAAATGCTCTCTCCTCCTCCGCAAATGCGTGGCTATCCTTAAAAAAACGTGTCACACAAGAAAGAAAGACGTGTACATCACCGCACATCATCGGTAGTAACTGTTCTGATGGTTACTCACTAGGAAATTATTATGTACATATGACACAATTGGGAAGTATGTGAGTGCACCCACTAGATAGTGGTTTTATGTGTATCATATACACAATTGGGAAGTATGTGTGTACCCACGAGGGAGTGGTTTTATGTGTATCGATGCAACATGCATATATTGCATAGTAAAATGTCATCTAGTTTTTATAACAATACAAGAAAAAAGCTTTGCCAACTTACCTACCTAGAAGTAAAACTGAGAGCTATTAAAGAGAATTGAAATCTCCCAGGGAACAACCATCTTCCTCACCATCCTCCATTCTTATCTCTCTCACACACACTCTCTCCTCTCGGCGACCACCAACCTCCACCTCCAACCCTCACCTTCTCTTTACCCTCACATGGCCGAGTCTAGGCCTCAGCAATGGAAGGAGCTCCCTACCGACCTCCTCGCCGAGATCGACCGCCGCTTACCGTGCTTTGTCGACCGCTTCTACATGTCGTGGGCATGCCATGATTGGTGGTTCGTAGTCCAACGCCCTCCATCTCCACGCCAGCTCCCATGGCTCCTCCTCCCAGACCCCACCACCATGCCTCTCCATCTCCTTCCTGGGTCAGGCAACACACGGAGGGTATCCTTTTATTGTCTTCTTTGCAATACAGATACCCATAACATCCGCATCAGGCACACCATTGGCGGTGCACGCTTCTTTGGATCCTATGATGGTGGTTGGCTCTTGCTTGCTCATGGACAGACCAACGGCCACACGGTCCTCAACCTGCATACCGATCGGTGCTTATTCCTCCCTGACTATGCCATATGTATACAGGAACCAGTGGGACGGGTTGTACATCCTCCTGCAGTGGTGTCCATAACCATCCTTGCTGCCACTTTCTCCTCCACACCGAGGCCAACTGCACGGTGCTTCGGCGCTGGCATCGTCGACACATCGGGTAAGTTAAATCGCCCACAAATTGCCTTCTGGCGCATGGAGGGGGCTGGTGATCAACATCCAGTGGCCGTGAGTTTAATGGGAAATTATGGTGGCCGATTTGAGGATGTCATATATCACCAAGGAGCCTTCCGTTTCCTCACCGATGCAGAAGATATATTCGTGTATGACATATTCAAGTTCCAAGAAGATGAAGAAGGAATATGGTCTGACGTAGGTGGGAACCGGCAATACTTCTTGCAAGGACCACCTCGTAGCTCAAATGGGCGAGTCACCGCTCGCTACCTCGTGGAGTCCCGTGGGGAGCTTCTGATGGTCCTAAGGTTGGTGAGATGGGTCCGGCGGACATGGGCGTTCGAGGTGTACCGGGTGACGCAACACCTCAATAGCGACGACCTAGTTCAACTCACCTGGACCGAGTTGTCTTCGCTAGATGGAAGAATATTGTTAATCGCGCGGGGTTGCTCCAGGGCCTATGAGGTCGCGGATTTCCCCTGCTTTGGCTCTGGAGAGGGCATTTATTTCTTGGATGACCGGAACTCCAATGATGTGGTCGCCATGTCCCGCCATGGCATTGAATCCATCCACGTTCGTGTTACTGCCAAGGAGGCAGTGCTTTTGGACCGAGTGAGATAGAAAGCTCACAGTTCCCATGCGCAAATGGATGCCATGATATTTCCAGCAAGACACAACTCTTTCCAACATGCTAATGACTTCTCTTTTATGCTCTTCTAAATAGAAGTGTGAACATATTCCTGATTTTTTATCCCCATTTCCTTTGTCGAGAGAAAATATATGTAGGACAGGAAAATGAAGGACTATTGGATGGATGAGGATGAATAGGAGCAACCAAGCGGCGCAGGAAAGCCCCATACAACGTTGTATCGTGCTTAGGGATGGGATCCACACGTAGACAGTACTCCTCAATGACCTCCACCTCGACCATCATCCTTACCTACACATGTAAGACATGAAGATAAAGATTGGAGGGTACACGTATTAGGAAATAAATGAGAGTAGATAGATTAAGATAACCACCTCTATTATTATATAGAATGGGAACACAACAAGAGGAGAAGAGGAAAAAGCATCACATGGTGGGCCCGCAAAATGATATCTCCTCCTCCGCAAACGCGTGGCTATCCTGGAAAAAAACGTGTCACATAAGAAAGGAAGACGTGTACATCACCGCGCATCATCGGTAGTAACTGTTATGACAGTTACTCTCTAGGAAATTATTACGTACATATGACACAATTGGGAAGTATGTGAGTGCACCCACTAGGTAGTGGTTTTATGTGTATCATATACACAATTGGGAAGTATGTGCGTGTACCCACTAGGGAGTGGTTTTATGTGTATCGATGCAACATGCATATCTTGCATAGTAAAATGTCATCTAGTTTTTATATCAATACAAGAAAAAAATCTTTGCCAACTTACCTACCTAGAAGTAAAACTGAAAGCTATTAAAGAGAATTGAAATCTCCCATGGGAACAACCATCTTCCTCACCATCCTATATTCTTATCTCTCTCACACACACTCTCTCCTCTTGGCGACCACCAACCTCCGCCTCCAACCCTCGCCTTCTCTTTACCCTAACATGGCTAAGTCTGGGCCTCAACAATGGAAGGACCTCCCTACCGACCTCCTCACCGAGATCGCCCGCCGCTTACCGTGCTTTGTCGACCGCTTCTACATGTCGTGGGCATGCAATGATTGGTGGTTCGTAGTCCAACGCCCTCCATCTCCACGCCAGCTCCCGTGGCTCCTCCTCCCGGACCCTACCACCATGCCTCACCATCTCCTTCCCGGGACAGGCAACACACGGAAGGTATCCTTTTATTGTCTTCTCTGCAATACAGATACCCACAACATCCACATCAGGCACGCCATTGGCGGTGCACGCTTCTTTGGCTCCTATGATGGTGGTTGGCTCTTGCTTGCTCATGGACAGACCAACGGCCACACGCTCCTCAACCTCCATACTGATCGGTGCTTATTCCTCCATACTCTCTGGAGCTTAAATACTTGTAGTTTTCAATTGTTGTATAATTCGGGTACTCTATTTCTGGCACATGGATTTTCCAGATTTAGTTGAGAATAGCTTGCATGCAGAATTAGTTGGTGCTCGTGAGTTTGAACCACAACACATCCTCATTTCTATCAGCAGATAAAATAGCAAGTGTTGTTATGCGTTTTCTTAGTGTAACAACTGTTCATGTGTTAAAAGTACAGTCCATGTTAATGACCAGAATTTTATGATGATATATATAATCAGCTTTGTGTCTTCATACACTTTGAAAGAGTACGTGAAATATGAATGAATGTCAGATTGTGTAATTAAGTTAATTATTTTGCATGCAATAAATTTTTGCTCTCTTGAACCAAACACCATTGATTTATTAGGAATAGTGGCAATGTCATTCAATCAGTGAACTAGAAATAAATAAAATTATAGATTTATTAGGAATAGTCGCAATACCATTCAATTAGGGAAATAGACATAAGTAAAATTACATATTATCACAATGAATAACATATATAATAGTTGTGAAAGAATCTTGTGTTCCGTCCGAATTCCCCCCCAAAATATTGGCTATGATGCAGTTTGCTCCCAGGGTCATGATGGATTCACCCCACCAAGCACCAAAATCTATGACCTATAATTTTGTCGCATGCCCATGCTAATTGCTCCACTTCAGGCAGATGTATAAAAATATGCTGACAGAGTCCTGTGGTCATCCCAGAACCTCGAGGATATCAGATTGCATCCATATCTTTATGGGCGGAAAGGCGGAGCGTAGCGGGTGAATTAACATCTATACGCAGAAGGTGTGATTTAGGCTCATGATGCCGTCTACCTTTTAGGACACGATATCCCACATGACGGTTGCAAAACCACCACTGGACGGAGGTCAAAAGATTGGAAATTGGGACATCTGTGTAGCAGTGGAGATATCGATAGCGCCAGTGTCGGACCAAAAACTTCCAGGAGCCTGAGCAAACATGTCTAAAACACCATTTTTTTAAACAAAATCACTATAGAAAGTCAAAAAATACAGCACATTGGCTAGAAGGGATGGTAGATCCGTCCTTGGATAACAATCTCATCTTGGTGCACCCGATCTCATTGTAATAGGTGCACCCGATGGAAATTTGTAATTAACCTCATTGTGAGAAGTGCAGCCGATAGAAAGTTGTAGTATTGCAACAAAAGTGCTTACATAGTAGTACTCTTTTTAATACTTGGACATTGAATCCTATTTATTGGATGAGAACTTGGATATTTATTCAATTATTATGGGTCCACGCAATAAAGAATAGCAAAAAAATCCTTATAAATGCCTACTATTTGGATGTGCATCTAATTAAATCTTGCCTATCATAGTGATATCTATTTAAGTGTCCTTAATTCGATTGTTTTCGATCAATCTCAAGCCACCAACTCACCAAAGTCCACACAAACCTTCTCGCCATCCAAGATCCAGATCTTCATCAATCATGAGGACATGCACTCTCCTCCTCCTCGTTGTGGCCATGACGATCTACGCCATCGGCACACCCGCCACAGGCTGCGGTGAGTCAGTTGGGACAATTGGCGGATAAGAAGCTTCCGAAAATCTGGACAAACATGTCTAAACCAGTTATTTTAACAAAATTTATGTAGAAAGTCAAAAAATACAAGGCAACGCCCTGGCTGAAGGGATGGTAGATCCACCCCCAGAATAGCGATCTCATCTTGGTGCACCCAAATATAAATTTGTAATTAACCTCATTTTAATAGGTGCACCTGATGGAAATTTATAATTAACCTCGTTGTAACAAGTGTAATATTGCAACAAAAATGCTAACATGAGTACTTCTTTTAATATTTGGACACTGGATCCAATTTATCCCTACGTAGATGTGTAATAAAAAGATGCAATTAATCTCTTCCTTCAAAAATGGTATTTGGATATTCATCCAATTATTACGGATCCATGCAATAAAGAATTGCAATTAATGTCTTATAAATGCATGCTATTTGGATATGCATCCAATTAAATCTTGCCTATCATAGTGATATCTATTTAGGTGCCCGTGTTCTAGATCAAGCTCACACCACCAACTCACCAAAGTCCATACAAACCATCTGGCCATCACAAGATCCAAATCTCCATCAATCATGAGGACTTGCACCTTCCTCCTCCTCCTTGTCGCTGCGACGATCTACGCCATCGGCACACCTGCGACAGGCTGCGGTGAGTCATTTGGGACATTGTCATACATGACATCGCTAGAAGATGGATGGGAACCTATCCCGGACATCAACGACCCACATATTCAGGAGCTCGGTGGCTGGGCAGTTTCGGAGTTCCTCAAACACGTGAACTGCTTGATCAAGTTCAGCAAGGTGGTGAGCGGCAAGGAGCAGATCGTGTCCGGCATGAACTACATGCTTGTCATCGACGCGTCGGATGTCGGTAGTGGAAAAATTAGCAGGTACAATGCGGAGGTGTACGAGCAGGAGTGGACCAATACACGGAAGCTCGTATCCTTCAGCAAGGCCAAATAGGTGGTGCCTTTGCTAGGAATAATAGTCGTGCCTTAAAATCTTGGTACTTGTTTTTTTATATCCAATAATTACCAAATTATCCGCATACATACATCGATATACAAAAATCGTCATTGAACAGACGAGAGAGCGTGAATCTTTTCGAAGTTCTTCAGCAAACTAACGAGATATCCGTCCATGCAATGTGCTACATGGAGCGTGGCATCACGCCTGGATCACGCACGCACCGCGGGCTAGCTGTAGCTGTCGTGTCGCTACAGAATAAATTCAAATTGACGTTTCCCCTGGCCAGGAGCTCGTTTCATGCCATTTCTTATCGCTTCCTGAATGTTTCGGAAAGAACAGCGTGAAGCGAGGTAGCGCTAGCAGCCAAAGAGGAAAGGTGGAAAAAAACCCACCTAGCCCAACGCCCCTCTCGCCCCCCGAGGGCGACGGGGCCTTGTTCCCTACCGCCGGCCTCCTCCCTCCCTCCAGCCCCTCCCCTCGTCGCCGCCGTCGGCTAAGGTCGCCGGTTAGGCTTCGGCGGCCCTTCTCTCCCCGCATCATGGAGGCAGGTTGGGGCCTCCTCCCATGGTGGCGGTGCTCCTCGGAATACTCTGGTCCGATGCGGTCGAGGGTGCTGGAGGCGGCGTCTCGCGTGGCGGAACAGGTCCCTTGGCGGCGGTACTCGCCGACTGAAGCCACGACCCAGGTCTGGGTGCCCTAGATGGGTTCGGATGGGCCTCAGATGGGCTCGAGTGGGCCGGGCGCTGCTACTATGGGGATTCCTAGAGGTGGCGGCGATGACTAGTTAAGGTACGAGAATGGCGGCGTTGCAGCCTGCCTATTGCAGCAGGACGGTAGGGGCTTTACGGGCACATCTGGGTCCAACCGGGCCTGCTTGGGCCTGGTGTGCCCCCGCTGCTCTGTCCGGTCGATGACTGCCTCTCGACGGTGGAGATGGGTCGTCCCTCCCGTGTGGCTGCGAGGATGCTGTTTCTCGTCCTGGCGGTGGAGATGAGTCGATGACTGCCTCTCGACCGTAGGTCTAGCATGAATTTTGGCCGCTGGAGGGGGATATCCTCACGAGCCACCCCAGAGGGCCTCTCGAGGAGAGAGCCGTAGGGCAAATGATTATCCTGTTGGCCCCTCGAGGAGGAGACCATAGGTCTAGCATGAACATTGGCCGCTGGAGGGGGATACTCTCAAGAGCCACCCCGTAGGGCCCGCGCCTGTCCTGTTGGTCACTTGAGGAGATAACCGCAGGTGTAGTGCGTTCCGACACCCCTGTTGGGCGGCGAGTGCGCTCCAAACAGGCTGCGCCGCATGTGCTCGTTGGTTTCATTATGTATCATGCAAGGATTTAAAGCACCGGGAACCGTGAATGAGGTGACTTATCGCTGGAGCTAGTTCGCAAGTTTAGACCTCGACACTTTAGGCCCTGGTGTTGATAGTAGTGGTTCAGCGGTAGGCACTGTCCTAGCCCCCGCTCGTGTTGTAGATAAACGGGAACATGGCAAGCACATGGGTGGAGAAAAAACTTTCGCAAAAACCGAAGGCATCTTATGAAGAGGCAAAAAAATCAATAGGTGTTTTTTTCGATCGTTTGGCTGGGCGCCACTGAGTCTGCATAAGGCTCCACAAAACCAGGTTTCGAAGGAAAGAGAAAGGTCGAATATCACCTAGGGAGCATGCTCGGAGCGCTTTGTTCGGAGCGTGTGACGCGGCTGCCTCGACAGCACTAGGGCGGCATCAGTTCGTCCACTTCCTTGTTGGCGAACGATCAGGCCTCCTACGCTGTATCTCCTTGGAGCCCCCGGCACCCCCTTTGCCAGGGGCTCCACTCCACTCATGGACGACTTGTCTATCACCGTGCTCCTCACCTCTCTCGTGCCTCCTCTGGTCGTCGTACTCCTTCCTTATCTCCTTGACTTTGAGGCATTCATCGGTGTCGTGTCCCCACCTTTCGTGGAAGGCGCAGCACAGATGAGGGTCGGTGGTGCTGCCCGACGCTTCCTTTGGGGGGTGCCTCCGCTTGACCCCTATTTCACGACCGCCGAGGGTTTAATTTCACTCGTGACCCTATGGGAGGATGGCACCAGCCGAGTCTCATCGCGTGGGGGGGGGGGGTCCACTTCCGCCCCCGCGCACAAGTCGGTCGCCATGTAGAGCTCGGCCATGGTAGACAGGTTCTCCCCACGGTGACTGATGAGTCCAAAATTGAAGCATATTTACCTTTCGATTTTGTATAAGTAGAGTAGGGATTTTTGTATTTCACTGTGTTTGCACGCACCTTTTTGTCCTTGTTTCGACAGGATCCCGAATCATTATGTCTTATATGAACATATCAATTGGAATTGTCATATTATGCTATAATATGATATTTTTAAGTGATAAAAGTTATTTTATGGATTTACCTTCACTCCTGGGAGAACACCAAACGAGGGGGCTTGTTCGTCTGCGGTACCAAAGTTGGCAGGCCAGCGCATGGCAGTACCTAAGTTGCCTGAAATTACCGCGTTTCGAAAAGTTGGGCCGCCAACTACTGAGAGAGGCCATTTCGAGGCAACCTCATCTCACCCCTGCCAAATTCAAACATTCCGTTAAACTGCCCCGTGAAGTAGACGGTCGGAACCCTCATGTCGGTCATCTGTCCGTGACGCGGGCGCCAACGCGGCAACCTCTTAGGCAAATCGAGTAGCTAAGTGGATTGGATGCGTTGACCAATTTCACAAATCCATTCCCAGCTTTCCCCTAGCACCGGCAGCGTCGGAATCCACCCTCCAGGCAGGACGATCCCTTCGGACATTTGACTTCTGGCGCCAAGTTGTTGCGCCTAGTTGCTGCGCCCAGTCGCTGATCCCGAGCTCCAATGGCGCATGCCGTAGCCGCCGTTGCGAGGCTCTAGCCCGCCTCCGCCGCCGACGAGCCGAGCAGCTCGGAGGATGGCAGATACTACTATCAAGAAAGAAGAAGTTCTGTCTACAAGCGGGTGATCTACCCTTCTCTTTGCTATTCGCACTAGTTACAACTGCTAGCTGGCTACTGAACCTCAAATTGTTTGTTAGCCCAATGCTAACAAACATATTTTGTCCATAGTTTTCTGTCAAGTGGGATCTGCGCGGACCCCCTTACCTGGTTACGGTAGTCCTCTATAGGTACGACTCTAAGGGCAAGTGGTATGGAAGCCATTATTTCACGATGGAAGAAGCGCCTGCGCAGATCTGCAATATATCTGGTATGGTTGCTGCTCTGCGTAATCATGTTGAATCATGGCCGAAGCAGACAGCAAAGTTCAGCTTCATGGATGAACGTGGCATCATGGTTCCTATAAGGTGTGACAGTCAGCTAATTGGGTTGATGAAAAGGTATGCTTCGGCTGCCATGTTTGACCTGAAATGTCATGTACTGGATATGAAAGCTGCTGCAACTGGGAGTCACCCTTCTATTCTTGGACAGGGTGGTTGCTCGAACCCAATTAGCTCCTGGTAAGCAAAGGTCTCTTGGGGTTCGTATATTTGTGCTGAATTGTAATTTTTGTTTTATTTACTCTACAGATATTGGGCAGTTACGCAACAATCTTGTTTTTTTGACAGGAAGGGCCACAAGGTTAGAAACATGACTGCCGGGTCAGTCATTTTGCTGCCCAAAGAAATTAAAAATGAGTGGAAAGATGTCATTTTGCTGCCCGAAGAAATTAAAAACGAGTGGAAAGATGATGCTGCACACGATTCTGGTGCCCATTGTCCCGGCGATGCAGAGTACGTGAAGCTAAGAAAATTGGCACCGAGGAAGAGGAAGATGGCAGGAAATGAAGAAACCATTGGACGTGAAGGCTTGGCACCCAGGCTGCGGAAGAAGGCAGCTGGCAATGAAGATGCATAGTAATGTGTTGAACTTGAACCTATATATGTAGTTCTATTAAATTCTGATCGCTCTGTGTGTGACACGTTGCTGGGCGAAACAATCTACCCACGTTCTCTGAGTAAAATTTACCGCGACTTAGGGTTTGGAAATGCTCGAGTCAGTAGTTGAATCCGAAATTGTGATTGTGCCACTGCTATATGAAAACAAGGATCCACCGGTTCCACGATTGCTGAGGGGCAGGAGGTCTCCAAATACGACGGAATGTAAGTGACATATAAATAAATTATTTAAGCTACCACACTCCACGAAGCAGCAACTTATTTCAGATACTGCACACCGACGTGGCAACATAAACAACAACGTTCTCACCGATAATACCCAGATGAGGAGGAAATGGGTACCACTTTCTGGCCTAATCTTGAGCCCGTCTATCTCACCGCCTCTCTGCTCCTACATCCCCTGCATCTGGCGAAGCTCCCGGATCTCCAGTAACCGGGTGTACGTGCTTCCACTTTATAAATTGTGGTTGTGCCATTTGCATGCGGCACAATCCACGTAGATTACGTTTAAACAAACCACCAATATCAGAATACACTAGTAGAAAATGTGTCTTTGGTCTACGGTCACGTTCCCAATCTGGGACAGAGATCTAAATCGAGGCAGAAATTGATCTAAATCACAAATTCTTCCACAAATTAATCGAGACAGAGATCTAAATCGAGGCATTTCATTACTTCAACCACAAATTCTTCTAAACAAAGGTGCGATTTCACATCCAACATTAATTCAACCACTAGTCAACAATTTCACTTCCGCTGCCACTGTCCTCCGAGCCACCGGCTTCCTCGTCGCTGTCGGACGGAACCTCCACGATGTTCGCATTGTTCACGAGACGGAGCACCTCTTCGCGTCGAGCGGTGGCGATGACGGTGTACTTGGTCTGTCTAGGGACGGACCAGAACCTCTCCCGCCCTTCTCGGTCGCGGAGATCCCGGTGCACCACGCGCCCGTCAACGACGCGGTTGCCAATCTTGGCCTTCCGCTCCTTCTTGAACAGCGCCGGCCAGTACGGGCTGGCCGCCGCGTACCTAGGTAGCTCCCTCTTCCACGCGGGCATCTGGCGGCGGCGTGCCTCGATTTCGCTCTCCATCTCGGCTCGGCCAGGTAGCGGAGCCACCGGCACCCCCGCAGAGCTGATGCGCCATCCGTGGGGCACCTTCACGGCTGGCGGCGCGAGGATGTCGAAGTTCGTGAACATCACTGCCTCGTACAAGTTCAGATCGGGCATCTCCATGGAGGCACAGTGGAGATTGGAGAGGACGAGGGGATGGACGACGAAGCGACGCGCTGTGGCGCCTCCTATTTGTACACGAGGACGACGAAGCGACGGTCAGACAAAAGAAGTTATGCGGGGTCAGACAAAAGAAGTAATGCAGGGTCAGAGCAATTTTTTTCCTCCCTGGAATCCAGGACCAATAGTTCAGACCGCTAGGTCAACAAGTACAAATATTACAACTTAAAAAGGCACGGAGCTTAAGCTAAATAGAACTAGTTATCACACATCTCCTTGATCTTCCTAATCTTGGCCCGATGCGCATCTTCCTGCGAGAGCAAGGATCGAATTGTCTGCTCCTTCCTTTTAGCATCTTCCTTGCACAACTTCAATTGTTTCTCTGCATTTTTCCTCATGCACTTGTGAATACTCGTAGTTCTGTACTGCAGGACTTTGGCCTGGTGGAGATCATTCCTTGCTTGAGTCAGTTCTTGCTCTGCTTTAGCCTTCACGGCCAACGCCGCGTCCCTCTCCTTCTCGACTTTGATAACCTTGTCTTGCAACCACCTGAGATCTCGCTTATGCTTGGTCGTGTCAACTGGTTCCCATAGCTTCGTCTCAACACTCTCAAGAAGTGAGATGAATACGGATTCTTTCAACTCGACGGTCATTTCCCATAGTTTGTCCAGTGTTTTCTGCATCTATTTGGGCCACTCTGGATCTACCCATTTGACAACACCGCAACTTCTGCCTTGCATCATTGCACGATGTCCTTGACACCATAGAAACCTCCTGCCTGCGTTTCGTCCTTTGAAGGCTACAAATGTTGCGGGCACATATCCATGTTTACATACTAGAGGACTGTCTTCATCCTCTAAATTATGATAGTCGGAGTCATACATCGTCTGGTTGGTCTCACACATCATACGCACATGAGTAAACAGATTAGATCTATCTCAAAAAATAGATAACTAGCCATAGATGATAGAAATAGAGATGAGACGACTCACATCGAAATCACCGTCCCTGTCGTCACGACGCGTTTCCTCGCCATCTCCCCTTGAACCCATGGCGAGAGGGGAGGGAGGGTGGCTGCCGGAGAGGGGATTGGGATGGAGGCGCCGTCGGCTTGCGGCTACGGCAGGATGGTAGTGAAGTGGGGAAAGTGGCTTCGAGGGTAAGGAAAAGAAGTACGGGGAGGAAGAGAAGTAATGGGGACGTGACACTGGGATGTGGCCCACTGAACTCGTGAGACATGACACTCGCAACAGGGGAGCGCCCGGTGTTGCCAGTTTGTCTAGAGCAAGCGTGGACAATCATGCCACAGAACAGCCTATTCACGGATCGCTCTCACGAAGACCATCCCAATCGTCCAAGTGCCCCAATCGAACGGTATGTAACAATCGTCAAGCAGAACAACTGTGTTAGGGCGTGCCTTCTAGAAGACTCAGTCTAACGGCTACCCATGCAATGACACTGGTGTATCCATGTGTGGTTTGTGAAAAGAAGAGACATGCAATCAAACTAGGTGGATCCATGTGTGGTTTATGGAAGTAACAGACATGCAATGACTCTAGCTGTGATTCATGAAAAGAACTGACATGCAGTGACACTGGGTGTGGTTCATGAAAAGAACAGACATGCAATGACACTAGTGGATCCTTATGTGGTTCATGAAAAGAACAAACATGCAATGACACTGGTGGATCCTTATGTGGTTCATGCAAAGAACATACATGCAATGACACTGGTGGATCCTTATGTGGTTCATGAAAAGAACACACATCCAATGACACTGGTGGATCCTTATGTGGTTTGTTTAGAGGAACAAACATGCAATGACACCGGTGGATCCACGTGTGGTTCATGAGAAGAACACACATCCAATGACACTGGTAGATCCTTATGTGGTTCATGAAAAGAACAGACATGCAGTGACACCGGGTGTGGTTCATGAAAAGAACAGACATGCAATGACATTGGGTGTGGTTCATGAAAAGAATAGACATCCAATGACTCTAGCTGTGGTTCATGAAAAGAACAGACATGCAATGACACTGGGTGTGGTTCATGTAAAGAACAGACATGCAATGACACTAGTGGATCCTTATGTGTGGTTCGTGAAAAGAACATACATGCAATGACACTGGTGGATCCTTATGTGGTTTGTTTAGAGGAACAAACATGCAATGGCACTTGTGGATCCATGTGTGGTTCATGAGAAGAACACACATCCAATGACACTGGTGGATCCTTATGTGGTTTATTTAGAGGAACAGACATGCAATCACACTAGGTGGATCCACGTGTGGTTCATGAGAAGAACACACATCCAATGACACTGGTAGATCCTTATGTGGTTCATGAAAAGAACATACATGCAGTGACACCGGTGGATCCATGTGGTTCATGAAAAGAACACACATGCACTGACACTGGTGGATCCTTATGTGTGGTTCATGAAAAGAACAGACATGCAATGACACTGGTGGATCCATATGTGGTTTGTCAGGAGAACACACATGCAATGACATTGGGTGTGGTTCATGAAAAGAACAGACATGCAATGACACCGGTAGATCCTTATGTGGTTCATGAAAAGAACAGACATGCAATGACATTGGGTGTGGTTCATGAAAAGATTAGACATGCAATTACACTGGTGGATCCTTATGAGTGGTTCATGAAAAGAACAGACAGGCAATAACACTGGTGGATCCATATGTCGTTTGTCAGGAGAACACACATGCAATGACATTGGGTGTGGTTCATGAAAAGAACAAACATGCAATGACACTGGTAGATCCTTATGAGGTTTGTCAGGAGAACACACAAGCAATGGCATTGGGTGTGGTTCATGAAAAGAACAAACATGTAATGACACTGGTAGATCCTTGTGTGGTTCAAGAAAAGAAAAGACATGCAATGACATTGGGTGTGGTTCATGAAAAGAACAGACATGCAATGACACTGGTGGATCCTTATATGTGGTTCATGAAAAGAACATACATGCAATGACACTGGTGGATCATTATGTGGTTTGTTTAGAAGAACACACATGCAATGACACTGGGTGTGGTTCATGAAAAGAACACACATCCAATGACACTGGTGGATCCTTATGTGGTTTGTTTAGAGGAACACACATCCAATGACATTGGGTGGATCCACATGTGGTTCATGAGAAGAACACACATCCAATGACACCGGTAGATCCTTATATGATTCATGAAAAGAACAGACATGTAGTGACACCGGACGTGGTTCATTGTAAGAACAGACATGCAATGACACTGGGTGTGGTTCATGAAAAGAATAGACATCCAATGACTAGCCGTGGTTCATGAAAAGAACAGACATGCAATGACACTGGGTGTGGTTAATGAAAAGAACAAACATGCAATGACACTAGTGGATCCTTATTTGTGGTTCATGAAAAGAACAGACATGCAATGACACTGGTGGATCCATATGTGGTTTGTCAGGAGAACACACATGCAATGACATTGGGTGTGGTTCATGAAAAGAACAGACATGCAATGACACTGGTAGATCCTTATGTGGTTCATGAAAAGAACAGACATGCAATGACATTGGGTGTGGTTCATGAAAAGATTAGACATGCAATTACACTGGTGGATCCTTATGTGTGGTTCATGAAAAGAACACACATCCAATGACACTGGTGGATCCTTATGTGGTTTGTTTAGAGGAACAGACATGCAATGACACCAGTGGATCCACATGTGGTTCATGAGAAGAACACACATCCAATGACACTGGTAGATCCTTATGTGGTTCATGAAAAGAACATACATGCAGTGACACCGGTGGATCCATGTGTGGTTCATGAAAAGAACACACATGCACTGACACTGGTGGATCCTTATGTGTGGTTCATGAAAAGAACAGACATGCAATGACACTGGTGGATCCATATGTGGTTTGTCAGGAGAACACACATGCAATGACATTGGGTGTGGTTCATGAAAAGAACAGACATGCAATGACACCGGTAGATCCTTATGTGGTTCATGAAAAGAACAGACATGCAATGACATTGGGTGTGGTTCATGAAAAGATTAGACATGCAATTACACTGGTGGATCCTTATGAGTGGTTCATGAAAAGAACAGACAGGCAATAACACTGGTGGATCCATATGTCGTTTGTCAGGAGAACACACATGCAATGACATTGGGTGTGGTTCATGAAAAGAACAAACATGCAATGACACTGGTAGATCCTTATGAGGTTTGTCAGGAGAACACACAAGCAATGGCATTGGGTGTGGTTCATGAAAAGAACAAACATGTAATGACACTGGTAGATCCTTGTGTGGTTCAAGAAAAGAAAAGACATGCAATGACATTGGGTGTGGTTCATGAAAAGAACAGACATGCAATGACACTGGTGGATCCTTATATGTGGTTCATGAAAAGAACATACATGCAATGACACTGGTGGATCATTATGTGGTTTGTTTAGAAGAACACACATGCAATGACACTGGGTGTGGTTCATGAAAAGAACACACATCCAATGACACTGGTGGATCCTTATGTGGTTTGTTTAGAGGAACACACATCCAATGACATTGGGTGGATCCACATGTGGTTCATGAGAAGAACACACATCCAATGACACCGGTAGATCCTTATATGATTCATGAAAAGAACAGACATGTAGTGACACCGGACGTGGTTCATTGTAAGAACAGACATGCAATGACACTGGGTGTGGTTCATGAAAAGAATAGACATCCAATGACTAGCCGTGGTTCATGAAAAGAACAGACATGCAATGACACTGGGTGTGGTTAATGAAAAGAACAAACATGCAATGACACTAGTGGATCCTTATTTGTGGTTCATGAAAAGAACAGACATGCAATGACACTGGTGGATCCATATGTGGTTTGTCAGGAGAACACACATGCAATGACATTGGGTGTGGTTCATGAAAAGAACAGACATGCAATGACACTGGTAGATCCTTATGTGGTTCATGAAAAGAACAGACATGCAATGACATTGGGTGTGGTTCATGAAAAGATTAGACATGCAATTACACTGGTGGATCCTTATGTGTGGTTCATGAAAAGAACACACATCCAATGACACTGGTGGATCCTTATGTGGTTTGTTTAGAGGAACAGACATGCAATGACACCAGTGGATCCACATGTGGTTCATGAGAAGAACACACATCCAATGACACTGGTAGATCCTTATGTGGTTCATGAAAAGAACAGACATGAAGTGACACCGGGTGTGGTTCATGAAAAGAACAGACATGCAATGACACTGGGTGTTGTTCATGAAAAGAATAGACATCCAATGACTCTAGCTGTGGTTCATGAAAAGAACACACATGCAATGACACTGGGTGTGGTGCATGAAAAGAACAGACATGCAATGACACTGGTGGATCCTTATGTGTGGTTCATGAAAAGGACATACATGCAATGACACTGGTAGATCCTTATGTGATTTTTTTAGAGGAACAAACATGCAATGACACTGGTGGATCCATGTGTGGTTCATGAGAAGAACACACATCCAATGACACTGGTGGATCCTTATGTGGTTTGTTTAGAGGAACAGACATGCAATCACACTAGGTGGATCCATATGTCGTTTAAGGAAGTAATAGACATGCAATGACACTGGTAGATCCTTATGTGGTTCATGAAAAGAACAGACATGCAATGACATTGGTGGATCCATATGTGGTTTGTCAGGAGAGCACACATGCAATGACATTGGGTGTGGTTCATGAAAAGAATAGACATGCAATGACACTAGTAGATACTTATGTGGTTCATGAAAAGAACAGACATGCAATGACATTCGGTGTGGTTCATGAAAAGAATAGACATGCAATGACACTGGTGGATCCTTATGTGTGGTTCATGAAAAGAACACACATCCAATGACACTGGTGGATCCTTATGTGGTTTGTTTAGAGGAACAGACATGCAATGACACCGGTGGATCCACGTGTGGTTCATGAGAAGAACACACATCCAATGACACTGGTAGATCCTTATGTGGTTCATGAAAAGAACAGACATGCAGTGACACCGTGTGTGGTTCATGAAAAGAACAGACATGCAATGACACTAGGTGTTATTCATGAAAAGAATAGACATCCAATGACTCTAGCTGTGGTTCATGAAAAGAACACACATGCAATGACACTAGGTGTGGTTCATGAAAAGAACAAACATGCAATGACACTGGTGGATCCTTATGTGTGGTTCATGAAAAGAACATACATGCAATGACACTGTTGGATCCTTATGTGGTTTGTTTAGAGGAATAAACATGCAATGACACTGGTGGATCCATGTGTGGTTCATGAGAAGAACACACATCCAATGACACTAGTGGATCCTTATGTGGTTTGTTTAGAGGAACAAACATGCAATCACACTAGGTGGATCCATATGTGGTTTATGGAAGTAACAAACATGCAATGACACTGGTAGATCCTTATGTGATTCATGAAAATAACAGACATGCAATGACATTGAGTGTGGTTCATGAAAAGAATAGACATGCAATGACACTAGTGGGTCCTGAAGGAAATATGCCCTGAGAGGCAATAATAAAGTTGTTATTATATATTCCTGATACATGATAGATGTTTATTCTACATGCTAGAAATGTATTGATTCGGAAACATCAATACATGTGTGTTTAATAAACAAAAAGGGTTCCTAGACATGCCTCTCTTATAGACTAGCTTGTTGATTAACAGGATGATCAAGGTTTCCTGATCATGGACATTGGATGTTGTTAATAACAAGGTCACACCATTGGTGGAATGATGTGATGAACATTCATCCGAAGTATAGCATTACGATCAAGTCATTATGTTTATATTGCTATAACATCATATGAAGTAATCTTTATCAGTAGACCATGAGATCATGTTAATTGCTAACACCGGAAGAGTATCTTGATAACATCAAACGTCACATCGTAACAGGGTGAGTATAAAGATGGGTTCAGTACTACGAAGGTGTTATGTTGAGGCTCATGGATCAAGAGTGGAATTTGTCAATCCAGATGACGGATAGATATACTCTGGGCCCTCTCGGTGATATCACATTAGGATAGCTTGCAAGCAAGTGATGTGATCACTAGAATGTTATATCACGGGAACGAGGCATGTCGGTAACGAGATCAAACTAGGTATGGAGATACCGATGATCGAATCTCGGACATGTAATATATCGAGAGACAAAGGGATTTAGTTACAAGCGTTAAAGGTTCTCACGATCACAGGAGTCATCGTTGAATGTGTAGGAGTCAGTACGGATCTCCACGTCCCGCTGCTGATTATTGATCGGAGAAGGGTCTTGATCATGTCTGCATTATTCGCGAACCGTAGGGTGGCACACTTAAGAGTTACCGGACACCATTTTGGAGCACATATGTTTCAGACGAAAGAATTGCAAAGCGCAGGAATTGTTTCAATAGAAACCGGAAATTGTTTCGGGTGAAATTGCAGAAGGTGGTTCTGCATGTGATATTGAAATATTGCAAGGGGCTATATGTGAATGTTTTTTAATTAAATTAATTAACCAAATTCTGAATAAATTTAATAAAAAAGAGTTTTATTAAATGAGAGAGCATTAAATTTGGAGAAATTTAATGCATTTAAAGTGGAGACTTTAAAAGGGAATGTGAAGAGGCATTTTAATGTGGAGGGGTTACCACACATGAATGGGGGAGGTGAGGGGTCACCCCCCCATGCGCCGGCCATGGAGAGAGGGGGCACCCCCCTCCTCCTATAAAATGCCACCCATTCCCTCCTTCATCCTCACCCCTCCTTGTGAAGGATCTCTCTCCCCCTCTAGAATTATTCCCCCATGGTTTCGGATTAGCGAGATACATGTTCCCGGTGGCATTTCGTCTAGAAGGAGTTGCTGCTTCCGCTGAATCGCTGGAGCGAGGAGGTGGAGGTTTTCCGGTGGCTTGAATGTGTGTGCGAGTGCGGATGCGCTGCTGAGTTGCGGCGCTCGGACTTCCTCACGATCTTGAGATCGACAAGAGTACGACTACATCAACCACGAGTTCCTACTCGTTAACAAAGCTCGTTGTCTACGAGGGTAAGTTCTCGTTGGATGTATGTCCACCCGTTGCTTTGTACCTAGTAGATAGATCTTGGCGTGTAGTTAACACCGTAGGAATTTTTTTGTTTTCTTTGATGCGGACCCAACAGATCCTTATGTGTGGTTCATGAAAAGAACAGACATGCAATGACACTGGTGGATCCTTATGTGGTTTGTTTAGAAGAACACACATGCAATGACACTGGGTGTGGTTCATGAAAAGAACACACATCCAATGACACAGGTGGATCCTTATGTGGTTTGTTTAGAGGAACAGACATGCAATCATACTAGGTGGATCCATATGTGGTTTATGGAAGTAACATACATGCAGTGACTCGAGCTGTGATTCATGAAAAGAATAGACATGCAATGACACTGGTAGATCCATGTGTGGTTCATGGGAAGAACACACATTCAATGACACTGGTGGACTCTAGCTGTGGTTTGTTTAGAATAACACACATGCAATGACACTGGTGGATCCATGTGTGGTTTATGAGAAGAACACACATCCAATGAACTCTAGTTGATCTATCTTGGCATAATTTGATGTATTCCACGATGTATTTCATTGTACAAGACACTTTCCATTTTTATACTACTCAATTTTGCCCTTGGTTTTATGTGTACTACTTAGTTTTGCCCCCCTCTCTATCTTTCGTAGAAGCCCAAACATGTGATCACCCTGTCTGCTACTCCCTAATTGGTTGTCACAGTTGTGACGCGGATCGTGCGCACCAACCGTTGATTCTGTGCGATCCAACAATGATTGTTGCACACGTCTGATGACCCACAAGTATAGGGGGTGTATCACAGTATTTTCGAGGGAAGTGAAACCCAATTTATTGATTCAACACAAGGGGAGCCAAAGAATATTTATCAGCCTTAACAACTGAGTTGTCAATGACACTGCACCTGGAAACAATCTTGCTCGCAGCAGTTTATCAGTAGCAACAGTTTTGCAGTAGGAATAGTAAAGTAACAGTAGTAGTAAAGCAAAGACAGTAGTAACAAAAGCAGTAAACAGTGGGATTCGAGTGCGGTAGGCATGGGGATGGATGGACGGGCGTTGCATGGACAAGACAATCCACATAGCAATCAGAATATAGGGCAATTGCAGATAAATAAGATAAAGCATCCAAGTACTAGAAAATCCTAGGCATGTGTTCCATATGTAGTCATATGTGCTCGCAATGAGAACTTGCACAACATCTTTTGTCCTGCTAGCCCGTTTGCAGCGGGGCCTCTAGGGAACTACTGGCAATTAAGGTGCTCCTTTTAATAGAGCACCGGAGCAAAGCATTAACACTCTGTGAACACACGTGATCCTCACATCAAAGCCTTTCCCTTCCGGTTATCCCGATTTCTATCACTTTGGGGCAATAGGTTCCGGACAACGACGTGTGTATACAACTTGTAGATAAGACCAGAAACAATACTATCATAATGAATCAATAATACGTTCAGATCTGCAATCATGGCACTCGGACCCTAGTGACAAGCATTAAGCACAACAAGTCGCAACAAAGTCATAAAGCACTAATAAAAGATACTAGGCACCATGCCCTAACAATCTGATGCCATTACATGAACAATCTCATCCAATCCCTACCATCCCCATAGCCTACAGCGGGGGATTACTCACTCATAGATGGGGGAAACATGGATGGTCGATGGAGAAGCGATGGTGATGATGATGGCGATGATCTCCTCCAATTCCCCGTCCCGGCAGGGTGCCAGAACGGAGTTTCTGGTGCTGTTCCGTGGAATCTGGTGGTGGCGGCGGAGCGAACTCCTTCTAGAAAAACGTTGAACCCCCCAAAGTTTTTAGGTAAGAAGGCTCCTTATAGGCGAAGAGAGAGGCCGAGGGGGGTGCCTAGGGGGCCCACACCATCCCCTGGCGCGGCCTGGCCTGGCCCACGCCACCAGGTGGTGTGGCCACCCCAGGTCTCTTCTCCGTCTCGTATTCTGGCTCCTGGAGTCTTCGGGTGAAATAGGATTTTTGGCATATTTTCCGGGATTTTTCCTGATAGTTGATTTTCTGCACAAAAAGTAGACACCAAGGCAATTCTGCTGAAAACAGCGTCAGTCCGCATTAGTTGCATCCAAATCACACAAGTTTAGAGGAGAAACAATAGCAAAAGTGTTCGGGAAAGTAGATACATTTTGGACGTATCAACTCCCCCCAAGCTTAGGTTATTGCTTTTCCTCAAGCAATTCAGTTGAAAACTGAGTGCGATAAAAGAACTTTCACGAACACATTTGCTTCCTATGATGTAAATATTCTCAGCAATGTGATCAACAACTTAGATAATTCATAATAAAGAGTATGCAATTGAGTCTACTTAATAGTCATTGCAAGCTATGAAGAGATTCCAACTCAAGAATAATAAGTAGCACGAAGCACGAACATAAGCAACATTGCAATGCTCATAGAAAGGTATGATAGAGTGGTATCTCGCTTGCCTTTGATTATGAATGTCAAGGCACCTATGAAGTTCAAGTGATGACTAGAAGTAAAGATATCAAGGATACAAGCATCAAAGTCATAACACAAATAATCAAGTAATCGAACAAACATAAAGAATGACAACTATGCTCTCAAGAAGGTGCTCAAAGAATATGTGGAGACTCAACAAGTAGAAGAAAAGATTTTGAATAATTTGAAAGGCTTCCAAATGCTGAAAGTATGGTACTCGTTAGCTTTGAGCTCTCATTTCCCCTATCATAAGCATCTTGAATGTGGTTAAGGTGAAAGTGACACAACTAAGAGGATATGCTTGACAAGTTATAAATCAAAGTCTCATGCCCCTTACTTACGAAGACCGATCCTCATGCTACTCAACTTCAGTCACAAGTAAGCTCTTGTCATTGTAAGTACACACGTATCATAGAGAACCGCCAACGGGAGCTATCCCATAATCAAAATGACAAGGCAAGCAGACAATGAGCATCTCAGCGATATTTTTATTTACTATGTGCATATATTTTTATTGAGGATGCTTCATAGAATGCTCATTACGGTTATGCTGCAAGTTTCCACCATGATTAGGCATGGCTTAGGCTAGCGGCCCAGGAGTTTCTCTAACATACATACAAACTCCATGATCTTACAAGTTCCACTTTTATTTCACACCGCCGGGATCCATAAGTAAAAGAACATGATATCAGCTAGGTACAAGTACTAATGAAATGTTGAAAGCGGTCCCCATGATACATGGTTCTGCTAACTTCAACTCATAAAGCGCAAGCATATACGCAACAAAGAAGGACGCAATGGTTCAGGTTTATTAAGTGCAAGAAAATAAAGTGTGCCATCAAGTTCATGAGAGCTTTACTAACTAACTTTCTCATAACAAGCAAACATTTTATTCGGAAGAAAACAAGGCACATTGAATATGCACGGAGGTAGCAAATGATGCTAATGGGTAGGTATGGTGGACACTTTGGAAATATTTGGTTTAGGGAGTTGGGAACTTGAGTAAAACATACTCAGCGAAAGTGAAGGCTAGCAATAGTAAGGGAGCAACAAACGAGAGAGCAATAGCTGTCATTATCATGCTTGCAACAAAACAGGACTACTCATGGCATGAAAGTGATTCAAGATCCTCAAGGCAAAATAATTCATCAAGGCTTAAATGATTATCACAGTCATGTGCATGCGTGAGCATGTGCCAAGTCAATCAAATGAAACATTCATAGGAGGATACCACGGTGTCATACCAATTTATGAATAGAGCAATGCAAGCAAACATTCATGAGACATGCTACAAACTATTAGTGGGCTGGAGCTAATCACAAGAAAGCAAGAACTACTAAGCATCCAAAGATAACATACACCCTACATGAACGGACTAAGCAAGCTCACAATGATGAGTATATGTAAAAAAATGAAGACAAATAGAGTTCGTTACCAGCCTCTTACCACGCCTCAAGTTGTCATTAATCCTCATTATTGCTCTTCACTTGTGTGGCTTGAATAATAATATGAAACCAATAATCCACTGAGAACTGCCGAACCCTGTAGCAAACTCACAAAAACCAAAGAAGAACGACAAATATTTTTGGTGTTTTTGATTTTTAAACAAGAACCAAAAGGGAAAAACAAACAAAGCAAAATCTTTTTGGATTTTTCGAATAGTTCAAGCAAAGAAAAAAGGGAAAAACAAACCAAGGCAAAAAGAAGAAGCAAACCAAAAAGAAACAACAAAAATATTTTTGGTCTTTTTGTGTTTTTAGAAGGCAAAAGCAAAGAAGAACGAAAACTAAAAAGAGAACGAAAACATGAATATACAAAGTACCGGCGCAACATGATATGGAGATGAGTGCGGTGTCGGCGTACCTCCCCCAAGCTTAGGCTTTTGGCCTAAGTGGGTATCAATCCCAAGCTGGCCAGGATGAAGTGTCACTGTGGTACGACGAGGAGGTACCCTCGTCCTGGTGCGAGCTCGAGTACGTCCCTCTGTAATGTGCGGAGTAATCATAGGAGGGCACATCCTCCTGGTGCTGCTCGTGGAAACCCAGCAAGCGCAGCTGCTCATCCACCTCCTCCTTGGAGCGCGACCACGATCTCCTGTCAACACTAAACAAAGCAGGCTGTAGCAAAAGGATCTCCCTTTCATCCCCGTCAGTGAAAAGCATCCTATATACTAGATTGTTCAAATCAGAGGTAGCAGTGACAAAGTGATGAGTTTTCATGGCAACAAGGTCGAGCCTCTGTGGTGCTAGCATAGCATCATCAGGATCTACTGAAAGACCTAATGCATTAATTACACGCGAGGCAATGATGCCCCCATAGATAGGCCCCCTAGCAGCTAGGCGGCGAGCAATAAGAGAGCCAAGATTGTACCGAGTATCATTGTTGAGCGCAGTAGCAAGGAAAGCTAAGTGATAGTTGGAGATATTACTAGTGTTCTCCCTACCCAATACACTAGTGGCAAGATAGTATGCAAAGTATCTAAGAGCAGGGAGTTGGATATTTCTTATCTTTCCGCGCTGCGCCACGCGGTCATCATCATTGGTCACCCTCGGTAAAGCTCCAACAAATCAGCGGGTCGCCCTTGAATTTTCTTCACGGTCCCTGTCATACGCACACCTACAATACTGCAAAATCTCTCCAAAGGCATGGTGAAGGGCATATCATAGATTTTAAAAGAGATAGTAGATTGATAGGGTGTGTTAGTAAATGAGAAGCTCTCAACAAAAGTTTTGGTGAGCGAAGCGTATTGTGCACTCTCATCTTGCATATAAGAGGTTAAGCCAACCCTCTCAATCAGTAGCAAGAAATCATCAAGAATACCTATAGCTTGTAAGAAAGTAAAACAAGGAAAAGAGGATGGGTGAGCATCCCCATCATCCCTTTCACTACCAATACGAGTTGCAATGAGATCTTCATTGTATGATGGCCTAGCTTGAGAGGCTGTTCTTGAGGGCCTCGGCCTCCTAGGTGCATCACTCTCAAATATATCTCCAAAAGTATGGTTGTTCATGCTTGGTATTCTGAAATTTAAACACCTATTAAACAAGTGATTGCAAACTAAATATAATGAAGGATTCTACTCATAGGGACTTGCAAGAGGCCTAGACATGCATCAAAACTATATCTCTAAGTATAAAACAAGCTTACAAGCTCTCATAACCAGTCACCTACAACAGCAAAATACTCAACATGTAATCCACTAAACACAAATCTACTTGGACAAGGGGAGGAGTCACATACCAAGGAACAAATGCTCCAAATTTCAGCAAGAAAGATGGCTGAGCAAGGAGATCGAATAAATCGAGAGCAAGCACAGAAAGAACGTGATTTTGAGCTATGAACTGGAGCTTACTCGAGAGAGAGAAGAGAGTGGCAGGTGAGAGAGTAAGTGGGGGGCCAGGGGTGGCCCACACCAGGGCATGGCGCCACCCAGGGCTGGCCGTGCCACCACATGGTGTGCCTGCCTGGTGGGCCCCCCTGGTACCTACCAGGTACTCCTCTGCCCCTTTTTCACGTAAAAATTTAATATGAATTTTCTGGAATTTTTCGAGACACTTTATTTTTGGGATTTTTTCAGAAATAGAAGAATGATTTTTCTGACAGACAGATTTTTTTTCTTTTGGAAACATGATGCAAAGACAAAACAAGGCTAGAACTACAGAAGTTCTAGCATGCAAGCAACTAACAACACAAAGAAAACTAAACGAAAGCAAAAACTAAAATGCAAAGGATAGAATAAACGGAGATAATCATAGTGAACACATTGTTTTGTTCAATGGAATCCTTTTGCTAGCAAGGTTGATCAAGTCTTGCTACCAAAACAATTGCATATGAGACAAAACTTTGTACTCCACTAATGATTATTTTACCTTAACCTTGATAGCAATGGTCCCAATCATAATAGTTTCAAATTTTTCTCTTGGTATGGGACAATATATTTCTCCAACTTGAATGCCTTCAACATGTTCAATTGAATTCAAACCATAAGTACTTTCAATCTTCTTGGGGAAATAGATAGTATGTTCCTTGTCATTAACATTGAAGGTCACCTTTCCTTGATTACAATTAATAACAGCTCCTGCAGTATAAAGAAAAGGTCTCCCAAGAATAATAGACATATTATCATCTTCAGGCATTTCAAGCACAACAAAATCAATTAGTATCAAGCAATTTTGAGCCACTTGAACATGTACATCCTCACATATACCCACAGGGATAGTGGTAGATTTATCAGCCATTTGCAAAGATATATCAGTCGGTATTAATTTTTCAAGTTGAAGCCTCTTATAGAGAGAGAAAGGCATAACACTAACTCCAGCTCCCAGATCACACAAAGCAGTTCTAACATAACTGTTCTTAATAGAGCAAGGGATAGTTGGAATCCCTAGCTCTCCAAGTTTCTTAGGAACCTTACCATTGAAGGAATAATTAGCAAGCAAAGTAGAAATTTCTTCATTAGGGATCTTCCTTTTATTCGAGACAATGTCCTTCATATACTTTGAGTAAGGAGGCAATTTAATAGCATCAGTAAAAGGAATTTGCAAGAATAAAGGCTTCATCCACTCACAAAACTTATTATAGTGTTTATCTTCCTTTGACTTGTGTTTCTTATCAGGGAAAGGCATAGGTTTTTGGACCCAAGGTTCTCTTTCACTACCATGTTTCTTAGCAATAAAATCTTCTTTAGTGTATTTAGTAGTCTTAGTGTGGTTTTCAGGTTCTTCTTCAACTTTTTCTTCATTAGGCACTTCATTTTCTTCATTACCACTTTTAGTTTCAGCATCAGAGATAGATATACTATTAGGATCTATAGCAGGTTCAGAGGGTTCTACAACAGTTTTATGTTTCTTTTTCCTTTTCTTACGAGTAGAACCACTATTTTCAGCTTGTTGAGAATCCTGCTCAATTCTTTTGGGATGCCCCTCAGGATATAGAGGATCCTGGGTAGCAGCACCGCTTCTAGTTCTAATTTCATAAGCATTTTTTTCTTTAGCAGCATTAACTAGCAAATCATTTTGCACTTTAACGAGTTGATCTATTTGAGTTTGAACCATTTGAAAGTGTTTAACAATCATTTTAACATCATTAGAGGTTCTTTCCACAATATATTTCAACTCAACAATAGCTCTAGTGTTTTCCATTAGATGATTTTGCACCCTTTTATTAAAGTTATCTTGCTTACCAACAAAGATATCAAATTCTTCTAAGCATTGATCAGGAGGTTTAGAGTAAGGGATATCACCTTCATCAAAGTGTTGGAGAGGGTGTACCTCAATAGTGGGTGAGTAGGAAATAGGCTTACATAATTCTTCTATAGGAGGTAAATTCTTGACATCTGTGGCTTTAATTCCCTTCTCCTTAAGACATTTCTTAGCTTCCTTCATCATTTCATCATTTAATTCAATAACTCCCCTCTTCTTTGATGTTGGAATAGGCACATGAATAGATGGTTCAGGTACAATTACTTCAGGTATAGCTTGTTTAGGAGGAGTCCAATCTTCATAATTCTTGCTTATTTTAGCCATTAATTCCTCAGCTTCCTTAGGAGTCCTATTCCTGAAAACACAATCAGCGCAACTGTCTAGGTATGTCCTAGATTCTTCGTTTAGTCCATTATAAAATATATCAAGAAGCTCATTCTTAGGTAATGGACTTCCAGCCTGTGCATGAATCAGAGCACAAAACCTCGCCCAAGATTCGGGCAATACCTCTTTTTCTCCCTGTTTGAAATCAAAAAGTTCCTGCAAAATAGCATGTCTAGCACTGGGAGGAAAATATTTCTGCAGGAAAGTACTAATCAAGCACTCAGGGCTATCAATAGATCCAGGAGGCAAATTACGAAACCAAGTTTTAGCTTCTCCTTTCAGCGAAAAGGGAAAAATCTTAGTAACAAAGTAAGTACGCATCTTAATATCATCAGAAAACAAGCCACTCATGGTAGAAAGTTCA
Organism: Avena sativa; assembly: GCA_916181665.1. Classification (NCBI taxonomy): domain Eukaryota; kingdom Viridiplantae; phylum Streptophyta; class Magnoliopsida; order Poales; family Poaceae; genus Avena; species Avena sativa. The sequence continues at coordinate 484,995,245 of OV702297.1, read as the reverse complement.
TTCATATGTGCTACCGCACTTTCATTCTTAGTCCCACCAAAAGGTTCTTTCTCGACAATAGCTATGTAAGATAGATCGAGAGAGAAATCATAATCTTCATCTGTAATGTTTATGGGAGAAGCAGCAAACTTAGCAGCAGGATGTAATTTGGGTCTAATAGTACACCTCTCAAGGAGACTCTTAGCAGCGCTCCTATCATGGGTGTTCTTACATTCTTTAATAAACTCATTGGTAATCTCAACATAATCTTCTTCAATATCATAACTCTCACTAGACTCAGGTGAGCTAACAGGTGTGGTAGTGTCTTCATTAGGAGTTTCGGTATTTCCAGCTATAGTTCTAGCAATCGTAGCATCTAGGAAAGGACCTAATGAACCACTCTTATCAAGCACAGTAGAAGCAGCATCATAAGCATCAGAAGTTTCAGATTCAGCAGTAGTAGCAGTGTGTGTAGCATGTGTATGTGGTGGTGTAAGGAACTTACTCAAAACAGACGGTGAATCAAGAGCAACAGAGGTGTTCAGAACCGTACATCTTCTTGTAGTGGATGGTAAAATAGGAACCTTGCCATCACGAGACTTACCCATGATGGATGGATAGCAGCGAACAATAGAGAATCCAAGTGAACTTGATAAATAAAGCTATGCTCCCCGGCAACGGTGCCAGAAAATAGTCTTGATGACCCACAAGTATAGGGGGTGTATCGCAGTATTTTTGAGGGAAGTGAAACCCAATTTATTGATTCGACAGAAGGGGAGCCAAAGAATATTTATCAGCCTTAACAACTGAGTTGTCAATTCAGCTGCACCTGGAAACAATCTTGCTCATAGCAGTTTATCAGTAGCAACAGTTTTGTAGTAGGAATAGTAAAGTAACAGCAGTAGTAAAGCAAAGACAGTAGTAACAAAAGCAGTAAACAGTGGGATTCGAGTGCGGTAGGCATAGGGATGGATGGACGGGCGTTGCATGGACAAGATAATCCACATAGCAATCAGAATATAGGGCAATTACAGATAAATAAGATAAAGCATCCAAGTACTAGACAATCCTAGGCATGTGTTCCATATATAGTCATACGTGCTCGCAATGAGAACTTGTACAACATCTTTTGTCTTGCCAGCCCGTTTGCAGCGGGGGGGGGGGGGGGGGAACTACTGGCAATTAAGGTGATCCTTTTAATAGAGCACCAGAGCAAAACATTAACACTCCATGAACACACGTGATCCTCACATCAAAGCCTTTCCCTTCCGGTTATCCTGATTTCTGTCACTTCGGGGCCATAGGTTCTGGACAACGACGTGTGTATACAACTTGTAGATAAGACCAGAAACAATACTATCATAATGAATCAATAATACGTTCATATCTGAAATCATGGCACTCGGGCCCTAGTGACAAGCATTAAGCACAACAAGTCGCAACAAAGTCATAAAACACTAATAAAAGATACTAGGCACCATGCCCTAACAATCTGATGCCATTACATGAACAATCTCATCCAATCCCTACCATCCCCATAGCCTACAGCGGGGGATTACTCACTCATAGATGGGGGAAACATGGATGGTCGATGGAGAAGCGATGGTGATGATAATGGCGTTGATCTCCTCCAATTCCCCGTCCCGACAGGGTGCCAGAATGGAGTTTCTGGTGCTATTTCGTGGAATCTGGTGGTGGCGGCGGAGCGGAACTCCTTCTAGAAAAACGTCGAACCCCCCGAAGTTTTTAGGTCAGAAGGCTCCTTATAGGCGAAGAGAGAGGCCGAGGGGGTGCCTGGGGGGCCCACACCACCCCTGGCACGGCCTGGCTGGCCCGCGCCACCAGGTGGTGTGGCCACCCTAGGGCTCCTCTCCGTCTCTCAATCTCACTTCCAACTGGGCCCTACCGCTAGTAACTTCCATAAGTCAAGGCCCTCCCCCCTCGAGTAGATCTAACGTTGCTAGAAATTAGTTCCGCGCCACTTGCATGCAGTGGAATCGAGGTCTGCCATGAGCGTGTTTTCAATGCAGCTCTAAAGTGGAGACCGTGGCTGTTTCAGAAAAAAGGGAACCGAAATAAAAGGGTGGAGATCGTGGTAGCCCCCCGCCCACCACACGTGTCCACTCGAGGACTACAAAAGGTCCGGTGTTTATAACCCCCTCGACCTTCTTCTTCCATGAGCTCGTGTCATTTCCCCGAGTCTGTCTAGTCCCAAGACCCCAATCTACACCTGCCGCGCGTGCCGAAGCTCCCTCGTTTGCACTACCTCCTTCCCTTGGTGCGCCATGAAGCATACGCGTGGAGACGATCCGGAGGTGAAGCCAGTTGAAGGCACAACAGCAGATGGCTCGGTCGTTGCCAAGCAGGCAGAGGCGTTTTCTCCGGGCACGAACGCCGCTCGTCGCCGTGCCGTCGAGGGTGCAAACTCATCCATCCATCCAGTAGCCGTCGCTGCCGAGCAGCAGGTGGTAGCCGTCCCTGCCGAGCAGCAGTTGGTAGCCGTCGCCGCCGAGCAGCAGGTGGTAGCCGTTGCTGCCGAGCAGCAGGTAGTAGCCGTCGTCGCTGAGTAGCAGGTGGCCGACAATGTCGTGGTGCCAGCGGCAAATCTGGATGGGGGCAGACGGCAGGCGGAGGCAATCCGGTGATCTACATCGATGATCCCATCGCCGTTCAAGAAATCTTCGACGCAATCGCGGAGAATGATGAGTTCGAGGAGGAGGTCCCTGATGAGGAGTCCGAGGTACTACATTGCTAGCTTCTCTAGTCGCAGCCGCAGTTTTCACTGTTCATACATAGGATTTGCTCAATCTTGTACAGATTATTTTGCTCTTGAAGTAGGTTAGTATATATATGATTCGATCGGTTGATTGATGCATCTGCCATCTAGTCACAAAACCCCAATCCGTCTAGTCACAAAACCCCAATCTGCTTATCTGCCATCTAGTTGAGAGTTGATTTCGATACACAACAAGCCTATAACATTACATTTCTATTCCTTACTGAGCCCAATGATTCAATTTTGCCCCAAAATAGTGCAATGGCATCTGATGGTCTCGTTTTCTTAGGGATGGTTACTGGCCCTGAGGCAGCAACACATAAGCAATATAGGTTGTGCTGTTGGTATTTTGGTTCTTCGACTCCATCGCTGAAAAAAATGAGGCCCTAATTTTTTCTCTCATATGGAACCTAAATATATAATATTTGTATTGTTTCTAATCTATGAATGCGTTGTATGATGCATTTGTATATCCCTGAATATTATTTTGTACGATTACATTTCAATTTCTTATTGTGGCCAATGATTCAAATTTGCCCCAAAGAGAGGCAGACACATTGGTGTCAAATTTTTACAGGGATGAGTGAGCAAACCTGCGGCCATGTACAAGATCAATATAAGCTGTGCAATTGTTACTTGGTTCGCTTACGCCATCTCTATAGAAACTTATGAGGCTGCAATCTTTATTCTACATTCATAGAACTATGATATTTGAATTATCTATTCCATGCATTCATAGTGTATAAGAATTACATTTTAGTTTGTCACCGAGGCCGATGATTGAAATTTGCCCCAAAAGAGTTCAAGGGGAGACACGTATGATGGTGTCGTGTTTTAGGGATGGGTTGGTGAACCTGAGGCAGCAATGCACACAAACAATATAGGTTGTGCTATTGGTACTTTGGTTCCTCAACTCCATCTCTGAAACAAATTATGAGGCCCTTGATTTATTCTCATATGGAACTACATATATGATCCTTGAATTGTTTCTATCTTTTAATGATTGGTATGATGCATATATATATGAATGGTTTTGATCATAAGTATTTTTAACATGTACCTGAAGATTAATTGTTTGGTTTTTTATTTATAATTACAATATTTGGGCTTGTTTTTGTACCTGACTATGTATATCCCTGAATAATGTTTTGTACGATTACATTTCAATTTCTTATTGTGGCCAATGATTTAAATTTGCCCCAAAAGAGAGGCAGACACATTGGTGTCAGATTTTTTCAGGGACGAGTTAGTGAACGTGGGGCGATGTACAAGAACAATATAGGCTGTGCAATTGTTACTTGGTTCACTTACGCCGTCCCTGTAGAAACTTATGAGGCCTTAATATTTATTCTACATTCATAGAACTATGATATTCGAATTACCTATTCCATGCATTTAGTGTATAAGAATTACATTTTAGTTTGTCACCGAGGCCGATGGTTGAAATTTGCCCCAAACGAGTTCAAGGGGAGACACGTATGACGGTGTCGTGTTTTAGGGATGGGTTGGTGAACCTGAGGTAGCAATGCACACAAACAATATAGGTTATGCTGTTGGTACTTTGGTTCTCCAACTCCATCTCTGAAACAAAATTTGAGGCCCTTGATTTATTCTCATATGGAACTACATATATGATCCTTGAATTGTTTCTGATCTTTTAATGATTGGTATGATGCATATGTATATGAATGGTTTTTCTCATAAGTATTTTTACATGCACCTAAAGATTAATTGTTTGGTTTTTTATTTATAATTACAATATTTAGGCTTGTTTTTGTACCTGACTATGTATATCCTTGAATAATGTTTTGTACGATTACATTTCAATTTCTTATTGTGGCCAATGATTCAAATTTGCCCCAAAAGAGAGGCAGACACATTGGTGTCGGATTTTTTCAGGGACGAGTTAGTGAACCTGGGGCGATGTACAACAACAATATAGGCTGTGCAATTGTTACTTGGTTCACTCACGCCGTCCCTGAATAAACTTATGAGGCCGCAATCTTTATTCTACATTCATAGAACTATGATATTTGAATTATCTATTCCATGCATTCATAGTGTATACGAATTACATTTTAGTTTGTCACCGAGGCCGATGATTGAAATTAGCCCCAAAAGAGTTCAAGGGGAGACACGTATGATGGTGTCATGTTTTAGGGATGGGTTAGTGAACCTGAGGCAGCAATGCACACAAACAATATAGGTTGTGATGTTGGTACTTTGATTCACCAACTCCATCTCTGAAACAAATTATGAGGCCCTAGATTTATTCTCATATGGAACTACATATATGATCCTTGAATTGTTTCTGATCTTTTAATGATTGGTATGATGCATATGTATATGAATGGTTTTGATCATAAGTATTTTTAACATGCACCTGAAGATTAATTGTTTGGTTTTTTATTTATAATTACAATATTGAGGCTTGTTTTTGTACCTGACTATGTATATCCCTGAATAATGTTTTGTATGATTATATTTCAATTTCCTATTATGGCCAATGATTCAAATTTGTCCCAAAAGAGAGGCAGACACATTGGTGTCAGATTTTTTCAGGGATGAGTTAGTTAACCTGGGGCGATGTACAACAACATTACAGGTTGTGCAATTGTTACTTGGTTCGCTGACTCCATTCCTGAAGAAACTTATGAGGCCGCAATCTTTATCCTACATTCACTCTGATGCAATTATTTGTCATTGTGTTGAGATGAAATGATATATGAACCGATCAAACTATTGCTGAGATGCTTTATCTTTGATATCCACGGATATATTGTCTTACATATACATGTTGTCAATTCTTGAGTTGTAATACAATTCAATCATATGTATGAGTTCTAAGTTATGTTCTTAAAAATCAACAGGAGGATGATGATGAAGTGGACGATAGCAAGGTATCCAGGGACAACAAGAGCCGCTACGTGCTGAGGCGGTTACGGTGTGGGCTAATCCGTTTCCACCGTAGGGGGAGACTGTTTTGCCCATTCTATGGCAGAGCAATCAACGTGGACCTCAACAGCATGATCCAGCACGCGGTGGGCGTTGGCAGAGGTGGAGGCAGAAGGCATAGGCCGATTACCTTGGCGCGGCATGCAGCCTACGGCAAATTCCTCCGGGAGTATGTCAGGACTGGCATGTATCCCATCGACTAGGCTGTGGCTGCCTCCTGTTGATAAACCCCTGCCCTGCTAGGCGTCTCCGTGTCCCGGCCTCCTGCTGCAGCCCCTGCTTTTATTTTGTTCTAGTTAATTATTACATGTGTGTGGAATGTAAGACAATATATCCGTGGTGTCTCTGGTGAACCTTCTATATTAATCTACTCCTTTATATGGAGTGCCTTAAAGTTTCTAGTGTTCAATTATATTTACTGATCATGCTCATGCACACTACAAAATATTTCTAGTGCTCGATTATATTATAATTGTCAAGAAATACATCAACAAGTCAAATTGGTCGAAATTTTGTATCGAAGTAACTAAATGTATCACACACATAATAAACTAGAACCTAAAATCTAGTTCAAACACATAATGTATCACCACCACTTGTTGTCGTCCTTGACTTGCTTCCCCTTCAGCCGCTTGATGTCGCCACCATCCCAAGATCCCTGCTCGTCCTAAAACTGCTTTGTGTCCTCCTCGCGCTTCTTTTCCTGGGCTAGCTTGCAACCAGGGCATAGCTCTCTCGCGAAAAACCCCGCCTTAACAATCCCATATTTCATGGTAATGAGATTACTGTACAACTCGTATGCCATGTAGGCGTCTCTGGCTGCATACTCGAGGCGCACCTGGCTCATCGGCTTCCACTCCCAGTAGTCGTGATCGAGTTGCTTCAATTTCTTCAGTTTTTCATAGGATTTATCGATGATTTCCGCTGCCTGATCACCCATGCCATCCTTCGCTGGGTATGATTTGATCTTGTACAGATTTTGGATGTCGATGTGGTGCCCCTCTAGGATTTTTATCAATGCACGAGAAAGCATAATTGTGTCGTTTGTGATATCTACGCTAGTGAAAGTTATCCCTTTCCTACACAAGAACTCGACCAGAGCCGGACAACGCATCTCAGTTGGTTTACTCCTGCACTTAGATGGTTCTAGGGATGTAAGGGAACAAGGGATGTAGAAGTGGTGATCTTAAATTTAAATTTCACATACCTGCAGAAGTGGTAAGCGAGGACCTCCTCATGTATGGCGATTTGCACGACAGCGATCTCTTGTGGAGGATTTTTTCGCTTATTTGCACGGGTGTACTCCAAGTCTAGCCCCACAAACTTGTGCTTCTCTTTCTCAAGCAATTGCTCAAACCTGGCGAGAGTTGTCTCCACAGTCGCTTCATCATTTGTGTACACCACTGTCAAAGTCGTGGTGCCATGGGCAGGGACCAAGTGGGTCTCTGTTGTGTGTTTCCCATTGTCCATGCCTGCAAGGAAATGGGTGAAAGGAAATGCCTGCAAGGAACTGCCTGCGAGAGGAAGAAGAAGATGAACCGACAGTTCTAGAACAAAGGAAGAAGAAGCGCCCAGGAAAAACTGCAGAGGAATCACTGAGGAAGAGGAATGACTGCATAAGAAATGTGGTAACTGCAACTTTCGGTTCGAGAACTCACCGTGGTTACGTGGAGATCGTGGCAGTGCCGCCGGTTCAACAAGTGGGGCCAGTTCCTGCGAGAATATGAAATTAGCTATGCATTTTTCTATGCGAGAAATTGAGAGAAGTCATTTATATTTTGTCTTTCATAATTAAACACAATGAAGTTGGTACATCCCAAGAGATTTGAACAAAAGAGATTTGCTAGTTTAACATACAACAACACTTACAGGCCCAACATGGCAGAACTTGGAGAGCCCCAGAACTTGAGCTACCACAGAGACCTCGGCAGAGGTGGCAGAATTGGTGCGGGTGCAACCACAGCGACGGCGATCTCGGATTCTAGAGGAGGAAAATAGAACCGAGCATGGTCGACAAGGTGATAGATCTCACCGGGAACCAATTCTCGTCCCCGACCGTGCCATGGATGCGTCCACGGTGAGGGCGATCTCCGACTCGGGATGGGGAGGAGAGCGGGGCCGAGCAGCTTCGTCACTTCCCAGCTCTATGCCATGGCCGCGACCACAGATTTCCGCTCCGGGGAATAAGACGCGTAATGGATGCAGGCGCCAACACTGCAAGCCTACAGGGAGGAGAGCTAGGCCGAGCAGGTTCGTCCACGTCCCAGCTCCGCGCCATGGCTGCGACACCCCACAGATTGCCGCTCCAGGGAAGAAGAAGACGCGTAATGGATGCAGGCGCCAACGCTGCAAGCCTAATTGACACCTAAGCGACGGGAGCGACATAACGGCGAGAACTGACAGTGGGGCCCAACTTGACGGCTGTTAGCCTGATTTTTTGTATTGAAACGTAAAGTTGAATTCGTGCCGAAAAAGACCCTCTGAGTATTTGGCACACCAACTGTAGTCATCGCGGATGATTTCAGGGAACTCGGGTACCGCGTTGCCTGGATACCCCAACTTTAGGGCCGTAAAATGATATTCTCCAAACGAGGGGAGGTCACCAGTACCGAGAACGACCATTGGTATGGGCGAAGCCGTACCCTCCCCCCGTATTGAGTGGCAGCGCATCCGCATATCCATCACCATCGCTATCCCCATCTCTCATCTATTAGATCTTGTTATAATTCCAGATTTAATTGTGGTTTACATTAGATCTACCTCCGTACTTTTATCCATCCATTTTGATTATGATAATGTTGTTGATTGCTTCCATGTGTGAGTAGTTACTTTGTTTTGGGGGAGATGGAGAAATCCTAGCACTATTATGAACTTGCAATAAAGATGATCAATTCTTGTGTTTGTATGACTGGCTGGTGTATGATAGATTTATGATTTGTGTTTGATCTCTCTCTTTAGATGGTATGTGTAGTCGTCCACATATCATTTGTCCTCGGGACTAAAGAGCGGGAGAAATCCTTTGGACATGTTTGGGATCGTGCCCGGAATAGTTTCCTGAAAATTGGCATCGGCTCGTAACCTACACAGCCAAAGGAGGATAAAGAGAGACTTCCTAAGCTAATTATGATATCCACAGGGAAACCCTTAATTGTGGTGGTTTCTATGGGTGATTGCTCTCAGACATCGTAGTGGTTATTTAGAGATGACCTCGTTCTTGGCTCAACAAAGTGGCTTCCTACGAGCCTTGTAGTGAACATCTTATTATAGAGCTCTCTCCACACATCTTATGGCATAAGATGTATATTATCTTAATTAATAATAATAATAACGTGCTAGTGGTGTATACATCCCCGAGAACGTTTTAGCCCTATTGAATTCAACCACGCTTTCACACGACCTTGTTACTTGCTTTGTTTTACTTGTTTTAATTACTTTTCTGCAAACAATAAAAAACCTTGCAAACACCCTTTACTTGAGATCAAAGGCATCTTACAAGTATGCTTTGGTAGATAGTAACGAGGGGAATAAAGACCTTTACCAATAGCTCTCTGTGGGTTCGATACTTTTACTTAGAAACTAGCTACAATTGATCTGTGCACTTGCCCGGCTCCCGACGCACTTGTCGGAGGTCTTCATGCATGAGTGTGTGTCTGTCCACTTCCCCGAACCTGGCGATGAAGAGGCTGCATAGTGCGGACCATGATCCCACTGATCCCTCGGGGAGGTTCAGCAGCCAAGAGTGCATTGTGGCCTTGAGCCCCATGGGGAGCCAGTTAGACAGGACACGGTCATCTTCACCCGTCGCCTTGATCCCCGTGGTGTAGAGCTACAAGAACTCTGTGGGGCTGGTGGTGTCGTTGTATCTCGGAGGTATCTCCGGCTTGAACTTGTGCAGCTACACCATGCATTAGAGGTTCTCGACCAACGCGGGATAGCTGATGCAGCGGATCTCGGCTCCACCGGCAAGGGCCACGCGTTTTTAGCGACCGGCCACTGCGACATCACGGGAAACGCGTGCCTCGCGGCCATGACGCTAGGCAAGGGTCACGCGGGAGTCCTCGAGCGAATGGGGGATTCACGCCGCGCTAGGAGATCGGGACGGCTACACCCCGCGTGAGGGTTGCATGCGTTCGGAGCCCTCGAGCTGGGCGGCTATGGGGGACGGAGGGGGCGCTCCATGTGTGACCTCCTCAGTCCATGTGTCCAGAGTGGTCGAGCTCGTGCCATTCCAGGTGATGTCCACTAGCGCCGTGAGGCATGCTTGCCACTCCTCTCGCGCAGTCTCGGCGGGGCGTAGCGGAGGAGCTCCTTTACCATGAGTCACACAGCCTCCAAGGTGAGCATGGTGCCTCCCCCTTGGGGTGGCGAAGTGGTCGAGGCGGAGGAGGCCTCCGAGCACCGCCCGAGGGCGGGGCACACGGGGAAGCCCCATGTGGCCCTTGGAGGTGTCGAGGCCGAGGAGTGGAGATTCACGAGCTCTGGCCCTCTGTTGATTCCCTCCACCGAGGATGGTTGTTCTGGGTGTCGGTGCGCGTGGTCATGGCACCGCGGCTATTGAAGTTCCCAGAAGCGCGCCAAATGTCGGAGACTGGCATCCCGCGAAGGAACAAGGGGTCTGACATGCCCTGAGTTTGTGAGGGGGCTGAACACGCGTTCGGGTCTGGCCGGCGATGACGACGATGGAGCTTGCATACGATAGAGAGTGACACATGGATTTTTACCCAGGTTCAGGACCCTCGTGAGAAGGTAAAGTCCCTACTCCTGCTTGGTTGTATTGCTCGTGTGCTTCACGAGGCTACTATGGTAAATGAGTGTCTCGGGTTTGAGATCGCAAGGACCGATCCCTCCTAAGGTTGGTATCCCTCTCCTTTTATAGGGGCATCGGGCCTTGATGTCTATGCACTTCTATTCTTGTAGACAGTTGTTGGGCCTCCAAGTGCAGAAGTTTGTAGAACAGCAACAAGTTTTCCTTAAGTGGATTACCCAAGGTTTATCGAACTCAGGGAGGAAGTGGTCAAAGGTATCCCTCTCAAGCAACCCTGCAATCACGATACAAGAAGTCTCTTGTGTCCCCAACACACCCAATACACTTGTCAAGTGTATAGGTGCACTAGTTCGGCGAAGAGATAGTGAAATACAAGTGGTATGGATAATTATAAGTGATAATGGTGCTAGAAAAGAGCTTGATAGGTAGGAAGAGACTAAAGGCAATCTGAAATAAAGATGGAAGCAAGCAAACATGTAACAGATCTAGTTGCAAACGGTGTTTCAATGCTTAGAAACAAGGCCTAGGGATCATACTTTCACTAGTGAACACTCTCATATAAATATCTTCTCTTTATTATACTACTCTGAACTACTCTCCGGTTGGATAACTCTAATCCACGATAGGGCTATAACAACACACCTCAAAGTTCGCTTTCCCCATCTAGATAACCCCTCACTATCACCTTGAGCGCTAGATGGTTCCAACAAACACCATAATCTCATAGAGACATCCAACTCAAATTATACTCATGATAAGTATTTATGTAACCTTAGCCAAAGTGACACATGGTGTGCACACTGTCAACTTCACACACGTGGGGATAAGGAGAGATTCATTAAAGCACTTGAGTAGCAGAATAGATCTATAGATTACAAAGCTCATGATCTCAATAAGATCACGCATAGAGAGAGATGAACACATAGCTACCGGTAGATCCCTTAGCCTCGATGAAGAACTACTCCCTCCTCATCATGGGAGTCAGCAACAGCGATGGAGATGGTGGTGGAGTCGATGGATATGGCTCCGGGGGCACTTCCCCGTCGTGGCAGGGTGCCCGAACAGAGACTTTCTATTCTCTGAATCTCCCCTTCAGTGGTGGCAGCGCTGTAGAGGTTTTCATGGATTTCTCCCAGATTATTTAGGGTTTCTGCATCGGAGGCTTCTTATAGGCGAAAGGGCGATGTCAGAGGGTGGACCAGGGTCCCACACCCCCTGGTGGCGCGGCCAAGGGGGACCGGCGCCACCCTATGGTGTGTGATAACCCACAAGTATAGGGGATCGTGTGTAGCCTTTTCGTTAAGTAAGAGTGTCGAACCCAACGAGGAGTTAAAGGTAGGATAAATATTCTCTCAAGTTCTATCAACCACTGATACAACTCTACGCACACTAAATGTTTGCATTATCTAGGAAATAAAACTAGAGCAACAATACGAGTAATAGAGATAGATTTGCATGATAATAAATAACAAGAAAGTAAAGCTAGTTGCTGCAGTAATAAAATACACTAAACTAACAGAACCATGAGTGTGGAATAGTGGTGGTAATTGTGGTGGCTTTGTCCAAGTTTAAATAGCGAATAGATCTGGTTCATTGTCTTCGATGCAGTTTTCTATGTGGGAGAGGCTAAATATACATGCGCTTCATAACTTGGAATTACATGTACTATATGATTGGATTGTTGGCAAACATCCGTAAGTACTAACAATGCATTAAGGTTTCCCCAACCATAGCCTTAACTTTAATGGTCCTCTTACTCCTATACGTGCAACGTTCCGGTTCGCATCCTCAGGTTTCTGTCACTCCGGCAGAACTCTCCATTCCTTTTACACATACTACAAACCGTATGATGTTTAATCCATACGCGCACAAATATAATGGACACCAAAGGACTGTATGATGACCCACAAGTATAGGAGGTCTATCGCAGTATTTTCGAGGGAAGTGAAACCCAATTTATTGATTCGACACAAGGGGACCCAAAGAATACTTATCAGTCTTAACAACTGAGTTGTCAATTCAGCTGCACCTTGAAACAATCTTGCTCACAGCAGTTTATCAGGAGCAACAGTTTCGTAGTAGGAATAGTAAAGCAGCAGCAGTAGTAAAGCAAAGACAGTAGTAGTAACAAAAGCAGTAAACAGTGGGATTCGAGTGCCGTAGGCATAGGGATGGATGGACGGGCGTTGCATGGACAAGACAATTCACATAGCAATCAGAACATAGGGCAATTGCAGATAAATAAGATAAAGTATCCAAGTACTAGACTATCCTAGGCATGTGTTCCATAAATAGTCATACGTGCTCACAATGAGAACTTGCACAACATCTTTTGTCCTGCCAGCCCGTTTGCAGCGGGGCCTCTAGGGAACTACTGGCAATTAAGGTGCTCCTTTTAATAGAGCACCGGAGCAAAGCATTAACACTCCGTGAACACATGTGACCCTCACATCAAAGCCTTTCCCTTCCGGTTATCCCGATTTCTGTCACCTCGATGGAGAAGCGATGGTGATGATGATGGCGATGATCTCCTCCAATTCCTCGTCCCGGCAGGGTGCCAGAACGGAGTTTCTGGTGCTGTTTCGTGGAATCTGGTGGTGGCGGCGGAGCGGAACTTCTTGTGGAAAAACGTCAAACCCCCCGAAGTTTTTAGGTAAGAAGGCTCCGTATAGACGAGGAGAGAGGCCGAGGGGGTGCCTGGGGGGCCCACACCACCCCCTGGCGCGGCCTGGCCTGGCCCGCGCCACCAGGTGGTGTGGCCACTCGAGGGCTCTTCTCCGTCTCGTATTCTGGCTCCTGGAGTCTTCGGGTGAAATAGGATTTTTGGCATATTTTCCGGGATTTTTCCTGATAGTTGATTTTCTGCACAAAAAGTAGACACCAAGGCAATTCTGCTGAAAACAGCGTCAGTTCGCATTAGTTGCATCCAAATCACACAAGTTTAGAGGAGAAACAATAGCAAAAGTGTTCGGGAAAGTAGATACGGTTTGGACGTATCACTATACCATATCAACATACAACTCTAATGAACCAAAGACGTTCAACCATTCGATCTAACAACAAAGAAACTAAGCAAACATGACATAGATCATAGGATTATAACTTATAACATCAAACACCATATTTACATAGGACGGTACAGAGGTGTGTGGGAGGATGAACCACTGCATACTAGGAGGATTAGGTGATGGATATGGCGATGGAGATGGTGAAGAGGGCGGCGGCGGCGCCGATGGCGGCGCGGGGGACTCCTTCTCCGCCGCCAATATCATGGGGGAGCACCGCCCCTTAGCGGGGAGGCAAAAAACGTGGCTTTGGCGGCTGCAAATTCGTGGGTGGAGGTATCTTGCGAATTAGGTTTCCTCCCTTTATATAGCTTCTCGGATTCCCATCACCCCATCTTGGGTTGCAGTAAATCGGACCTAGCGGGCCTGTCCGGACTCGGAATCAGCTAAATTTTATGTCTAGAATGTTTGTCACGAAATTTCCAACAACTTTGTAGTTGAAGAGTTTTCCATTTGATGCTGTCTTTGACTCAAAACGTGGCCATCTTAAAAAAGAGTTCTGAGACAGATTTCTAGAAAAATCCCAATTTGACTCCAACAAGGTTTCCACTTGTATTCTTGGTAATTCCTACACATTAAAGTATAAAACAAGAACATTGTGCACTTTTGCAACTATTAGTAGGTTAGTTCAAATATATCATAAACTTTATACAAAAAGGAGTGTCAAAAGCATATTATTAGCATAAAACCATCAAAAATTATAGATACATTATGGGCGTATCAGTGTGGCCAGCCCCTGGCCCCTCTCCGTCTCGTCTTCTGGCTCCGTCAATCTTTCGGTAAAATATCGACTTTGGCTTTTGTCCGGTCCAATTTCGAGAATATTTCTTTTCCAGCTTTTCTAAAACCAAAAACAGCAGAAAACAGGCAACTAGCACTATGACATCTTGTTAATAGGTTAGTTCCAGAAAATGCATAAACGTATCTCCAAATGTAGACAAAACATAAGAAAGTAGATACTAAACAAGCATGGAACATCAAAAATTATAGATACGTTTGCAACGTATCAACATCCCCAAGCTTAACTCCTGCTCATCCTCGAGTAGGTAAGTGAAAAAAAAGAATAATTTTTAAGGTGACATGCACCATCATAATCTTGATCAAGGCATTTATAACATTGATAGCTGGGATCATAGTACTTTAACATAGCATGAAGATATAGTTCTAACAATTAGACATATCAACTTTGTTGTAACATGAAAAGATACAAACAAAAGATTCATGAATAACAATGCTTTGAAAGACGTTTGTTTGTTTCACATAAAGAAAACATAGCATAGTGACATTCAGCTTGTCCCTCATGGAGTAGCAAAACATAAATGCATAGGACACCTTCAAAGTTCATAAGGGTGACTAGATACAAATAGTTCAAGAACAAGCAATATCAACATTATGGATCAATCAATAAGTTTTGGGACAATGCACATAGAACTAAGAATGACAACTATGCTCTCTTAATAGGTGCATAAAGATAGAAGATGGAGACTCAACATAAAAGTAAAAGAATGACCTTCATAGAAGGAAACAGGGATTCAAGTCTCATAAAGAGCTTCCAAAAATTATGGTACTTATTAGCTTTCAGCTCCCATTACCCCTATCATAAGCATCTTTAGGTGATTAAGGTTAAAATGAACAAACTATGGAGTATATGCTTGACAAAGTATAAGTTGGCAATCTCATGTCCCTTGAATACGAGGGCCGCTCCTCATGCTACTCAAGTTTAGTTACCGGTAAGTTCTTGTCATAGTAAGTACATGCGTATCATAGAGAACCGCCAACGGGGTACCCCTTGCCTGATGATACGGAAGAATCCCCATATCAAAATGACAAGGCAAGCAGACAATAAGCATCTCAACATCTTCTTATTTACCATGGGAAAATGGTGCTTTTTCTCTCTTTTCTCTTTTCTTATCTTTTTTTCTTTTTCTTTTTCTTAATCTCTATCTCTTTTTTATAAGAAGAATGCTTCATAGATTGCTCATTATGGTTACGCTGCAGGTTTCCACATGATTAGGCATGGATTAGACCAGCCACCCAGGCGTTTCTCTAACACACATACATAACTACATGGACTTACAAGCTCCCCTTTCATTTCACACCCACGACATCTATAACAAAATAGCATGATATCAACTGAGTACAATGTACAAGTGCAATGTTGAAAGCGTTCCCCATGACAGCATGGTTCTGCTAATCCCAACGTATAAGTGCAAGCATATACAACATAGATGACACAATGGTTCAAGTTTATTAAGTCCAAGAAAAGTAAAGTGTGCCATCAAGTTCGTGAGAGCTTTAATCACTAAATTTCACATAACAAGTTTAGTTCAGAAGGTAGATAAAAGCATGAATATACTTGGAATAGCAAATGCTAATAGGTAGGTATGGTGGACTCTTTGGAATAACTTAGTTTTATTTGGAGTTGGATGCATTAGTGGAACTCATACTTGGTACAGAGGCTAGAAAAAGACTGGGAGCGACCAACTAAGAGAGCAATAATGGCCATAATCATGCAAAGCGACAAAACATCATTAATTAAAGCATAAAGTGATATTACAAGTCGAAAACTAAATGATCATAGAGGCTATGGTGACTTGGTATAGTCTTAACATGGTGTGAGCATGCGCCAAGTCAACCCAAATAATGCATTTAAACAAGAATACCACAATATTATGCTTTTGTATGCTAAAACAACGCATGATTCTTTCAAGGCACATTAAGCAATCTCAATTGTTTGGAACAAGTCATGCTAAAGCAATAATCACTAGGCATAAGGTCAAAGCAACATCTAGCATGACATGATAAAGTCTAAGCTTAGACGCTTGTACCTCTTGAATATTTCTTGGGGTGACACGGGGTGGCATCCCCAAGCTTGAGCTTTTGTCCATTATTCATCTCATTACATCATTCTTTTTCTACACCTGAAAATTTCCTTCATACGAAACTTCACACAATCTTCATTAGCAATATTAGTGTACTCAAGATAATAAGTCTTTTGGTTCAGTTTCAACACAAGTAAAACTTCCATTAAAACGCAAGCTACTATAGCACTTCCTTTAAAAAGTTCAAATGATCAAAGAGAACTCAAAGAGAAAGAGATTAAGAGGCAAATGCAAATAATGGCAGAAATCTATCAAAACAGACCAGCAGGTAAAAACCAATTTTTCGAAGACCTTCTGTTGCTCAAATCGAAAAGTATTGAACTAATGAAAGTTATATAACAACCTGGGACAGAAGCACAAAAAATTACAGCTCAAACCGACGTATAGAGATTTTTCACGAAATTTTACAGCGAAGCACAAAAATCTGTTTCGGGACAGCAACTTTCCCAAATCTTACTTCTCTCTCATTAGAGGTTATTATTGACACAAAAACCAAACAAAAAGGATAAGGAGAGGTTATTACAAAGGTAATAACTTCCAAAACTCAAGAAAAGATTCCTAATGAAATTTGGATTATCTCCCAATAAGTGCTTTTTTTAACGCCTTTGAGCTAGGCATGATAATTTCAATGATGCTCACATAAAAAATATGAATTAAAGTAAAAGAGAGCATCAAGAAGAAAATATGGAACAAATTTAAGTCTAACCCACTTACTATGAAAAATAATCTTGTAAAGAAACAAGTCATGAAAACACAAAGCAACAAGCATAGGAAAGCAAAACAAGTGCAACTTCAAAATTTTCAACATAAAGAGGGGAAGCTTAATATTGTTGTGATGCATAAAACCATGTTTCCCTCTCTCATAATAACTTTCAGTAGCATCATGAATAAAATCAACAATATAACTAACACATAAAACATTCTTATCATAAGCCACATGCATAAAAGAATTAATACTCCCCACATAAACATAGTCATTCTTATTAATTGTAGTGGGAGCAAATTTAACAAAATAGCTATCATTATTATTCTCATCGCCATAATCATCAAATATAGGAGGCATATTGTAATCATAATTAATTTTCTCCTCAATATTAGGTGGACTGAAAATATCATATTCATCATTGTAATCATCATATATTGGAGGTATAGTATCATCAAAGTAAATTTTCTCATCAGTGCTTAGGGGACTAAAAATATCATGCTCATCAAAACCAGCTTCCCCAAGCTTAGACTTTTCTATAGCATTAGCAATAATGGTGTTCAAAAAATTCATACTAATAACATTGCTATTAGCATGCAAATAAAGTTCCATAGGTTTTTTAATTTTCTCTTCAAATACTTCATGTCCTAACTTAAGATAAATACTATAAAGCTCTCTAATTTTGTTGTTGTTTTCCATTAAGCCTAACTAGTGAAAATAAAAAAAAGAAACAAAAAGGTATAATTGCAGAATCTAAATGAAATAACTTCGAGCACTCACACACCAGCAACAATGCTACAAGATAGCTTAGTAGCCAGAGGATGTGAGTACCTTTTACCTTACCTCCCCGGCAACGGCGCCAGAAAATAGCTTGATGTCTACGCACTTCTATTCTTGTAGACAGTTGTTGGGCCTCCAAGTGCAGAGGTTTGTAAAATAGCAACAAGTTTCCCTTAAGTGGATTACCCAAGGTTTATCGAACTCATGGAGGAAGTGGTCAAAAGTATCCCTCTCAAGCAACCCTGCAATAACGATACAAGAAATCTCTTGTGTCCCCAACACACCCAATACACTTGTCAGGTGTATAGGTGCACTAGTTTGGCAAAGAGATAGTGAAATATAAGTGGTGTGGATAATTATAAGTGGTAATGGTGCTAGAAAAGATCTTGACAGGTAGGAAGAGATTAAAGGCAATCTGAAATAAAGATAAAAACAAGCAAACATGTAACAGATCTAGTTGTAAACGGTGTTTCAATGCTTAGAAACAAGGCTAGGGATCATACTTTCACTAGTGAACACTCTCGTATAAATATCTTCTCTTTATGATACTACTCTGAACTACTCTCCGGTTGGATAACTCTAATCCACGGTAGGGCTGTAACAGCACACCTCAAAGTTCGCTTTCTCCATCTAGATAACCCCTCACTATCACCTTGAGCGCTAGATGGTTCCAACAAACACCACAATCTCATAGAGACATCCAACTCAAATTATACTCATGATAAGTATTTATGTAACCTTAGCCAAAGTTCCACACGGTGTGCACACTGTCAACTTCACACACATGGAGATAAGAAGAGATTCATTAAAGCACTTGAGTAGCAGAATAGATCTATAGATTACAATGCTCATGATCTCAATAAGATCACGCATAGAGAGAGAGATGAACACATAGCTACCGGTAGAGTCCTTAGCCTCGAGGAAGAACTACCACCTCCTCATCATGGGAGTCAGCAACGACGATGGAGATGGTGGTGGAGTCGATGGAGATGGCTCCGGGGGCACTTTCCCATCCTGGCAGGGTGCCGGAACAGAGACTTTCTGTCCCCCGAATCTTCCCTTCGATGGCGGCGGCGCTGTGGAGGTTTTCGTGGCTTTCTCCCAGATTATTTAGGGTTTCTGCATCGGAGGCTTTTTATAGGCGAAAGGGCGATGTCAGAGGGTGGACTAGGGGCCCACACCCCCTGGTGGCGTGGCCAAGGTGGACCCGCGCCACCCTTTGGTGTGACCATCCCCTGGCCCTTCTCCGTCTCGTCTTCTGGCTCCGTAAATCTTCCGGTAAAATACAACTTTGGCTTTTGTTCGGTTCAATTCCGAAAATATTTCTTTTCCAGCTTTTCTGAAACCAAAAACAACAGAAAACATGCAACTGGCACTGTGGCATCTTTTTAATAGGTTAGTTCCAGAAAATGCATGAAAGTATCTCCAAATGTAGACAAAACATAAGAAAGTAGATATTAAATATAGTTACGTTTGCAACGTATCAGGCCTCTTCCCCCCAATATTGGGGGGGAAGGGTCACCACATTCCCACCAAAGAAGCGCCAATGCACCTTCTCACCTCCCATGGACCGGGTCTAGGTCCCGCGTCGGTCTTCGGTCCATCGCAGCGGTCGCCCATGACGTCTCCCTCTGCGGCGTGGCGTAAGGCTCGGTCTCCTTGCACCAAACTGGCTATGTCGGGGTCTGCGCGGTTTGATTGTCGTCACCCTGCCTTTGGCACCGAAGCAGCCAGGCAGCATCTTCATTTATCGAGGCGAGCAGTGCGCAGTGGGACTGCCCGTTGCATTGTCGCCTTGTGGTGGAAGTGGAGCGACGTCTCGTCCGTCCGGGGCCGATTCTGCCGCCTGCGCTGGTGCAGAGGCCGTACCTGCCTCCGGAGGGTCCTGGACCTCTTGAGGCCTCTTCCAGAGCAGGCGATGTGGGCCCGACAACCAGGCAAGACGTGGTACCCTTGTACCAATAGTCCGACACTCTCGACAAAAGTTAACAATGAAAATTAATCAAGGGAACAATGCACGGCATCTAATGGTGCAGGAGACGCATATGCACAACCTAAAGGCATTCATCGTCCTTTTTCCCTATGGCCAATAGCTCTGAAATTTGTATAGCAAGCTCATGGCCACCAGAGCGCATTGTCGGCTCTGCCCCAACGACATAATTCCCGACACCCTCATCGCCAAATTTAATTTGACGTATGCGCAATGAGGCATGTTGACATTGCCAAGCACCTAAACATGCTCTACCAAATTCTTGTTTCCCAAGCCTCCTGACGATCAGAACACTAAGACCCGCTACAATGAGGCATAGATGCACACAACGGTAAACAATAGGATAAGCTATTCTGGACGATGTGCACAGCTGCACATAAGAGAACCATACAGGGCGCCTTTTGCCCTTGGGTCATGGCCATAGTAGATTATATACATACATGTATCTGTCATTGGTGTAGGCATTGAATCCATCCACGTTCGTGTTACTGCCAAGGAGGCCGTGCTTTTGGACCGAGTGAGATAGAAAGCTCACAGTTCCCATGCGCAAATGGATGCCATGATATTTCCAGCAAGACACAACTCTTTCCAACATGCTAATGACTTCTCTTTTATGCTCTTCTAAATAGAAGTGTGAACATATTCCTGATTTTTTATCCCCATTTCCTTTGTCGAGAGAAAATATATGTAGGACAGGAAAATGAAGGACTATTGGATGGATGAGGATGAATAGGAGCAACCAAACGGCGCAGGAAAGCCCCATACAACGTTCTATCGTGCTTAGGGATGGGATCCACACGTAGGCAGTACTCCTCATTGACCTCCACCTCGACCATCATCCTTACCTACACATGTAAGACATGAAGATAAAGATTGGAGGGTACACGTATTAGGAAATAAATGAGAGTAGATAGATTGAGATAACCACCTCTATTATTATATAGAATGGGAACACAACAAGAGGAGAAGAGGAAAAAGCATCACATGGTGGGCCCACAAAATGCTCTCTCCTCCTCCGCAAATGCGTGGCTATCCTTAAAAAAACGTGTCACACAAGAAAGAAAGACGTGTACATCACCGCACATCATCGGTAGTAACTGTTCTGATGGTTACTCACTAGGAAATTATTATGTACATATGACACAATTGGGAAGTATGTGAGTGCACCCACTAGATAGTGGTTTTATGTGTATCATATACACAATTGGGAAGTATGTGTGTACCCAGGAGGGAGTGGTTTTATGTGTATCGATGCAACATGCATATATTGCATAGTAAAATGTCATCTAGTTTTTATAACAATACAAGAAAAAAGCTTTGCCAACTTACCTACCTAGAAGTAAAACTGAGAGCTATTAAAGAGAATTGAAATCTCCCAGGGAACAACCATCTTCCTCACCATCATCCATTCTTATCTCTCTCACACACACTCTCTCCTCTCGGCGACCACCAACCTCCACCTCCAACCCTCACCTTCTCTTTACCCTCACATGGCCGAGTCTAGGCCTCAGCAATGGAAGGAGCTCCCTACCGACCTCCTCGCCGAGATCGACCGCCGCTTACCGTGCTTTGTCGACCGCTTCTACATGTCGTGGGCATGCCATGATTGGTGGTTCGTAGTCCAACGCCCTCCATCTCCACGCCAGCTCCCATGGCTCCTCCTCCCAGACCCCACCACCATGCCTCTCCATCTCCTTCCTGGGTCAGGCAACACACGGAGGGTATCCTTTTATTGTCTTCTTTGCAATACAGATACCCATAACATCCGCATCAGGCACACCATTGGCGGTGCACGCTTCTTTGGATCCTATGATGGTGGTTGGCTCTTGCTTGCTCATGGACAGACCAACGGCCACACGGTCCTCAACCTGCATACCGATCGGTGCTTATTCCTCCCTGACTATGCCATATGTATACAGGAACCAGTGGGACGGGTTGTACATCCTCCTGCAGTGGTGTCCATAACCATCCTTGCTGCCACTTTCTCCTCCACACCGAGGCCAACTGCACGGTGCTTCGGCGCTGGCATCGTCGACACATCGGGTAAGTTAAATCGCCCACAAATTGCCTTCTGGCGCATGGAGGGGGCTGGTGATCAACATCCAGTGGCCGTGAGTTTAATGGGAAATTATGGTGGCCGATTTGAGGATGTCATATATCACCAAGGAGCCTTCCGTTTCCTCACCGATGCAGAAGATATATTCGTGTATGACATATTCAAGTTCCAAGAAGATGAAGAAGGAATATGGTCTGACGTAGGTGGGAACCGGCAATACTTCTTGCAAGGACCACCTCGTAGCTCAAATGGGCGAGTCACCGCTCGCTACCTCGTGGAGTCCCGTGGGGAGCTTCTGATGGTCCTAAGGTTGGTGAGATGGGTCCGGCGGACATGGGCGTTCGAGGTGTACCGGGTGACGCAACACCTCAATAGCGACGACCTAGTTCAACTCACCTGGACCGAGTTGTCTTCGCTAGATGGAAGAATATTGTTCATCGCGCGGGGTTGCTCCAGGGCCTATGAGGTCGCGGATTTCCCCTGCTTTGGCTCTGGAGAGGGCATTTATTTCTTGGATGACCGGAACTCCAATGATGTGGTCGCCATGTCCCGCCATGGAATTCTTGGGGGCCACACCTCCGGTGGCAACGGGTGCGTGGAGCAGGAGCCGTTCAGGGGGTACACCTGCAATGATAACGGGAGGTGCCGGTGGGTGGAGGGGATTCCAGGAATGAATCTCTTCCGATTGTGGTTCCCAAACAAGGAACGGTCTAACTACTCGTCTCCAATTTGGTTTATCCCTTGAGGTCACATGCAGGTTTCAGTTATTGTGCTCCATTAATTCATTTTAGTTCACTGGATCGTGGTTTCGTACGGTGCTACCTTAGTTTCTTAACAGAAGATGTTTTGACGGTTTAAATCAAACCGCAAAAACATGATATAATTGGGAACGGAGAGAGTACATGTTAGTGATCTGTTGTTTCATATCTGGAGCTTAAATACTTGTAGTTTTCAATTGTTGTATAATTCGGGTACTCTATTTCTGGCACATGGATTTTCCAGATTTAGTTGAGAATAGCTTGCATGCAGAATTAGTTGGTGCTCGTGAGTTTGAACCACAACACATCCTCATTTCTATCAGCAGATAAAATAGCAAGTGTTGTTATGCGTTTTCTTAGTGTAACAACTGTTCATGTGTTAAAAGTACAGTCCATGTTAATGACCAGAATTTTATGATGATATATATAATCAGCTTTGTGTCTTCATACACTTTGAAAGAGTACGTGAAATATGAATGAATGTCAGATTGTGTAATTAAGTTAATTATTTTGCATGCAATAAATTTTTGCTCTCTTGAACCAAACACCATTGATTTATTAGGAATAGTGGCAATGTCATTCAATCAGTGAACTAGAAATAAATAAAATTATAGATTTATTAGGAATAGTCGCAATACCATTCAATTAGGGAAATAGACATAAGTAAAATTACATATTATCACAATGAATAACATATATAATAGTTGTGAAAGAATCTTGTGTTCCGTCCGAATTCCCCCCCAAAATATTGGCTATGATGCAGTTTGCTCCCAGGGTCATGATGGATTCACCCCACCAAGCACCAAAATCTATGACCTATAATTTTGTCGCATGCCCATGATAATTGCTCCACTTCAGGCAGATGTATAAAAATATGCTGACAGAGTCCTGTGGTCATCCCAGAACCTCGAGGATATCAGATTGCATCCATATCTTTATGGGCGGAAAGGCGGAGCGTAGCGGGTGAATTAACATCTATACGCAGAAGGTGTGATTTAGGCTCATGATGCCGTCTACCTTTTAGGACACGATATCCCACATGACGGTTGCAAAACCACCACTGGACGGAGGTCAAAAGATTGGAAATTGGGACATCTGTGTAGCAGTGGAGATATCGATAGCGCCAGTGTCGGACAAAAAACTTCCAGGAGCCTGAGCAAACATGTCTAAAACACCATTTTTTTTAACAAAATCACTATAGAAAGTCAAAAAATACAGCACATTGGCTAGAAGGGATGGTAGATCCGTCCTTGGATAACAATCTCATCTTGGTGCACCCGATCTCATTGTAATAGGTGCACCCGATGGAAATTTGTAATTAACCTCATTGTGAGAAGTGCAGCCGATAGAAAGTTGTAGTATTGCAACAAAAGTGCTTACATAGTAGTACTCTTTTTAATACTTGGACGTTGAATCCTATTTATTGGATGAGAACTTGGATATTTATTCAATTATTATGGGTCCACGCAATAAAGAATAGCAAAAAAATCCTTATAAATGCCTACTATTTGGATGTGCATCTAATTAAATCTTGCCTATCATAGTGATATCTATTTAAGTGTCCTTAATTCGATTGTTTTCGATCAATCTCAAGCCACCAACTCACCAAAGTCCACACAAACCTTCTCGCCATCCAAGATCCAGATCTTCATCAATCATGAGGACATGCACTCTCCTCCTCCTCGTTGTGGCCATGACGATCTACGCATCGGCACACCCGCCACAGGCTGCGGTGAGTCAGTTGGGACAATTGGCGGATAAGAAGCTTCCGAAAATCTGGACAAACATGTCTAAACCAGTTATTTTAACAAAATTTATGTAGAAAGTCAAAAAATACAAGGCAACGCCCTGGCTGAAGGGATGGTAGATCCACCCCCAGAATAGCGATCTCATCTTGGTGCACCCAAATATAAATTTGTAATTAACCTCATTTTAATAGGTGCACCTGATGGAAATTTATAATTAACCTCGTTGTAACAAGTGCACCCGACACAAAGTTGTAATATTGCAACAAAAATGCTAACATGAGTACTTCTTTTAATACTTGGACACTGGATCCAATTTATCCCTACGTAGATGTGTAATAAAAAGATGCAATTAATCTCTTCCTTCAAAAATGGTATTTGGATATTCATCCAATTATTACGGATCCATGCAATAAAGAATTGCAATTAATGTCCTATAAATGCATGCTATTTGGATATGCATCCAATTAAATCTTGCCTATCATAGTGATATCTATTTAGGTGCCCGTGTTCTAGATCAAGCTCACACCACCAACTCACCAAAGTCCATACAAACCATCTGGCCATCACAAGATCCAAATCTCCATCAATCATGAGGACTTGCACCTTCCTCCTCCTCCTTGTCGCTGCGACGATCTACGCCATCGGCACACCTGCGACAGGCTGCGGTGAGTCATTTGGGACATTGTCATACATGACATCGCTAGAAGATGGATGGGAACCTATCCCGGACATCAACGACCCACATATTCAGGAGCTCGGTGGCTGGGCGGTTTCGGAGTTCCTCAAACACGTGAACTGCTTGATCAAGTTCAGCAAGGTGGTGAGCGGCAAGGAGCAGATCGTGTCCGGCATGAACTACATGCTTGTCATCGACGCGTCGGATGTCGGTAGTGGAAAAATTAGCAGGTACAATGCGGAGGTGTACGAGCAGGAGTGGACCAATACACGGAAGCTCGTATCCTTCAGCAAGGCCAAATAGGTGGTGCCTTTGCTAGGAATAATAGTCGTGCCTTAAAATCTTGGTACTTGTTTTTTTATATCCAATAATTACCAAATTATCCGCATACATACATCGATATACAAAAATCGTCATTGAACAGACGAGAGAGCGTGAATCTTTTCGAAGTTCTTCAGCAAACTAACGAGATATCCGTCCATGCAATGTGCTACATGGAGCGTGGCATCACGCCTGGATCACGCACGCACCGCGGGCTAGCTGTAGCTGTCGTGTCGCTACAGAATAAATTCAAATTGACGTTTCCCCTGGCCAGGAGCTCGTTTCATGCCATTTCTTATCGCTTCCTGAATGTTTCGGAAAGAACAGCGTGAAGCGAGGTAGCGCTAGCAGCCAAAGAGGAAAGGTGGAAAAAAAAAACCACCTACCCCAACGCCCCTCTCGCCCCCCGAGGGCGACGGGGCCTTGTTCCCTACCGCCGGCCTCCTCCCTCCCTCCAGCCCCTCCCCTCGTCGCCGCCGTCGGCTAAGGTCGCCGGTTAGGCTTCGGCGGCCCTTCTCTCCCCGCATCATGGAGGCAGGTTGGGGCCTCCTCCCATGGTGGCGGTGCTCCTCGGAATACTCTGGTCCGATGCGGTCGAGGGTGCTGGAGGCGGCGTCTCGCGTGGCGGAACAGGTCCCTTGGCGGCGGTACTCGCCGACTGAAGCCATGACCCAGGTCTGGGTGCCCTAGATGGGTTCGGATGGGCCTCAGATGGGCTCGAGTGGGCCGGGCGCTGCTACTATGGGGATTCCTAGAGGTGGCGGCGATGACTAGTTAAGGTACGAGAATGGCGGCGTTGCAGCCTGCCTATTGCAGCAGGACGGTAGGGGCTTTACGGGCACATCTGGGTCCAACCGGGCCTGCTTGGGCCTGGTGTGCCCCCGCTGCTCTGTCCGGTCGATGACTGCCTCTCGACGGTGGAGATGGGTCGTCCCTCCCGTGTGGCTGCGAGGATGCTGTTTCTCGTCCTGGCGGTGGAGATGAGTCGATGACTGCCTCTCGACCGTAGGTCTAGCATGAATTTTGGCCGCTGGAGGGGGATATCCTCACGAGCCACCCCAGAGGGCCTCTCGAGGAGAGAGCCGTAGGGCAAATGATTATCCTGTTGGCCCCTCGAGGAGGAGACCATAGGTCTAGCATGAACATTGGCCGCTGGAGGGGGATACTCTCAAGAGCCACCCCGTAGGGCCCGCGCCTGTCCTGTTGGTCACTTGAGGAGATAACCGCAGGTGTAGTGCGTTCCAGACACCCCTGTTGGGCGGCGAGTGCGCTCCAAACAGGCTGCGCCGCATGTGCTCGTTGGTTTCATTATGTATCATGCAAGGATTTAAAGCACCGGGAACCGTGAATGAGGTGACTTATCGCTGGAGCTAGTTCGCAAGTTTAGACCTCGACACTTTAGGCCCTGGTGTTGATAGTAGTGGTTCAGCGGTAGGCACTGTCCTAGCCCCGCTCGTGTTGTAGATAAACGGGAACGTGGCAAGCACATGGGTGGAGAAAAAACTTTCGCAAAAACCGAAGGTATCTTATGAAGAGGCAAAAAAATCAATAGGTGTTTTTTTCGATCGTTTGGCTGGGTGCCACTGAGTCTGCATAAGGCTCCACAAAACCAGGTTTCGAAGGAAAGAGAAAGGTCGAATATCACCTAGGGAGCATGCTCGGAGCGCTTTGTTCGGAGCGTGTGACGCGGCTGCCTCGACAGCACTAGGGCGGCATCAGTTCGTCCACTTCCTTGTTGGCGAATGATCAGGCCTCCTACGCTGTATCTCCTTGGAGCCCCCGGCACCCCCTTGGCCAGGGGCTCCACTCCACTCATGGACGACTTGTCTATCACCGTGCTCCTCACCTCTCTCGTGCCTCCTCTGGTCGTCGTACTCCTTCCTTATCTCCTTGACTTTGATGCATTCATCGGTGTCATGTCCCCACCTTTCGTGGAAGGCGCAGCACAGATGAGGGTCGGTGGCGCTGCCCGACGCTTCCTTTGGGGGGTGCCTCCGCTTGACCCCTATTTCACGACCGCCGAGGGTTTAATTTCACTCGTGACCCTATGGGAGGATGGCACCAGCCGAGTCTCATCGCGTGGGGGGGGGGTCCACTTTCGCCCCCGCGCACAAGTCGGTCGCCATGTAGAGCTCGGCCATGGTAGACAGGTTCTCCCCACGGTGACTGATGAGTCCAAAATTGAAGCATATTTACCTTTCGATTTTGTATAAGTAGAGTAGGGATTTTTGTATTTCACTGTGTTTGCACGCACCTTTTTGTCCTTGTTTCGACAGGATCCCGAATCATTATGTCTTATATGAACATATCAATTGGAATTGTCATATTATGCTATAATATGATATTTTTAAGTGATAAAAGTTATTTTATGGATTCACCTTCACTCCTGGGAGAACACCAAACGAGGGGGCTTGTTCGTCTGCGGTACCAAAGTTGGCAGGCCAGCGCATGGCAGTACCTAAGTTGCCTGAAATTACCGCGTTTCGAAAAGTTGGGCCGCCAACTACTGAGAGAGGCCATTTCGAGGCAAACTCATCTCACCCCTGCCAAATTCAAACATTCCGTTAAACTGCCCTGTGAAGTAGACGGTCGGAACCCTCATGTCGGTCATCTGTCCGTGACGCGGGCGCCAACGCGGCAACCTCTTAGGCAAATCGAGTAGCTAAGTGGATTGGATGCGTTGACCAATTTCACAAATCCATTCCCAGCTTTCCCCTAGCACCGGCAGCGTCGGAATCCACCCTCCAGGCAGGACGATCCCTTCGGACATTTGACTTCCGGCGCCAAGTTGTTGCGCCTAGTTGCTGCGCCCAGTCGCTGATCCCGAGCTCCAATGGCGCATGCCGTAGCCGCCGTTGCGAGGCTCTAGCCCGCCTCCGCCGCCGACGAGCCGAGCAGCTCGGAGGATGGCAGATACTACTATCAAGAAAGAAGAAGTTCTGTCTACAAGCGGGTGATCTACCCTTCTCTTTGCTATTCGCACTAGTTACAACTGCTAGCTGGCTACTGAACCTCAAATTGTTTGTTAGCCCAATGCTAACAAACATATTTTGTCCATAGTTTTCTGTCAAGTGGGATCTGCGCGGACCCCCTTACCTGGTTACGGTAGTCCTCTATAGGTACGACTCTAAGGGCAAGTGGTATGGAAGCCATTGTTTCACGATGGAAGAAGCGCCTGCGCAGATCTGCAATATATCTGGTATGGTTGCTGCTCTGCGTAATCATGTTGAATCATGGCCGAAGCAGACAGCAAAGTTCAGCTTCATGGATGAACGTGGCATCATGGTTCCTATAACGTATGACAGTCAGCTAATTGGGTTGATGAAAAGGTATGCTTCGGCTGCCATGTTTGACCTGAAATGTCATGTACTGGATATGAAAGCTGCTGCAACTGGGAGTCACCCTTCTATTCTTGGACAGGCTGGTTGCTCGAACCCAATTAGCTCCTGGTAAGCAAAGGTCTCTTGGGGTTCGTATATTTGTGCTGAATTGTAATTTTTGTTTTATTTACTCTACAGGTATTGGGCAGTTACGCAACAATCTTGTTTTTTTGACAGGAAGCGCCACAAGGTTAGAAACATGACTGCCGGGTCAGTCATTTTGCTGCCCAAAGAAATTAAAAATGAGTGGAAAGATGTCATTTTGCTGCCCGAAGAAATTAAAAACGAGTGGAAAGATGATGCTGGACACGATTCTGGTGCCCATTGTCCCGGCGATGCAGAGTACGTGAAGCTAAGAAAATTGGCACCGAGGAAGAGGAAGATGGCAGGAAATGAAGAAACCATTGGACGTGAAGGCTTGGCACCCAGGCTGTGGAAGAAGGCTGCTGGCAATGAAGATGCATAGTAATGTGTTGAACTTGAACCTATATATGTAGTTCTATTAAATTCTGATCGCTCTGTGTGTGGCACGTTGCTGGGCGAAACAATCTACCCACGTTCTCTGAGTAAAATTTACCGCGACTTAGGGTTTGGAAATGCTCGAGTCAGTAGTTGAATCCGAAATTGTGATTGTGCCACTGCTATCTGAAAACAAGGATCCACCGGTTCCACGATTGCTGAGGGGCAGGAGGTCTCCAAATACGACGGAATGTAAGTGACATATAAATAAATTATTTAAGCTACCACACTCCACGAAGCAGCAACTTATTTCAGATACTGCACACCGACGTGGCAACATAAACAACAATGTTCTCACCGATAATACCCAGATGAGGAGGAAATGGGTACCACTTTCTGGCCTAATCTTGAGCCCGTCTATCTCACCGCCTCTCTGCTCCTACATCCCCTGCATCTGGCGAAGCTCCCGGATCTCCAGTAACCGGGTGTACGTGCTTCCACTTTATAAATTGTGGTTGTGCCATTTTCATGCGGCACAATCCACGTAGATTACGTTTAAACAAACCACCAATATCAGAATACACTAGTAGAAAAGGTGTCTTTGGTCTACGGTCACGTTCCCAATCTGGGACAGAGATCTAAATCGAGGCAGAAATTGATCTAAATCACAAATTCTTCCACAAATTAATCGAGACAGAGATCTAAATCGAGGCATTTCATTACTTCAACCACAAATTCTTCTAAACAAAGGTGCGATTTCACATCCAACATTAATTCAACCACTAGTCAACAATTTCACTTCCGCTGCCACTGTCCTCCGAGCCACCGGCTTCCTCGTCGCTGTCGGACGGAACCTCCACGATGTTCGCATTGTTCACGAGACGGAGCACCTCTTCGCGTCGAGCGGTGGCGATGACGGTGTACTTGGTCTGTCTAGGGACGGACCAGAACCTCTCCCGCCCTTCTCGGTCGCGGAGATCCCGGTGCACCACGCGCCCGTCAACGACGCGGTTGCCAATCTTGGCCTTCCGCTCCTTCTTGAACAGCGCCGGCCAGTACGGGCTGGCCGCCGCGTACCTAGGTAGCTCCCTCTTCCACGCGGGCATCTGGCGGCGGCGTGCCTCGATTTCGCTCTCCATATCGGCTCGGCCAGGTAGCGGAGCCACCGGCACCCCCGCAGAGCTGATGCGCCATCCGTGGGGCACCTTCACGGCTGGCGGCGCGAGGATGTCGAAGTTCGTGAACATCACTGCCTCGTACAAGTTCAGATCGGGCATCTCCATGGAGGCACAGTGGAGATTGGAGAGGACGAGGGGATGGACGACGAAGCGACGCGCTGTGGCGCCTCCTATTTGTACACGAGGACGACGAAGCGACGGTCAGACAAAAGAAGTTATGCGGGGTCAGACAAAAGAAGTAATGCAGGGTCAGAGCAATTTTTTTCCTCCCTGGAATCCAGGACCAATAGTTCAGACCGCTAGGTCAACAAGTACAAATATTACAACTTAAAAAGGCACGGAGCTTAAGCTAAATAGAACTAGTTATCACACATCTCCTTGATCTTCCTAATCTTGGCCCGATGCGCATCTTCCTGCGAGAGCAAGGATCGAATTGTCTGCTCCTTCCTTTTAGCATCTTCCTTGCACAGCTTCAATTGTTTCTCTGCATTTTCCTCATGCACTTGTGAATACTCGTAGTTCTGTACTGCAGGACTTTGGCCTGGTGGAGATCATTCCTTGCTTGAGTCAGTTCTTGCTCTGCTTTAGCCTTCACGGCCAACGCCGCGTCCCTCTCCTTCTCGACTTTGATAACCTTGTCTTGCAACCACCTGAGATCTCGCTTATGCTTGGTCGTGTCAACTGGTTCCCATAGCTTCGTCTCAACACTCTCAAGAAGTGAGATGAATACGGATTCTTTCAACTCGACGGTCATTTCCCATAGTTTGTCCAGTGTTTTCTGCATCTATTTGGGCCACTCTGGATCTACCCATTTGACAACACCGCAACTTCTGCCTTGCATCATTGCACGATGTCCTTGACACCATAGAAATCTCCTGCCTGCGTTTCGTCCTTTGAAGGCTACAAATGTAGCGGGCACATATCCATGTTTACATACTAGAGGACTGTCTTCATCCTCTAAATTATGATAGTCGGAGTCATACATCGTCTGGTTGGCCTCACACATCATACGCACATGAGTAAACAGATTAGATCTATCTCAAAAAATAGTTAACTAGCCATAGATGATAGAAATAGAGATGAGACGACTCACATCGAAATCACCATCCCTGTCGTCACGACGCGTTTCCTCGCCATCTCCCCTTGAACCCATGGCGAGAGGGGAGGGAGGGTGGCTGCCGGAGAGGGGATTGGGATGGAGGCGCCGTCGGCTTGCGGCTACGGCAGGATGGTAGTGAAGTGGGGAAAGTGGCTTCGAGGGTAAGGAAGAGAAGTACGGGGAGGAAGAGAAGTAATGGGGACGTGACACTGGGATGTGGCCCACTGAACTCGTGAGACATGACACTCGCAACAGGGGAGCGCCCGGTGTTGCCAGTTTGTCTAGAGCAAGCGTGGACAATCATGCCACAGAACAGCCTACTCGCGGATCGCTCTCACGAAGACCATCCCAATCGTCCAAGTGCCCCAATCGAACGGTATGTAACAATCGTCAAGCAGAACAACTGTGTTAGGGCGTGCCTTCTAGAAGACTCGGTCTAACGGCTACCCATGCAATGACACTGGTGTATCCATGTGTGGTTTGTGAAAAGAAGAGACATGCAATCAAACTAGGTGGATCCATGTGTGGTTTATGGAAGTAACAGACATGCAATGACTCTAGCTGTGATTCATGAAAAGAACAGACATGCAGTGACACTGGGTGTGGTTCATGAAAAGAACAGACATGCAATGACACTAGTGGATCCTTATGTGGTTCATGAAAAGAACAAACATGCAATGACACTGGTGGATCCTTATGTGGTTCATGCAAAGAACATACATGCAATGACACTGGTGGATCCTTATGTGGTTCATGAAAAGAACACACATCCAATGACACTGGTGGATCCTTATGTGGTTTGTTTAGAGGAACAAACATGCAATGACACCGGTGGATCCACGTGTGGTTCATGAGAAGAACACACATCCAATGACACTGGTAGATCCTTATGTGGTTCATGAAAAGAACAGACATGCAGTGACACCGGGTGTGGTTCATGAAAAGAACAGACATGCAATGACACTGGGTGTGGTTCATGAAAAGAATAGACATCCAATGACTCTAGCAGTGGTTCATGAAAAGAACAGACATGCAATGACACTGGGTGTGGTTCATGAAAAGAATAGACATGCAATGACACTAGTGGATCCTTATGTGTGGTTCGTGAAAAGAACATACATGCAATGACACTGGTGGATCCTTATGTGGTTTGCTTAGAGGAATAAACATGCAATGGCACTTGTGGATCCATGTGTGGTTCATGAGAAGAACACACATCCAATGACACTGGTGGATCCTTATGTGGTTTATTTAGAGGAACAGACATGCAATCACACTAGGTGGATCCACGTGTGGTTCATGAGAAGAACACACATCCAATGACACTGGTAGATCCTTATGTGGTTCATGAAAAGAACATACATGCAGTGACACCGGTGGATCCATGTGTGGTTCATGAAAAGAACACACATGCACTGACACTGGTGGATCCTTATGTGTGGTTCATGAAAAGAACAGACATGCAATGACACTGGTGGATCCATATGTGGTTTGTCAGGAGAACACACATGCAATGACATTGGGTGTGGTTCATGAAAAGAACAGACATGCAATGACACCGGTAGATCCTTATGTGGTTCATGAAAAGAACACACATGCAATGACACTAAGTGTGGTTCATGAAAAGAACAGACATTCAATGACACTGGTGGATTCTTATGAGTGGTTCATGAAAAGAACGGACATGCAATGACACTGGTGGATCCATATGTCGTTTGTCAGGAGAACACACATGCAATGACATTGGGTGTGGTTCATGAAAAGAACAAACATGCAATGACACTGCTAGATCCTTATGAGGTTTGTCAGGAGAACACACAAGCAATGGCATTGGGTGTGGTTCATGAAAAGAACAAACATGTAATGACACTGGTAGATCCTTGTGTGGTTCAAGAAAAGAAAAGACATGCAATGACATTGGGTGTGGTTCATGAAAAGAACAGACATGCAATGACACTGGTGGATCCTTATATGTGGTTCATGAAAAGAACATACATGCAATGACACTGGTGGATCATTATGTGGTTTGTTTAGAAGAACACACATGCAATGACTCTGGGTGTGGTTCATGAAAAGAACACACATCCAATGACACTGGTGGATCCTTATGTGGTTTGTTTAGAGGAACACACATCCAATGACATTGGGTGGATCCACATGTGGTTCATGAGAAGAACACACATCCAATGACACCGGTAGATCCTTATGTGATTCATGAAAAGAACAGACATGTAGTGACACCGGACGTGGTTCATGAAAAGAACAGACATGCAATGACACTGGGTGTGGTTCATGAAAAGAATAGACATCCAATGACTAGCCGTGGTTCATGAAAAGAACAGACATGCAATGACACTGGGTGTGGTTAATGAAAAGAACAAACATGCAATGACACTAGTGGATCCTTATTTGTGGTTCATGAAAAGAACAGACATGCAATGACACTGGTGGATCCATATGTGGTTTGTCAGGAGAACACACATGCAATTACATTGGGTGTGGTTCATGAAAAGAACAGACATGCAATGACACTGGTAGATCCTTATGTGGTTCATGAAAAGAACAGACATGCAATGACATTGGGTGTGGTTCATGAAAAGATTAGACATGCAATTACACTGGTGGATCCTTATGTGTGGTTCATGAAAAGAACACACATCCAATGACACTTGTGGATCCTTATGTGGTTTGTTTAGAGGAACAGACATGCAATGACACCAGTGGATCCACATGTGGTTCATGAGAAGAACACACATCCAATGACACTGGTAGATCCTTATGTGGTTCATGAAAAGAACAGACATGAAGTGACACCGGGTGTGGTTCATGAAAAGAACAGACATGCAATGACACTGGGTGTTGTTCATGAAAATAATAGACATCCAATGACTCTAGCTGTGGTTCATGAAAAGAACACACATGCAATGACACTGGGTGTGGTTCATGAAAAGAACAGACATGCAATGACACTGGTGGATCCTTATGTGTGGTTCATGAAAAGGACATACATGCAATGACACTGGTGGATCCTTATGTGATTTGTTTAGAGGAACAAACATAATAATGACACTGGTGGATCCATGTGTGGTTCATGAGAAGAACACACATCCAATGACACTGGTGAATACTTATGTGGTTTGTTTAGAGGAACAGACATGCAATCACACTAGGTGGATCCATATGTCGTTTAAGGAAGTAATAGACATGCAATGACACTTGTAGATGCTTATGTGGTTCATGAAAAGAACATACATGCAATGACATTGGTGGATCCATATGTGGTTTGTCAGGAGAGCACACATGCAATGACATTGGGTGTGGTTCATGAAAAGAATAGACATGCAATGACACTAGTAGATACTTATGTGGTTCATGAAAAGAACAGACATGCAATGACATTCGGTGTGGTTCATGAAAAGAATAGACATGCAATGACACTGGTGGATCCTTATGTGTGGTTCATGAAAAGAACACACATCCAATGACACTGGTGGATCCTTATGTGGTTTGTTTAGAGGAACAGACATGCAATGACACCGGTGGATCCACGTGTGGTTCATGAGAAGAACACACATCCAATGACACTGGTAGATCCTTATGTGGTTCATGAAAAGAACAGACATGCAGTGACACCGTGTGTGGTTCATGAAAAGAACAGACATGCAATGACACTAGGTGTTATTCATGAAAAGAATAGACATCCAATGACTCTAGCTGTGGTTCATGAAAAGAACACACATGCAATGACACTGGGTGTGGTTCATGAAAAGAACAAACATGCAATGACACTGGTGGATCCTTATGTGTGGTTCATGAAAAGAACATACATGCAATGACACTGTTGGATCCTTATGTGGTTTGTTTAGAGGAATAAACATGCAATGACACTGGTGGATCCATGTGTGGTTCATGAGAAGAACACACATCCAATGACACTAGTGGATCCTTATGTGGTTTGTTTAGAGGAACAAACATGCAATCACACTAGGTGGATCCATATGTGGTTTATGGAAGTAACAAACATGCAATGACACTAGTAGATCCTTATGTGATTCATGAAAATAGCAGACATGCAATGACACTCGTAGATCCTTATGTGGTTCATGAAAAGAACACACATGCAATGACACTAAGTGTGGTTCATGAAAAGAACAGACATTCAATGACACTGGTGGATCCTTATGAGTGGTTCATGAAAAGAACAGACATGCAATGACACTGGTGGATCCATATGTCGTTTGTCAGGAGAACACACATGCAATGACATTGGGTGTGGTTCATGAAAAGAACAAACATGCAATGACACTGGTAGATCCTTATGAGGTTTGTCAGGAGAACACACAAGCAATGGCATTGGGCGTGGTTCATGAAAAGAACAAACATGTAATGACACTGGTAGATCCTTGTGTGGTTCAAGAAAAGAAAAGACATGCAATGACATTGGGTGTGGTTCATGAAAAGAACAGACATGCAATGACACTAGTGGATCCTTATATGTGGTTCATGAAAAGAACATACATGCAATGACACTGGTGGATCATTATGTGGTTTGTTTAGAAGAACACACATGCAATGACACTGGGTGTGGTTCATGAAAAGAACACACATCCAATGACACTGGTGGATCCTTATGTGGTTTGTTTAGAGGAACACACATCCAATGACATTGGGTGGATCCACATGTGGTTCATGAGAAGAACACACATCCAATGACATCGGTAGATCCTTATGTGATTCATGAAAAGAACAGACATGTAGTGACACCGGACGTGGTTCATGAAAAGAACAGACATGCAATGACACTGGGTGTGGTTCATGAAAAGAATAGACATCCAATGACTAGCCGTGGTTCATGAAAAGAACAGACATGCAATGACACTGGGTGTGGTTAATGAAAAGAACAAACATGCAATGACACTAGTGGATCCTTATTTGTGGTTCATGAAAAGAACAGACATGCAATGACACTGGTGGATCCATATGTGGTTTGTCAGGAGAACACACATGCAATGACATTGGGTGTGGTTCATGAAAAGAACAGACATGCAATGACACCGGTAGATCCTTATGTGGTTCATGAAAAGAACACACATGCAATGACACTAAGTGTGGTTCATGAAAAGAACAGACATTCAATGACACTGGTGGATTCTTATGAGTGGTCCATGAAAAGAACAGACATGCAATGACACTGGTGGATCCATATGTCGTTTGTCAGGAGAACACACATGCAATGACATTGGGTGTGGTTCATGAAAAGAACAAACATGCAATGACACTGGTAGATCCTTATGAGGTTTGTCAGGAGAACACACAAGCAATGGCATTGGGTGTGGTTCATGAAAAGAACAAACATGTAATGACACTGGTAGATCCTTGTGTGGTTCAAGAAAAGAAAAGACATGCAATGACATTGGGTGTGGTTCATGAAAAGAACAGACATGCAATGACACTGGTGGATCCTTATATGTGGTTCATGAAAAGAACATACATGCAATGACACTGGTGGATCATTATGTGGTTTGTTTAGAAGAACACACATGCAATGACTCTGGGTGTGGTTCATGAAAAGAACACACATCCAATGACACTGGTGGATCCTTATGTGGTTTGTTTAGAGGAACACACATCCAATGACATTGGGTGGATCCACATGTGGTTCATGAGAAGAACACACATCCAATGACACCGGTAGATCCTTATGTGATTCATGAAAAGAACAGACATGTAGTGACACCGGACGTGGTTCATGAAAAGAACAGACATGCAATGACACTGGGTGTGGTTCATGAAAAGAATAGACATCCAATGACTATCCGTGGTTCATGAAAAGAACAGACATGCAATGACACTGGGTGTGGTTAATGAAAAGAACAAACATGCAATGACACTAGTGGATCCTTATTTGTGGTTCATGAAAAGAACAGACATGCAATGACACTGGTGGATCCATATGTGGTTTGTCAGGAGAACACACATGCAATGACATTGGGTGTGGTTCATGAAAAGAACAGACATGCAATGACACTGGTAGATCCTTATGTGGTTCATGAAAAGAACAGACATGCAATGACATTGGGTGTGGTTCATGAAAAGATTAGACATGCAATTACACTGGTGGATCCTTATGTGTGGTTCATGAAAAGAACACACATCCAATGACACTTGTGGATCCTTATGTGGTTTGTTTAGAGGAACAGACATGCAATGACACCAGTGGATCCACATGTGGTTCATGAGAAGAACACACATCCAATGACACTGGTAGATCCTTATGTGGTTCATGAAAAGAACAGACATGAAGTGACACCGGGTGTGGTTCATGAAAAGAACAGACATGCAATGACACTGGTTGTTGTTCATGAAAATAATAGACATCCAATGACTCTAGCTGTGGTTCATGAAAAGAACACACATGCAATGACACTGGGTGTGGTTCATGAAAAGAACAGACATGCAATGACACTGGTGGATCCTTATGTGTGGTTCATGAAAAGGACATACATGCAATGACACTGGTGGATCCTTATGTGATTTGTTTAGAGGAACAAACATGCAATGACACTGGTGGATCCATGTGTGGTTCATGAGAAGAACACACATCCAATGACACTGGTGGATCCTTATGTGGTTTGTTTAGAGGAACAGACATGCAATCACACTAGGTGGATCCATATGTCGTTTAAGGAAGTAATAGACATGCAATGACACTTGTAGATCCTTATGTGGTTCATGAAAAGAACAGACATGCAATGACACTGGTGGATCCATATGTGGTTTGTCAGGAGAACACACATGCAATGACATTGGGTGTGGTTCATGAAAAGAACAGACATGCAATGACACTGGTAGATCCTTATGTGGTTCATGAAAAGAACAGACATGCAATGACATTGGGTGTGGTTCATGAAAAGATTAGACATGCAATTACACTGGTGGATCCTTATGTGTGGTTCATGAAAAGAACACACATCCAATGACACTTGTGGATCCTTATGTGGTTTGTTTAGAGGAACAGACATGCAATGACACCAGTGGATCCACATGTGGTTCATGAGAAGAACACACATCCAATGACACTGGTAGATCCTTATGTGGTTCATGAAAAGAACAGACATGAAGTGACACCGGGTGTGGTTCATGAAAAGAACAGACATGCAATGACACTGGGTGTTGTTCATGAAAATAATAGACATCCAATGACTCTAGCTGTGGTTCATGAAAAGAACACACATGCAATGACACTGGGTGTGGTTCATGAAAAGAACAGACATGCAATGACACTGGTGGATCCTTATGTGTGGTTCATGAAAAGGACATACATGCAATGACACTGGTGGATCCTTATGTGATTTGTTTAGAGGAACAAACATGCAATGACACTGGTGGATCCATGTGTGGTTCATGAGAAGAACACACATCCAATGACACTGGTGGATCCTTATGTGGTTTGTTTAGAGGAACAGACATGCAATCACACTAGGTGGATCCATATGTCGTTTAAGGAAGTAATAGACATGCAATGACACTTGTAGATGCTTATGTGGTTCATGAAAAGAACATACATGCAATGACATTGGTGGATCCATATGTGGTTTGTCAGGAGAGCACACATGCAATGACATTGGGTGTGGTTCATGAAAAGAATAGACATGCAATGACACTAGTAGATACTTATGTGGTTCATGAAAAGAACAGACATGCAATGACATTCGGTGTGGTTCATGAAAAGAATAGACATGCAATGACACTGGTGGATCCTTATGTGTGGTTCATGAAAAGAACACACATCCAATGACACTGGTGGATCCTTATGTGGTTTGTTTAGAGGAACAGACATGCAATGACACCGGTGGATCCACGTGTGGTTCATGAGAAGAACACACATCCAATGACACTGGTAGATCCTTATGTGGTTCATGAAAAGAACAGACATGCAGTGACACCGTGTGTGGTTCATGAAAAGAACAGACATGCAATGACACTAGGTGTTATTCATGAAAAGAATAGACATCCAATGACTCTAGCTGTGGTTCATGAAAAGAACACACATGCAATGACACTGGGTGTGGTTCATGAAAAGAACAAACATGCAATGACACTGGTGGATCCTTACGTGTGGTTCATGAAAAGAACATACATGCAATGACACTGTTGGATCCTTATGTGGTTTGTTTAGAGGAATAAACATGCAATGACACTGGTGGATCCATGTGTGGTTCATGAGAAGAACACACATCCAATGACACTAGTGGATCCTTATGTGGTTTGTTTAGAGGAACAAACATGCAATCACACTAGGTGGATCCATATGTGGTTTATGGAAGTAACAAACATGCAATGACACTGGTAGATCCTTATGTGATTCATGAAAATAACAGACATGCAATGACACTGGTAGATCCTTATGTGGTTCATGAAAAGAACACACATGCAATGACACTAAGTGTGGTTCAAGAAAAGAACAGACATTCAATGACACTGGTGGATCCTTATGAGTGGTTCATGAAAAGAACAGACATGCAATGACACTGGTGGATCCATATGTCGTTTGTCAGAAGAACACACATGCAATGACATTGGGTGTGGTTCATGAAAAGAACAAACATGCAATGACACTGGTAGATCCTTATGAGGTTTGTCAGGAGAACACACAAGCAATGGCATTGGGTGTGGTTCATGAAAAGAACAAACATGTAATGACACTGGTAGATCCTTGTGTGGTTCAAGAAAAGAAAAGACATGCAATGACATTGGGTGTGGTTCATGAAAAGAACAGACATTCAATGACACTGGTGGATCCTTATATGTGGTTCATGAAAAGAACATACATGCAATGACACTGGTGGATCATTATGTGGTTTGTTTAGAAGAACACACATGCAATGACACTGGGTGTGGTTCATGAAAAGAACACACATCCAATGACACTGGTGGATCCTTATGTGGTTTGTTTAGAGGAACACACATCCAATGACATTGGGTGGATCCACATGTGGTTCATGAGAAGAACACACATCCAATGACACCGGTAGATCCTTATGTGATTCATGAAAAGAACAGACATGTAGTGACACCGGACGTGGTTCATGAAAAGAACAGACATGCAATGACACTGGGTGTGGTTCATGAAAAGAATAGACATCCAATGACTAGCCGTGGTTCATGAAAAGAACAGACATGCAATGACACTGGGTGTGGTTAATGAAAAGAACAAACATGCAATGACACTAGTGGATCCTTATTTGTGGTTCATGAAAAGAACAGACATGCAATGACACTGGTGGATCCATATGTGGTTTGTCAGGAGAACACACATGCAATGACATTGGGTGTGGTTCATGAAAAGAACAGACATGCAATGACACTGGTAGATCCTTATGTGGTTCATGAAAAGAATAGACATGCAATGACATTGGGTGTGGTTCATGAAAAGAATAGACATGCAATTACACTGGTGGATCCTTATGTGTGGTTCATGAAAAGAACACACATCCAATGACACTGGTGGATCCTTATGTGGTTTGTTTAGAGGAACAGACATGCAATGACACCAGTGGATCCACATGTGGTTCATGAGAAGAACACACATCCAATGACACTGGTAGATCCTTATGTGGTTCATGAAAAGAACAGACATGAAGTGACACCGGGTGTGGTTCATGAAAAGAACAGACATGCAATGACACTGGGTGTTGTTCATGAAAAGAATAGACATCCAATGACTCTAGCTGTGGTTCATGAAAAGAACACACATGCAATGACACT
This sequence comes from Avena sativa, assembly GCA_916181665.1. Lineage (NCBI taxonomy): Eukaryota > Viridiplantae > Streptophyta > Magnoliopsida > Poales > Poaceae > Avena > Avena sativa. The sequence continues at coordinate 484,953,907 of OV702297.1, read as the reverse complement.
GGGTGTGGTTCATGAAAAGAACAGACATGCAATGACACTGGTGGATCGTTATGTGTGGTTCATGAAAAGGACATACATGCAATGACACTGGTGGATCCTTATGTGATTTGTTTAGAGGAACAAACATAATAATGACACTGGTGGATCCATGTGTGGTTCATGAGAAGAACACACATCCAATGACACTGGTGAATACTTATGTGGTTTGTTTAGAGGAACAGACATGCAATCACACTAGGTGGATCCATATGTCGTTTAAGGAAGTAATAGACATGCAATGACACTGGTAGATCCTTATGTGGTTCATGAAAAGAAAAGACATGCAATGACAGTGGTGGATCCATATGTGGTTTGTCAGGAGAGCACACATGCAATGACATTGGGTGTGGTTCATGAAAAGAATAGACATGCAATGACACTAGTACATACTTATGTGGTTCATGAAAAGAACAGACATGCAATGACATTTGGTGTGGTTCATGAAAAGAATAGACATGCAATGACACTGGTGGATCCTTATGTGTGGTTCATGAAAAGAACACACATCCAATGACACTGGTGGATCCTTATGTGGTTTGTTTAGAGGAACAGACATGCAATGACACCGGTGGATCCACGTGTGGTTCATGAGAAGAACACACATCCAATGACACTGGTAGATCCTTATGTGGTTCATGAAAAGAACAGACATGCAGTGACACCGTGTGTGGTTCATGAAAAGAACAGACATGCAATGACACTGGGTGTTATTCATGAAAAGAATAGACATCCAATGCATCTGGCTGTGGTTCATGAAAAGAACACACATGCAATGACACTGGGTGTGGTTCATGAAAAGAACAAACATGCAATGACACTGGTGGATCCTTATGTGTGGTTCATGAAAAGAACATACATGCAATGACACTGTTGGATCCTTATGTGGTTTGTTTAGAGGAATAAACATGCAATGACACTGGTGGATCCATGTGTGGTTCATGAGAAGAACACACATCCAATGACACTAGTGGATCCTTATGTGGTTTGTTTAGAGGAACAAACATGCAATCACACTAGGTGGATCCATATGTGGTTTATGGAAGTAACAAACATGCAATGACACTGGTAGATCCTTATGTGATTCATGAAAATAACAGACATGCAATGACATTGAGTGTGGTTCATGAAAAGAATAGACATGCAATGACACTAGTGGGTCCTGAAGGAAATATGCCCTGAGAGGCAATAATAAAGTTGTTATTATATATTCCTGATACATGATAGATGTTTATTTTACATGCTAGAAATGTATTGATTCGGAAACATCAATACATGTGTGTTTAATAAACAAAAAGGGTTCCTAGACATGCCTCTCTTATAGACTAGCTTGTTGATTAACAGGATGATCAAGGTTTCCTGATCATGGACATTGGATGTTGTTAATAACAAGGTCACACCATTGGTGGAATGATGTGATGAACATTCATCCGAAGTATAGCATTACGATCAAGTCATTATGTTTATATTGCTATAATATCATACGAAGTAATCTTTATCAGTAGACCATGAGATCATGTTAATTGCTAACACCGGAAGAGTATCTTGATAACATCAAACGTCACATCGTAACAGGGTGACTATAAAGATGGGTTCAGTACTACGAAGGTGTTATGTTGAGGCTCATGGATCAAGAGTGGAATTTTTCAATCCAGATGACGGATAGATATACTCTGGGCCCTCTCGGTGATATCACATTAGGATAGCTTGCAAGCAAGTGATGTGATCACTAGAATGTTATATCATGGGAACGAGAAAAGAGTGCATGTCGGTAACGAGATCAAACTAGGTATGGAGATACCGATGATCGAATCTCGGACATGTAATATATCGAGAGACAAAGGGATTTAGTTACAAGCGTTAAAGGTTCTCACGATCACAGGAGTCATCGTTGAATGTGTAGGAGTCAGTACGGATCTCCATGTCCCGCTGCTGATTATTGATCGGAGAAGGGTATATGTGAATGTTTTTTAATTAAATTAATTAACAAAATTCTGAATAAATTTAATAAAAAAGAGTTTTATTAAATGAGAGAGCATTAAATTTGGAGAAATTTAATGCATTTAAAGTGGAAACTTTAAAAGGGAATGTGAAGAGGCATTTTAATGTGGAGGGGTTACCACACATGAATGGGGGAGGTGAGGGGTCACCCCCCCATGCGCCGGCCATGGAGAGAGGGGGCACCCCCTCCTCCTATAAAATGCCACCCATTCCCTCCTTCATCCTCACACCTCCTTGTGAAGGATCTCTCTCCCCCTCTAGAATTATTCCCCCATGCTTTCGGATTAGCGAGATACATGTTCCCGGTGGCATTTCGTCTAGAAGGAGTTGCTGCTTCCGCTGAATCGCTGGAGCGAGGAGGTGGAGGTTGTCCGGTGGCTTGAATGTGTGTGCGAGTGCGGATGCGCTGCTGAGTTGCGGCGCTCGGACTTCCTCACGATCTTGAGATCGACAAGTGTACGACTACATCAACCACGAGTTCCTACTCGTTAACAAAGCTCGTTGTCTACGAGGGTAAGTTCTCGTTGGATGTATGTCCACCCATTGCTTTGTACCTAGTAGATAGATCTTGGCGTGTAGTTAACACCGTAGGAATTTTTTTGTTTTCTTTGCTGCGGACCCAACAGATCCTTATGTGTGGTTCATGAAAAGAACAGACATGCAATGACACTGGTGGATCCTTATGTGGTTTGTTTAGAAGAACACACATGCAATGACACTAGGTGTGGTTCATGAAAAGAACACACATCCAATGACACAGGTGGATCCTTATGTGGTTTGTTTAGAGGAACAGACATGCAATCATACTAGGTGGATCCATATGTGGTTTATGGAAGTAACATACATGCAGTGACTCGAGCTGTGATTCATGAAAAGAATAGACATGCAATGACACTGGTGGATCCATGTGTGGTTCATGGGAAGAACACACATTCAATGACACTGGTGGACTCTAGCTGTGGTTTGTTTAGAATAACACACATGCAATGACACTGGTGGATCCATGTGTGGTTTATGAGAAGAACACACATCCAATGAACTCTAGTTGATCTATCTTGGCATAATTTGATGTATTCCACGATGTATTTCATTGTACAAGACACTTTCCATTTTTATACTACTCAATTTTGCCCTTGGTTTTATGTGTACTACTTAGTTTTGCCCCCCTCTCTATCTTTCGTAGAAGCCCAAACATGTGATCACCCTGTCTGCTACTCCCTAATTGGTTGTCACAGTTGTGACGCGGATCGTGCGCACCAACCGTTGATTCTGTGCGATCCAACAATGATCGTTGCACATGTCTGATGACCCACAAGTATAGGGGGTGTATCACAGTATTTTCGAGGGAAGTGAAACCCAATTTATTGATTCAACACAAGGGGAGCCAAAGAATATTTATCAGCCTTAACAACTGAGTTGTCAATGATACTGCACCTGGAAACAATCTTGCTCGCAGCAGTTTATCAGTAGCAACAGTTTTGCAGTAGGAATAGTAAAGTAACAGTAGTAGTAAAGCAAAGACAGTAGTAACAAAAGCAGTAAACAGTGGGATTCGAGTGCGGTAGGCATGGGGATGGATGGACGGGCGTTGCATGGACAAGACAATCCACATAGCAATCAGAATATAGGGCAATTGCAGATAAATAAGATAAAGCATCCAAGTACTAGAAAATCCTAGGCATGTGTTCCATATGTAGTCATATGTGCTCGCAATGAGAACTTGCACAACATCTTTTGTCCTGCTAGCCCGTTTGCAGCGGGGCCTCTAGGGAACTACTGGCAATTAAGGTGCTCCTTTTAATAGAGCACCGGAGCAAAGCATTAACACTCTGTGAACACACGTGATCCTCACATCAAAGCCTTTCCCTTCCGGTTATCCCGATTTCTATCACTTCGGGGCAATAGGTTCCGGACAACGACGTGTGTATACAACTTGTAGATAAGACCAGAAACAATACTATCATAATGAATCAATAATACGTTCAGATCTGCAATCATGGCACTCAGACCCTAGTGACAAGCATTAAGCACAACAAGTCGCAACAAAGTCATAAAGCACTAATAAAAGATACTAGGCACCATGCCCTAACAATCTGATGCCATTACATGAACAATCTCATCCAATCCCTACCATCCCCATAGCCTACAGCGGGGGATTACTCACTCATAGATGGGGGAAACATGGATGGTCGATGGAGAAGCGATGGTGATGATGATGGCGATGATCTCCTCCAATTCCCCGTCCCGGCAGGGTGCCAGAACGGAGTTTCTGGTGCTGTTCCGTGGAATCTGGTGGTGGCGGCGGAGCGGAACTCCTTCTAGAAAAACGTCGAACCCCCCAAAGTTTTTAGGTAAGAAGGCTCCTTATAGGCGAAGAGAGAGGCCGAGGGGGGTGCCTGGGGGGCCCACACCATCCCCTGGCGCAGCCTGGCCTGGCCCACGCCACCAGGTGGTGTGGCCACCCTAGGTCTCTTCTCCGTCTCGTATTCTGGCTCCTGGAGTCTTCGGGTGAAATAGGATTTTTGGCATATTTTCCGGGATTTTTCCTGATAGTTGATTTTCTGCACAAAAAGTAGACACCAAGGCAATTCTGCTAAAAACAGCGCCAGTCCGCATTAGTTGCATCCAAATCACACAAGTTTAGAGGAGAAACAATAGCAAAATTGTTCGGGAAAGTAGATACATTTTGGACGTATCAACTCCCCCAAAGCTTAGGTTATTGCTTGTCCTCAAGCAATTCAGTTGAAAACTGAGTGCGATAAAAGAACTTTCACGAACACATTTGCTTCCTATGATGTAAATATTCTCAGCAATGTGATCAACAACTTAGATAATTCATAATAAATAGTATGCAATTGAGTCTACTTAATAGTCATTGCAAGCTATGAAGAGATTCCAACTCAAGAATAATAAGTAGCACGAAGCACGAACATAAGCAACATTGCAATGCTCATAGAAAGGTATGATAGAGTGGTATCTCGCTTGCCTTTGATTATGAATGTCAAGGCACCTATGAAGTTCAAGTGATGACTAGAAGTAAAGATATCAAGGATACAAGCATCAAAGTCATAACACAAATAATCAAGTAATCGAACAAACATAAAGAATGACAACTATGCTCTCAAGAAGGTGCTCAAAGAATATGTGGAGACTCAACAAGTAGAAGAAAAGATTTTGAATAATTTGAAAGGCTTCCAAATGCTGAAAGTATGGTACTCGTTAGCTTTGAGCTCTCATTTCCCCTATCATAAGCATCTTGAATGTGGTTAAGGTGAAAGTGACACAACTAAGAGGATATGCTTGACAAGTTATAAATCAAAGTCTCATGCCCCTTACTTACGAAGAACGATCCTCATGCTACTCAACTTCAGTCACAAGTAAGCTCTTGTCATTGTAAGTACACACGTATCATAGAGAACCGCCAACGGGAGCTATCCCATAATCAAAATGACAAGGCAAGCAGACAATGAGCATCTCAGCGATCTTTTTATTTAATATGTGCATATATTTTTATTGAGGATGCTTCATAGAATGCTCATTACGGTTATGCTGCAAGTTTCCACCATGATTAGGCATGGCTTAGGCTAGCGGCCCAGGAGTTTCTCTAACATACATACAAACTCCATGATCTTACAAGTTCCACTTTTATTTCACACCGCCGGGATCCATAAGTAAAAGAACATGATATCAGCTAGGTACAAGTACCAATGAAATGTTGAAAGCGGTCCCCATGATACATGGTTCTGCTAACTTCAACTCATAAAGCGCAAGCATATACGCAACAAAGAAGGACGCAATGGTTCAGGTTTATTAAGTGCAAGAAAATAAAGTGTGCCATCAAGTTCGTGAGAGCTTTCCTAACTAACTTTCTCATAACAAGCAAACATTTTATTCGGAAGAAAACAAGGCACATTGAATATGCACGGAGGTAGCAAATGATGCTAATGGGTAGGTATGGTGGACACTTTGGAAATATTTGGTTTAGGGAGTTGGGAACTTGAGTAAAACATACTCAGCGAAAGTGAAGGCTAGCAATAGTAAGGGAGCAACAAACGAGAGAGCAATAGCTGTCATTATCATGCTTGCAACAAAACAAGACTACTCATGGCATGAAAGTGATTCAAGATCCTCAAGGCAAAATAATTCATCAAGGCTTAACTGATTATCACAGTCATGTGCATGCGTGAGCATGTGCCAAGTCAATCAAATGAAACATTCAGAGGAGGATACCACGGTGTCATACCAATTTATGAATAGAGCAATGCAAGCAAACATTCATGAGACATGCTACAAACTATTAGTGGGCTGGAGCTAATCACAAGAAAGCAAGAACTACTAAGCATCCAAAGATAACATACACCCTACATGAACGGACTAAGCAAGCTCACAATGATGAGTATATGTACAAAAATGAAGACAAATAGAGTTCGTTACCAGCCTCTTACCACGCCTCAAGTTGTCATTAATCCTCATTATTGCTCTTCACTTGTGTGGCTTGAATAATAATATGAAACCAATAATCCACTGAGAACTGCCGAACCCTGTAGCAAACTCACAAAAACCAAAGAAGAACGACAAATATTTTTGGTGTTTTTGATTTTTAAACAAGAACCAAAAGGGAAAAACAAACAAAGCAAAATCTTTTTGGATTTTTCGAATAGTTCAAGCAAAGCAAAAAGGGAAAAACAAACCAAGGCAAAAAGAAGAAGCAAACCAAAAAGAAACAACAAAAATATTTTTGGTCTTTTTGTGTTTTTAGAAGGCAAAAGCAAAGAAGAACGAAAACTAAAAAGAGAACGAAAACATGAATATACAAAGTACCGGCGCAACATGATATGGAGATGAGTGCGGTGTCGGCGTACCTCCCCCAAGCTTAGGCTTTTGGCCTAAGTGGGTATCAATCCCAAGCTGGCCAGGATGAAGTGTCACTGTGGTACGACGAGGAGGTACCCTCGTCCTGGTGCGAGCTCGAGTACGTCCCTCTGTAATGTGCGGAGTAATCATAGGAGGGCACATCCTCCTGGTGCTGCTCGTGGAAACCCAGCAAGCGCAGCTGCTCATCCACCTCCTCCTTGGAGCGCGACCACGGTCTCCTGTCAACACTAAACAAAGCAGGCTGTAGCAAAAGGATCTCCCTTTCATCCCCGTCAGTGAAAAGCATCCTATATACTAGATTGTTCAAATCAGAGGTAGCAGTGACAAAGTGATGAGTTTTCATGGCAACAAGGTCGAGCCTCTGTGGTGCTAGCATAGCATCATCAGGATCTACTGAAAGACCTAATGCATTGATTACACGCGAGGCAATGATGCCCCCATAGATAGGCCCCCTAGCAGCTAGGCGGCGAGCAATAAGAGAGCCAAGATTGTACCGAGTATCATTGTTGAGCGCAGTAGCAAGGAAAGCTAAGTGATAGTTGGAGATATTACTAGTGTTCTCCCTACCCAGTACACTAGTGGCAAGATAGTATGCAAAGTATCTAAGAGCAGGGAGTTGGATATTTCTTATCTTTCCGCGCTGCGCCACGCGGTCATCATCATTGGTCACCCTCGGTAAAGCTCCAACAAATCAGCGGGTCGCCCTTGAATTTTCTTCACGGTCCCTGTCATACGCACACCTACAATACTGCAAAATCTCTCCAAAGGCATGGTGAAGGGAATATCATAGATTTTAAAAGAGATAGTAGATTGATAGGGTGTGTTAGTAAATGAGAAGCTCTCAACAAAAGTTTTGGTGAGCGAAGCGTATTGTGCACTCTCATCTTGCATATAAGAGGTTAAGCCAACCCTCTCAATCAGTAGCAAGAAATCATCAAGAATACCTACAGCTTGTAAGAAAGTAAAACAAGGAAAAGAGGATGGGTGAGCATCCCCATCATCCCTTTCACTACCAATACGAGTTGCAATGAGATCTTCATTGTATGATGGCCTAGCTTGAGAGGCTGTTCTTGAGGGCCTCGGCCTCCTAGGTGCATCACTCTCAAATATCTCTCCAAAAGTATGGTTGTTCATGCTTGGTATTCTGAAATTTAAACACCTATTAAACAAGTGATTGCAAACTAAATATAATGAAGGATTCTACTCATAGGGACTTGCAAGAGGCCTAGACATGCATCAAAACTATATCTCTAAGTATAAAACAAGCTTACAAGCTCTCATAACCAGTCACCTACAACAGCAAAATACTCAACATGTAATCCACTAAACACAAATCTACTTGGACAAGGGGAGGAGTCACATACCAAGGAACAAATGCTCCAAATTTCAGCAAGAAAGATGGGCTGAGCAAGGAGATCGAATAAATCGAGAGCAAGCACAGAAAGAACGTGATTTTGAGCTATGAACTGGAGCTTACTCGGGAGAGAGAAGAGAGTGGCAGGTGAGAGAGTAAGTGGGGGGGCAGGGGTGGCCCACACCAGGGCATGGCACCACCCAGGGCTGGCCGTGCCACCACATGGTGTGCCTGCCTGGTGGGCCCCCCTGGTACCTACCAGGTACTCCTCTGCCCCTTTTTCACGTAAAAATTTAATATGAATTTTCTGGAATTTTTCGAGACACTTTATTTTTGGGATTTTTTCAGAAATAGAAGAATGATTTTTCTGACCGACAGATTTTTTTTCTTTTGGAAACATGATGCAAAGACAAAACAAGGCTAGAACTACAGAAGTTCTAGCATGCAAGCAACTAACAACACAAAGAAAACTAAACGAAAGCAAAAACTAAAATGCAAAGGATAGAATAAACGGAGATAATCATAGTGAACACATTGTTTTGTTCAATGGAATCCTTTTGTTAGCAAGGTTGATCAAGTCTTGCTACCAAAACAATTTCATATGAGACAAAACTTTGTACTCCACTAATGATTATTTTACCTTAACCTTGATAGCAATGGTCCCAATCATAATAGTTTCAAATTTTTCTCTTGGTATGGGACAATATATTTCTCCAACTTGAATGCCTTCAACATGTTCAATTGAATTCAAACCATAAGTACTTTCAATCTTCTTGGGGAAATAGATAGTATGTTCCTTGTCATTAACATTGAAGGTCACCTTTCCTTGATTACAATTAATAACAGCTCCTACAGTATTAAGAAAAGGTCTCCCAAGAATAATAGACATATTACCATCTTCAGGCATTTCAAGCACAACAAAATCAGTTAGTTTCAAGCAATTGTGAGCCACTTGAACATGTACATCCTCACATATACCCACAGGGATAGTGGTAGATTTATCAGCCATTTGCAAAGATATATCAGTCGGTATTAATTTTTCAAGTTGAAGCCTCTTATAGAGAGAGAAAGGCATAACACTAACTCCAGCTCCCAGATCACACAAAGCAGTTCTAACATAACTATTCTTAATAGAGCAAGGGATAGTTGGAATCCCTAGGTCTCCAAGTTTCTTAGGAACCTTACCATTGAAGGAATAATTAGCAAGCAAAGTAGAAATTTCTTCATTAGGGATCTTCCTTTTATTCGAGACAATGTCCTTCATATACTTTGAGTAAGGAGGCAATTTAATAGCATCAGTAAAAGGAATTTGCAAGAATAAAGGCTTCATCCACTCACAAAACTTATTATAGTGTTTATCTTCCTTTGACTTGTGTTTCTTATCAGGGAAAGGCATAGGTTTTTGGACCCAAGGTTCTCTTTCACTACCATGTTTCTTAGCAATAAAATCTTCTTTAGTGTATTTAGTAGTCTTAGTGTGGTTTTCAGGTTCTTCTTCAACTTTTTCTTCATTAGGCACTTCATTTTCTTCATTACCACTTTTAGTTTCAGCACCAGAGATAGATATACTATTAGGATCTATAGCAGGTTCAGAGGGTTCTACAATAGTTTTATGTTTCTTTTTCCTTTTCTTACGAGTAGAACCACTATTTTCAGCTTGTTGAGAATCCTGCTCAATTCTTTTGGGATGCCCCTCAGGATATAGAGGATCCTGGGTAGCAGCACCGCTTCTAGTTCTAATTTCATAAGCATGTTTTTCTTTAGCAGCATTAACTAGCAAATCATTTTGCACTTTAACGAGTTGATCTATTTGAGTTTGAACCATTTGAAAGTGTTTAACAATCATTTTAACATCATTAGAGGTTCTTTCCACAATATATTTCAAGTCAACAATAGCTCTAGTGTTTTCCATTAGATGATTTTGCACCCTTTTATTAAAGTTATCTTGCTTACCAACAAAGATATCAAATTCTTCTAAGCATTGATCAGGAGGTTTAGAGTAAGGGATATCACCTTCATCAAAGTGTTGGAGAGGGTGTACCTCAATAGTGGGTGAGTAGGAAATAGGCTTACATAATTCTTCTATAGGAGGTAAATTCTTGACATCTGTGGCTTTAATTCCCTTCTCCTTAAGACATTTCTTAGCTTCCTTCATCATTTCATCATTTAATTCAATAACTCCCCTCTTCTTTGATGTTGGAATAGGCACATGAATAGATGGTTCAGGTACAATTACTTCAGGTATAGCTTGTTTAGGAGGAGTCCAATCTTCATAATTCTTGCTTATTTTAGCCATTAATTCCTCAGCTTCCTTAGGAGTCCTATTCCTGAAAACACAATCAGCGCAACTGTCTAGGTATGTCCTAGATTCTTCGTTTAGTCCATTATAAAATATATCAAGAAGCTCATTCTTAGGTAATGGACTTCCAGCCTGTGCATGAATCAGAGCACAAAACCTCGCCCAAGATTCGGGCAATACCTCTTTTTCTCCCTGTTTGAAATCAAAAAGTTCCTGCAAAATAGCATGTCTAGCACTGGGAGGAAAATATTTCTGCAGGAAAGTACTAATCAAGCACTCAGGGCTATCAATAGATCCAGGAGGCAAATTACGAAACCAAGTTTTAGCTTCTCCTTTCAGCGAAAAGGGAAAAATCTTAGTAACAAAGTAAGTACGCATCTTAATATCATCAGAAAACAAGCCACTCATGGTAGAAAGTTCATTCATATGTGCTACCGCACTTTCATTCTTAGTCCGACCAAAAGGTTCTTTCTCGACAATAGCTATGTAAGATAGATCGAGAGAGAAATCATAATCTTCATCTGTAATGTTTATGGGAGAAGCAGCAAACTTAGCAGCAGGATGTAATTTGGGTCTAATAGTACACCTCTCAAGGAGACTCTTAGCAGCGCTCCTATCATGGGTGTTCTTACATTTTTTAATAAACTCATCGGTAATCTCAACATAATCTTCTTCAATATCGTAACTCTCACTAGACTCAGGTGAGCTAACAGGTGTGGTAGTGTCTTCATTAGGAGTTTCGGTATTTCCAGCTATAGTTCTAGCAATCGTAGCATCTAGGAAAGGACCTAATGAACCACTCTTATCAAGCACAGTAGAAGCAGCATCATAAGCATCAGAAGTTTCAGATTCAGCAGTAGTAGCAGTGTGTGTAGCATGTGTATGTGGTGGTGTAAGGAACTTACTCAAAACAGACGGTGAATCAAGAGCAACAGAGGTGTTCAGAACCGTACCTCTTCTTGTAGTGGATGGTAAAATAGGAACCTTGCCATCACGAGACTTACCCATGATGGATGGATAGCAGCGAACAATAGAGAATCCAAGTGAACTTGATAAATAAAGCTATGCTCCCCGGCAACGGTGCCAGAAAATTGTCTTGATGACCCACAAGTATAGGGGGTGTATCGCAGTATTTTTGAGGGAAGTGAAACCCAATTTATTGATTCGACACAAGGGGAGCCAAAGAATATTTATCAGCCTTAACAACTGAGTTGTCAATTCAGCTGCACCTGGAAACAATCTTGCTCATAGCAGTTTATCAGTAGCAACAGTTTTGTAGTAGGAATAGTAAAGTAACAGCAGTAGTAAAGCAAAGACAGTAGTAACAAAAGCAGTAAACAGTGGGATTCGAGTGTGGTAGGCATAGGGATGGATGGACAGCGTTGCATGGACAAGATAATCCACATAGCAATCAGAATATAGGGCAATTACAGATAAATAAGATAAAGCATCCAAGTACTAGACAATCCTAGGCATGTGTTCCATATATAGTCATACGTGCTCGCAATGAGAACTTGTACAACATCTTTTGTCTTGCCAGCCCGTTTGCAGCGGGGGGGGGGGACTACTGGCAATTAAGGTGCTCCTTTTAATAGAGCACCAGAGCAAAGCATTAACACTCCATGAACACACGTGATCCTCACATCAAAGCCTTTCCCTTCCGGTTATCCTGATTTCTGTCACTTCGGGGCCATAGGTTCCGGACAACGACGTGTGTATACAACTTGTAGATAAGACCAGAAACAATACTATCATAATGAATCAATAATACGTTCATATCTGAAATCATGGCACTCGGGCCCTAGTGACAAGCATTAAGCACAACAAGTCGCAACAAAGTCATAAAACACTAATAAAAGATACTAGGCACCATGCCCTAACAATCTGATGCCATTACATGAACAATCTCATCCAATCCCTACCATCCCCATAGCCTACAGCGGGGGATTACTCACTCATAGATGGGGGAAACATGGATGGTCGATGGAGAAGCGATGGTGATGATAATGGCGATGATCTCCTCCAATTCCCCGTCCCGGCAGGGTGCCAGAATGGAGTTTCTGGTGCTATTTCGTGGAATCTGGTGGTGGCGGTGGAGCGGAACTCCTTCTAGAAAAACGTCGAACCCCCCGAAGTTTTTAGGTCAGAAGGCTCCTTATAGGCGAAGAGAGAGGCCGAGGGGGTGCCTGGGGGGCCCACACCACCCCCTGGCACGGCCTGGCTGGCCCGCGCCACCAGGTGGTGTGGCCACCCTAGGGCTCCTCTCCGTCTCGTATTCTGGCTCCTAGAGTCTTCGGGTGAAATAGGATTTTTGGCATATTTTCTGGGATTTTTCCTGATAGTTGATTTTCTGCACAAAAAGTAGACACCAAGGCAATTCTACTGAAAACAACGTCAGTCCGCATTAGTTGCATCCAAATCACACAAGTTTAGAGGAGAAACAATAGCAAAAGTGTTCAGGAAAGTAGATACGTTTTGGACGTATCAACGTCGTGCCCTTCACAGTACAGCGTGAGACAGCACGGACGTCTCCCTCAGCGAGACTTCTACAGGAAGGAACACGATGCTATCCATGGAAAAAGTCGTCGAGCGGTCATGTCAAGTTTAATCAAGTCTAAAAAGCCTACTACTGCTACTACAACTCATGCACAGGGCAACGGGGTCATCGAGTGGACGGTTGTCGACGGGACGCTACAATTTATTGCCACTTGATTTTAATCAGACATATCCCATTTTTATGCAACGCTCTCAATCTCACTTCCAACTGGGCCCTACCGCTAGTAACTTCCATAAGTCAAGGCCCTCCCCCCTCGAGTAGATCTAACGTTGCTAGAAATTAGTTCCGCGCCACTTGCATGCAGTGGAATCGAGGTCTGCCATGAGCGTGTTTTCAATGCAGCTCTAAAGTGGAGACCGTGGCTGTTTCAAAAAAAAGGGAACCGAAATAAAAGGGTGGAGATCGTGGTAGCCCCCCGCCCACCACACGTGTCCACTCGAGGACTACGAAAGGTCCGGTGTTTATAACCCCCTCGACCTTCTTCTTCCATGAGCTCGTGTCATTTCCCCGAGTCTGTCTAGTCCCAAGACCCCAATCTACACCTGCCGCGCGTGCCGAAGCTCCCTCGTTTGCACTACCTCCTTCCCTTGGTGCGCCATGAAGCGTACGCGTGGAGACGATCCGGAGGTGAAGCCAGTTGAAGGCACAACAGCAGATGGCTCGGTCGTTGCCAAGCAGGCGGAGGCGTTTTCTCCGGGCACGAACGCCGCTCGTCGCCGCGCCGTCGAGGGTGCAAACTCATCCATCCAGTAGCCGTCGCTGCCGAGCAGCAGGTGGTAGCCATCGCTGCCGAGCAGCAGTTGGTAGCCGTCGCCGCCGAGCAGCAGGTGGTAGCCGTTGCTGCCGAGCAGCAGGTAGTAGCCGTCGTCGCTGAGTAGCAGGTGGCCGACAATGTCGTGGTGCCAGCGGCAAATCTGGATGGGGGTAGACGGCAGGAGGAGGCAATCCGGTGATCTACATCGACGATCCCATCGCCGTTCAAGAAATCTTCGACGCAATCGCGGAGAATGATGAGTTCGAGGAGGAGGTCCCTGATGAGGAGTCCGAGGTACTACATTGCTAGCTTCTCTAGTCGCAGCCGCAGTTTTCACTGTTCATACATAGGATTTGCTCAATCGTGTACATATTATTTTGCTCTTGAAGTAGGTTAGTATATATATGATTCGATCGGTTGATTGATGCATCTGCCATCTAGTCACAAAACCCCAATCTGTCTAGTCACAAAACCCCAATCTGCTTATCTGCCATCTAGTTGAGTGTTGATTTCGATACACAACAAGCCTATAACATTACATTTCTATTCCTTACTGAGCCCAATGATTCAATTTTGCCCCAAAATAGTGCAATGGCATCTGATGGTCTCGTTTTCTTAGGGATGGTTACTGGCCCTGAGGCAGCAATGCACATAAGCAATATAGGTTGTGCTGTTGGTATTTTGGTTCTTCGACTCCATCGCTAAAAAAAATGAGGCCCTAATTTTTCTCTCATATGGAACCTAAATATATAATATTTGTATTGTTTCTGATCTATGAATGCGTTGTATGATGCATTTGTATATCCCTAAATATTGTTTTGTACGATTACATTTCAATTTCTTATTGTGGCCAATGATTCAAATTTGCCCCAAAGAGAGGCAGACACATTGGTGTCAAATTTTTACAGGGATGAGTGAGCAAACCTGCGGCCATGTACAAGATCAATATAAGCTATGCAATTGTTACTTGGTTCGCTTACGCCATCTCTGTAGAAACTTATGAGGCTGCAATCTTTATTCTACATTCATAGAACTATGATATTTGAATTATCTATTCCATGCATTCATAGTGTATAAGAATTACATTTTAGTTTGTCACCGAGGCCGATGATTGAAATTTGCCCCAAAAGAGTTCAAGGGGAGACACGTATGATGGTGTCGTGTTTTAGGGATGGGTTGGTGAACCTGAGGCAGCAATGCACACAAACAATATAGGTTGTGCTATTGGTACTTTGGTTTCTCAACTCCATCTCTGAAACAAATTATGAGGCCCTTGATTTATTCTCATATGGAACTACATATATGATCCTTGAATTGTTTCTATCTTTTAATGATTGGTATGATGCATATATATATGAATGGTTTTGATCATAAGTATTTTTAACATGTACCTGAAGATTAATTGTTTGGTTTTTTATTTATAATTATAATATTTGGGCTTGTTTTTGTACCTGACTATGTATATCCCTGAATAATGTTTTGTACGATTACATTTCAATTTCTTATTGTGGCCAATGATTCAAATTTGCCCCAAAAGAGAGGCAGACACATTGGTGTCAGATTTTTTCAGGGACGAGTTAGTGAACGTGGGGCGATGTACAAGAACAATATAGGCTGTGCAATTGTTACTTGGTTCACTTACGCCGTCCCTGTAGAAACTTATGAGGCCTTAATATTTATTCTACATTCATAGAACTATGATATTCTAATTACCTATTCCATGCATTTAGTGTATAAGAATTACATTTTAGTTTGTCACCGAGGCCGATGGTTGAAATTTGCCCCAAACGAGTTCAAGGGGAGACACGTATGACGGTGTCGTGTTTTAGGGATGGGTTGGTGAACCTGAGGTATCAATGCACACAAACAATATAGGTTATGCTGTTGGTACTTTGGTTCTCCAACTCCATCTCTGAAACAAAATTTGAGGCCCTTGATTTATTCTCATATGGAACTACATATATGATCCTTGAATTGTTTCTGATCTTTTAATGATTGGTATGATGCATATGTATATGAATGGTTTTTCTCATAAGTATTTTTACATGCACCTGAAGATTAATTGTTTGGTTTTTTATTTATAATTACAATATTTAGGCTTGTTTTTGTACCTGACTATGTATATCCTTGAAAAATGTTTTGTACGATTACATTTCAATTTCTTATTGTGGCCAATGATTCAAATTTGCCCCAAAAGAGAGGCAGACACATTGGTGTCGGATTTTTTCAGGGACGAGTTAGTGAACCTGGGGCGATGTACAACAACAATATAGGTTGTGCAATTGTTACTTGGTTCACTCACGCCGTCCCTGAATAAACTTATGAGGCCGCAATCTTTATTCTACATTCATAGAACTATGATATTTGAATTATCTATTCCATGCATTCATAGTGTATACGAATTACATTTTAGTTTGTCACCGAGGCCGATGATTGAAATTAGCCCCAAAAGAGTTCAAGGGGAGACACGTATGATGGTGTCATGTTTTAGGGATGGGTTGGTGAACCTGAGGCAGCAATGCACACAAACAATATAGGTTGTGATGTTGGTACTTTGGTTCGCCAACTCCATCTCTGAAACAAATTATGAGGCCCTAGATTTATTCTCATATGGAACTACATATATGATCCTTGAATTGTTTCTGATCTTTTAATGATTGGTATGATGCATATGTATATGAATGGTTTTGATCATAAGTATTTTTAACATGCACCTGAAGATTAATTGTTTGGTTTTTTATTTATAATTACAATATTGAGGCTTGTTTTTGTACCTGACTATGTATATCCCTGAATAATGTTTTGTACGATTACATTTCAATTTCTTATTATGGCCAATGATTCAAATTTGTCCCAAAAGAGAGGCAGACACATTGGTGTCAGATTTTTTCAGGGATGAGTTAGTGAACCTGGGGCGATGTACAACAACATTACAGGTTGTGCAATTGTTACTTGGTTCGCTGACTCCATTCCTGAAGAAACTTATGAGGCCGCAATCTTTATCCTACATTCACTCTGATGCAATTATTTGTCATTGTGTTGAGATGAAATGATATATGAACCGATCAAACTATTGCTGAGATGCTTTATCTTTGATATCCACGGATATATTGTCTTACATATACATGTTGTCAATTCTTGAGTTGTAATACAATTCAATCATATGTATGAGTTCTAAGTTATGTTCTTAAAAATCAACAGGAGGATGATGATGAAGTGGACGATAGCAAGGTATCCAGGGACAACAAGAGCCGCTACGTGCTGAGGCGGTTACGGTGTGGGCTAATCCGTTTCCACCGTAGGGGGAGACTGTTTTGCCCATTCTATGGCAGAGCAATCAACGTGGACCTCAACAGCATGATCCAGCACGCGGTGGGCGTTGGCAGAGGCGGAGGCAGAAGGCATAGGCCGATTACCTTGGCGCGGCATGCAGCCTACGGCAAATTCCTCCGGGAGTATGTCAGGACTGGCATGTATCCCATCGACTAGGCTGTGGCTGCCTCCTGTTGATAAACCCCTGCCCTGCTAGGCGTCTCCGTGTCCCGGCCTCCTGCTGCAGCCCCTGCTTTTATTTTGTTCTAGTTAATTATTACATGTGTGTGGAATGTAAGACAATATATCCGTGGTGTCTCTGGTGAACCTTCTATATTAATCTACTCCTTTATATGGAGTGCCTTAAAGTTTCTAGTGTTCAATTATATTTACTGATCATGCTCATGCACACTACAAAATATTTCTAGTGCTCGATTATATTATAATTGTCAAGAAATACATCAACAAGTCAAATTGGTCGAAATTTTGTATCGAAGTAACTAAATGTATCACACACATAATAAACTAGAACCTAAAATCTAGTTCAAACACATAATGTATCACCACCACTTGTTGTCGTCCTTGACTTGCTTCCCCTTCAGCCGCTTGATGTCGCCACCATCCCAAGATCCCTGCTCGTCCTAAAACTGCTTTCTGTCCTCCTCACGCTTCTTTTCCTGGGCTAGCTTGCAACCAGGGCATAGCTCTCTCGCGAAAAACCCCGCCTTAACAATCCCATATTTCATGGTAATGAGCTTACTGTACAACTCGTATGCCATGTAGGCGTCTCTGGCTGCATACTCGAGGCGCACCTGGCTCATCGGCTTCCACTCCCAGTAGTCGTGATCGAGTTGCTTCAATTTCTTCAGTTTTTCATAGGATTTATCGATGATTTCCGCTGCCTGATCACCCATGCCATCCTTCGCTGGGTATGATTTGATCTTGTACAGATTTTGGATGTCGATGTGGTGCCCCTCTAGGATTTTTATCAATGCACGAGAAAGCATAATTGTGTCATTTGTGATATCCACGCTAGTGAAAGTTATCCCTTTCCTACACAAGAACTCGACCAGAGCCGGACAACGCATCTCAGTTGGTTTACTCCTGCACTTAGATGGTTCTAGGGATGTAAGGGAACAAGGGATGTAGAAGTGGTGATCTTAAATTTAAATTTCACATACCTGCAGAAGTGGTAAACGAGGACCTCCTCATGTATGGCGATTTGCACGACAGCGATCTCTTGTGGAGGATTTTTTCGCTTATTTGCACGGGTGTACTCCAAGTCTAGCCCCACAAACTTGTGCTTCTCTTTCTCAAGCAATTGCTCAAACCTGGCGAGAGTTGTCTCCACAGTCGCTTCATCATTTGTGTACACCACTGTCAAAGTCGTGGTGCCATGGGCAGGGACCAAGTGGGTCTCTGTTGTGTGTTTCCCATTGTCCATGCCTGCAAGGAAATGGGTGAAAGGAAATGCCTGCAAGGAACTGCCTGCGAGAGGAAGAAGAAGATGAACCGACAGTTCTAGAACAAAGGAAGAAGAAGCGCCCAGGAAAAACTGCAGAGGAATGACTGAGGAAGAGGAATGACTGCAGAAGAAATGTGGTAACTGCAACTTTCGGTTCGAGAACTCACCGTGGTTACGTGGAGATCGTGGCAGTGCCGCCGGTTCAACAAGTGGGGCCAGTTCCTGCGAGAATATGAAATTAGCTATGCATTTTTCTATGCGAGAAATTGAGAGAAGTCATTTATATTTTGTCTTTCATAATTAAACGCAATGAAGTTGGTACATCCCAAGAGATTTGAACAAAAGAGATTTGCTAGTTTAACATACAACAACACTTACAGGCCCAACATGGCAGAACTTGGAGAGCCCCAGAACTTGAGCTACCACAGAGACCTCGGCAGAGGTGGCAGAATTGGTGCGGGTGCAACCACAGCGACGGCGATCTCGGATTCTAGAGGAGGAAAATAGAACCGAGCATGGTCGACAAGGTGATAGATCTCACCGGGAACCAATTCTCGTCCCCGACCGTGCCATGGGTGCGTCCAGGGTGAGGGCGATCTCCGACTCGGGATGGGGAGGAGAGCGGGGCCGAGCAGCTTCGTCACTTCCCAGCTCTACGCCATGGCCGCGACCACAGATTGCCGCTCCGGGGAAGAAGACGCGTAATGGATGCAGGCGCCAACACTGCAAGCCTACAGGGAGGAGAGCTAGGCCGAGCAGGTTCGTCCACGTCCCAGCTCCGCGCCATGGCTGCGACACCCCACAGATTGCCGCTCCAGGGAAGAAGAAGACGCGTAATGGATGCAGGCGCCAACGCTGCAAGCCTAATTGACACCTAAGCGACGGGAGCGACATAACGGCGAGAACTGACAGTGGGGCCCAACTTGACGGCCGTTAGCCTGATTTTTTGTATTGAAACGTAAAGTTGAATTCGTGCCGAAAAATACCCTCTGAGTATTTGGCACACCAACTATAGTCATCGCGGATGATTTCAGGGAACTCGGGTACCGCGTTGCCTGGATACCCCAACTTTAGGGCCGTAAAATGATATTCTCCAAACGAGGGGAGGTCACCAGTACCGAGAACGACCATTGGTACGGGCGAAGCCATACCCTCCCCCCGTATTGAGTGGCAGCGCATCCGCATATCCATCACCATCGCTATCCCCATCTCTCATCTATTAGATCTTGTTATAATTCCAGATTTAATTGTGGTTTACATTAGATCTACACAGCCAAAGGAGGATAAAGAGAGACTTCCTAAGCTAATTATGATATCCACAGGGAAACCCTTAATTGTGGTGGTTTCTATGGGTGATTGCTCTCAGACATCGTAGTGGTTATTTAGAGATGACCTCGTTCTTGGCTCAACAAAGTGGCTTCCTACGAGCCTTGTAGTGAACATCTTATTATAGAGCTCTCTCCACACATCTTATGGCATAAGAAGTATATTATCTTAATTAATAATAATAATAACGTGCTAGTGGTGTATCCTACATCCCCGAGAACGTTTTAGCCCTATTGAATTCAACCACGCTTTCACACGACCTTGTTACTTGCTTTGTTTTACTTGTTTTAATTACTTTTCTGCAAACAATAAAAAACCTTGCAAACACCCTTTACTTGAGATCAAAGGCATCTTACAAGTATGCTTTGGTAGATAGTAACGAGGGGCATAAAGACCTTTACCAATAGCTCTCTGTGGGTTCGATACTTTTACTTAGAAACTAGCTACAATTGATCTGTGCACTTGCCCGGCTCCCGACGCACTTGTCGGAGGTCTTCATGCATGAGTGTGTGTCTGTCCACTTCCCCGAACCTGGCGATGAAGAGGCTGCATAGTGCGGACCATGATCCCACTGATCCCTCGGGGAGGTTCAGCAGCCAAGAGTGCATTGTGGCCTTGAGCCCCATGGGGAGCCAGTTAGACAGGACACGGTCATCTTCACCCGTCGCCTTGATCCCCGTGGTGTAGAGCTACAAGAACTCTGTGGGGCTGGTGGTGTCGTTGTATCTCGGAGGTATCTCCGGCTTGAACTTGTGCAGCTACACCATGCATTAGAGGTTCTCGACCAACGCGGGATAGCTGATGCAGCGGATCTCGGCTCCACCGGCAAGGGCCATGCGTTTTTAGCGACCGGCCACTGCGACATCACGGGAAACGCGCGCCTCGCGGCCATGACGCTAGGCAAGGGTCACGCGGGAGTCCTCGAGCGAATGGGGGATTCACGCCGCGCTAGGAGATCGGGACGGCTACACCCTGCGCGAGGGTTGCATGCGTTCGGAGCCCTCGAGCTGGGCGGCTATGGGGGACGGAGGGGGCGCTCCATGTGTGACCTCCTCAGTCCATGTGTCCAGAGTGGTCGAGCTCGAGCCATTCCAGGTGATGTCCACTAGCGCCGTGAGGCATGCTTGCCACTCCTCTCGCGCAGTCTCGGCGGGGGCGTAGCGGAGGAGCTCCTTTACCATGAGTCACACAGCCTCCAAGGTGAGCATGGTGCCTCGCCCTTGGGGTGGCGAAGTGGTCGAGGCGGAGGAGGCCTCCGAGCACCACCCGAGGGCGGGGCACACGGGGAAGCCCCATGTGGCCCTTGGAGGTGTCGAGGCCGAGGAGTGGAGATTCACGAGCTCTGGCCCTCTGTTGATTCCCTCAACCGAGGATGGTTGTTCTGGGTGTCGGTGCGCGTGGTCATGGCACCGCGGCTATTGAAGTTCCCAGAAGCATGCCTTAGCCCCCTACTTGGCGCGCCAAATGTCGAAGACTGGCATCCCGCGAAGGAACAAGGGGTCTGACGTGCCCTGAGTTTGTGAGGGGGCTGAACACGCGTTCGGGTCTGGCCGGCGATGACGACGATGGAGCTTGCACACGATAGAGAGTGACACATGGATTTTTACCCAGGTTCAGGACCCTCGTGAGAAGGTAAAGTCCCTACTCCTGCTTGGTTGTATTGCTCGCGTGCTTCACGAGGCTACTATGGTAAATGAGTGTCTCGGGTTTGAGATCGCAAGGACCGATCCCTCCTAAGGTTGGTATCCCTCTCCTTTTATAGGGGCATCGGGCCTTGATGTCTATGCACTTCTATTCTTGTAGACAGTTGTTGGGCCTCCAAGTGCAGAAGTTTGTAGAACAGCAACAAGTTTTCCTTAAGTGGATTACCCAAGGTTTATCGAACTCAGGGAGGAAGTGGTCAAAGGTATCCCTCTCAAGCAACCCTGCAATCACGATACAAGAAGTCTCTTGTGTCCCCAACACACCCAATACACTTGTCAAGTGTATAGGTGCACTAGTTCGGCGAAGAGATAGTGAAATACAAGTGGTATGGATAATTATAAGTGATAATGGTGCTAGAAAAGAGCTTGATAGGTAGGAAGAGACTAAAGGCAATCTGAAATAAAGATGGAAGCAAGCAAACATGTAACAGATCTAGTTGCAAACGGTGTTTCAATGCTTAGAAACAAGGCCTAGGGATCATACTTTCACTAGTGAACACTCTCATATAAATATCTTCTCTTTATTATACTACTCTGAACTACTCTCCGGTTGGATAACTCTAATCCACGATAGGGCTATAACAGCACACCTCAAAGTTCGCTTTCCCCATCTAGATAACCCCTCACTATCACCTTGAGCGCTAGATGGTTCCAACAAACACCATAATCTCATAGAGACATCCAACTCAAATTATACTCATGATAAGTATTTATGTAACCTTAGCCAAAGTGACACATGGTGTGCACACTGTCAACTTCACACACGTGGGGATAAGGAGAGATTCATTAAAGCACTTGAGTAGCAGAATAGATCTATACTCCCTCCGTTTCAAAATATAAGATGTTTTAGGTTTGTGAAGAAAACGAATCTAGACTTTATTTAGTGTATAGATTCATCCCAAAGTTGAATGAACCTAGATACTAAAATAAGTCTAGATTCATTTTCTTCACAAACCTAAAACATCTTATATTTTGAAACGGAGGGAGTAGATTACAAAGCTCATGATCTCAATAAGATCACGCATAGAGAGAGACGAACACATAGCTACCGGTAGATCCCTTAGCCTCGATGAAGAACTACTCCCTCCTCATCATGGGAGTCAGCAACGGCGATGGAGATGGTGGTGGAGTCGATGGATATGGCTCCGGGGGCACTTCCCCGTCCCAGCAGGGTGCCCGAACAGAGACTTTCTATCCTCTGAATCTCCCCTTCAGTGGTGGCAGCGCTGTAGAGGTTTTCATGGCTTTCTCCCAGATTATTTAGGGTTTCTGCATCGGAGGCTTCTTATAGGCGAAAGGGCGATGTCAGAGGGTGAACCAGGGGCCCACACCCCCTGGTGGCGCGGCCAAGGGGGACCGGCGCCACCCTATGGTGTGTGATAACCCACAAGTATAGGGGATCGTGTGTATCCTTTTCGTTAAGTAAGAGTGTCGAACCCAACGAGGAGCTAAAGGTAGGATAAATATTCTCTCAAGTTCTATCAACCACTGATACAACTCTACGCACACTAAATGTTTGCATTATCTAGGAAATAAAACTAGAGCAACAATACGAGTAATAGAGATAGCTTTGCATGATAATAAATAACAAGAAAGTAAAGCTAGTTGCTGCAGTAATAAAATACACTAAACTAACAGAACCATGAGTGTGGAATAGTGGTGGTAATTGTGGTGGCTTTATCCAAGTTTAAATAGCGAATAGATCTGGTTCATTGTCTTCGATGCAGTTTTCTATGTGGGAGAGGCTAAATATACATGCGCTTCACAACTTGGAATTACATGTACTATATGATTGGATTGTTGGCAAACATCCGTAAGTACTAAGAATGCATTAAGGTTTCCCCAACCATAGCCTTAAGTTTAATGGTCCTCTTACTCCCATACGTGCAACGTTCCGGTTCGCATCCTCAGGTTTCTGTCACTCCGGCAGAACTCTCCATTCCTTTTATACATACTACAAACCGTATGATGTTTAATCCATACGCGCACAAATATAATGGACACCAAAGGATTGTATGATGACCCACAAGTATAGGGGGTCTATCGCAGTATTTTCGAGGGAAGTGAAACCCAATTTATTGATTCGACACAAGGGGACCCAAAGAATACTTATCAGTCTTAACAACTGAGTTGTCAATTCAGCTGCACCTTGAAACAATCTTGCTCATAGCAGTTTATCAGCAGCAACAGTTTCGTAGTAGGAATAGTAAAGCAGCAGCAGTAGTAAAGCAAAGACAGTAGTAGTAACAAAAGCAGTAAACAGTGGAATTCGAGTGCGGTAGGCATAGGGATGGATGGACGGGCGTTGCATGGACAAGACAATTCACATAGCAATCAGAACATAGGGCAATTGCAGATAAATAAGATAAAGTATCCAAGTACTAGACTATCCTAGGCATGTGTTCCATAAATAGTCATACGTGCTCGCAATGAGAACTTGCACAACATCTTTTGTCCTGCCAGCCCGTTTGCAGCGGGGCCTCTAGGGAACTACTGGCAATTAAGGTGCTCCTTTTAATAGAGCACCGGAGCAAAGCATTAACACTCCGTGAACACATGTGATCCTCACATCAAAGCCTTTCCCTTCCGGTTATCCCGATTTCTGTCACCTCGATGGAGAAGCGATGGTGATGATGATGGCGATGATCTCCTCCAATTCCTCGTCCCGGCAGGGTGCCAGAACGGAGTTTCTGGTGCTGTTCCGTGGAATCTGGTGGTGGCGGCGGAGCGGAACTTCTTGTGGAAAAACGTCGAACCCCCCGAAGTTTTTAGGTAAGAAGGCTCCGTATAGACGAGGAGAGAGGCCGAGGGGGTGCCTGGGGGGCCCACACCACCCCCTGGCGCGGCCTGGCCTGGCCCGCGCCACCAGGTGGTGTGGCCACTCGAGGGCTCTTCTCCGTCTCGTATTCTGGCTCCTGGAGTCTTCGGGTGAAATAGGATTTTTGGCATATTTTCTGGGATTTTTCCTGATAGTTGATTTTCTGCACAAAAAGTAGACACCAAGGCAATTCTGCTGAAAACAGCGTCAGTTCGCATTAGTTGCATCCAAATCACACAAGTTTAGAGGAGAAACAATAGCAAAAGTGTTCGGGAAAGTAGATACGGTTTGGACGTATCACTATACCATATCAACATACAACTCTAATGAACCAAAGACGTTCAACCATTCAATCTAACAACAAAGAAACTAAGCAAACATGACATAGATCATAGGATTATAACTTATAACATCAAACACCATATTTACATAGGACGGTACAGAGGTGTGTGGGAGGATGAACCACTGCATACTAGGAGGATTAGGTGATGGATATGGCGATGAAGATGGTGAAGAGGGCGGCGGCGGCGCCGATGGCGGCGCGGGGGACTCCTTTTCCGCCGCCAATATCATGGGGGAGCACCGCCCCTTAGCGGGGAGGCAAAAAAACATGGCTTTGGCGGCTGCAAATTCGTGGGTGGAGGTATCTTGCGAATTAGGTTTCCTCCCTTTATATAGCTTCTCGGATTCCCATCACCCCATCTTGGGTTGCAGTAAATCGGGCCTAGCGGGCCTGTCCGGACTCGGAATCAGCTAAATTTTATGTCCAGAATGTTTGTCACGAAATTTCCAACAACTTTGTAGTTGAAGAGTTTTCCATTTGATGCTGTCTTTGACTCAAAATGTGGCCATCTTAAAAAAGAGTTCTGAGACAGATTTCTAGAAAAATCCCAATTTGACTCCAACAAGGTTTCCACTTGTATTCTTGGTAATTCCTACACATTAAAGTATAAAACAAGAACATTGTGCACTTTTGCAACTATTAGTAGGTTAGTTCAAATATATCATAAACTTTATACAAAAAGGAGTGTCAAAAGCATATTATTAGCATAAAACCATCAAAAATTATAGATACATTATGGGCGTATCAGTGTGGCCAGCCCCTGGCCCCTCTCCGTCTCGTCTTCTAGCTCCGTCAATCTTCCGGTAAAATATCGACTTTGGCTTTTGTCCGGTCCAATTTCGAGAATATTTCTTTTCCAGCTTTTCTAAAACCAAAAACAGCAGAAAACAGGCAACTAGCACTATGACATCTTGTTAATAGGTTAGTTCCAGAAAATGCATAAATGTATCTCCAAATGTAGACAAAACATAAGAAAGTAGATACTAAACAAGCATGGAACATCAAAAATTATAGATACGTTTGCAACGTATCAACATCCCCAAGCTTAACTCCTGCTCATCCTCGAGTAGGTAAGTGAAAAAAAAGAATAATTTTTAAGGTGACATGCACCATCATAATCTTGATCAAGGCATTTATAACATTGATAGCTGGGATCATAGTACTTTAACATAGCATGAAGATATAGTTCTAACAATTAGACATATCAACTTTGTTGTAACATGAAAAGATACAAACAAAAGATTCATGAATAACAATGCTTTGAAAGACGTTTGTTTGTTTCACATAAAGAAAACATAGCATAGTGACATTCAGCTTGTCCCTCATGGAGTAGCAAAACATAAATGCATAGGACACCTTCAAAGTTCATAAGGGTGACTAGATACAAATAGTTCAAGAACAAGCAATATCAACATTACGGATCAATCAATAAGTTTTGGGACAATGCACATAGAACTAAGAATGACAACTATGCTCTCTTAATAGGTGCATAAAGATAGAAGATGGAGACTCAACATAAAAGTAAAAGAATGACCTTCATAGAAGGAAACAGGGATTCAAGTCTCATAAAGAGCTTCCAAAAATTATGGTACTTATTAGCTTTCAGCTCCCATTACCCCTATCATAAGCATCTTTAGGTGATTAAGGTTAAAATGAACAAACTATGGAGTATATGCTTGACAAAGTATAAGTTGGCAATCTCATGTCCCTTGAATACGAGGGCCGCTCCTCATGCTACTCAAGTTTAGTTACCGGTAAGTTCTTATCATAGTAAGTACATGCGTATCATAGAGAACCGCCAACGGGGTACCCCTTGCCTGATGATACGGAAGAATCCCCATATCAAAATGACAAGGCAAGCAGACAATAAGCATCTCAGCATCTTCTTATTTACCATGGGAAAATGGTGCTTTTTTCTCTCTTTTCTTATCTTTTTTTCTTTTTCTTTTTCTTAATCTCTATCTCTTTTTTTATAAGAAGAATGCTTCATAGATTGCTCATTATGGTTACGCTGCAGGTTTCCACATGATTAGGCATGGATTAGACCAGCCACCCAGGCGTTTCTCTAACACACATACATAACTACATGGACTTACAAGCTCCCCTTTCATTTCACACCCACGACATCTATAACAAAATAGCATGATATCAACTGAGTACAATGTACAAGTGCAATGTTGAAAGCGTTCCCCATGACAACATGGTTCTGCTAATCCCAAAGTATAAGTGCAAGCATATACAACATAGATGACACAATGGTTCAAGTTTATTAAGTCCAAGAAAAGTAAAGTGTGCCATCAAGTTCGTGAGAGCTTTAATCACTAAATTTCACATAACAAGTTTAGTTCAGAAGGTAGATAAAAGCATGAATATACTTGGAATAGCAAATGCTAATAGGTAGGTATGGTGGACTCTTTGGAATAACTTAGTTTTATTTGGAGTTGGATGCATTAGTGGAACTCATACTTGGTACAGAGGCTAGAAAAAGACTGGGAGCAACCAACTAAGAGAGCAATAATGGCCATAATCATGCAAAGCGACAAAACATCATTAATTAAAGCATAAAGTGATATTACAAGTCGAAAACTAAATGATCATAGAGGCTATGGTGACTTGGTATAGTCTTAACATGGTGTGAGCATGCGCCAAGTCAACCCAAATAATGCATTTAAACAAGAATACCACAATATTATGCTTTTGTATGCTAAAACAACGCATGATTCTTTCAAGGCACATTAAGCAATCTCAATTGTTTGGAGCAAGTCATGCTAAAGCAATAATCACTAGGCATAAGGTCAAAGCAACATCTAGCATGACATGATAAAGTCTAAGCTTAGACGCTTGTACCTCTTGAATATTTCTTGGGGTGACACGGGGTGGCATCCCCAAGCTTGAGCTTTTGTCCATTATTCATCTCATTACATCATTCTTTTTCCACACCTGAAAATTTCCTTCATACGAAACTTCACACAATCTTCATTAGCAATATTAGTGTACTCAAGATAATAAGTCTTTTGGTTCAGTTTCAACACAAGTAAAACTTCCATTAAAACGCAAGCTACTATAGCACTTCCTTTAAAAAGTTCAAATGATCAAAGAGAACTCAAAGAGAAAGAGATTAAGAGGCAAATGCAAATAATGGCAGAAATCTATCAAAACAGACCAGCAGGTAAAAACCAATTTTTCGAAGACCTTCTGTTACTCAAATCGAAAAGTATTGAACTAATGAAAGTTATATAACAACCTGGGACAGAAGCACAAAAAATTACAGCTCAAACCGACGTATAGATATTTTTCACGAATTTTTACAGCGAAGCACAAAAATCTGTTTCGGGACAGCAACTTTCCCAAGTCTTACTTCTCTCTCATTAGAGGTTATTATTGACACAAAAACCAAACAAAAAGGATAAGGAGAGGTTATTACAAAGGTAATAACTTACAAAACTCAAGAAAAGATTCCTAATGAAATTTGGATTATCTCCCAATAAGTGCTTTTTTTAACGCCTTTGAGCTAGGCATGATAATTTCAATGATGCTCACATAAAAAATATGAATTAAAGTAAAAGAGAGCATCAAGAAGAAAATATGGAACAAATTTAAGTCTAACCCACTTACTATGAAAAATAATCTTGTAAAGAAACAAGTCATGAAAGCACAAAGCAACAAGCATAGGAAAGCAAAACAAGTGCAACTTCAAAATTTTCAACATAAAGAGGGGAAGCTTAATATTGTTGTGATGCATAAAACCATGTTTCCCTCTCTCATAATAACTTTCAGTAGCATCATGAATAAAATCAACAATATAACTAACACATAAAACATTCTTATCATAAGCCACATGCATAAAAGAATTAATACTCCCCACATAAACATAGTCATTCTTATTAATTGTAGTGGGAGCAAATTTAACAAAATAGCTATCATTATTATTCTCATCGCCATAATCATCAAATATAGGAGGCATATTGTAATCATAATTAATTTTCTCCTCAATATTAGGTGGACTGAAAATATCATATTCATCATTGTAATCATCATATATTGGAGGTATAGTATCATCAAAGTAAATTTTCTCATCAGTGCTTAGGGGACTAAAAATATCATGCTCATCAAAACCAGCTTCCCCAAGCTTAGACTTTTCTATAGCATTAGCAATAATGGTGTTCAAAAAATTCATACTAATAACATTGCTATTAGCATGCAAATAAAGTTCCATAGGTTTTTTAATTTTCTCTTCAAATACTTCATGTCCTAACTTAAGATAAATACTATAAAGCTCTCTAATTTTGTTGTTGTTTTCCATTAAGCCTAACTAGTGAAAATAAAAAAAGAAACAAAAAGGTATAATTGCAGAATCTAAATGAAATAACTTCGAGCACTCACACACCAGCAACAATGCTACAAGATAGCTTAGTAGCCAGAGGATGTGAGTGCCTTTTACCTTACCTCCCCGGCAACGGCGCCAGAAAATAGCTTGATGTCTACGCACTTCTATTCTTGTAGACAGTTGTTGGGCCTCCAAGTGCAGAGGTTTGTAAAACAGCAACAAGTTTCCCTTAAGTGGATTACCCAAGGTTTATCGAACTCATGGAGGAAGTGGTCAAAAGTATCCCTCTCAAGCACCCCTGCAATAACGATACAAGAAATCTCTTGTGTCCCCAACACACCCAATACACTTGTCAGGTGTATAGGTGCACTAGTTTGGCAAAGAGATAGTGAAATATAAGTGGTGTGGATAATTATAAGTGGTAATGGTGCTAGAAAAGATCTTGACAGGTAGGAAGAGATTAAAGGCAATCTGAAATAAAGATAAAAACAAGCAAACATGTAACAAATCTAGTTGTAAACGGTGTTTCAATGCTTAGAAACAAGGCTAGGGATCATACTTTCACTAGTGAACACTCTCGTATAAATATCTTCTCTTTATGATACTACTCTGAACTACTCTCCGGTTGGATAACTCTAATCCACGGTAGGGCTGTAACAGCACACCTCAAAGTTCGCTTTCTCCATCTAGATAACCCCTCACTATCACCTTGAGCGCTAGATGGTTCCAACAAACACCACAATCTCATAGAGACATCCAACTCAAATTATACTCATGATAAGTATTTATGTAACCTTAGCCAAAGTTCCACACGGTGTGCACACTGTCAACTTCACACACATGGAGATAAGAAGAGATTCATTAAAGCACTTGAGTAGCAGAATAGATCTATAGATTACAATGCTCATGATCTCAATAAGATCACGCATAGAGAGAGAGATGAACACATAGCTACCGGTAGAGCCCTTAGCCTCGAGGAAGAACTACTACCTCCTCATCATGGGAGTCAGCAACGACGATGGAGATGGTGGTGGAGTCGATGGAGATGGCTCCGGGGGCACTTTCCCATCCTGGCAGGGTGCCGGAACAGAGACTTTCTGTCCCCCGAATCTTCCCTTCGATGGCGGCGGCGCTGTGGAGGTTTTCGTGGCTTTCTCCCAGATTATTTAGGGTTTCTGCATCGGAGGCTTTTTATAGGCGAAAGGGCGATGTCAGAGGGTGGACTAGGGGCCCACACCCCCTGGTGGCGTGGCCAAGGGGGACCCGCGCCACCCTTTGGTGTGACCATCCCCTGGCCCTTCTCCGTCTCGTCTTCTGGCTCCGTAAATCTTCCGGTAAAATACAACTTTGGCTTTTGTTCGGTTCAATTCCGAAAATATTTCTTTTCCAGCTTTTCTGAAACCAAAAACAACAGAAAACATGCAACTGGCACTGTGGCATCTTTTTAATAGGTTAGTTCCAGAAAATGCATGAAAGTATCTCCAAATATA
Source organism: Avena sativa (assembly GCA_916181665.1). NCBI lineage: Eukaryota > Viridiplantae > Streptophyta > Magnoliopsida > Poales > Poaceae > Avena > Avena sativa. The sequence goes on along the minus strand of OV702297.1, from coordinate 484,923,247 downwards.
GACAAAACATAAGAAAGTAGATATTAAATATAGTTACGTTTGCAACGTATCAGGCCTCTTCCCCCCAATATTGGGGGGGAAGGGTCACCACATTCCCACCAAAGAAGCGCCAATGCACCTTCTCACCTCCCATGGACCGGGTCTAGGTCCCGCGTCGGTCTTCGGTCCATCGCAGCGGTCGCCCATGACGTCTCCCTCTGCGGCGTGGCGTAAGGCTCGGTCTCCTTGCACCAAACTGGCTATGTCGGGGTCTGCGCGGTTTGATTGTCGTCACCCTGCCTTTGGCACCGAAGCAGCCAGGCAGCATCTTCATTTATCGAGGCGAGCAGTGCGCAGTGGGACTGCCCGTTGCATTGTCGCCTTGTGGTGGAAGTGGAGCGACGTCTCGTCCGTCCGGGGCCGATTCTGCCGCCTGCGCTGGTGCAGAGGCCGTACCTGCCTCCGGAGGGTCCTGGACCTCTTGAGGCCTCTTCCAGAGCAGGCGATGTGGGCCCGACAACCAGGCAAGACGTGGTACCCTTGTACCAATAGTCCGACACTCTCGACAAAAGTTAACAATGAAAATTAATCAAGGGAACAATGCACGGCATCTAATGGTGCAGGAGACGCATATGCACAACCTAAAGGCATTCATCGTCCTTTTTCCCTATGGCCAATAGCTTTGAAATTTGTATAGCAAGCTCATGGCCACCAGAGCGCATTGTCGGCTCTGCCCCAACGACATAATTCCCGACACCCTCATCGCCAAATTTAATTTGACGTATGCGCAATGAGGCATGTTGACATTGCCAAGCACCTAAACATGCTCTACCAAATTCTTGTTTCCCAAGCCTCCTGACGATCAGAACACTAAGACCCGCTACAATGAGGCATAGATGCACACAACGGTAAACAATAGGATAAGCTATTCTGGACGATGTGCACAGCTGCACATAAGAGAACCATACAGGGCGCCTTTTGCCCTTGGGTCATGGCCATAGTAGATTATATACATACATGTATCTGTCATTGGTGTAGGCATTGAATCCATCCACGTTCGTGTTACTGCCAAGGAGGCCGTGCTTTTGGACCGAGTGAGATAGAAAGCTCACAGTTCCCATGCGCAAATGGATGCCATGATATTTCCAGCAAGACACAACTCTTTCCAACATGCTAATGACTTCTCTTTTATGCTCTTCTAAATAGAAGTGTGAACATATTCCTGATTTTTTATCCCCATTTCCTTTGTCGAGAGAAAATATATGTAGGACAGGAAAATGAAGGACTATTGGATGGATGAGGATGAATAGGAGCAACCAAACGGCGCAGGAAAGCCCCATACAACGTTCTATCGTGCTTAGGGATGGGATCCACACGTAGGCAGTACTCCTCATTGACCTCCACCTCGACCATCATCCTTACCTACACATGTAAGACATGAAGATAAAGATTGGAGGGTACACGTATTAGGAAATAAATGAGAGTAGATAGATTGAGATAACCACCTCTATTATTATATAGAATGGGAACACAACAAGAGGAGAAGAGGAAAAAGCATCACATGGTGGGCCCACAAAATGCTCTCTCCTCCTCCGCAAATGCGTGGCTATCCTTAAAAAAACGTGTCACACAAGAAAGAAAGACGTGTACATCACCGCACATCATCGGTAGTAACTGTTCTGATGGTTACTCACTAGGAAATTATTATGTACATATGACACAATTGGGAAGTATGTGAGTGCACCCACTAGATAGTGGTTTTATGTGTATCATATACACAATTGGGAACTATGTGTGTACCCACGAGGGAGTGGTTTTATGTGTATCGATGCAACATGCATATATTGCATAGTAAAATGTCATCTAGTTTTTATAACAATACAAGAAAAAAGCTTTGCCAACTTACCTACCTAGAAGTAAAACTGAGAGCTATTAAAGAGAATTGAAATCTCCCAGGGAACAACCATCTTCCTCACCATCCTCCATTCTTATCTCTCTCACACACACTCTCTCCTCTCGGCGACCACCAACCTCCACCTCCAACCCTCACCTTCTCTTTACCCTCACATGGCCGAGTCTAGGCCTCAGCAATGGAAGGAGCTCCCTACCGACCTCCTCGCCGAGATCGACCGCCGCTTACCGTGCTTTGTCGACCGCTTCTACATGTCGTGGGCATGCCATGATTGGTGGTTCGTAGTCCAACGCCCTCCATCTCCACGCCAGCTCCCATGGCTCCTCCTCCCAGACCCCACCACCATGCCTCTCCATCTCCTTCCTGGGTCAGGCAACACACGGAGGGTATCCTTTTATTGTCTTCTTTGCAATACAGATACCCATAACATCCGCATCAGGCACACCATTGGCGGTGCACGCTTCTTTGGATCCTATGATGGTGGTTGGCTCTTGCTTGCTCATGGACAGACCAACGGCCACACGGTCCTCAACCTGCATACCGATCGGTGCTTATTCCTCCCTGACTATGCCATATGTATACAGGAACCAGTGGGACGGGTTGTACATCCTCCTGCAGTGGTGTCCATAACCATCCTTGCTGCCACTTTCTCCTCCACACCGAGGCCAACTGCACGGTGCTTCGGCGCTGGCATCGTCGACACATCGGGTAAGTTAAATCGCCCACAAATTTCCTTCTGGCGCATGGAGGGGGCTGGTGATCAACATCCAGTGGCCGTGAGTTTAATGGGAAATTATGGTGGCCGATTTGAGGATGTCATATATCACCAAGGAGCCTTCCGTTTCCTCACCGATGCAGAAGATATATTCGTGTATGACATATTCAAGTTCCAAGAAGATGAAGAAGGAATATGGTCTGACGTAGCTGGGAACCGGCAATACTTCTTGCAAGGACCACCTTGTAGCTCAAATGGGCGAGTCACCGCTCGCTACCTCGTGGAGTCCCGTGGGGAGCTTCTGATGGTCCTAAGGTTGGTGAGATGGGTCCGGCGGACATGGGCGTTCGAGGTGTACCGGGTGACGCAACACCTCAATAGCGACGACCTAGTTCAACTCACCTGGACCGAGTTGTCTTCGCTAGATGGAAGAATATTGTTAATCGCGCGGGGTTGCTCCAGGGCCTATGAGGTCGCGGATTTCCCCTGCTTTGGCTCTGGAGAGGGCATTTATTTCTTGGATGACCGGAACTCCAATGATGTGGTCGCCATGTCCTGCCATGGCATTGAATCCATCCACGTTCGTGTTACTGCCAAGGAGGCAGTGCTTTTGGACCGAGTGAGATAGAAAGCTCACAGTTCCCATGCGCAAATGGATGCCATGATATTTCCAGCAAGACACAACTCTTTCCAACATGCTAATGACTTCTCTTTTATGCTCTTCTAAATAGAAGTGTGAACATATTCCTGATTTTTTATCCCCATTTCCTTTGTCGAGAGAAAATATATGTAGGACAGGAAAATGAAGGACTATTGGATGGATGAGGATGAATAGGAGCAACCAAGCGGCGCAGGAAAGCCCCATACAACGTTGTATCGTGCTTAGGGATGGGATCCACACGTAGACAGTACTCCTCAATGACCTCCACCTCGACCATCATCCTTACCTACACATGTAAGACATGAAGATAAAGATTGGAGGGTACACGTATTAGGAAATAAATGAGAGTAGATAGATTAAGATAACCACCTCTATTATTATATAGAATGGGAACACAACAAGAGGAGAAGAGGAAAAAGCATCACATGGTGGGCCCGCAAAATGATATCTCCTCCTCCGCAAACGCGTGGCTATCCTGGAAAAAAACGTGTCACATAAGAAAGGAAGACGTGTACATCACCGCGCATCATCGGTAGTAACTGTTATGACAGTTACTCTCTAGGAAATTATTACGTACATATGACACAATTGGGAAGTATGTGAGTGCACCCACTAGGTAGTGGTTTTATGTGTATCATATACACAATTGGGAAGTATGTGCGTGTACCCACTAGGGAGTGGTTTTATGTGTATCGATGCAACATGCATATCTTGCATAGTAAAATGTCATCTAGTTTTTATATCAATACAAGAAAAAAATCTTTGCCAACTTACCTACCTAGAAGTAAAACTGAAAGCTATTAAAGAGAATTGAAATCTCCCATGGGAACAACCATCTTCCTCACCATCCTATATTCTTATCTCTCTCACACACACTCTCTCCTCTTGGCGACCACCAACCTCCGCCTCCAACCCTCGCCTTCTCTTTACCCTAACATGGCTAAGTCTGGGCCTCAACAATGGAAGGACCTCCCTACCGACCTCCTCACCGAGATCGCCCGCCGCTTACCGTGCTTTGTCGACCGCTTCTACATGTCGTGGGCATGCAATGATTGGTGGTTCGTAGTCCAACGCCCTCCATCTCCACGCCAGCTCCCGTGGCTCCTCCTCCCGGACCCTACCACCATGCCTCACCATCTCCTTCCCGGGACAGGCAACACACGGAAGGTATCCTTTTATTGTCTTCTCTGCAATACAGATACCCACAACATCCACATCAGGCACGCCATTGGCGGTGCACGCTTCTTTGGCTCCTATGATGGTGGTTGGCTCTTGCTTGCTCATGGACAGACCAACGGCCACACGCTCCTCAACCTCCATACTGATCGGTGCTTATTCCTCCCCGACCATGCCATATGTGTGCAAGCACCCGTGGGACGGGTTGTACACCCTCCTGCAGTGGTGTCCATAGCCATCCTTGCTGCCACTTTCTCCTCCACACCGAGGCCAACTGAACGATGTTTCGGCGCTGGCATCGTCGACACATCGAATAAGTTAAATTGCCCACAAATTGCCTTCTGGCGCATGGAGGGGGCTGTTGATCGACATCCAGTGGCCATGAGTTTAATGGGAAATTATGGTGTCTGATTTGAGGATGTCATATATCACCAAGGAGCCTTCCGTTTCCTCACCGATGCAGAAGATATATTCGTGTATGACGTATCCAAGTTCCAAGAAGATGAAGAAGGTAAAAAAATATGGTCTGAATTAGGTGGGAACCGGCAATACTTCTTGCAGGGACCACCTCGTAGCTCAAACGGGCGAGTCACCGCTCGCTACCTCGTGGAGTCCCGCGGGGAGCTTCTGATGGTCCTAAGGTTGGTTAGATGGGTCCGGCGGACATGGGCGTTCGAGGTGTACCGGGTGACGCAACACCTCAATAGCGACGGCCTAGTTCAGCCCACCTGGACCGAGTTGTCTTCGCTAGATGGAAGAATATTGTTTGTCGCGCGGGGTTGCTCCAGGGCCTATGAGGTCGCGGATTTCCCCTGCTTTGCCTTTGAAGAGGGCATTTACTTCTTGGATGACCGGAATTCCAATGATGTGGTCGCCATGTCCCGCCATGGAATTCTTGGGCGGCACACCTCTAGTGGCAACGGGTGCGTGGAGCAGGATCCGTTCAGGGGGTACACCTGCTGTGATAACGGGAGGTGCCGGTGGGTGGAGGGGATGCCCGGAATGAATCTCTTCCGATTGTGGTTCCCAAACAAGGAACGGTCTAACTACTCGTCTCCAATTTGGTTCATCCCCTGAGGTCACATGCATGCAGAATTAGTTGGTGCTCGTGAGTTTGAACCGCAGCACATCCTCATTTCTATCAGCAGATAAAATAGCAAGTGTTGTATTATGCGTTTTCTTAGTGTAACAACTGTTCATGTGTTAAAAGTGCAGTCCATCTTCATGTTAATGACAAGAATTTTATGATGATTATATATAATCAGCTTTGTGTCTTCATACACTTTGAAAGAGTACGTGAAATATGAATGTCAGATTGTGTAATTAAGTTAACTATTTCACAAATAAGATGAAGAATATGTGCTTTAACTGAGCTCGTCAACTCATCGTGCAATAAATGTTTGCTCTCTTGAACCAACACCATTAGGAATAGTCGCAATGCCATTCAATCAGTGAACTATAAATAAATAAAATTATAGATTTATTAGAAATAGTCGCAATACCATATAATTAGGGAACTTGACATAAATAAAATTATATATTATCACAATGCATAGCATATATAATAGTTGTGAAAGAATCTTCAATTGTGTTCCGTCCGAATTCCCTCCAAAATGTTGGCTATGATGCAGTTTGCTCCCCATAGGGTCTTGATGGATTCGCCCCACCAAACGCCAAAAATCTATGACCTATAGTTTTGTCGCATGTCCATGCTAATCGCTCCACTCTAGGCGGATGTATAAACATATGCTGAGTCATGTGATCATCCTAGAACCTCGAGGCTATCAGCTTGCATCCATATCTTTATGGGCGGAAATGCGGAGCGTAGCGGGTGAATTAACATCTATATGCAGAAGTTGTGATTTAGGCTCATGATGCCGTCCACCTTTAGGGCACGATATCCCACATGACGGTTGCAAAATCACCGGACGCAGGTCAAAAGATTGGAAATTGGAACATCGATGTAGCGGTGGAGATGTCCAGTAGCGACAATGGCGGACCAGAAACTTCTGGGTGCCTAGGCAAACATGTCTAAAACACCAACTTCTTTTAACAATATCACTATAGAAAGTCAAAAAAAATACAGGGCACCAGATAGCAATATCATCTTGGTGCACCCAATCTCATTGTACTAGGTGCACCTGATGGAAATTTGTAATTAACCTCATTGTGAGAAGTGCACCCGATAGAAAGTTGTAGTATTGCAACAAAAGTGCTTAGACTAGTCACAATGGGGAGTATCATATAGTAGTACCATGCATATAATACTAGTATATAATATCATCTCCATAATGCATAGTATCATGTAGTAGTACCATAAACTTAGTGTATTTATTGTTTTATAGAATCTCAATGTAAAATTGTGTACAAGATTTATTTGAGATTAGTTTCTCTAGTTCTATATGCTATGATACCGTATCTACCTATGATACTAACACAATATGTTTCATCATTAATTGCAGTGACACATAAGCATTTTGCATGCATGTAGTGCATGATACTACCTATGATACCCTCATTGGGGCTAGTCTTTTTAATACTTGAACATTGAATCCTATTTATTGGATGAGTACTTGGATATTTATCCAATTATTACCGGTGCACACAATAAAGAATAGCAATAAATGTCCTTATAAATGCCTACTATTTGGATGTGCATCCAATTAAACATTGCCTATCATAGTGATATCTATTTAAGTGTCCTTGATTCGATTGTTTTAGATCAAGCTCACGCCACCAACTCACCAAAGTTCACACAAACCTTCTTGCCATCCAAGATCCAGGTAATTGCCACCAACTCACCAAAGTACACCCTCTTCGCCACGATGATCTACGCCATCGGTGCACCCGCCACGGGCTGCGGTGACTCATATGGGAAATCAATAGAAGATGGATGGAAACCTATCCCACACATCAGCGCCCAACATATTCAAGATCCACTACAACATGACCCCCCCCCCCTCAGCAACACATCGATGCGTTGCCAAATGTCCATATAAGCGTTGGTAAGGTCTATACCAACGGAATATTATGCGTTGCCGTTGGTGGCGTTGCAAGGGTCTACAACAACGTAAAAACATGCGTTGGTAATCGATGTCCATAAGTGTTGTAAGATAGCAACATGTATAAGGAGAGGCTAACCACACTTTGTATGCATTGGTAGTACCCTGCAGGAATGGATTACTAAACTGACATAATAGAACTTTGCAGCATCTAGAAACAATGCTACATAATGTAATCAGTTAACATTATTTTACATATTGATAGGAACAATCACTAGGTCAATGCATATAGTGCACACATGAGGCACGATATAGGAAACAGAAACATTTCATATAATATGTTGACTATGTTGCATTACACAGAATAAGATTCAGAGAATACAAATTATCTGGTAATTGCACTAATACAAATATATATATGTTATATTCTTAACATCGATCATGAAAATGAGATTCTAAAACATAATGTAAGATATCCAGTAGTAGCATCAATCTCCATCTTGCAATCAACACCTCAACCAAGCATCAACAATTTATCTTGGAATTCTACAAGAACAAATATTTAGAACAATAAAGAAAACTCATGAGGTTAATGAAGTTGTAAAGTTCAAGAGAGGGGCAAAATAATTCTTTGTTGTGAAGTTTATTTGTTGCATGAAGAAACATAGATTGTAAGATTGGCAAGAACTATAATAAACACTGATATTGCACCAGCTAGATATATATGTGTAAAACTTATCTGTAGAAGGATTTTTTGGTCGTTGCATCTCCATCTCATTTGTGAAAGACATGAGATGAGTATTTTCCATCAAAAACTAACAGGAATATAAAAATGCATGTGTGTATAGTACCATCACATTGTCATGTTGTCCAACAGCACCAAGATGTTGACTATACGGAGATCACTATATACTCTCTGCGGATCCAAAACCAAATAAGAATAAGATCATATTTATTTAATTGACTTTGACCTTTCCAAGGATACATACTTTCCTTTTTGAGTTAAGATCATCTTGAGATGTAGATATCTGACCCACAGAAAAGTATAATGACTAATAAAAAATCAGTACATGTATTAAATAATGGAAAATTTCTTTAAATTTACCTATCCTCCAGAGCTTACTCTCTTCTCAGTTAGTTCTAGAATTTTAGCATCTTAGTTTTCATGTGTCGTTGTTCAACCTTTTCCAGCCGAAGTCTAACAGATAAAATATCTTCATTTTGTCTATCCTCCAATGAAGTAACGTGTATATCCTTAAAGTGTCGTGAACCTGATACATTAAAGACTTGATTAGGATTCATCAAATGAAAGGCAGCCTATGTGAGACTGCTGCTGCATCCTTTGCTACCTCCAGCTACACAGGCAAACCCCAATAAGCTTAGTTTCTGCTAAACATCTGAGGAGAAAATTATCTTCCTCTTCCTACGTCAATCATTACCTTACAGGACCACTAACAAACAAGATACATCACAGAACTAACAGATTTTGACAAAAGAACAGAACGATGCCACACCTCGCTGGTTTCTATCTTCTAAAATTACATAATCGCCATTGCAAAAATTCAGCAATGACATATACGATTTTCTGAACTTAGTACGGCCGTTTGCATAGCATCCATATATATACTGAGATACTGCAAAAAACAACAGCGATCACATGGCTTCAAACGATTGCATTAACAATTAGAGACAACCAGTTTGTCATGTACCAAAAATTTGCACCGTAAAAGGCCTCACTGATATATGAAGTTGCCTAGCCGTATGAGCAACACTACTACACAAATTCAGCAGACGCACTGTGTCCTCCCCTGGTACAGAATTTTGAGGGCCAATCCCTGAGAACTAGGATCTTAAGCAACAACTCACTGCCCGTGGGGATAGATATGTGACGATCTTGAACTTGACTACATGAGGATGTCGCAAGACAGGAAAAGGAAGAGGTCGACCCAGATCCCTGGTTGCCAGCGAGGTGGCTGCCTATCGGACAGGAGGCATAGCAGGTTGTTGTGGGAGAGTCGGTGCTAGCCGTGTCGTAGGCGAGGAGGCGTCCATGGTCCAAGATGGCATCGACGAGGACGACATGGACGAGGAGGCCGAGTGGCGATGGAATCGTGGTCTCGCGGGTCGGAGTGAGATGCGGTCGGCAGCGTAATGCATGGTGGGTGAGACGCACGGACGGGGTTGCCGGATGAACCAGAAGGATAATAGACCCAGGGAGATGAAGTACCGACCTACAATCGAAGAGAATGGCTCTGAATCGCCCGCCGCCACCTGCTGACGGAGGCTCCCTGGAGCTTCTGTTGGAGAAGACAAGGCACGGCTTGTGCATTTTTTTTGAGAGAACAATGTGCTTTATTGATCAGAAACAATAATGTCATTACAAAGGATCTCATGGATGCAATCCGGAGAAACACCCCGCCACACAACACAACCTAAAGACTCACTCTTTTTAGCAACTGTGTGTGAGCAGCAACATTCAAGCCCCGATGGACGTGCCTGACCGAACACGCCTCGAAGGAGGCCATCAAACATCTAATATATTGAATCACAGGACCACATAAAGATCTGTCAAGCTCCACAGGTCACCCGGTTCACAACCCAAAGACAATCCGAGTTGATGATAATTCGGCCAAAACCTTCATCTTTGGCGAAAAGGATCGCACGCCTCAACGCCAAAGCTTCAACAATTTCTGGTGAGGTGACCTCCTCCTGACGCTCACTACAAGCAGCCAAGCAAAGCCCGTTGTGGTCCCGGATCACCACACCAACACCCATCCTGCGTGTAGCCGAGAAGATCGCCGCGTCAACGTTAACCAACACCATACCAGCCGACGGCGGAGACCATCTGAGTACTCAAGATTTGGTCTCGTGCCTGTGACTGGCCGAAGGTCTATAAAGTTGCGATGAGATCATCTGGATATACGCCAGCACTTTCAGAGCAACTGACCCAGGGTGCACCATCGTCTCACCCTCGCGAATCTTGTTTCTAATATGTAATATCCCAGATATGCCAGAAAGTTACAATCATCGTAGTGGCCTCCATATCCAAGCATCTTGCTAAGAAATCCAAAGTCCACACCCGAGGAGATATGAAATTCTATCGGTGGAGATCAACAGCGTGCTTAACTCGAACCACATTCCACACCTCGCGTGCGAACTGACATGACAAGAAAGTGTGATCAATAGATTCATACCGTTCACAGAAGACACAATCAGGGGAAGTTGGAATCTGCCGATATTGCAATTGTTGGCCACAAGGGAGATAGTTGTGAGCAAAGCGCCACAAGTTAATTGTCATTTTGCCGCGAGCTTTTGCTGACCAAAGTGCCTTCCAGACCTTGGCATCTTCCGCCGCACCTGACGACATACCGCCCCCCATCGAGCTACGTTGTTCACTGAATTTGCAAGTTCTAGCCAGGGTATATCCAGATTTGACAGTGTAGCAGCCAAATCTTGTGTATGGCCAGGAAGCAAAGTCATCGCCCCCATGGAGACTGATTGGAATTTGGAGTACCTTCTCTGCAACATCCCTAGGAAAGACAGTCCGCACCAAGTCCATGTCCCAAACTCGAGAATCCTCCAGGATCAGCGAGCTGACTGGCTGTTGTTCCAACAGCGGAGCCTAAGTCGTGAGCAGCATAGGGGACACACCCGGTATCCAGCTGTCAGTCTCAATGCCCCATCTTACAACTTCCTTTAAAAGCTTACGGCTGAACAGAATGCTTCGCTAAGTATATGACGATGTCCGAGAGGATGGGGCATCCCAGAAATCACAGTTCAGATAGTATCTTCCTTTCAAAACGCGAGCACAAGGGAAGAAGGATCCGTGAGGACACGCCAAGCCTGTCGTGCCAACATGGGCAGATTAAAAAGTTCCATATCCTGAAAGCCCAGTCCACCAAGAGATTTTGGCATAGTGAGCCATTGCCAAGATCTCTTCAAAAAAGAAAGGAGGCAATAAGAAGATGCTAAAGAGATCTTCTTATTGCCTCCTTAAGTACCCCACCAGAAATTAGCAATCACTTTCCTCATCTTGTCACATAAAATAGCTCATAACATACAGATTTGAGGAAGACTTCCTTCCCAGCTCGTGACATCGGTCTATCAGAGCATCCATTGATCCTCTTCCACATGCGATCATACAGATATCTAAAAACACTCACCGGGGAGCGCCCGACATCAGTAGGCATTCCCAAGTAGGTATCATTCAGCGCTTCAGTTTGAATATCCAACTTTTGCATGACGGAAGTTTTGACATCGAGAGGGCAACGAGTGCCAAAGTAGTTAGAAGACTTATGTCTATTAATTTCCGTCCAGACCCTTGACAAAAGATATCCAAGGTATCATGAATAACATTCACACTTCTCTTATCACTGCAAGCGAAGAAAATACTATCGTCTGCAAACAGTAGATGTGAGATAGGAGGTCCAATTCAGCCATTTTTAATACCTTGTAGTTCAGCTTGGCGCTCCCTTTGTTGAAGAAGAGAAGACAATCCCTCGGTGCAGAGAAGAAATAGGTAGGGGATTATAGGGTCCCCTTGCCTGATACCCCTAGATGGGATCATTGGATCGGTCAGTTCCCCATTCACCCGGATAGCGTATCGAACAGAGGTAACACATCTCATGACTATACTAATCCACACAACAGAGAAACCCAACTTCCGTAGACATCCCTCCAGGTAATTCCACTCTACACGATCATAGGCCTTCATCATATCCACCTTTAACGTGAAAAAGGCCTCTTTGATTGTTGTTGTTTAATGGTATGTAAACACTCATAAGAAATCAGTGCATTATCAGTGATTAGCCTCCCAGGAACAAAAGCACTCTGATGCTTAGAAACAATCTCAGGCAGGATAGTCTTCAGCTTGTTAGCCAAAACCTTCGATGCAATCTTGTACAAGACGTTGCACAGGTTAATAGGTCTGAAGTTTTTTAGCTGGACAGGGTTAGCAACCTTAGGTATAAGCACAATAATAGAGTCACAAAAACCATATGGATTAGCTCCCCCTTCCAAGAAACTCCTTACAGTTTGGCAAATTTTGTTGCCAAAGAAATCCCAATGTGTTTGATAGAATAATGTCGGACCAGGGGCTTTGGTTGGGCCCATTTGGAATAATGTTGTCTTAATTTCCTCATTGGTGTATGCCCGAACAAGGTCCTCATTCATCTCATCAGACACTTTTCAAAGAATAGAATCAAGAACAGCATCAACATATAATGATGGTTCAGAGTTGAACAAGTCTCCATAAAAATCCTGAACCATGTCCTTAATCTCTGCCAGATCCTCATAGCGAGAACCATTATCTCGAACCAGGTACTTGATCTTGTTTGCCCTTTTACGTGACAAAGCCCTAGCGTGGAAAAACACAGTGTTCCTGTCCCCCTCACGGAGCCATTCGACGCGTGACCTTTGTCGGACCATGATTTCCTCACGGTCAAAGAGTTCACAAAACTCTCGTTCAAGCAGTCGGATCTCTGCTTCACTGCCTTGCACCATACCAAGGCACATCGACTTTATCTTCCTTTCGAGCTTGATAATCTTTGCTTTAACAGCACCAAACGAGTTGCAACTCCATTTCTGCAGAGACAACACGACACTATGCAGAGCGGACCAGGTAGAGTGTAGCGAGTTCGTGAAGGGTTCGCAGCATAGAAAACAAAAAATTTCTTACGATGTGAACTATACGTCAAGATCTATCTACTAGATGCAAGCAACGGGTGGATATACATCCATAGAGAACTTACCCTCGAAGACAACAAAGCTTTGTTAACAAGATGGAACTCGTGGATGATGTAGTCATACACTTGCCGATCTCAAGATCGTGATGAAGTCCAGCAGGTCCGGCTCCAGCACGTCCATCAGATCCAGCTCCAGCAAGTCCAGCACCACCAAGTCCAGCACCGCAAAGCAGCGGTGCATCCGTGATCGCACACACGTCCGGTACCCCGACAACCTCCATCCCTCGCTCCAGCGAAGCAGCGGAAGCAGCAACTCCTTTCCAGATAAAGCCACCAGGAACATGTATCTCGCTAATCCGAGACCATAGGGGAATAATACTAGAGGAGGAAAGAGATCCTTCACGAGGAGGTGTATGGAAGAAGGAGTGAGATGGGGGGACTTTTATAGGAGGAGGGGAGGGTACCCCTCCCATGGCCGGCGCCCATGGAGGGTGTCCCTTCACCTCCCCTATTCATGTGGTGGTAACCCCCTCCACATTAAAATGCTCCTTCACATTCTCTTTTAAAGTCTCTACTTTAAATGCATTAAATTTGTCCAAATTTAATGATCTCTCATTTAATAAAAATCTTTTATTAATTTTATTCAGAATTTTGTTAATTACTTTAATTAACAAACATTCACATAAAACCCCCTGCAACATTTCAATATTACATGCAGAACCAATTTCAGCAATTTCACCCGAAACAGTTTCAGTGTCTATTGAAATAATTCCAGCGCTTTCTCAAATCTTTATCTGAAACATATTTGCCCCAAATGGTGTCAGTATCCCTTAAGTGTGTCACCCTATGGTTCGCGAATAATGCAGACATGATCGAGAGCCCTCTCAGATCAATAATCAGAAGCAGGACCTAGAGATCCATACTGACTCCTACACATTCAACGATGACTTCTATGACTGTGAGAACCTTTAACGCTAGTAACTAAATCCCTTTATCTCGCGATATATTACATGTCCGAGATTTGATCATCGGTATCTCCATACCTAGTTTGATCTTGTTGCCGACATGCACTCTTTTCTCGTTCCCGTGATATAACATTCTAGTGATCTCATCACTTGCTTGCAAGCCAACCAATGTGATATCACCGAGAGGGCCCAGAGTATAGCTATCTGTCATCGGGATGGAAAATCCCACTCTTGATCCATGAGCCTCTACATAACACTTTCGTAGCACTGAACCCACCTTTATAATCACCCTTTCACGGTATGACGTTTGATGTTATCAAGATACTATTCCAGTGTTAGTGATTGACATGATCTCATGGTCTAAGGACTAGGATTACTTCGTTTGATGTTATAGCAATATAAAAAAATGACTTCGATCGTAATGTTATACTTCGAATGAATGTTCATCACATCATTCCACTAATGTGGTGACCTCGTTATTAACAACATCCAATGTCCATGATCAGGAAACCTTGATCATCTTATTAATCAACGAGCTAGTTTATAAGAGAGGCATAACTAGGAACTTTCCTTTTGTTTATTAAACACACATGTATTAACGTTTCCAAATTAATACAATTATAGCATGCAAAATAAATATTTATCATAAACAAGGAATAAGATAATAATAACCACTTTATTATTGTCTCTCACGTATATTCCCTTCAGTCTCCCACTTGCACTAGAGTCAATAATCTAGTTTGAAAAACTTTGCGTATTGAACACCTATGGCTTTCTAGTGTTGCATATACGCGATTGCTAGTGGTTAACATAATCTCCAGATCTGACAATTTCAGATCCGCGTGTATTTGCATGACTTTGCGTCTCTATGCATCACTCATTCTCAAATGAGATGGCATTGTATAAATTTGGTCCTTTGGTGAGATCTTTAGTTCTTTCGGGTTAAAATATGTTGATATTATTGGCATACAATATATCTTCATAGTATTAGCTTACTTTCAACCACACCTAGTTTGATAACAAACTACTTATAACAAATGCCCTCCTTTGCTGCTACTATAGCAGTTATATACTTAGCCTTTTGTTGTAGTATCCGTCACAATGTCTCAACTTTGGAACTCATCCAAATCCATCATGGAACATCCTTTCCATTACATTGTCCCACTCATAGTCTAAATTGAGATAAATTTAATTTGTATCTTGTGACAAAACTAGTATCAATGTAACACTTTACAATGAACTACCTTTAACTATTTGTCACTTATACATGATATATTCTTAGTTCTTCCAAAGCTCATAAGAATATCTTTACTATTGTCCAATGATCATCTTATGAATCATTCTGGAATGTGCTCATAACATTTAGAGCATAGGACATTCTGGATATATACATATCACGGTATAATGATCAAAATCTTCATGTGATTTTACTCACCAAGTGTTGAAACACTTGAATCTTGATACAATCCTTTCCATGCAGCAAGAACCTTTCTTATTGTTTCATATTAAACCCTTTCAATATCTCATATATGTATGTCTGGCATAACCATATTAGCACCTCAATCTATTGATGACCCACAAGTATAGGGGGTGTATCGCAGTATTTTCGATAAGTAAGAGTGTCGAACCCAACGAGGAGCAGAAGGTGCTGGCTAGTGGTATGGATCAGGAATTCTCTGCAAATACTTAGCAAACGGATTTTTAGGGGTTTTTGATAAAGCAAGTAAACAAAGTATAAGTAAATAAAAGACAGTAGGAATAAATGCAGCAAGTGGCCCAATCCTTTATTTAGCAAAGGACAAGCCGGTTGTATTACTTAAGATGACCAAACGTTCTCAAGGACACATGGGAAGACTGTCAAGTGCTTTCGCTTCGTATAGTTGAGTAATCTTCTTTAGCTTGCTAAGTGTTGTGTGGGTGAACCTGTGCTAATGTACCGACCTTCCTAGGACTAATACATACTTGTGATTATACCCCTTGCAAACATCTGTAAGTACAAGAAAGTAATTAAGGTAGAAACCTAACCACAACTTTAAACTCTAAGACCCTTATGTCCCTTGTGCAATGGTTTCCTAACGGGGGTTTAGGTTTCTGTCACTCCGACAACCCCTA
Source organism: Avena sativa (assembly GCA_916181665.1). Taxonomy (NCBI): domain Eukaryota; kingdom Viridiplantae; phylum Streptophyta; class Magnoliopsida; order Poales; family Poaceae; genus Avena; species Avena sativa. Next base: position 484,907,041 of record OV702297.1, on the reverse strand, counting down.
CGATTTGTAGCCAAATACACAATGCATTCCCCTAGGCCCATATATGTGAAGTGTCATGTAGTCGAAGTTCACATGACACCACTAGAAGAAGTGCACCACAACTTAAATATCAAACTATTGAATCTTTCTCAACATAACTCCACTACTAACAACATGACTTCTCCCATGTTCTCAAGAACAAAACGAACTACTCACAAGACATCATATGGATCATGATCAGAGATGCAATAATGATGTATAACAATCTGAACATAAACAATAATTCAATGGTTCACTCAATAACATCAACTACAAAGAGTAATCAACACCGGGAAAGTTTCCCCTATGAACTATGCAAGATTCAACACAATTGTTACAGCAATATGGAGATGGTGAAGAGGGTGCTGATGGTGGTGATGATGATGATGATCCCGATGAAGTCCAGCTTGATGGTGGTGTTGATGGCGACGATCTCCCCTCTCTGGGAAGGAATTCCCCTGGCAGAAATCTGTCTGCCAGAGAGATCTTTCTCTCTCGATGTTTTCCGCCCTGCAGAGGCGGCGGAATCTTTCTGTGGTTGCTCCCCGAGTCTTAGGGTTTCGGGAGGATAATATACGCCAGAGGGGAGTGCCAGGGGTGGACCAGGGCGGCCACACCACCTGGTGGCGCGGCCTAGGCTGGCCCGCGCTAGGGGGTGGTGTGGGCCCCCTGTGGCCCATCTCCTGCCCCCCTTCTGGCTTCCTTCGTCTTCCGGAAAAATAGGATTTTTCGTATATTTTCCCGGAATTTCTGATCTTTGCGAATTTTGCCTCCAAACAACACCTTTTCCATCAGAATCCTGACTACAGCGGTCCATGCTCCAAAAGTCATCAACCATGCAAAAACAGATGAAATAACATAAGTATCACCTCTCAATATGAAATATATCAATGAATAATAGTGAATTATGACATAGAATAGTGATGCAAAATGGACGTATCAACTCCCCCCAAGCTTAGGCTTCGCTTGTCCCCAAGTGAAACTGAGCTCAATAAACATGACCTCAGGTTTATGGAGTGAAGAGTCGATAAAAGAATACGGACAAGAAGCATCACATTCATCAATACATAGATCATAATAGAAGACAACTCACCATTATATAACTCAACTTGCAATGAGTAAAGTAAACACAATAAAGATACATAAAGTAAATCATAGTTGGTAATGGCAAACTTAGCTCTTGGTCAAAGAATAGTTGATAATTTGCTAGAGTTCACAAATAACTGGTTTTCAATGATAGCTTTCAAAGTAGTAAACACCAAGATAAGAGCAATGTGCAAAACAAGGAACATAAGAAACATGATTGAATAAATCATCATATGAATGAATGAAACACAACAACTCAAAATGCTTGCTGAGGTAGAAGGGAATAGGTTTACTGACTCAACTAAAAAGTAAAAGAAAGGCCCTTCGCAGAGGGAAGCAGGGATTGCAATTCTCATAAAGAGCTCCCAAAAATTATGATACTTACTAGCTTTCAACTCTCATTGCGCCTATCATAGGCATCTTTAAGGTGATTAAGGTTAAAGTGACACAACTAAGAGGATATGCTTGACAAGTTATAAGTTGAAATCTCATGCCCCTTACTTATGAGTACCGAACCTCATGCTACTCAACTTTAGTCATGAGTAAGCTCTTGTCATTGTAAATACATGTGTATCATTGAGAACCGCCAACGGGGTACCCCTTGCACATGACACAGGAGCTATCCCATAATCAAAATGACAAGGCAAGCAGACAGTGAGCATCTCAGTGATCTTTTTATTTGCTATTTGCATAGGTTTTTATTGAGGATGCTTCATAGAATGCTCACTGTAGTTATGCTGCAAGTTTCCACCATGATTAAGCATGGCTTAGGCTAGCGGCACAGGCGTTTCTCTAACACACATATAAACTCCATGATCTTACAAGTTCCACTTTTATTTCACACCGCCGGGATCCATAAGCAAAAGAACATGATATCAACTAGGTACAAAGTACCAATGCAATGTTGAAAGCGTTCCCCATGATACATGGTTCTGCTAACTTCAAGTTATAAAGCGCAAGCATATATGCAACAAAGAAGGACCCAATGGTTCAGGTTATTAAATGCAAGAAAAGTAAAGTGTGCCATCAATTTCTTGAGAGCTTTAATCACTAATTTTCACATAACAAGTTTAATTTGGGAGATAGATAAAACAAGAATTTACTTGGAATAGCAATAATGCTAATAGGTAGGTATGGTGGACACAAATGGCACAAGTTTTGGTTTAAAGGAGTGGATGCACGAGAAGAATTCCCTCTCACTATAGGTTTTTGGCTAGCAAGGCTGGGTAGCAAGTACAAGAGTTGAAGAAAACAAACAAACATACAAGTGATAAAAACAAACATGCCATCTTCCTTGGAAGCACAAAAGATCTTAACAGAATACTAGACTTATGAGCAAATCAAGAAAGAAAGACGATGAAATTATATTTCTTTAGAGTACTTTTATCTTTTTCATTCAACTCTCTCAAAAATAGTGTTGCTACTGACTGAGCCAGGTTTGCCAAAACCAACTAAATTAACTCAATGATCCCAAAGTGCTACCAATACTAACAACAAGATCAATCATATAACCACGAACTAAAAACTAATATAAGCTAAGCAAAAGAGTAAATGATAGAACTTCTCATTAATATTCCATAACAACAACTCACACCAAGGGATACATATCTAACGAGAGAGGGGACACTTCCATAATGCAAACCATTCTACATAATAACTTCTCTATTCATGATATGACTCTACTAGTTAGGTAAAAAGATAGAAGATAGTGATGTGATACCGTAGCACTCCCCCAAGCTTGGAACAAACCAAGGGGATGCCAAACCTAATGACGAATTACTCCTTTGGTGGTGGTGGTATCCTCTTGATGAGATCTTTGATCAGTTTCCCCAAGTCCTCGATCTCGAAGGTGAGATTATGAATCAGCTGTGAGTTTTGCTTAATGCGGCTCATGATCATGTCGGGTTGAGAATTCCAGCTCTTGCTATTCTTTCCCCACTCTTCCTCCTTGAAGTCTTCTTTTCCTGCATGGCTAGAACGAGGCAAATCCCAATTGGAGGGTAATTTCCCTTTGTGCATATTCTGGTATTGATGCTTATGGATAAGGGTATGGAAAGGATTCTTGGTGCATGGAGGAAGTGACCGTGGAGCCAAGCAGTGACGAGGAGTTTTCCCCCCAGTCTACATCTGTGCAGTCCTTCTGATCCTGGCAGGGTTTTCCACCACTCCAATGCTTGCAATGGTAGTGCCGGTGTGCTTTGCCTCCTTTTCACCTTCACTCTTGATATCCTTCTCCTTCCCGAGGTCTTGGAGGTCTTTCTCCATAGGCTCCTTCCCTTTATCCTTGGCGGACACCATTGTGCTTCTAAACCTTCAAAGAGTATGTCCTGGCAGAAACAGATCGAAACGAAAACACGACAAAAACACGATATACGAACCTCGGGGGATCCGGGGGATTATATATTACGAAGTTTCATATCAAAAGGAAGGTACTGGGAGAAAACTAGTCGGAGGCGGAGTCCGGGGTGGACTCACCACCTGGTGGCGCGGCCATGGGTAGGCCCGCGCCACAGGGTGGTGTGAGCCACCCTGGCTCCGTTTCCGTCCCTTTTTCGCTTCGTAGCGTTCCTTATTGACTAAAAACTGCAAAAATATAGTTGGATTGTATTTTCGCGGAACTTTCCTTACCAGAACTGTTACCTATTTGGAAATGGACTCTGCAGGTCTCTGAATTTGGTATGTAGTAGATTCTTCCGGAGTCACCACTTGAATATCATCGATATCTTCATCTTCATACACTTATTACTTGAGTCATAAAACCCTTTTCTTCCTTATTACCCCATTATCTCCACTACCTAGAAATTTCTTTCACACAAAACTCCACATAGTTCTCATTAGCAACATTAGTATAAGTGAAGTGATAAAACCTTTTGAGTTCAACATCAACTGAAAACCATCAAAACATAAGCTACTGTAGCAACTTGTCAACACCCGGATTTTTAATCCCAGATGCCCGTTATGCCATACCTTGCAATCCCAGGATTACCATTTTTGCGAGACATAACGGATTGGATATCACAGTACATCATCCATTACAAACCATACATAAGGTTTTACACACATAAGGATCTCATGATCCAGTCTTTAATACAACAAGCAGCGGAAATAAAAGATAAGCGTAGCAGTGGGGTCCATCTTCAGGGGCACAGGCAATGCTGACGAAGGAAGATAGTCCTAGTTATCATAGCCGTCCTGCTGACCATCATCTTGATAATCTCCTTCATAGTCTGGCCATGATAATAGCCAGGGACAAAAGCCATGAGTACTCTTTAAGTACTCGCAAACTACTACTAACAAGGAGTATAATTCTAAGTTAAAGTGTTGAATCTGAGTTAACTATCAAGTTAAGTTTGAAACCTAAGCTGAGTTCAGAAGCAAAGAAAGATAAAGTAAAGTTCTAGAATCACTTAAGTTGGGAAGCTATTATCATAAACACAACCCTGTTGTGGTCAAGTCAAAGTTCATCATTCATTTCAAGTTATTTAGAAAACGTCTGACAACAAAACAGTATGGCCATTCCAACTGTCCATAATCGCGGACGCGGCTATTCGAATAGTTTGACACTCTGCAGAGGTGGTACACTTTCACCACAAGATTCGATACATCTATCAGGGATAACCCTAAATCATCATACTTAGTATGCAGATAATCAAACATAACCTTCCCTTTACACACCCTAGTATAAGCACCTCTCCTATGAGTATGGCCTCCCAACCATGACCATCAGTCATCTTGGGCACTGCATAGGTGGACAACATTGAGAGGTAGCCTCATCTCAAACCTCTCCCGTGAGGGAACTAATACTAATGCATATAAATTTCCAGCTAAGCCTTACCCAATTCAGGTAATGTGGCTGTACGGTAAATTTGGAATGGTATCACATCCGAATCCAACCATCAGTTTTATAAAAGGGTTAAGGCTCATGCCTCATCATTTTCATCATCATAAACTAGTTGTGTTTCTCAACACATGTCAAAACATCTCAATAGAATGCCTCATCATTCCAAGGTTTTCATAATTCATTTTCACCAAGTGTTCCCATCTAAAGTGACTCAAGTTTTTGATCTACTCTAAAATACTAAGTTAAGAGTGTTCACTAAGGTGGAAGGATGGGGTCAATCTCATGCCATAGAATGACATCTAAAGGTTTCTAAGTAGGTCAGGTTTTATACTTTTTATGCTACCTTCAAAATAAGTAAGGAACTTTGCATACTAAGGGGAGTAAAACTTGTAAGTAAGACTTGGGGTAATAATAGTTAAAAGGGGTGTGATCAAAGCATGCCTAAAGCATCCTTGCTCATGCATCTAGCTTAATTCTAGCTTGCTAACAATAGCTTGCCTTGGTTGGTGCAGTGGTTGAAGTTTTCTTCTTCTTCTTCTTGGTAGCACTCCTCCTCCTCGTAAGCTTGGTCGATACTATCTTCTATAACAATACATACGGAGTAGACAATCACCAAAAAATACATAACTAGGCTAGATAGCATTCTAAGACACACAATTGATGATCTATTATCATCACAAGCATCACAAGTTTAATTCAATAGTTTCCTTCTTTTTATTTTAGAAAAGTAATTTCTACTCATTGAAAAATCAACTAACATTTAATATTCACCACTTAAAACATGGGATCATGTTGACACATGTCATCACCACATATTCTAACATGTGGGAATGAGATTTAAGGGTTGGATCAATATTACTTTGGTTTAAGTTCATTATTTAATGATTTAAAGTGACTAGAAATGCCTATATAGCATTATTTTGGTATTAGTCCAAAGTCACTGCATGTAAACCTTAATATTATTACATATTTAGATAGATATAATGAAATGCGATTTTTGAGAGTTGGAATCAACTCAAAATCTAACTTAGTTGATTTTATAAAAATGTTGCAAGTTGCAAAAGCTTCTATCTTCTTATTTTTATTAGGAGAGATCTATAACTCTAATTGAATTAAACCCAACGGGCTTGGATAGATCATTTTAATACCTTTCATACAAAATTGTTTTCATGCAATTTGGATTTGTAAAACTCTCTGAATTGATTTTCAAACTAGGGGACAGAAACTAGATTTAACTAAAAAGAAAAATCCAGATTTGAATAGGTGGGCTAGCGCGGGAAAAGAAATGGGCCGGCCCAGTGGCGCTCCGCGGCGCGGGGCTCAGCTGACAGGGGGTCCCGCGTGTCAGCGGCACTTAAAACGCAAAACGGTATACGCGCTGTGGGCCATGCGATTAGAATAGGAATCTACATCTGAGGGTCGTCGTCGACGACGAACAGGTCACCGGCGAGCTCGAACCCTAGCGGCTCGGTGGGGGTCTACTGGGGGCATACCAGGGCTCTAGCGGGGTTACCGAGGTGGGCAAACAACGTGGAAGACGACGGCGAGGCGAGGCGCGGTGCGGTGGAGCTTGGGGTGGTCGCAATCAACAGCGCCCTTCTCCTCCTGCCACGGCTGCTCCGGCTCCAATTCCGGCGAGCTGCTGCTCCCTTTGCTCCGGTGAGAGGTGGGTGAGGTTCAGAGAGGTGAGGGGAGTAGAATGGTGTGGAGAGAAGAGGCTGGGGAGGGATCCTTTTATAGGCCCGATGGTGAGACCGAGCGGGATGGACAGGCGACTCCGGCGACAAGGCTACGGCGGGGTAGAGGCATGGCTGAGGGTGGCGATCGATGTGTGGTTCCCTGGCGGTGCTCTAGAACTTGAATGCGGCCGTAAAGGCGGTGGCACGCGGTCTGGGCAAGGTGGCGCTCTGAGAGGCAGAGGCGCGGTGTCCACGGTGAGCGGTGGCTGTGAGGCGTTGGGCGGCCAGCATGGGTGTCTGGGGTGTTCTCCAAGTCGAGGCGGAGCGGCGGGCGCGGGCTGCTGCCAAGGGGCGGTCTGTGCGAGTGGGGACAGGGCGCGCTCTGGGGGCGGCACTGGCATGGTGCGGTGGCACTGGGCGCGGCTTGTCCTCGGTGGTCCACTGCACGGCTGGGCTCGGGCAAGGGACAGGGGGTGGCGGTGAGGTGTGAGCTACCTCATAGACATGGAGAGAGGGAGAGGGGCGGTCTGCTGTGGTGAGGGCAAGGTTGGCCGGCGAGAGGCGGCATGGCATGGTCGTGCCACTAGGGGCTAGGGGAGTGGGTGGTTAGACTCTGGTTAGATCAAGAGGGGACATGGGAGATAAATGAAGATCAATTGGGGGCAAAACCCTGCAGTAAACAGTGAGCTAGGATTAGAGTAGAGATTATGCATGCCAAGTGTTTGATGAAATAGCCGCATGAAAGAAAGTTTTGAATTTTGGTTTCAAAATTTTTGAGTGATCTCCACTAGTGATAGGTAGTCTCTGGTTGCAAGGGTTTTGAAAGTGGAGCTCAAATAGATGGTTTTTTGAAATAGGGGTGATCTATGCATATGCATTAGATTCAATTTTAAACTGTCATTTAAAATAGTTAACAGAATGTTTTTAGCAGATCCAAAGGTGTGCCTTGGTACCTCATTATGTGTACTAGCAAGGGGTGCAAAGATCAAGAATTGTTTATGTTAAGTTTTGAGTACTAGGAATAGCCAAAGTAGGCATGGGAGTTAAATTTGCCAAAATGACCATTCCTCCTTTTTAATTCTTTTTGATTTGATTTTCTTTAGGAAAAGTTTGGTAATGATGTAGATGATGTTTAAATCACCTAAGAAACATTTTACAAGCATTGGATCATTCAATCATGGCAATTCAAACAACTCCTATTTTAAATGCACACACATATGAATGCTTTCATTTTAAATTTGGAAAAGTTTTTGTTAACCCTATTTTTGGATGATTTGATCTTGATAAGATTGGATTAAAGTTTTGGGATGTTACACAACTCCTTCCGAAAACCCAAAAAAGAATTCAAAAAGGAAATCGAATAAAGAAGCAAATGCAAGAGTGGCAAAATCTGTCAAAACAGACCAGCAGGTAAAGATCAATTTTTTCGAAAATCTTATGTTGCTCAAATCAAAAAGTGCAAAACAAACGAAAGTTAAATAACAACCTGGGTCAGAAGCACAAAAAATGATAGCTCATTCCGACATACAGAGATCTCTTACGAATTTTTATGGTGCAGCACAAAAATCTGTTTCGGGACAGCAACTTCCCCAAATATTACTTCTCTCTCATTAGAAGTTGATCTTGACACAAAAACCAAACAAAACGGATAAGAAGAGGTTATTACCGAAGTAATAACTTCCAAGACTCAAAGAAACAAAAACAAACTGAAAGCAAAAACAAATTGGGTTGTCTCCCAAAAAGCTCTTTCTTTATAGCCATTAAGATGGGCATGATAATTTTGAAGATGCTCACATAGGAATATGAATTGAGGTGAAAGAGAGCATTAAGAAGCAAAAATACACATGTTTAAGTCCAACCCACTTCCTATGCAAGGGAATGTTGTAAACAAACAAATTGTTGGAACCAGAGGCTACTTGCATCAGAAGGCAAAAGAAGTGCAACATAAAAACTTTCAGCATAAAACGAGGAAACTTGATATTATTGAGATACATAAAAACACTTTTCCCTTTCTCATAGTAACTTTCAGTATCATGCATAAACTTAACAATATAGCTATCACAAGGGCCATCATAGAAATGATTACTTATTCTAACAGAAAACACAGGAATACTAGCTCTCATAACACTACTATGTGAAACAATATTAGAGGTATCCTTACAAAGGATACTATGTCCCTCTTCTTCATATTTAGTAACAAAATCTTTCACATTTGCTATTATAGGTTCATCAATCATTTGTTTATCAGGTTCAATAGCTTCATTCATACTTTCATCAACCATACTAGCTATCATAGAATGTTCCTTTATCTTAACTGGGAAAGTCATTTTCTCAATGTAAGGTTTAGGTAAAACATGATTAGTAGTATAAACTTCAGTATTTCTTGCAAGAACACTCTTAGAAACATATTTATAAGGTTCTTGATACTTATTCCACTTCTTTTTAGGCACTTCAATGTAGGAAGCAAAAGCCTTAAAATAAGAAGCAATAGCTTGAGAGTCTAGATCATAAGCATTTTAAATATTTTGAAAGTCATCAGCTCCCATAAAAGATTCAATGCATTCATAATCATAATTTATACCTGACTTTCTACCTTTGTCATTCTCCCAAGCTTCAGCATTTTCTTGAATACGGTCTAGGAGATCCCATTTAGCTTCTACTTCCATGTGAGTGAATGATCCAACACGAGAAGATCCAATAAATCCTTATCATGAAGAGAAAGCCTTGCATAAAAGTTACTGATAATAATATTGTTGGGGAGCTCATGAATGGGACATTTGAGCATTAGTAACTTCAGTATCCCCTAAGCTTGAGCTGTACTCTCTCCATCAAGAGGCCAAAAGTTGTATATTTGATTCCGATCTTTATGAATCTCACTAGGAGGATAAAACTTTGAATAAAAGAGAGGTACTATTTCCTCCCATTCTAGAGCTTGACCATTCTTCAATAGCTTATACCATTCCTCAGCTCTTCCTTTCAGCGATAATGAGAATAACTTCTTCTTAACTTGATCTGTAGTAATACCTGCACACTTGAACAACCCGCATAATTCGTGTATAAAGAGTAAATGATCACCGGGATGGACAGTTCCATCCCCAACATAATAGTTATCCATAACACGATCAATAATTCTTGTGGGTATTTTAAAAACATCATTCTCAGCAGGTGGTGGCTTATCTACTACCTTAGCAATGGTAGTAGCATTACCAAATAAGAAACTCAGCGAATTATCCATAATGAAAATAAAGCAACTAGCAGAAGTAAACAATACTCATAGTAGAAGTTTCCTTTACCAGTTCCACTCTCTAATAGCGCTTCACTCCCCGGCAACGGCGTTGATGACCCACAAGTATAGGGGGTGTATCGCAGTATTTTCGATAAGTAAGAGTGTCGAACCCAACGAGGAGCAGAAGGTGCTGGCTAGTGGTATGGATCAGGAATTCTCTGCAAATACTTAGCAAACAGATTTTAGGGGTTTTTGATAAAGCAAGTAAACAAAGTACGAGTAAATAAATGATAGTAGGAAAAAATGCAACAAGTGGCCCAATCCTTTATTCAGGAAAGGACAAGCCGGTTGTATTACTTAAGATGACCAAACGTTCTCGAGGACACATGGGAAGACTGTCAAGTGCTTTCGCTTCATATAGTTGATTAATCTTCTTTAGCTTGCTAAGTGTTGTGTGGGTGAACCTGTGCTAATGTACCGACTTTCCTAGCACTAATACATACTTGTGATTATACCCCTTGCAAACATCCGTAAGTACAAGAAAGTAATTAAGGTAGAAACCTAACCATAGCTTTAAACTCTAAGACCCTTACGTCCCTTGTGCAATGGTTTCCTAACGGGGGTTCATGTTTCTGTCACTCCGGCAACCCCTACGATTAGTAGCCAAATACACAATGCATTCCCCTAGACCCATATAGGTGAAGTGTCATGTAGTCGACGTTCACATGACACCACTAGAAGAAGTGCACCACAACTTAAATATCAAACTATTGAATCTTTCTCAACACAACTCCACTACTAACAACATGACTTCTCCCATGTCCTCAAGAACAAAACGAACTACTCACAAGACATCATATGGATCATGATCAGAGATGGAATAATAATGTATAACAATCTGAACATAAACAATAATTCAATGGTTCACTCAATAGCATCAACTACAAAGAGTAATCAACATCGGGAAAGTTTCCCCTAGGAACTATGCAAGATTCAACACAATTGTTATAGCAATATGGAGATGGTGATGAGGGTGCTGATGGTGATGATGGTGGTGATGATGATGATGATCCCGATGAAGTCCAGCTTGATGGTGGTGTTGATGGCGACGATATCCCCTCTCCGGGAAGGAATTCCCCCGGTAGAAATCTATCTGCCGAAGAGATCTTTCTCTCTCGGTGTTTTCCACCCCGCAGAGGCGGTGGAATCTTTCTATGGTAGCTCCCCGAGTCTTAGGGTTTCGGGAGGATAATATACGCCAGAGGGGAGTGCCAGGGGTGGACCAGGGCGGCCACACCACCTAGTGGCACGGCCTTGGCTAGCCCGCGCCAGGGGGTGGTGTGGGCCCCCTGTGGCCCATCTCTAGCCCCCCTTCTGGCTTCCTTCGTCTTCTAGAAAAATAGGATTTTCCGTATATTTCCTGGATTTTCAGATCTTCACGAATTTTTCCTCCAAACAGCACCTTTTCCATCAAAATCCTGACTACAGCGGTCCATGCTCCAAAAGTCATCAACCATGCAAAAACAGATGAAATAACATAAGTATCACCTCTCAATACGAAATATATCAATGAATATAGTGAATTATGACATAGAATAGTGATGCAAAATGGACGTATCATCTATCCATATAGATATTGATGCCAAATATTCCAGTTTTGCCCAAGTCGTTCATCGAAATCTTATTTTAATGAAATTCTTAACTTGTGTCAATACAAGATACATCATTTCCAATCAACAATATGTCCTCTACATAATGTATTAGGAATATGTCTCAGCGCTCCCACTTAATTTCTTGCAAATGCAAGCATCTTCATCATCTCCGATGAATTTAAACTCTTTTAACAGTTTCATCATGGTGAAGATTCCAACTCTGCTATGCTTACTTCAACTATTGAAGTTTGCATGCCCTTTTAGCACCCTTTGAATTAACAAAACACTTCGGACCATGTCATGTACATGTCCTAGGTAACCGTTCTATTAGAAGAACCTTGTTTTGTTTATTCAACTACCATATACCAAATTATATATAGTGGTTGCTACATTAATCCGTCTAGACTAAATATCGCTATGAAAGATCAAAACTTGTCATAGTCAGCTCCTTGAACATTGCCGTAAACTTATTTCCGACATGTCGACTATTTCATAGATGTTAAACATCCATGCCTATTTCTTTATAGATCCAAACACGACCGATAGGCTTTACGCCTTTTTAGAGGGTCTTCCAAGTTCAGAAACTTGATTTCTCGTGTATGGATACTATCACGGATTCTATGACTTCTAGTCATTTATGGAGTCAGGGCCCATCATCGCTTCTTTGCATGCAGTCGGTTCATCATTGTCAAAACAATAATGACTTGTTTATCAAATATCACTATTTGATTCTTACCGACCCACACGGTTCAATAGGAACTATAATCTCTGAGATCACAACCTTTGTAATCATGGGAGCCATGAGCATTTTAGCCGCCTCCGGAACACTTTCCGGTGCTGCGCTACTTAGCACATACAGCCAAGGTTCAACAACCTTATCAAAGTTCTATTGTCCTCCCACTTAAGTTTTCACAAAAAATTCCTTCTCAAGAAATTCCCAACAAATTATTTGGAATAACCTACAAAGACGTGCTTATCCGACTTTGGTTGTAAACATTTTACTTATGCATATCATACCAAAATTTAAGAAAATACAATTCGGGTTTTATCCCAAACCATAACTCATATGGTGTCATTTCAACGGATCACGATGGTGCTCTTTTTAGTGTAAAAGCGGTAGTCTCTAAAGCTTTAATCCTTAAAACATAATGGCAGTTTTATAAATGACACCTTTGATCTTACCATGTCAAACAAGGTTTGATTTCATCTCTCGAATATGAAATACTCCTATGGTTTATCGGGAAACATAAATCATGGAACAATTTCTCAAATCTTAGGTGTTTTTCTAAACATGTAACTCAAATAACTTCCTTTATGATCGAATCATAAACTCTTTATTTTCTTGTTACAATGATTTTCCACTTCATCTTGAAAGTTTGTGAATAATTTTCAAAAGTTTCATACTTTTTCCTTATTAAGTAAATATATAGATATATTCACTCAAATTTCTAGAGAATGCATATGAAGGAAAAAGATCCATCGCATATGGGTACATATAATGGACTATATATATCAATATGTATAATATCTAATAAGTTAGTCATCCGTTCCTCTTTGGCCTATGGACGGAGTTTCAATTATCTCGAGGAAAGTTTTACAAGCGTCAATTGATCAAAATCAAAGACTCAAAAAATCCATCAACATGCAGTTTCTTCATGTTTTCTTTCCAATATAATTTAAACAGCGATGTCACTTCATAAGTGATCTTTCAATCATTTATCTTGCAACATTTTAGCAATAGTGTTTATGGATGTGATTTCTCCCACTAGACTTGTAAAAGTTCATCCATCCTTTATGGAATACGGTAATTATTTGAACAACCATTGTTCTCATAATACCGGAACAAAATAACAATTATTAAAACAAATCTTGAAGGCTAGGTTTGATGACAACAAAAAACACAATAACACTTTATTTGTTTACGATGAACATCATCACTTATTCTCTTGCTAGTTACTTAGGACATTGCAGTTCATGAATTGCGTTGTCATGTATGACACTTCATACCAACCAATTCGGTATCCAATACCTAAGAACTACATTGTTTAACAAGCAAGGAATACAACCATAACATGTATATCTTCTATATACCTAAGTTGGACATCTCCAACTTTTTATTTTCTGCCAAAATGTTTTATAGATTCTCTTTCAGCAATTCATTTTCCTTTTAAAAGAATCTATCCACATCAATAGTGGTGTCATTCACATGACACATAGTACAAAGCGTGTATAGTCAAATACTAATACCTTTGGACTTGCACTTTGAAGTGGATCACCATCATCAAATGTTTGGTATTCTTTCAAAAATCCATTCTTTAGTAATCTTTCAGTGTAGTAAACATTTTACTTACATCTTCTATTCATCCTTATCATGATAACTTTCATGATCAAGCTACTATAGCCTATAAGGAAGAATGACGAGTATAATTTTAGTTCCCAAAACCTTTTGGGAGATTCGGATGCCTAGCATCTCCATCCTTCACAAATTCTCATACAATATGAGAACATGTATTTTGCTAAATTATACTCTATCATAATACAACCAAAAACTTTGTTTCAGATATCACAATATCTTTCACACATGATGGTTTCTGAAATAATTCTTTCAGCTCCTAGATAACCTCGATATTAAAACAACTTTTGAATATCAAGAATCATGGAGGCAAACATGATACTTTAGATACTAACATTGGAATCCTTACTCTTGATTTAATACTACTTATTAAACTTCATGGAGTAAATAGAGTTTGCTAAAAGTTTGCAATAGGACTTATAAACTTTAAATTGACATTCAAAACAATATGATACCAGTTCGTAAAGTAAATATCTAGAATTCTATAGTTCTATTATCTCAATTAAAACTAATTATAAGGTAGTAAACAAATGCCAATGACTACAACAAATTATGAAAATTCAGTTTGATTTAGTTTATGACAAATTTGGTTCGACTAATCCAAATTAGAAATAAACTCCCACTCAAAAACGACACCCCTCGTGCCTTTTGGTGATTACATGAACCAAATCCAGTACACCAAGTCCGATCATCACGTGAGTCGGTGTAGCTTCAAAGGCGAGCATCAATATGGGCATCATATCAACTATATGACTCATGCTTAACCTTTCGGTCCGTTTTCCGAGGCCATGTCTGTACATGCTAGGCTCGCCAAGTAAGAATCTTAGTACTCACATGTGTAAAACTGTCTTACATCCGTTTGTATGAAAGCGCAGAGTCGAGTACACCCGATCATCACGTGATGTCTCGAAACATGATCCATAGAACGGTGCATACTTAAGGAAGAACATATTTTATCTTGATATTTAAATGAGGGATCATCTTATAATGCTACTAAAACGTCAAACAAGCAATATAAGATGTGAACATCATATGTGTAAAGTGGGATGATATGGTCCATGCATTTTATCACCATCATATGCATCGTGGTATGATCTCTATCATTCCTTTGTGTGTAAGGCCAAGGTCTATGGAACTTACACGTTAGGTGTGTTGTAAGAGTATCAACTATACATCAACTTACAACATTACTATCATGACACTAGCCCAGCAACGATCTAAACTAGACGCCTCTAATTTATCAATTGCAAATTTTTACGTGGCTTAGGGCTTTCGAAGATAGAACCGGTCTTACCTATGAACATGGAACCACAACGATGATAACTAAGCTATTAGGAACTCGTTGTAAATCAGATATTGACTATAGTAGGAGAGATAGACACTCGCCAGCCACTTATGCAAAACTAGTTGCATGTCAGTCGTGGAACCGGTCTCATGTGCGATGAGATGTAAGGTTGGTCCGGGCCGCTTCATCCCATTATGCCACCAATATCCAAAATACATGAAAGAAGCAATAACATGATCATCATCGCCCACATATAAACATATGTGTACTACCCGTGCAAAGCACCTACGCATAGATCAGGCTCTGATACCACTGAAGGGTTCCCATCAAAGAAAACAAAAAAAATTCCTATGATGTGAACTATACGCCAAGATCTATCTACTAGATGCAAGCAACGGGTGGATATACATCCATAGAGAACTTACCCTCGAAGACAAAAAAACTTTGTTAACAAGATGGAACTCGTGGATGATGTAGTCGTACACTTGCCGATCTCAAGATCGTGATGAAGTCCAGCAGGTCCGGCTCTAGCACGTCCATGAGATCCAGCTCCAGCAAGTCCAGCACCACCAAGTCCAGCACCGCAAAGCAGCGGTGCATCCGTGATCGCACACACATCCGGTACCCCGACAACCTCCGTCCCTCGCTCCAGCGAAGCAGCAGAACCAGCAACTCCTTTCCAGATAAAGCCACCGGGAACATGTATCTCGCTAATCCTAGACCATGGGGGAATAATACTAGAGGGGGAGAGAGATCCTTCACGAGGAGGTGTATGGAAGAAGGAGTGAGATGGGGGGCCTTTTATAGGAGGAGGGGAGGGTACCCCTCCCATGGCCGGTGCCCATGGAGGGTGTCCCTTCACCTCCCCTATTCATGTGGTGGTAACCCCCTCCACATTAAAATGCCCCTTCACATTATCTTTTAAAGTCTCCACTTTAAATGCATTAAATTTCTCCAAATTTAATGCTCTCTCATTTAATAAAACTCTTTTATTAATTTTAATCAGAATTTTTTTCAATTACTTTAATTAACAAACATTCACATAAAACACCCTGCAACATTTCAATATTACATGCAGAACCAATTTCAGCAATTTCACCTGAAACAGTTTCGGTGTCTATTAAAATAATTCCTGCGCTTTCTTAAATCTTTATCTGAAACATATTTGCTCCAAATGGTGTCAGCATCCCTTAAGTGTGTCACCCTATTGTTCGCGAATAATGCAGACATGATCGAGACCCCTCTCAGATCAATAATCAGAAGCGGGACCTGGAGATCCATACTGACTCCTACACATTCAACAATGACTTTTGTGATCGTGAGAACCTTTAACGCTAGTAACTAAATCCCTTTCTCACGATATATTACATGTCCGAGATTCGATCATCGGTATCTCCATACCTAGTTTGATCTCGTTGCCGACATGCACTCTTTTCTTGTTCCTGTGATATAACATTCTAGTGATCTCATCACTTGCTTGCAAGCTAACCAATGTGATATCACCGAGAGGGCCCAGAGTATATCTATCCATCACCGGGATGGACAAATCCCACTCTTGATCCATGAGCCTCTACATAACACTTTCGTAGCACTGAACCCACCTTTATAATCACCCTTTCACGGTGTGACGTTTGATGTTATCAAGATACTCTTCCCGTGTTAGTGATTGACATGATCTCATGGTCTAAGGACTAGGATTACTTCATTTGATGTTATAGCAATATAAACACAATGAATTTGATCGTAATGCTATACTTCGGATGAATGTTCATCACATCATTCCACTAATGTTTTGATTTTGTTATTAACAACATCCAATGTCCATGATCAGGAAACCTTGATCATCTTGTTAATCAACGAGCTAGTTTATAAGAGAGGCATAACTAGGAACTTTCCTTTTGTTTATTAAACACACATGTATTAATGTTTCCAAATTAATACAATTATAGCATGTAAAATAAACATTTATCATAAACAAGGAATAAGATAATAACCACTTTATTATTGCCTCTCTGGCATATTCCCTTCAGTTCGCTCCATCCCCTGTAGTCTAGGCCTTCAACAACGTCTCCCTATAGTCTGATGCCCGAAGCCATGCTGCTTCAAACCGAAAACCACACTGCAGCGGCTTCTGATTAGTACACGAGCCCACAAGAGACAATGAGAATAGCCAAATGATCAGAGGCAGTAGTAATGATGTTTTCCACCCACACCCCATTGAACAAATCAGTAAAGGCACTATTGGTCATGGCCCTGTCAAGACGAACCTTGGCATGGTGTTCCTCGTCCTAGCAATTGTTCCAAGTAAATTTAGGCCCTGAATATCCCAGGTCAACAAGCCCACAATCATCAAGACAGTCACAAAATGAGCAATCTACGCCGCCAATCTCTCAGCCACACCGCAATGCTCGTGTTGGTGTAGCACCTCACTGAAATCACCACACACAATCCAGGTCCCTTCCCATTCCGGTTTGAGCCTCCGAAGAAGGGACCATAAGACATGGCGCAATTCGCGTCTAGCCTCGCCATACACGAAGGTTGCCCTCCAAGGTACGCAGCTCTTAGAAGAAACCCTAACATCGATGAAATGTGCATTAAAACCCTTCAGCTCAACTGTGTATTGAGGTAACAAAAATAGAGCAAGACCCTCACTGAGTCCATTACTACTAACTGCAAAACGACTAGAAAAACCCAGCGGCCACATAACGTTCTGAGCTCTAGTATCCTTCATCTTCCTTTCTGACAGAAAGAGGAAAAAGGGTCAAAATTTGTGCACAATCCAGCGGAGCTCACCAACTACCGAGTCCGACCCTAGACCCCGGCAGTTATAGCATATAAGACTCATTGCGTTCGGCGGGGCTGCTGAGCAGCCACCGCCTAATCCGCTGATCGAGTATCCAGCCCATGTGTATCCTTTTTATGTTTATTATTTAGTTCAGCCACCACATTGTTCCCATCATCACCAATGGTTCTCGAGTCAATGTTTGGAGCCTCATCAGACCGAGCAATTAGAAGGAGTTGTGCTGGCATTCCAGTAGCAGTCTCAATCACCACGGACCGTGTTGCCACTTATTTAGGATGATACTCCTTACGTTTCTACCCACTAATGCGATATGTGTTTGCCTTAGCTGTTACCACTTTCTTGCCATCCGCGGCACCGGTCTCCTTCATCTTACGCGTCCTCGGCTTCTTTGTCTCTGAAGTCGAGTTAACCTCACCCTGCTCTTTGTCTCGCTGTTGGCGCCCTGATGCACCACGTGCCTAACCTGTTTGGCCCGCACGGCCATGACCAGACCAAGAACCATGCTCACTAGTGAAGGAATATTGGCTTGAATTTGCACCAGACTGTTTCTTTTTGCTTTCATCCGGTACACACAGTTTAGCCCCATGGTAGGGCAGCAGCCCCTCCTCATCTCTCTCAGCAGGTGTTGGGCAGCTTAGAGACGAGTGACCAATCAAACCACATGAGAAGCAGAAGGTCGGCATCCATTCATGCATCACCGCATAGTGGTCTGTAGTTTGGCGGCTCTGGGAGAAGACCGATAGACACCTCACTAGCGGTGCATGCACGTCGATCAGGACACGAACATGCAAGTACTTTCCCCATGAACGTCCCTTGTCATCAACATCCATCTGTTCAACCTTGCCCAGTCCGCTAGCAAACCATTTTCCTTGCTTGTTATTCATCAACACAAAAGGGAGCTTCAAGATCCTTGCCCACACTACCAGTTTGTCAAACTGAACCTCAGCTGGGTTTATCCTAGGATCAAAAGCTTGGAGGATCACACAATGGTTGCCTACTGTCCATGGCGCGCCATTCTGAACCCTCAGTTTATCAGCTTCCTTAGCAAATTCCACGAGGAAGATATTGGCACCAAACAGACAAAATTCTAGACCTTTTGGATTGCCTCATGCCGGCTGTGAAATGGATTGTATGGGCACCTAGAGGGGGGGTGAATAGGTGCTACACCAAATTTTAATATTTTTTTAATTTTAGGCTTGACACAAAGGTAAATTCTCTAGATATGCAATTACAACGAATTTCCCTATATGCAAACCTAACTACTAGCGAGTAAAGGCGAGTAAGAGTGAGGACCGAGGAAACCGTAGTGGAGCACGCGGAGACACATGATTTGTTTTACTATAGTTCCTTCCTTGTTAAGGGAAGTACATCTGCGTTGGAGGGGTGGGCAGTACTAAGACCATCACGCCACAATAGGCCTCACCATGTTCTCCGATGGATCTTGCCACCAAAGGCCTGATCCACCTTTCCACTATTGGCTCCCGTAATGACAACAAGCTGCCACAAGAACGAATATTATCAAAACCGAAACACAAGATCTAGATATTAATAAGTAATACTAGATCAAGAAATCTCCAAGTGAATGGAGGCGAGTGATGCGCTTGATTCGTGATGTCGATGGATGAAGTATCCTCCTTCGATTCCCTAAAGATTGGAGCCTTCGGGTGGTTGAAGTGGGAGATCTTGAATGAGAGATTTTTCAACAAGCCAATACTTTTTCGAATGAATCAAGAGTTCTGACAAGAGGGGTGATTGGAGCTTTTATACCCCCTGTCCAAACATGGTCATTGGAGGAGTCGGGGGTCGGATTATCCGGCCCAAGTGATGGCCGGATTATCCGGCCTGGATAAAACTCTGGCCCAGACTCGGAATTTCCGGGGGAATTTCGCCCCCCACACACACAGAGTCACACCGTGGAACCCTTTGGCAAAATTCTCTGGGGGCGGATTATACGACCCCCTTTGGGGGCGGATTATCTGGCCCGAGCAAATACTCCGGCCCTGGCCAGACAATCCGAAAGAAAGTCCGCCCCCTCTCTAAGGGATGCGCCACGCCACACTTCGTAATTCTTCTCGGTGGGCGGATTATCCGGCCCCCTTTTTGGGGTAGATTATCCGGCCCGGGCAAATACTCTGGCCATGGCCGGACAATCTGAAGGATTATCCGCCCCCCTCACAGAGAGACACGCCTTGTTCATCTCGTCGAAGGGGGGTTCAGGGCGGATTATCCGGCCCCCCAACAACAGGATCTCCATCTTTTCATGAGGACAGTTGTCTGCACCACTTATCACACATGAGATATTCCATGGTATTATTATCTAAAACATAAAACACTAGAGATCATGAAATATTCTTTAGGCTGTAAAGCCGATCTGATTGTAGAGATATGCAAAGTGTTCGAAGCCAGAACCTTACCAATCAACGCCCACTCGGGGCAATCCAGATCATCTCCCCCATCTTCCAGTATGAAGGCCTTTGAGCCGACCCATCATCTCCGCTACTCATTCCTCGGCAGAGGTTGCGGTCTGGGGGATGCCCGATGATGTTCTAGAGTGTGGCAGATCCATCGGAGGGATCACCAGATCCCGCTTGGTACCAGACTTACCGGAGGTGTCCCTCATCACCTCCTTGCCGTAGCCCGCCATCTCTGCCATCACAGTCAAGGATGTAGAGCCAAGGGCGGGTAGCTGACCAAGGTTTGCCCCGTGATCGCCCCAAACCCGTACGCCAAGACGAACGAGGAACATGCAGTGGAGAGGGCAGGCGTGTAGAGTGGTGGTTGAAGGAAGAAGGTGGCCGGGGCGGAGGGATCTCACCGCTCGCCAGATCTCATCGAGAAATCTAGGATCAGTAATCGTTGGAGCTGAAACAAAGCCATATAGTAACCAACATCGCACGACTTGTGCATTTGAGATAGGGAGGTGCGGAGATTTAGAGGCAGTTACCTTAATCAATTTTCTTTGCATTTTAATTAACCTAGTTTCACGGTTTAATTTCTATGGGAGGTGGGGTCACTTAAGTATTACCATGCCATTCGGAACTTCTTCGCTTTTTTTACTTCTTCGCTTTAAAATGAGAGTAAACGAGCGGGTCATGAGGAAACGCTAAAAAAAAATGGACGGTTTCTCAAAAAAAAAAATTGGACGAAAATGAAAAAAAATGGAGGAAAAAAGGGGGAAGTGGGAATACAGGAAAAATGGAGGGATGTGAAAATAGTTCTCGGCCACCACAATTTTATCCAGTTTAACTTTTTAAACAAATTGTCCAGTTTAATTAGCTTGGGGGCTGGGCAGTTTTGGAGTTCCTCGAGCACGCGAACTGCATGCTCAAGTTCAACAAGGTGATGAGCGGCATGGAGCAGATCGTGTCCGGCATGAACTACGGGCTTGTCATCGAAGTTCTCGCCATCACAATCGTCTTTTTTCTCCGAAGCTCATCCAATCGCAGTTCTCGCCATTGCAGTCGCCTGTCCGCGTACATCCTTAAACCGCCAGGGTTTTGAGTCCAGGTTGCTGATTAGTTTGATCAAATCGATGAAACAGGTGCGGATTGAAATTTTTGATCCATGTAGTTGCGCCGTCGTTGTAAATCCTGATGATATATGCAGTACATATATCAATCCTGAACATGGATGTTTCTCTGAACTTTCACCGATTTAAGAACATGGCCTTTTTCGCGGACATACAGATCGAGAAACGTCGCGCTGACGAAGGGCTGGTCCCAGCACGGGGGAGCAAGGTCGCTCCGCTCCCGTTCCTGCTCCGGCCTCCTCGCCATGTTCCCGTCCCCGACGTGGATCTCGCCCTCCGCCGCCTCTTCCTCGCCGACCATGCCGTTGGAGCACCGAAGCTCCTCCGTCAGCCGATCCTAGCGCAAGCGCCCTCCACCCAACCCTCTCACGGACATCCTCGTCACTGCCGTCCCCTGCCCCTGCTGCCGTTCTAGCCGAGCCTAGTTTAAGCACCATCCGCCCAGCCTCCTGCAGTTTCAGAGACAATGAACAAGTTCAGTTTGTCAGATTCTTCAAAAAGTTTCAGTTTCTCAATGGAGACAATGAAACATTAGCTCGCTTCTCAGATTGTTGTACTCCAACATCAATATACGTATAAGTTCCACAATTTATATACTCCATACTTAGCATTCAGAAAATTCAATTCCATGATTTTGTTTCAACAATAATATACACAAAATTTTAATAGACACTGGGAATATTCAATTCTGGCAAATATAAGCAAATATTTAAATGTTGCGCTGTTGTAGCCTAGAGAAGCAAGATATCAATTATGCAAAGTAATTAGTACTTTAAGCAGAAATTGTGAAACTATGCTCTATTGTTCTTGTAGAATCTAAAGAACCGATAAATTCTGTTGGCTTCATCATCAGTAGTTGTACATGATGAAACCTCATTAGTGCTAGATGCCTTTAAAGTACAATGCATCGACATCATATGACAAATTCTGCTAGCTTCATCATCAGTAGTTGTACATGGTAATCAAAGCTGGAGGAAATTATAAAGAAGTTGGATAGTTCCCTGACCTCTCAACCATCAACGGATACATTTCTAGTTTCAAAGGAACCACCTGTTAACATCAAACTATTTAAATTCATTCCCTGTTAACATCTACTATGCAGTAGAAATAGTGTCCTATTTCTGTGAAGCAATTTGTGCCTTGTTTCTCTTATTAAGAATGCACTGTTTTGTTCACAATGCAGGAAATGATCCAAACTTGTTCACTGTTGAGTTTGAACACAATGGTTTTTTTGTGCTTTAAAGGACAATCTAACTTACATCAGTGGCACTACTAAATACTTTGACTATTGCCACTCTGCCACACTTTCAATTGTATGCTTGAAGAGTTTATGCATTTTTTGGGATATTAGTTTGATGGTAAGCTGCACTTGTACTAGCTTAAGGCAGGTGAGGATGTCAGAGATGGACTACACTGTTTGAACAGTGAGGGAGATATGGTAGAAATGATCAGTGCCGGTAGAGAGGACAAAACAATTTGTGTTCTAGTTGATCACAACAATCTTCTGTGGATTTTGAGGCTAGATATGCAGTTCTGATCTTGAAATTGCTAGTGCAGCTACAAGTGAAGGAACTAGTGTAGCTATAGTTGTAGTTCCTCAAGATCAAGTTACATAGCCTGATGAGGACAATGGCAGATTTGATGTTGAAGGAAGTAGTGGGGATGTGGTGAAGGAACAATTAGTTGAATATGATGAATATGACCTTGCTAGTGACTCTGATTTTGTGGACAGCGACAATGATATTGAAGACGGTGATGATGACCTATTTGTGGACAATGTGGACAGAGAAGTAGATGACAACAATGATGTGGAAGATAAATATGAATTAGAAAATGATGAAGCTCTACATGACACTGACCTGAATTCGAGAGAACAAGATCAGCAACACCTTCAATCCAAATTCAAGGTTTTTAACCCACTGGTTGATATGGATAATCCAGTGTCCAAAGCAGGTCTCGTTTTCTCTAGTGTGAACTAGTTTTGGGAAGCACTGGTAGCTTATAGTGTGAGGAACAGAGTCAAGGTTGTGAAGGTGAAGAATGACAAGAGGAGGTTACATGCAATTTGCAGTCCAAGATGCCCTTGCTTTTTAAAAGCCACAGTTGACAATATGATAGAAGGAGGTTTCACTATGAGAAAATATTCAGGGAAGCACACCTGCAAGGGGCAATGGGAAATCCAAGCACTCACAACTCCTTTTTCTTGCCAAGAAGTTTATTGGTGAAGTTAGAGACAACCAGAAGATTGTCTTAGCTATATTTGTAGAAGAAGTTCAAAGGGAATATAACTTGTGCCCAAATAGATGGAATCTTAGGAGAGTAAGAAAAATAACACTAAATATTATCCATGGAGACGAGGATGGTCAGTTTGCACAAGTATGGAATTATGGGCAAGAACTTAGAAGAAGCGACCTAGGTTCAACTTTCTTCTTGTCCACAAATAGAGTGCCAGGTATTGGGAATGAACCACCAAAAGAGCACTTGTCATCTCTATACTGTACTGGTCATATGGTCCAATCAAAAGGGGATTTCTAAGAGGTTGTAGGCCATTTATTTATGTGGATGGCTGCCACATCAAGACCAAGTACAAAGGGATATTGCTAACAGCTGTTGGTGTACACCCAAATAATTATATGTATCCATTAGCAATGGGATTAGTGGAAGTTGAGTGCACTAGTGCATGTGAATGGTTTCTTACCACACTTAAAGAAGATCTTAATGTCACAAACACATCTCCATTCAGAATAATGAGTGATAAACAAAAGGTATATATTTCTTGTATTTCCATCCATTAATTTGTCCATCATGTTGTGTGTTAGACATCTATATCAGAACTTCCAGAAGGCTGGACATAAAGGTGAGGTATTGAAAAACAATCTTTGGACTATTGCAAGGTCCACAAATGTAGCAAAGTGGCAACAAAATCTAGATAAAATGGCTATTGACAGTACCTTGGCATATGACTAGGTTCAGAATCTTGTGCCTAATACATGGATAAAGACATTTTTAGTGAATTTCCAGAATGTGATCTCTTGCTGAACAATCACTGTGAAGTATATAATAGGTACATACTTTCCAAGTATTTCTTTCAGCACATCCTAGTACCAACAATCAATGTACTAGTATTAATAATTATTAAATGCATTTTCCTACCAACTATATTTTGGAGGCTAGGGAGATGTCAATTCTACCCATGCTAGATAACATTTTCTACAAGACAATGCAGAGAGTTGACACAAAGCAAAAAGAAGCTGATAATTGACAAATATGTCGAGTGGAGTATTGGAGCAATTGTCAAGCCATCTGGAGGTGGCATTTATCATGTCAGGACATTGGAATTTGAGAGACACTACACTGTAGATATCCCTGCCAAAGATTTCGTTGAAATTGTTCGTTTGGAAATTTCCCGAAAAGCATCATGTGACTGCAGAAGATGGCAACTAAGTGGTATTCCATGCCACCATGCTATTGCATGTTGTAGAATTTACAGACTAGATGTTGAAGAACTAGTTCACAGCTGCTACAGCATCAACACCTACAAGGAAGCATACCCATACAATTTAATTCCATTAAGGGGTAGAGTAATGTGGTACAAGATGAATGGTGTGCAAGTACTGTCTCCCTTGTACACAAAAGTTATGGGAAGACCAAAGAAAAACAGGAAAAAAGCACCAGAGGAGAAAGAGAATAAATCTGGGGCCAAATATGTTACAAGAGGAGGCTTGACAATGTATTGCTCTATCTGTCGAAAAGTAGATCACAATAAAGGCCACCATAAGCACGTACAAGCAGAGCAAATGGAAGAAGAAGAAACAGCAGTGCAATAGGAACAAGTGGGTGTAGAGTATGATGATACATCAATTCTGCAGAATATTATCCATCAAAGGATTGATCCAAGAAGGGACCCAAGTCATGTAGTGGAAACCATAGTCTACAAAATGGGTTAAGAGGTAACTTTATTCATGCTTTCTATTAATGTTTACATAATTATTTTTCCTTCAGCCAGAATAATTATTCATGAATTTTGTTCATTTGTGTCTAGAGAATGCTCATATGTCTACTAATAGATCACATGGACCAACGCCAGAAGAAACCTCTTTTGTAGCTGCAGTTAGAGATTCAATTCCAGGTGATAAGGTTAGAGTGACAACTGCTACTAGGGGTAGAGGAAGAGCATCATCTGGTAGGGGAAGAGCTGCAGGTGCTACCAGAGGAAGAGCAAGATCTGCAACTACTGGGCAAGGCAGAGGAAGAGGAAGTTCTACAAGTGTAGGCCAAGGTAAAGGCAGAGGCAGAGGTACTAAAATAAGCAGAGCAACAAATGAAACTTCAAATTTAGATACAGATGTTGCTGGTACTGGATCAAGTAGAAATGCAAATGACAAGTCCAGATCAAGGAAGAGATGATATAATACAGGACCTAGATCAGCTCACTACCTCTTGTTTGGTGATGATGAGCAAAGACAGAGGCAGTGCATACCTGATCTGAATGTAACTGTGGAGGCTGAGGAAGTTGCTCTTACCCAGAGTGCACCTACAGATGCTAACAAAGATAGCTACAACCCTTGCTGTGACTTTGAGTGCACAAGTTACAATGCTATATGCATGTTCCAGGATAGTTAGGTCTATGTGAAAGAATTTTAATTAGTTTCTCATTTTCATTCAGATTTTTTTGGTTCTATCTCATACTGAATGTGCACACATAAATTCAGACTTTTTGGTTCTATCTCATTGATGTACTGAATGTGCACACATATATTCAAAGTTTTTTGTTCTATCTCATTGATGTACTGATGTGCACACATATATTCAGAGTTCTTTGTTCTATCTTATTGATGTACTGAATATGCACACATATATGCAAAGGAAGCTCGTGAGGGTGTATAACACAACAAGAAGTGGTGCATCTGATCATATGTTGAGCACATTACATCTTAGTATTTTATAATAGCGAAGTATCTACAAGAAGCCCCAAGGATATTTAGTAAAGTTACCCGGGCATGACAAGCTACATCACAAATAGCTGCCACAACTTGCTTTCGTACATTTTCTTCAGAATCCAACAATCAGCCACAAAGTGCCTCTGCCAAGTAGCCAACTATCAGGGCAAGAATGATAACTTTCCTCCAAAAAATGATATGAAGTGCTATTAGTGGAATA
This sequence comes from Avena sativa, assembly GCA_916181665.1. NCBI lineage: Eukaryota > Viridiplantae > Streptophyta > Magnoliopsida > Poales > Poaceae > Avena > Avena sativa. Next base: position 484,880,409 of record OV702297.1, on the reverse strand, counting down.
CTTACCAATTATCTCTAGAGCCTCGGGGCAGGAATGGTTTGACGTTAGACATTTCGTCAAATTCTCAATCATAGGCACACGGATTTCTACTACTCTGTCAGTCAATCTTGGTCACGAACACAACGAAAAGAGACTTAAAAGATTCCAATATATGGCCACCAGTTAAAGAAAATTGTTCCCCAAGCAACTCAACTGATTTAGACCGAGTATTTCTACTTGATCAGCCTATAAAGATGACAATGATAAACTTTAATTAACTATGCAAAACCTCTAAGAATAGTCACTTAACTAAAGATGCACGGAACTTTATTTAGTGATATTCTAGAAAAATGGAACATATTTTCTATTGCAAAATTATTATTCAATATTGCAGTCACTCAGTATAGAGGTACTTTCAGGTCAAACTAATAATCTGAAGATAGATCATATCAGTAGTTCCCCAGTTATATAAGGTACCACCACTGTAAGAACTTTTGGAGCACACCGATACATATCAAATATGAGTTTGTGATGATCAATATCGCCCTTTCAAAAACCGTTGTCCCCAACCAGGGATGGTGTGAGAAACTTCTTTATGTATGATTTGAGTTTTCCTGCAGAACTGTTGTCCGCGAGCAAGCTCACGTGCAGGTACTGACAGTTTTTCTCCTGCCTAAAGTTGATAACAATACATATCGAAATGGAGGAAATCGCATCACGGGTCCTCTTAAAAATCTTGAGTTTGGAATGGGGATTTCCACAGCCCTACAGGCCTACACCACCAGTCCACCACACACCGAAACGGAAAGATCGACCACTGCCTACCAATCGATGGGTATGAGACCCAGGTGCAGCTCCTGTTCTCACCTGCTAGAGCGACGACGGGAAGGTGATCTTGCAGGACACAACGGGTGGCCCCACGACGGTGACGATAGCTTCCCTCTACCGGCGACAGACGCAGGCGTAGGCGACGACGTCCTTGCGGGCCGGCCAGCTCTTGCCGCCAGATGCCTCGACACGCTGCACCACCTCCGCGAGGGGCTCCGGTAGCAGCCGCGCCCACATCTCCTCTTGCTCCACCGCGAACCTGACCTCCACTGTGAGCAGGTGCCCTCCACCGCGAACCTGACCTCGCAGTGCTTTGCTCCGCCATCGTACTACAGCGTCGCGGCGCTTCTCAGTACTACCGCGCTCTCAGTTTGGGATAGAAGCTCGAGATGGAAGCTGCCGATTTGGGACAGAGACGGAAAAGTGTGGGGCCACTAGACAGGTGGTCGAAAAAATTGAAATAGCATACCAAGAGGGGCTTATCAGCAAAATTACCAGCTGTGATTTCTGGCCGTGTTAAGGACACGTGTCACAAGCTAAGACTATGGGACTACCCTATCAATCCGAATTACAACTTGTGGGACTATTTCATCCCATTTTGCAACAATTGGGATCAAAGTGTACCCGGTAGACAACTTTTAGGACTAGTGGTGTATTTAACTCTATTATTTACCGTCTTAATTAAACCTCAATAGAATGCTACCGAGGAAAATCAAAGAAACAAACGGGACACGTGAATCTTTCTGAAAAGATGAAACGGTGCTAGGAGGAACTAGACACTTTTTTATATAGTAGAAGCGGGTCAGCGTGAGAATTCCGAAAATTCGTTCCTGACAGTGGTCAAACTCCGGTCATTAAGATGCACCATCTGCGATCCAACGCTGTGCTATTGCCTCGTTCTCGATCTTTCTGAATTTCTTCAGCAAACTAGTAACGAAAATATCCGTCCACTACGTGCTACGGGGTTTAAAATTGTACTAGGTGAGATTATGCAGCGTGATATCATACCTAGATCATGGACTCGTCATATCATACCGAATAAATTGACATTTCTCCTAAAGCGGAGCTCGTTTCATGCCGTTTTCCCCGAAGAAACTGGCAACATCACGCCGTGCATATTCCTAGGCGAGCCACCGTTTCCACGCCGGTTCTTGCCGGAGAGAACGACAGGAAGATTATTTTGTTGGAGCCTGCGGGGCCGATGGAATCGAGACTCTTATCGAAAAGAACGGCGTGAAAGCGTGCACGCTGAACTGGTTTGCTATTCGGACAGATTCCACCTTATCAACTCTGCTGCAGTGGACTTGTCTATTGACTAAACACCACAATAATTGTCACCCAAAACCTGCTGCAGTGGACTTGTCTAATGACTAAACACCACAATAATTGTGACCCAAAACAAGACACGGGCGGGGAGAGCTCAGTCATTCCCAGAAAACATTTAAAAAAAATTCCTACAAAAGAAATTAAGAGCCCAGTCATTTTGAATGGAGGAGTTTACACACCCTCAAAAGAAAAAAAAAATGGAGGAGTTTACACGAAATGTACATAGGAGTCGAAGGTATAACGTTATTAGCGGCCTTTTTGTGTAGTATGTGAGAAATATTGAAAATTAGATTTGAATCTTTTACAAAACTTCAAAAAATAACCTAGATTTCACCAATGACGTATGTTCAAGTGTGTAAAACCACAATTTGAAATACTCTATATTATTGGGTCCGTAAATTTTTTTTAAAAACGTGGATCCAAGTCTACTGAATAGTCTATATTTTCAACCCACCAAAATTTGACATATTTTCTCATTTTATCTAGCGTGGAATACAATAATTTTGCACTAAAATTTTATATGCTCGTAAAATACAAAATTGAATACATCTAGGTTTTTTTTGGGGAATCATTTAAAACTCTAAAACCGAGTTTTCAAATTTTCAAAATTAAGATCTCAGTGTATCCCAAACTCTAAAAAGCAACTTATGTCCGGTCTATGTATTCCAATGATAATATTTTTCCATGTTTTGTCAAAGTCGTCTAGGCTAGGCTTCTTCCATCGAAAGTAGTGTGGCATCAATCTCACCCAAATGGTGTCCCATTCAGCATAATTTGTTCCAAAAAATTTTAAAGAAAATAAGAGAATGAAAAATATCATAGAAAAGGGAAAAACTTCAATATGCTAGTAATTTACCAAATATCTGGAACATAAATAAAAATGATTAAAATTCCTAAATAGTGTGAAATTAACACAAACTCTTGTAAAGGGAAACATTCTCTTACTTTCCTTAGTGAAGTAAAAAAGCACCATAGTTTGAATATCTGTTATAGATTATTTTTATTTATCATGAATTTGCTGTCATTTTAAGACTAGGATCCTCCAACTTTTATTTTTCTCATGTTTTTGCAAATGATTGTTTTATATATGTTGTAATAAACTTTATTTTTTTTATGATTTGTACACCCAAACTATAAATATCTTTTAGAAGTTGAGATTCGGAACTTGGACCTCAATTTTGCAAAAAAAACTCGGACCTCGAGACTTACTTGTATTATTGTTTTACTTCTATTCATGTTAGAACTCTCGGTACATTTTCAGGATATCTCATTTTTTCCTTGAATATTTTCAGCACAAAATAACATATATACATATAAATATATATATATAGGGGTCATATTGAATTGGACTAAAATGATCCATCCATGTGATAAAATTTATCAGCCAATATTATCGATATTGCAGCCGATTTTTTGATAAGGGGCGTTTTATTAACTCAAAAGTTTACATCAAAATGATACAATCAAGAGAGCCACACCCGGCCTCTGCACAGCATGGTGCACACAGCCAAAAGAAACTGAGTAGTGGACATGAAGGGAAGTCTCATAAGCAAATCCTAGCATACATGAAGCTATAAGAGACGCCTATGGTGCAGGAGGTTCAATCCACAATCTGTGATGCCACCCATGATGGGTAAAAACATCTTTCGCCACTTGCTCCAACCGCGAAGACACCTCGATATAAAGGGCGCGGTGTTCCGGTTTTTGAAGAGTAGAACACTCCCGGAGTAAATATGCACAATAAAAAAATTATCTTCATAGGGAAGACATTTTAGCATCAAAAACTAAATTATTTCTACATAGCCAAAGTGACCATATCAATGCAATCGCTCCCATCCGTATATGTATCCTATCCCTTTTATCTATACCATGCAACCAGTTTCCAAAAATATTCGCTATTGAGCGTGCTAAAGACAAGGTTGAGACTACTTGGATGGCTGACCATATAGAACACGCAAACTGACATTGAAAGAATAAATGTTTGATATTTCTGTCATGGTGACATAAACACCATTTTGTACTCCCTTGCCAGTTGTGTCTAACCAGATTATCTTTTGTCAAAATCACGTCACGATGAAGATACTATGCGAAAATTTTAATCTTCAATAGTATCTTCATCTTCTAAATGTTCTTGTTCTTATGGACTAGAGCATCATAATGTAGTGTGCTTTGTACACAGAATTCACTGAGAACTTGGCATTCTGAGTCAAATTCCACCGAAATTCATCTGGCTCATCTGTTAGTTGTATGGTCGCTAACCGCTCTTGTAGAGCGTGCCACGAGGCAAAGCGTGTTCCAATGAGATCTCATCTAAAATTCACGTTGGGAGGAGAGGTACTTAACACCTCTGCGATTGTATCCCTCTTATTATGTGCTATGTTGTACATGACGGGATATTGTTCCATAAGAGGTAAATTCCCAAACCAGGAACCCTCCCAGAATCTAATCTCCGAACCATCCTTAATAAGGAAAGATTTAAAACAGAAAAAATTTCTTCGCATGCATTAGACTGGCCAAAAGTATGAATCCCCTGGTTTCCAGTATATTTGGGATAAAACTTTTGAACCTATGTACTTCCTTCTCAAGAGAGTTTGCCATACTCCGTCCTCATTTAATAGCTTGAACAACCATTTCCCTAGAAGTGCAATATTTTTAGCTTCGAGATAATGGATCCTAAGCCCCCCTTGGTCTTTTGGACGACATACTACATTCCATTTTTCCAGTATATACTTCTTTTATTCCGAATCTCATTGCCGAAAGAATCTCGAGCGATAATAATCGAGTCACTGGACAACTCCTTTTGGTACTTGGAAGAAGGATAACATATACAAGACTATGTTAGTGAGGACGAAATTAATCAGAACTACTCTTCCACCAACTGAGAGGAGTTTTCTTTTCTAGCTGCTTAGTCGTTTCTGTAACCGTTTCTCAACCGCTTTCCATTCCGTATTCGCGAGTCTCGGATAATGAATCGGTATTCACAAATATGTCATTAGAAATTGGCCTTGTTCACATCCAAACAATTCGGTATACTGATCCATGGCCACTTTTGCTTCTCCGAAACAAAACAACTCATTCTTATGAAAGTTCATTTTTAAACCCGAAAGTTGCTCAAACGTTGAGAAAAAAGAATTCTGTTGTTAGCATATTGTAGGATCGATAACCCCTATCTACTAGATGTGGTATGATCCCAACACTACAACCATAATTTCTATTTGACACTTAATATCCACAGGCAAGCCCACATTATGAGCCAACATTGTGGTACTCCCTCTGATCCAAATTAATGGATTTAGATTTGTCTAAATTCAGATGTATCCAACACTAAAACATGAATAATTACATTCGAATCTAGACAATCTGAATCCATATAATGGAATTTGGGGTTCCACATATTTGTTCATTAAAAGAGAGCAGGAGAAAAGCGTCAAAGCTTTCAAAAATTGCAGAATTTTTTCAAAAACAAGGCTTATGTCATCTCCGAATAAAATTCTGTGTTCACCCTGAGCGCCGGTGGGCCTGGAGTCCCGGTACCGTGAGCTTTCCTAGTCAACAGATTCCTAATCCTATCACACGAGCAAGTGGACACTACAGGCAGGAGCCATAAACAAGTCCAGGTACATAGAGCGCACTATTAATAGTCCAGAGTAGTAGCGACACTGCTGCTCTTGCACTCACCACGGCTAAAACCTCCGGCGATTCCCCACTCTCCCCCGATCTGTTCCACGACTCCGACGACACACCAGCCAGCCATGGCCGCTCCCGCCGCCACCGCCGCGGAGCTGGAGGCGCAGGGCTTCCGCCCGCTCGACGAGGCGTCCCTGGTGGCCTACATCCGGGCCACCCCCGCGCTCGCCGCCAGCCTCGGCGGCCGCGTCGACGCCCTCGAGGTCAAGGAGGTCGGCGACGGCAACCTCAACTTCGTCTACATCGTCCTCTCCGAAGCCGGCTCCGTCGTCGTCAAGCAGGTCCGTCCCCTGTCCTCCCCAGCCCACCGCTAGAATAGATAGCTCTGTAAATCTCGCCTCCCCTTACTGACGCTGACCGACCGAAAATCAAATCCTTCTTCGAATCAGGCGCTGCCGTACATCCGCTGCGAGGGGGACTCGTGGCCGATGACGAGGGAGCGGGCCTACTTCGAGGCCTCCGCGCTGCAGGAGCACGGCCGCCTCTGCCCGGACCACGTGCCGGAGGTCTACCACTTCGACCGCGCTATGTCCCTCATCGGGATGCGATACATCAAGCCGCCGCACATCATCCTCCGCAAGGGCCTCATCGCCGGCGTCCAGTACCCGCTGCTCGCAGAGCACATGGCCGAGTACATGGCCAGGACCCTATTCTTCACCTCCCTCCTCTACAACTCCACCACGGACCACAAGAAACGAGGTGTGCTTGCTTGTCTCCTCGTTTGAGTTCAGTGTTTGTTTTGTGCCTGAACTTGATGCCATTATATTGCTTACTCTTCTTCTGAGCTCAGTGTTTGTGACTGGACTTGATGGCATGTCTGAATTGTTATGCTGTGATTGAATTACAGTTGCTCAGTACTGCGGGAACGTGGAGCTCTGCAGGCTGACAGAGCAGGTCGTGTTCTCGGACCCATACATGGTCTCCAAATTCAACCACTGGACCTCGCCGTTTCTCGACAAAGATGCCGAAGCGGTTCGAGAGGATGATGGGCTCAAGTTGGAAATTGCTGAATTGAAGTCGATGTAATTACTAATTAACTCTGAATTTGTGCAGATTATTGGTGTGTATGCCCGTGTTTCTTACGCGATCTGCAACTGCAGGTTCATCGAGAGAGCGCAGGCTCTGATTCATGGAGATCTCCATACTGGTTCCATCATGGTGACCACAGACTCCACTCAAGTGATTGATCCAGAGTTTGCTTTCTACGGCCCGATGGGTTACGACATTGGGGCCTTCTTGGGGAACCTAATTCTGGCATACTTTGCACAGGATGGGCATGCTGATCAAGCAAATGACCGTAAAGTATGTATGGCAGTATGACTTATTAACTTCATCTTATTGGCACCCATTTTTACTCTAAATACTAGTGTATGACATGCTCATTTTGCGATAGGTCTCTTATGTTACTTTGAGGACTCCCTCTGTCTTCAAAAAGGATGTCGCAGATTATCTATCTATACACTAAAACACGTATCTAGACAAATCCGCGACATCCTTTTCGGGACGGAGGGAGTAGTATTTGTTTGTGCGTGTATATGCAATGTTTTCTTTCTGAGTTTGTTGATGTTGAAAAGTATAGTTTATGTGGTTTATCTCATCTCAATCTACTAATGTTTTCTGCTCATGTTTACTTTTTGTTAAGAAAACTATATGGGTTAAATGTTTTGAATCTGATAAATATTAATGTTAAGAAGTTAAAGAAGGCATATACCCAGATTAAATATGATGCTTATCTCCAGGGGAAGAATGAATAATTGATACTACCATTAGATATTGAAGATGATGCAGACTATAGTTTTTATATAGAGGAGGTTGGCGTTAACTAAAAGTCCATAAGCATCTTTGGCATCTTCAGTATTGCTCAATGGCAGTTGCCTATCTGTTCCAGGATTACAAGGAGTGGATACTGAAGACCATCGAGGAGTCATGGAATTTGTTCCAACAGAAATTTGTTGGACTGTGGAATAAACATAAAGATGGGAATGGGGAGGCGTACCTGCCCGCCATATACAACAACCCGGAGCTTTTGAGCATTGCACAGAAGAAGTACATGACCAGTCTGTTTCATGATAGTCTTGGATTTGGTTCGGCCAAAATGATCAGGTAATTACTCACTTACTAATATTCAGTTATTTGCTGAAGCTGAATCTCATCTGCTTCTAGACTACAGTGATATGTCAAAGCTTCTCTTTAACTGAAATCATTCAGAGGTCCATTAGGTTAGTCCAATGCATAGGTTCCAGATTACAGTTCTGCCATGGTGTCCCTTTTCCATAATGGCCAAGCAAATCCAGCCTTAATGATTGTAGCACAGAAGAAAAATTGATCAAATATACTTCAGAAATGATATACAGTGAAGAATATTATCACAAAGGACTTACAGAATATGCTTGATCTTCCATGTGCAGGAGAATAGTTGGAATTGCTCATGTCGAGGATTTTGACTCAATTGAGGATGCCAGCAGGAGAGCATCGTGTGAGCGCCGCGCGCTTGATTGCGCAAAGGCAATCCTGAAGGGTCGCCGCCAGTTCGGGAGCATCGAGCAAGTGATTGCTCACATCCGATCAGTAACTCACGACTGAGGAAGAGCAGGAGTTATGCTTGGTGTGTCCTGTCGAGGAGACCCTTTGGTCAGCGTTTATCATGGTAGACTACACACACACTCTATCAAAGGAGGACCGTGCCTTGTAAAAAACATCATCATTGAGCGGCTATCTATGTTTTCTGTAATTGGGATGGAGAGGAAATCCCCTACAGCGCTATATACTTCTGGAGAGGTGAGACCGACCTGTGTGTATTTCTTGTGTAAGGCAGGCCTTCCCGGATACTAGCTGTTAGCTGAATAAAGTGCAGTCCCGTTGCTTGCACCTGTATCAAAAAGCTTTACCAACTACTTGCCCCGTTTGGGGCTTTTGTCACAGCTCCCAAGAGATCTAAATGGAAGGACCAATGCTTGTTTTTTTGTTGACATGGAACACTGCATTCAGTTAGACCACAGACATAGCTAAATCGCTAGCCACAATCACATTTACATAGTTCGGAACTGCATCTGGCCACAGCAGGGCATATTACCAGAATCACCCGACGCACCTGATCATAGTCCTTGTTATCGAGAGCATTCACGAGCATCTGGCATTTTACCAGTTCATCGCCGCTGCTACTGCCTGGCGAGTGGCGACACGCCTCTAGAACAGCATTTGTTCAGCTCCAGATCCTCCACTGTGGGGTTTTCCCGTGAACGAAACCGTCGGTATTGACCTGAGTTCCGCAGGTGGGAGCCATACGGTTTCTGTCCGGGGTTGACATACTGTATCGATCTTGCTTCTCTTCAGATAAAATTCAGAGAACTCCACTGCACTTTCCCTGGACTGGAAAGCCACGTCATCTACTGACCGATTCCCGTCATCAGCATTCCTTTTGTCCCGATCCGTCCACCATTGCCACAGCATCGCTACGATCAGTAAGGGGTTTCCGGAAAATAGAAATCAGCATGTCCACCAATGCATCCTTTGTGTTCCTTCTGGCTACTGATGCATGCCCACTGTCCAATTGAAAAACCACTTGTGTGTAGCCTGCTCAATTAACCCTAAAGCTATGCGTGCCAAATTAACTCTTTCACTCTTCTTCTTAGGATCTCAGACCCGGTCACTCTTCGTCTTAGGATCTCGGGCGTGGAGAAGTTCGTGTCTCGGGGAGGGAACCTCGTAACGTAAACCATACTTGCACTAAGTTGATGCCATACCGGGACTTATTTCTTCAATTTACCAAAAAAATCGCAAAATTTCTTGAGTTTCCGTGGGTAGCCATGAATTGATTCATTCACATTTTCTCAAAAACAAGCTCATATAAACACAATAATAATTAGCTATAAGAAAGTTGAACCAAATTATGTGTAGCTTAATTAGTAGAACGATGTAACATAACATGGAAATGTATCTCTCAACTAGAGAATAATTTGATCTTTAACCTAACCATCATCAAGAAGGGGCATTAGAGCATCTCAAACAGATGATGCAAAATAGGGCACCCAAAACAGGTGCCATATAAATTATACATCACCAAAAATTGTTTTTTATCAGTTTTTGGTTTACAGGATGATGCATTTTAGGGCACGGCTGCTGCACAAGATGATGCAAAATAGGCAATAGCTATCGCACAACCATCCTCCACAATTGCATACGTATATGAAACAAATAATATATGCCAAACTCCTCGTCGGAGGAGGAATAGTGGAACACAACCATCTGCAATCACAATAGTCTATATTAGAGCTACTTCTACATTGCAACACCATTTTCTATAAAGATAAAATCCGAGAAATCACCTTTGACACTTTTTGTCAAGCACCATATGTGCGTCGAGGCTGGCATGTCGTCGAGGGCGATGCGGTCAATTCGTGGTCGAGGGTTCGACGACAGACGAAGCTTCTCGTCCGTTGTAGCATCTCGGTGGACGATGGTGTGGTCGCCGAATCGGATAACAGTCGCTCGACAGAAACCCTAGCTCGACGGATAACCGAGGGTGGGATCGCGAGAAAGCGGGGCGCCTCCTCCATGCCCAGCCGCAAGCCGGAGGCCCGTTCGTCGAGTGGCGGCGAGCCAAAATCGACCATCAACCAAGCAACGTCGTCTCCTGATTCAGATCAACAATGGGGAAGCCACAACCATTCGGAGCGACGCGCGAGGCGGCGGCATCGGGCGATGCCGATTGAGAGGGCCACACGGCTCAGTTTGTTGCTGGCGGCGATCGGGGGAGGGTGGCGGGCACGCGACATGGAAAAGACTAGAGTGTTTGATTGTACAAGAGAACCAAAGGAATTGTACAAAGAGATTGGAGTGGATTGATATTTTTCTCCAAACTAGAGCGCAATGGATTCCATTGAATGAATTCCTAAAGATTATAATCCTTTGAATCGAACGACTTTTGTAGGAAAAATTCCTAAGGATCCAAATCCTTAAAAAATCGTACACAATTCTTTTAAATCAAACAAACCCTTAAAATGCTCGGAAGTGGGTTTCCTCTCAAGAATTTTTCTTTGAGCGGAGGGTTTCCTCTCAAGATGTCCACTAACTTCCGGACGATGTTCTGGTCCAGTTTCTCTGTAGCTTTCTTGCGATGGGTCAGACTGGGATCAACATCTCAGAATTACAGCTGTAGATGTTCTGGGCCACGGGCGTGAGGCAACCCAAGCAGCATGTCCGCACGAAAAGGCCAAGCCAGGATCAGATCTTGCGCTGGACTAGTTGTAGTGGGCTGAGAGCCACCCGTTGCTCACATAGTCGTAACCTTTCGCCAAATTTCAGAGTTAAAAATCAGGAAACCTCGCCTATGCACTCTGCATGCTGGTGTTTTTAGTACTCCCTCCGTCCGAAAATAAGCGACTTGTATTTGTCAAGATTCGGATCTATCTATACAGGTTTTAGTGTGTAGATACATTCGAATGTAGACAAATTCATGTCATCTATTTGTGGACCGAGGGAGTACCACTCTTACCAATTAAATAAAAGTTGACATGTCTAGGCATTGAGAATACCACAAATATTATGTCCATGTATCAAGCACACATATAATATACGTTCACAAATTTAAACCCTTTTACATGGTTGAACCTTGAGAATTCTCAATTCTCCTCTTCATGGGTGTCTTCACATCTCCAGTTTCTCAATCAACTCCTTTAGGCTTTGAGTACAACATTCACGATGACCTTCACAAATCAGTTTCAGTAGTAATTTTCCGGAGAACCCGTGTATAATTCATTGGCACAAGCCAATCTTTTCACCAGAACCTGTCAGAGTTCACCCAGACCATCTTCTAGATCGTGCTCAAGAAGCCGAGATGACTACTCTGATTCTGCAAAGAGAAATAGCTCCGAGCAAATTCACCAAAACATCCAAATGAACATGAGGATAAAAAAGATGAGATCCTACACTGCTGATGATACAAATGGCTGATGTGATGATGATAGTTGATAGTTGTAACAAGAAGTTATGTTTCCTCACTGCTAAATGCTCTTGACATAATCTAGTTATGCTTTTACATATTTAACAGTTTTCAATTTTCATACTATAATGAACTAATGACACAAGAAAGCAAGAGACATGCTGGTATGCTGTTCCAGAACCTAATGGTTTTCATACTCTACTGTCACAAGGCTTCTGGAAATAGAAAGGAGGAGTTCGGGGCAAATTTACCAAGACAATCCAAGAAACATGATGAAAATAAGAAGAGGGGATCATATACTCCTGACAGAAATGACCATCATGAGACTGATAATGATTCAAAAGAGTAAGGTCGATTGCTTTGCTAATGCTAAAATGACGTCTGTAATCTTGTTATGCACTTATGCTATACTAGAACAAAAGTTGTCTATACCCCACTGTCCCAAGAAGTTGAGATTGCAACTCATATTCCTGGAAGAGAATGGACGACTACCATATAAAATTACCAAGATAATCAAAAGAACATGAGAACAATAAGAGGCGACCTAATAGACTAGTAGTGACAGAATACAGAAACACAAGTAGGTTATGTGATATCAGTAAACAACTACCTGCTCGAGTTCCTCATGGTTTAGGACGAGCTGTGATATCTTCCACTGTTTATGTGGTGCAATGCGGTCATCTGCTGGAGGAGCAAGTCAGAAACTTACCTCGGGATGTGTATGAACTTCTACTCAATTAGCTCCTGAGCAGGAGGCTGTTGTGTGAAATCCTACAGACCACACTATACCACCTGTTACTGACAAAATCAAATCCAGATCTCGTGATGCAAGAGGGAAGGAACATTGTCCAAAACTACACTCATCACACCAGAGAGGGAAGACCAGCTCGGCAGCACGGCAGGGCATGGAACACCCGTCATCAGCATCTCGCGCGCAGAAGTAATTTGTGGGCTGCTTGCTCATGATCCCCATCTCCACAAGCAGGTTGGCGTCGTCCTGCTCTTGCTTCATTACAAATACACATCAAAGCTCCATAAAAATCACATCACCCAACGATTACAAGCCCGAGTGCTGCAAATCTGGGATCAAAAGCTCAAAAAATGTATGTTCACAATCTAGGATCAATATAAAAGTGAGGTTGTATGCCTTGTTGACATACCTGGAGATTCTGATAGTCTTCGCATGGAACCCCAGTTGTTTCCTCACAAAATTTAACTTGCAGTCATTTTCATGTATGGAAAGTGGTGCAATCTAATCAGTGACGAAGAAAGTTACCAACACATGATGCATATAAATGCCATGTATAACACATATCTGACCAGTATTAGTTAGTTGCCATTGTCATGCCAAATTGCACGTTGAATTGGCAGAACTTGCACTGAGAAAAAAGTAACCACTGTTGTTTATACCTAAGATACCATGCATGAAAAACATGAATTAGTCATACATTTTTCCAACCGGGCTTCCACCACTTTCCATTGCAAAACAACGGAAATACATTGTTCAAGAACTAAAGATAGAGGAAAAGGGGAAGGAGAGAGGGAAGCGGGTTGGCGCTGTAGCAGGAAACCCACTGTGAGCACTCCATCTGAGTGTCCACCATGGGACAAAAATCTACTACTCCTACCACAAGTCCACAATCCAACAAGTTCAAACTACAGATCAACAACGGCCAAGGTTTGGGCTCCATACTAGACAATATGAAACACTACAGCATCATAACTGGGTAAATACATGAAGGACAACGCCTATAATGAAATCCAGCAGGCTTCTCTAGACTTCTGTGACCGAGTGCAGCCCATTCACATGCCTGACACCATCGCTCCAACTTGCAGATGGAAGGATCCCCCTCGAGCAGCTTCTTGGTTTCGCCGCACATTGGTAGCAGCCTCCAGCATCTTTGAAGCTCCCAGATTCAACATCTCCTTTCCCTGCTCTTTTTGTAAATCTGCCCAATAAGTCAAAAGATGTGAAACAAAGAAAACAATGTCACAGGGAATCGTCATCTTGTGGTTATCAAATGTTACACTATTCCTGGTGTTCCAAATTTCCCAGCAAACTGCAACAATCCCTATCATACAGTAATTGTCGCCACGACGCAAGAAAGCATAAAACCACGCCAAAGATTGCCACAAGTTATTGGGACAAAAGGACCTGCCCAATAATGCCCCAAAGAACACAAGCTACATGGCAATAAAAAAATAAATGATTCACCGATTTGATCTGATCACAAAAGGAGCAAAGAGGAACTCCTGGCCACTTCCCCCGCCTCATATTGTCCCTAGTTACAATAGCATTTTGAAATAATTGCACATGAAAATTTTGATTTTCAAAGGTAGCTCAGCAGACCAAATCCATTTGAAAATTGAACCAAAAAGATCTTTTTCAAGCCATTTATATACAAATTTAGTCGAAAACTGCGCATTTTTATTCAAGGACCAGGATACCTTGTTAGGAGTGCCCCTATTCAACACATAATTGACACCACAATTATATCATTACAGTGATTAAGATTATCACCAGTCAAGTTTCTTCTAAGATCAAGATGGAACCCTTTGTCAACTGCCTCTTTGACAGTGCAGCCTTGCTCTTGACAGATTGCAAACAGATTAGGGAATATCACAAAAAAAATCTCACCAATATAGGACCTTTCCATAACCTACAGATACTTCCATCATGCAAGTTAATTTTTTTCCCTACCAAATAAACATCTCTGATTTAAGAAGAGTTTCCCAACTAGGAGAATCATTGACCTCGGTCTAACAGTAGTAATAGATTTCCCCCTCAAGTACTTCGCCTGAATAATAGTGTGCCACAACCCATGTTGTGTCACAAGCTTCCAAAAGCCATTTGCAAAGGAGACTTATATTCTGCCTCTGAAGATTCTTTAAACCAAGGCCCCCTTTATTTTTCGACCTACAAACTCTGGTCCATTTTACCATGTAATAACTTGTTTTCAGTTTTTTACCATGCCAAAAAATCTTCTGCAATGCTTATCAACTTTTTCATTGAAGCTTTTATTCAGCAAAAACATGGACATATGATACGAGAGAATACCATATAGACTAGCATCTACTAGAATAAATCTACCACCTGAGGAAGAGGAGTTCCCTTGCCAAGCATCAAGTTTCTTAACAAATCTTGTATCGATGAAATCCCAGTAAATGTTTCTCAAGGCTCTAAAACTTACTGACACACCAAAATATTTCATGGGAAGCATACCCACTTTGCAACCAAACATAGAGGAGTAAAGACTCGCTATAACATTATCCCCTCCTATCAAATAGATCTCGCTTTCCATGTAATTAATTTTTAGCCTGGACATAAGTTCAAACATGTATAACAGAAGTTTCAAGTTAATGGACTTATCAGGATCATGACTAACTTACACGACTGTGTTGTCAGCATATTAAACAGCTATCCCATTGTCAATGAGATCAGGACCCAAACCAACTAGGAGTCCATTTGATTGAGCATTAATGATCATTTTAGGTAAACATTCAGCCACCATGTTAAACAGGGTAGGAGCCATCTCCTTTGGCACTTTGAAAATATGGGCCACACTAATTATTTATTTTCACCGAAACAGTGCCATTATGAAGATATTTCTAATCCAATTACACCACATATCGCAGAAACCTTTAGCCACATGACAACTTAACAGGAAGTACCAATTTACCTTCTCATACCCCTTTTCGAAGTCCAGCTTCAAAACAATCCCCATATGTTTTTTGACATGAGTATGATGCATAAGCTCATGTAAAGATAAGAGTCTAGCCATATATTTCTTCCAGCCATACATGTTTTTTGACATGAATATGATGCATCATATGATGCTGAAGTATGATGCGCAAGCTCATATATGAAGTATGTTAAATTTAACATACTTTACTACTATAACGCTATTTTTTGTTTAAATTTAACATACTTCATATATGTTAAATTCTTCAAAAGTCCTGTGCGTTGTTGCAGTAGAATAAATTTAGACTTAAATACGCAGGTAATAATTTGGTCTCTTCAAATTGCACAAAGCTGATCAAGAATTTAAGCTCCCGCCTCCACACCCCCCCCCCCCCCCCCCCAAATTTTATAAAAGCAATACCCAAGCAAAATACCCACCAGTTTTGAGCATTCTGTTAACCTAGAGAAGTAGGAATCCATCTTCATAATAAGTAAATCATACTAACACGAATTAAACGGACTGTCAAGAACAGAAGTGAAGTTGGTACTTCATGTGCATTATCAAGAAAGGAACAAAGTAGAATAATACATCAGCTCATGGGTTTAATTTTTTGTTTCAATGGGGACAGCGGATATAATCTCAAATGCTTGACCCGGTAAATAACAGTGGGTGTGCTGCAAACATCGTGATCAATACTCAAGAGCAAATTGTATTTAATTCTCATGAACATCTTTGTGAGCTATGGACAATGTCAGCACATCAGGCCAAAGTATGCAAACAAAGATTTCAAAAGTATGTTCATGCAAAATACTGCATAGGGACCAGGCAAAGAAAAGTAGAATTCCTATATTATAATTTACATAGAAACACCTTATACTTAGAGGTTGTACTTGTACAATACTACGATGGTGGTCACCTAAAGAAGTACTACGATGGTGGAATCTCAGTTATATTTCTAGGTTCTACATTTTGCTACCATCAATTCAGAAAGAAAAGGGCCTAAACACACGCACACAACATGTGCACAAACACATGCACAACTTGATACCTTTTCACTATAGCCCCAGTCAACTGATTACCGGAAGATCATAAGTAACATCAGCTCCCTGCCAAAGAAGAAAAGCTAAAGACATTACATACAAATCTCATCTATGGACTTGTCAATTTACGAAACAAATATAAATGCCCAGTTGACCTGGGGCCTATCTGTACCCTGCCGAACGGAGCAACACAGATATGGGCAAGCCATGAGACATTAGCACAACATAAGTTTTTGTAAAAAATCAAGAGGTGTGGTGGTATAGAATAACGGGAAATCTACACCAGTCTGAAACCGGTAATTCCTGGCAGACACGCACACGTCGTCCGATCGACATCGGTCTACGCGCGTATACTCTATGTGCAACCTAATAAGGAAACGACAAATACGTGTGTGGAGTTATTGTCTAACTCGCACGGGTGCCACTAAACAATAGCCAGCTAAGGATCACATTGAACATTCAAAATGTTTTGTATATCAAACCATTTGTCCTATTTAGGATCCCTTTTCATCGGTGGACTAGTCGTGCCGAGATCTTCGAAACTACATCCCATATTGATATGTTTCGATGAAACAAAATTCGAACAAAAAAGTTACCCACCCCTAACACGTGAGTTATCCATGTCATAGTATGTAAGTTATCCACCTTGTAATATATAAATTACCCACCGTATAAACAGGCTGGGTGGAGGTGTTCTCGCATTTCACATGTGGGTAAATTTTGTATTTTTTCGCCTCATGAAATCTCGATTGCCCCATATATTTTAGTTTGTTAATTAAATATGAATTAGGAGCTAGTTTAATTGGACACAATACCCTAGGTGTTAGGGTATCAAGACTTCGTCACCGTTGATGTCTTAGCGTCGACGAGCGATGAAGTCTCAGTACCCTAACACCCATCGAGGCTTCGTCACCCGTACGCCGTGGTAGCGGCGACGGATGATGAAGCCGAGCCGCTAGACTACTCGGCGTTACGTTTATTCACTACGATTTAGGATGGTGGATGGGTGGGGCATAAGACCCCATTTATTATATCGTATGCAAAAGAAATATAGATTTAGTTCATTTAAAGAAATATAGATTTGATAGCGGTAACAAGCAACGAAGCTGAGCTGCTAGAATAACATTTTTATTCTATCTGGATAAATTTTTGTACTGGTGGATAAGTTAGATGTTATTGGATGGGTAATTTACATGCTGAAGTCTAGATAACTCACGTCTTACTAGTAGGTAACTTAGGAGGGGGGAGTCATGTTACCCACCCCTAACACGTGACTTATCAATGTAATAATATTTAAATTATCTACCCCTGAAACATATAAGTTATCCATCATATAAACGGGTTGGGTAAAGACATTCCCGCATTTCCCATGTGGGCAACTGTTGTATTTTTCGCCTCATAAAATCTCGGTTGCCCCATGTATTTTAGTTTAGTTAATTAAATGTGAGCTATGAGATAGTTGAATTGAGTCGTGGTAGCCTAGGTGTTAGGGTACCAAGGCATCAACGGCGAAGACTTGGTACCCTAACATCCTTGGAGGTTTTGTCACCCGTACGCCGCGGTACGGCGATGTGCGATGAAGTCGAACCGCTAGACTACATGTTGAACGCTATGTTTGTTCACTACGACTTGGGTGGTGATCGGGCATATAAGATCCCATTTATTATATCGTATGCAAAATAAGTATAGGTTTAATTTCTTAAAAAAATTATGCTTGATGTTTGACACAGTAGCCTTTCGAGGTTGAGTCGCGCGTACGCCGCGAGAGCGGCGACGGGCGACGAAGCCAAGCCGCTAGAATAACTTTTATATTTTATCAGTGGGTAATTTTTTTATAGTGGTGGATAACTTACATGTTATTTGGTAGGTAACTTATATGCTGAAGTCTGGATAACTCTTGTATTACTGGTGGGTAAATTTTAGGAAAAACAAAGTGGTGTTAGCCACCCCTAAGACGTGACTTATCCATGTCATAGTAGTTTAATTATCTGTCCTGATACATATAATTATTCACCATATAAACAAGTTGGGTGGAGATGTTCTCGCATTTCTCATATGAGTAACTTTTTTTTTCGCCTTATAAAATCTTAGTTGTCCCATGTATTTTAGTTTAGTTAATTAAATGTGAGTTATGAGCTAGTTTAATTGAGACATGATAGCCTAGGTGTTAGGATACCGAAACCTCATACCCTAACATCCTCAAGGCTTCGTCACATTCCATGGTAGCAGCGACGGACGATGAAGCCGAGCCGCTAGATTATTGGTTACATGATACATTTGTTCAGTACGACTTAGGGTGGTGGATGGGTGGGGTATAAGACTCCATTTATTATATTGTATACAAAAGAAACTTAGATTTAGTTCCTTTTAAAAAATTATGCTTAATGTTTAATGCGGTGGCCTTTCGAGATTGAATAGCCTGTACGTCATCGCGCGACGACGGGTGACGAAGCTGAGCCACTAGAATAACTTTTATATTCTATCTATGGATAGTTTTTATAGTGGTGGATAATTTACATGTTATTGCGTAGGTAACTTGTATGCTGAAGTCTGAATAACTCTCTTTTTACTGGTGGGTAACTTTTCGAAGGGTAAAAATGTGTGTTATTTAGCCAGAGCATGCACGTGGTGCATCACTTGTGCAGTCTATCGAAACGCCCGCAAAGTTATAGAATTATCAGAGCGGTCGTCGGGTACTTTCCTGCATTCATACAAAATAGTCTCCACACACCATATTTTATAGGGCAGGTAACTTATATATTATGGCATGAATAACTCACGTGTTACTGGTGGATAACTTTTGGTTCGAAAAAAATTGTCAGAACATAGCTACATGAGTTCTAGTTTCGAAGATATCATCGCGACTAGCTTAGCAGCCTAGCGGTAAAAATGGATCCTAAATCAACTAAACGGTTTGACCTACAAAATATTTTAAATTTTGAATTTTCATATTAAATTTCGTTGATACGAGCGTTTTGTCCCTTCATGTTTACGGACTAAACATAACCTGATTACTCCAAGCCCTGTCCGTGCACGTCACGGGCCACACTCCTCTTTTTGCGTTGTTCTAATGGATCACAACCACACTTTATTTTCATTTCGCACTGATGTTGTGGTGACCTAGCTTTTGCATGCGCTGTGGGGACGGGACTGGCGAGTTCCGCTCAGGATTTGCAATCGGCAGACCACCCGCCAGGCCTATAATAATCGATGCTTCAGTGTTGAACTGTTGAATGAGAGTAAAGATCTCAATAACTCACAGGCAATGGAACATATGAACCAAATTGGACAAATCATAATTACAGAAAAATCTACAAAGCCTTTCCAATTGACAAATGATCCAGATCTGCTACCACACACACGTACCTAGCAATCAGATTCATGTACACACATATAGTAGCTAGTTAGCAATCAGATCCAGCCAAAAAAAAGTTAGCAATCAGATCCACATGAACCAGCTAGTATCACAGGGGAAGTGGTCGACCGCCGCGGGGCTCACTGTGTGCCCCGCCCTCCGACACAGACCGACTCCCCTACGTGCCCCGCCGCCATGGATAAGCTCACCCTGACCTCGTGGCTAGGTGGCGGGCAGGAGCACTGGATAGGGAAAATCCCCAAATCGGGTGATTATGTCGACATCCCCTCACCGAGACGAACCACCTATCCTCCTCCCGTACGACCACGAGGATGGGGAAGGGCTCTTCTCTCCCGAGCCGGTCCCGCGAGTGGCCGGGAGAAACCCTGGCGCCGCCACCGGCTCAGGCCCCTCCCCTTGGCCGCCAGCGGTGGGGCTTTCTCACCCCTCTACGTGGCGGGGGGGCTTGCGCGGGACAGCGCCGTCGGTGGGAGGCACTGCGAGGCATGGGGCACGGTGTCACGTCGGTGTATCCCTGGGTGATGTGGTAGGATGCAGCGGCGGTTCGCGCTCGCCAAGGGTGGCTGCGGCTGGCCATGGAGGGCGGCGTGTCCGGCCAAGTCTGCATCGGCAGGTGGAGGGGGCGACGTGGTGGAGCGGGTCGCGACTCTGTGAGCTCTTGGCGGGTGTGGGGATCCAGCAACCGCACGCGTCCGAGCAGCTCGAATCCGACCGTGAAGAGAGAGGGAGAGGAAGGGCTAGGGAGAAAGATGTGACGCCGGCGTGCTCGTCTGACCGAGTCAATATGCTTTGCTGTTGACGAGCACGTCGCCACGATGGCAATGGATCAACGACTAGGATAAGACGGGAGGAACAGAAGAAAGCTGTGCGTCGCTTGCTGAGCATGTTCAGGGGGAGGATGGTGGCGGCATGGCCGAGCAGCGCAGTGCACAAGCCGATCGAAGCCCGCAATGCGCCATCCATCGCCCGTATAAAAAGGTGCTTAATTTAGACTTGATGGTGGTTATCTGTAATAAGTGATACTAGCTAGGAGTTTGAATATTTCTCCTCGCGCGCTACACTGTTGTTCCTGGCTTTATTTTAATAAAATAGGGCTAGGGTTTCAACCCCTGCTTTTCTAAAAAAAAGAGGTGACGAACTGCCCCACCTCCACACAACCCATCCCATCCCCTCCCACCCAGGGTCACCCAAGGAGATAGGGGCCCGGGTCCGAGACTTGTATGTGTATGTTTGTCTTCATAACCCTTGAGATAAAAAAGATGAAATAATTGTAAAAAATATACATGACCCAATCTACAACCTACTGTGTCTCTACTTTGATTTTTTTCCAAAAAAAATACTTCAAAATTTTATATAGAAAAGAGGGAAGTGCAGGTTCTATTTAAGAAACTCATAGAGATGCATCATTTAGTTGGGAAACAATATCAACATCGTCCCAGCAAATATTCTAGCAGTTCAGAATATTTTTTTCCGATACCACCATTTTTGTGGCCTCTCCAAATGTGCAAAACAATATCGTCCCTCACGTGGCTCTACAAAGTTGTCGATATTCTAGGGAAAACGACGCAAGCACATAACCATATCATTCCACATGCAGCTCTCCTCTGATTTCCAATAGGTCTACTTGTCCCTATCATCCATGTTCTAAAGAGTATTTCATTCTCTTATTAATTCAATTTCTAATGTGTCTACGCTTCTACTTATTTTTTGCACATGCATATGAATTTGTTACTTCCATAATTTTATTCTATGATTAATTATAGAGGTACATATGTATATATGCATGTACGCAAGGAGCAATTGATACGAATAAGTATCATGGTAAATATTTTGCTCGATCAATAGAAATGAGTAGTTTCGAATGTCTTCAACGAAAATCCAAAGATCATGGATCTGTTAAATGTACGGATTTTATTATTATTTGAGGCCTAAGAACGCTAATTATGCTTAAAATTTGAATAATACTGTTTTTTAGCATATAGACATTACATATATATTTAAGATTTTTTCTGAAGTAGGGGGGCCATTGCCCCCTCCCCTCTGTTTGACTCAGTGAAACTTTGCCACTTTAAATGAGGGGTCTTTGGTATCACGTTGCCGTAGGGCCCCAAAATCTATGGACCGACCCTGCTCCCACCTCTTCCTATAGCCACCCCACGCAGGAGTTCGGCAGACATGGCCCGGGAGGTCGATTGGCGACCACATCGTCCAGGGCTCGCCCACCACCGCCCCCGCTCACGCTCACGGTAGACGTAGCGGCACGCTCGAGCCACGGGCCGCCCCCCGCTCTTCTCCTCAGCGGCCGCATCAGCGTCATGCTCGACCTGCCGCGGGCATCCTCCGACTTCTCTCCTCTCGCCCACTGCAGCATGGGCGTCGCGCTCCATCCACAGCCACAGGCCTCCTCCGCCCCCGCTCCTATGGGTCACGTCGTCGCGTTAGGGGTCGCCTCCGACCTCGCTCCTCTCGGCAACAGCATCGCCAAGCAGGACGCCTCCGATACCGATCATGCCAGCCTCAACACCGACTCCTCCGCCGCACATGCCCGTGATCGAGTTTGCTCCCACTCCGTCTCTGTCGTCGTCGACGCCCCACTCTTCATGTGTCGTGGTGGTGGCACGGCAGATGCCATGGATAGGCTAAAGAGGGGGCCAAAGTACGCTAGAGGAATCCAGGAAGGGATAGCGCGGTGATTCCACGCACAAGTGTTTGTATTTTTACTCTATCAATTTTGGATTACAAGGGCTTGTTGAGTTGTTGGTGAGAAGGAGACTAGGTCTCTTACCCCCACTAAAGTGCTCTAGAGTTCTACCTTAGACAAACAAAATGATTGATCCCCTTCTATGGAGGTCCTAGTGCTCCTTATATAGGCTAGCCCAGGTTACAAAGTTAGGGCATACGTGGAAGCATATTCCTTGAATATGCCCTTTGGTTAAAGCTAGATGCTTCTTTATTTACTTTAAACGGCTAGTTCGGACTATGGACGTGACCTGATACGTCCAAAACGTATCTACTTTTTCGAACACTTTTGCTATTGTTTCTCCTCTAAACTTGTGTGATTTGGATGCAACAAACACGGACTGACGCTGTTTTCAGCAGAATTGCCTTGGTGTTTAGTTTTTGTGCAGAAAATCAACTATCAGGAAAAATCCCGGAAAATATGCCAAAAATCCTATTTCACCAGAAGACTCCCGGAGCCAGAGTACGAGACGGAGGGGGGCTGGGCCTAGGCCACACCACCTGGTCGCGTGGGCTAGGCCTGGCCGCGCCAGGGGGGTGGTCTAGCCGCCCCAGACACCCCCTCATTCTCCCTCTTCGCCTATAAGATGCCTTCTGACCTAAAAACTCAGGGGGGGTTCGACGTTTTTCCAGAAGGAGTTCCGCTCCGCCGCCACCACCTGATTCCACGAAACAGCACCAGAAACTCCATTCTGGCACCCTGCCAGGACGGGGAATTGGAGGAGATCATCGCCATCATCATCACCATCGCTTCTCCATCGACCATCCATGTTTCCCCCATCTATGAGTGAGTAATCCCCCGCTGTAGGCTATGGGGATGGTAGGGATTGGATGAGATCGTTCATGTAATGGTATCGGATTGTTAGGGCATGGTGCCTAGTATCTTCTTTTAGTGCTTTTTGACTTTGTTGCGACTTGTTATGCTTAATGCTTGTCACTAGGGCCCGAGTGCCATGATTTTAGATCTGAACATGTTATTGATTCATTATGATAGTATTGTTTATGGTCTTACCTGCAAGTTGTATACACACGTTGTTGTCCGGAACCAATGGCCCTGAAGTGACAGAAATCGGGATAACCAGAGGGAATAGCTTTGATATGAGGATCACATGTGTTCACGGAGTGTTAATGCTTTGCCCCGGTGCTCTATTAAAAGGAGCACCTTAATTGCTAGTAGTTTCCTTGAGGCCCCGCTGCAAACGGGCTAGCAGGACAAAAGATGTTGTGCAAGTTCTCATTGCGAGCACGTATGACTATATATGGAACATATACCTATGATTATCTAGTACTTGGATGCTTTATCTTATTTATCTGCAATTGCCCTATGTTCTGATTGCCATGTGAATTTTCTTGTCCATGCAACGCCCGTCCATCCATCCCTATGCATACCGCACTCGAATCCTACTGTTTACTGCTGTTGTTACTACTGTCTTTACCTTACTACTACTCCTACGTTACTATTCCTACTACAAAACTATTGCTACTTATAAACTGCCGTGAGAAAGAGTGTTTCCAGGTGCAACTGAATTGACAACTCAGATGTTAACGCTTATAAATATTCTTTGGCTACCCTTGTGTCGAATCAATAAATTGGGTTTCACTTCCCTGGAAAATACTGCGATACACCCCCTATACTTGTGGGTCATCAAGACTATTTTCTGGCGTCGTTGTCAGGGAGCACAGCTTTATTTATCAAGTTCACTTGGATTCAATATTGTTTGCTGCCATCCATCCATCATGGGTAAGTATCGTGATGGCAAGGTTCCTATTTTACCATCCACTACAAGAAGAGGTACGGTTCTGAACACCTCTGTTGCTCTTGAGTCACCATCTATTATGAGTAAGCTCGTTACACCACCACATACACATGCTACACACACTGCTACTACTGCTAAATCTGAAACTTTTGATACTTATGATGCTGCTTCTACTGTGCTTGATAAGAGTGGTTCATTAGGTCATTTCCTAGATGCTATGATTGCTAGAACTATAGCTGGAAATACTGAAACTCCTAATGAAGACACTACTACACCTGTTAGTTCACCTGAGTCTAGTGAGAGTTATGATATTGAAGATGGTTATGTTGAGATGACCGATGAGTTTATTAAAGAATGTAAAAACACCCATGATAGGAGCACTGCTAAGAGTCTCCTTGAGAGACGTACTATTAGACCCAAATTGTCTCCTATTGCTAAGTTTGTTGCTTCTCCCATAAACATTAAACATAAAGATTATGATTTCTCTCTTGATCTATCTTACATAGCTATTGTTGAGAAAGAACCTTTTTGTGGGACTAAGAATGAAAGTGCGGTAGCACATATGACTGAGCTTTCTACCACGAGTGGCTTGTTTTCTGATGATATTAAGATGCGTACTTATTTTGTTGCTAAGATTTTCCCTTTTTCACTGAAAGGGGAAGCTAAAACTTGGTTTAGTAATTTACCTCTTGGATCTATTGATAGCCCCAATTGCTTGATTAGTACCTTCGTGCAGAAATATTTTCCTCCAAGTGCTAGACATACTATTTTGCAGGAGCTTTTTGAATTTAAACAGGGAGAAAAAGAGATATTGCCTGAATCATGGGCAAGGTTTTGTGCTTTGATTCATGCACAGGCTGGAAGTCCATTATCTAAGAATGAACTTCTTGATATATTTTATAATGGACTAACTGAAGAATCTTGGACATGCCTAGATAGTTGTGCTGATTGTGTTTTCAGGAATAGGACTCCCAAAGAAGCTGAGGAATTAATGGCTAAAATAAGGAAGAATTATGAAGATTGGACTCCTCCTGAACCAGCTATACCTGAAGTAATTATACCTGAACCAGCTATACCGGCGCCTATACCATTATCTAAGAAGAGGGGAGTTATTGAATTGAATGATGAAGTGATGAAGGAAGCTAAGAAATGTCTTAAGGAGAAGGGAATTAAAGCTACAGATGTCAAGAATTTACCTCCTATAGAAGAATTATGTAAGCCAATTCACCATTCATCCACTATTGAGGTACACTCTCTCCAACATTTTGATGAAGGTGATATCCCTTACTCTAAACCTCCTGATCAATGCTTAGAAGAATTCAATATTTTCATTGTTAAACAAGATAATTTTAATAAAAGGGTGCAAAATCATCTAATGGAAAACACTAGAGCTATTGTTGAGTTAAAAGATATTGTGGAAAGAACCGCTAATGATGTTAAAATGATTGTTAAACATTTTCAAATGGTTCAAACTCAAATAGATCAACTTATTAAAGTGCAAAAAGACTTGCTAGTTAACGCTGCCAACGAAAAACATTCTTATGAAATTAGAACTAGAAGTGGTGCTACTACCCAGGATCCTCTATATCCTGAGGGGCATCCCAAAAGAATTGAGCAGGATTCTCAACAAGCTGAAAATTGTGGTTCTACTCGTAAGAAAAGAAAAAAGAAACATAAAACTATTGTAGAACCCTCTGAACCTGCTAAATATCCTAATAGTATATCTCTCCTATCTCTGATGCTGAAACTGAAAGTGGTAATGAAGAAAATGATGTTCCTGATAAAGAAAAGTTGAAGAAGAACCTGAAAAGCACACTAAGAATACTAAATACACTAAAGAAGATTTTGTTGCCAAGAAACATGGTAGCGAAAGAGAGCCTTGGGTACAAAAACCTATGCCTTTCCCTGATAAGAAACATAAGTCAAAGGAAGATGAACACTATAATAAGTTTTGTGAGTGGATGAAACCTTTGTTCTTGCAAATCCCTTTGACTGATGCTATTAAACTGCCTCCTTACTCAAAGTATATGAAGGATATTGTCTCAAATAAAAGGAAGATCCCTAATGAAGAAATTTCTACTTTGCTTGCTAATTATTCCTTTAATGGTAAGGTTCCAAAGAAACTTGGAGACCCAGGGATTCCAACTATTCCTTGCTCTATTAAAAATAGTTATGTTAGAACTGCTTTGTGTGATTTGGGAGCTGGAGTTAGTGTTATGCCTTTCTCTCTCTACAAGAGACTTCAACTTGAAAAACTAATACCAACTGATATATCTTTGCAAATGGCTGATAAATCTACCACTATTCCTGTTGGTATATGTGAGGATGTACCTGTTCAAGTGGCTCATAATTGCTTGATATTAACTGATTTCGTTGTGCTTGAAATGCCTGAAGATGATAATATGTCTATTATTCTTGGGAGACCTTTTCTTAATACTGCAGGAGCTGTTATTAATTGTAATCAAGGAAAGGTGACCTTCAATGTTAATGACAAGGAACATACTATCTATTTCCCCAAGAAAATTGATAGGACTTATGGTTTGAATTTAATTGAACATGTTGAGGGCATTCAAGTTGGAGAGATATATTGTCCCATACCAAGAGAAAAATTTGAAACTATTATGATTGGGACCATTGCTATCAAGGTAGAGGTAACATAATCATTAGTGGAATACAAAGTTTTGTTTCATATAAAATTGTTTTGGTAACAAGACCTGATCAACCTTGTTAACAAAAGGATTTCATTGAACAAAACAATGTTTTCACCATGATTATCTCTGCTTACTTCTATTCTATCCATTTAGTTTTTTCTTTAGTTTAGTTTTCTTTTCTGTTGTTAGTTGCTTGCATGTTAGAGTGTCTTAGAACTTCTGTAGTTCTAGCCTTGTTTTGTCATTGCATCATTCCAAAAAAATCTTTCTTGCAGAAAATCATTCATCTATACCTGAAAATTGCTCAAAAATAAAGTGTCTCGAAAAATTCCAGAAAATTCATATTAAATTTTTACGTGAAAAAGGGGCAGAGAAGTGCCTGGAAGGTACAAGGGGGACCCACCAGGTAGGCACACCACCTGGTGGCGCGGCCAGCCCTGGGGCACGCCTGCCTATGGTGTGGGCCACCCCAGGCCCTCCACTCACTCTCTCACTTGCCACTTTCTTTTCTCTCCCGAGCAAACACCAGACCATTGCTCAAAATCGTGTTCTTGATGTGCTTGCCCTCGTTTTTTTCAATCTCCTTGCTCAGCCCATCTTTGCTGCTGAAATTTGGAGCATTTGTTCTCCGGTATGTGACTCTTCCGCTTGTCCAAGTAGATTTGTGTTTAGTGCTTTATATCTTGAGTATTTTTCTGCTGTAGGTGACAGGTTATGAGAGCTTGTAAGCTTGTTTGATGCTTCGAGATATAGTTTTGATGCATGTTTAGGCCTCATACAAGTCCCTATGAGTAGTGCCCTTCATTATATATTCACTTTGCAATCACTTGTTTAATAGATGTTTAAATTTCAAAATATCAAACATGAACAACCGTACCTTTGGAGAAATATTTGAGAGGGATGCACCTAGGAGGTCAAGGCCCTCAAGATCAGCCTCTCAGTTCAGGCCATCATACAACGAGGATCTCATTGCACCTCGTATTGGTAATGAAGGAGATGATGGGGATGCTCACCCATCTACTTTTCCTTGTTTTACTTTCTTACAAGCTGTAGGGATTCTTGATAATTTCTTACTACTACTGATTCAGAGGGTTGGTTTGACCTTATACATGCAAGATGAGGGTGAGCAATACTCTATGCTCACGAAGACTTTTGTTGAGAGCTTCGTGTTTACTAACACGCCCTATCAGTCAAATGTCTCTTTCATAATTTATAATCCGCCCTTTACCATGTCATTGGAAAGATTTTGCAGTATTGTAGGTGTAAGCTTGATAGGGACCATGAAGAAGATTCAAGGGCGACCCGCTAATTTGCTGGAGCTCTACCAAGGGGTGACCAATGATGATGACCGCGTAGCTCAGTGCGGAAAGATAAGAAACATCCAACTCCCTGATCTTAGATACTTTGCATATTATCTTGCTACTAGCGTTCTAGGTAGGGAGAATACGGGTAATATCTCCAACTATCATTTAGTCTTCCTTGCTGCTGCGCTCAACAATGATACTCGGTACAACCTTGGCTCGCTTATTGCTCTCCGCCTAGCTGCTAGGGGGCCTATCTATGGGGGCATCATTGCTTCACGTATGGTTAATGCATTAGAGCTTTCAGTGGACCCCAATGATACTATATTGGCACCACAAAGGCTTGACCTTGCTGCTATGAAAACACATCACTTTGTCACTGCTGATTCTGATTTGGACAGTCTAGTATATAGGATGCTATTTACTAACAGGGATGAGAGGGAGATCCCTTTGCTGCAATCTACTTTGTTTAGTGTTCACAGGAGACCGTGGTCGCGCTCCAAGGAGGAGGTGGACGAGCAGCTCTGTTTGCTAGGGTTCCACGGGCAGCACCAGGTGGATGTGCCCTCCTACGATTTCTCTGCGCACTACGAAGGGACGTACTCGATCTCGCACCAGGACGAGGGTACCTCCTCGTCGAGGCTGGTCTATAAAGGTAGGAAGGCGCACCTCCACTTTAGCTTTATCATAGGAACGGCTATTACCCGTCAAAAGGATATTGCCAGAATCAAGCTTTCGAGTTACTGGTCTTGATTTATTTTCTCGCTCCCATGCATCTGTTTTCGAGCTTGGTACGGATAGCACCATTAGGGGTTAGAATAATCGTACCACGGAGATACTTCATCTTGGCTAGCTTGGGATTGATACCCACTTAGGCCAAAAAGCCTAAGCTTGGGGGGAGGTACGCCGACATCGCACTCATCTCCATATCATTTTGCGTCGGTACTTTGTATATTCATGTTTCGTTCTCTTTTTAGTTTTTGTTCTTTCTTTGTTTTTGCTTTCTAAAACACAAAAAGACCAAAAATATTTCTGTTGTTTCTCTTTTGTTTGCTTCTTCTTTTGGCCTTGGTTTGCTCTTTTTGCTTTGCTTGAACTATTTGAAAAACCCAAAAAGATTTTGCTTCGCTTGTTCTTCCTTTTTGGTTCTTGTTCTAAAAAAATCGAAAACACCAAAAATATTTGTTCTTCTTCTTTAGTTTTGTGAGTTTGTTGCAGGGTGCAGCAACCCTCAGTGGAATTTGGTTTCATATTATTATTCAAGCCACACAAGTGAAGGGCAATAATGAGGATTGACAACTTGAGGTGTGGTAAGAGGCTGGTAATGAACTCTATTTGTTTTCCTTTTTGTACATATACTCATCATTGTGGGCGTGCTTAGTCTATTCATGTAGGGTGTATGTTATTCATGGATGGTTAGTAGTTCTTGCTTTCATATAATTAGTTCCAGCTTGCTAATAATTTGTAGCATGTCATATGAATGTTTGCTTGCATTACTCTATTCATAACTTGGTATGACACCGTGGTATCCTCCTCTGAATGTTTCACTTGAATTGACTTGGCACATGCTCACGCATGCATATGACTGAAATAATCAGTTAAGCCTCGATGAATTATTTTGCCTTGAGGGTCTTGAATCACTTTCATGCCATGATTAGTCTTGTTTTGTTGCAAGCATGATTATGACAACTACTGCTCTCTCGTTTGTCGCTCCCTTACTATTGCTAGCTTTCACGTACACTGAGTATGTTTTATTCGTGGTTCTAACTCCCTAAAACCAAAGATTGCCAAAAGTGTCCACCATACCTACCTATTAGCATTATTTGATGTTCCGTGCATATTTAGTTTGCCTCGTTTTATTCCGAATAAAATGTTTGCTTGTTATGAGAAAGTTAGTTAGTAAAGCTGTCACGAACTTGATGGCACACTTTACTTTCTTGCACTTAATAATCTTGAACCATTGCGTCCATCTTTGTTGCATATATGCTTGCGCTTTATAAGTTGAAGTTAGCAGAACCATGTATCATGGGGAACGCTTTCAACATTTCACGGGCACTTTGTACCATGTTGATATCATGATTCTTTTGCTTATGGATCCCGGCGGTGTGAAATAAAAGGGGAACTTGTAAGATCATGGAGTTTGTATATGTGTTAGAGAAACGCCTGGGCTGCTAGCCTAATCCATGCCTAATCATGGTGGAAAGTTGCAGCATAACCATAATGAGCATTCTATGAAGCATCCTCAATAAAAATCTATGCACATAGTAAATAAAAAGATCGCTGAGATGCTCATTGTCTACTTACCTTGTCATTTTGATTATGGGATAGCTCCTGTATCATGTGCAAGGGGTACCCCGTTTGTGGTTCTCTATGATACATATGTACTTACAATGACAAGAGCTTACTTGTTACTGAAGTTGAGTAGCATGAGGTCCGGTACTCGTAAGTAAGGGGCATGAGACTTTAGCTTATAACTTGTCAAGCATATCCTCTTAGTTGTGTCACTTTATCCTTAACCATTTAAAGATGCTTATGATAGGGGCAATGAGAGCTCAAAGCTAACAAGTACCATACTTTCAGCATTTGGAAGCCTTTCAAACTTTTCAAAACCTTTTTCATTTCTTTGTTGAGTCTCCACTTATTCTATGAGCACCTTCTTGAGAGCATAGTTGTCATTCTTAGTATAATGTGCTTGTCTCAAAACTTGATTATTTGTGTTATGACTTTGATGCTTGTATCTTTGATATCTTTACTTCTAGTCTTCACCTGAACTTCAGAGGTGCCTTGGCATTCACAATAAAAGACAAGCGAGATACCACTCTATCATACCTTGTTATGAGCATTGTAATGTTGCTTATGTTTATGCTTCATGCTACTTATTATTTTTGAGTTGGAATCTATTCATAGCTTGCAATGCCTATTAAGTAAACTTAGTTGCATACTCCTTATTATGAATTGTCTAAGTAGTTGATCACATGCTGAGAATATATACTGAAGGAGTTATGCCCTAGAGGCAAATAATAAAGTGTATTATTTGATATATCTCCTGTATGTTCATAATACGTTTCATACTGTGCTATAACTGTGTTAATACGAAACATTAATACATGTGTGGTATGTAAACAAACCGTGTCTCTAGTACCTCTAGTGAACTAGTTCATTGGTCATGAGGATGGTCTGTGATTCAAGATCATGGGCATTTATGCCAACTGACAATGAGGTCATGTTATTAGTTGAATAACATGATAGACAAACATCCGTCTATTATATCGTAATAAGATCTAGTTACAAAGTTCGCCATCAATGAGAAAATACAGAGAACCTCACAACCTGATCCTTTGACTGTGAGGTAATGCAAATCACCATTCTGGAAGAAGCTTAGATGGTTATCAAGAATCATCTTGTAACAGGGTGATCAAAAAGGTGCCATTCTGGTTTTCCAAAGGAATGTGTAGAGGAGTACATATCAAGACCAGGATTTGTCTAGTCCATGTAATGGACAGATACATGTGGCCATCTCGGTGACGTTGCATTAATGAAGCTTGCAAGCATGTGACTAGGTCATGGAATGCGATGACATGAGAACGAGAAAACAAGTTCATCGGCAACGAGATCGAACTAAGGTATAGAGATGTCGAAGGTCAAGTCTCGGATGAATTAGGTATCGTATGACAAAGGGAATGGGGAACGACTATCTCACGGTTCGAGCGATTGTATTCGTGAAACACACGGGGGTCACATGGCCATCCAGGTCCCTCTGTTGATCATTGATATGAGAGTGGTCTCTATCATGTCCGGAGTGTTTCCAAATCGAAGGATGTCACGCTTAAGGGTAGGGACGCTTAGGGTAGACGAGGCATCGTATGAGAAATAGAGAGAGAGAGACCGGAATAGTTTCGGTAACATTCGATGGAGATCAGAAGGGGTTTGGAAGATGTTCCAGAGTGAAGGAATAATTTAATATGTGTATTTGAATGTTAATTGGAGAATTAATATTAAATATAAATTTATTTTTATTTTTGAAGGCACTATATTGCTAATGGGCCTCACCCGAAGGGAGGCCCAAGTGGGCAAGGCGCCTAGGGAGTGGGGGCCAACCGGCCTAGGGCTAGTGGGCCGCCCTAGTAGGGCCCACCTAGGGCCGGCGGCTGCCCCAAGGTGGCCGGCGAGTGTGGGGATTAGTCCCACCCCGCCTGGCCCCTGGGTGGTGCGCCCCCTCCCACTATATAAAGGGGTCCCCCTTCCCCTTGGAACACACCCATTCCTCTCATTCTCTCTCTCATCTGCTAAGGGCTTCCCCGTAATATTGGGGAGGACTTCGTAGTTGGGTTCTCCACCTTCACACTACCATCGTGTGATCGGTGATCCAGCATCTACTTCTTCTGCTGCTCGGCTGGATCAGAGCCCGGTTGACGTCCCCTACACCGGACGTGTGACGAACTTCGGAGGCACCACACTTGGGGTGCTGCTCGTCTTCATAATATACGCAGGCGTAAGGCGCTCCTCTCTCTGCAAAGGTATGAATACTGTATTCCTTCTCCGTTACTTATGTCTACATAGTATAGATTCGGGCTTTAGTGTTCGAGTAGATAGAAATTTTTTGTTTTCTGCTACGGAACCCTACAGTGGTATCAGAGCGGGTCTATGGGTAGACATGTCGTACGGATAGAACACATAGCAATATGTGGGCATTGATTCTCTAGTTGCTACCCTCTTTAGTGTTATTGTTCATATCGCGGCACTGTTTGATGAAGCGGCCCCCAACCGACCTCACGTGGTGATTCACGAGACTAATCCACAAATCAAAGTGGCTTAGGGGGGTGTCTGTCTCTCTACAGTAGTTGATATGGCATTGACATTAGAGGGCCCTAAAAAGGGAAGAAGAACGGCAATCATTGAATCCATGTTGTGGCTCGACGTTCATAGGTGGGAAGGGGCTCTACTACGAAAGACCTAAAGCCACGTAAAACATGCAATAGTAAATATAGAAGCGTCTATCTTCGTTATTGCATAGGGGCAAGTATTATAACATGGCAATGACAAGTTTGTGAAACTCTCATTGACGCTATTGATGATGATCACAAAGCTATAACCATGTCATAGCACTTCACTTTAGAAGTATTACTTATTGTGCTGGTATACTTACTAAACGGTAGCATAATAAGATAATCCCTCATAGTATTCCAGTTATCGTATTCCCCTTGTGTGTGCACCACCAAGAAAGTTCTTCGGTATGAGGCGATCCAGGGTGACAGGCCTGGGTGTCAGACATATCTACGTTCGCATACAGTGGGTGTAAGCCATGTTGCACTACGAATACACACGAGTTAGAACTGGCGAGCCTAGCATGTACAGACATGGCCTCAGAATACAAGAGACCGAAAGGTCGAGCATGAATCACATAGTTGATGTGATAGACATTAGGGAATGTCCACCTTTGATACTGCACTGACGACCGTGATGATCGGGGGAGGTGCAGGGGATAGGGATCATGTGATCACTAAACGAATAGAGGGATGTTCGTTTAAGTGGGAGTTCCTTTATTAAAATTTGAACTCATTATTATGAACATAGTCTAAATACTTTGCAAATTCCTTTGTAGATGTCTCGCCCACCCACCTTCAACCTTAGCACTTTCCTCGAGAAGGACAAGCTGAAAACTGATGGAACCAACTTCACCGCATGGTTCCGCAATCTTAGGATCCTCCTAGTCCCCTACAAGTTGACCTATGTCATCGAGGCTGAGCTTCCGGCCAAGCCTGCAGATTCCGCCTCCCAGGACGAAAAGAATGTCTGGCAGTCCAAGGCGGATGATTTATCCCTCATCCAGAGTGGAATGCTCTATGCCATGGAGCGGGAGCTTCAAAAGCGTTTTGAGAAGATGAATGCTTTTGAGATCATTGAGGATCTCAAAGCCGTATTTGCTCCTCAGGCTCGTGCCGAGTGGTATGATGCTTCCGAGCTCTTCTTCTCTGCTAAAATGGAAGAGCACAGCAGTATTAGTGAGCACGTGGTCAAAATGTCTGGCTACGTTAAGCGCCTAAACGCACTGGATTGCAAAATCCTGGAGGAACTCGCTATAGATAGGGTATTGCACTCGCTGCCCCTATCTATAAGAGTTTTGTGATGAACTACAACATGCAAGGGATGACTAAGACCCTTGCTGAGGTGTTCGCCATGATCAAAACTACTGAGGTTGAAATCAAGAAGGAGCACACGGTGTTGATGGTCAACAAGACTACCAACTTTAAGAAACCGGGGCAAAAGGGAAAAGGCAAGGGCAAGAAGTCTAAGAGGGATGGCAGGTTTGCTCCTAGCACCTCAAAGACTGCGAAGCCTGGCCCTAAGCCCGGCACTTCGTGCTTCTACTGCAAAGGGGATGGGCACTGGAAACGCAACTTCCCCAAGTACCTTGAAGACAAGCGAGCTGGCAAGATAGCCATTCCAGACAAAGGTATATATGATATACATGTTATTGATGTATTCCTTACAAGCGCCAGGAGTAACACCTGGGTATTTTATACCGGATCTATTGCTCACATTTGTAACTCTCAGCAGGATCTACAGAGTAGGAGGCGCCTGAGGAAGGACGAGGTGACGATGCGCGTCGGCAATGGTTCAAGAGTCGAAGTGATGGCCGTCGGCACCCTACATCTTCGTCTACCGTCAGAATTATTATTGGTTTTGAATAAATGCTATTATGTACCCGCACTGAGTATGAATATTGTGAGTGGGTCTTGCTTGTTGCAAGACCGTTATTCGTTTAAATCGGGAACAAGTGGTTGTTCAATTTATATGAATGATGTTTTCTATGTTCATGCTCCTGTATGTGATGGTTTATTCTTACTTAATCTTGATTGTGATACACACATCCATAGTGTTGATGCTAAACGTTGTAAGCACAGTGATGATAATTCCATGTACATATGGCATTGTCGTCTTGGTCATATTGGCATAAAGCGCATGAAGAAGCTTCATTCAGAAGGGCTTCTTGGATCATTGGATTTCGAATCCCTTGATACATGTGAGCCATGCCTCATGGGCAAGATGACCAGGACACCATTCTCCGGTATAGTAGAGAGAGTTGTAGACCTACTTGGGATCATACATACGGATGTATGTGGACCAATGAGTGTCTCGACATGCAATGGTTATCGTTACTTTGTTACATTTACTGATGACTTGAGCATATATGGATATATCTACTTGATGAAGCACAAGTCTGAAACCTTTGAAAAGTTCAAGGAATTTCAGAAAGAGGTAGAGAATCAACTAAACAAGAAAATCAAGCACCTTCGATCAGATCGAGGAGGTGAGTATTTGAGTTATGAGTTTAACATGCACTTGAAGGACTATGGGATTATCCCACAGCTTACGCCAGCCGAAACACCACAGCGTAATGGTGTGTCGGAACGCCGTAACTGGACCCTATTGGATAGTGTATGGTCCATGATGTCTTTAACTGATTTGTCTGTGTCTTTTTGGGGATATGCGTTAGAAACCGCCGCTTTTATTTTAAACCGAGCACCATCCAAATCCGTGGAGACAACCCCATATGAGATATGGTATGGGCAGAAGCCAAAGTTGTCTTTCCTAAAAGTTTGGGGATGTGAGGCGTA
This sequence comes from Avena sativa, assembly GCA_916181665.1. Classification (NCBI taxonomy): domain Eukaryota; kingdom Viridiplantae; phylum Streptophyta; class Magnoliopsida; order Poales; family Poaceae; genus Avena; species Avena sativa. The sequence goes on along the minus strand of OV702297.1, from coordinate 484,844,482 downwards.
TGTTAAGAAACTACAGCCTGACAAAGTCGAGCCCAAGTCAGAAAAATGTATCTTTGTAGGATATCCAAGGGAAACCATTGGATATACCTTCTACAACCAAGCCGAAGGCAAAATGTTTGTCACAAAAACTGGCACCTTTCTTGAGAAAGAGTTTCATGCAAAAGGAGTAAGTGGAAGGAAAATTGAGTTAGATGAAACTGTTGACCCCTCTCTCCGCATACCGAGTAGCACAACGGAAGCTGTTCCGAAACCGCTCTCCAACATGGAGGAAGAGCCCATTGATAATGATCAAAACAATGACATCGAGACTCCTGAGGTTCGCAGGTCTACGAGGGTTCGTGCCTCTCCAGATTGGTATAGTAGCCTTGTGATGTCTGTCATCTTAGATGATCAGGAAGAACCTGCAAACTACAAAGAAGCTATGGATAGTGCTGACTCTGAGAAATGGCTAGAAGCCATGAAATCCAAAAAAGGATCCATGCATGAAAACCAACTTTGGACCTTGGTGGATCTTCCAGAGGGCCGCAAGGCCGTGGAAAATAAATGGATCTTTAAGAAAAAGACAGATGCGAATGGTAATGCAACCATTCACAAAGCTTGACTTGTCGCAAAGGATTTTCGACAAATCCAAGGAGTTGACTACGATGAGATTTACTGTCCCGTAGTGATGCTTAAGGCTGTCTGGATTTTAATAGCAATTGCTACACATTTCGACTATGAAATTTGGCAGATGGATGTCAAGACCGCATTCCTCAATGGTCACATTGATGAAGAGTTGTATATGATGCAACCGGAAGGTTTTGTTGATCCTAAGGATGCTGGAAAGGTATGCAAGCTCCAACGGTCCATTTATGGGTTGAAGCAAGCATCTCGGAGCTGGAACCAACGTTTTGATCAAGTGACAAGAGTTTTGGATTTGTCCAAAACCAACAAGAGTTCTGTGTTTACAAGAAAGCGAGTGGGAGCTCGGTAGTTTTCTTAGTAGTATATGTGGATGACATATTACTCATGGGAAACGATGTGGATCTTATGAATAGTGTGAAAGCATATTTGAGCAACCAATTTTCCATGAAGGATCTAGGTGAAGCTGCATACATATTAGGAATCAAGATCTATAGAGATAGATCAAGGCACCTAATAGCATTAAGTCAGAGTAGCTACATAGATAAGATTTTGAAGAGGTTCAAAATGGAAAACACCAAGAGGGGTTTTACACCTATGATGAAGAATTGCAACTTGAGTGTGACTCAATGTCCTGTAACGGACAATGATAGAGAGAAGATGTCTGACGTCCCCTATGCTTCTGCAATAGGATCTATCATGTATGCAATGCTTAGTACCCGACCTGATGTGGCATTGGCTCTTAGTTTGACGAGCCGATATCAGAGTAATCTAGGACCGGATCACTAGACAGCTGTGAAAAATATCCTAAAGTATCTGAGAAGAACAAGGGATATGTTCCTAATATATGGAGGAAATGATGAAGCTCTAAACGTAACAAGTTACGTAGATGCGAGCTGGAATTCAGATCATGATGACTCGAAGTCTCACACAGGATTTGTTTTCTTGGTGAATGGTGGGGCGGTAAGCTGGAAAAGCAAGAAGCAGCCGGTGGTGGCACAATCTTCAATGGAGTCTAAATACATTGCTGCAGCTGATGCAGCAAATGAAGCTGTTTGGCTAAGGAATTTTTTCATCGAACTAGGAGTTTTTCCCAATGCACAAGACCCCGTGACAATCTATTGTGATAACACTGGAGTTATTGCAAATGCAAGGAAACCAAGAACTCATTCCACAGCCAAACACATCAAGCTTAGATTTCACGTCATCCAGCAGATTGTTGATGAAGGTGAAGTCAAGATTTGCAAAGTAGATACGGAACTGGATGTAGTAGATCCTTTGACTAAAGCTCTCCAACATGACAAGAACGAACAACACCGAGATTCCATTGGTGTTAGGTTCCTGCCTATTGTAAACTAGTTTTTGTATACTCTAGTGCAAGTGGGAGACTGAAGGAGTTATGCCCTAGAGGCAAATAATAAAGTGTATTATTTGATATATCTCCTGTATGTTCATAATACGTTTCATACTATGCTATAACTGTGTTAATACGAAACGTTAATATACGTGTGGTATGTAAACAAACCATGTCTCTAGTTACCTCTAGTGAACTAGTTCATTGGTCATGAGGATGGTCTGTGTTTCAAGATCATGGGCATTTATGCGAACTGACAATGAGGTCATGTTATTAGTTAAATAACATGATAGACAAACATCCGACCGTTATATCATTATGAGATCTAGTTACAAAGTTCACCATTGATGATAAAACACAGAGAACCTCGCAACCTGATCCTTTGACTGTGAGGTAATGCAAATCACCATTCTAGAAGAAGCTTAGATGGTTATCAAGAATCATCTCGTAACAGGGTGATCAAAAAGGTGCCACTCAGGTTTTCCGAAGGAATGTGTAGAGAAGTACATATCAAGACCAGGATTTGTCTAGTCCATGTAACGGACAGATACATGTGTCCATCTCGGTGACATTGCATTAATTAAGCTTGCAAGCATGTGACTAGGTCACGGAATGCAATGATATGAGAACGAGAAAACAAGTTCATCGGCAACGAGATCGAACTAAGGTATAGAGATGCCGAAGATCAAGTCTCGGATGAATTAGGTATCATATGACAAAGGGAATGGGGAACGACTATCTCACGGTTCGAGCGATTGTATTCGTGAAACGCACGGGGGTCACATGGCCATCCAGGTCCCTTTGTTGATCATTGATATGAGAGTGGTCTCTATCATGTCTAGAGTGTTTCCGAACCGAAGGATGTCACGCTTAAGGGTAGGGACGCTTAGGGTAGATGAGGCATCATATGAGAAATAGAGAGAGAGACCGGAATAGTTTCGGTAACATCCGATGGAGATCGGAAGGGGTCCACAAGATGTTCCGAAGTGAAGGAATAATGTAATATGTGTATTTGAATGTTAATTGGAGAATTAATATTAAATATATATTTTATTTTTATTTTTATTTTGAAGGCACTATATTGCTAATGGGCCTCACCCGAAGGGAGGCCCAAGTGGGCAAGGCGCCTAGGGAGTGGGGGCCAGCCGGCCTAGGGCTAGTGGGCCGCCCCAGTGGGGCCCACCTAGGGCTGGCGGCTGCCCCAAGGTGGCCGGCGGGTGTGGGGATTAGTCCCACCCCGCCTGGTCCCTGGGTGGTGCGCCTCCCCCCTCCCACTATATAAAGGTGTCCCCGCTTCCCCTTGGAACACACCCATTCCTCTCATTCTCTCTCTCTCATCTGCTGAGGGTTTCCCCGTAATATTGGGGAGGACTTCATAGTTGGGTTCTCCACCTTCACACTACCGTCGTGTGATCGGTGATCTGGCATTTACTTCTTCCGCTGCTCGGCTGGATCGGAGCCCGGTTGACGTCCCCTACACCGAACGTGTGACGAACTTCGGAGGCACCACACTTGGGGTGCTGCTCATCTTCAGCAATATACACCTTCCTGCGTATGGCGTGCCTCTCTCTGCAAAGGTATGAATACTATATTCCTTCTCCGTTACTTATGTCTACATAGTATAGATTCTGTCTTTAGTGTTCGAGTAGATAGAATTTTTTTGTTTTCTGCTACGGAACCCTACATATACATCATATGAAGCAAATGTGTTCGTGAAAGTTTCATTTATCGCACTCAATTTTCAACTGAATTGCTTGAGGACAAGCAATAAGCTAAGCTTGGGGGGAGTTGATACGTCCAAAACGTATCTACTTTCCCGAAAACTTTTGCTATTGTTTCTCCTCTAAACTTGTGTGATTTGGATGCAACTAACACGGACTGGTGCTGTTTTCAGCAGAATTGCCTTGGTGTTTAGTTTTTGTGCAGAAAATCAACTATCAGGAAAAATTCCGGAAAATATGCCAAAAATCCTATTTCACCAGAAGACTCCCGGAGCCAGAATACGAGACGGAGGGGGGCTCGGCCCAAGCCACACCACCTGGCTGCGCGGGCTAGGCCTGGCCGCGCCAGGGGGTGGTTTGGCCGCCCAGACAACCCCTCGGTCTCCCTCTTCGCCTATAAGATGCCTTCTGACCTAAAAACTCAGGGGTCGATGTTTTTCCAGAAGGAGTTCCGCTCCATCGCCACCACCGGATTCCACGAAACAGCACCAGAAACTCCATTCTGGCACCCTGCCGGGATGGGGAATTGGAGGAGATCATCGCCATCATCATCAACATCGCTTCTCCATCGACCATCCATGTTTTCCCCATCTATGAGTGAGTAATCCCCCGCTGTAGGCTATAGGGATGGTAGGGATTGGATGAGATTGTTCATGTAATGGCATCGGATTGTTAGGGCATGGTTCCTAGTATCTACTATTAGTGCTTTTTGAATTTGTTGCAACTTGTTATACTTAATGCTTGTCACTAGGGCCCGAGTGCCATGATTTCAGATCTGAACATGTTATTGATTCATTATGATAGTATTGTTTATGGTCTTACCTGCAAGTTGTATACACACTACTAGGAAACAGCTTATAGATAGACAAGATATTCAATGGCGCATATGTAAAAATATGCGCCATAGATATATATCAGTGGCACACTAGAAACAATGTGCCACAGAAGTTTGACACTTCAGTGGCGCAGGAAACCAATATGCGCCACAGAAGTCCATATTTCTGTGGCGCATATTTTCGTGTGCGCCACTGAAGTGTCAAACTTCTGTCGCGCATATAGACGTATGCGCCACAGAAGGTTGATGGGACCAAGCAGCAAAAAAGGGGGAGACACTTTTGTGGCGCATATGGACATATGCGCCACAGAAAGTGATGTTTTTGTGGCGCATATAGGTGTATGCGCCACAGAACAAGCATATAGGGGGGAAACAGATCCCCCCACCCGCCCCCTTGGATCGCCTTTTCAGTTTTGTAAAAAAACAAAAATGATAGAAACTTCAAAAAAATAATTCCTTTAAGTTGTAGTTAGACTTTAGGGTATAGATCTAGACAAAATTGAAAAACATGAATTTCGATGTATTTTGCAAAAATAGGTCATGGCACGGTAAAACGGCTATAACTTTTGCATACGATGTCGGAAAAAAATCTTTAACCTATCAAAATGATCGTCTCGAAATTTTCTACTCGATTTCAACTCATGGAAGCCGTTGAAGATTTTGTAGATCCCCCAAATTCCAAAAGATTAAAAAGTTATGATAGACAGAAGATTTTTTCCTGCAAAAAAATAAAAAAGAGGGAGAAACTTTTGTGGCGCATTTCCACCATATGCGCCACAGAAGTCTTGGGCGGGATTCGAAATTTGAATCCCGCCAGCGCCCCTTCTCCTTATATTCCTCCACTTCTTCTCCTTCTTCTCCCCTTCTCCTCCACTTCTACTCCCCTCCATACTTCTCCCTCCACTTATCCCCTCCATACTTCTCCCCTTCTCCTCCACTTCTCCCTCCACCATTCCTCCCCTCCACACTTCTCCCTCCACTCTCCGGCGACATCCACCTCCGGCCATGGCTACCTCGGTGACCTCCTCCACCTAGATGACCTCCTCCTTCGGTGACCTCCAACACCACCGGTGACCTCCTCCACCACCACCATCTCCGGCGGTCTGCTCCAACCACCTCCGACGGCCTCCTCCTCCTCCTACTACTCTGACCACCTCTGACGGCCTCCTTCTCCTCCGGCCATCACATCTGATCCACCTCCAGCAACCCCTAGCTCCGGCCAGATCTGGCCCGGGTTTTATTTTTGAAATTTGAAAAAAACTTTTGTGGCGCATATTGGCCATATGCGCCACAAAAGTTTTAGATCTGGCCCGCCTTTTTTTTGAATTTTGGAAAACAACTTCAGTGGCGCATATTGGCCATATGCGCCACTGAAGTTTGAGACTTCTGTGGCGCATTTTGAAATGCGCCACTGAAGTTAGTTATCAGTGGCGAGGTATCAGTGGCGACTAGGAAATGCGCCATAGAAGTTGAAAAAAGGTGCGCCACAGAAGAGTTGTTTCCTAGTAGTGACACACGTTGTTGTCTAGAACCAATGGCCCCGAAGTGATAGAAATCAGGATAACCGGAGGGAATGGCTTTGATGTGAGGATCACATGTGTTCATGGAGTGTTAATGCTTCGCTCCGGTGCTCTATTAAAAGGATCACCTTAATTGCCAGTAGTTCCCTTGAGGCCCCGCTGCAAATGGGCTGGCAGGATAAAAGATGTTGTGCAAGTTCTCATTGTGAGCACGTATGACTATATATGGAACACATGCCTAGGATTATCTAGTACTTGGATGCTTTATCTTATTTATCTGCAATTGCCCTACGTTCTGATTGCCATGTGAATTGTCTTGTCCATGCAACGCCTATCCATCCATCCCTATGCCTACCGCACTCGAATCCTACTGTTTACTGCTGTTGTTACTACTGTCTTTACTTTACTATTGCTGCTACTTTACTATTCCTACTATAAAATTGTTGCTACTTATAAACTGCTATGAGAAAGAGTGTTTCCAGGTGCAGCTGAATTGACAACTCAGTTGTTAAGGCTTATAAATATTCTTTGGCTCCCCTTGTGTCGAATCTATAAATTGGGTTTCACTTCCCTCGAAAATACTGTGATACACCCCCTATACTTCTGGGTCATCATAACCCTCTGCGAGCTGCTTGTCTTTTGGCGTCACTAGACATGGATCGCGTCAGCCGACACAGCCTGCGTCATATTTGTTGGCCACGCCCCGCTGGTCCTTCCCTCTGCTCGCTTCGCTCACGCGACAATGGACAAAGGCCACCTTTTCACTAGTGGGAGATTCATTCCTTCTCTTGGAAGCCAAGTGGTAACCTGACTAGCATGTAGTTAGCCCGGCTACGAGGATACCTGTGCACAAGGTATATTAACATAGCCGACATATATTTTATGCCGACCGGGTTAATGTTAGGCATACGCCCACCGAGCCGGGTTACTCCGTAAGTCGGCCTGCCTTGAGGTGACCGGGCCAGCACTTGCTTTGATCATGCCGTTCCTCGGCTAACTCGGCCTTTATACCCCGGCGTGACCCTACCCGGGGGTATCCCCCCAACATTAGTCCCCGAAGCTGGTGCGGTCTTAGCAACTTCAGCTGATAAGGTCATAGCAGGTTCCTCTTATCCAAATCTGCACTTCCCCTACCGAGTTATTTTGTAACTTGGTATCTTTAGATTGACATTCCCTTGGCTTGATTCGAGTTATTCCTCGTTGGCCGGGTTATTGTCCATGTATCCGGGTTATCTTTCCTTCTATCATATGATTCCCCATGTCCCACGTGGAGGGTAATATTCACTTTGCCTCATTTTAAGGGCCACGCTAGTTTACTGCGCCGGTTACTGTACTGAGTGTCAGGAATAACTGCTGCGTATGTCGCATCATGGCCGCCCCCTCATTAACTGTATCATAACGTTGCGTCATGGGATTCACTGCTCCGTGTGGCCCTTGGTGTGTCGCTGATCTGATTGGTCCTTAGGGACACTACACGGCCACACCGTGTGGCTGCGCCGCAGTGGTTGATCCTACTATGCGCCTCAGGGGAGTGGTTAAATAGGGCGCATGGGTGGTTATTGGGGAAAACCCCCCACTTCGCACGCGTTCCTGCCCTTTTCCCCTTTCTTCTCCACAGCGATGCCGCCGCCGCCGTTTCTGCTTGAACACTATGCTGCCAGTACCGTGTCTCGCTGCTCCTTCGCATTCACGTTGCAGATTCCTCGCAAGCTCTCCGCTATGGGGCCCTGCACCTCCAAACCGCTGTTCCCCGCCGCATACGCTTTCTTTGACGATTCTGATTTGGTGATGACAGAGGAGGAAGCCTCCATTGTTGCAGAGGAGGAGGAGGAAGTCCATGAGCGCGAAACCTGGGCAGGCCCGTTTGTTTGCCAGGACGACCTCGATTGGCTCTACGTGACGCACTGCATTCCTGCGGGCGTCACATGCCGCCTCGCCGCCCAGGAGATAGCTCCTTCTCCAAATCCCGGCGAGTTCGTCGTGTTCTTATCTCATTTCCAACGCGGCTTCGGCCTTCCCGTAAGCGATTTCTTCCATGATTTTATCTCTGTTTACCAGCTCTAGCCTCACCATCTTCCTGCCAATGAAATCACCTTCCTCTCCTCTTTTTCCTCCGGCACAGAGGGATATGTCGGCCCCTGGCCCACCAAAGAACTTTGGATCAAGTTCTTTGGTCTCCGCAAGAATGTTATCCTGGATCCTCATCTAGCCCCTGCCAACAAACATCTAAGCTAGTGCGGTGGAGCCTCAATCTCTCCCTGCAAGAACTCTGCCTTTCCCCGGGTTACTGGCCTTGAATCTTGCAAAGGCTAGGCCCAAACCTTCTTCTATGTCAGGAACAGCTCGGACGAGGACCTAATCCGGCTGCTCCCCTTCAAGATGGGTGCCCGAAAGTTGGGGTGGCCAGGCAACGCGGTACCCGAGTTCCCTGATATCATCCGCGATGACTATAGTTGGCGTGCCAAATACTCAGAGGGTCCTTTTCGTCCCGAATTCAACTTTACGTTTCAATACAAAAAATCAGGCTAACGGTCGTCAAGTTGGGTCCCCCCTATCAGCTTTGGCGTTATGTCGCTGTCGTCGTCGCTGCCATGGAGGCTGCCATGTAGGCTTGCAGCGTTGGCGCATGCATCCTTTACACGTCTGCTTCTTCCTCTGGAGCGGCTATCTGTGGTCGCGGCCATGGCGCGGAGCTAGGACTTGGACAAACCTTCTCGGCCCGTTCTCCTCCCCATCCCGAATTGGAGCTCGCCCTCACCATGACCGCACCATTGGCACGGCGCGGGGACGGGAATTCATTCCCGGGTGAGATCTGTACCCATGGTCCTGTTGGTCTCCTCCAGAATCCGAGCTCGCCGTCGCCGTGGTCGCACACGCACCAGCCACGGCGCCTTCCTCTCCGAACCCCAAAGCCACATCCACCCAGTTCGGCACAACGCCAACAAGGTGAAAATGCATCAAGTTTTCTTCTTGTGATTGTAGAATAACATGTATGTAGTGTGGCCATAGCATACTCTAACAATGTACACATATATTGTTTACTAGATTTTCATTTGAAATTAGTAGCTCCGTGATGACGAAACATAGAGAACCTAAATGGAATGACGATGACGACCATGTTCTGTACTTTGCATTGCATCAACAAGTGCTTGCTGACGAAGCAAGTTACCAAGAGAGTGGAGTTCATCAGCCATTGCCAAAAAATATGTGAACAAATCAATGAGCGATTCAATGCAAATAAGCGCAGAAAAGCTAGATCCATGTCATCAATCATCAATAGGTAAATGCATACACGATGTATCATTTGCTTGAAGTGGTTGTTATCATGAGCAAAAATGCGTGGTATGCACATTACATTTGTATGTTCTATGCTGCAATTCTGTTGTTATGGGCGTGGAAAGAAAAGCTGGGCTTCACTGAATATTACGCAGTTAGGCCTAACTTAGTCTTACACAAATAAGCACAGCTTAGTCTTTACACACATAAGCGTAACTAATGATAAAGATAAAGACAAATGGTTCATCGGATCTGCCAGTATGAGCACTAGGTCCCTGGAGCTAGTGGTATCGTCTGAATGAACCAGAATGCTGCGTTTGGCCGTCTTTCATTCTCCTTCAAATAGTACGACCCCACTGATGAGCCAATTGTAGGCCCCCTCCCCCCGACGTGGATTCGGCTCCAGGTCAGATCTGGAGTGTCAACATGATAGGCGCGTGAGTGTGCAGCAAACACATAGTCTGCTATCAACACTGGAAGTGCTGGCACCTCAACAACAACACCAGCATGTTCTTCCTAGACTCCAGCAGCAGCCTCAGCAGGTATTTCGTCAGCTTCACCAGTAGCAGCATTTGCAAGTATTTCGTCAGCTTCACCAGCAGCAACATCACCAAGTATTTCGTCAGCTTCACCAGGAGCACCAGCATCTAGTTCTTCGTCAGCTCCACCACCACCAACACCACCACCAACACCAGCAGCAGTAGCAGCAACATCAGGGGCCAGGGCTGCCTGAGCAATTACAGGTTCAACAGCTCCAGGGGCTCCGACAAAGAAAGGGTAGTTGATCCCAAGAAAACGTGACACCGCAGCGATGGGTATGAAGAAAGTTGTGTCCCCATATGTTCTATTGTATCACCAACGTTGTTTAGTGCTCCCCTGATATGAATCCACAAGACTTCATCATGCTGTTCCGTGTTGTCTCCGAGAGGTGCCAGGAACCAGCGCCGTGTCCCAAGTTCAGCATCTGCTACTGCATCTTCGATGACCGGAGGTGCAATTATGCGCGGGGCTGCGTGGGTACCTGCGTGTTACTAACAGTAAGTAAGCAGAATTTTGAATGGGATTTTACATGCTATATGATACCATGACTCACCCCAAATGGACGGCTCCTAAACATGCACATCGCCGCTAGGTTTAGTGACTGCATAAATGCGTTGCGGTCTGTACAAAGAGTAGCCGTAGGTGAAGACGGCATCGACATACTTCTCCGGCCGCAGGAAGTCGTCGTGCAAGACTGTCCATTCCTTGTCTTCTGGGCATCTAATGAATGTGATTGCCTTGTCGAACACCGCTAAGAGGCGTACTCCCCGTTCTTCCACGCCCCTCCCGCGGTCTATGTGGGAGCTGTACCTTCACGAGCTCAAGTTCTGCCACGTTGAACCTGTAAGCGAATTCGAAAATGTGCGGCGGCCACCCGCTGTTGAATGCAGTAATGCCGACACCCTTCAAAGATGGCACTGCAAGTCTCTTCAATCTGTACCAATTTTTTAGAGTCCAAGTACTCCCATCCTGGGATAAAAGGACTAGACACTCGCCGTTGCCACCCACCCAATTCTGGTCATCTCTCATTTCCGTCTCTTCTTCTTCCTTGATATTCACCACTACTGATTCTGACCACTTATCCAGCAGCATCAGTTTTGCATGAATATTCTGCAGAGTTTGTTGTTAGTTGGTACAATCACCTAGCATGGATTCCATTGCAAATACAATTTGACAACTGGACCTTTAGATTAAAGTACACAAAATATCGCCTAAATACGAGTGTCTCCTCAGATATCGCCTAAATTGTGCCTGTGTCACTACGAAGATACTCAATATATGGAGTAGGAGCAGAGCCCCCATAACAAACTCCTGACGATGATCATAATTAAACAGCTCGGGGCATAACAGCCTTCAATCATCTAATCTGTTTGTTTTTATTTTAGGAAACGGAATATCACCTAGCAGGCATTCCATTGCAAAATCAAAACTGACAACTCGTCTATCACCTAAAGTAAGACTATGTCACTATGAAAATACCAGAATATCTGGTACGAGCAGAGCTTCCGCTGTACAGAATAGTCTTAAATGGTTCGATTTGTTCAAACCGCGCGTGCACACAACACGTTCGACGAAAGGAACATAGGATTCCGATGAGAGTTCAGCACATATGAATCAATGATATGACTGAACGAATAAGCTAGATACTGGAACTTACGTGGCCATCGCGGTCGTCTGGCCATTTGCTATTATCGGGGTAAAGAAGGCCTGGCATGCCGAACGGTTGTTCGTCCATGTTCCGCATCGTCACGTGGTAGCCAGGGATGCAGCGAGCGAGGCGGCCGGCTGAGATGATGTCCAACTCCGAGGCGATCCTATGCATATTCGCGGCGCTGAGGTTCGTCCATCCCCAATCCTCGCGGTAGCGGTCTCCCTGGCCATCCGCATCATCATCGCATGCCTTTCGCTTCAGCCAGCTGCTTCCCCAAGCTCTACCCATAGCGGCAAATGGAGTCTGGAATCCAGTAGATTAATGGAGGCATTGTGATAAGGAGGCGGATGGATTTGAGAGGGGGTGGAATCAGGGATGGGGGCAGTTGTTCGAGTGGGGAGCAAATCTGCAAGGAACCGCCGCCGCCGCCGTCGGTTCTCGTCCGCGTGGAAGAAAAGAAGGGGGCGAAATTATTGAGGGCGGGCACCGGAACCGTCTAGAGGAAGTGAAAAAATAAATCATAAAAGGGAAATGTGTGGCCCGCCTGTCAGTGAGTGAAGGTCGGCACGCGTAAACGTGCCTACATTTGAATTGATTCCACCGCATGCAAGTGGCGCAGAACAAATTTTAGGAAGTGCTAGCGTCGACCTCGAGTACAGCCGCGATTGCCGTAGGATCGCCATGGTGCAACTCTCCATGAAGAGGCACGTCCTCGTATACTAGCCTTTTTGCGAGAAGGGGGATGACGGGATCTGGTAGACTTTGCTGTCTTTTTGTTCCTAAACTGTCTGTTTGCAAAAGTTATTGCTATATTATTTGTCTGAATTCATTTTCATACAGGTGGGGCGAAAGCATTAGGGATCTGTTTCATGACTTTCTCATGAACCAGCACATAACATTTACCAGTGTTGACATCACGAATGACAGTAAACTGCTTGAAAGCCCGACTATAAACATTAGAATCCCAAAGGAGTGCAGAGTGGACATCCAGGAAATTTACTGGATCCTAGGGACGAAGGGCGGCAAGACCGGGATGGCCGCTCTTGCCTCCGAACTCATAGACCCGTGGTACGCTGACATGAAGGACAGATTGCCGAGATGTTCGTGGAGGCGTTTAGGGCACGATTACTGGGAGGATAAGCCACTTTCTGAACCTAATCTGAAGTACGCTGCAATTGACGGGTATGTTAGCCACGAGCTGTACCGCCAAATTGTAAAATCTCGTTCCAGACATCGCATCATTGAACCACCACCAAGGCAGGTTGTTTGTCCCAGATGCCGGATCGTAGATGAATCTACAAACCGGGGCAAGCGACCAAATGCATCCTGGGATCGGTTGCCTTCTCCAACAGGCTGGGATGTAAACTATTAGTGCATGATTGTTGTGTTTATGAAAACATGTTATTTTATAAGTACACTATGTGAGCAATTACGAACTACTGTGTATTACCTTTGTGAAACTATAATCTGGTTTATGACTGTATCCTTCTCTATAATCTGGGTTTGGTTATGACTTATGACCATATCACACCTTATGCATGTCAGTCCTAGATTCTGCCGCATGCAAATGGCACAGACAGAATTTGTAAGAATGAATGTTGAGCATACAAAAGGGGGAATGTAATTCATACAGGTTAAGTAGCTAATAGAACAAGGATCATACGAGCTTGGTTTTTACACACAGAATGCTTAGAAAATACAGGCGGGATAAAATACAGGCGAGATAAAACTAGGAACGAAATGCGAAACTAGTAGTGGTAAACAACACACTCACCCACCCGCCAGATCCTGTTGAGCATCTCGTAGCAGACATACGCGTCCCTGGCTGCGTACTTGATCGCATCGTAATCCAGGTGCCTCCACTCCTATCGCTCGTGCAGGTGCTTCGGGAACTCGATTTTCATGCCGGCTTACTCGTGGTCGATGATGTCGAAAGCGAGTCTAGCCATGCCGGCTTTCCCCGTACCGCCATTCGGGTACCTCCACAAACGTTGGAGATCGACGTGATTGACGACATGAACGAGGAGATCCCGTTCTAGCTTCGAAGTGTCGTTCTTGATGTCGACGCTGGCGAAGTAGATCTCCCTCTTGTGTAGGAACTCGCGAAGCTCCGGGCATACAGATTTGGCCCTACATACGTGATATAGTAGGCAGTGGTTGCGCATGGCCAGCTGCAAAAGCACCATCATCTTCCTATCTCCAGTATACTCGAGGTCAAGGCCGACGATCGTGTACCTGTCCATCGGATCTTGTAGCCACCGCTCGTACATTGCGATGACCTTGGCCACCTCCGCTGACGCATTTGTGTGGACGACCGTCAGCTTGGTGGTGCCATGGGCGGTGACGGTTTACTCGTCGGTGTAGTCGCTCCCGTCGCTGAACACGTCGTACCCTTTCGTCCATGGCAGCAGCTAATGTGGCGGCGGTGGCCTAGTTTCGGCAGCGGTGGCTGGGACTGGGCGTGGAGGTGGAGTGATCTGTTGTGGTGGTATGGCCAGGCGGAGGCGGTGCCTGCGGCAGCGTCTATGGTTCTTGCGATGGCGGTGCCGGCGGAAGGAATGAGTTGGGGATTTTTGCACAGTGATGTGCTGAGGAGACAGAAGGCGATGCTTAAATTCCATATACCAATATTCCGGTCATACCCATGCGGAAGCAAGTTTGACCGGGTGAGCACCTATGGTTTCCAATCCTAGCGATTAAATTCGGCGTCCGTCCCGGTAGGCGATGGGACGGGTGTGCGACGTGGCTTTGGCGTGGCAGAGACCGGTCACGTAGACCATTGTCCCGTTGCCGATCCGTAGCGGGTGCGCGGTGCTGACACGACGTAACATGACAGGACAGAAGGAAGTGTACAGTTATTATTAATTCCTAACAAGTTTAAGAAGTGTAAGAATAGACATGGACCTAGCATCCCTGCACCCCGGGGCAGCCGCCCAGCCGATTGCGCAAAGCTTGTCCCGAATTTGCCAAAATGAAGCTTGTTTGCCCATGCTTCTATAAGTTTCTCTGTAGGCCACTTGTGTAAGCATGCACGATCAAGCAACTTTGCAACACACGTGTCAGTGGAAAAGCATTAGGTTTCAACGCACCACATAGTTTAGGGATTTAGAATAGCTACATTGTGGAGCTCTAGCCAAATTGCATGGTAAAGCCAAATTCAGCTTTTTGTCAGATTTAGCTATAGCAACATTGTGTCTCGTTTGTCCTCACTTTTGCCCTCCCGATATTCCAAAGCCCTCACATGCGCTTGGAGGGGGGTGCCGTCTGGTCAAAGGCTTGGCCGTTACGTGCGCCATGACGCCTAAAGTGGCCTTTTTAAAGAGCGCCTTTCCCCTCTCTCTCTAACAGTTGTGTTTTTTCCCCAAAAAGGTAGGGAATCTAGAGCAGCTTTTCTCTTCATTCATTGTTCCTTTTGCGATCGTTTTACCCCAATCTGGTAGCAAATCTAGAGTAGCAAAACAAACCAGCACCATAAATAAATTCAATAAACAGAGCAGATGTTGATAAAGCAGCTAATATAGGTTATATAGTAAGTTACTTAACGAGGTTCGACAATTAGGCTTCTCAGCAGCAGCAGCAGCGGACTGCTTCAACACAGACAAGACAAAAGAAGCTGCTTTACAGCAGCAGCAGCTGATCAGTGGCCCCTCGTGGCCTCTGCCAGGAGGGCATCCGCCTCCTCCCTCTAGCGCCTCCTCCACTTCTTGCTACCCAGCCCCTTGACCTTGGGCACCTTGTGTCTGATCGGCGGCATGCGACCCTCCTCGATAGCCACCTTCTGGAGGTTGCGGAGGTGAAGACCGAGCGCCTGGTGCTTGGCCTTGAAGCTGTGGACGTTCACGGACTCACCGCAGGTCCTCACGTCCTCGACATGCTTCATGAGGGAGTTGAAGTCCGTGCCGCGGAGCCTCCTGGTGGGGCAGAAGGGGCACCTGTACACGTCGCCGATGAAGAAGTTGTTGTACTGACCGGACTTTAGCCTCCTCAGCACATGACGAGTCTTGGTGTCCTGCGACTCGTCGTCGCTGTGGAGGTCGCTGCTATCCTCCTGTTGGAAAAAACAGAAGAGTGAAATAAGGACATGATTGAGATACTTTGATTATCGGGTTTGATTTTTTGCATAAATTAACCGAATGATATCTCCCGATTATTCCCCAAATCTCAAACCAAATCGAATACTGATCCCAACTATGAACACGGGGATTCATCGAAAATCGAGATCTAACACAATAGGATTAGCTACTGTAAAAAATACGAACAGCCGAGCCCTAATAACATACGATCTAGCATCCAACGATGGGAACGGGGGAAGAACAAGGGAAGGGGAGAAAACCCTGGTTACCTCAGACCACGGGTCGGTGATGCTGGTGTCGTAGGGGTTCTCCGGCCTTATGTAGACAACCTCCTCATAGGGGTCCCAACCGAGCTGGGATCTGTCCGAGACCGGCGGGGGCCTCCTCGCCGGAGGCTATGGTGGATGCGGGGACGGGGACGGGGGGCTCCTCGCTGGCTTCCTTGGAGGCGCCGATGGTCACCGCGCCGATCTTCTCCATCGCCGGCGTGGTTGGGATTTTGTTGGGCGTTTGAAGAAGGTGATGTGACAGTGGAAACGGTTGAGTGAGCGAGTGCGTGATGAGTGGGAGTGGGAGTGGGGAGGCCTCTATTAAAGGAGAAGGGAAGTGGCATTTCGTTGCACTAACGTGCATCGCGTAGGCTAATGCACCGTGCACAGCCACACGTGTCCGCTACTGCCCCGTGCACCGCACACGCGTACCGTGAGTCACGTTTTTTCCCTCATGTCTAACCATGGCGATTCAGTTGTACTCAGTTTTGCCCACCAACCGTTGCTCCTCTATGATCTAGCAGACATGATAACCCTTATATCTATCGGGGGCACCCCTCTTTCCATACAAAATAACGAGTATGCCACCGGAACTTTAACAACATAAAGAGAAGAACTTGAATATATTTTGAAGGGCACGAAAATAGAAATCCACATAGTTTAAGGGTCTAGATATGGTAAGAGAACTAAATATTATTAGTGGCTGGGCTAACACAGTGACGGGGTTGGTCGGCTAGGAGTTGCTGATTCCTAAGTAAGGGGACACTAGGCCGTTCTTGACATACTCCCTCAGGAACTTGCCATAAGCAGCGTGCTTAGCCTTGGTCGCCGATTTGTGTTTACTAGACGGGCTTTTACCGATGCCAACCGCATGCGGAATCAAGCTGGCATCCTCGGGTTGACTCCTTTCTTACAGAAAGGGCACCCGAGCTCCCCAAGTCGAGTGCGGAAAGGGATTATCCCGCTCTTGAGCTTCTTCATGACATGGCGGCTCTTGTTGTCCCTGGTCTCCTTGTCAGAGTCCATCTCACTTGAATACACCTGTAATGTATGGAATACAAACCGAAATGAGCAAAATAATAAATATATATTCCTTCCACCATTCCAAGTTACTTTCGATGCAATAACATGTCTATACAGGTTCAGCAGTTCATTATGGCCGTCTCCCCGGCTCGCTCCTAAATTAATGTGGTTTGTGTTCTTGGTAACTTATTAATAAATAAATAATGTGGATTCATTCAGAACAGACTAGATCTCTCCATGTACCGGTTCGTACATTGCATCTAATCATTAGGACTACATATTTTTATGACGCCTGGATAGATGAAGCTCGAGCATAAAATATGAATCATGTAGAAATAGATGTATCTCCGAGTACACGAGCGGAGCGTGTTCGTCGATCTCCACGCCCTCATCGGTGCCTCCGAAGTCGTCAGCACCGGCATGCACATGGTCCCCCAAGGGGTTGAACTGCACGTCCTCGTCGGCCTGTGCTGCGTGGTGCTCCTCTAGATCAGCCGCGTGAAGCACCACCCCGGCGGTGATGCCCGGACACTCACCCCCACGCACTGGTTTCATGGAGAAGGTTCGTGCAAGTACGTTCAAGATTGTGGTGTTTTGCTGGATAGGGAAGAGAGAGTAGTGGATGAGTGCGAATGGAGGACCCGATAGGCTGGGTTTTTAATGTGGGGACGTTTAGGCCTCCTCGAGGGCCTCGGTTGACAGCTCTTCCGGCTGCGGCTGCCGCATGGAAGGTTCATGTGGTGGGGGCCTGATGGAAGTGAGAGTGCAGGCGTGCTGCATAGTAAAAGTGATATAGCCGGTGGTCCGTGGATGACCAGTTGCCGTGTAGTAGACTTGTAGCCTTTGCAGACAAGATTAAACATGACATGACCACTCGACCACTTTTTCCATGGACGGCATCGTGTTCCTTCTTGTAGAAGTCTCGTTGAGGGAGATGTCCGTGATGTCTCCCGCTGTCCTGTGAAGGGCACGACGTTTGCAACGAGCCTCGTTGGAATACACAGGATCAACGGTTGGTGCGCACGATCCGCGTGACAGCCGTGACAACCAATCAGGGCGTAGCAGACAGAGTGGGCACATGTTTGGGCTTCTACGAAACAGAAATAGAGAGAGAGAGAGAGAGAGGATGTTTGTTCTTATACTAAAACTACAAACAAACATGGATCAACCACTAGAGTCATTGCATGTGTGTTCTTATACTAAAACCAACATGGATCCACCAGTGGTCATTGCATGTGTGTTCTTTCGACAAACCACTTATGGATCCATTACAGTCATTGCATGTGTGTTATTTCCACAAACCACACATGGATCAACCACTAGAGTCATTGCATGTGTGTTATTTCCACAAACCACACATGGATCAACCACTAGAGTCATTGCATATGTGTTATTTCCACAAACCACACATGGATCAACCACTAGAGTCATTGCATGTGTGTTCTTATACTAAAACCAACACTAGAGTCATTGTATGTGTGTTCTTTTCACAAACCACACATGGATCCACCACTGTCATTGCATGTGTGTTCTTTCCACAAACCACACATGGATCAACCAGTGGTCATTGCGTGTGTGTTCTTTTCCACAAACCACCCATGGATCCACCAGTGGTCATTGCATGTGTGTTATTTCCACAAACCACATATGGATCAACCAGAGTCATTGCATGTGTGTTCTTTCCACAAACAACACATGGATCAACCACTAGAGTCATTGCATGTTTCTTCTTATACTAAAACCACAAACCAGCACTAGAGTCATTGCATGTGTGTTCTTTTCCACAAACCACACATGGATCCACCAGTGGTCATTGCATGTGTGTTCTTTCCACAAACCACATATGGATCAACCAGAGTCATTGCATCTGTGTTCTTTCCACAAACCACACATGGATCAACCACTAGAGTCATTGCATGTTTGTTCTTATACTAAAACCACAAACCAGCACTAGAGTCATTGCATGTGTGTTCTTTTCCACAAACCACACATGGATCCACCAGTGGTCATTGCATGTGTGTTCTTTCCACAAACCACATATGGATCCATTTGAGTAATTACATGTTTGTTCATATACTAAAACCACAAACCAGCACTAGAGTCATTGCATATGTGTTCTTTTCCACAAACCACACATGGATCCACTAGACTCATTCCATGTGTGTTCTTTTCCACAAACAACTTATGGATCAACCAGTGGTCATTGCATGTGTGTTCTTTTCACAAACTACACGTGGACCCACTAGAGTCATTGCATGTGTGTTCTTATACTAAAACTAGCACTAGAGTCATTGCATGTGTGTTCTATCCACAAACCACACATGGATCCACCACTATCATTGCATGCGTGTTCTTTCCACAAACCACACATGGATCAACCACTAGAGTTATTGCATGTGTGTTCTTTCCAAAAACCACATATGGATCAACCAGTGGTCATTGCATGTTTGTTCTTTTCCATAAACCACTTATGGATCCATTACAATCATTGCATGTGTGTTATTTCCAGAAACCACACATGGATCAACCACTAGAGTCATTGCATGTGTGTTATTTCCACAAACCACACATGGATCAACCACTAGAGTCATTGCATGTGTGCATTCTTTTCCACAAACCACACATGGATCCACCACTAGAGTCGTTCCATGTGTGTTCTTATACTAAAACCAACACTAGAGTCATTGCATGTGTGTTATTTCCACAAACCACACATGGATCAACCAATGGTCATTGCATGTGTGTTCGTTTCCACAAACCACACATGGATCCACCAGTGGTCATTGCATGTGTGTTCTTTCCACAAACCACATATGGATCAACCAGAGTCATTGCATGTGTGTTCTTTCGACAACCCACATATGGATCCATTTGAGTAATTACATGTTTGTTCATATACTAAAACCACAAACCAGCACTAAAGTCATTGCATGTGTGTTCTTTTCCACAAACCACACATGGATCCACTAGACTCATTGCATGCGTGTTCTTTTTCACAAACAAATTATGGATCAACCAGTGCTCATTGCATGTGTGTTCTTTTCACAAACTACATGTGGACCCACTAGAGTCATTGCATGTGTGTTCTTATACTAAAACTAGCACTAGAGTCATTGCATGTGTGTTCTATCCACAAACCACACATGGATCCACCATTGTCATTGCATGTGTGTTCTTTCCACAAACCACACATGGATCAACCACTAGAGTTATTGCATGTGTGTTCTTTCCACAAACCACATATGGATCAACCAGTGGTCATTGCATGTGTGTTCTTTTCCATAAACCACTTATGGATCCATTACAGTCATTGCGTGTGTGTTATTTCCACAAACCACACATGGATCAACCACTAGAGTCATTGCATATGTGTTATTTCCACAAACCACACATGCATCAACAACTAGAGTCATTGCTTGTGTGTGTTCTTTTCCACAAACCACACATGGATCCACGACTAGAGTCGTTGCATGTGTGTTCTTATACTAAAACGTACACTAGAGTCATTGCATGTGTGTTATTTCCACAAACCACACATGGATCAACCAGTGGTCATTGCATGTGTGTCCTTTTCCACAAACCACACATGGATCCACCAATGGTCATTGCATGTGTGTTCTTTCCACAAACCACATATGGATCAACTAGAGTCATTGCATGTGTGTTCTTTCCACAAACTACATATGGATCCATTTGAGTAATTACATGTTTGTTCTTATACTAAAACCACAAACCAGCACTAGAGTCATTGCATGTGTGTTCTTTTCCACAAACCACACATGGATCCACTAGACTCATTGCATGTGTGTTCTTTTCCACAAACAACTTATGGATCAACTAGTGGTCATTGCATGTGTGTTCTTTTCACAAACTACATGTGGACCCACTAGAGTCATTGCATATGTGTTCTTATACTAAAACTAGCACTAGAATCATTGCATGTGTGTTCTATCCACAAACCACACATGGATCCACCACTGTCATTGCATGTGTGTTCTTTCCACAAACCACACGTGGATCAACCACTAGAGTTATTGCATGTGTGTTCTTTCCACAAACCACATATGGATCACCCAGTGGTCATTGCATGTGTGTTCTTTTCCATAAACCACTTATGGATCCATTACAGTCATTGCATGTGTGTTATTTCCACAAACCACACATGGACCAACCACTAGAGTAATTGCATGTGTGTGTTCTTTTCCACAAACCACACATGGATCCACCACTAGAGTCATTGCATGTGTGCCCTTATACTAAAACCAACAGTTGAGTCATTGCATGTGTGTTATTTCCACAAACCACACATGGATCCACCAATGGTCATTGCATGTGTGTTCTTTCCACAAACCACATATGGATCAACCAGAGTCATTGCACGTGTGTTCTTTCCACAAACCACACATGGATGAACCACTAGAGTCATTGCATGTTTGTTCTTATACTAAAACCACAAACCAGCACTAGAGTCATTGCATGTGTGTTCTTTTCACAAACCACACATGGATCAACCACTAGAGTCATTGCATGTGTGTTATTTCCACAAACCACACATGGATCAACCAGTGGTCATTACATGTGTGTTCTTTTCCACAAACCACACATGGATCCACCAGTGGTCATTGCATATGTGTTCTTTCCACAAACCACATATGGATCAACAAGAGTCATTGGATGTGTGTTCTTTCCACAAACCACACATGGATCAACCACTAGAGTCATTGCATGTTTGTTCTGATACTAAAACCACAAACTAGCACTAGAGTCATTGCATGTGTGTTCTTTTCCACAAACCACACATGGATCCACCAGTGGTCATTGCATGTGTGTTCTTTCCACAAACCACATATGGATCAACCAGAGTCATTGCATGTGTGTTCTTTCCACAAACCACAAATGGATCAACCACTAGAGTCATTGCATGTTTGTTCTTATACTAAAACCACAAACCAGCACTAGAGTCATTGCATGTGTGTTCTTATACTAAAACCAACACTAGAGCCATTGCATGTGTGTTCTTTTCACAAACCACACATGGATCAACCACTAGAGTCATTGCATGTGTGTTATTTCCACAAACCACACATGGATCAACCAGTGGTCATTGCATGTGTGTTCTTTTCCACAAACCACACATGGATCCACCAGTGGTCATTGCATGTGTGTTCTTTCCACAAACCACATATGGATCAATCAGAGTCATTGCATGTGTGTTCTTTTCCACAAACCACATATGGATCCATTTGAGTAATTACATGTTTGTTCTTATACTAAAACCACAAAGCAGCACTAGAGTCATTGCATATGTGTTCTTTTCAACAAACCACACATGGATCCACTAGACTCATTGCATGTGTGTTCTTTTCCACAAACAACTTATGGATCGACCAGTGGTCATTGCATGTGTGTTCTTTTCACAAACTACATGTGGACCCACTAGAGTCATTGTGTTGGAGATATGCCCAAGAGGCAATAATAAAAGTGGTTATTATTATATCTTTGTGTTTATGATGAATGTTTACATCCCATGCTATAATTGTATTATTAGGAAACACTAATACTTGTGTGTTTTGTAAACATAAAAGAGTCCCTAGTAAGCCTCTTGTTGAACTAGCTTGTTGATTAATTGATGATCATGGTTTCCTGATCATGGACATTGGATGTGATTAATAACAAGGTTATATCATTAGGAGAATGATGTGATGGACACACACCCATAGTAAGCGTAGCATAAGATCAAGTCATTAAGTTCGTATTGCTGTAAGCTTTGAAATACATAGTAACCTAATCCTTCGACCATGAGGTTATGTTAATCACCATCACCGGATGGGTACTTTGATGACATCAAACGCTGCTTCGCAACTGGGCGGTTATAAAGGTGTCATTGGGTATTCTAAAAGTATGTGTTGAAGCGCATAGACCAAGATTGGGATTTGTCCATCCATATGACGGATAGATATACTCTGGGCCCTCTCGGTGGAGTGTCATCTAGATAGCTTGCAAGCATGTGACTAGGTCACAAGGGATGACATAACATGGAACGAGTAAAGAGTACTTATCAGTAACGAGGAAGAACTAGGTATGAAGATACCGACGATCAAACCTCGGATAAGTAGAATATCGCGAGACAAAGGGAATTGCTTTCGTATGTTAAATGGTTCAATCGATCATGATATCATCATTGAGTATGTGGGAGCCGTTATGGATCTCCAGATCCCGCTGATGGTTATTGATGGGAGAGGTGTCTTCATCATGTCTGCATATTCACGAACCATAGGGTGACACACTTAAGGTTTGAAGTTGTTTGAAGTAGATATGGAATTTGCGTTGGAGACCGAATGTTGTTCGGAGTCTCGGAATGGATCCGGGACATCACGAGGAGATCGGGAATGGTCCGGAGAATGAGATTCATATATTGGCAATCATTTTCTAAGTTAGGAAATGTTCCGGAGTGTTTGTATGGAGATTCTAGAAGGTTTCGGAATGTTCTGGAAGGTTCTAGAGGATTTCTTGGAGTTTGCTTTAAAACCAAGAAAGGGATCAAAGAAACCAAGTGGGGTAAGACACGGATTCGTGGGGGAGGAGGATTCCTCCCCCCAACCCGCCGGCCCAAGGAGGAGGGAGTCCTACTAGGACTCCCCCTCCCCAGGCGCGCCTCCCTCCTTTAAATAGAAGGGAGGGGGCTCCCCCTCTTGCACCTTGTCTCATAACAACAAATCTCAGCCGCCTCTCTCCTCCACATATCTTCTACACAGGCATAGGCGAAGCCCTGCAGAATTCTCATCTCCACCACCACCACCACGCCGTCGTGCTGCTGGGATTCCGTGGAGAAGATCTACTACCTCCGCTGCTCGCTGGAATGGTGGGAGGAAGGTCTGCTTCGACTCCGCACGTGTGACCGTTTGTGGAAGCGCTGCCGGAACGCGGCGCCGGAAGGATCGTCCACACGATCTTGAGATCGGCAAGTGATCGACTACATCATCCACGAGATCTAATCTCGTTAACGCTTTTGGTTCTACGAGGGTTAGTACCGATCTATCTCGTTGCTCATGTCTAGTAGATTAGATTTTGGCTTTTATCTAGATTAGATCTGGGTTTTGTTCGTTCTTGCGGTAGAAATTTTTTGTTTTCCATGCTACGAACCCATCAGTGGTATCAGAGCCGTGTCTATGCATAGATCTGTTGCACGAGTAGAACACAATGAGGTTGTGGGCGTTGGTGCTCGTGGCGTCTTTTGCTATGTGTGTACTTTGCATCTTGCGGTATGGTGGGATGAAGCGGCCCGGGCTAACATTACATGTCATTGTACATGAGACTTGCTCCATGCTTGACGTGCAACTCGTATTGCACAAGTGGCTTTGCGGGTGTCTGTCTCTCCCATCATAGTATAGATCAAATCTACACTTTGCACTTGATAGCACTTGTATCAACGTTGTGGTTCAGTTTCGTAGGTAAGATGCGTTCTTAGTCGAAAGCCCCAAGCCACGTAAAACTTGCAAAGAAAATTAGAGGCGTCTAACTTGTTTTTGCAGGGGTTTTGTGATGTGATATGGCCTACATGTGATTGTGATTGTATTTGATGTATGCAATGATCCTTGTTGTAATATGGCAACCGGCAGGAGCCTAATGGTTGCCTTTAATTCTGTTAAGACCTGCGTGTCTATTCATCTTGTAATAGCTTTGTTCCAAGTAGTTGTAATAGTTGCTAGTGAAGATGAACAACCATGAAGCGGCGCCACGGACCTTGACACAATGCTGGTGATGATGGAGATCATGTCTGTGCTTTGGAGATGGAGATCGAAGGCATAAGAAGAAAGGGCCATATCATATCACACAAATTATGAATTGCCTGTGATGTTAATCCTTTATGCATCTTGTATTGCTTAGATCGCGACGGTAGCATTATAAGATGATCCCTCTCACTAAATATCAAGTAATAAAGTGTTCGTCCTTAGTTGGCATCGTTGCTAAGACTCGTCGTTTCGAAGCATCTCGTGATGATCGGGTGTGATAGACTCTACGTGTGCATACAACGGGTGCAAGCCAGATTTGCACATGCGGAAACTAAGGTTAATCTTGACGAGCCTAGCATGTACAGACATGGTCTCGGAACACAGAATACCGAAAGGTAGAGCATGAGTCATATGATTGATATGATGAACATGAATATTGTTCGCCGATGAAGCTACATCATCTCACGTGATGATCAGACTTGGTGTAGTGGATTTGGTTCGTGTAATCACTAAAACAACTGCGAGGGATGTTGTTTTGAGTGGGAGTTCACCTAGTTAATTTAAGAATTAAAATTGAACACTATTTATCATAAACTTAGTCTTAACTACTTGCAAATATGTTGTAGATAATGGCGAACGTTTCCATCAATTTCAATGTGTTGCTAGAGAAAGAAAAGCTTAAGAACAATGGAAGCAATTTCACAGACTAGTTCCGTGGACTGAAGATCGTCCTCAGGGCTGGTCAGTTGACCTATGTGCTCGAAGCACCGCTAGGTGACCCACCTGCAGAAGATGCCACCGATGACGTAAAGAATGTTTATGCCACTCGGAAACATCACTACTCCACAGTTCAGTGTGCCATCCTGTACGGTTTAGAATCGGAGCTTCAAAAGCGTTTTGAGCACCATGACCCATTTGAAATCATTAAGGAGCTCAAACTCATATTTGAGACTCGCGCGGCCATGGAAAGCTATGAAGCTTCTGAGAAGTTCTTTACCTGCAAGATGGAAGAGGGTAGCTCTGTTAGCGAGCACGTGCTCACCATGTCTGGGCACGCAAACAAACTCCGAGAGTTGGGGATACCGATTCCTAATGAATTGGGGATTCACCGTGTCCTCCAATCACTACCACCAAGTTACAAGAACTTTGTGATGAACTACAATATGCACTGCATGAACAAGACGTTGCCTGAACTATCGTCCATGCTGAAAACTGCTGAAGTGGAGATCATGAAAGAACACCAAGTGTTGATGGTCAATAAGACCACCAATTTCAAGAAACGGGGCAAGCCTAAGAACAAGGGCAACTTCAAGAAGGACGGCAAGAAAGATGCCGCACCTGCTAAGAAGCCCAAGGCTGGTCCTAAACCTAAAATTGAGTGCTTCTACTGCAAGGGTGCTGGTCACTGGAAGCGTAACTTCCCCAAATACCTGGCGGATCTGAAGAACGGCAACATCAAGAAGAAAGGAATATTCGATATACATGTTATAGATGTGTATCTTACTAGTAATCGTAGTAGTGCCTGGGTATTTGATACTGGTTCGGTTGCTCATATTTGTAACTCGAAACAGGAGCTGCGGAATAAACGAAGACTGGCAAGAGACGAGGTGACGATGCGCGTTGTAAATGGCTCCAAGGTTGATGTGATCGCCGTCGGCATGCTCCCTCTGCATCTACCATCAGGATTAGTTTTAAATTTAAATAATTATTATTTGGTGCCTGCGTTAAGCATGAACATTATATCTGGATCTTGTTTATTGCGAGACGGTTACTCTTTTAAGTCTAAGAATAAAGGTTGTTCGATTTATATGAGTAATATCTTTTATGGTTATGCACCTGAGATGAATGGTTTATTCTTATTGAATCTTGATAGTAGTGATACACATGTTCACAACATACATGCTAAACGAATAAAATTGAATGATAATTCTACATACATGTGGCACTGTCGTCTTGGTCACATTGGAGTGAAGCGTATGAAGAAACTCCATTCTGATGGACTTCTTGAATCACTTGTTTTTGAATCACTTGAAAGATGCGAAGCATGTCTAATGGGAAAAATGACTAAGACTCCATTCTCTGGGATAATGGAGCGAGCTACGGACTTATTGGAAATAATACATACTGATGTGTGCGGTCCAATGAGTGTAGCATCGCGTGGTGGATATCGTTATGTTCTCACTTTCACGGATGACTTGAGTAGATATGGGTTTTTCTACTTTATGAAACATAAATCCGAAACTTTCGAGAAGTTTAAGGAATTTCAAAGTGAAGTGGAAAATCATTGTAACAAGAAGATTAAGTTTCTGCGTTCTGACCGCAGAGGTGAATATCTGAGTTATGAGTTTGGCATGCATTTAAAGAAATGTGGAATACTTTCACAGTTGACACCGTCGGGAACACCACAGCGTAATGGTGTGTCCGAACGTCGTAATCGAACTCTCTTAGATATGGTTCGGTCTATGATGTCTCTTACAGATTTACCGTTATCATTTTGGGGCTATGCATTAGAGACAGTCGCATTCAGTTTAAATAGGGCACCATCTAAATCCGTTGAAACGACACCGTACGAATTGTGGTTTGGTAAGAAACCTAAGTTGTCGTTCCTTAAAGTTTGGGGTTGCGAAGCATATGTAAAGAAGTTATAGCCTGATAAGCTTGAACCCAAAGCGGAGAAATGCGTCTTCATAGGATACCCTAAAGAAACAATTGGGTATACCTTCTATCATAGATCCGAAGGCAAAGTTTTCGTTGCTAAGAATGGATCCTTTCTGGAGAAGGAATTTCTCTCGAAAGAAGTGACTGGAAGGAAAGTAGAACTCGACGAGGTTGTTGAACCTTCTTTCGGAGTTGAGAGTAGCGCAACACCAGAAGATGTTTCTGTGCCGCCTGCACCAACTGAAGAGGAAGCTAATGATGATGATCATGAAACTTCGAACCAAGTTACTACTGAACCTCGCAGGTCAACGAGGGTTCGTACCACTCCTGAGTGGTATGACTCTGCCTTGAACGTCATGTTAGTGGACAACACTGATGACCCTACAACGTATGAAGAAGCTATGGTGAGCCCAGATTCCGACAAATGGCTAGAAGCCATGAAATCCGAAATGGGATCCATGTACGAAAACCAAGTATGGACCTTGGTGGACTTACCGGATGGCCGTAAGGCTGTCGAGAACAAATGGATTTTCAAAAGAAAAACAGATGCTGATGGTAATGTTACCGTCTATAAAGCTCGACTTGTCGCGAAAGGGTTCTGACAAATTCAAGGAGTTGACTACGATGAGACTTTCTCACCAGTAGTGAAGCTAAAGTCTGTGAGGATTATGTTAGCAATCGCTGCATATTTCGATTATGAAATTTGGCAGATGGATGTCAAAACAGCGTTCCTTAATGGTGACATTGAGGAAGAGTTGTATATGGTACAACCCAAGGGTTTTGCCGATCCTAAAGATGCTGACAAGGTATGCAAACTTCAGGGCTCCATTTATGGACTGAAGCAAGCATCCCGGAGTTGGAATCAACGTTTTGATAAAGTAATCAAAAACTTTGGATTTATACAAACTTATGGAGAAGCTTGTATTTACAAGAAAGTGAGTGGGAGCTCTGTAGTATTCCTAGTACTATATGTAGATGACATATTGTTGATTGGGAATGATATAGAACTTCTTAATAGCGTCAAAACCTATTTGAATAATAGTTTTTCGATGAAGGATCTTGGCGAAGCGGCATATATTCTAGGCATCAAGATTTATAGAGATAGATCAAGACGCCTAATAGCGCTTTCACAAAATACATACTTAGACAAAGTTCTAAAGAAGTTTAGAATGGAAGAGAGCAAGAAAGGGTTCGTGCCCATGTTGTCAAGTAAGACCTTGAGTAAAACTCAAAGTCCGGCTACGGCAGAAGATAGAGAAAAGATGAATAAAATTCCCTATGCCTCAGCCATAGGTTCTATCATGTATGCCATGCTGTGTACGAGACCGGATATAGCACATGCTGTTAGTTTGACTAGCAGATATCAAAGTGATCCTAGAATGGAACACTGGACAGCGGTCAAGAATATCCTAAAGTACCTGAATAGGACTAAGGATATGGTTCTTTCTTATGGAGGTGATGAACAGCTTGTTGTAAACGGTTACACTGATGCTAGTTGGAACACCGATCCAGATGACTCGAAGTCACAGTCTGGATACGTATTTATTTTGAATGGTGCTGCAATAAGCTGGAGGAGTGCCAAACAAAGCGTTGTGGCGAAATCTTCAACTGAATCGAAATACATAGCTGCTTCAGAGGCTATACAAGAAGGCATATGGATGAAGGAGTTCATTACTAAACTTGGCGTGGTTCCCAGTGCGTTAGACCCGATGGCCATCTACTGTGACAACACAGGTGCCATAGCTAATGCACAGGAGCCAAGGTCACATAGCAAGCTGAAGCACATCAAGCTACGTTTTCATGCTATTCGCGAGTATGTCCAAGATGGTGACATAAAGATTTGCAAAGTACACACTGATCTGAATGTAGCAGATCCGTTGACTAAACCTCTCCCTAGAGCAAAGCATGAACAACACCAGAACGCCATGGGTGTTAGGTATATTACCATGTAATCTAGATTATTGACTCTAGTGCAAGTGGGAGACTGTTGGAGATATGCCCAAGAGGCAATAATAAAAGTGGTTATTATTATATCTTTGTGTTTATGATGAATGTTTACATCCCATGCTATAATTGTATTATTAGGAAACACTAATACTTGTGTGTTTTGTAAACATAAAAGAGTCCCTAGTAAGCCTCTTGTTGAACTAGCTTGTTGATTAATTGATGATCATGGTTTCCTGATCATGGACATTGGATGTGATTAATAACAAGGTTATATCATTAGGAGAATGATGTGATGGACACACACCCATAGTAAGCGTAGCATAAGATCAAGTCATTAAGTTCGTATTGCTGTAAGCTTTGAAATACATAGTAACCTAATCCTTCGACCATGAGGTTATGTTAATCACCATCACCGGATGGGTACTTTGATGACATCAAACGCCGCTTCGTAACTGGGCGCTTATAAAGGTGTCATTGGGTATTCTGAAAGTATGTGTTGAAGCGCATAGACTAAGATTGGGATTTGTCCATCCATATGACGGATAGATATACTCTGGGCCCTCTTGGTGGAGTGTCATCTAGATAGCTTGCAAGCATGTGACTAGGTCACAAAGGATGACATAACATGGAACGAGTAAAGAGTACTTATCAGTAACGAGGAAGAACTAGGTATGAAGATACCGACGATCAAACCTCGGATAAGTAGAATATCGCGACACAAAGGGAATTGGTTTCGTATGTTAAATGGTTCAATCGATCATGATATCATCGTTGAGTATGTGGGAGCCGTTATGGATCTCCAGATCCCGCTGATGGTTATTGATGGGAGAGGTGTCTTTATCATGTCTACATATTCATGAACCGTAGGGTGACACACTTAAGGTTCAAAGTTGTTTGAAGTAGATATGGAATTTGCGTTGGAGACCGAATGTTGTTCGGAGTCTCAGAATGGATCCGGGACATCACGAGGAGATCCGTAATGGTCCGGAGAATGAGATTCATATATTGGGAATCATTTTCTAAGTTAGGAAATGTTCCGGAGTGTTTGTATGGAGATTCTAGAAGGTTTCAGAATGTTCTGGAAGGTTCTAGAGGATTTCTTGGAGTTTGCTTGAAAACCAAGAAAGGGATCAAAGAAACCAAGTGGGGTAAGACACGGATTTGTGGGGGAGGAGGATTCCTCCCCCCAACCCGCCGGCCCAAGGAGGAGGGAGTCCTACTAGGACTCCCCCTCCCCAGGCGCGCCTCCCTCCTTTAAATAGAAGGGAGATGGCGCGCCCTCTTGCACCTTGTCTCATAACAACAAATCTCAGCCGCCTCTCTCCTCCACATATCTTCTGCACAGGCATAGGCGAAGCCCTGCAGAATTCTCATCTCCACCACCACCACCACGCCGTCGTGCTGCTAGGATTCCGTGGAGAAGATCTACTACCTCCGCTGCTTGCTGGAACAGGGAGAGGAAGGTCTGCTTCGACTCCGCACGCGTGACCGTCTGCGGAAGCGCTGCCAGAACGTGGCACCGGAAGGATCGTGCACACGATCTTGAGATCGGCAAGTGATCGACTACATCATCCACGAGATCTAATCTCGTTAACGCTTTCGGTTCTACGAGGATTAGTACCGATCTATCTCGTTGCTCATGTCTAGTAGATTAGATTTTGGCTTTTATCTAGATTAGATCTGGGTTTTATTCGTTCTTGCGGTAGAATTTTTTTGTTTTCCATGCTACGAACCCATCACATTGCATGTGTGTTCTTATACTAAAACTAGCACTAGAGTCATTTCATGTATGTTCTATCCACAAACAAAACATGGATCCCCCACTGTCATTAATTGTGTGTTCTTTCCACAAACCACACATGGATCAACCACTAGAGTTATTGCATGTGTGTTCTTTCCACAAACCACATATGGATCAACCAGTTGTCATTGCATGTGTGTTCTTTTCAATAAACCACTTATGGATCCATTACAGTCATTGCATGTGTGTTATTTCCACAAACCACACATGGATCAACCACTAGAGTCATTGCATGTGTGTTATTTCCACAAACCACACATGGATCAACCACTAGAGTCATTGCATGTGTGTGTTCTTTTCCACAAACCACACATGGATCCACCACTAGAGTTGTTGCATGTGTGTTCTTATACTAAAACCAACACTAGAGTCATTGCATGTGTGTTATTTCCACAAACCACACATGGATCAACCAATGGTCATTGCATTTGTGTTCGTTTCCACAAACCACGCATGGATCCACCAGTGGTCATTGCATGTGTGTTCTTTCCACAAACCACATATGGATCAACTAGAGTCATTGCATGTGTGTTCTTTCCACAAACCACATATGGATCCATTTGAGTAATTACATGTTTGTTCTTATACTAAAACCATAAACCAGCACTAGAGTCATTGCATGTGTGTTCTTTTCCACAAACCACACATGGATCCACTAGACTCATTGCATGTGTGTTCTTTTCCACAAACAACTTATGGATCAACCAGTGGTCATTGCATGTGTGTTCTTTCCACAAACCACATGTGGATCCATTACAGTTATTGCATGTGTGTTATGTCCACAAACCACACATGGATCAACCACTAGAGTCATTGCATGTGTGTTATTTCCACAAACCACACATGGATCAACCACTAGAGTCATTGCATGTGTGTGTTCTTTTCCAAAAACCACACATGGATCCACCACTAGAGTCGTTGCATGTGTGTTCTTATAGTAAAACCAACACTAGAGTCATTGCATGTGTGTTATTTCCACAAACCACACATGGATCAACCAATGGTCATTGCATGTGTGTTCGTTTCCACAAACCACACATGGATCCACCAGTGGTCATTGCAGGTGTGTTATTTCCACAAACCACATATGGATCAACCAGAGTCATTGCATGTGTGTTCTTTCCACAAACCACATATGGATCCATTTGAGTAATTACATGTTTGTTCATATACTAAAACCACAAACCAGCACTAAAGTCATTGCATGTGTGTTCTTTTCCACAAACCACACATGGATCCACTAGACTCATTGCATGTGTGTTCTTTTCCACAAACAACTTATGGATCAACCAGTGGTCATTGCATGTGTGTTCTTTTCACAAACTACATGTGGACCCACTAGAGTCATTGCATGTGTGTTCTTATACTAAAACTAGCACTAGAGTCATTGCATTTGTGTTCTATCCACAAACCACACATGGATCCACCACTGTCATTGCATGTGTGTTCTTTCCACAAACCACACGTGGATCAACCACTAGAGTTATTGCATGTGTGTTCTTTCCACAAACCACATATGAATCAACCAGTGGTCATTGCATGTGTGTTCTTTTCCATAAACCACTTATGGATCCATTACAGTCATTGCATGTGTCTTATTTCCACAAAACACACATGGATCAACCACTAGAGTCATTGCATGTGTGATATTTCCACAAACCACACATGGATCAACCACTACAGTCATTGCATGTGTGTGTTCTTTTCCACAAACCACACATGGATCCACCACTAGAGTCATTGCATGTGTGTTCTTATACTAAAACCAACACTTGAGTCATTGCATGTGTGTTCTTTCCACAAACCACACATGGATCCACCAGTGGTCATTGCATGTGTGTTCTTTCCACAAACCACATATGGATCAACCAGAGTCATTGCATGTGTGTTCTTTCCACAAACCACACATGGATCAACCACTAGAGTCATTGCATGTTTGTTCTTATACTAAAACCACAAACCAGCACTAGAGTCATTGGATGTGTGTTCTTTTCACAAACCACACATGGATCAACCACTAGAGCCATTGCATGTGTGTTATTTCCACAAACCACACATGGATCAACCAATGGTCATTACATGTGTGTTCTTTTCCACAAACCACACATGGATCCACCAGTGGTCATTGCATGTGTGTTCTTTCCACAAACCACATATGGATCAACCAGAGTCATTGCATTCGTGTTCTTTCCACAAACCACACATGGATCAACCACTAGAGTCATTGCATGTTTGTTCTTATACTAAAACCACAAACCAGCACTAGAGTGATTGCATGTGTGTTCTTTCCACAAACCACACATGGATCCACTAGACTCATTGCATGTGTGTTCTTTTCCACAAACAACTTATGGATCAACCAGTGCTCATTGCATGTGTGTTCTTTTCACAAACTACATGTGGACCCACTATAGTCATTGCATGTGTGTTCTTATACTAAAACTAGCACTAGAGTCATTGCATTTGTGTTCTATCCACAAACCACACATGGATCCACCACTGTCATTGCATGTGTGTTCTTTCCACAAACCACACGTGGATCAACCACTAGAGTTATTGCATGTGTGTTCTTTCCACAAACCACATATGAATCAACCAGTGGTCATTGCATGTGTGTTCTTTTCCATAAACCACTTATGGATCCATTACAGTCATTGCATGTGTGTTATTTCCACAAACCACACATGGATCAACCACTAGAGTCATTGCATGTGTGATATTTCCACAAACCACACATGGATCAACCACTACAGTCATTGCATGTGTGTGTTCTTTTCCACAAACCACACATGGATCCACCACTAGAGTCATTGCATGTGTGTTCTTATACTAAAACCAACACTTGAGTCATTGCATGTGTGTTCTTTCCACAAACCACACATGGATCCACCAGTGGTCATTGCATGTGTGTTCTTTCCACAAACCACATATGGATCAACCAGAGTCATTGCATGTGTGTTCTTTCCACAAACCACACATGGATCAACCACTAGAGTCATTGCATGTTTGTTCTTATACTAAAACCACAAACCAGCACTAGAGTCATTGGATGTGTGTTCTTTTCACAAACCACACATGGATCAACCACTAGAGCCATTGCATGTGTGTTATTTCCACAAACCACACATGGATCAACCACTAGAGTCATTGCATATGTGTTATTTCCACAAACCACACATGGATCCATTTGAGTCATTTCATGCTTGTTCTTATACTAAAACTAGCACTGCCCCCAATGGATCCACCGTTAGACCGAGTCTTCTAGAAGGCACGCCATAACACAGTTGTTCTGCTTGACGATTGTTACATACCGTTCGATTGGGGCGCTTGGACGATTCGGATGGTCTTCGCGAGAGCGATCCTCGAGTCGGCTGTTCTGCGGCATGATTGGCCACGCTTGCTCTGGATAAACTGGCATGTTCCGAGTGTTACGACTCACGAGTTCAGTGGGCCATATCCTAGTGTCACGTCCCCGTTACTTCTCTTCCTCCCCGTACTTCTCTTCCTTCCCCTCGAAGCCACTTTCCCCACTTCACTTCCATCCCGCCGTAGCCGCAAGCCGACAACATTCTCCAATTCTCCGGTCGCTACCTTCATGGTAAGAAATCATTTTACAAGCTTTTGAACTTATCCTACACATTCCTGCTATTCTCCAATCTAACTGCTGATCTTTTTTCTGATTTCTTGACGAACTTCAGTTGTGGCTGATGTGGGAGCCCAAGAATCCGGAGATCCTCGCGCGCAACTTCGCAGCGGTGTTGCCGCTCGTGTGCTCCCACCCAGGATGCTTTCGCCGTTACTCCTACCGCGAGCTCCCACTCCACGAGCTCGCGTGCCCGCACGGCGCATGCGCCTACATGGAGCCGGGCTGCAACTACACCGGCCCGCCGGCAGAGCTCGTCCTCCACCCTGCAGATGGGCACTTGATCGAAGTGATTAGGATCTCGTACGGGCAAGCCCAACTTCTCCAAGAGCAGGTGCCGTTCACTAACTCGGCATGCCGCCTGCTAATTTTCCAGGGGGGACGGCTCTGTTTTCGTCCTGACCATCACCGCCGGTGTTCCGGGAACCAGAGCCGGGCCCACCATCGTGGGTGCCATATGCGTCAGGTCGGTCTCGTGCGCCTGGCCCATATACATGGTGCGCATGTGGGCGAACGCCCAGCCGCCATCGTCGGATAGCATTCGTGTGCTAGCCGAGGCACCGAGCTTCCCGATGCCGCGGGAGGTGGATTATGTGGACCTAAGGTCGATCCTATGCGTGCCATCTCACTACCTTATTGGTGCTAGACCGAACAGGCAGATGCATTTCTCCATTTGTATCGAGAAGGCCGACAGACAAATGTAGTACTTGTGCTGTCGTTACTGTTAGACTTAAGCGATGCTTCTCACGTGCTTAGAGCATACGTGTTGTGCGAATGTACCCCAGTTGTAGTTTTCAGTACTCCTTAATACTTCGACGAGTTATTATATTGGTCCAATCATCTTGCTGTTGTCACGTTGCAAAGTCCGCTTGCTCTGGACAGACCGGCAATACAGTGTGATCCCGCTCCCGCATGTCAGTGTCACGTGTTCCGAGGGCCCACCTGCCAGTGTCCTTCCCCTCGAAGCCACTGTCCCAACTTCTCTTCCATCCTGCCACTCCCGTCCGATGGTTGTAATCTGATGATTTTCGTTGGATTGTTTACAAGTAATCTACGTTGATAATGCAACATGCAAATGACACAGACACAATTTCTAAAGTGGAAGCACTTACTGGCTGCTATTGCACATATTTCTTAATATAGCTCGACAAACACATTACAATATTTGTACTCGCATTAAACACAACTGAAATTGCAACCATCCTAAACAACATCTAAACCCACATCACACAGCTGTTGTCGGAGTCCACCTCGATTGGTGACACCGCCGTGCCCTTCCCGGTGACATCC
Source organism: Avena sativa (assembly GCA_916181665.1). NCBI lineage: Eukaryota > Viridiplantae > Streptophyta > Magnoliopsida > Poales > Poaceae > Avena > Avena sativa. Next base: position 484,808,527 of record OV702297.1, on the reverse strand, counting down.
ACTCCTGCCTGTGGCTTACCCTTCGCCAAGGAGGCAACAATGGCATTCTGCACAGCTTCATCCCTGTCGCCCTCCACATCGGAATCGACAATGACAAAGGTGACGGGGTTGGCGTGGACTGAGCACCGTCGCGCCTGGCGGCTCCTGCTCGAGCTCGACGCCGCATCAGTCCTTCTACAGGTAGGAGGGGCCGAGCTCGCATACGTAGCGTCGTCACTCCCCTCAAGAAACCATGGCCATTTGATACTACGACGGTAGGATCTTGGGGTGGATCCGCCGCGGCGAGCCCTACCGGAAGCGGTGGAGCGGATGGATCTGCCGGCGCGAGCCATGACAAGTTCCTAGGAGGGAGTAAGATTGTGGGCCAGGCGTAGTCTGGTTCCTGAGCAAGACCTCCCAGTGATATGTACGCGGGCAAGGTACCAAAAAAATTCGTCCAATGCGCGCGACAGGGCTTTTGAACCACGAAGGCGCGAGTTTTTTTTTTGACAAGTCCACACGCTAGGTCCCCCACCTATCAGCCGAATGTGGACGGTAGGATTCTTCCCGAGTTATTGAGTAGGGATAAATCACGCTTCACCACTACCCTAACATCCAAAGGCTCCTCTTTCCTCTGCCCTCGCTCCCCTCGCTCATGGCTCGCAGCTCGTGCAGTTCGTCTCGGGCGGAATCAGGGTCGGCTCAACACTGTCAGGCGGGTGCCCCCATCAAGTACCGGAGGGCGCCCTATGATTACTACCCCGATATGCTGTGTTTGTGTGGTGAGAAGATGCTGAGATGGATTTCATGGACCGACGAAAATACTGCAGGAAAATTCAGCAACTGCAGCATCAGAGCGGTAAGTTCCTATTGTAGGTACAATGGTAACCCGGATCCAGAAAGCGTAATGTAATTCTTTTTTTTGTTTCCTTCGATCTACTATGCAGGAAGGGAGGGGGACTGGCTGTGACAAGTTTGTGTGGATCGAAAAGCCACTGACAGGTTTTCACAGAGAGCTTGTTCAGTATCTGCATGATGCTGTGTGGGACAAGAAAGAGGAGATTCGTGTGATGGAGCGAGAGATCCAGGAGCTTCGCCAGGTGCAGGGGAGGCAGGGGCAGGGAGGTGGTGAGACAGACGGGCTCAAGATTAGGCCAGATAGTGGACACAATTTCCTCATTATCTGGGCATTATCTATTGCATTTGCAGTTTATGTTGCCATGTCGTTGTCCAGCAGCTGAAATAAGTTGTTGCTTCGTGGAGTGTAGCGGCCAGCTTAAGAAATTGTTTTCCAGCCCAGAAACTTATCATAAGTGTAATGCCAACAACGGGGATTTATTAAGCGCCTATAAATAAATCATGTTTGTGCCACTAACACCCATCGATTTTGGAGAGGATTTAACCGCTCAGCTATCGTGATTGTTCAGATAGTAGTGGCACAGTCACAGTTTTGGATTCAACTAGTGGCCTCGGCCGTATCAAATCCTAAAGTCGCAATACATTTTACTTCGAGTACGAGAGGCAGATTGTTTCGCCCGACAAGTTCCACGCACACAGCTCCAGAGTTTAACCGAACTACATATATAGGTTCGAGTTCAATACATCATTAGGCTGCTACACTTCTAGCCCTCTTTCTCTGCTTGGGTGCCAACTTTCTACCTCTTTCCTTCACGTCCACTGGCTTCTTCATCTCCTGCCTTCTTCCTCTTCTTGGGTGCCAATTTTCTTACCTTCACGTACCCTACATCTCCGGGCCGAGGGAAGTCGGGCCAATTAGCACCAAAATTCCAGCATCATCACTCCACTCGTTTTGGTTTTCTTCCCGCAGCAAAATCACTGAGTCGGCTGTCTTGTTTCTTACCTTGCACTTCCTGTAAAAAAACAGTACATGGATTACTACCTTATATCTATAGACTATAAACAATTTTTTTGTGTGAATGTACCATCTCATACCTAGGTTTGGGAGTATTAAGAAGACATCCAGCTGCTCTATGGCCTATAAGATGGCAGGTCTTGCATCTGTTTTTGCCCTTCTTTGTAGCACAGAAAGCCGAACCCTTCTTCTCAAGAAAATTCTTAAACCTATTCACCTAGGGCTTCCTCTGTCCCTTTTTGTAACTGGCTAGCAAAGCTCGAAAGACAGTTGGACTTTAGGCCACTGAGATGGGTCTGTACATGGCTCGACGGATCCAGCGTACGCAGCTCTGGACTTTTCCATAGAGTAGTAGTCTGACAAATACTGATCCAAATGTGGTAGAGTTCTTTTCTTCACTAAGAAGGCCAAGGCGTGGTCGCAAGGTTTCCTGGTATGCTGGCACTCTAAGTTGGTGCATTCTCGCAGCTAGATGTTCACAACATCCCTTTTGCCACTCTTGGACATATCGACCACCTCACAGCTTCTGCTGGTTGACGGGAGAACCTTAATATGAGGAAGTCCTCGGCTTCTCTTGTGCATTTGTTGTACAACTGGCGGTAGCATATGTCCTCTAAGTCTCCTACTGATCTCTCTCCTTATATTTAACAGCTTCATGATCATACCACGTATGCTGTCTATCAAGATATGAACAGGACACACTTTTATGTCCTTCACCCAGTTATTTAGGCATTCTGCAAGGTTGTTGTTTATGTAATCAACTTTGATGTCAGGGTTGAATTGACTCCTCTTCCATAGCTGCGAATGATGGATGGCTAAGTACTCTGGAAGTTCAGGGGCTTCGGCAAAAATCTTGCTCATGAAATAATCGCTGCTACTAGGTTTGTAAACTCTAGCAGCAGGAAACATGTAACGAAATACGCTGCATGTGTAGTGTGAGTACAAGTTGAGCATCATATGGGCATGGCATTCTCTACCTTCAGCTCGCGGGAACACCTCCTTCACTGCATTCATCAGCCCTTTGCATGCATCTGTGGATATAGCCAATGGATCCATGTGGCCTATTGATCTCTTGAGCTGCCTCATAAACCAGACCCAGTTTTCTTCCGTTTCTGTTTCAAACAGCCCGAATGCCACTGGGAACATCCAGTTGTGACCATCAAGTGTTGTGGCAGATGGCAGGAAGCCTTTCCATTTGCCAATTAGGACAGTGCTGTCTACACTCAGATACGGCCTACAGCCGCCCTTGAATCCATCGATGCAAGGTTTAAGCGCCATGAAAAATCTTTTGAAATATATTTTACCACCTTCTGATTCGGTGTCAATCTCCATAACACTCCCTGGACACCTTGCTTGTACCTCCGCCTTGAAGTTGTACAGCATCCTGAAGCTATTGGTCCAATCCCCGTGCAAGACCCCCAGAGCTTTCTCTTTACCTTTCCAAACCGTGTAATACGAAAGGACAATGTTGTTTTAGAACCGAGGCTAGTCTGAATATTCTTCGTGGTCTCCTTAGGGTTATCCTTTAGTATGGACATAGATTGCATAGCCACCCACTCCGTATCAGCCATTGAGGATTTCAGTTTGCTGCCTGTCGGACACATGTGTGGAGGGCCCATTCTGTTCACCTGCAACACAGATTCATTTAAAAGATAAGCGGAGTCGACTAGTTGCCAGAAAGATATCGCACATAAATTGTAGTTATAGAGTGAAAAGAGAGAGAGAGAGAGTTCTAATGGTTTGCTGCATTCATTGCCCCAATACCCTAATTGCAGTCGACGCAGGTAAGGATCTTGCTGTGATCCTCCATGGACAATGTACCTCGGCCCGTCCATTCATCCACGTTAACTTGCAAACGGCCTCATACCTCTCGGCAGAGTTCTTCAGTCAATAAACGTCGAACTCCCCCTTGATACAAAAATGCCGAAACGACATCCTGAACTCATGCATGCTCCTGAACTCGGTGCCGACCGAAATTATAGGATACTCGTGGTCATGTTTCATTTCTTCTACTTCAACACCCAAATCATCGACTGGAATACTAGCCTCATCGTTAAGTTCCTCGTCTATTTCATCATCACCAGATTCTTGATCCTCTATAGTGCCTGCTTCTTCATCTGATTCAGAATCTTCGCCATCGTCTCTAATGCCTAGTACTGCACACATCATATTGACTCCCATGGGTGGGGTTGCACCATCGTCTCCACCCGGATGGACAGGAACATTGCCCCAGTCCACCTCACCGGCAACTCTGTTTTCTCCAAGACACTCGGTTGGTTCTGCTGCAACCACATGGGGTGGTCTTACGTTTGCACGCATCCCAGGTACTTCAGTGGACAAACAGCAGTCAGAATCAATTTCATCTTGAGTGTATAGAACCCTCTTGCTCTTCCTGTGTACATCCTCCTTCCTGATGTAATCTTTCCTGATGGTATCAGTAGGGCTTGACATCCGCGTTCCATTCCCCATCGAACTAGGCCTTTTGCTACCGATCTTGGGTGTGATCTCCTTACTGCCTCCCCTCACTGGTGTTGGCTCCAGGGTGCTGGCATTATTGCCTAACCTCTGTGGCGTGTTCTTCTTTGAATTAGCTCTTTTGCTGCTACTATTGGGCGTGTTCTCCTTCGTGCTAGCATTATTGCCTGACCCTAGCGGCGTGTTCCGCTCCAAATTATCCCTTTTGCTGTTACTATTGGGCGTCTTCTCCTTCGTGCTGGCATTATTGCCTGACCTCAGCGGCATGTTCCGCTCCAAATTAGCCCTTTTGCTGCTACTATTGGGCGTGTTCTCCTTCGTGCTGTCATAATTCCCTGACAGCGGCGTGTTCTGCTCCAAATTAGTGTTTTTTCTGCTCCCACTGGGTGTGGTAGCCTCCGTGCTGGCCATCTTCGCCTCTTTGCTACCACTCCTGGGAGTGTTCACCACCGTGCTAGCCCTCTTAGCGTTTTTGCTGATACCATTTGGTGTGGCATTTTGACTGGATCTCAGGGGTGTACTCTGCGGCATGGTGCCTTTTGTCGTGCGACTCTTGGGCGTCCTCTTCTCTGGCATGGTCTCCTTGGTGACGTTCTTCTTCAGGGTGCCCTTTCTGGGGATGCTCTTCCTACTCCTCTTTATGACGCTCCTCTGTTCAAAGCCACCCTCAGTCGTACCAGCCCCAATGATGCCATGGATCAGGTCCTGCATGCCTTCTAAAAGTCCATCATCTCTATTGTTGAGTTCCAATTCCTCTCCAACCATGAGCACTACCAAGTGGAAGTAAACTTCACCTCTATAATGTTTCCTTGTAAACGGTACGACTAAATCCCTGGTATCTTTCACTTCGATAGCCTTTTTGCTCCTGTAACCATAATATAACAAACGTGCTTCCTAGGATGACCCCCACAGCACCTTCACACGTAACGATGCCATCAGGTCAGATAAATCTACCACTTCAGGGTCGTATCTGCCAAGGATTACATCAAACTCATCATAGAATTTTTCTGTGCCATCATCTAATTTTGCAGTATAATCCACGACACCGATACGAACGATTACTTTGCCATCATCAGGTTCTTCGGGATAGAAACCTCCGAGAGGTTCGAGAGATGGAGCGGCATAATCAGACCCAGCAACAATGCCACCGCCGCCATCACCAGTGTCATCGTTAGCTAGATCAACCTCGGTGGAAGTACCATGACCAGGAGCAAGGCGAGGGCCCTTATCAGCGGGAGATACATTACATGGTGGACAGGCAGGGCCCCTTCTAACGGTAGCCATAATAGGATCAGCTGCTGCCATGCCACCTCGACGATCAGGAGTAGTTCCCACAATAGAAGCGTTTCGAGTGCTAGCAGAGTCCAGACCATGAGCTGGCTTCAGACCAGCAGCTCGCTGAACCCGAGCACGGGTTCGAGGAGGAGAGAATGGTTCAGTCTTTGCAACAACAATGGGGCAGCCTCCGGAAGCCTTAGTTTGCTCAACAGTGACATGGATTGGGTCAACAGCGTCCAGATCAACAACAACACGAGGACAACCAGTACCAGCAGATTCCAGAGCATGGGTTCGCACAACTTGAGGACGGTTTCAAGGAGGAGCAGCACATAAGGCGGTGGTCTTGGCAACAACATCGGGGCAGCCTCCGGACGCCTTAGTTTGCTCAACAGCGGCATGGATTGGGTGAGCATTTGCCGCAGCAACACGGGCACGGGGAAGGGGACGACCAGTACCAGCAGATTCTAGAGCAGAGTTTTCCACAACGGCAATATGGGGACTCCTACAAGGAGGTTGCCTGACAGAAGCATGTCGCGGACGAGGAACCACATTTTGCTCAACAACAGCAGGGGTTCGAGTTAGACCTCCCTGTCCAATAATAGCTGGGCGACTCCCAGTAGCAGGAGCTTCCTCATCCACTATATTACACACCAGCATAACCACGCGAAGCCTAACATGTTGTTTCATCAACCCAATTAGCTGACCGTCACACGCTATAGGAACCATGAAGCCTCGTTCATCAAACCTCATTGAACCGTGCAGTCTTCTCCGGCCTCATTTCAGCAAGTTCACGCACATCAGCAACCAAACCAGGGATAGTGCATAACTGCACAGGCGCTACTTCCATCTTCAGATTTTGAGCCTCTTTCCACATGCTCTTCCCATGTGCTAATTTAATGAGGTAGTCACAGATGGTGACCAGAACCGTGTAGTTGGGTTCAGCGGAGATCCTATTTGACAGAAAATTGGAGGCAAAAGATAAGAATTGTTTGTCAGCGTCGTGCTAGCAAACAATTCTATGTTCGATATCTGTAATGCCAATAGCTAGCTAGCAGTTATAGGTAGTGCGAATAGCAAAGAGAAGAGTAGCTCACCCAAAATTAGCCAGAAGTACTTCTTCCTCAGCAAATGGATCTACCATCCTCCACGCTGCTCAGCTCGTCAGCGGTAGAGGCGGGCCAGATCGTCGCAACGGCTGGCACGACATTCGGCATTAGAGGTCAGTAGCAGTGAGTAGGCGCAGCAACTTGGCGCCGGAAGTCAAATGCCCGAAGAGATCATTCTGGTTGGAGAGGGGATTTCGACGCCGCCGGTGCTAGGGTTCATGCGAAAGGAGGGAGGGGTGGATTTGTGAATTTGGTCAACGCACGATGCTCCTTTAGTATCTCGTTTCGCCTATGTGGTTGCTGCGTTGGCGCTCACGTCACGGAAATATTACTGACATGAGGGTCCCGACCGTCTACTTCATGGGGCAGTTTCACGGCATGTTTGGATTTGGTAGGGGTGAGACGAGTTTGCATCGAAATGGCCCCTCTCGGTAGTTGGCGGCCCAACTTTTCGAAACGCGGTAATTTCAAGCAACTTAGGTACCGCCATGCGCTGGCCTGCCAACTTTGGTACCGCAGACGAACAAGCCCCTCTCTATGGGAGAAGATCCCGAAGCGTCCCACTTCCCTGGCGAATCAGGTTGATAAGCGGGTCAAGGAGCTAGCCAAGCTAGAGCTATGGAGCGAGGATGTCATGATCACTTTCGTCCGCAGCCGGGTCTCCCCCTGCAGAAACATGATGACCCACAAGTATAGGGGGTATATCGCAGTATTTTCGAGGGAAGTGAAACCCAATTTATTGATTCGACACAAGGGGAACCAAAGAATATTTATAAGCCTTAACAACTGAGTTGTCAATTCAGCTGCACCTGGAACACTCTTGCTCACAGCAGTTTATCAGTAGCAACAGTTTTGTAGTAGGAATAGTAAAGTAGCAACAATAGTAAAGTAAAGACAGTACTAACAACAACAGTAAACAGTAGGATTCGAGTGTGGTAGGCATAGGGATGGATGGACCGGCGTTGCATAGACAAGACAATTCACATGGCAATCAGAACATAGGGAAATTGCAGATAAATAAGATAAAGCATCCAAGTACTAGATAATCCTAGGCATGTGTTTCATATATAGTCATACGTGCTCGCAATGAGAACTTGCACAACATCTTTTGTCCTGCCAGCCCGTTTGCAGCGGGGCCTCAAGGGAACTACTGGCAATTAAGGTGCTCATTTTAATAGAGCACCGGAGCAAAGCATTAACACTCCGTGAACACATGTGATCCTCACATCAAAGCCATTCCCTCCGGTTATCCTGATTTCTATCACTTCGGGGCCATTGGTTCCGGACAACAACGTGTGTATACAACTTGCAGGTAAGACCATAAACAATACTATCATAATGAATCAATAACATGTTCAGATCTGAAATCATGGCACTCGAGCCCTAGTGACAAGCATTAAGCATAACAAGTTGCAACAAAGTCAAAAAGCACTAATAGTAGATACTAGGCACCATACCCTAACAATCCGATTCCATTACATGAACGATCTCATCCAATCCCTACCATCCCCATAGCCTACAGCGGGGGATTACTCACTCATAGATGGGGGAAACATGGATGGTCGATGGAGAAGCGATCGTGATGATGATGGCGATGATCTCCTCCAATTCCCCGTCCCGGCAGGGTGCTACAATGGAGTTTCTGGTGCTGTTTCGTGGAATCTGGTGGTGGCGGTGGAGCGGAACTCCTTCTGGAAAAACGTCGAACACCCCTGAGTTTTTAGGTCAGAAGGCATCTTATAGGCGAAGAGGGAGACCGAGGGGGTGTCTGGGGCGGCCAGACCACCCCCTGGCATGGCCAGGCCTAGCCCGCACGGCCAGGTGGTGTGGCCTGAGCCCAGCCCCACTCCGTCTCATATTCTGGCTCCGGGAGTCTTCTGGTGAAATAGGATTTTTGGCATATTTTTCCGGGATTTTTCCTGATAGTTGATTTTCTGTACAAAAACTAAACACCAAGGCAATTCTGCTGAAAACAGCGTCAGTCTGTGTTAGTTGCATCCAAATCACACAAGTTTAGAGGAGAAACAATAGCAAAAGTGTTCGGGAAAGTAGATACGTTTTGGACGTATCAACTCCCCCAAGCTTAGCTTATTGCTTGTCCTCAAGCAATTCAGTTGAAAACTGAGTGCGATAAAATAAACTTTCATGAACACATTTAACTCATATGATGTATATACTCTCAGCATGTGATCAACTACTTAGACAATTCATAATAAGGAGTATGCAACTAAGTTTACTTAATAGGCATTGCAAGCTATGAATAGATTCCAACTCAAAAATAATAAGTAGCATGAAGCATAAACATAAGCAACATTACAATTCTCATAACAAGGTATGATAGAGTGGTATCTCGCTTGCCTTTTTATTGTGAATGCCAAGGCACCTCTGAAGTTCAGGTGAATACTAGAAGTAAAGATATCAAAGATACAAGCATTAAAGTCATAACACAAATAATCAAGTTTTGAGACAAGCACATTATACTAAGAATGACAACTATGCTCTCAAGAAGGTGCTCATAGAATAAGTGGAGACTCAACAAAGAAATGAAAAAGGTTTTGAAAAGTTTGAAAGGCTTCCAAATGCTGAAAGTATGGTACTCGTTAGCTTTGAGCTCTCATTGCCCCTATCATAAGCATCTTTAAATAGTTAAGGTTAAAGTGACACAACTAAGAGGATATGCTTGACAAGTTATAAGCTAAAGTCTCAGGCCCCTTACTTACGAGTACCAGACCTCATGCTACTCAACTTCAGTCACAAGTAAGCTCTTGTCATTGTAAGTACATATGTATCATAGAGAACCACCAATGGGGTACCCCTTGCACATGATACAGGAGCTATCCCATAATCAAAATGACAAGGCAAGCAGACAATGAGCATCTCAGCGATCTTTTTATTTACTATGTGCATAGATTTTTATTGAGGATGCTTCATAGAATGCTCATTATGGTTATGCTGCAAGTTTCCACCTTGATTAGGCATGGCTTAGGCTAGCGGCCCAAGCATTTCTCTAACACATATACAAACTCCATGATCTTACAAGTTCCCCTTTTATTTCACACCACCGGGATCCATAAGCAAAAGAATCCTGATATCAACAGGGTACAAAGTGCCCGTGAAATGTTGAAAGCGTTCCCCATGATACATGGTTCTGCTAACTTGAACTTATAAAGCTCAAGCATATACGCAACAAAGATGGACGCAATGGTTCAAGATTATTAAGTGCAAGAAAGTAAAGTGTGCCATCAAGTTCGTGAGAGCTTTACTAACTAACTTTCTCATAACAAGCAAACATTTTATTCGAAAGAAAACGAGGCACACTAAATATGCACGGAACAGCAAATGGTGCTAATAGGTAGGTATGGTGGACACTTTTGGCAATATTTGGTTTTAGGGAGTTGGAACCACGAGTAAAACATACTCAGTGTACGTGAAGGCTAGCAATAGTAAGGGAGCGACAAACAAGAGAGTAGTAGTTGTCATAATCATGCTTGCGACAAAATAGGACTAATCATGGCATGAAAGTGATTCAAGACCCTCAAGGAAAAATAATTCATCGAGTCTTAACTGATTATTTCAGTCATATGCATGCGTGAGCATGTGCCAAGTTAATTCAATTGAAACATTGAGAGGAGGATACCACGGTGTCATACCAAGTTATGAATAGAGTAATGCAAGCAAACATTCATATGACATGCTACAAATTATTAGCAAGCTGGAACTAATCATATGAAAGCAAGAACTACTAAGCATCCATGAATAACATACACCCTACATGAACAGACTAAGCACGCCCACAATGATGAGTATATGTACAAAAATGAAAACAAATAGAGTTCATTACCAGCCTCTTACCACACCTCAAGTTGTTATTAATCCTCATTATTGCCCTTCACTTGTGTGGCTTGAATAATAATATGAAACCAAATTCCACTGAGGACTGCTGAACCCTGCAACAAACTCACAAAACCAAAGAAGAACAACAAATATTTTTGGTGTTTTCGATTTTTTTAGAACAAGAACCAAAAAGGAAGAACAAGTGAAGCAAAATCTTTTTGGATTTTTCAAATAGTTCAAGCAAAGCAAAAAGAGCAAACCAAGGCCAAAAGAAGAAGCAAATAAAAGAGAAACAACAAAAATATTTTTGGTCTTTTTGTGTTTTAGAAAGCAAAAACAAAGAAAGAAGGAAAACTAAAAAGAGAACGAAACATAAATATACAAAGTATCGATGCAAAATGATATGGAGATGAGTGCGATGTCGGCGTACCTCCCCCCAAGCTTAGGCTTTTTGGCCTAAGTGGGTATCAATCCCAAGCTGGCCAAGATGAAGTGTCTCCGTGGTACGACGAGGAGGTACCCTCGTCCTGGTGCGAGCTCGAGTACGTCCCTCCATAGTGAGCAGAGTAATCGTAGGAGGGCACATCCTCCTGGTGCTACCCGTGGAACCCTAGCAAACGGAGCTGCTCGTCCACCTCCTCCTTGGAGCGCGACCATGTTCTCCTATGAACACTAAACAAAGGAGATTGTGGCAAAGGGATCTCCCTCTCATCCCCGTCAGTAAACATCATCCTATATACTAGACTATCCAAATCAGAATCAGAAGTGACAAAGTGATGTGTTTTCATAGCAGCAAGGTTAAGCCTTTGTGGTGCCAATATAGTATCATTGGGCTCCACTGAAAGCTCTAATGCATTGACCATACGTGAAGAAATGATGCCCCCATAGATAGGCCCCCTAGCAGCTAGGCGGCGAGCAATAAGCGAGCCAAGGTTGTACCGAGTATCATTGTTGAGCGCAGCAGCAAGGAAGGCTAAATGATAGTTGGAGATATTACTAGTATTCTCCCTACCCAGAACGCTAGTCGCAAGATAATATGCAAAGTATCTAAGAGCAGGGAGTTGGATGTTTCTTATCTTTCCGCGCTGAGCTACGCGGTCATCATCATTGGTCACCCCTCAGTAGAGCTCTAGCAAATCAGCGGGTCGCCCTTGAATCTTCTTCATGGTCCCTGTCATGCTTACACCTACAATACTGCAAAATCTTTCCAATGACATGGTAAAGGGCAGATTATAATTTCTGAAAGAGACAGTTGACTGATAGGGCGTGTTAGTAAACACGAAGCTCTCAACAAAAGTCTTGGTGAGCATAGCGTATTTCTCACTCTCATCTTGCATGTATGAGGTCAAACCAGCCCTCTGAATCAGTAGTAAGAAATCATCAAGAATCCTGCAACTTGTAAGAAAGTAAAACAAGGAAAAGTAGATGGGCGAGCATCCCCATCATCTCCTTCATTACCAATACGAGGTGCAATGCGATCCTCGTTGTATGATGGCCTGAACTAAGAGGCTGATCTTGAGGTCCCTGACCTCCTAGGTGCATCCCTCTCAAATATTTCTCCAAAGGTACGGTTGTTCATGTTTGATATTATGAAATTTAAACATCTATTAAACAAGTGATTGCAAAGTGAATATATAATGAAGGGCGCTACTCATAGGGACTTGTATGAGGCCTGAACATGCATCAAAACTATATCTCTAAGCATCAAACAAGCTTACAAGCTCTCATAACCTGTCACCAATAGCAGCAAAATACTCAAGATATAAACCACTAAACACAAATCTACTTGGACAAGCGGAGGAGTCACATACCAGAGAACAAATGATCCAAATTTCAGCAGCAAAGATGGGATAAGCAAGGAGATCGAAAAAACGAGGGCAAGCACAGCAAGAACGCAATTTTGAGCATTGGACTAGTGTTTGCTTAGGAGAGAGAAGAAAGTGGCAAGTGAGAGAGTGAGTGGAGGGCTAGGGGTGGCCCACACCATAGGTAGGCGCGCCCCAGGGCTGGCTATGCCACCAGGTGGTGTGCCTGCCTGGTGGGTCCCCTGGTACCTTCCAGGCACTTCTCTGCCCCTTTTTTCACGTAAAAAATTAATATGAATTTTCTAGAATTTTTCGAGACACTTTATTTTTGAGCAATTTTCAGGCATAGATGAATGATTTTCTGACAGAAATATTTTTTTGGAATGATGCAATGACAAAATAAGGCTAGAACTACAGAAGTTCTAAGACACTCTAACATGCAAGCAACTAACAACAGAAAAGAAAACTAAACTAAAGCAAAAACTAAATGGATAGAATAGAAGTAAGAAGAGATAATCATGGTGAAAACATTGTTTTGTTCAATGAAATCCTTTTGTTAACAAGGTTGATCAGGTCTTGTTACCAAAACAATTTTATATGAAACAAAACTTTGTATTCCACTAATGATTATGTTACCTCAACCTTGATAGCAATGGTCCCAATCATAATAGTTTCAAATTTTTCTCTTGGTATGGGACAATATATCTCCTCAACTTGAATGCCCTCAACATGTTCAATTGAATTCAAACCATAAGTTCTATCAATTGTCTTGGGGAAATAGACATTATGTTCCTTTTCATTAACATTGAAGGTCACCTTTCCTTGATTATAATTAATAACAGCTCCTGCAGTATTAAGAAAAGGTCTCCCGAGAATAATAGACATATTATCATCTTCAGGCATTTCAAGCACAACAAAATCAGTTAATATCAAGCAATTATGAGCCACTTGAACAGGTACATCCTCACATATACCAACAGGAATAGTGGTAGATTTATCAGCCATTTGCAAAGATATATCAGTTGGTATCAGTTTTTCAAGTTGAAGTCTCTTGTAGAGAGAGAAAGGCATAACACTAACTCCAGCTCCCAAATCACACAAAGCAGTTCTAACATAACTATTTTTAATAGATAAAGGAATAGTTTGAATCCCTGGGTCTCCAATTTTCTTTGGAACCTTACCATTAAAGGAATAATTAGCAAGCAAAGTAGAAATTTCTTCATTAGGGATCTTCCTTTTATTCGAGACAATATCCTTCATATACTTTGAGTAAGGAGGCAGTTTAATAGCATCAGTCAAAGGGATTGGCAAGAACAAAGGTTTCATCCACTCACAAAACTTATTATAGTGTTCATCTTCCTTTGACTTGTGTTTCTTATCAGGGAAAGGCATATGTTTTTGGACCCAAGGCTCTCTTTCGCTACCATGTTTCTTGGCAACAAAATCTTCTTTAGTGTATTTAGTATTCTTAGTGTGCTTTTCAGGTTCTTCTTCAACTTTTTATTTATCAGGAACATCATTTTCTTCATTACCACTTTCAGTTTCAGCATCAGAGATAGATATACTATTAGGATCTTTAGCAGGTTCAGAGGGTTCTACAATAGTTTTATGTTTCTTTTTTCTTTTCTTACGAGTAGAACCACTATTTTCAGCTTGTTGAGAATCCTGCTTAATTCTTTTGGGATGCCCCTTAGGATATAGAGGATCCTGGGTAGTAGCACCACTTCTAGTTCTAATTTCATAAACATGTTTTTCTTTGGCAGCGTTAACTAGCAAGTCTTTTTGCACTTTAATAAGTTGATCTATTTGAGTTTGAACCATTTGAAAATGTTTAACAATCATTTTAACATCATTAGCGGTTATTTCCACAATATCTTTTAACTCAACAATAGTTCTAGTGTTTTCCATTAGATGATTTTGCACCCTTTTATTAAAATTATCTTGTTTAACAATGAAAATATCGAATTCTTCTAAGCATTGATCAGGAGGTTTAGAGTAAGGGATATCACCTTCATCAAAATGTTGGAGAGAGTGTACCTCAATAGTGTATGAATGGTGAATTGGCTTACATAATTCTTTTATAGGAGGTAAATTCTTGACATCTGCAGCTTTAATTCCCTTCTCCTTAAGACATTTCTTAGCTTCCTTCATCACTTCATCATTCAATTCAATAACTCCCCTCTTCTTAGATAATGGTATAGGCGTCGGTATAGCTGGTTCAAGTATAATTACTTCAGGTATAGCTGGTTCAGGAGGAGTCCAATCTTCATAATTCTTGCTTATTTTAGCCATTAATTCCTCAGCTTCTTTGGGAGTCCTATTCCTGAAAACACAATCAGCACAACTATCTAGGCATGTCCTAGATTCTTCAGTTAGTCCATTATAAATTATATCAAGAAGCTCATTCTTAGGTAATGGACTTCCAGCCTGTGCATGAATCAAAGCACAAAACCTTGCCCATGATTCAGGCAATATCTCTTTTTCTCCCTGTTTAAAATCAAAAAGCTCATGCAAAATAGCATGTCTAGCACTTGGAGGAAAATATTTCTGCAGGAAGGTACTAATCAAGCAATCAGGGCTATCAATAGATCCAAGAGGTAAATTACTAAACCAAGTTTTAGCTTCCCCTTTCAGTGAAAAAGGGGAAATCTTAGCAACAAAGTAAGTACGTATCTTAATATCATCAGAAAACAAGCCACTCGTGGTAGAAAGCTCAGTCATATGTGCTATCGCACTTTCATTCTTAGTCCCACAAAAAGGTTCTTTGTCAACAATAGCTATGTAAGATAGATCAGGAGAGAAATCATAATCTTTATGTTTAATGTTTATGGGAGAAGCAACAAACTTAGCAATAGGAGACAATTTGGGTCTAATAGTACGCCTCTCCAGGAGACTCTTAGCAGCGCTCCTATCATGGGTGTTTTTACATTCTTTAATAAACTCATCGATCGTCTCAACATAACCATCTTCAATATCATAACTCTCACTAGACTCAGGTGAACTAACAAGTGTAGTAGTGTCTTCATTAGGAGTTTCAGTATTTCCAGCTATAGTTCTAGCAATCGTAGCATCTAGGAAAGGACCTAATGAACCACTCTTATCAAGCACAGTAGAAGCAGCATCATAAGTATCAAAAGTTTCAGATTCAGCAGTAGTAGCAATGTGTGTAGCATGTGTATGAGGTGGTGTAACAAGCTTACTCATAACAAATTGTGAATCAAGAGCAACAGAGGTGTTTAGAGTCGTACCTCTTCTTGTAGTGGATGGTAAAATAGGAACCTTGCCATCACGAGACGTACCCATGATGGATGGATGGCAGCGAACAATAATGAATCCAAGTGAACTTGATAAATAAAGCTATGATCCTCGGCAACGGCGCCAGAAAATAGTCTTGATGACCCACAAGTACAGGGGGTGTATCGCAGTATTTTCGAGGGAAGTGAAACCCAATTTATTGATTCCACACAAGGGGAGCCAAAGAATATTTATAAGCCTTAACAACTGAGTTGTCAATTCAGCTGCACTGGAAACACTCTTGCTCATAGCAGTTTATTAGTAGCAATAGTTTTGTAGTAGGAATAGTAAAGTAGCATCAAAGGTAAAGTAAAGACAGTAGTAACAACAACAGTAAACAGTAGGATTTGAGTGCGGTGGGCATAGGGATGGATGGATTGGCGTTGCATAGACAAGACAATTCACATGGCAATCAGAACATAGGGCAATTGCAGATAAATAAGATAAAACATCCAAGTACTAGATAATACTAGGCATGTGTTCCATATATAGTCATACATGCTCGCAATGAGAATTTGCACAACATCTTTTGTCCTGCCAGCCCGTTTGTAGCGGGGCCTCAAGGGAACTACAGGCAATTAAGGTGCTCCTTTTAATAGAGCACCGGAGCAAAGCCTTAACACTCCGTGAACACATGTGATCCTCACATCAAAGCCATTGTTGGGTTCGCAGCATAAAAAACAAAAATTTCCTATGATGGGAACTATACGCCAAGATCTATCTACTAGATAAAGCAAAGGGTGGATATACATCCATAGAGAACTTACCCTCGAAGACAACAAAGCTTTGTTAACGAGATGGAACTCGTGTATGATGTAGTCGTACACTTGCCGATCTCAAGATCGTGATGAAGTCCTTCAGGTCCAGCAGTTCCAGCACCATCAAGTCCAACACCGCAAAGTAGCGGTGCATCCGTGATCACACACACGTTCGGTCCACCGAACAACCTCCGCCTCCTCGCTCCAGCGATGCAGCGAAAGAAACAACTCCTTTCCAGATAAAGCCACCGGGAACATGTATCTCGCTAATCTGAGACGATGGGCAATAACTAGAGGGGGAAGAGAACCTTCACGAGAAGGTGGTGCAAGAGGAGAGGAGGATGAGGTGCTCCTTATATAGAGTAGGGGCAGCCCAAGGGGGCATGGCACCGGCCATGGTGGGTGTCCCCACCTCTCCCTCATTCATGTGGGTGGAGCTCCCACTCACATAAACACACACCTCCACTCATGTCCACTCACATGCATTAAATTTCCACCAAATTTAATGCAAGCTCTCATTAAATAAAACTATTTTATTTATTTTATTCAGAATTTTGTTAATTACATTAATTAACAAATATTCACATAAAACCCCCTGCAACATTTCAATATCACATGCAGAACCAGTTTCAGCAATTTCACCCGAAACAATTCCGCTTTCCATCGAAATGATTCCAGCGCTTTGCAATTCATTTGTCTGAACCATATTTGCTCCAAATGGTGTTGGTGTCCCTTAAGTGTGTCTCCCTACGGTTCATTAATAATGCAGACATGACCGAGACCCCTCTCAGATCAATAATCAGAAGCAGGACCTGGAGATCCATACTGACTCCTACAGATTCTACGATGACTTCTATGATCGTGAGAACCTTTAATGCTAGTAACTAAATCCCCTTGTCTCGCGATATATTACATGTTCGAGATTCGATCATCGGTATCTCCATACCTAGTTTGATCTCGTTACCAACATGTACTATTTTCTCGTTCCCGTGATATAACATTCTAGTGATCACATCACTTGCTTGCAAGCTATTAATGTGATATCACCGAGAGGGCCCAGAGTATATCTATACATCATAAGGATTGACAAATTCCACTCTTGTCCCATGAGCCTCAACATAACACCTTCGGAGTATCTGAACCCACCTTTATAGTCACCCTTTTACGGTGTGACGTTTCATGTTATCAAGTTACTCTTCCGATGTTAGCAATTAACATGATCTCATGGTCTAAGGACTAAGATTACTTCGTATGATGTTATAGCAATATAAACATAATGACTTTGATCGTAATGCTATACTTCGGATGAATGTTCATCACATCATTCCACCAATGTTGTGACCTCATTATTAACAACATCCAATGTCCATGATCAGGAAACCTTGATCATCTTTTAATCAACAAGCTAGTTTATATGAGAGGCATTACTAGGAACTTTGTATTTTGTTTATTAAACACACATGTATTAACGTTTCCAATTAATACAATTATAGCATGCAAAATAAACATTTATCATAAACAAGGAATAAGATAATAACCACTTTATTATTGCCTCTCGGGCATATTCCCTTCAGTCTCCCACTTGCACTAGAGTCAATAATCTAGTTTGAAGAACTTTGCGTATTGAACACCTATGGCTTTCTGGTGTTTCATATACACGATTTCTAGTGGTTAACATAATCTCCGGATCTGACAGTTTTAGGTCCGTGTGTATTTGCATGTCTTTGCATCTCTACGCATCACTCATTCTCAAATGAGATGGCATTGTATAAATTTGGTCCTTTCGTTAGACCTTTAGTTCGTTCGGGTTAAAATATGTTGATATTATTGTCATACAATATATCTTCATAGTATTAGCCCACTTTGAACCACACCTAGTTTGATAACAAACTACTTAACACAAATGCCCACCTATGCTACTACTATAGCAGTCATATACTTAGCCTTTTGTTGTAGTATCTGTCACAATGTCTCAACTTTGGAACTCATCCAAATCCATAATGGAACATCCTTTCCATTATATTGTGCCACCCATAGTCTAAGTTGAGATAAATTTAATTTGTATCTTGTGACAAAACTAGTATCAATGTAACACTTTACAATGGACTACCTTTAATCTATTTGTCACGTATACATGATATATTCTTAGTTCTTCCAAAGATCATAAGAATATCTTTACTATCATCCAATCATCATCTTACGAATCATTCTGGTATGTGCTCATAACATTTAGAGCATAGGACATATATGGCTATATACATATCACGGTATAATCGATCAAAATATCCATGTGATTTTACTCACCAAGTGTTGAAACACTTGAATCTTGATACAATCCTTTCCATGCAGCAAAAACCTTTCTTGTTGTTTCCATATTGAACCCTTTCAATATTTCATATATGTACGTCTAGCATAACCATATTAGCGCCTCAATCTATCCATATAGACATTGATGCCAAATATTCTTGTTTTGCCCAAGTCTTTCATCGAAATCCTATTTTAATGAAATTCTTAACTTGTGTCAATAAAAGATACATCATTTCCAATCAACAATATGTACTTTGCATAATGTATTGGAAATTTGTCTCAGTGCTCCCACTTAATTTCTTGCAAATGCAAGCATCTTCATCATCTCCAATGAAATTAAACTCCTTTAACATTTTCATCATGGTGAAGATTCCAACTCCGCTATGCTTACTTCAACTATTGAAGTTTGCATGCCCTTTTAGCACCCTTCAAATTAACAAAACCCTTTGGACGGTGTCATGTACACGTCCTAGGTAACCATTCTATTAGAAGAACCTTGTTTTGTTTATTCAACTACCATATACCAAATTATATGTAGTGGTTGCTACAATAATCCGTCAAGACTAAATATCGCTATGAAATATCAAATCTTGTCATAGTCAACTTCTTGAACATTGTCGTAAACTTCTTTCCGACATGTCGACTATTTCATAGATGTTAACCATCCATGTCTATTTCTTTATAGATCCAAACACGACCGATAGGCTTCAGGCCTTTCCGGAGGGTCTTCCAAGTTCAGAAACTTGATTTCTCATGTATGGATACTATCACGGATTCTATGACTTCTAGTCATTTTATGGAGTCAGGGCCCATCATCGCTTGTTTGCATGCAGTCGGTTCATCATTCTCAAAACAATAACGACTTCTATTTCAAATCTTACTATTTGATTCTTGCCGACCCACATGGTTCAATAGGAACTCTAATCTCCAAGATCACACCCTTTGTAATCACGGGAGCCATGAGCATTGTGGCCACCACCGGGACACTTTCCGGCGCTGCACTACTTAGCACATATAGCTAAGGTTCAACAACCTTATCAAAGTTCTATTGTCCTCCCACTTAACTTTTCACGAAAAAATCCTTCTCAAGAAACTTGACGTTCCAAGCGACAAACTCTTTTGTCCTCGGTGTTATGGAGGAATTCCCAACAAATTCTTTGGGATAACCTACAAAGACGTGCTTATCCGACTTTGGTTGTAAACATTTTACTTTTGCATAGCATATCAAAATTTAAGAAAAAAAATTCGGGTTTTATCCCGAACCATAACTCATATGGTGTCATTTCAACGGATCACGATGGTGCTCTTTTCAGTGTAAAAGTGGTAGTCTCTAAAGCTTTAATCCTTAAAACATAATGGAAGTTTTATAAATGACACCTTTGATCTTACCATGTCAAACAAGGTTTGATTTGATCTCACAAACATACCATACTCATGAGGTTTATCGGGAAATGCAAATTCATGGAACAATTCCTGAAATCTTAGGTGTTTTGCTAAACCTATAACTCAAATATATTCCTTTATGATCAAATCATAAACTCTTTTATTTTCTTGTTATAATGATTTTTTCACTTCATCTTGAAAGTCTTTGAACAATTTTCAAATGTTTCATACTTCTTCCTTATTAAGTAAATATATAGATATGTTCACTCAAATTTCTGGAGAAAGCATATGAAGCAAAAAAGATCCATCGCATATGGCTACACATAATGGGCTATATACATCAACATGCATAATATCCAATAAGTTAGTCATCCATTCCTCTTTGTCCTATGGACGGAGTTTCAATTTATCTCGAGGAAAGTTTCACAAGCGTCAATTGATCAAAATCAAAAGACTCCAAAAATCCATCAACATGGAGTTTCTTCATGTTTACTTTCCAATATAATTCGAACAGCGGTGTCACTTCATAAGTGATCTTCCAATCATTTTTCTTACGACATTTTAGCAATAATATTTATGGATGTGATTTCTCCAACTAGACTTGTAAAAGTTCATCCATCCTTTATAGAATACGGTAATTATTTGAACAACCATTGTTCTCGTAATACCAAAAAAAAATAACAATTATTAAACCAAATCTTGAAGGCTAGATTTGATGACAACGAAAACGCAATAACACTTTATTTGTTTTCGATGAACATCATCACTTATTATCTTGCCAATTACTTAGGACGTTGCAGTTCATGAATTGTGTTGTTCTGTATGACACTTGACACCAACCAATTCCGTATGCAATACCGGTATCCAATACCTCAGAACCACATTGTTTAACTAGCAAGGCATACAACCATAACATGTATATCTTCTATATACCTAAGTTGGACATCTCCAACCATTTCTTTTCTGCCAAATATTCTGTAGATTCTCTTTCAACAATTCCTCTTCTTTTAAAAGAACTTATCAACATCAATAGTGGTGTCATTCACATGACACATAGTACAAAGTGTATATAGTCAAATACTAATACCTTTGGACTTGTACTTTGAAGTGGATCACCATCATCAAATGTTTGGTGTTCTTTCAAAAATCCATTCTTTAGTAATCTATTAGTGTAGTGAACATTTTACTAACATCTTCTATTCATCCTTATCATGACAACTTTCATGATCAAGCTACTATAGCCTATAAGGAAGAATCGCGAGTACAATGTTAGTTCCCAAAACCTTTTGGGGAGATCCAGATGCCTAGCATCTCCATCCTTCACAAATTCTCATACAATATGAGAACATGTATTTTGCTAAATTATACTCTATCATAATGCAACCAAAAACATTGTTTCAGATATCACAATATCTTCCACACATGATGGTTTCTAAAACAATTCTTTAGCTCCTAGATAATCTTGATATTAAAACAACTTTTGAATATCAATAATCATGGAGGCAAACATGATACTTTAGATACTAACATTGGAATTCTTACTCTTGATTTAATATTACTTATTAAACTTCATGGAGTAAATAGAGTTTGCTGAAAGTTTGCAATAGGACTTCTAAACTTTAAATTGACATTCAAAACAATATGATACCAGTTCGTAAAGTAAATATCCAGAATTCTATAGTTCTATTATCTCAATTAAAACTAAGCATAAGGTAGTGAATAGATGCCAATGACTACAACAAATTATGCAAATTCACTTCAATTTAGTTTATGACAAATTGAGTTCGACTAATCCAAATTAGAAATGAACTCCCACTCAAAAACGACATCCCTCGTGCCTTTTTGGTGATTACATGAACAAAATCCACTACACCAAGTCCGATCATCATGTGAGTCGGTGTTGCTTCAAACGCGAGCATCAATATGGGCATCACATCAACTATATGACTCATGCTTAACCTTTCGGTCCGTGTTCCGAGGCCATGTCTGTACATGCTAGGCTCGCCAAGTAAGAACCTTAGTATTCGCGTGTGTAAAACTGTCTTACACCCGTTGTATGAAAGCGCGGAGTCAAGTACACCCGATCATCACGTGATGTCTCGAAACACGATCCATAGAATGGTGCATACTCAAGGAAGAACACATTTTATCTTGGTATCTAAATGAGGGATCATCTTACAATGCTACTAAAAGCGCCAAACTAGCAATATAATATGCAAACATCTAACGTGTAAAGTGAGATGATATGATCCATGCATTTGATCTCTATCATTTGCATCGTGGTATGATCTCTATCATTCCTGTGTGTGTAAGGCCAAGGTCTATGGAACTTACACGTTAAGTGTGTTGTAAGAGTATCTACCATACATCTACTTACAACATTACCATATCAATACACTAGCCCAGCAACAATCTAAACTAGATGCCTCTAATTTATCCATTGCAAGTTTTACGTGGCTTAGGGCTTTCGGAGATAGAACCGGTCTTACCGACGAACATGGAACCACAACGAGGATAACCAAGTTATTAGCAACTCGTTGTAAATCAGATATTGACTATAGTAGGAGAGAAAGAAACCCGCCAATCACTTATGCAAAACTACTTGCATGTCAGTCGTGGAACCGGTCTCCTGTACGATGACATGTAAGGTTGGTCCAGGCCGCTTCATTCCACTATGCCACCAATATCCAAAATACATGAAAGAAGCAATAACATGATCATCATCGCCCACATAAAAACATATGTGTACTACCCGTGCAAAGCACCTACGCATAGATCAGGCTCTGATACCACTGTTGGTTTCGCAGCATAGAAAACAAAAATTTCCTACAATGGGAACTATACGCCAAGATATATCTACTAGATACAAGAAACGGGTGGATATACATCCATAGAGAACTTACCCTCGAAGACAACAAAGCTTTGTTAACGAGATGGAACTCGTGGATGATGTAGTCGTACACTTGCCGATCTCAAGATCGTGATGAAGTCCTTCAGGTCCAGCAGTTCCAGCACCATCAGGTCCAGCACCATCAAGTCCAGCACCGCAAAGTAGCAGTGCATCCGTGATCACACACACGTTTGGTCCACCCAACAACATCCGCCTCATCGCTCCAGCAATGCAGCGGAAGCAGCAACTCCTTTCCAGATAAAGGCACCGAGAACATGTATCTCGCTAATCCGAGACCATGGGGAATAACTAGAGGGAGAAGGGAAACTTCACGAGGAGGTGGTGCAAGAGGAGAGGAGGAGGAGGTGCTCCCTATATAGGGGAGGGGCAGCCCAAGGGGGACATGGCGCCGGCCATGGTGGGTGCCCCCACCTCTCCCTCATTCATGTGGGTGGAGCTCCCACTCACATAAACACACACCTCCACTCATGTCCACTCACATGCATTCAATTTCCACCAAATTTAATGCAAGCTCTCATTAAATAAAACTATTTTATTTATTTTATTCAGAATTTTGTTAATTACATTAATTAACAAACATTCACATAAAACCCCCTGCAACATTTCAATATCACATGCAGAACCAGTTTTAGCAATTTCACCCAAAATAATTCTGGTTTCCATCAAAATGATTCCAGCGCTTTCTTAAATCTTTATCTGAAACATATGTGCTCCAAATGGTGTCGGTATCCCTTAAGTGTGTCACCCTAAGGTTCGCGAATAATGTAGACATGATCGAGACCCCTCTCCGATCAATAATCAGTAGCGGGACCTGGAGATCCATACTGACTCCCACATATTCAACGATGACTCTTGTGATCGTGTGAACCTTTAACATTGTAACTAAATCCCTTTGTCTCGTGATATATTACATGTCCGATATTCGATCATCGGTATCCCAATACCTAGTTTGATCTCGTTACCGACATGCACTCTTTTCTTGTTCCCGTGATATATAACATTCTAGTGATCACATCATTTGCTTGCAAGCTATTAATGTGATATCACCGAGAGGGCCCAGAGTATATCTATCTGTCATAAGGATTGACAAATTCCACTCTTGATCCATGAGCCTCAACATAACACCTTCAGAGTATCTGAACCCAGCTTTATAGTTACCCTTTTACGGTGTGACGTTTGATGTTATCAAGTTACTCTTCCGATGGTAGAAATTAACATGATCTCATGGTCTAAGGAGTAAGATTACTTTGTATGATGTTATAGCAATATAAACATAATGACTTTGATCGTAATGCTATACTTCAGATGAATGTTCATCGCATCATTCCACCAATGTTGTAACCTCGTTATTAACAACATCCAATGTCCATGATCAGGAAACCTTGATCATCTTGTTAATCAACGAGCTAGTTTATATGAGAGGCATTACTAGGAACTTTGTATTTTGTTTATTCAACACACATGTATTAACATTTCCAATTAATATTATAGCATGCAAAATAAACATTTATCATAAACAAGGAATAAGATAATAACCACTTTATTATTGCCTCTCGGGCATATTCCCTTCAGCCATTCCCTCCGGTTATCCCGATTTCTGTCACTTCGGGGCCATTGGTTCCGGACAACAACGTGTGTATACAACTTGCAGGTAAGACCATAAACAATACTATCATAATGAATCAATAACATGTTCAGATCTGAAATCATGGCACTCGGGCCCTAGTGACAAGCATTAAGCATAACAAGTTGCAACAAAGTCAAAAAGCACTAATAGTAGATACTAGGCACCATACCCTCACAATCCGATGCCATTACATGAATGATCTCATCAAATCCCTACCATCCCCATAGCCCACAGCGGGGGATTACTCACTCTTTGATGGGGGAAACATGGATGGTCAATGGAGAAGCGATGGTGAAGATGATGGCGATGATCTCCTCCAATTCCCCGTCCCGGCAGGGTGCCGGAACGGAGTTTCTGGTGTTGTTTCGTGGAATCTGGTGGTGGCGGCGGAGCAGAACTCCTACTGGGAAAATGTCGACCCCCCTGAGTTTTTAGGTCTGAAGGCATCTTATAGGCAAAGAGGGAGACCGAGGGGGTGTCTGGGGCGGCCAGACCACCCCCTGGCGCGGCCAGGTGGTGTGGCCTGGGCCCAGCCCCACTCCGTCTCGTATTCTGGCTCCAGGAGTCTTCTGGTGAAATAGGGTTTTTGGCATATTTTCCAGGATTTTTCCTGATAGTTGATTTTCTGCACAAAAACTAAACACCAAGGTAATTCTGTTGAAAACAGCGTCAGTCCGTGTTAGTTGCATCCAAATCACACAAGTTTAGAGGAGAAACAATAGCAAAAGTGTTTGGGAAAGTAGATACGTTTTGGACGTGGAGGAGCCTGACTCGGAGAGGTCCTTGCCTACTCCAGATAGCACCAAGCGAACCTCTGGTAAGACCTCTTATTTAAGGGATTGGCCGGATGACGATGACTCCGATGCTGAGGTTATGGATGTACTTGATCTGGTGCCCATCTCTTATGCATTCTCTGTTACCTCCGAATCTTCAGATAACCCAGCCGGTCAGGTTCATGAGATCCCTCCTCTTTACATGGAGGAACTAGCTCCAGCCCCTGCCCAGAAGCATTCGGCTACCTCGGCTCCAGCTTCGGAAGCGCCTCTGCCCAACAAGAGGTAGAAGAAATTTGAGGTTAAGGGTGCAGGCAAGCCTGTGCCCAAGGCCACCGTCCGCAGAGCGCCCAGGCCCAAGGAACCTCCGACCTTGGCCGAGTAAGTCATTTTTCCTTCCTTGGCCTTCTCCAGGTTATGCTTTACTACGCAAATGTAGTACTTGTCTCTATTCCTCTTTGTAACTTCTTGCTCTTTGCTTAACTGGGGGCTCCAAGGGTAATCCCTCAAAGTGGCCCCAGTATCTCTTCTCCTATCCGGAGTACCTCTTCTCCCCCCTCCCCCCCCCCCCCCCCCGCAATGACGATGTTCGTCCGCTGAGCCCTATCCCAGAGGGTTCTACGACCACGCTAGATCTGAGCCCACCTCGTCATGAGGAGGGTGACATTGACGCGAGGGGTAGTGGAGCTGCCGGGGATACGGCTATGCCAGACGCTCCTAGTTCTCTGGCTCCGCTGCAATCTTCCGCATCTGAGGTGCCAGCTTCATCGGCACCGCCCCAGACAACTTCCTCTTCTTCTGTTCCAGTCTCTCCTATATCATTAGCAGCACTAGCACCACCAGTACCAGCAGCATCAGCAATACCAGAAGCACCAGTACCAGCACCAGCAACCCAGTACCAGCACCAGCAGCAATAGTACCAGCACCAGCAGTACTAGTACCAGCAGCACCAGCAGTACCAGCAACCGCACTAGCAGTACCAGTAACCGCACCAGAAGCAACGACAGCAGCACCAGCATCAGCAACGATAAAGCCAGCCAACAAAAAGAAATCGCAGGCTACCGTCTTCGGGTCAACTGTGTCTATTAAAGACATATTTCAGCCGGCCTCACAAGCTCACTCCGGAGTGGCAACCTCTGCTCTTCTGCAGGTTGCCGAGGCGGCCAAGGATTCATCTTCCAGCCCTTCTGCTGTCGGATCAGAGAGCAGCAAACAATTGACTTTGCATACAAGTCCAGCTGCTACTCAGTCCACGAGGCGGGAGGCCCATGCTAAGGGCTTGGTGACAAGCCATTCACTTAGCGGGGAGAGTTATAGTCTGGCGCTCATAGAGTATGTCAATAATTGGAATGATGCCGAATTTATAAATCCGCAGGATGATCTCCTGGAGAAGTTTGGTCCAACGAAGTTCAGCGCCTAGATGCACACCGCCACTAGGGCCATCTCTGTTGCTGACCGGATGATGGAGGTAAGCCCTTTTTTGCTATGCCTTTTATATGCAAACACTTAGAGATATATACACTAGTCCCCGAGCCTCCGGGGGAGTAATTCATTACTCGGTCGGATGCTCTTAGAGAATTAGCGCAATTTCTTAGTGTTTTCAAATATCCACACACCTAGAGCCGGGTTAAATCCCACTTGGCCCGGATCTTATTTACTTCAAATATCCACACACCTAGAGCTGGGTTAAGTTCCACTTGGCCCGGGTCTTGTAGACCTCAAATGTCCACACACCTAGAGCCGGGTTAAGTTCCACTTGGCAAAGATCTTGTAGACTTCAAATATCCACACACCTAGAGCCTGGTTAAGTTCCACTTGGCCCGGATTCTATAGACTTCGAATATCCACACACCTAGAGCCTGGTTAAGTTCCACTTGGCCCAGATTTTGTAGACTTCGAATATCCACACACCTAGAGCCGGGTTAAGTTCCACTTGGCCCAGATTTTGTAGACTTCGAATATCCACACACCTAGAGCCGGGTTAAGTTCCACTTGGCCCGTATTTTGTAGACTTCGAATATCCACACACCTAGAGCCGGGTTAAGTTCCACTTGGCCCGGATTCTATAGACTTTGAATATCCACACACCTAGAGCCGAGTTAAGTTCCACTTGGCCTGGATTTTGTAGACTTAAAATATCCACCACACCTAGAGCCGGGTTAAGTTTCACTTGACCCAGATTTTGTAGACTTCGAATATCCACACATCTAGAGCCGGGTTAAGTTCCACTTGGCCCGGATTTTGTAGACTTTGAATATCCACACACCTAGAGCCGGGTTAAGTTCCACTTGGCCCGGATCTTGTAGACTTCGAATTTCCACACACCTATTTCTGAACTAACATTGGCTTGTTTTAGATCACCACCAACCGCCGAACTGCTGAGTTCCAGCGCCTGCTGAACTCATACAAGGATCTTCGCGCCAGATACGTCAAGTTGTTGGTTGATCACCAAAAGAAGGGTAAATTCCTTTTCTTAAAACTTGTTTGTTTTTGTTCTCTCGAGTTATTTGCTATCCGTATTAACTCATTATCTGAATTATGCAGCCGACGCCGAGGCTAAAAATGTCATTATGCGCAAGAATTTGGCTAAGATCCAAAGGTAACTCATTCTTGTTCACTTAGCCCCTGTATACTTCTTCCTTGACTTGGCAGATATTTATACCTCGGCTTTGCCGGGTCAACCCATGATTGTAGTTACACTTCACGATAGCGTGCCCATCCCTGACATGATGCTTCACTTTCTCGAACAAATAGGGAAGCACCAGGCCGAGCTGAAGATATAAGGATAATGAAATTGCTCAACTGCGCCTCAAGGATACTGAGATTACTCGGCTCAACACCGAAATCCAGAAGCTCAAGGATCTCCACAAATCAGAGCTGGACAAGGCCGATCAGGAGTTCTCCGAGGAGAAAGAACGCCTGAAGACTCAAGTTGACAAGGATAATGACTTGCTTAAGGAAGCCGACATCAAACTTAAGTCGGTGACCACTGAGTATGAGTAGCTCCAGTCGAGGAAAGCCAACGAATATAACAAGCTTACTCGGATTGTCAGTCAGATTTCACGTGAGTTCTTTTCCCTTTTTCAACTTTTGTCTCTCCGGGTCAAGTGTCCTAGCTCACAAACATTTTTCGTTTTTCTTATAGGCAAGTTCCCAGAGAGTGATCCCCTTGCTTCTGCTGCTGTAGCCAAGTCCCGCACGCAGGGAGGTAGCCCAGTCGACCCTACCGTCGAGTCAGTTTCTCATGACACAGAGGAGTTGTTGGTGAGCCTCGCTGCCCGCACTACTAGGAAAAGGCTTATTAGTGGCACACGTATTTGACATATCTTTGGCGCATATCAGATGCGCCACTGTTACCTCACCACTAATAACTCTTTCCTATGGCGCATATTGATATGCGCCACAGAAATCTCAAACTTTTGTGGTGCATATGGCCAATATATGCCACAGATTTGTTTTTCTAATTTCAAAAAAAGGGCGGGTCGGATATCAACTATATGTGGCGCATATTGCAATATGCGCCACAGAATGTTTTTTCGAATTAAAAAAAGCGGCCAGATCTGGCTAGAGGTGGGTGGATCACCGAAGGTGGATCAGAGGTGATGGCCAGAGGAGAAGGAGGCCGTTAGAGGTGCTCAGAGTAGTAGTAGGAGGAGGCCGCCAGAGGTGGAGGAAGGGCTCACCGGAGATGGTCGGAGGAGGCCGCTGGAGGTGGTGATGGAGGAGGAGGATGAGGAGGTCACCGGAGGCGGAGGCCGACATCGCCGGTGGTGTTGGAGGTCGCCGGAGGAGGAGGTCACCGAGGTGAAGGAGGTCACCGAGGTAGAGTAGGAGGCCATGGCCGGAGGTGGAGGTGGAGATCACCGGAGAGTGGAGGAGAAGGGAGAAGTATGGAGGGGAGTGATACGTCCATTTTGCATCACTATTTTATGTCTTAATTCACTATTATTCATTGATATATTTCGTATTGAGGGGTGATACTTATGTTATTTCATCTGTTTTTGCATGGTTGATGACTTTTGGAGCATGGACCGCTGCATTCAGGATTCTGATGGAAAAGGTGCTGTTTGGAGGCAAAATTCGCAAAGATTAGAAAATATGGGAAAATATACGGAAAATCCTATTTTTCCAGAAGACTAAGGATGCCAGAAGATGGAGTGGAGATGGGCCACAGGGGGCCCACACCACCCCATGGCGCGGGCAGGCCTAGGCCGCGCCTAGAGGTGGTGTGGCCACCCTGGCCCACTCCAGCCTCTCCCCTCTAGCGTATATCATCCTCCCGAAACCCTAAGACTCGAAGAGCGACCACAGAAAGATTCCGCCGCCTCTGCGGGGCGGAAAACACCGAGAGAGAAAGATCTCTCCGGCAGACAGATTTCTGTCGGGGGAATTCCTTCCCGGAGAGGGGAGATCATCGCCATCAACACCACCATCAAGCTGGACTTCATCGGGATCATCATCATCACCACCATCGTCACCATCACCACCCTCATCACCATCTCCATATTGCTATAACAATTGCATTGAATCTTGCATAGTTCATAGGGGAAACTTGCCCGGTGTTGATTACTCTTTGTAGTTGATGCTATTGAGTGAACCATTGAATTATTATTTATGTTCAGATTGTTGTACATCATTATTCCATCTCTGATCATGATCCATATGATGTCTTGTGAGTAGTTCGTTTTGTTCTTGAGGACATGGGAGAAGTCTTGTTGTTGGTAGTGGAGTTGCATTGAGAAAGATTCAATAGATTGTTATTTAAGTTGTGGTGTACTTCTTCTAGTGGTCTCATGTGAACATCGACTACATGACACTTCACCTATATGGTCCTAGGGGAGTGCATTGTGTATTTGGCTACTAATCGTAGGGGTTGCCGGAGTGACAGAAACCTGAACCCCCGTTAGGAAACCATTGCACAAGGGACGTAAGGGTCTTAGAGTTTAAAGTTGTGGTTAGGTTTCTACCTTAATTACTTTCTTGTACTTACGGATGTTTTCAATGGATATAATCACAAGTATGTATTAGTCTTGGATGGGGCGGTACATTAGCACAGGTTCACCCACACAACACTTAGCAAGCTAGAGAAGATTAATCGACTATATGAAGCGAAAACACTTGACAGTCTTCCCATGTGTCCTCGAGAACGTTTGGTCTTCTTAAGTAATACAACCGGCTTGTCCTTTGCTGCATAAAGGATTGGGCCACTTGCTGCATTTATTCCTACTGTCTTTCATTTACTCGTACTTTGTTTACTTGCTTTATCAAAAACCCCTAAAAATCCGTTTGCTAAGTATTTGCAGAGAATTCCTGATCCATACAACTAGCCAGCACCTTCTGCTCCTCGTTGGGTTCGACACTTACTTATCGAAAATACTGCGATACACCCCCTATACTTGTGGGTCATCAAGACTATTTTCTGGCGCCGTTGCCGGGGAGTGAAGCGCTATTGGAGAGTGGAACTGGTAAAGGAAACTTCTACTATGAGTATTGTTTACTTCTGTTAGTTGCTTTATTTTTGTTATGGATAATTCGCTGAGTTTCTTATTTGGTAATGCTACTACCACTGCTAAGGTAGTAGATAAGCCACCACCTGCTGAGAATGATGTTTTTAAAATACCTACAAGAATTATTGATCGTGTTATGGATAACTACTATGTTGGGGATGGAACTGTCCATCCCGGTGATCATTTACTCTTTATACACGAATTATGCGGGTTGTTCAAGTGTGCAGGTATTACTACAGATCAAGTTAAGAAGAAGTTATTCTCATTGTCACTGAAAGGAAGAGCTGAAGAATGGTATAAGCTGCTGAAGAATGGTCAAGCTCTGGAATGGGAGGAAATAGTGCCTCTCTTTTATTCAAAGTTTTATCCTCCTAGTGAGATTCATAAAGATCGGAATCAAATATACAACTTTTGGCCTCTTGATGGAGAGATTACAGTTCAAGCTTGGGGGACATTGAAGTTACTAATGCTCAAATGTCCCATTCATGAGCTCCCCAACAATATTATTATCAATAACTTTTATGCAAGGCTCCCACTACATGATAAAGATTTATTGGATGCTTCTTGTGCTGGATCATTCACTCGTATGGAAGAAGAAGCTAAATGGGACCTTATAGATCGTATTCAAGACAATGCTGAAGCTTGGGAGAATGACAAAGGTAGAAAGTCAGGTATAAATTATGATTATGAATGCATTGAATCTTTTATGGGAACTGATGACTTTCAAAATATTAAAAATGCTTATGGTCTAGACTCTCAAGCTATTGCTTCTTATTTTAAGGCTTTTGCTGCCTACATTGAAGTGCCTAAAAAGAAGTGGAATAAGTATCATGAACCTTATAAAGATGTTGCTAAGAGTGTTCCTGCAAGAAAAACTGAAGTTTATACTGTTAATCATGTCTTACCCAAACCTTACATTGAGAAAATGCCTTTCCCAGTTAAGATAAAGGAACATTCTATGATAGCTAGTATGGTTAATGAAAGTATGAATAAGGCTGTTGAACCTCATAAACAAATGGTTGATGAACCTATTGTAGCAAATGTGAAAGACTTTGTTGCTAAATACGAAAAAGAGGGACACACTATCCTTTGTAAGGATACCTCTAATATTGTTTCACAAAGTAGTGTTATGAGAGCTAGTATTTCCGTGTTTTCTGTTAGAATAAGTGATCATTGCTATGATAGTCCTTGTGATAGCTATATTGTTAAGTTTATGCATGATACTGAAAGTTACTATGAGAGAGGGAAAAGTGTCCGTATGCATCTCAATAATATCAAGTTTCCCCGTTTTATGCTGAAAGTCTTTATGTTGCCCTTCTTTTGCCTTCTTATGCAAGTTGCCTTTGGTTTCAATAACTTGTTTGTTTTCAAAATCCCCTTGCATAGGAAGTGGGTTAGACTTAAATGTGTGTGTGTTTTTGCTTCTTAATGCTCTCTTTCACTTCAATTCATATCCCTATGAGAGCTTCTTTGAAATTATCATGCCCATCTTAATGGCTATAAAGAAAGAGCTTTATGGGAGACAACCCAATTTGTTTTTGCTTTTAGTTTTCTTTGTTTCTTTGAGTCTTGGAAGTTATTACTTCGGTAATAACCGTTCTTTATCCGTTTTGTTTGGTTTTTGTGTCAAGATCAACCTCTAATGAGAGAGAAGTAATATTTGGGGAAGTTGCTGTCCCGAAACAGATTTTTGTGCTTCACCGTAAAAATTCGCGAGAGATCTCTGTATGTCGGATTGAGCTGTTTTTTTTGTGCTTCTAACCCAGGTTGTTATTCAACTTCCGTTAGTTTTGCACTTTTTGATTTGAGAAACAAAAGATTTTCGAAAAAAAATGATCTTTACCTGTTGGTCTGTTTTGACAGATTTTGCCAATCTTGCATTTACTTCTTTATTCGATTTCCTTTTTGAATTCTTTTTGGGTTTTCGGAAGGAGTTGCTACAGTAGCTTTTGTTTTGATGGTTTTCAGTTGAAGTGGACTCAAAAGGTTTTATCACTTTACTTATACTAATGTTGCTAATGAGAACTGTGTGAAGTTTTGTGTGAAAGAAATTTCCAGGAAGCGGAGATAATGGTGCAATAAGAAAGAGAAGGGTTTTATGACTCAAGTAATAAGTATATGAAGATGAAGATATTGATGATTCAAGTTATAACTCCGGAGAAATTCATCGAGGACCAATTTCAGAGACCTGCAGAGTCTGTTTTCAAATAGGTAACAGTTCTAGTAAGAAAAGTTCCGCGAAAATACAATACAACTATATTTTTGCAGTTTTCAATCAATAAGGAAAGCTACGAAGCGAAAAAGGGACGGAAATGGAGCCAGGGTGGCTCACACCACCCTATGGCGTGGGCCCTCCCCTGGCCGCGCCACCAGGTGCTGAGGCCACCCCAGACTCCGTCTCCGACTCGTTTTCTCCCAGTACCTTCCTTTCGATATGAAACTTCGTAATATATAACCCCCCGGATCCCCCGAGGTCCGTATATCGTGTTTTTCGTCATGTTTTTGTTTCGATCTGTTTCTGTCAGGACATACTCTTTGAAGCCTAGAAGCACAATGGTGTCCGCCAAGGATAAAGGGAAGGAGCCTATGGAGGAAGACCCCCAAGACCCCAAGCAGGGGCTGGTACGTTTTGTTACTTTCCCTGCATCAACGGAAGCCCTACGAGTCACTAAGGAGTTCTGCGATAAGTACCGAGACTTGTAGAGGAAGGTGGACATGCTTCAATGGGAGAATAATAGGCTTCGCAATATGCTAGAAGATTACCTCACGTCAACTAAGAAGATATTACCACCACCACCTAAGGAGTAATTCGTCATCAGCTTTGGCATCCCCTTGGTTTGTTCCAAGCTTGGGGGAGTGCCGCGGTATCACATCACTATCTTCTATCTTTTTACCTTATTAGTAGAGTCATATCATGAATAGAGGAGTTATTATGTAGGATGGTTTGCATTATGGAAGTGTCCCCTCTCTCGTTAGATATGTATCCCTTGGTGTGAGTTGTCGTTATGGGTTATTAATGAGAAGTTCTATCATTCACTCTTTTGCATAGCTTATTTTAGTTTTCAATTCGTGGTTATATGATTGATCTTGTTGTTAGTATTGGTATCACTTTGGGATCATTGAGTTAATTTAGTTGGTTTTGGCAAACCTGGCTCGGTCAGTAGCAACACTATTTTTGAGAGTTGAATGAAAAAGATAGAAGTACTCCTAAAGAAAAAATAATTTCATCATCTTTCTTTCTTGATTTGCTCATAAGTCTAGTATTCTCTAGTTAAGATCTTTTGTGCTTCCAAGGAAGATTGCATGTTTGTCTTTATCACTTGTATGTTTGGTTGTTTCCTTCAACTCTTATACTTGCTGCCCAGCCTTGCTAGCCAAAAACCTGTACCGATAGGGTATTCTTCTCGTGCATCCACCTCCTTTAAACCAAAACCCTTGCCATTTGTGTCCACCATACCTACCTAGTAGCATTACTGCTATTCCAAGTAAATTCTTGTTTTATCTACCTTCCAAATTAAACTTGTTATGTGAAAATTATGATTAAAGCTCTCACGAACTTGATGGTACGCTTTACTTTCTTGCATTTAATAAACTTGAACCATTGTGCTCACCTATGTTGCGTATATGCTTGCGCTTTGTAAGTTGTGAATTAGCAGAACCATGCTGTCATGGGGAACGCTTTTAACATTGCACTAGTACTTTGTACCAAGTTGATATCATGCTCTTTTGTCTATGGATGTTGTCGGTGTGAAATGAAAGGGGAGCTTGTAACTCCATGGAGTTATGCATATGTGTTAGAGAAACGC
The DNA here is from genome assembly GCA_916181665.1 of Avena sativa. Classification (NCBI taxonomy): domain Eukaryota; kingdom Viridiplantae; phylum Streptophyta; class Magnoliopsida; order Poales; family Poaceae; genus Avena; species Avena sativa. The sequence continues at coordinate 484,773,811 of OV702297.1, read as the reverse complement.
CTGGGCCCCTGGTCTAATCCATGCTGACATGGTGGAAACCTGCAGCGTACCATAACGAGTATCTATGAAGCATTCTTCTTATAAAAAAAGAGATAGAGATTGAGAAAAAGAGAAAAAAAGAGATATTGTGAAAAGAGGAAAGAGAGAAAAAAGCACCATATTCCCATGGTAAATAAGAAGATTGCTGAGATACTTGTTGTCTGCTTGCCTTGTCATTTTGATATGGGGATTCTTCCGTATCATCGGGCAAGGGGTACCCCGTTGGCGGTTCTCTATGATACACATATGCTTACGATGACAAGAACTTACCGGTGACTAAACTTGAGTAGCATGAGGAGCGGCCCTCGTATTCAAGGGACATGAGATTCTCAACTTACAACTTGTCAATGCATATCCTCATTTTTATCACTTTAACCTTAATCACATAAAGATGCCTATGATAGGGGCAATGAGAGCTGAAAGCTAGTAAGTATCATAATTTTTGGGAGCTCTTTATGAGACTTGTAATCCCTGCTTCCCTCTTTGAAGGGCCTTTCTTTTACTTTGTAGTTGAGTCAGTAAACCTATTCCCTTTTATCTCAGCAAGTATTTTGAGTTGTTGTGTTTGATTCATTCATATGATGATTTATTCAATCATGTTTCTTATGTTCCTTGTTTTGCACATTGCTCTTATCTTGATGTTTACTACTTTGAAAGCTATCATTGAAAAGCCAGCTATTTGCGAACTCGAGCAAATTATCAACTATTCTTCGACCAAGAGCTAAGTTTGCCATTACCAATTATGATTCACTTTATGTATCTTTATTGTGTTTCCTTTATTCATTGCAAGTTGAGTTGTATAATAGTGAGTTGTCTTCTATTTTGATCTATGTATTTGATGAATGTGATACTTCTTGTCCGTATGCTTTTATCGACTCTTCACTCCCTAAACCTGAGGCCATGTTTATTGAGCTCAGTTTCGCTTGGGGACAAGCGAAGTCTAAGCTTGGGGGGAGTTGATACGTCCATTTTGCATCACTATTCTATGTCTTAATTCACTATTATTCATTGATATATTTCATATTGACGGGTGATACTTTTGCTATTTCATCTGTTTTTGCATGGTTGATGACTTTTGGAGCATGGACCGTTGCAGTCAGGATTCTGATGGAAAAGGTGCTGTTTGGAGGCAAAATTCGCGAAGATCGGAAAATCCGGGAAAATATACGGAAAATCCTATTTTTCTAGAAGACTAAGGATGCCAGAAGATGGAGTGGAGATGGGCCACAGGGGGCCCACACCACCCCATGGCGCGGGCAGGCCTAGGCCGCGCCTGGAGGTGGTGTGGCCACCCTGGCCCACTCCAGCCTCTCCCCTCTGGCGTATATCATCCTCTCGAAACCCTAAGACTCGAAGAGCGACCACAGAAATATTCTGCCGCCTCTGCGGGGCAGAAAACACCGAGAGAGAAAGATCTCTCCGGCAGACAGATTTCTGCCGGGGGAATTCCTTCCCGGAGAGGGGAGATCGTCGCCATCAACACCACCATCAAGCTGGACTTCATAGGGATCATCATCATCATCATCACCACCATCAGCACCATCAGCACCCTCATCACCATCTCCATATTGCTATAACAATTGCGTTGAATCTTGCATAGTTCATAGGGGAAACTTGCCCGGTGTTGATTACTCTTTGTAGTTGATGCTATTAAGTAAATCATTGAATTATTGTTTATGTTCAGATTGTTGTACATCATTATTCCATCTCTGATCATGATCCATATGATGTCTTATGAGTAGTTATGTTTGTTCTTGAGGACATGGGAGAAGTCTTGTTGTTAGTAGTGGAGTTGCGTTGAGAAAGATTCAATAGATTGTTATTTAAGTTGTGGTGTACTTCTTCTAGTGGTGTCATGTGAACGTCGACTACATGATACTTCACCTATATGGTCTTAGGGGAATGCATTGTGTATTTGGCTACTAATCGTAGGGGTTGCCGAAGTGACAGAAACCTGAACCCCCGTTAGGAAACCATTGCACAAGGGATGTAAGGGTCTTAGAGTTTAAGGCTGTGGTTAGGTTTCTACCTTAATTACTTTCTTGTACTTACGGATGTTTGCAAGGGGTATAATCACAAGTATGTATTAGTCTTGGATGGGGCGGTACATTAGCATAGGTTCACCCACACAACACTTAGCAATCTAGAGAAGATTAATCGACTATATGAAGCGAAAGCACTTGACAGTCTTCCCATGTGTCCTCGAGAACGTTTGGTCATCTTAAGTAATACAACCGGCTTGTCCTTTGCTGCATAAAGGATTGGGCCACTTGCTGCATTTATTCCTACTGTCTTTTATTTACTCGTACTTTGTTTACTTGCTTTATCAAAAAACCCTAAAAATCCATTTGCTAAGTATTTGCAGAGAATTCCTGATCCATACCACTAGCCAGTACCTTCTGCTCCTCGTTGGGTTCGACACTCTTACTTATCGAAAATACTGCGATACACCCCCTATACTTGTGGGTCATCAGGGAGGAGTAGTAGAGGGGAGAATAAGGAGAAAAGAGGGGGAGAAGAAGTGGAGGAATATAAGGAGAAGGGGCTCCGACGGGATTCAAATTTCAAATCCCGCCCAAGACTTCTGTGGCGCATATGGAAGAAATGCGCCACAGAATTTTCTCCCCTTTTTATTTTTTTGCAGGAATTTTTTTCTTTCTGCCATAACTTTTTACTCTTTTCGAATTTGACGCAATCTGTAAAATCTTCAACGGCTTTCAGTAGTTGAAATCAAGTAGGAAATTTTCAGACGATCATTTTGATATATTAAACTTTTTTCCGACATCGTATGCAAAAGTTAGGGCCGTTTTACCGTTCCATGACCTTTTTTTTGCAAATTACATTGAAATTCATGTTTTTCAATTTTGTATACAACTATACCCTAATCTAACTACAACTCAAAGGAATTATTTTTTTGAAGTTTTTATCATTTCCATTTATTTTTTACAAAACTGAAAAGGCGATCCACGGGAGGGGGGATCTGTTTTCCAGACATATGCGCCACAGAGTAATCACTTTCTGTGGCGCATATAGACATATGCGCCACAGAATTGTCTCCCCCCATTTTTGGTTCAAGGTCCCATCAACTTTCTGTGGCGCATATGTCTATATGCGCCATAGAATCATCACTTTCTGTGGCGCATATTGGTTCCCTGCGCCATTGAATTGCAAAATTTCAGTGGCGTTTTTTCTATATGCGCCACTGATATTTTTCTATGGCGCATGGTTTTGTATATGCACCACAGAATAGCTTGTCTATCTATAGCTATTTTCCTAGTAGTGTTGTGTTGAATTGATGAAGAACTATGGCGCTGATATCATGCCAGCAGCAGTTCAGATGTTCAACACTCTTTGGCCTACTGAAACCCCTCCCAAAGGAAGCACTGCTTTTATATCCAAGCTGATGGAGTGTGAGCAGCTGAACTTGTGGCGAGAATCTGCTGCACGAGCCGGAGTTGATACGGCACTTCACTTTGTTCTTTCATGGTATGAAGAGCTGGACCTGAATTTGCTTGATCGTCTCCGCACCAGATCAGAGTGGTCAAATGATCCGGAGTGCATCGCGAGACGCAAGGCCTGTGCCAAAAAGCTTATCCAATATGCCTTCTGCCATAGTTGGAATGAGGGTTCGAGCTATCTCGACGCAGTTGATGACGCTTATGTTTTGGATGGTGAAGAGGGCGAAGAAAATGAAGAAGAAGCCTCTGAATTGGGTGACGACACTGAAGATCCGGAGGATGAGGAGGGTGGCCCCGAAGACGAGGTAGGGACTAGTGTCCCTCCTACTAACGCTGAAGTACCTCCTCCCTCAACCAATGATCCGGCTCCAACTGCTGCTCTATGAGCAATTAAACACTTAACGATATTCATCAAATCCCCGGTATGCCGGGTGTAGTTGTATCTATGCATAATAGTTTGTTTTCCTACAACTGGTTATGTTTTGCTACTAAGTTTTTAAATTCCGGATTAACTTGGGTGAAGTTCCTGATACGTTGCTAACGTATCTATAATTTTTGATGTTCCATGCTTGTTTTATATCTACTTTCTTATGTTTTGTCCACACTTTGGAGTATTTTTATACACTTTCTTGGACTAACCTATTAACAAGATGCCACAGTGCCAACTGCCTGTTTTCAGCTGTTTTTAGAAAGTCAGAAAATGAATATTCTCGGAATTGGATGGGACAAAAGCCAAAATCAATATTTCACCGAGGGGGACACGGAGCCAGAAGACGAGACGGAGAGGGGCCTAGGCTGGCCACACCACCTGGCCGCACGGCCAGGCCTAGCCCATGCGATGGGGTGGTGTGGACGCCCAGGGCACCCCCCTCAGCCTCCCCTTTCGCCTATAAGATGCCTCTGACACAGAAACCCTAAGTACCCGATCAAAATTCCACGAAAGAGTCTGTAGCCACCGCACCCTCCATTCCTAGATCGGGAGAGATCCGATGCTCTTCCCGGCACCCTACCTGAGGGGAGAATTCACCCTTGAGGACTTCTTCATCACCATGCAAGCCTCTGGTGTGATGCGTGAGTAGTTCATCCCTGGACTACGGGACTATGTGATGCGTGAGTAGTTCATCCCTGGACTACGGGTCCTTTGTGCTACCATGTTTAGATCTTGTGATCTCCGTTCATGATCAAGATCATCTATTTGTAATCCTACATGTTGTGTTTGCGGGGATCCGATGGATATTGAGATGCTATTTCAGATTGATTATTGGTTCTATCATGTCTTTGTTATTTGTGATCTTGCACGATCTCCGTTGTTAGTAGCTATCTTGGCCGAGTAGATGCTAGCAACACCAAGAGGGATGATTTATGCTGATAAGTAGGTTCATGCCTCTAGGAATCTGGGGAAGTGACAGAAATCTCTAAGGTACTAGATGTGATGTTGCTACTAGGGAGGAAACAGCAATCCTTTGTTCATAGAACAATTGTATTGTTTACTTTACATGCAATGCTTAATGCAATTATCTGTTGCTTGCAACTTAATACTGGAGGGGGTTTGGATGATAACTTGAAGGTGGATTATTAGTCATAGATGCAGTTGATTACGATCTATGTATAATGTTGTAATGCCCAATCAAATCTCATAGGAGTCAAGATGATTAGTATATGCATGTATGCTTTCTCGATGTTTGTCAATTTCCCCGCTGTAATTTGTTCACCCAACATGTCATCTATCTTAAGGAGAATCACCACTAGTGAACTATGGACCCCGGTCCTTTTTTACATCAATCTACAACTATTTACTATTTTATGTTTACTTTCTGCAAGCAATTACTATCTTCAACATAATACGTTTAATCCTTTGGCTTCAGCAAAACCGGTGAGATTGACAACCTCAGTGTAAGTTGGGGGTAAAGTTCCGTGGTTGTGTTTTGCAGGATTCCAAGTTGGAAACAACACCTTGGAGGTGTTTCCTTGCTCATACTAGTTTGATAGCCTTGGTTTCATAACTAAGGGAAAACTTGATGATGTGCTCATCATACCTTCCTCTTGGGGTTCCCCAACAAGCTCGATATATTTTGGGCCATCAGTCCCCAAGTTTCCTTTTCTTGTTCCCCCAATTTTATGACTCGGCTCACGTCTACCTTGATTCGGTTTTTGACTTACGAGTCCGAGGTTCAAAAAATTGACTCAACAATACTTGAAACTTCGAGATTAGCTTAAAATAATCCGACGTAGGATAGATAAAGTAGATACAGGGGTGAGTCCGAATAACAAACGTCGCCTCGATTACATTCCTTTCCTTAGTAATTTTTCATTATCTTTGCAATTCCAAACTTGTTCTCTTGCTTGCCATGAAGCCAATTCTTGTTGGATAGCATCAAAGTCGAAGAGTTGGGTTTTTGGTGCTTACACACTACTAATCCGGCTAAGGCGCAAGTAATTTCAAGCCAGCCGACATATAAAAAGTAAATATAGAAAAGACAATTATTAAGGCAGTCCTCGAGTTTCTGCCCGGGGAGCCGAAGTTTCATTGACATGCTCATTGCCGACATACATACCGACATATGAGTAACTCGGATACATTCACCTCTTTGCTAGGTGTAAAATCGACGAAGTAGAGCTACATTCCACGGACGCATAGTTTCCTCGTCGGACCTATCCGCCTTGTTCTTTCATGTGGCTGTGCATCGATAAGATAGTAGGAATTATTGTGTAAAGCTTTGGTTACAATGAAAGTTCCTTCCCATGGAGGGGATAACTTATGCATGCCAGCAATGTGCTGCACCAGCCGAAGTACGAGATCACCTTCCCGGAAAACCCGGGGGTTTACTTTTCTGCTATGGTAGCGTCGGAAATTTTGCTGATATATGGCGGATCTAGACAAGGCCAGTTCTCTCGCTTCTTCTAGCAGATCAACATCATTTTGCCGGGCTGCACGCACTTCGGCTTCTGTGTATTGGGTGACCCTTGGTGAAACATGCTCTATGTCAGCTGGTAATATAGCTTTTGCCCCATATACCAGCAAAAATGGCGTATATCCCGTTGATCGATTCGGAGTAGTTCTCAAACTCCACAATACCGCTGGTAGTTCTTCTATCCAGCACCCCGCTGATCTTTGCAGCAGCTCAATGAGCCGGGGGTTTTATCCTAGACAAAACCAGTCTGTTGGATCTTTCCACTTGCCCGTTCGATGCGGGGTGGTCTACTTAGCCAATGTCTAGCCGGATCTTCTATTCCCGCCAGAATCTTGCAAATGCCCCTTCAGCAAAATTTGTTCCATTATCAGTTATGATACTATGGGGATAGCCATATCTCAAGATTATATTCTTGAGGAACGTCACTGTTGTTGCCCCATCACATTTCCTGATTGGCTTCACTTCAATCCATTTGGTAAACTTGTCCACCATAACCAGGATATGGGTTATACCTCCCTTGGCTGGCTTAAATGGTCCTACCATGTCTAGGTACCACACAACAAATGGCCAAGTAATTCATATGGTCTTGAGTTCCAACATTGGCACATGGGTCTTGGTGGCATACCTTTGACAGCCATTGCATTTTCTCACAAGATCCTCTTCCTGCTCCAAGGCACTTGGCCAATAAAATCCATGTCGAAACACATTTGCCACTAATGCCCTTGAAGATGCATGATGACCACATTCTCCTTGATGGATATCTCGGAGTATGGCAAGCCCTTCTTCTGGGTCTACACATCATTGCAAAACACTTGTGACACTCCTTTTGTATAACTCGGTGTTGATTATGGTATATGCCTTGGCTCTTCTCTGAATTTTCCTTGAGTGTATCTCATCGTCCAACAAAGTCCCCTCTTTTAGAAAATCAAATGTTCTTTAGCCCAGCCAGGTATACGCCGGACAGGAAAGATTTCTTCATCAATTTCCATCGCATCCACCGACATAACTCTAGCTGGATCTAGCTGAACAATCCCTGGGTTTTGTGAGGTAGTCCCTTGGTTTGCCGAAGTAGTCCGCGGGTTTACTGAGGTGCTTCCCCAGTCTATTTCCATAGGTGTAGCCTCTGATCCGAAAATTGCCAGGACATAAATTGAGTCGGATTCCGGTGATGGTGTAATTGATGGTTTTCTTAGGTGCTCCAAAGCAACATTTGGCGGGATTGGCTGTCGGGATGACCCCAACTTGGAAAATACATCGGCTGCTTCATTTTCAATCTGAGGTACGTGATGTAATTCACATCCCTTGAAGAACCCACTTATTTTTTGAACATGGAATCTGTAAAGGGCCATGTTGGCATCCAGGGCCTCCCAATTGCCAAATACTTGCTGCACCACCAAATCCAAGTCTCCAAAGCATTGTATCCGATGTATTCCTACTTCCTTTGCTACTTTAAGCACATGCATAAGTGCTTCGTATTCTGCAATGTTGTTTGACACGCTGAAGTGAATTTGTAGGACATATTTCAACTGATCTTTCTTGGGCGAGGTAAGCACTACCACGTCCCCCAGTCCTTCTTTCATCTTTGACCCGCCAAAGTGTATTCGCCAGAATTGGAGTCCGTCAAAGGTGGTTCGTATTGCATCTTGGCCCAGTCCGCAAAGAAATATCCCACAGCTTGTGACTTGATCGCATCTCTTCTATCGAATTGTGGTGCATATGGGGCTAGCTCAATTGCCCATTTTGCGATTCGGCCGCTAGCGACATTGTTGCTCATAATCTCGGATATGGGTGCCTCGCATATCACCTTGATGGGGTGATCCTCAAATTAATGTTTGAGTTTCTTGGCGGCCATGTACACACCATATGCCATCTTTTGGTAGTGGGGGTAATTCTATTTTGAGGCCGATAATACCTTGCTCAAGTAATACACCGGTCTTTGCACCGAGTTTCCTTCCACATCACGTTCCACAACTACCACTGCACTTAAAACTCAATTGGTTACGGCTATATAGAGCAACATTGGCTCTTTGGGTAGTGGGGCGGCTAATACTGGTGCAGAGGATAACATCTTTTTAACTCCCGAAATGCGCTATCCGCTTGCGGTGTCCATGTAAATTTGTCTGCCTTTTTCATTAACTGGTAGAGGGGTAATGCCTTCTCTCCCAGCCGACTTACAAACTGTCTTAACGATGCCAGGAAACCAGTGAACTTCTGTACATCGTTAAGGGACTTCGGCAGTTCCATTCTCTCTATAGCCCAGATTTTCGTCAGGTTAGGTTCAATACCTCGGCTGGACATGAGAAAACCGAGTAATTTCCCAGCCGGTACACCAAAGGTACATTTTTCCAGGTTAAGCTCCATCCAGAACCGTCTTAGGTTCGCGAACGTTCGCTGGATATCATCGAGGAGCGTATTGCTTTCCTTGATTTTTATCACAACATCATCCACATAAACTTGCACATTTCGACCTATATGGTCATGTAGACATTTTTGCATGCATCGCTGGTACGTTGCTCCTGTATGACGTAATCCAAACGGCATAGTGCGATCGCAATAAGCCCCGTAAGGGGTGATAAATGCAGTCTTTATTTGATCATCTGGATTCAGAGGTATCTAGTGGAAACCAGAATATGCGTGACAACAATTCACATCTGGCAGTTGAGTCTATGACCTGGTATATTCTTGGTAGTGGGAATGGATCTTTTGGACACGCCTTATTCAAGTTCGTGTAATCAATGCATATACGCCATACCATGACCATGTTTGGATCATCCTTCTTCTTTTCTACCAGTACCGGATTGGAGAGCCAATCTAGGTATAACACTTCCATGATAAATCTAGCTGCTAGGAGCCTAGCTATCTCATCCCCAATGACTTTTCTCCTATCCTCGGTGAAGCGGTGGAGGGGTTGCTTCACCGGCTTAGCCTCGGGTCTTACTTTCAAAGAGTGCTCAGCCAACTCCCTCGGCACACCTTGCAGGTCCTGTGTGGACCAAGCAAAGATATCCCGATTCTCACGGAGGAAGTTGAAGAGCTCGCTTTCCTATTTGTCGCCTAAACCGGTACCAATGGTTACGGTGCGCTCTGGGAACTGATCATCAATGGGTACCTTCTTCATATCTTTTGTCACTTGGAAAGAAACACTCCCATGTGGGTTGGTCAGAGCCGGCATATGCTGCTGTGCGGACTGAGCCAATGCCGCCACCTCCTGAATTCTCCTTTTCTCTTGAGATATCACGAGTGACTCGGCTAGGTTAGATCCTGCGGAAGCGCACTCGGTCGAATGCCTAAAGTACCCTGATATACAAATCACTCCTCTTGGTCCGGGCAGTTTCATCTTTAGGTAACTGATGTGAGTACTTGCCATGAACTTGCTCAGAGCGGCTCTGCCGAGTAACGCGTGGTATGCGCTTTCCAAGTTCACTACCTCAAACTCCAAGTTTTTAGTCCGGCAGTTATCCCTTGTATCGAACAATACATCAACCCGGACCTTTCCAATGGGCTCACAGGAGATACCCAGCACTATGCCATGGAAAGTGGTTCTTGTTGCTTGGAGCATGTTCTCCGAAATTCCTAGCTTGTGCATGGTATCCTTGTACATGATGTTAATACTATTGCCGTTGTCTATCAGCACTTTGGAAAACCTCACATTGATATTCGAACCGATGAACGTCGGATCCGGCACTAGTGCATACGATCTAGGACTCGACATGAGCCTGTGATGATCCTTGATACTCCATGTAATCTCTTGATCCGACCAGGGTATATATCTCGTCATAGCCGATATTACTGCATTTACCTCCATATGTCGGTGCTGCAGACTCTTTCTGCCAATTTCTTCCGTGGTAAACACACCGTAGCTTTGGTGATGCTCCCTATACTCGTTTCTTCCTTCATGACCATGGTAACCTTGATCCTGTTGTTGCTGGTTATTTACCTGATGCACTGCATCTCTTCTTTCTGGATTTTCATACCTCGGTGGAGGTGGTGGCAACATTAGTTGCTGTCCATTCCCCCCTGTGAGCAATTGCTGCCGAGGTGTTTCATTCTGAGGTGCTTCATTCCGAGGTGCCTGAGCATTCCTCGAAATACCATGTTCTAGCTTCCTCATCCATTCACATTGTTGGGACGTATGATTTGCCAGACTATTCGGACTTGGCGTATGGAATTTGCAAGGCTGATCCAACATATACTCGAACGTGTACCTCGGACGATCTTTCCTTTCCTGCCACTGTTTCTTCTTTCTGGAGTCCAAGGCTTCTTGCCTTCACCCTTTTGCTGCCAGTGTTGTCCTCTAGTTTTCTGGCACTGACTTGTGCCGGCATTGGGCTGATCCTGATCCACAGCTGCCACTTGCTGCGAGCTATATCTGTAATCCAGAAGCTCATCCCTTCTTTTACCCCGGAAATCATTTCTCCTGGATGATCTAGAGCCATTCCTGTGGTAGTACTCCTCATTTGACTCGCTTGACACAAGTCAGGGCTGGGTCGGATCTCCCAAAGCATACAAATTTGCGATCCGGATCATCTTAGCCAAGGTGGTTGGCATATCTCGCTGCAACCTTTGCCATAGCATACGTCCATATCTGCAGCCTTGGGTGAACCACACAATTGCTTGTGATTCAATTACCTCTTCACATGAGTTGCGCATGTTGCATCACTGAGTCAGAAAATATCGGTCTGGCTCATTCGGTCTTTGCCTACATAATGCCAAAGTTTGTGGCCTATTTGGTCTCTTATAGGTGCTTGAGAAGTTGCTGATGAATAGTTCCTCAAAATCCAGCCAACAGTTGATGCTTCTCGGTGGCAAGTTGTTCAGACAAACCCTTGCAGGTCCCTCCAACATCTCGGGCACATATCTCATTGGCCACCTCAAATTTCCTGCTACGATTTTAACTGTTGTTGCATAGTCGATGAGCCAATCCTCTAGCTTGGTGCTACCATCATAGGTCTTAGTTCCTCTGGCCAGCTGGAAGTTCGGACTGGTGGTTCCCTCATGATCCGAGGTCCAAAGCATGCCACACCTGGAGGGCGCTACACCTCGATCATCTCCGACCTATAAAGTCGGCCCAGCTTCATCCTTGCGTCATCCGGCTGTAGGTTCCTGCTTCCCAATCTTGATCAAATCACATGGTGCTCTAGTCTTGGAAACCCGGCGTCTACCATCGCCGAGTAACCATCATTGTATCTCTCCTGATCTGGACGAGCGTTTTGAAGTTGCATTGCTTGGCCTGCACTTCTCTCTTGTCGAGGTGCGTACTGCTGCTAATGTTGTCAGGGTGCATTTTGCCCAGTTTCCGCCGGATTACGCTGTTCGGTATTGCCGTTGACAACATTCCTCTGATCGACATTGCCTTGGTTGCAGTTACCCCGGCCAGCTTCACCTCGGCTGGCATTATGGCGGTCTTCCTCAACTTGCACTGCTTTTCCTTTCCCAGCTCTCACCGAATCATAGGGTACCATCTGTTTTTCTCTTATACCCGAGGTTCCACCTCCTCTCTCCTTGGGCCATGACCAGGGGAAGATGCAGCTCCGGCAGATTTGGCCGGGTTGTTTCTTGCCGAAAGAACTACATTAGATGCTCCAGGCTGTGCCGGGTTTGCATTGTTCATCTCCTCGTTCTGCTGACACGCTACTTTCAACAGGTGGTTAACTCTCTCCTGTTGCCTCTCCTTGGCCTCTCCGGTTAAGCCTTCTAACTCGAAAGCAGCCGCATTAGCGGCCCTGAGGTTCTTTGCCGGGGTACTGTACCTTTCTAGCCCGCCTGTAACTATCGTAGCCGTCTAATCCGGCCTATGATCACACTCCTTGTAAATTTCAGTAATTAGGTTCCTACCCCGGATATTTGCTCCACCTATGTGGTTCGCCTTTGTATACTCCCGCAGGGTAATGTTCAATGACTGCTGCAACTCAGCTACCTTTTTCGCAACCGCTAGCATCCTCTGCCTAGTTTCTTCTAACTCAGCATGTGACTGAGCCGGGTCTACTACTGGCGCTTTGGGTATTGCTAAACTATCTATTTCCTGTTGCAGTACGTTCTCGGGTCTTTCTAGGGGAGGAAATCTTGACCTTGCCTGCTTTGGCGTAGTCTCCGGCTCTAGCGTCGGGTCCCTGCTTGCTTCTGCGTTTGGCGCGGTCATCATAACCTCAACGCTGCTAGCGGGGCGAGTGATATGCACGCCATGAATTGCGCTAAGAGGTGGCTCGCCTCCCTCGACGACGTGCCGCGGGTGAACGCAGGACTCGTCCATGCCAACGTAGATCTTGTGGGCGCAAAGCTTGATGAAGAGGCCGTTTCGCGGAGGAGGACGTCTGCCGAAGCTCCCAGCGTTGTCGCTGACGTAGTCCAGCGCTCCAAAGCACTGAACCAGGCCAGAGACGACGTGCTCGCTGGTGCCAAAGATGCTTCACATCCGAATTTTCACCCCTGCTAGCACTGCTAGCCCCACGGTGGGCGCCAACTGTTGTGTTGGTGGCACGACAGATGCCATGGATAGGGTAAACAAGGGGCCAAAGTACGCTAGAGGAATCCAGGGAGGGATAGCGTGGTGATTCCACGCACAAGTGTTTGTATTTTTACTCTATAAATGGTGGATTACAAGGGCTCCTTGAGCTGTTCGTGAGAAGGAGACTAGGTCTCTTACCCCCCACTATAGTGCTCTAGAGTTCTACCTTAGACAGAGAAATGATCGATCCCCTTCTATGGAGGTCCTGGTGCCCCTATTATAGGCTAGCTCAAGTTACAAAGTTAGGGCATACATGAAAGCATATTCCCTGAATATGCCCTTTGGTTAAAGCTAGATGCCTCTTTATTCACTTTAGACGGCTAGTCCGGACGATGGACGTAACTCTCTGCGAGTTGCTGCTCTTTTGGCGTCACCAGTCATGGATTGCGTCATCTTTGTCAGCCACGCCCCACTGGTCCTTCCCTCTGCTCGCTTCGCTCACGCCACAGTGGACAAAAGCCACCTTTTGACCAGCGGGAGATTCCTTCCTTCTCTTGGAAGCCAAGTGGTAACCCGGCTAGCATATAGTCAGCCCAGCTACGAGGATACCTGCACACAAGGTAGATTAACAAAGCCGACATATATTTTTATGCCGACCAGGTTAATGCTGGGCATACGCCCACCAGGCCGGGTTACTCCGTAATTTGGCCTGCCTTGAGGTGACCCAGCCAGCACTTGCTTTGACCGTGCCGTTCCTCGGCTAACTCGTCCTTTATACCCCGGCGGTGACCCTACCCGGGGGTATCCCCCCAACATCATGACTTCTTCGTGCTCGAGGAGGTGGAATCTTATGATACGATTGGCCACGTGAAGGTGCTCGTGGAGTAGATCTCCGAGGGCACGTTGTCGGCGGCCAGCACCACCTTGACATTCCATGGTGCGGAGACGGAGGACGACAAGACGCTCATCCACTACAACCTGCCCGAGCCACCTGGGTTACTTCTCATCGTGGTGCCTGCATACAATATCGTTGAGGACGACAAGGACGTCGCCGCCATGCACGAGCCTGCGACCGCGGCTGAGAAGCCCACCATGGAGGTCGCCGCCATGCCTCAGCCTACTGCCGCGGCCCAGGAGAGGGTCACCACCACCGCGCACGAGACTTCCACCGCGGAGACCACTGGCGAGGTACCGGCGGCCCACCCTCACGCTACCACTGTCCGCGAGGACCTGACCTGCGGAGCACAAGAGCGACGTTGCCGAGTGGCTGCATGCGGCGCGCGCAAACTTGCTCGGAAGAGAGGTACCCGCTGCCTGAGAGAGGATTTCCCACATGTAAGAGGGGCCGTCGGCACAATCTCTCCCACTGATTAGTTGGAGATTCGTGCAAAGTCAACACAGTCATCGCCGCAACATTTTTGCATTTTAATCCTCCCACTTTTTCAGATTTAGCCAGCTGTCCAGGGGAGAGCATATACACAAAAGCCCATACCCGACCCACCGAACCCTAAATCGCTGCCCTCGTCGCGCCACCTCCTCCACCAAGCTCCCCCCATGCGCCGCCTCCCCCACCCCCGTGCTACAGGGAAGGACGGCGTCGGCGACCTGCTCTTCCGCCTCCCCCAACCCCCGTGCTACAGGGAAGGATGCATCGGTGACCCGCTCGTCCGCCTCCCCCACCCCCTGTGCAACAGGAAAGGACAGCGTCGGTGACCCGCGTCGTGCCGCCTCCCCCTGTCCGCCGCCGCCTCCCCCGCCTCCTCCTCCACTGAGCTCCCCCGTGCGCCGCCTCCCCCACTCCCCGTGCTACAGGGAAGGACAACATCGGCGGCCCGCTCGTACGCCTCCCCAGCCCCCGTGCTACAGGGAAGGACGCGTCGGCGACCCGCTCGTCCGCCTCCCCCACCCCTCGTGCAATAGAGAAGGACAGCGTCGACGACCCGCCGGCGACCCGCTCGTCCGCCTCCCCTTATCTGATTTTTCTCCTTTTTCTTGGATTTGGATCTGTCAAGTCCAATTTTGGTTGTTTTTTCTTGTAATTAGGGTAAGAATTTGGTATACATCTTCTATGGATCTTGTATGTATCTCGTGTTGATTAAAATTCTAGCAAAGATTTAGAATGTATATATGCATTTTTTTTCCTATTTTGTTCTACCGCTAAACTAAAAGTGTATGCAAGTTTCCCTCATGATTCTAGTTTATGCAAAAAAAAAAGTCCGATGATTTTTGTGATTATTTAGTTGCTACATGAACTAAAATTAAGGTTGCTGTTGAATCTAGTATGAATCTATTTTATGGAACTATTGTGAATCTCATATGGTTTCGCTGTCTAGCTTTGAGGAAACATATAGGATTTGTTAAATCTTACAAAAAACATGCATATATCTGTATGGATCTCTACAGTTGTATGATATTCTTGAAACTTGTATGAAAACTACTGTGAATCTCTACAGATTCGTTGAATTTTGTATGAGCCATGATGAATCTTTTATGAAATATGGGACTTTTGAAGTTTCATTCATTGAAGATTCCAGATTGTCATGTATATGGAACTTGTATTCATTCTGTCAAAAAAATTCATACGTTTCATTGATGAAAAATTATTTTATGAATATTGTTGTCTATGAATCTTCAATGAATCTGTGTTGAAAAATGTATGATTCTTGGATTATTTGTATGAAAAAATATGGATATTTGAAAGAAAAAATATCAGGCGAAATTTTGTTTTATATTAAAAAAAGAATATTCCTAAAAGTTTATGAGAAAAAATGTGGTAAAAGATAAAAAGAAAGATGTTAAAAACTAGATTTTTCTGTGAATCACGTTTGTCTCTCCTGAAGAATCCAAAACGAGTTCCCTAAAAAAAATGAATCCGAAATGAGAATATGAGAAACCTAGAAAAGACGGGGGGCATTGTGCATAAATTGATTGATCTTGAACAATTAGATGGAAAGGACAATATGTGAAACTGTTTGCACGCATCTCTAACAATTGAACGCTAAAGATGGTGCCAGAGGCCCTCTTACGGGTGGAATTGCATTCCCGCCGCTGCCCAGCCATGTTAGAAATAAACCAAGTAGTGTTCATGGTGTGGCGTGTGTGTCGGTGGCGCGTGAGTATGTGCTCGTGTTCGTGTTCATCGTGTAGGTCCAGGAGTGTGCGGATCAAGCAGCTGAGTGTGGCGTGCATGTAGGTCGTGGGGCACACGCTGTTAGTGGCCAGCGTAGTGGACGGGCCATGCATGCGTGCGTGAGGATACTTAAAGACTAGTAAGCTGGTTGTTTCGGTGAGAGTAAATACGGAGAAAAACTCGGCTGTTTGGCAGCGCGAGGCCAAAGATCTTTCGTCTCCATTGTTTCCAGTTTGAGTTTAGAGGTAGCTGGAGCTTGGAGGTAGAAGAAGAGGGGCTGCGAGCAGCCCCAACAAGCCTCGCGTCACCACCGTCCGCAAGGCTTCGCCTGCGGAGCTCAGGAGCGAGGTCGCCGAGTCACTGCATGCAGCGGCTACAGCCCAGGGGCACTGGGGTATGAGGGTCACGGTGGTGATGCCTGATACGCTTGGGGGCAAGTCCATCGTGGTGGAGCGCGCACGACACGACGCACGACCTGCGGACGATGGTGGCGCAGCTCGAGCCACCCGAGCCCTATTCCTTCAGGCATGGCGACAAGGACCACAGCATGAACGAGGAGAACAACATGGGGTGGCACCGGATCAAGGACGGCGACCGTATCCACATCGTCCTCGGCATTGTTGCCCGTGGCACCTAGACATCCGCTGAACTTGGATTTCATGCCTTTGGGTTCTCACCATTTTAGATCACGATAGTATTGGAGACCTTGGACACGCAAACTGTTATGCATTAACAAAACTGTGATCTAGACACCTATCTCCCCCCTTTAAAACCTTAAACCTCTGATATACATTTCTTCGACATTAGATCAGTCGAATATCTCTATCTTGATTGGAACTTCATCGTCTGCAAATTCCAAATTCTAGCGCCAAATACACCGTCTTCTGTTCAGCCTTTTCAATGAGAAAATGAAATCCACGTGATCCATGGAAATAAACAAAGTCAAAGGAAGCATTGCGCTTTACTATTACTATATCCTTATCAAACTGTGTATATTGCCATCATTCTCCCAAACATATAAATTACAGCTTAGCAGTGCTTCCAAAAAATATCGTAGAGTATATAAGAAGCTTGAGAATGATCGCCACATAATTCAGGTCAGTTAGGCCAATACCTATTGGCTTGGACCTTCTATCTGGAAAAAATAATTGACATGCAAAGTAGCTTCCGTACCATACAAGGTAATGAAGAGAAAAACTAAAGATCGAGTGATACTACTTGTAAGTTTAACCGAAATGTATGTACTAGGATAGCATGACTGAGAAGGGTACAATGCTTTTTTTTTAACGGAGAGCCCTAGAAGGGGCTAGAAGCCTTTCATTTAATCAAAACGGTGGAGATACAGATATTCACGCAGGGCCCAAAATAAAAGAAAAATACACACCAGACCCTACGCTTTACAAAAAGGACCCGATAAAATATCCGAAGAGAGCAAGCAGGTCCTTCTTCCATCTCGCATCTGCAACTGCTGGGCCTCCCTGTGGAGGTTGAAAAAATGCCGGAACCTCTCGCCGGCAAGCTCAAGGGCCTCTTGGCTAGGATAACCGGCTGGCATCGTGCCTCCGATTTGGATCTGCAGAAAAAAAGTGGCTTCACAACTCCCAGGCCATTCTTTGTCGATCCTCCACCGAGGTCTTCTCCCTCCGCTTGCAACCACGGCAACCAGGAAGAGAGGACCATCCATGGAAGGGCGCCATCGAGCAGCCCAGGTCCGTCGACGCCGCGCGAAGAAAGCAAGCTTCCTCCTCAGAGCTCCTGCCGGAGATGAGGAGGAGGAGCCGAAGAAGGTGCAGCCTTGACGAACCCACACGGCCACCTCGAGAGGAGAGCCGAGTAACCACCAGACTATGGACGGATCTGAAACCTTACTTCTCATCCCTCCCTCGCCTCCGTGGCCGGCCAAGGGGGAAAAAGCCTCACCTTTCAGATCATGGAGATGTGGCTCCTCCTTGCCGCCACGGCCGACCAGGATCCACACCACCATCTCACTCCCACCAATCTGATGCAAGAGACAGCACTTATTAAAAAGGGGGCTCGCCATTATCCCCAAATCCACCATCCACCACCGCGATGGAATGAAGGCAGGGGCAGCAGACAACCGTCTGGCACCGTGCTGAAGCGCCAAGATGAAAAACGACCCCCACCCCACCCTCAATCTGGCCATGCCGCTGCTGCAACCTCCCTTACCCCCGCCGCCACGGCCGGCTAGCCAGAGAGGATGCAGAGAAACCAAGAACCGGATGAAGTTAGGGGACAAAAGCGGCCTTATTCACGGAGATCCCTGTAGCTGCGCCGCTCACCGCCGGCTCCAGCCATCGGAGCAACAGCAGGAGGCAGCACCAACCCCAGATGCGTCGAAATCGTCCCAAGGAAGATGACGACCTACTCCATACTACGGGCACGCTGATGTCTAGGCACTTCTATTCTTGTAGACAGTTGTTGGGCCTCCAAGTGCAGAGGTTTGTAGAACAGCAGCAAGTTTTCCCTTAAGTGGATCACCCAAGGTTTATCGAACTCAGGGAGGAAGTGGTCAAAGGTGTTCCCTCTCAAGCAACCCTGCGATCAAGATACAAGAAGTCTCTTGTGTCCCCAACACACCAAATACACTTGTCAGGTGTATAGGTGCACTAGTTCGGCGAAGAGATAGTGAAATACAAGTGGTATGGATAATTATAAGTGGTAACGGTGATATAAAATAGCTTGATGGCGTGAAAGAAACTAAAGGCAAACTGAAATAAAGATGAAAGCAAGCAAACATGTAACAGATCTAGTTGCAAACGGTGTATCAATGCTTAGAAACAAGGCCTAGGGATCATACTTTCACTAGTGAACACTCTCATATAAATATATTCTTCTTTATGATACTACTCTTAACTACTCTCCGGTTGGACACTCTAATCGATGGTAGGGCTATAACAGCACACCTCAAAGTAAGCCTTTCCCATCTAGAAAACCCCACACTGTCACCTTGAGCACTAGATGGTTCCAACAAACACCACAATTTCATAAAGACATCCAACTCCAAATATAACTCATAAAAAATATTTGTAAACTCTAGCCTAAGTGCCACCATGGTGTGCACGCTGTCACTTTCACACACATGGGGAGAACAGAGATCTATTAAAGCTCTTGAGTAGGAAGGTAGATCTATAGATTACAAGCTCATGATCTCAATAAGATCATGCATAGAGAGAGATGAACACATAGCTACCGGTAGAACCCTTAGCCTCGAGAGAGAACTACTCCCTCCTCATCATGGGAATCAGCAATGGTGATGGAGATGGTGGTGGAGATCGATGGAGATGGCTCCGGGGGCACTTCCCCATCCCGGCAGGGTGCCAGAACAGAGACTTTCTGTCCCCCGAATCTCCCCTTCGGTGGCGGCGGCGCTGCGGAACTTTTCGTGGCTGGAGGCTTGATTATTTAGGGTTTTCGCATCAGGAGGCTTCTTATAGGCGAAGAGGCAAGGTCGGTGGGCGGCCAGGGGGCCCACACCATGCCCTGGCACGGCCTGGGGGGACCCGCGCCATGGGATGGTGTGGCCACCCTGTGGCCCCTCTCCGACTCTCCTTCTGGCTCCGTGAGTCTTCCGGGAAAATAGTAACTTTGCGTTTTGTCCCGTCCAATTCCGAGAATATTCATTTTCTGACTTCCTGGAACCAAAAACAGCAGAAAACAGGCAACTGGCACTATGGCTCTTGTTAATAAGTTAGTCCAAGAAATCATATGAAAAGTACTCCAAAGTATGGACAAAACATAAGAAAGTAGATAAAACCAAGCATGGAGCATCAAAAATTATAGATACATTTGCAATGTATCACACGTGGCCACAAGACCTAAAACTACTCCTATCTACTGCTCCGGCGCTTCCCCCTGCCATCTCCGGCCGGCATCCCTGTCGGAGATAGCTCGGGGTCGGCCCGGCCACCCTAGGTCAACGCACAGAAGAGGGGGGGTGGGAGAGGAGAAGAGTGGTTGGGACTACCTATCAATGTAGTGGTGGGTACAATTCTTATGGCTAGGGAGCATTGAAAGGGAGTAGAGATGTGGGAGGCTTTGGGAGTAACACACCTAATAGAGGAATCATTGATCATTCAGGATCAGCGATGCTGCAATCTCTACTCACAAGAAATGATAATTCTCTACCTGGTTTCTGTAATTGTGGCATGTTGGTACCTCTGGTGGATTTGGTGGAGAAGAACACACGATGAAACTGTTCCGCCAATGTTGCACCGTAGGATGTCTGTCTTGTCGATTATAGCAAATGCCGCCTGTGCTATGTCAAAACCGAGCCAACCAACTCCAAGATGGATTAGGCCTAACCCACGACAAATTAAAGTAAATGTTGATGGGTCTTTTCACCCTGATGTTTGTGCAGCTGTTACTGGAGCTGTTCTTCTTGATTATAAATGTCAGTTTATTGCGGTCTCTACCACTTATCTTCCAAATGTAGCATCGACAGCAGCTGCTGAAGTTTTAGCAAGGAGAGAAGGGTTGGCTCTTGCAAATCGTATCGGCTGTCATAACATTCAAGCAGAATTCGGTTCTTTGGAGATTATAGATGCTTGTACTAGAGAAGAAACTTGGTGGGGTGAGTCCTCAACGGTGTTTGCAGATTGTGTCGACTTAGTCCCTCTTTATCGGTTTGGTCAACTTTCAGCATTCACTACTAGGAAAATGCTTATCCATAGATTGATACCCAGTGGTGCATCGGAAGGTGCGTGCGCCATAGGTAAATACCATGTGGCGCACATGGGAAACATGTGCCACAAGTAACGAAAATATCCGTGATGCACGGGCACTACGTGCGACGCAGGTAAGTCTGGGCATCCATATCTGCCACTTATGAATGGCCCTCACATATCTGTGGCGCATGTGATTGCCGTGCGTCACGGATATTTGTGTTACCTGTGACACACCGGATAGGCATGCGCCACGGATATGTCAAGAGCATCCATAAGTGCCAGATATAGATGGTGTCTCACATATCCGTGGAGCACGGCATGGGCATGCACCACGAATAGTCGTGTTGTATCATGTAGCCATGCTCCACAGATACGTGAGCCACCATTTATATCAGCCACCACTGTTTCCACTTGGTGCACTTTCTCCACCTACCTTCACTCACTTTCTCCTCTAGCCTAAGATCAGATCTAGTCGTGTTCTTCCTCCTCCCCACCTCATTTCTCCCATGAATTCACTCATTTTAGCCATCTAAAGCTGTTTTGGATGGTAGATTTGTAAATGGAAGACTCTCCAAACTTGTAGATATACTAAACCACCGATTCGCTTTCCTCCTCAATTGTTTACTAGGTGAGTAGATGCATGGAAGGACATGCATGTTTCTGTATATGATGAAGCTCATGATGATTGCGTGGGCGAGATGTTGATGTTGCGTGTTGTATGAATGTTTGTGTATGTGACAAAGTTTGTGGTGTGTGTTGGCGTGGTGTATGAATATTTGCCGAAATGTTGATTTATTTCTGTTTCGTCATATCTTTTGCACTATGCGTATGTCCTATTTTTAGGAGAGGTCATGCTAAATTTTTCTGGCGACCATGCATGCATGTGTGTGCACGTTCTAAAATATTTTCTTGCTCTATGCCACGTAGGAGATCATGGTCATCAAGATGAGTGAAAGCCTCGTGGCTAGATATTTGAAAGGCACAACAGAAGAAATAATCTAGAACAACGAGACCCAGATACGATGTCGTTATCGCAAATGCAAATTCAGGAGCTTGATATACCCTTATTCCAGAGTATTGCAGAACCACCTGCTCGTGCATGGTTTCATGCCTGGCTTTACTCATTGGATACGTGACGAAGATGACGCTAATGGGACTACAGGAAATGAGGAAGGGCGACAGGACAATAACGGAGAGGGCGTGCGAGAAGATGAAGAGCCTCTGGGACATGATCATCACGAAGGAGATGCCAGATATGATCATGAAGAAGGAGATGTCAGACATGATCATCACGAAGGAGATGTGGGGGCAGATGATGGAGAAGACGCAGACACACAGACGCTGCAAATAGCCTTGTGAGACCCTCATGTTCAAGAACTGCTCCTCAAGGAGACGAGCAATGTTAAAGCTATCGCTAGAGAGAAAGCCAAGATGGCAGAAGTGGAGATAGACGGGAGTACTCCATTATATGAAGGATGTTGGACCAGGGATACCCGCTTGAATGTAACGCTCAAGACTCTGGAGATGAAGGAGAAACACAACTAGACCGACACAAACTTCAACGATATGATTAGATTCTGGCATGATCGTCTTTCCAAGGGGAACACTTGTCCAACAAGTATCGAGGAGGCAAATAAAGTCATGTGCCCTCTCGATATACCGCTCGTTAAATACCATGCCTGCATCAATGATTGCATCATTTATCGGAACGAGTACGCAGAGAGAACCACATGTCCGGTGTGCGGCCACGCACAATACAAGAGAGGGAAGAAAAAAGTGGTATGGTACTTTCCGATCACTCCTCGTCTACAACGGTATTTCATAGACCCTAAGTAAGCAAAGCTCATGCGCTGGCACGCGGAAAGGCAGAAGCCCAAAGATGATCCGGATAAGGAGAAGATGCTAACACACCCTTTGGACGTTTGCCAGTAGAATGCAATGGACACCGAGTTCCCTTTTTAGGGACGATCCAAGGAACATCAGACTGGGTATGTATGAGCATCGATGGATAAAATCCAATTGGCAACCAGAGCAGCACACACAACACCTGGCCCGTGTTTGTATGGTCGTACAACCTCCCTACATGGATGTGCACGAAGAGGAAATACGTACACATGAGTATTCTTATTTAGAGACCGAAACAACCAGGTATCGACATCCATCTGTATCTCAGGCTATTAAAAGAGAAGCTAGCCATGTTGTGGGAAACGCCAGCGAATACGTGGGACGCCCTTTCAGGAGAATATTTTCCTCTTAGAGCCTCGTTGCTCACGACGGTACAAGACTATCCTGGTTACACGTATGTATCTTGCCAGGTGGGCCACATACACTATGCATGTGTCAAGTGCATGGAGCATAAGCCGCATCTAAACTAGAAAAGGATCCCGGGTTTCCAAAAACCGTGTACCCAGGGACTCGAAGGTGGCTTCGAAAAAATGACCCGTGGAGAAAATGCAGAGATCTGTTCTATGATAAAGCCGAGCACGGAATAGTCCCATGTCCTAGGAGCAGGGAAGAAATCGAGGAATTGTTGAATAATTGGGAAGAGTGCCCTGTGTGGTGAAAGAAGCGAAAGAGGACGAAACCGCTGATGAATGTATGAAAAGCGATCTGGGACCTGCCGTACTGGAAGATCCTCCACACGTCCCATAGCCTTGATGTCATGCACATCACAAAGAACGTGTTCGAGAGTCTGGTTGGCACCCTGCTCAACATGCCAGAGAGGACCAAAGATGGACCGAAAGCAAGAAACGACCTCAGACATCTAGGAATCAGGGAAGATCTTCAGTAAAGACGCCTCGACGACGATGATGATGATCAGACGAAGGAGACCGAAGGTTGCCGCAGGAGCAAAAGGGCCAAGAAGTCCGACTATTACTACCCTTTCCTGCTTCACTCTAAGTCAGCAGGAGATCGAGTAGTTTATGAAGTGTCTCACATGAGTGAAAGTTTGTTACGGTTACTCAGGAAAGATAAAAAGATATATTGATGTAATAAAGCAGAGATTCAGCACGGTCGAAGCGCCCGTGCTTGGCGTGGTGTCGTCGTTCCTCCTGGTGCCTGACGCGGTATCCTCGTCTTTCCTCTTCTCTGAGCCTACCGACCAGCGCTCCGCCCCCGCCCCTCATCTGAGCTCCTTTGCTGCGTTCTCTGAACTTCACAGGCCGGCTCCGGCAGCGGGCAAGGGGAGCACCACTGCCGTGGTCCAGCGTCCTCGCACATGCAGCGTACTCGTGCGACTGACCTCCCGCCGGGCAGCAGTCTGCTGCACACACGCGCTGCTTTTCGAAGCCCTGCGCGTCTCCCATCTGCAGCACCTGGTCCCGATTTGGGGAGGATAGCCCAAGGTCGTCGAACCGTCTCCAATCCTCATGTTTAAGCATGTTCTGGAATAGTTCGATTTGGGTTCACGATTCTGGAGTAGTTTGATTTGGCCCGTGGAGCTCTGCACCACCGCATCCATTATCCAAACAGGTCCCGAAAAGCTCTTTCTGAATTTCTCTAGTAACTTCTCTGAATCTTTGCATTTTGCTCTTGCTCTGCTGCAGCGAGCTCTGTCTCAACTTCTTTACTCTGAATTTCTCCCAGTGTGATCCGCACTAGGAGTTTGTATTTTTCTGTCAAAGTTCACATTGGCAAAAGTTTGTCTCGTGTGCATGTCCAGCTAAGCACACGCTACCAAAAACAATTCATTTTTTTCTTGGCTAGGATGCTCCTCACTCAATTTTGAGGCCGGCTGAATTGTTCGTCTCATAACTGTTGTCGGTGCTGTACTGCTACCGATTGCTGAAGGGAATAGCTGCTTCAGTGCCTACTCTCGGAAGGTGTGAAGTGAACTGCTGTTGCTTCGTCGATTCTTGTATTTTTCTTGACCAACTTGTTGTTTTTGTTGATGCCCAGAATATATATCTCTATAAATAGTGGTAGCGTGGAGGGGCACCGCTGCTTCCGGGCTGTCGAACTTCTGTGTGAACTTCTCCAATCTCCTGCTTCTAGCGAGCGGGAGATGCTCGTGGACATGAGCCACACCGAGGCGAGCTCGGCTGCCATCGTCTACAGGGATTTTTCCAGTTCTTTCTATTCTTGTCTGAAGTTCGCTGCTTGCTATTCTGAAATTCAGTTCCGTTCTTCGTCAGTGTTGTGGTATGAATGCTTGTGAGCATGCAACTGATCTGCTGCACATGGAAATCTTCGTCAGTGAATGGACATCCGTTCGTTCTGGGCGTGAGCTGCCATCATCTTTCCGAGTGGACTCTCGGCATGCACATTAAGCTCCCAGGTGCACCACTCTATCTATACCCCCATGCTCAACACTCTGAACCTCGTAGCTCCACCTGCGTCCTATACCAGCACGGGCAGTCTAGCAGTAGCATAGAGATACTTCAACGAGAAAATGTGAACTTTTTTTCTCGTGACTAAGTGAAACTTTGAGATGAACGGTTTGAACTTTCCGTGATTAGAAAATTGAACTCCGAAATGCATGGACGAATATAACATTTTTTCCGTGGTAAAAGGAATTTTGAACTAAAACATTTTCCCGCGTAATTTAACCAAAACAGCCACACGGACATAGTGAACTTGTACAAAAAAAAAAATGATCTGCCACTGTTAGCAAATTGAACTTCTATTTTTTATAGTCAGGCACAAGCTCGGTTCATTAGAAGACAGTAGATGCATAATAACAAATACAAATACATTAGGGGCCACGCACTCAGAGTTCACTGTAACAGAGATGGAGCAGTAGCTGCAAAATTCCATCTCGCCTGAACCAGTGAGGTCAAAGAAAAAACTCCGAAATCTCATGGGCAAATTTAGAGCCTTAGAGGCCACGCAGGAGAGTTTCGAGGCCCAGTCGAGCGCAGCATGACCGACACGAGGCCCTCCCGTGGCTCCTTCTCTATCTCAATTAGGATGTTCGGAACGTTGTACACTGAAGTTAAGATAGTAGGGATGGAGGGTGGGGAGGCGCACAAGTCGCTGCAGGCCTTCATTTGCTCATCATCTAAACTGGGCCACAGGAAAAGAGAGAAAGAAATTGGAAACCTGAACTTCAGCTCGTAGCTCCAAACATGCTACAGAGGGCTCCTTCTCTGTCTCAAATAGAAAAAAAAATCAGGACAATTGAGTATATTTTAACGTTCAACTTTAAACCTAAACCTCTAGTCCTATAATATTGGGATGACCCTTTTTGAGAACTACAGGACCCTCAATGATTCAAAAAAGGGAAATGTGAAGTTTCAGTTTC
Organism: Avena sativa; assembly: GCA_916181665.1. Classification (NCBI taxonomy): domain Eukaryota; kingdom Viridiplantae; phylum Streptophyta; class Magnoliopsida; order Poales; family Poaceae; genus Avena; species Avena sativa. The sequence continues at coordinate 484,747,897 of OV702297.1, read as the reverse complement.
CTCATAAGAAGTGTACGAAACACTTCCCAAAGAAGAAAGAGATGACATCAAGTTACAAGCTACCACATGATCTCCACCTATCTTAAAACAAGTAAAACCTAGCTATGGCTATAATGAAAACGCTTTGCGGGAGACAACCTGGTTATTTATCTTTTAAATCTTATTTGTGCACTCTTGCTGTATCAAGGGAGTTGTCTTTTTAGTCTACCTACTTGAGTTTTTAATAAACTACCAAGTTGAACCCATTTGGATGATATAAGTTGATGAAACAAATGGAGTAGTAAAATTCCTACACAAACACTATTTAGTAGAAAATTCTATGATTGTTTCTGTAACTACGATTGCGCCCATCTTTATACAGTAGTTACAATTTTGCATTCTCTATATTAAAAAAAATTGGGAAATATTTCTGACATGTTTAGGTGGTTAAAATAATTACGTTTTGCTACTATGTTTTTTTTTTGGACAGATTATGTCTTTAGTTGTTTAGGCCATTCTTTTGAGTGTCAAAATGATTCTCTATGAGTCTTTCGATATCTTAGGAATGTAGACAACAACATATAACTACGGGACACCTCAAATTAAATTTTGTTTAGGGAGTATTGATGCATGTAAATTTTTCACCAGTATAAACTTTTTTTCATGTATTCTTTGAAGGAAGTCTCGTTGAGTGAATATTCGGAACTCCAGATATATTCAGAACTCTGGATTTTTTTAATCATAAATTTTGAGAATTGTTTAGAATTTAAAGGCAAAGAAAGGTGTTTACACATGCTTGCTAGTGCGAAATTGAATCCTTAGAGATGCATAAGTAATTATTTGTAGTAGCTTTCAGAATTCTTTGCAGTAGCTTCCAGTTCACATAATCATAACCATACAAGGAAAAATCTTTCAAAGTAGACTAACAGGCAAATAAATTATATATAGATAGCATGCATATTAACCAACAGGTTCACATCAAGTTCCAAACGACGAATTAACTATTCTAGAGACCACGTCATACTAGTTACACTTATGTCCAACCACAACTACTCTAGATGGTCTCGAACACAAACTTCATATCCAGCATCTTTTCTGTGATGTTCCTTCTAGTGATTAGCATGGCTTGTCTAACCTTTAGATCGTCTTTACTCTAGTGAAAATTCTTCCACCCCTGAATGTTGAAGACTACACGACCATCTTGGTCCATCTTGTATGCAACTGGGGTGATGTCAAAATCTCCTAGTTGTACTCCACCCACGCCATCATCAGGGATGTCCATAAAGAAAACCACTTTCATAGGTAATTTCTATGATGCCATGCCATGGATAAAAAATAAAAATGTAATCATGTCAGACGACCATCACCACAAGTTATATGTGGCGCCAAATAAAGTTGTCATACCATCTTATGTTAGAAAATATTTTTCCTTGTCAAATGGGTCACAAATGAAACCCCGATGAAGGTGATGACTAACGGTAGGGTAGCTTGGAGGTGTTCCACCTCATCATCGCTAAGGCGACATCTTTGGAAGACAACCGTAGATTCACATATGTCTTCCTCGCCATCAAGAGACCACAGAAATAGAGAACATTTATCTTCGGCATGGGTCCTGTCAAAGAAAAACATAACATTTCTTCTCTGGTAAGATTGTTCCTTGTGATGAATTGCTTCCATCCTTCACCTCCCATGATAGTCTTGTTCTTTCTTTTCTCGAGGTCAATCTTGGAGGTGTGTCCAAGCGCCTTTAATTGCACACTCTCACATTCTTTTATGGCTACATTAAACATGAACCTTAAATTGCATGGCACGGTCTATCCACCAAAAACAAAAGAATCAAACATCAAACAAACGGTTACCGACCTACAATGTAGTTTGAAAGAAAATTGTTTGTTACCACTGAGTTCTGGAACCCCTATGACTCTGACAAGTAGATACAAAAGGTCATGCCCGATGACAACTTGGATTCGCAATTGCTCTGGCATACTAGACACGACGCCATATCCTGTTAGAAAAAAATGATGAATGTCTAAATGATATATGAAAATAAACTCTCAAAAGAAATAGACTGTATATACGTCAAACGTATTACAATTTAAACACCTGAGTTGTAATCCTAGTTTTTTTTAGCTTTGTTGACTCTAACAACATCATCAAATGCTCTGAACCTCACTTTCTTATGACTCTTGACTACAGGTTGCTTCACATCATAATCAGAATCATAATCATAATCATCATCATCCGACGTGACATCGATTAAGCTAGCGTTGGTATTAGAAACCTAAATATACATTGCAGTAATTAGAGTGTTTTGTTTTGATGTTGTACAGTAGGTTTAACTACTATCTTAGAGTCAGTAGCAACAATTTTAAAACCTGCAATTCGATGCTATGTTGTACAGTAGGCTGATGACCCACAAGTATAGGGGGTGTATCGCAGTATTTTCGATAAGTAAGAGTGTCGAACCAAACGAGGAGAAGAAGGTGTTGACGAGTGGCTTGGAGCAGGAATTCTCTGAAAATACTAGCAAACGGACTTTTAGGGGTTTTAATAATGCAGATAAATAAAGTACGAGTAAATAAAAGACAATAAGAATAAATGCAGCAAGTGGCCCAATCCTTTCTTCAGCAAAAGACAAGCCGGTTGTACTACGTAAGATGACCAAACGTTCTCGAGGACACACGGGAATATCATCAAGTGCTTTCGCTTTATATAGTTAATTAATCTTTTTAAGTTTGCTAAGTGTTGTGCGGGTGAACCTGTGCTAATGTACCGACCTTCCTAGGACTAATACATACTTGTGATTATACCCCTTGCAAGCATCCTCAAGTACAAGAAAGTAATTAAGGTAGAAACCTAACCACAGCTTTAAACTCTAAGACCCTGACATCCCTTGTGCAAAGGTTTCCTAACAGGGGTTCAGGTTTCTGTCACTCTGGCAACCCCTACGATTAGTAGCCAAATCACAATGCATTCTCCTAGGCCCATATAGGCGAAGTGTCATATAGTCGATGTCCACATGACACCACTAGAAGAAATACATCACAACTTAAATATCAAACCATTGAATCTTTCTCAACACAATTCCACTACTAACAACATGACTTCTCCCATGTCCTCAAGAACTAAACGAACTACTCACACGACATCATATGGATCAAGATCAGAGATGATATAATGATATGTAACAATCTGAACATAAGCGATAATTCAATGGTTCACTCAACAGCATCAAGTCTAAGGAGTAATCAACACCGAGAAAGTTTCCCTAAGAACTACGCAAGATTCAACCCAATTGTTACAGCGGTATGAAGTGGTGATGATGGTGGTGGTGATGATGATGATCCCGATGAAGTCCAGCTTGATGCTGGTGTTGATGGCGACGATCTCCCCTCTCCGGGAAGGAATTCCCCTGGCAGAATTCTATCTGCCGGAGAGATCTTTCTCTCTCGGTATTTCCGCCCCACAGTGGCGGCAAAATCTTTCTGTCGTCTCTCCTCGAGGCTTAGGGTTTCGTGGGGATAATATATGCCAAAGGGGAGAGCCTGGAGTGGGCCACGGCAGCCACACCACCTGGTGGCGCGGCCTAGGGTGGCCCGTGCCAGGGGTGGTGTGGGCCCCATGTGGTCCATCTCCACTCCCCCTTCTGGCATCCTTCGTCTTCTGGAAAAATAGAATTTTCCATGTATTTTCCCGGATTTTCTGATCTTCGCGAATTTCGCCTCCAAACAGCACATTTTCCATCAGAATCCTGACTGCAGCGGTCTATGCTCCAAACGTCATCAACCATGCAAAAATAGATGAAATAACATAAGTATCATCTCTTAATATGAAATATATCAATGAATAATGGTAAATTATGATATAGAATAGTGATGCAAAATGGACGTATCAACTCCCCCCAAGCTTAGATTTCGCTTCTCCCCAAGTGAAAACTGAGCTCAATAGACATGACCTCAGGTTTATGGAGTGAAGAGTCGACAAAAGAATACGGACAAGAAGCATCACATTCATCAATACATAAATCATAATAGAAGACAACTCACCATTATATAACTTAACTTGCAATAATTAAAGGAAACACAATAAAGATACATAAAGTAAATCATAATTGGTAATGGCAAACTTTGCTCTTGGTCAAAGAATAGTTGACAATTTGCAGGAGTTCACACATAAAGGGTTTTCAATGATAGCTTTCAAAGTAATAAACACTAAGATAAGAACAAATGTGCAAAGCAAGGAACATAAGAAACATGATTGAATAAATCATCATATGAATGAATAAATGAAACACAACAACTCAAAATAATTGCTGAGATAGAAGGGAATAGGTTTACTGACTCAACTAAAAAGTAAAAGATAGGCCCTTCGTAGAGGGAAGCAGGGATTTCAAGTTTCATAAAGATCCTCCAAAAATTATGGTACTTATTAGCATTCAGCTCTCATTGCCCCTATCATAGGCATCTTTAGGTGATTAAGGTTAAAGTGACACAACTAAGAGGATATGCTTGACAAGTTATAAATTGAAATCTCATGCCCTTACTTAAGAGTACCGAACCTCATGCTACTCAACTTCAGTCACAAGTAAGCTCTTATCATTGTAAATACATATGTATCATAGAGAACCGCTAATGGGGTACCCCTTGCACATGATACAAGAGCTATCCCATAATCAAAATGACAAGGCAAGTAGACAATGAGCATCTCAGCGATCTTTTTATTTGCTATTTGCATAGGTTTTTATTGAGGATGCTTCATAGAGTGCTCATTATGGTTATGCTGAGGGTTTCCACCATGATTAGGCATGGCTTAGGCTAGCGGCCCAGGCGTTTCTCTAACACACATACAAACTCCATGATCTTATAAGTTCCCCTTTTATTTCACACTGTCGGGATCCATAAGCAAAAGAATCATGATATCAACGGAATATAAGAGCAATGTTGAAAGCGTTCCCCATGATACATGGTTCTGCTAACTTCAACTCATAAAGCGCAAGCATATACGCAACAAAGATGTACACAATGGTTCAGGTTTATTAAGTGCAAGAAAGTAAAGTGTGCCATCAAGTTCATGAGAGCTTTAATCACTAATTTTTACATAACAAGTTTAATTTGAAAGGTAGATAAAAACATGAATTTACTTGGAATAGCAATAGTGCTAATAGGTAGGTATGGTGGACACAAATGGCAAAGGTTTTGGTTTAAGGATTGGATGCACGAGAAGCATTCCCTCTCAGTACAGGTTTTTGGCTAGCAAGGTTGGGTAGCAAGTATAAGAGTTGAAGGAAACAAACAAACATACAGGTGATAAAAACAAACATGCAATCTTCCTTGGAAGCACAAAAGATCTTAACTAGAGAGTACTAAGCTTATGAGCAAATAAAGAAAGAAATATGATGAAATTATATTTCTTTAGAGTAATTTTATCTTTTCATCCAATTCTCAAAATAGTGTTGCTACTGACCGAGCCAGGTTTGCCAAAACCAACTAAATTTACTCAATGATCCGAAAGTGATACCAATACTAACGACAAGATCAATCATATAACAGAAATTGAAAACTAATATAAGATATGCAAAAGAGTAAATGAAAGAACTTCTCATTAATATTCCATAACGGCAACTCACACCAAGGGATACATAATATCTAACTAGAGGAGGGACACTTCCATAATGCAAACCATCCTACATGATAACTTCTCTATTCATGATATGACTCTACTAAAAAGGTAAAAAGATAGAAGATAGTGATGTGATACCGCGACACTCCCCCAAGCTTGGAACAAACAAAGGGGATGCCAAAACCTGATGATGAATTACTCCTTCGGTGGTGGTGGTATTCTCTCAATGAGCTTTTTTATTAATTTCCCCAAGTCCTCAATCTCGTAGGTGAGAGTACGAATCAACTCCAAGTTTTGCTCAATACGGCTCATGATCATGTCGGGTTGCAAATTCCAGCTCTTGCAATTCTTTCCCCACTCTTCCTCCTTGAAGTCTTCTTTTCCTATATGGTTAGAACGAGGTATATCCCGATTGGAGGGTAGTTTCTCCTTGGGCATATTCTGGAATTGATGCTCATGGATAAGGGTATGGAAGGGATTCTTGGTGCGTGGAGAAGGTGACGTGGAGCCAAACAGTGACGCGGAGGCTTCCCTCCAGTTGACATATTTGCAGTCCTTTTGGTCTTGGCAGGGTTTGCCAACACTCCAATGCTTGCAATGGTAGTGCCGGTGTGCGGATGCTGGCTTTTCTTTGCCACCTCTTCATCTATCTCCTTCTCCTGCCTAGGGTCTTGGGGATCCTCCTCCACAGGCTCTTTTCCTTTATCCTTGGCGGAGACCATTGTGCTTCTAAACTTTAAGAATAGATCCTGGTAGAAACATATCAAAATGAAAACACGACGAGCACACGATATACGAACCTCGGGGGATCCGTGGGGTTATATATTACGAAGTTTTACAACAAAAGGAAGGTACTGGGAGAAAACGGGTCAGAGACGGATTCCGGGTGGCCACACCACCTGCTGGCGCGGCCAGGGGGGGCGTGCTAGGGGGTGGTGTGAGCCACCCTGGCTCTGTTTCCGTCCCTGTTTCGCTTCGTTGCTTTCCTTGTTGGATAAAAACTGCAAAAATATAACTTGACAGAATTTTCGTGGAACTTTTCTTACTAGAACTGTTACCTATTCGAAAATAGACTCTGTAGGTCTCTGAATTTGGTTACTACTTGAATAGCATCAATATCTTCATTGTAAGAATCTCTAGCAATATAGTGCTTTAGTTGCTGACCATTCACCACTTGTGTAGTATTATCTTTTAGAGAAGAAATTTTTATTGCACCTGAACGATATACTTCTTCGATAACAAAAGGTCCTTCCCATTTTGAAAGTAGTTTCCCTGCAAAAAATCTGAGATGAGATCTATACAATAGAACTTTCTCACCAACATGGAACTCCCTCTTAAGAATTCTCCTGTCATGACATCTTTTAAATTTTTCCTTAAAGAGTCTAGCATTTTCATATGCTTCACTCCTCCATTCATCCAACGAACTTAAGTCACATAATCTTTTCTCACCAGCAAGTTTGTAGTCTCTATTAAGTTCTTTCACTGCCCAATAAGCTTTGTGTTCTAATTCTAAAGGCAGGTGGCAAGCTTTCCCATAAACCATTTTGTAAGGAGACATTCCCATAGGATTTTTATAGGCAGTCCTATAAGCCCATAAAGCATCGTTCAACTTTTCAGCCCAATTTTTTCTAGATCTATTAACAGTCTTTTGCAAGATGGATTTAATTTCTCTATTTGATAGCTCTACTTGCCCACTAGTTTGGGGATGATAAGCAGAAGCAATTCTATGATTAACATCATATTTAGCAAGGGTCTTTCTAAAACCACCATGAATGAAATGAGACCCTCCATCAGTCATAAGATACCTAGGCACTCCAAACCTACGAAAGATAATATCCTTAAGCATTTTTTAAAGAGGTCTCCCCATCAGCACTTTTTGTAGGTATGGCTTCTACCCACTTAGTAACATAGTCAACAGCAACAAGAATATGGGTATAACCTTTCGAAGGGGGAAAAGGACCCATAAAGTTGAATCCCCAACAATCAAATGGTTCAATAACGAGAGAGTAATTCATAGGCATCTCATTGCGTCTAGATATGTTACCAACTCGTTGGCACTCATCACCTGATAAGACAAATTTTCTTGCATCTGTAAAAAGGGTAGGCTAGTAAAAACCTGATTGTAGCACCTTTTGTGTTGTTCTATTTCCCGCATGATGTCCTCCATAGGCACTACCATGACATTTCCGTAATATCTCCTTTTGTTCATATTCTGGAACACATCTTCGCATAATACCATCTACTTCTTATTTATATAAATGTGGATCATCCCAAAAATAATGCCTCAAATCATAAAAGAACTTCCTTCTTTGCCGAGCTGTAAAAGTTGGAGGCAAATACTTGGAGACAATAAATTTAGCATAATCAGCATACCAAGGGCTCCCTCACGAGCTTACCCCTACTGCAACCAACTGTTCATTTGGGAAACTATCATTAACAAGCATAGGATCAAAAGATATGTTTTCCAATCGAGATAAATTATCAACAACGTGATTTTTAGCACCTTTCCTATCTACAATATGTAGGTCAAACTCTTGTAAGAGTAGCACCCATCTAATGAGCCTGGGCTTAGCATCTTTCTTTGTCATAAGGTACTTAATAGCAGTATGATCAGTATGAATGGTAACTTTTGAGTCAACAATATAAGGCCTAAACTTATCACAAGCAAAGACAACAACTAAGAATTCTTTTTCAGTAGTAGCATAATTCTTTTGAGCAGCGTCAAGAGTCTTACTAGCATAATGGATAACATTTAACTTTTCATCTATTCGTTGCCCAAGGACAACACCTACAACAAAATCACTAGCGTCACACATGATTTCAAAGGGTAAGCTCCAGTCAGGTGGTTGAACAATAGGAGCAGTAGTTAAAGCCTTCTTTAGAGTTTCAAAAGCTTCCTATCATCGTCAAAAACAAAGGGCACATCCTTTTGAAGAAGATTAGTGAGGGGTTTTGACATCTTAGAGAAATCTTTAATAAGCCTTCTATAGAAACCAGCATGACCAAGGATACTACGAATACCTTTGACGTCTCTTGGACATGGCATTTTCTCAATTGCTTCAACTTTAGCTCTATCAACTTCTATGCCTGTTTTGGAAATCTTATGCCCGAGGACAATCCCTTCATTAACCATGAAGTGTTGTTTCTCCCAATTAAGAACAAGATTGGTTTCTTCACATCTCTGCAAAACTTTATCAAGGTTGTGTAGACAATTATCAAAAGAAGTTCCATAGACGGAAAAATCATCCATGAATACTTCCACAATTTCCTCACAAAATCCATGAAAGATAGGAGACATGCATCTTTGAAAAGTAGCAGGAGCATTACACAAACCAAAAGGCATGCATCTATAAGCATAGGTTCCATAAGGGCATGTAAAAGTAGTTTTTTCTTGATCTTGTTGTTTAACAACAATTTGAGAGAACCCAGAGTATCCATCAAGAAAACAAAACTGGGTCTTTTTAGACAACCTTTCTAACATTTGATCAATAAAAGGAAGTGGGTAATGATCTTTCTTAGTAACTTTGTTAACTTTTCTGAAATCAATGCACATCCTATAACCTAATACTATTCTTTGGGGGAATAAGCTCATCATTATCATTAGGCACAACAGTAATTCCCCCCTTTTTAGGGACACAATGACATGACTAACCCATTCACTATCAGCAATAGGGTAAATAATACCAGCATCAAGGAGTTTTAATACCTCGTTTCTTATCACTTCCTTCATCTTAGGATTTAAATGACATTGATGCTCTACCACTGGCTTTGCATCTGGTTCTATATTGATAGCGTGCTGACATATAGTAGGAGAAATCCCCTTTAAATCATCCAGAGTATAGCCCATAGCCCCTCGGTGTTTCTTCAATACCTCCAATAATCTTTCCTCTTCCTTCCCTAAAAGTTTAGAACTAATAATAACAGGATATATTTTATTATCATCAATGTAAGCATATTTAAGATCGTCAGGTAAAGGTTTTAGATCAAAGACCGGATCCTTTTTAGGTGGCAATGTAGTCCCCAAATCTTCCACAGGGAAGTTATGCTTAAGCATCTTAGGTTGACGACGACGAATCTCGTCAATCTCATTTCTTTCTTCCATGAAGAGTTCACTTTCATGGTCTTCCATAAATTGCTGCAAAGCATTGTTAGGAGCAAGAGAAATAGAAGCAAGTTGTTCAACTCTAAAATCCTCATTATGGGTTTCATTTTCACAAGGTTCTTTAGTAAATTTTGAAAAATTAAACTCATAAGATTCCCCATCAAATTTAGTTAAAATTTTCTCCCTTTTGCAGTCTATAATGGCTCCACATGTACTCAAGAAAGGTCTACCAAAAATGATAGGATATGTTTTACTACCAGCTGAACCAAGTACTAGAAAATCAGCAGGATATTTAGTCTTACCACAAAGAACTTCCACATCTCTTACAATACCAATTGGAGAGATGGTCTCTCTATTAGCAAGGTGAATAACCACATCAATCTCATCTAGTTCGCAAGGACTGATTTCATGCATAATTTCTTTGTAAAGCTCACAAGGAATAGCACTTGAACTTGCACCAATATCACATAAACCATAATAGTAATGATCACCAATTCTAATAGAAAGCACAGGGACACTAGCCTTTTTAGTTCTATTAGGATGTGAGACAATATTAGAAGCATCCTCACAGAAGACAATGTGTCCATCTTCAACACTTTTAGTGACAAGGTCTTTCACAACCGCTACAGCAGGTTCAACGTTTATTTGTTCATCAGGTTTTACAGTTCTCTTTGTACTTTTATTGATTACACTAGTTATCATATGATGCTCCTTTACCTTATCCGGGAAGTGTATTTTCTCGATATAAGGTTCAGGTAAGATGTGATCAATAGTGTAAAATTCAGTACTTCTAACAGGAACATAATCAACAATATCTTTATATGGTGCATGATACTTGTTCCATCCCTTTTTCGGAATTTCAATATAAGAGGCAAAGGCCTTAAAACAATTTTCCATAACCTGAGAATCAAGACCATAAGCATTACTAATATTATGAAATTCATCAGTTCCCATAAAAGATTTAATGCATTCATAATCATAATTTATACCTGACTTTCTTTCTTTGTCATTCTCCCATGCTTCAGCATTGTCTTGAATACGGTCTAGAAGATCCCATTTAGCTTATTCTTTCATGCGTGTAAATGATCCAGCACAAGAGGCATCCAATAGATCCTTATCATGGAGAGAAAGCCTTGCATAAAAGTTATTGATAATAATATTATGAGGGAGCTCATGAATAGGATATTTGAGCATTAGTAACTTCAATCTCCCCCAAGCTTGAGCTGTACTCTCTCCATCAAGAGGCCAAAAGTTATATATTTGATTCCGATCTTTATGAATCTCACTAGGAGGATAAAATTTTGAATAAAAGAGAGGCACTACTTCCTCCCATTCAAGAGCTTGACCATTCTTCAGCATCTTATACCATTCCTCAGCTCTTCCATTCAGTGATATCGAGAATAACTTCTTCTTGACTTGATCTGTTGTAATACCTGCAAACTTGAACAACCCGCATAATTCGTGTATAAAGAGCAAATGATCACCGGAATGGACAGTTCCATCTCCAAAATATTAGTTATTCATAACACGAGCAACAATTCTTGTAGGTATTTTGAAAGTATCATTTTCAGCAGGTGGTGGTTCATCTACTACCTTAGCAGTGGTAGTAGCATTACGAAATAAGAAACTCAGCGAATTATCCATATTGAAAATAAAGCAACTAACAGAAGTAAACAATACTCACAGTAGAAGTTTCCTTTACCAGTTCCACTCTCCAATAGTGCTTCACTCCCCGGCAACGACGCCAGAAAATAGTCTTGATGACCCACAAGTATAGGGGTGTATTGCAATATTTTCGATAAGTAAGAGTGTCGAACCCAACGGGGAGTAAAAGGTGTTGGCGAATGGCTTGGAGCAGGAATTCTCTGTAAATACTTAGCAAACGGATTCTTAGGGGCTTTTGATAATGCAGATAAATAAAGTACGAGTAAATAAAAGACAATAAGGATAAATGCAGCGAGTGACCCAATCCTTTATTCAGCAAAGGACAAGCCGGTTGTATTATTTAAGATGACCAAACATTCTCGAGGACACACGGGAATATCATCAAGTGCTTTCGCTCATATAATTGATTAATCTTCTTTAGTTTGCTAAGTGTTGTGTGGGTGAACCTGTGCTAATGTACTGACCTTCCTAGGACTAATACATACTTGTGATTATATCCCTTGCAAGCATCCGCAAGTACAAGAAAGTAATTAAGGTAGAAACCTAACCACAACTTTAAACTCTAAGACCCTGACATCCCTTGTGCAAAGGTTTCCTAACGGGGGTTCAGGTTTCTGTCACTCCGGCAACCCCTACGATTAGTAGCCAAATACACAATGCATTCCCCTAGGTCCATATAGGTGAAGTGTCATGTAGTCGACGTTCACATGACACCACTAGAAGAAATACAGTACAACTTAAATATCAAACCATTGAATCTTTCTCAACACAATTCCACTACTAACAACATGACTTCTCTCATGTCCTCAAGAACTAAACGAACTACTCAGAAGACATCATATGGATCAAGATCAGAGATGATATAATGATATGTGACAATCTGAACATAAGCGATAATTCAATGGTTCACTCAATAGCATCAAATACAAGGAGTAATCAACAACGAGAAAGTTTCCCCTAAGAACTACGCAAGATTCAACCCAATTGTTACACCGGTATGAAGTGGTGATGTTGGTGCTGGTGGAGATTATGGTGGTGATGATGATCATGATCCCGATGAAGTCCAGCTTGATGGTGGTGTTGATGGCGACAATATCCCCTCTCCTGGAAGGAATTCCCCGACAGAATTCTGCATGTCGGAGTGATCTTTCACTCTCGGTGTTTTCCGCCCCGTAGAGGTGGCGAAATCTTTCTGTGGTCGCTCCCCGAGGTTTAGGGTTTTATGGGGATAATATACGCCAAATGGGAGAGCCTGGAGTGGGCCAGGGCGGCCACACCACCTGGTGGCGTGACCTAGGGTGGCCTGCGCCAGGGGGTGGCATGGGCCCCCTTGGCCTATCTCTACTCCCCCTTATGGCATCCTTCGTCTTCTGGAAAAATATAATTTTCCATGTATTTTCCCGGATTTTCTGATCTTCGCGAATTTCGCCTCAAAACAGCACCTTTTCCATCAGAATGCTGACTGCAGCGGTCCATGCTCTAAAAGTAATCAACCATGCAAAAATAGATGAAATAACATCAGTATCATCTCTTAATATGAAATATATCAATGAATAACAGTAAATTATGATATAAAATAGTGATGCAAAATGGACGTATCATAGGCTCCTTCGGCATCATCCTTCCATTTTGCAGTATTCACAATTCCTACAGGCGCTTCTTTCTAGATCTTTCCTTAACAATGCATCCATTTGGAGACTTTCCAATTAACTAGAAGAATCAAATTATAAGTAGTGAACTACAAGAATCAAACTTAAAAGCTATGAAAACACATAGCTATGAACAACAACAATTTGGGCCTCATACTAACAAAGCACACATAAGTCAATGAGATAATCGAACATATAACAAGACAAATGTGTTTGTATAGAAAATTTGCTCTATGCACATTATCCCATGGACACAAATAGTGCCACACTTTAATCCTTGGCAAAATCAGTGAGATGAATCTGTAATAAAGAATAGTGGTTGTACAAAGACACTAGGTAGATGCAGATCATCCCATCAACATTCTAAGTGCCATATCTTCAGTATAAGGCAGTGACACGGCAACCAAGATCCATCGCCGGTGACCTAGATGGAGCACTAACGTGGTGAACCTCGACGAGGAGGTGACGCGGTGAAGGGCAGTAGGTCGAGGAGTACATACATTGGTGACATAGATGCAACCGTTGTCGTCGGGGAGGGGAGGGGATTTGGTTGTTGCCGGGTAGGGGATTACGTCGTCGTCGAAGAGGGTTTTCCCATCGCTGGTAGGTGAGTGGATTTGGTCGAAGTGGGGACCGGGGAAGGGAAAGCGATCGACTAAGAACCCATATCCCCTGGAGGCAGTTAATATTTTTGAACGGTTGTGGTTCAACTTTCTAGGGATACAACCACTATTTACCAACGTCTCAGGTTTCTTTTAGAGACGTTTTGTTTTAACGACCGGTTGAGGAGGAAGTAGTACTAGATACAGTGTTAATTCCTAATCGTATTAGGCTTCTGTTAGCGACGGTCATAATATAACGACCGCCTGAGGTTGCTGAACACAGTCGGTTCGTTCTAGTTTAGGAGTAAACTGCCTCTGGGCATTGTCTCTAAGTAACGAGTTTGTACTAGTGTTAGTTCATAATAGTTTTATGCCATGCTATAACTGTATTAAGCAGAAACATTAATACACATGTGGTATATAAACAAACCAAGTCCCTAGTATCCTCTAGTCGACTAGCTCATTGGGCAACCGATGATCGAGGTTTTTCCGATCATGGACATTTATAACAATTGACAACGGAGTCACTTCATTGGATGAATGATATGATGGACATACACCCAATGTAACACCTCGTCCAACAACAAGCCCTGGGGGTGTCACTCCTGGCAGCTTACTAGGATCTCTAGACTAGCCCCACAGACCAACACTAATCTTTTCTACGCACTTTGTCCTCAGTCGTGCGTACCCGGTACCCATTTCCTGGCCGATCACCCATCCTCAAATTGCTCTAGGCCAAGCACGCTTAACCTCAGAGTTCTTTTTGGATGCGATTTCGGAAAAGATGTTGCAACTTTTTGGTATGAGTATCCTCCTGGATCTCATATACACCCACCCTTAGAAGATCGATGCTCTCATCGATCAAGCACAAGCCAGGAACATCCCCTCTTGTCACGCGTCTATGCGTCCAGTGCCGGCATAATGTGCCATGTTGTGTCCACTCAATGCCACACGCATCATGGTCCACATGTCCCGCCACTGACCCGCACACACCCATTTAACCACGAGGCAGCTCTGATACCACTTGTAACACCCCATCCAACAACAGGCTCCGGGGGTGTCACTCCTGGCAGCTTACTAGGATCTCTAGACTAGTCCCACATACCAACACTAGTCTTTTATACGCACTTTGTCCTCACTCATGTGCACCCGGTACCCACTTCTCGATCAATCACCCATCCTCAAATTGCTCTAGGCCAAGCACACTTAACCTCAGAGTTCTTTTTGGATGAGCTTTCGGACAAGAAGTTACAACTTGTTGGTATGAGTATTCTATCAATCCTATTAAGCCATGTACCTCGATCTCATACACAATCATAGTATTACAATAAGATCCAGTCACAAAGTCCAAGATTATAATATCTATTAAAATGCAGTAACTCACTCCTTCGAACGTGAGATCATATTTAATTACTATCACCCGCAGCTGCTTAGATTGTACCAACTGTCACACTAAAAAGGTGATCATAGAAGTGTATATTGGGTATTCCAAAGGGATATGTTGAGGCTTATGCATCGAGATCGGGATTTGCCCATCCATGTGGCGGATAGATACCCTGAGCCCACTCGGTGAAATTACATCGACAAGTATGAAAACATGCGACTAGGTCCCGGGATGTAATATCACGGGAGCGAGTAAATATGTTTGTCGGTAACAAGATTGAACTAGGTATAGAGATACCGAAAATCATGTGTGTGACAAACCAGATATCGTGTAGAAAAGGGAATGATACTCGACGTTCAACGTTCAAGAATCAAGTTAATTCGTGGAATGCATGATGACCATCATGGGTTTCTAGATCCCATTGTTTGTCATTGATCAAAGAGGTTTCTTGATCGTGTATGTGTATTCTCGAACCATAGGGTGACACGCTTAAGGGTAGATGATGCTTAGGGATTGATTCGATATCGTTGGAGAAAATAGAGAAAACTTCGGAATAGTTCTAGGGTGATACCGGAATGGTTCCGGCGATATCCTATGATGATTGGTGTGTTCTGATAGGTGTTTTGGAGTGATAGGAATTAAATGACATGTATTTAATATTGATTAAATGAATTAATATTAAAAAAAAATTAATAGGATGTATAGGGCATCCCACCTAATTGAGCCTAACCCGAAGGGAGGCCCAAGATAGGGCCATGCACCCAAGGAGGAGGCCAAGGTGGCCGACGCCACAAGTGGGCCACCTCGCACTGGCCCCATGTGGTGGTTGTTGGCCGGCGGTGGGATTTAGTCCGACCCCACCCCTTTCGTGTTATGGTGTCTCTCTTCCACCTATATAAAGAGGGGATCCCCTCTCCTCAAATCCAATCCATCAATTGTCTTTTTCCTGTCTCTCTCCCTCTCTCTCTCTCTCCCTCACGTGTGGTTCCCATGAAGGAACATGCATACAGGGATAGGGGTTTCTCCACCATACACACACCATTGTGCTGCTGGATCTTTGGTTCGGATCAATCTTTTTCCGCTTCTTTGCTAGACCAGAGCCCGAGGGATGTCTCTACACCGGATGCGTGTAAAACCGCGGAGGCACTGCCAGTTGTGTTGCTCGTCGCTTGGAGCTTGGATCTTGGATGCCTACTCGACCTTGAGGTTGGATACGCCATTTGACTATATCATCCATGTTTCTTGTGAAATGTTAAACGCGTTCGGTCTTCAAGGGTATGAACATCGAATCCCTCCGTTACCTTACATCTGCATAGAACAGATCTTGGCTATGTCGTTCGTGTTGCTAGGCATTTTTTCTGATGCGGAACCCCTTCATATTTGCCTATGCATGAACCAACTATTCAGGATGCACATATTCGTAAATATGACATGTCCATGTTACCACTTCATGTGTTTGGTGTCTCTGGTTTTGTGCTAGTGCAGGATTTCACTTCGCCGACCATCGTTCCAGCACTGATCGCCATGCATGGCCTCACTTCGGAGCCCGAGGATGTGACGCGCGCTTCCGCGTCCAGCTCTAGTCCCGCATTGTCTGACCCGCCCTTGCCTGGGTTAGCCCATCAGGGCACTGCAACTCCCGCTATGAGTCACCCGCGGCCTCCAACTTTGCATCGCCCACGTCTCCTGTGGCGCGTACACTGCCTCGTGCATCGACGCTCATTGCGGACTCCACGGAACCAGCTGACACTCCTGCCATGATGCCAGCTCCACTTCCTATGACGACTCGGCACCACATTGATGTGAATCGACCGAAGGAGTACACCGATGGCACGGTCCGGTACAATCCGCATCGCCATATCCCGCTTTTCTTGCCCTTCTAGATTCTCATCGTACGATTCTGTCCGAGCCAGCGTGGCGGTTAGCTATGGAGGACTACTTTTCCGCCCTTCAGTGCAATCAAACACGGACCCTCGTCCCTCGCTCTCCTGGCACAAACATTGTTGGTAGAAAATGGATCTTCAAGACGAAGTTTCGCCCAGATGGTTCTATGGACAAGCATAAAGCTTGCCTGGTTGCTCGTGGATTCACACAACGACATGGTATTGATTATCATGATACATTTAGTCCTATTGTCAAGTCTATCACTATTCGCTTGGTTCTCTCGCTTGCCATCACTTGTGGATGGTTTCTTTGATAGGTTGATGTCAGCCATGCTTTCGTTCATGGATTTCTTGAAGAGGATGTGTATATACACCAACCTCCCGGTTTTGAAGATTCTCGATACCCGCAACATGTTTGTGACAGATTGCATCAGCTTGGTATTATTTCCAACAAAGCTGACACGTCCCTGGTCTTCTTCAATCAGCACCAGATCATCATTTACATGCTAGTTTATGTGGATGATATAGTGCTTGTTGGCTCTTCGGCCGCAGCTGTAAAATCGACTTGTTAACATTGTCTGCCACTTTTCCCATTAAGGACCTCGGTCCCCTTGAGTATTTCCTTGGCATTGAAGCTTCTTACAATTCAGTGGGGGTGGTGTTGACACAACATAATTATGCGTTTGATTTGCTCTGTCGAGCAAATATGGAAAATTGCAAATCAGCTCACACGCCCATGTCTACGATGGACAAGTTGTCCAAAGATCTTGGTGATCGACTTGATATAGATGATGCTTTCAGTTCTCGCAGTTTGGTTGGTGGTCTTCAGTAATTAACCTTAACCCGACCATATTTATCTTTCGCCATTAATAAGGTGTGTTAGTATTTGTCGCAACCAACCACTATTCATTATGAGGCAGTTAAATAGATTCTTCGATATGTGAAGGGTACCGTGTCGATAAGGTTGTTAATTCAGAAGGCACCGTTAGACATTCTGAATGTTTACACGAATGCAGACGGGGCCGGTTGTTACAACCAAAGATCCACAGGCGGTTTTGCAATCTTTCTTGGTCCGAATCTTGTATCGTGGAGTTCATGCAAGAAACCCATGGTTTCTCGCTCTAGCACCGAAGCAGAATACAAGGCTCCGGTGAATGGTACAACTGAAGTGATTTGGATTCAGTCTGTACTCAAGGACTTGCAAATCACCAGTCCAAACCACCTATTATGTGGTGTGACAATCTCGGCGCTACATATTTGTCAGTTAATCCAATGTTTCATGCCTGCACGATGCATATTGAGATTGATTTTCACTTCGTGCATTAAAAGGTTGCATTGGGAGCCCTAGATGTACGGTTCATATCATCTGTAGATCGGCTGGCGGATGTTTTCACCAAACCGGTGTCTGAACAAGTACTTCATCATTTTTATTCCAATCTTAACCGCGTTCACGACGGTTTAGATTGAGGGGAGTATTAGAGTTTGTATAGAGACCGAGATGTCTGTATTTTAGATAAGACCGACCCGGTCTCTACCATATGCTTGTTGTACATGTTGTACTTGTTATATATAAAGGAAAACCAACGCCGAGGCTGTCTATGGCAAAATACCCTTTCAAACTCACGGCACTTTGGAGTGTTAGGAGCGTGGTGAAAATACTTCGGAGGGTGCAGAGCGGTTGCGAGTCATCTTTGTTTTCGTCGAGCCACCGTTGTCGGCATTGTTTTCTCTTCCTTTTTCCTTCTCGTTCTGTTTGGGTGTGATTTCTGCTGTTTGCCCCGACAGTGATCTGGAAGTTATACCGGATGGTTACCCGGGGGGAAGCCTGTTTCCATAAGAATTACGGGATGACCAAGCTATTGAATTTTTTCCGAGAAAAAAAGACAGGAAGAGAGCGTCAAATAAGGTACGGTGTTTAGTTTAGTTGGATAGGTTTGTGATTCTCGCAGAAAAGAAAAGGATAGGTTTGTGATCAGCCAGGTTTATAGAAAATAATATGTCGGAGTAGTATCCGGGTAGATTACTTTGAATAGTAGGACTAGGATTGCGTGTATAAAGGTACACCCTGGCTGCTGGCTTGTAATATTGTACCAAGTCAGATCAGAAGAAGTAAAGCAAGATTACGAGGCAACTCGATCGTCGATTCTTGCGTGGTGTCAGTGAGCTTCTAGCCAAAGTTGAACCGAGGAAGCTTTCTACCCGATCGGCGACGTGGCGTCGGGACCAAACCCAAACCAGGAACGGGTGGAATCGGTTTTTCACTTCATTGACCTTAGTACCTCGATCGATCCATATCTAGTTTCTACCCGAGATCCCCCGGTAACCTGCTAATATAATGGCAAAAAAGCTACACATGATGGCAGACTCGCATCTGCCGCCAGCGTGCGTGTCCAATGTGCTCGACGACGACGACCTTCTCACAGAGATCATCGTCCGCGTTGGCTTCCCCAGCAGCCTCGTCCGGGCCGCCGGAGTATGCAGGCGATGGCTCCGGCTCGTCTCGGACCGCGCCTTCCTATGCCGGTTCCGCAAGCTCCACCCACCCAAACTCCTCGGCTTTTACCTCGCACAGCGGGAGTACCCCAAACCCCCTGCACGATTCTTCTCGTTGCCGTCTCAGACCCTGCCCTCAGGGCTCGCAGCTATTGTCTCTCGCCCGAGCTTCATGTTGGGCACCTACGAGGGTGCACGGATCGACATGGTGGGCTGCTGGAACGGCCGCGTCGTCATCAGCAGTTCGCACGGAGAAAGGAAAACTGCATTTGTCGTGCACAGCCCGTTGTGCTCCGACTCTGAGAGAGGTATGTCCGTCATCCCGTCGTTACACTTCCCATTCAGGAGGGCAATTTCTGCTGTTACACACAACTCTTCTGCAAACAAGAAGGCCATGTCCTGTCCTACCTTTATGTGATGGTGGAGCGCACTACGGTTCCAACCAAGTCTTGGGTGCACGTATATATGTTGCAAGAGGGAGATGATGCTTGGCGCGCACATCTTACTTTGGCTGCAGACTACTTCGTTTATGCACTGTCTGAACCAAGCTCTGTGCTCGTAGACAACAAAATCTATATGGCCAGCGCCCTCAATGAAATTGTTGTCCTGGATTTCACATCCTCAAGCTTCTCCACAATTCAGCTCCCACGGCGGGTGGATTTCAAAACAAAAGGCACCGCCATGTTATCACGGGATGATGATGCTACTGGTGTGTATCTCATGCATGCAAACAAGTTTGAGCTCCACATCTGCCTCCACAAGGGGGGGGGGAGGGGGGGGGGGACTGGTTGCTGGAAGTCAACATTTGCTTGCGTGAAATGTGTGATGATTTGCCTGAGTATGAGCCCGCTGACCTTGTCGAGATAAACCATGTGGGGGTCTATACCGAGTTTGTGTTCTTGAAGATGGGCCGCTGCGCATTCTACTTGGATATCAAGCACAGGACCCTGAGCAAATTGTATGCGATGTCAAACGAGGATCAGTTCTTTGGTCGTATCTATCCCTGTATGATGATCTGGCCTCCCATTTTCCCTGCCCTCAGATATGGTCCTACAAGGTCTGGCTCTATCTTGACCTTTTGGTGATGTGTGCAGTGTTAACGTGAGGATTAGCTAGCAGGCTGGTAAGATCTTGTAGATTGGTTAGTTGTGTCGTTACTCACGTATTGTTAAGATGATGTACATGTCGTTGTAATTCCGGTTGTGTCGGATCTGCCCGCCTCTGGCTGTGGCCTTTATATACACGAGCGCCTGATGGAGTTAACCATCACGGCAAAACCAATCTCTCCTCTCTTTTAAGTTTTATATGGTATCAGAGCCACCGTGACCCATGTCGAATCCATCTTCCTCCTCCAACCTGGGCACCCTGCCCCCGATCTCCTCCGTCGTCACCGTGCGCCTTACGCACGAAAATCACCTCATGTGGAAGGCCCAGATCCTCGCCTACCTCCGCATCGACAACGGCAGCGAGGTGGCGCCGGCCAAGACTGTCGCTTCTGAAAGCGGCACTGGTGACAACCACGTCACCGTCCATCTCCCCAACGTTGCCTACACCACCTGGTACACAAAGGACCAGGCCATCCTCGACGGCATCCTCGCCACCGTCTCGGAGGACGTACTTGCTCGCGTCATGGCCGCTACTTTGGCAGCGGGAGCCTGGGGACAGCTCGAGCGGATGTTTGCATCACGCTCCCGCGCCCGATTGAATCAGATCAGGGCACAGCTCGCGATGCCGAGGCGTGCCGGCATGGCTCGCTCTGCCTACTTCAAGCTGAAAAAGACCCTCGCCAACACACTCGCGGCGATCAGGCACCCTCTGCATGCCGATGAAGTCATCGCCTACATCCTCTCCAGCCTTGGCGCCGAATACGAGTCCCTCGTTGCTGCCCTCAACGTCAAGCCCGACCTCACCATCGATGATGTATACTCCTACATGCTGGGGTCGAGCACCGTCAGGAGGGGTACAATTCAGAACTCTAGATCGGGTCTAGCTCGTCCGGGAATTTTGCTGGGTCCGGTCGTCCCTCTCAGCAGCAGAACCGTGGTGGATATGGCGGTGGCAACTGGCATCGCTCGAACCAGGGCGGTGGTGGCAACAACCAGTAAGGCGGTGGTGGTGGCCAGAACGACGGAGGTCGCCACGGCGGTGGCGGCGGCAACTGGTGTCGGGGCAACCAGGGCGGTGGGGGTGGCGCACCGCGTCCTACATGCCAGCTCTGCGGGAAACAGGGCCATGTCGCCCTCAAGTGCTTCCGCCGCTTTGGCGGCTCCTTCCACGGCGCGGACGAGCAGCCATCGGCAAATGTCACCGGCACCAACTCCGGGTACCAAGTGGATCCGAACTGGTACTCGGACTCAGGAGCAACGGACCACATCACCAGCGACTTAGATCGCCTCACCATCCGCGAGCGCTACAACGGCACCGACAACGTTCAAGTGGGCAACGGCGCAAGTTTGCACATCGCACACGTTGGTCACAGTTCCATTATTACTTCCGCTAATAGATCCCTTGCACTACATAATATTCTGCATGTCCCAAATATCAGCAAAAATCTTATCTCCGTTCACAAATTAACTAAGGACAATGATGTTTTTGTTGAATTTTACCCCGATTTTTTTGTCATAAAGGAACTAGCAACGCGGAAGGCTCTTCTTCAAGGTCCATGTAGAGCTGGCCTCTACCCCATGCCATCATCCACCCTTCATCACGTCCGTGCCGCCATGCTTGCGTCCGTCAATAAAAAGCAATGGCATCATCGTCTCGGCCACCCTTCTTCGCAAGTGGTTCAATCCATCCTTAGTTTGAATAAACTTCATGTTAGTGGAACTCATGATGCATCTATTTGTGATGCGTGTCAAATGGCCAAGAGTCATCAACTCCCTTATGGCCCTTCTAGTTTTGTTGCAAAATTTCCCTTAGAACTTATTACTCTGATGTATGGGGTCCAGCAACGGTATCAGTTGGTGGTTATAAATACTATGTTTCTTTTATCGATGCTTTTAGCAAGTTTACATGGATCTATCTCTTACGTGCAAAATCTGATGTTGAGCAAATTTTTCTTCGCTTTCAAACCCATGTTGAGCGCTTAGTTAATCGGAAAATTATTTGTGTTCAATCCGACTGAGGTGGAGAATCAATGTCTCCATAAATACTTTCAAACTCATGGTATTTCACATCATGTTTCGTGTCCATACACTCACCAACAAAACGGAGAAGCCGATTTCAAACATCGCCCCATCGTAGGAACCGTCCTTTCCCTACTTGCTCATTCATGCGTGCCCGTTCGGTTTTGGGACGAGGCGTTCTTAACAGCCACGTCTCTTATAAATCGCCTTCCTACCCGTGTCATAGACAATGCTTCCTCTATGGAACGACTTTTTAACTCCAAACCAGACTACAAATTTCTTAAATAGTTCGGATGCGCATGTTGGCCATATCTCCGCCTGCTCAACAACAAGAAACTTGGTTTTCTCCAAAGAACGTGTCTTTGTCTGCTACAGCTCACCATAAAGGATATAAGTGTCTTGACACTGTTACTGGCCATATTTATATCTCGCGAGACGTTGTCTTCGACGAGGCCGTTTTCCCATTTTCTCGCAAACTACAATCAACTCTTGCTCCAGCACCTGAAACACCACCGTCCTACACTCAGCTCCTAGCTCCACCAGCCCTCAATCCCATGCCTAGCGGAAGTATTAATGCCTCTGTTGATCTAACTGTCGATGAGCATGCTATTTCGTTTGATCCTACTACTGGAACAACTAGCGATTCGGAGTCCTCGTCGCCTACGTCGCCATGCACGTTACATGTACCTGGCAGCGATCCCGAGCAGGCGTCCCAAGTCACGTCTCCCGCCAGGCAGAGGCAGACGCGGGGTGCTTCAACTCCGCCTTACTCCCGGTCTCCTGGCCCATCTACTGAAGCCAGGTCGGCCTCTCCGGCTGGCGCGCCTCTGGATCCGTCCACCGTCCGTGCTGTGCCGCGAGGCCCATCTTCACCGTCACTCGAGCCCACGGCGCCTGCTCCGTCTCGGCCACACACGCGCTCTCGTTCTGGAATTGTGAAGCAGCCTACAACGAACTGACGGAACTGTCACATATGAGACTACCATATGTGATCTTAGCTTCATGTTTCTTAAATATAATCATGCTGTAATTAGTTATAGCCTACCATTTAGTTCTGAAACCTCGAACTTGTATGGGACTGCTAGTACTTACTTTTTTTCAATTTTGCTTAGTGGATGATATATTCTATTTCTCAAAAATATAAGTGGTAGTTGTAGTTACATATTGCAAATTTATGTTTGTGTGCTTTTTTCTCATTCTACAATTATATTTTGATTTCGTGGAACATAAACTAAAAATGGGAACATGCCCGTCTGGGATATGAAGGCATTACATATTGTTGTAGTTTTGGTGATTTTTTTTTTGGAAATGGTCGCTTTATTATTTAATAGTAAGTTTACACCCGGACTCTGTATATCTAGGATACACACAGCCGATCAACCACATATAAGAAGACAAAAGTAAAAGTGCGAAGATTACAAATAATTGTAAAAAAGCGAAGTCCTCCAAACGCACTACGATAGCTCTATCCGTAGGTCATGCTACCACCCATGTCGGGAAAAAAAATTCCTCGCCGTGTCCTCCAAGTGCGTACACCCCTCCACAAACAAGTCGCGGATCTCCATACATTGGAGAGTAGTCCATGATCAGAGATCGTCGTGGCTCAGTATATAACCTGCAGAGAAGAAGACGGAATGTTATTAAAAATCTTGTCATTTATACATAGCCAAAACGATCATATAATGGCAAGCGCTTCCACCCTAAATAAAGTCTCATATTTATCCTCAATCCCATTCAGTCAGTTACCAAATACATTGAATACCGAACATGGAGGAAATAAACCAGGGGCTACTTGGATAATTGACCATATAGCATGAGCAACTTTACAATGGAAGAATAAATGACGTATTGTCTCATTATGGTGATAAAACACATATTATGTACTTCTATGCCAATTCCTCCTAACAAGATTATCTTTTGTGACAATAACCCCTTTGTAGAGATACCAAGCAAAGATCTTTGTTTTAAAGGGTATTTTTATTATCCAAATTTTACTATTATCATCGACTGGGATATCAGGTTGGATCAATGCTCTATACATTGAATCAACAGAAAATTTACCACTCTATAGTAACTTTCATTTGAATTCATCCATACCCTCGGACAATTGTATCCTGGATAGTCTTAATAAAAAATTGTTCTAGGACACTAGTCTAGGGCCTATGAGACTTCTTCTTAAAGACACATTAGAGGGATTGGATTCCATTACCATGGAAAGTGTATCCCCTTTGTGTCTAACAATCGAGTATACAGCTGAATATTGTTCACGAAGAGAAGTTTGGTCTAGCCATTTATCTTCCCAGAACCTAATCTGTGAGCCATCCTTAATATTGAAAGCACCAAAACGGAAAAAAAATGCTTTTTGGACGCCATTAGTCCAGCTCAAAAGTATGAATCATCCGGTTTCCAAACCATTTGTGACACAGCTTTGGAGCCAACATACTTTATCCATAGAATAGTTTGCTAGACCCCTTCTTCTATAAGGAGTTTGAAAATCCTGATCATTTAGCGTTTCCATGGAGTGAAATATAATACATAAACTTGGGTATACAAAAATTATACACATTTGAACTCTTTAAATTCGCACTTAACACGTGATAATGTCGTGCTAAGAAAATTTTGAGAGATTATCATTTTTATAGAGTGGAATGTAATGCACAAACTTGCATATGCGAAAATTATAAACCTTTGAACACTTGTTCCCTTTTTCCCTTTTTGTGTAACTTGTTCCCTTTTTCGTTCTTCCCTTCTCCATTGTCAAGTTTGATCTTGTTTGTTTTCTATTTGGCGTGCAATTTGCTTATATCTAATCCGAGGCTGTGAAAATAGTACCAACATACATAGTGTATTTTTGCAAACTAAATAGTCTCTCTGTTCCAAATTAATTCATGCAGACTTTGTTAAACTAAAACGATATATACAATATTTTACCCAAATCTACATCATTCAATTTCGCATGGAGAGAGTACTAAAACACAGGATGTATCCTGTAATGGATCTCGTTCCCGTGCAAAGAAACAATTTATTCTTCCGAGCCTTCTAGGATCGTGCGATTAGTATAGTGAATCCTAGTCCAACTAGCAGTACGCCTGCTAGCTTTTTTCTTCTTGTTTTAGTCTTCTTTTTGCAATTCTAGAAAGCAAAGGAAATAAAGCAAGTCGCAATATTTATTGATTTGATGTGATGATATCCTTTCACATTTTAGTGTTTACCAAAACTATGTAGAGCTAGGTTAAGAGCATCTCCAACATATTGATTTTTACATTTTGGCTTACTCAAATAGGGTTTGGCAATATGAGAGAGAGAGGGCTCAGCTAGCCGAAATTCTATCTGGTTTTTCAACATACCAATATTCAACTACCAAAACTGGCAAAAAAAACTATGAGGATCCACATGTTAGAGCATATCTAACTAATGATATAAACTAAGATGTCCAAAAGAGAGACCCTATAAATTATACATTGACAAAAGTGGTTTTTACATCAACTATGCAGTTTCTGTTTTTCAGATGATGTGAAATAGGGAACTATCGTCATACAAGATGACACAAAATAGGGCATAGCTGTGGCGCAACCACCCTCAGTTTTAACTATGTAAGATCACCACAAACACATCAAACCGAAATAAATTTCAAAGTTTGGAAGATCATCACACACATATAAAATAAAACTTTGAATCCATGTTGCATAGCTTAGTTCAAAGCATACCATAGTTCAACACAAACACAAACTTAATGTCTATGCATAGTTTAAATCATTAACATAGTTAATCATTAACATAGTTCAACAACATAGAATGGAACATGTTGTCACCCATTTTGGGTCGGCTTTGGATCAAGACAGTGAAGACCTATTTTCGAAGATGGGCTCAATGGACGTGTGTCGGCCTTGAAGCCAGATCAGCATGGAGTCAAAAAGTAAGCCATTCAAAAGGGAAGAAGGAACCGGAAGGCTATAGAAGTTGTTTCAAGGGATCCACCATGGGTTAACACTTACCTTCAATACGAAGGCCGGATCGGCTTTCTTGCCAGTTTTAACATGGAAACAACTATATGTAACTCGGATTGACTCTCAAGAAGGCCTAGTTGGTACTGGTTTTAAAATAAGAGTATCGAACCATAGAGATCCATTTGTAAAGGTATTAATGCCCCCAGCCTATTCACCAGAGAGTGTTTGGGAGTTGTTTTTTATTTCAAACAGAGGTGTCTAAAAGTGTTTTTGTGTGTGTGACCAAAGCAATATATTAAACTAATGCAAGTGAACAAAGAAAGATTCACGGTGTAAAGTAATTAGAACAACAACAAGAATAAAACCTTCCTAGCGAGTATTGGATCCACCACTAGCAATTGAGTTAATCATGATTAGAATATATCTATGTTTTAGTTTATGCATATGTACGGGAGAATATCAATAGATCATCACAGATGAGCCATCTTATATTTCATGTACGGAGAAGAAGGGGTAGATGTTCATCTACATTGTTGAAGACTAAGGATTTCCATTTTTTTCCAAATAATCCAAAGGATGACGACGCATATCGTAGTATCTGTGTGTTGATGACAGTGATCCTCCCAAAGAGCACCGAAACCGGAGTGGTTGAGTGCAGCTTCGTCCCTGAATATGGACCAAACTTGTTGAGCTCGGTCACAAAATATTGTGTGACCACAATTAAGAACTTTCTAATATTCCCTAGTATGCAACTGATTTCAGATCATCTTATGGCAAGAATCCACTACTATTGCTTATAATATGTTTAAATGGCCAAAGGAATCCATCTTACCTAGCACCATTCCGCAGCTATACAGAAAACAGCAAGATGCACTTCGATCAGCAAAACTACGTAACCTCAACAAAGTTACTGCACACATCACCAAAAGGTCAAGAGCCAGAGCTTGTAGGACCATATTTGAGGGCGGGGAAAATGGGAGGCCAGATCATCATATAGGGATAGATACGACCGAAGTATCGGTCCTCTTTTGACATCTCATACACTTTGCTCAGGGTCCTGTGCTTGATATCCAAGTAGAATGCGCAACGACCCATCTTCAAGAACACAAACTCGGTATAGACCCCCACATGGCTTATCTCGACAAGGGTGGGGGGATCATGCTCAGGAAAATTAGCACACATTTCGCGTAGGCAAATGTTGTCCTCCAGAAACCAGTTCCCCCACTTGTGGAGCCATATGTGAAGTTGAAACTTGTTTGCGTGGATGAGATACACACCGGTAGCATCATCGGCCCGTGATAGCATGATGGTGCCTTTTGTTTTGAAATCCACCCCCCGTGGGAGCTGAATTGTGGAGAAGCTTGAGGATGTCAAATCCAAGACAACAATTTCATTGAGGGCGCTGGGCATATAGATTTTGTTGTCTACGAGCACAGAGCTCGGCTCGGACAGTGCATAAACGAAGTAGTCTGCAGCCAAAGTAAGATGTGCGCGCCAAGCATCATCATCGCCCTCTTGCAACATATACACGTGTACCCAAGACTTGGTTGGATCCAGAGTGCGCTCCACCATCACATAAAAGTAGGAGAGGACATCATGGCCTTCTTCTTTGCAGAAGAGTTATCTGTACCAGCAGAAATTGCACTAGTGCACCCCCCCCTCTAACACCGGTTTGGAGGGCCCTCTAACAGCGGTTGTAGAACCGCTGTTGAGGGTTCGGTGTTAGAGGGGCCCCCCCTATACGAACCGGTGTTAAAGGGTGGCGCACGTGGGGCTGCCGCAGGGCTCAGGCCCCCCCCCCCCCCTCCTTTAACACCGGTTCGTAAAGGTTCTGTGCCGCGGCAGGAAAAGGAGATAAATCTCTGCCGCGGCAGGAAAACGGCCTAAATCTCTGCCGCGGCAGAGTTCTGCCCCTGCCCCGTTCTGGGCATATTTATGCGGCGCGGTGGGGACGGGGAGGAGGGGAGGGGGAATCGATCGGAAGCGGTATACACATACATCGTCATCGGTACATACGAGTACATGAATAATTAAGCAACTATTATTATACACAACATCGTCATTATGTGGTATTCTCCGTAAACGTTGAAGCATCAAGTACAAGACAAACACATTCAATCATATATACAACGTTCATTTTGGTGGATATCTAAAGAGTTCTCCGCCAGGCGTGACGACCTCA
Source organism: Avena sativa (assembly GCA_916181665.1). Taxonomy (NCBI): domain Eukaryota; kingdom Viridiplantae; phylum Streptophyta; class Magnoliopsida; order Poales; family Poaceae; genus Avena; species Avena sativa. The sequence continues at coordinate 484,719,267 of OV702297.1, read as the reverse complement.
TCAAGTATGAACCCCGCCAATTCCTCTTGGATGGCTCGTATGCGGTCAAATGGTAGGAGTTGGTCCCGCATCCGTTCGATCTGAATATATATGAAGAATGGGGTCAATATATATATAAGAATAAAACTCAACACAATTGATGGTAATAAAATAATATTGTGTACTTTGTTTACTTACTCTAAGTTGTTCTAGTGTGGCTTGGCCCGTCGCACATATCGTGTTGCGAATAAACTCGCAAACATAGTACCCACATAAGTTATTGTTGTGTCCCTGATGCACGCACTTTACGAGAATAGAGAGTTCAATCAAAATAATAATCAATAAAGCATGATATAATGGAATTGGAAGCAGAATCAAAGAGATACGCAGACCTAGCTAGCTAGTATTACTTACATTTTGGTCTACAAATTTTAGTTCTTCTAACCATTCACCCACGGCCCTGCCCGTGAACCTTTTCCAAACCCTGTCCGGCAAAGAAAATGGATAAAGGAGTAATTAATTACTTGTTGTCACGAAAGTTGCCGATCTAGTGCGATAATATGATTGAAATTACCTCTGGAGCATCTCTCTAAAGTCTGCCCATAGCTCTTTTTCTTTTTGTAACGAGCCCATGACAAGGACTTTTCCTGAGTCAGGTTGAATGACTAGCAGAATAAAGTGGAACCTACGCACGCATAACTCATCATCAGTTACACTTAACATCGAGTAAGCCGAAACAGAATGTGTACAAGAGAGGATAACAGTACTCACGAGAAGTTGTAAGGCAATAGTATTTTCCTTTTGGTTTGTTGTCTCAGTAAAGACCTTAGCAATAAATCTTCTGTTTGCCCGGGTTTGGTTCTTACCACTTCTTCATGAACTCTATTTGGGTCAACAAACCCAATGTCAAAAGGTCCTTCTTTCATGCATTCCATAACCTTTTTCCTGCATAATAGTATATACATATATGGTGAGCATATATATATACATGCAATTAATGAAGTGAATGAGATGAGATAGAAAATATAGAAATAGTACTTACACACAATAAAGGCTGATGGCAGCTTTGTCGAGTTCCTTCTGATTGAATAGAAAATGCAAGTCTTGAATGTTGAAGGCGATCTCGTCGTCTCCGCACAAGAAAATTTGATCTCTTATATGCGCCGTGATCCATTCTTCCTTTCTCGTCTTGCAGAAATCAAGGTACCACTTGTGCAATCTTCGCATCTTTGTTGGTAGATTCTTGAGCTCCTCTTTCTTGACGAGATTCTTCCCATACATCCATGGCTATATGGGGTTGGCATTGCATTTGGGCAAGTTGTCTCCCATGATGTTCAAGTATGCAATGTAAGTCATCCCCATCTCATTGGCCTTTCTTTGTAGCTCTGCCTCGTAATCATTTACGGGAGGAGCGTCCCGTGTGTCGAACACTTGGAGCGGGGCGCATGATTGGTTTTCCTGCTCTCCGAGCATGGGAACTGTTTTCTGGGGTGCCGCGGGACTGCTACTTTCAGTCTCCCTACGGCGCCTTGCATCCGCCTTCAAAATCTGGCGCTCGTAGTCCGGCACAAGTAGGGTTTCAGGTTTCAAAAGATTTTTATAAAACTTCTCCACCACCGCCGGATCTATTTTCTTCTTTGGCTCGGCCCGTCTAGGTGCAAAGAATTTCTTGACCTCTTCTTCTGAGATCCTATTGGTCTCCTCGTCGCTGCGATTCCACGGTAAAACCGGCAATGGCTTGGCGGAAGACTGCGGGACGTAGTTTTTTGAACTCTTTCTAGCAGTGCTAGTGATGCTCTTCGTGGCAGTGCTCTTCCGCTTACGCTGAGGAGATGGCTGAAGCGCCGAAGATGGCTGACGGGCAGGAGATGGCTGGCGCGCCGGAGATGGCTGCCGCGCAGGAGATGGCTGAAGCGCCGGAGATGGCTGCCACGTAGGAGATGGCTGAAGCAGCTCAGACTGCTGACGCTGCGGCTTTTACATCCTAGGGTGCCTAGGGTGCCTTTGTAAAACCGTGTAGTGTGCTTGATTGAGAGAATGCCCGTCCTTACATATCATTGCTTTATATCCTAGGGTGCCTTTTCCACGCAGTCTCCCCTCATGTCGTGATTCTGGAACACCAATCGCCTTAAGGTCAGGAATAAAATCAACACAGAACTCAATGACCTCCTCTGTTACATAGCCCTTGGAGATGCTTCCTTCTGGCCTAGCACGGTTATGAACATATTTCTTTAAGACTCCCATGTACCTCTCAAAGGGGAACATATTGTGTAGAAATACAGGACCGAGAATGGCAATCTCTTCTACTAGGTGAACCAGGAGATGCGTCATAATATTGAAGAAGGATGGTGGGAACACCAACTCAAAGCTGACAAGACATTGGGCCACATCTGTCTGTAACCCTGGTAGGCTTTCTGGATCGATTACCTTCTGAGATATTGCATTGAGGAATGCACATAGCTTCACAATGGATACTCGAACATTTTCAGGTAGAAGCCCCCTCAATGCAATCGGAAGTAATTGTGTCATAATCACGTGGCAGTCATGAGACTTCAGGTTTTGGAATTTTTTCTCTGCCATATTTATTATTCCCTTTATATTCGACGAGAAGCCAGACGGGACCTTGATACTGCTCAGGCATTCAAAAAAGATTTCCTTCTCTGCTTTAGTAAGAGCGTAGCTGGCAGGAGTTAAGTGGCACCTTTTACCCTTCTCGTTCTCAGGATGCATAGGCTCTTCAGGGTCTTTCAGACGTTGTTGGTCCTGCCGTGCTTCTGGTGTAGCTTTTGTCTTCCCATACACTCCTAGGAAGCCTAGCAGGTTCACGCAAACATTCTTCGTCACGTGCATCACGTCGATTGAAGAGCGGACCTCTAAGACTTTCCAATAGGGTAGGTCCCAAAATATAGATTGCTTCTTCCACATGGGCGCGTGTCCGGCATCGTCATTTGGAACAGATATACTGCCAGGACCTTTTCCAAAGATTACTTCTAGGTCCTTGACCATACCAAATACCTCCTCACCGGTACGGAGGACAGGCTTCCTCCGGGGTTCTCCTAGACGTTTGAAATGCTTGCCTTTCTTTCTTACTGGATGCAGGTTCGGAAGAAATCGACGATACCCTAGGTACACAACCTTCTTACATTTATCCAAATATACACTTTCAGTCTCATCTAAACAGTGTGTGCATTGTATCCCTTGTTTGTCTGCCCTGAAATGTTACTAAGAGCAGGCCAATCATTGATGGTTACGAAAAGTAATGCTCGTAGGTCAAATGGCTCCCCTTTGTGCTCATCCCACATACGTACACCTGGTTTGGCCCACAGCTGTAAAAGTTCTTCAACTAATGGCCTTAGGTACACATCAATGTCGTTGCCGGGTTGCCTCGGGCCATGGATGAGCACTGGCATCATAATGAACTTCCTCTTCATACACAACCAAGGAGGAAGGTTATAGATACATTGAGTCACAGGCCAGGTGCTGTGACTGCAGCTCTGCTCACCAAAAGGATTCATGCCATCTGTACTTAGACCAAACCTTAAGTTCCTTGCGTCACGTGCGAAGTCCGGGTACTCTCGCTCGACTTTTCTCCACTGTGACCCATCAGCGGGGTGTCTCAACATCGCGTCTTTCTTACGGTCTTCCATGTGCCATCGCATAAACTTGGCATGCTCTTTATTTCTGAAGAGACGTTTTAACCGTGGTATTATAGGAGCATACCACATAACCTTGGCAGGAACCTTCTTCCTAGGGGCCTCGCCCTCAACATCGCCAGGATCGTCTCGTCTGATCTTATACCGCAGTGCAGTGCATACCGGGCATGCATCCAAATTCTCGTACTTCTCACCGCGGTAGAGGATGCAGTCATTAATGCAGGCATGTATCTTCTGCACGTCTAATCCTAGAGGGCAGACAACCTTCTTTGCTTGGTATGTACTGTCGGGCAACTCATTATTTCTTGAAAGAAGATTCTTCATTTTTACCAACAACTTTGAAAATGCGCTGTCAGTCACACCGTTCTCTGTCTTCCATTGCAGCAAATCTAGTGTGGTATCTAGCTTTTTGTGGCCATCTTCGCAAGTTGGGTACAACAATGTTTTGTGATCCTTTAACATCTGCTCTAGCTTCTCCTTCTCCTTTTCAGTTTCACATTCTTCCTTTGCATCAGTAATGGCCCGGCCAAGATCGTCATCAGCGGGCCCATCTGCTGCCTCTTGATCTTCATTATCTACCCTCGTTGCAGTATCATCATATTCAGGATACATATTATGATAGTTGTCATCATCCTCTTCTTCTTCGTTGTCTTCTATCACAACCCCTTTTTCTTCGTGCTTGGTCCAACAATTATAGCCGGCATGAAACCGGATCGAAGCAGGTGGGCGTGAATGGTTCTGGTATTTGAGTAGTCTTTCTTGTTCTGATAGTGAACACACGGACAACACATAAAACCATTGTGACCACGGTTTGCATTAGCCACAACGATGAAATTTTGGAGGCCCGTAATGTACTCGGAAGTGCGGCGGTCACCGTACATCCATTGTCGGTTCATCTGCATTAATATATAGTATATATCAAAAAATAATAGGGAGATGACCATTTATATATATAGTACATCAATGACACATGAAAGGATAGTTGCCGACCTCGACCGAGAAGGAAAGAACAACGAGAAAACTTATTTTGAGCTCTCGGGCATTTCACCGAACACCTCTTGTGCATATAAAAAAACACAAACTAGCACACTTCACACCCTCTTGCTAGGCTCCAAAATGAGATAGTGAAAAAATGGAAGAGTGGGGTGTGGGCTGCGGTGTCTTATATAGCCCCCCCTTTAACACCGGTTCAAGCCACGAACCGGTGTTAAAGGGGGGGCTGCGCGGGCCACTGGTGCAGCGAACTTTAACACCGGTTCGTAGCACGAACCGGTGTTAAAGAGGGGCTCCTTTTTGCTGCACGGGTCACGCTGGTACAGGCCCCCTTTAACACCGGTTCGTAGAAGAACCGATGTTAAAGGCCATTTCTAGGCTCAACCAAAGGCCTCGTTTCCACTAGTGTTGCCCACCTGGAACGGGAAGTGTAACGACGGGATGACGGACGTACCTCTCTCAGAGTCAGAGCACAGCGGGCTGTGCACGACAAATGCAGTCTTCCTTTCTCCGCGCGAACTGGTGACGATGCTGCTGATGACGACGCGACCGTTCCAGCAGCACACATTGTCGATCTGTCCACCCTCATAGGTGCCCAACATGAAGCTCGTGCGAGAGACAATAGCCGCGAGCTCCGAGGGCGGGGTCTGAGACAACATCGAGAAGGAGGTTTGCGGTACTCCCGCCGTGTGAGGTAAAAGCCGAGGAATTCGGGCGGGTGGAGCTTGCGGAACCGGCGTAGGAAGACGCGGTCCGAGACGAGCCGGAGCCATCGCCTGCATACTCCGGCGCCCCGGACGAGGCTGCTGGGGAAGCCAACGCGGACGATGATCTCTGTGAGAAGGTCGTCGTCGTCGAGCACATTGGACACGCACGCTGGCGGCAGCTGCGCGCCTGCCATCATGCACAGCTTTTTTGCCATTATATTAGCAAGGTTACCGTGGGATCCGGTGGAAACTAGATAATATGGGATCTCGATCGAGTCCGGTCGATGAAGTGATAAGGATCGACAATCGAGTTGCCTCGTAATCTTGCTTTACTTCTTCTGATCTGACTTGGTGCAATATTACAAGCCAGCAGCCAGGGTGTACCTTTATGCACGCACAAGCTGGAAAGAATCCTGGTCCTACTACTCAAAGTAATCTACCCGGATACTAGCTACTCCGACATGCATACAACATAGCACGATTATTGTTTTCTATAAACTAGCACGGCGGTCCTCGCAAATGCGAGGGCATCGTCTTTGGTGTGTCATAATATTAATGTTTAATAAAATAATCATACTATCTGCCAAAAATAACATGGTTATATGGTGACTTAAAATGTGTTGTTAAATACATGTAAATTTGATGCTAAATAGGAAATAACATGTGAGAGAAAATCTTTAATCATCCCTTATTTGAGTAATTTCTAGCTCGATTCTCTTTCTCTAGTCAAGAAAGTGTGCTTTTAATGTATTGAAATGGGATACATTACCTATACATAGGGTTAATTTCATGTTTAATGTAGAACACCATTGTTAAAAATACATAACTCTAAATTAATATTTGTTCAGGTGCTAATAGAACCTTCAATATTACAGCTATGCTTTGATATAATAACAACATATTAACTGATTATTGAATCGACAAATTGGCCAATTTATCCTCAGAGATAGTAAGACTTACTAAACAGCGATAGATGTTGTCTTACCAATAATTTTAGATAATTCTCCTCTCACCTATATGCATGGTTCAGGAATCTTTGTTAATCACTATCCGCATTAAAATACGTGATATTTTAGACTCGTTGTAGTGTCTAGGTTGCAAATTGGATAGAGAAGTTTATCTAAATATAATACCACATTTTTTTTTAAATAGCATAGTTATTTATGACATGGTTTTCTTTTACCGGGTACCAATTATCATTTTACATATACATAGTCTAATCAAGAGCAAGCTTTCTAGCGCTGTTTATTTTGACTTGCGTGTCTAAAAAAATATTTGTCAACATCATTATCAATCAGCAGTTTTACTATGTTTCTTCACCTAGATATTCTTTTCCATTCCCATGGTACCACCAAAATATGTCCAAATCTCATTGGTCATACTAAATATGAAACTTTGTGCATCTAAAGTTATTTAGACTAACCAATAACACTAATATTTATGTGGATCTACTTTCAAAAAAAAAAATTATGTGGATCTAAAGTTATTTCATGTCCAATGAGATTTTGGGCACGGTAAAACATCAAGACCATGTTAAAACTTACATTACATTTCCTTGGGAGTTAGGCATACTAACAAAAATATATTGATATAGACCATTCACCTTTGGGTTTTAGTATCTAAGATTTGCTATCTCTTAGTTGGCCAAAGAATAGGAAAGTCAAAAAGTTAAAATACATGATGCGTTTGGATCGTGCATGTACATGGGAAGATATCAACTCCGTTTGGATCGCGCATGTACATGGGAAGATACATAAGAAAATTTTATACATATAGAAAAGGTAAGGATAATTTTCTTATCTCACTTTCAAACCGTATTATATAAGTCCCTTTTTTCATTAACTTGATTATCGCACAAAGAAGACTATTGTCGAATAGAATTTTCTTCCCGGCAAAAAATATTAAAGATTGAGATGACTAAGAGAACAAAAAGGCATTCATATAATCAGCCAGGAAAATGAATCTGATTCAGCTCTCCTTTTTTGTCCGCCCTGTAGCAACCATCATTGATGCATATGTTTTTTTTGCCAAGAATTGCAATCTGTTATTAGACAGAACATAACGACTTGGTGACATAAATGATGAAGAACAGATGCAGTCGTCATAGACTAATAAAAATTATGCAAAGAGATGAAAATCCCACATTGTTCAAGTTGTTTCATAGGTGTGCTAGATCGAGCCTTGAATAAACATGGGTCAACCGGTCAATGAAATCACATATAACTTTCTAATATTGTGTATATACTCAATACCATGTTAGTATAGGTTCATAACTTATAGCATAGCATGTCTTCTCTGACACGTCTGAATGCAATTAGAACTTTTTGTTTGCTTAGACTGCCTAGACTTAGATTACATTAGACCATCTTAAGAGAGTTGTTTTCATACGGAAATACGGATTGAATGAGTGGAGACTCTACCGATCAGTTTTGATGTGTGCTCCCCGCATACGTACAGCTTGGTCTACTGTTTTATTTTCGAATAGACTTGGCTAAACGTCCTTTTTTTTCTATCTGACTTGGCTAAACGGTTCTTTTTTCCCGGCCTACTCATTTATTTTGGAATGGACTCGTACGTTTAATTTCCGAACAGACTCGATAGCAGTCCAACGGTCCAAAGCATTACGATCTTGGATATATATGTATGAGACGTTATATTAGACGTGTCAAACGGAACAACGTGGTTACGCAACTAATAATCTTTAATTAAATCCTGGCCACAAATTTTTAATCTAATTATCAAAATAATTTAGATGATGTGGATCAACGTGGTGCCTCGAAAAACACCCTTATATTACTTTTAGTATATAATAGATAGATAGAGCTGTTGATCAGAAACCTATCCAACTAAATTCAACCCCTTATTTGACGCTCTCTTCCTGTCTTGGCTGTCCTTAATTCTTCTCAACCTTTCGTCCCGCTATATTAATACTTCTAGATCACTCCCGGGGAAACAGCAGAAATCAAGCCCAAAACAGCGAGAGAGAAACAAATGCCGACAACGGTGGCTCGACGAAAACGAAGATGACTTGCAACCACTCTGCGCCTTCCAAAGTATTTTCGCCATGCTCCTAACACTTCGAAGTGTCGCGTAGCAAGCAACAGATCTAAAAAGGAAAGCAATGATGACGACACTGTTGTACCTGGACACAAGCTGGCTCGGTCCAGCTCAGTGCGAGCTAGCAAAAATCTTGGGATGGACATGGAGAGCCTGAGCTCGCTCGATGCCGCCGACGAGGCATGAAACATAGCTCGGCTCGAGCTTCCCTCCAACTCGGCCCGGCTCGGTGCGGCTGACGAGTCAGGCGGTGTTGTGTCACTGACGGGTGGGGCCATCTTCTGCTGCAGCGTTAGGGGCAGCAGCGACAGTGCGGGGCGGCGCGACGGAGGCAGCGGCGGCGACATCTAGGTAGTGGCGCGGCTCGGCTAGCATGGCACGGAGGAGGGATGACGAGTCATAGATTCTCGGTGTGCTGGCCAGCGGCGGCGTCCTGTAGAGGTGGCGGCGACATCCGACGATGGCGCTGGTAGTTCGTGCGTGCTGGTCTGTTCTTAGCAAGAAGATGGCCCGAGTCTGCCGAATGGGCCCTAATTTTCCAGCCCATCTCGCTCAATTTGGCCCCGTTCAATTCAAAAAAAAATTGGCGAGCCAAAGAGCTGGACGGGGCCAAGCCCGATCTCACGGCAGTCCTGCTTTCCTGACTTGGCTCGGTCCAGCACCTCCAGCGAGCCGAGTCTAGCTCGCTCTGGTCCGTGAAGCTTGGGCCAATCCCAAAAGCTCGAGCCCCCCATCCAGGTATAACTAGGGGGTCGAGGAGGGGCGGTCGTCCGGGCCAAATGAGGAGCAGGGTAAACCCCTACATTTTCTGCTCCGAATTTCCAAGGACGCGGGGACGCAACACCTAGCGCTATTACAGGAGATGATATCATTTTGTGGCCCGAAAGTTGAGACGCCAAGGAATAGCGGTACCCGAGTTGCTTGTGATCACCGCGATTCGAAAAGTTCGGGGGGGGGGGGGATTGCCGAGAGGGGCATTTCGAGAGAAGGTGGCCAAAGCAAATGTTTTCGAATCTTCCCTTATAAGTTAGGATATTCCGTTACACTAGTTTCTGCCATGCCCCTTCTTAGCCACCCTGCACGTGTCGTAGGAGCAAATCCATTACTGTATTTTCCTAGCTCCCGACACTGAATCTGTGTGCGGCGGTGCGGTCCTTTTTCTCCCTTCCCCGGCACTGAATCCGGCGGTGGTGGAGGTCCCTTTTTCTCCCTCCCCCGACACTCACTCTGATGGAGGCGGCGGCCCATCATGTCTTGCAAGGCGAAGGTGGTAGCTACGTCGGTGACTGATTCGGATCCGTCGAAGCAAGAGTCTTGAGCTCAACACAAAGCAGTGATAGCTGTGATTTTCGACATATTTTTGATGGTTTTTATTAATGATTTTCTTCTGGATTTGATCATTTTCTATCTTTACCTAAGCTAATACTTTGGTAGCAAAGAAAACTTAGATTTTAATGTGTGTTTCAGGTTCTGAACATCAACAGAAGGTTTTAACAAGAGAAACATAATATTCAGGCGAAAACAAGAAAATCTCTTTTTGGAAGCAATCAAGGGAGGCGTACAGAAGCTTTAACAAGCAACTATACGGCGGCAATATTTTTTCGGCTGTATAGTTGCCACCGCCTCTGTCTTGTCAAAAGGGGCAACTTTCATGAAGAGGCCAGACGCATAAACATAACACAGCAGCCGCCATCCCATCCAGAAAGGAGAAAGAAGAGATACGGAGAAGAAGGGGAAGACGTTCTTCATCTCGCTCCACAATCTTCGACCTCCTAGCCATCACACCCTCATAGCCATTACTTGTACTTGAGAGAGAGAGAGAGAGATCTTCACTTTGCAAGATTAGGATTTGAGATTGTTTCTTCCTATTTTGAATCATGTTGGATTACTTTTCTATTCTTATTGTGGATCTCCACGGTAATATCGAGAAGAACTCCCTTTATTTAATTATATTGATGATGCTTTGTTCTCTCATGTGTGAGTAAGTTCCTTGGGCGTGGGAGATGTAAGGAATTGGTGAGATGTGATGTGGCTCCATATATTTTCCATTAGTTTGTGATTGATTTTAATTATTATATTATGTGTGTTTGACTATCTGCGGGATGCCTAATGCTTGTTGTCCAATTAAGGTCCCAGATGACATGATGTTTTATTCTATATAGATAGGATCTTATTCTCTAGCAGACCGGCAACCCCCGAGTGACACGAGGATATCAATGGGAAACTAGTTTGACTCGAGGATCACGAGAAACCACTGTGCTTATTGCATTAGTCCGATCTAAGGAGCTTAATTGCTAAGCAACCCGAAGGATCTTAATGGTCTAGTGACTGACCATGGTTTTGGTAACAAACTAGTAGGATTATTGAAGTTGGGATAAAATCTACCAAGAGGAATTTCGACTAATGGGTTGCTCGCCTACACACATACTTATAAGATTATAATTGTTACACTTATTATTCGTCCACCTGGCACATTCACTATCACCATGAACAGTATCTCCCCGCGTCTTCTTTGTCATCTGCATAAAACCACAACAATCGAATTGTTCTTTACTTTTATGCCTTTTATTCCTAAAGTTTACATTTTAGTTTTACTTAAATATCGTGTTTAAGTAAAGTTCCATGAGTTTGATTCAGCTGAGACCAGCTAAATTTGATTCACATGCACCGACTGAAGCTACATGATTCCGGCTGAATTTGATTTAGCTAGCAGAAACAAGTGATGTGGGTTGCTCGCTTTGATTCTAGCGGTGTGTTGTGACTGATCACAACTTGCACGATGTCCCACTCTCTATAGAGACTTTCTGCCCTGCTCACAACATTACATGTAATGCGACCGGACAGCCACTACCACCCATCGACCACCCCTCCATGGCCTAGTCCAATCCCATCTACCGACCCCACACGTCGCTCGACCGATTCAGTTTGGGACAGAGGAGATGAGAAAGGAGAGAAGTTGTTCCTCTCAGTCGTTCTCTTTTTCTCTCAAGTTATTATGTCTTGTGGTCAACAGACCAATGGCTATAGTTCATGGGCTGATGGGATCTATGATATGCTTGTATTAGGGGTATGTACTAGAAAAATTACAATTTTGCAGGGTGGGCACGGCCCAAGGTGAGCCCGTGAAGGTATGTCATTGACTATAGAGAACATTGTTGCAATATCGTGTTATTTTTCGCAACAATATGGAATTGTTGCAATATGTTCTACATATTACCATGGATACACGACTTGTCGCAATATGTAATAGTTATTGCAAGAGAATGACGTTGAGGCAAAATAGTGTGCGCTATTGCGACCAATTCGTGTTTTGTTGCAATAAGAAGCCATTTTTTTGCAACAATATGTGTGCCTAACTCGACATGGCAGAACTGATGCAATATCTTGATGAATATTACCACGAAGGGTTGTTTTGTTGCAATACCTATTATCTATTGCAACAATGTAACTAATTCGCGCACCAAACCATGAACGTCGCAATATCGCTACCTTATTACCACGATGATGCAATTCATTGCAATACCTAGCCTTTATTGCAACAAATAGGGAACATAGTGTGGCGAAACTAAATTGTGGCAACAGGTAGGACCTATTTCAATGAATGACACTTTTGTGGTAATATTGCAGTTTATTGCAACAAAAGTTAGCTGTGGCAATAATTTTTGTTGCAATAGACCGGATTTCTTGTAGTGATAGCAGTGACACTATATTCTAAGATACAATGTTTTATTCTAAATTTAATCATCTAGCTGTGTAAGTACACCGTCGTAACCAGAAAAAATTCAGCAATATATATTGTTTTGTAATTATTATTTTTGTTTTAGTCATTGCCAAGAAAACCTTTTTTGGACGAGATGTCCTTAAATTTAGGAAAAATAGTAATGTTAAGAGAAATAATGTTTCTTTTTGGATTAAGAATAGCATAGATGTGTCATACTGTACTATATTTGTACATGTTCACAACTATTTTACTATCTTAAATATCACGGTTTTGATAGATCTAGAGTGCGCATGTCTAACGAATATCATGATAGAGTCTCGAGCATATTTTATTTATTTTAGCTCTGTACTGACAGGAAAATTTATACTACTTGGCTCATATTATGATCGCCTCTCTCGCGAACGTGGGTTGTAAAGTTCCAAAGGTTTCAGGATATGCTCAATTCGTGACAGGGATGGACCCTAGGCACCCACTGAACTAATTCCTCTTTTTTGTACTTTGAAGACTGAAACTTACTAGTCAGATGTGAGGATGGTACTTTTCTTTACATACACGCGAGATTCTTGAGTTGAAAGAATCCCATTGGAAATATTTTGTGTTCCAACGGAAGGGAACTGTTACCAACGAAATTCGAATGAGGTTATGGAGTTTCCGCGCAGTACAAAGCCTGGTCAGGTTGGATATTGTCCGTGGCAATCCCATGTCAACCCCTTGTCACTAGTCAACACGTGGCAAACGAAGCCGGAGTAGAAATTCCGGGATACCAACAAGTCAGATCCAGCTTCGCAGTACCCAGCCCTCCACCACCATCACCATCCTCTCTGCGATTCTGCTCGACGGAGATGGAGGAGCCCGCGGCGTCGAGGTTCGCGGTTCATTGTGTGGCTGCATGGGCTCGACAGCGGGCGCCCCAACGAGCCCGTCGCCGGCTACGCCTTCGCCGGTGCCCGCTGGGCCTTCCCCACAGCACCCGTCACATGCAACCGTGAGTCGCACACACATTGCCCATAGCCATCGCAGCAAGTCTGCTCTCCTTTTCTGGCTCACGGTCACGGTTCTTCTTTCTTGTTTGGTCAGGTGGCGCACGCATGCCTTCGTGGTTTGACATCCACGACACGCCCATTACATCCGTACGTAAGCTACCCATGGCAAACCAGTTCTCCAATCTACTTAGATCAACAGCCGCATATGCAAAAGCTAATTCGTGCGATTTTGAGCAGAAATCCGTGAGGGGCGAGGAGGACCTGCTGAGGGCAGTCCAGGGCGTGCACGCGATGATCGACCGGGAGATTTCCGCCGGGACGAGCCCGGAAGACGTGTTCGTCTTCGGGCTCAGCCCGGGAGGGGCGTTGAGCATCGCGAGCGTGCTGCTGTACCCGGAGTCGCTCCCGTGACTGCTGCGCCGTCTTCAGCGGCTTCCTCCCCTTCGGCTCCTCATTCGCCTCCACAGTCACGGCCGAGGCCAAGAAGGTACCTACTACAACTTCGCATTGGCGTCCCCGACTCCTTCCGCTGGCAATGTGAGGAGTCGGGTGTTTACTCCTCCTCCTCAGCCTATCGCCTCCAATTTCTAGGATCTGTTGCGTCGCCGCTTATGCAGCCAGTTTGGTCGTTTTTTCGCCTGGCTCCTGGTCCAGAACAGAGTTCTCACAGCAGACAGGCTCATGGCACGGCAATGGCCGAACTTGTATTTCTGCCCACTTTGCAGACGCAGCCTCGAGACAGCGCACCACCTGGCCGTGGAGTGTCCTTGGTCTCGCTCCCTCTGGGGCAAAGTGGCAGCCCATTTCAGGTTGTCCAGCCTCCAGCCGGCTAGTTGGGTGCAATCGGCATCTCTCCTTGATTGGTTGCTGTCGCTCTCTGCGAGGGGGAGCGATGCTGACATTCGGTGCAGCAGGACCTTGAGCTTGCTGGTCCTTTGGTTCATTTGGAACGAGCGAAACGCCCGCATTTTCAGAGAGTCCGAGCGCACCCCCACGGCGGTCTTCAACACAGCCCTGGATGAATGCGCATCGTGGGCGATGGCCGGTTGCCGGCACCTCAGGAGCCGCGAGTAATCAGCAGGCGCTGCCTTGTTTCAGTTCTTCGGCATAGGCCTAAGGGCTGGCCCTTTTCCTTTTGTTTTTGGTCTCTGTGAGGTTGTTCTGTCAACCGCGGTTCATACGTAGAGTTCCTTGTAACTCTCTGCTCTTATCAATGAAATACGCAGCTCTCCTGCGTCCATTTCAATTTCTGCCCAGGCCTCAATTACGATTTCTGCGAGAGCTGAAGGCATGCGCTTTGCAGACACCCGTGCTGTGGATCAACGGACGGGCGGACTTCCTCGTGCCGATCGAGGCGGGGCAGAGCGGGACCAAGTTCCTAGGGGGAATTGGCATGAATTGCGAGTTCAAGGTACGGACGTGACAGAAGCATACACTGCTTGATGGCTGAGCTATTATTTCTCCCGGACTGAGAGTAGACTTGATGCCGCTTGGAAATATCATTTCAATTTTTTACTACTCTCTCCGAATCAAATTAATTGACTTGCATTTGTCTAGATTCGGATGTATCTAGTCATGTTTTAGTACTAGATACATCCGAATATAGGCAAATCCAAGTCAATTAATTTGGGTCGGAGGGAGTATGTTATATATTACATATGTACGTAAGATGTAATCTCTATCTATACTACTTATAAAGCCCCAACAAGAACTTCGCTACAGACACCCGAACAGACTTGCATAGACATCTTACAACCTACCAATCAGGCATTTGAAACTCAATCCAACAGCTTACGATAACCCAACCATTAGCTTTGGTGCATGTAGCGATTGGCTTTGACGGACTGCGCTCTGCCACACGGAGACTCCCACCGAGGGTACCCCTTTGCTAAAAAAAACATCAGAGAATAAGGAAAGAATCGATCACGTCCACGATCTGGTATCCCTAAACCCACGCCACCGCCTCCGCCTTCGTCGTCTCCTAGGACGCCGACCTCGCCGACCTTGATGACGCCATTGCGCCGTTGCCGTCGACGCCTTCCTGGACGACTCCATCGCCGCCTTCCTCGCCGCTTCCATTGACGCCCTCCTGATGACAACATTGCTGCCACCGCCACCGCCATTGATGCCTTCCTCGCCGCCATTGCCGCCTTCGTCAACGCCATCGCCGCTTTACTGGACGCCAGCACCTTCGCTCTCCTGCATCGCACAGTCGGATGTGCGGGCATGCCTCTTCTGGCTTCACCATCCTGTAAACGGTGACAAGACAATCTTTCACAAACAAACCATTGCTTGCATGATTATGAGAAGATTACTAGATAATAAAGATGCGACACCAACATAAGTAGCACAAATGGCATGAAAGAATTTCATAGCAGAGATAATTGATAGTACAAATTTGCAATTGGCATCGCATATATAACTTAAAAATTGTTGCAGCTATAGGTGCAATGTGCTGGTGTATGGTTTTATGGTAAAAAAAAGTGCTGGTGCAAGATGATCTGTTAATTTTTTTCATAGAAGTATGTCCCTACACTTGTTTTACTTGTTAAACCCATCGCAAGTTCACAGGGTACCAATTCGTCCACAGAAACAAGTGCATATTACAAATATTATGGAGTGGTGTAACCAACGAACAAGTTATATTTGGGCACATGGTTGACCCTTTTATTTACTACCAATTCTCCTGTACGATATTTTTTAACCTAACTTAGATGAAACCGTACTGGTGTTGGTGCTCGACTGACACACAGTAGAATTATGACTATTTTTCACACATGGTTGTTCTGCCAGATGGGCACATGCACAGGTATTAATTCTTAAGTCCCTAGCATCATGATCCTCGACCAGCATTATCAATCAGATCCTCTGGCTAAGTATATATGGATCATTTTCCTTAGAAAAACTAAATGCAAAAAGTCAGTTTAGTTTTTTTTATTTAATTATGTTACTATATCAAATTAATGCAAATACTGCACACTTGGAAGAAAATGCAAAAAAAGTGTTCTTTAGTGATTATATAGACTCAAACAGCCAAGCCCAACTATACAACCAAGCTAAGATGACTATTCCTTCGTCAAAAGAAAGCATAAGCAAATGTTGAGCTGCAGCTTCCTAACGCACACATTTCCTAGGAGTTGCTAAAAACTAATTAGGTGGCAAAGGAGAAGATATATACCTCGATGACCTTAATTTGCAAATCTTGAATCAAATTCTGTTGGGGGCGGGTAGAGCCAGGATAATAGCAGCCCATACAAGGACAAGTTGCAGGTAGACGCGAGAACTAATGCACAAATTCATCTAATGTTGGGACTTCCATAGCCTGACTTCAGCATTTACATTTTACACAGTAGTTTCACCAACATGACTGGCCATTTATGCCGCGAATAGACCAGATGAGATGTTCTTCAGACCGGAGGCTCAGTCAGTTGATATCTTGAGTTAACCACGAAAGCCAATATGTATTCTAGCTATCCAATGATAAAAAGTACTACTTACAAATACTGCATTTTGAATAACATGTCAGTGGCATCCTAAGAAAAACATGCATCATTCATAAGCTTATTGACATGAACTGAATTAGCTTCTGATTTACTAAAAGATCAGGATATCATATCCTCATGACGCTGCCATCTGTATCTGTCATATCAGAAAACAGATCAGCATCTACATTGTTTTCTGAAATGAGGTCTACACATTTGATATAATAATCTCCGATTACCTGCTATCTCATACGTTTGCTCTTTAAATGTAAAAAGTAAGTTTTAAACTATGGCATGCTTGGTTGATAACCATAAGGTCCAAAAACAAGCAATGATACAGAACCTAACAACTTTCTATCTAACTGAACTGAGTTGACACCATAATTGACAGTACATGGGCTACTTTTGTAAGCTTTGTTATGTACTGGTACTATTGACAGAGAAATAACAGTTAACCAATGAAACTAGATGGTAAAATTAGCAATAACTAGGAATAACAATGGATTTAAGGGGCCTAAAGCAAACACCTCACTTGCTTATGAAAAAACAAAGCAGCATTCTGCAAACGCGAACTATAGGATACTAGGCTGAATATTTGTGAAACATTACCTGACCGACAAGCTGAATATTCCCAAATCCCGGTTGGTACCATCGAGCACGGTCCAGGATTATGCTGATGCCCTTAATCGTACACAAAGTAATGGCTGCATTGCTGCAAATTATTCATCAGATGCCATGTCTTGATGTCTTCCCACTACAACTTCAGAATAGTAGGTCGGGAAGGAGGAGGAGGACGGCGCTCAGGCACTGTGGAGCCCTCCAATGCGAGCAGTGACCGCCGATGCAGATCTGGTGGAGACGAGGTCCGAGTCTCTGGCCAAGCCGGCACCTAGCTCAGGGCGGCGAGAGCATGCAGAGCGCCAGCAACCCCAGCATCCTAAGAAAAACATGCATCATTCATAAGCTTATTGACATGAACTGAATTAGCTTCTGATTTACTAAAAGATCAGGATATCATATTCTCATGACGCTGCCATCTGTATCTGTCATATCAGAAAACAGATCAGCATCTACATTGTTTTCTGAAATGAGGTCTACACATTTGATATAATAATCTCCGATTACCTGCTATCTCATACGTTTGCTCTTTAAATGTAAAAAGTAAGTTTTAAACTATGGCATGCTTGGTTGATAACCATAAGGTCCAAAAACAAGCAATGATACAGAACCTAACAACTTTCTATCTAACTGAACTGAGTTGACACCATAATTGACAGTACATGGGCTACTTTTGTAAGCTTTGTTATGTACTGGTACTATTGACAGAGAAATAACAGTTAACCAATGAAACTAGATGGTAAAATTAGCAATAACTAGGAATAACAATGGATTTAAGGGGCCTAAAGCAAACACCTCACTTGCTTATGAAAAAACAAAGCAGCATTCTGCAAACGCGAACTATAGGATACTAGGCTGAATATTTGTGAAACATTACCTGACCGACAAGCTGAATATTCCCAAATCCCGGTTGGTACCATCGAGCACGGTCCAGGATTATGCTGATGCCCTTAATCGTACACAAAGTAATGGCTGCATTGCTGCAAATTATTCATCAGATGCCATGTCTTGATGTCTTCCCACTACAACTTCAGAATAGTAGGTCGGGAAGGAGGAGGAGGACGGCGCTCAGGCACTGTGGAGCCCTCCAATGCGAGCAGTGACCGCCGATGCAGATCTGGTGGAGACGAGGTCCGAGTCTCTGGCCAAGCCGGCACCTAGCTCAGGGCGGCGAGAGCATGCAGAGCGCCAGCAACCCCAGGTCTTCGCCAGATATCAAGTGCCTCCGCGAGCTTCGGGGTGGGAAGGAGACCGTTCTCGAATGCCTCACCTTGTGGTAGAGGAGAGGCACGAAGGTCGCTCCCGTGGCGGCAGATCCTTGCGCCCGCGGCGGCAGGGAAGCAGGGAGGAGGAGGTCGTCGCACCAGTGGCGGGGAGGTGGACGGAACTTGCGGCAGCAGCGTGGCAGTGGAGGGGGTGGTCCGGCGGTCATCGCAAGTGGATAAGAAAATGTACGAGAGAGAGTGGGGACTGAGGAGTGATGACGGTGTGCAATGTGTCTGATTGGGATATGGTGGCATATTTTTACTTCTTTTCCTACTCGAATTGGGCTTAGAATTCAAAGTGATGTTAGGGTGTCTGAGAAAATTTATGGGTAAGGTCATCTTCATATTTTCAAGATTGAGTTTGCTTCTACAATTTAATTTACTATTGAGATTTTTTATTGTTGTTTTAAATTGATTATATTGAAGATGCCTCATCAAAATGTTGTAATCATTATAGATCATTGTGGACCATAGATCTCAGAAGAAATTTTGCCCGACATTGCTGAACAGGTATTTTTTGCTCGGTATCAGATTAATGATATTTAAACTAATTTTGGTTACTACTTGATAGATTCATATGATAGTATATTATTTGTCATCTTAGTCGACTTGGACGAGGATATGAGAAGCCGAAACTTCGAAGTTTTGTAAGTACTTCAATTCCATCAGGGTTGTCTTTGCAACTAAATGTCATATATTTTTGTGCTTCGTGAATACTAACAGATGTTGTGTGCATGAATCGGACCTTCCATGAGCCCTACATAAGTTGCTCGGTGATAAGAGCGACATAAAAAACAAGTAACTGAAATAGAAATAGGTTTCAAAAGAGATCTATTATATTCTCCGAGCAAAGGGGCCCATCATGAGTTGTACCGGGAGAAAAATATTTTGCACTCTCCTACTGAAAGAACACAACGCACAAGATGTGAGAATAGGGCTCTCATTTCTTAGTAAAAGACTCATTAATGGTAAATGCTAATGTGTGTTTCGTTGTGTATGTGCGATATTAATATGAAAGAGAGGTTAACATGTGATTTTTCGAGTGTTAATCAGTAT
Organism: Avena sativa; assembly: GCA_916181665.1. Taxonomy (NCBI): domain Eukaryota; kingdom Viridiplantae; phylum Streptophyta; class Magnoliopsida; order Poales; family Poaceae; genus Avena; species Avena sativa. The sequence goes on along the minus strand of OV702297.1, from coordinate 484,699,753 downwards.
ATATATAGACTCAAAAGTAAATGGAGAGTGCAATAATGTAAATTACAAAAAAAAATCCATGGACCCACAAAGTAAGGACGGTTAATAAAAGAAATCTACATTAAAGTAAATTATGAGTTATTTTATTTAGAGATGGAACCCTTCTTTTTCAAATGTTTCACAACTATGAAACCATGAATAGAAGCTATATTTTAACTTTTAAGTACTCTAAACATTATTCTCGACGTCATCCTAACTTTTAGGATCCCTTTTACGAAAAAAGTATCTCTTTGTAATATACTCAGCGGTGCACTAGGATCCCTTTTGCGAAAAAAGTATCTCCTACAAATCGATGAAAAACTTAAGCACATTTACAATATACACGGCAGCTTGAAAATATAATTTCGATTTTTTACCAAGTTATATATTACCTTTGTTTCAAGATGTAAGATGTACTCCTAAGCTATTTTAGCCTACTACAAAATATCCTATATTTAGGAGCGGAGGTAGGAGTTATCAACAAGAACTAAGATCCCATCGTGAAATGCGAATGCGCAGGTGTATAACGAGCTTGGGCTCGGTTGGGCTGATTTTCTTTTCGCGTACGGGATATTTCCTATGGTCTACCGATATCGCTATTAACATTGGACTAATATAATTCTGCTGGTCACGTTTTTAACACTACTATGATTTAATGTGGGCATTTAAATTCATGAAAATAGATGGCTATTATTTATTTGAGGGTACCATAAAAGACCTCCCTAAAAAATGATGTTGTGTTATATTAGAGTCTGAGCACAACATAACGATCTGAAAAAAACTATTATGTTGATAAGCATATTAAAATTTGGGCAGCCCGTTGTCTAATCAATTAGTATGATTTAAGTTTTAAATCATTGCTTTTCAGATATTTATATCAAACATTTTTACTTACATTATCAAATATGATCATAATTGCTATATTTTTTTGGTATGGTTATCATAGTTAGCCACATAGCGGTGACACTAAATTCCAAGATACAATGTTTTATTCTAAATTTAATCATCTAGCTTTGTAAGTACGCCGTGGCAACTAGAAAATTTCAGCAAAATATATATTGTTTTGTAATTAAATGTTTTGTTTTAGTGTTTCAAAAAAATGTTTTGTTTTAGTCATTGCCAAGAAAACCTTTTTTGGACGAGATCTCCTTAAATTTAGGAAAATTATTAATGTTAAGAGAAATATTGTTTCTTTTTTGGGTTAAGAATAGCATAAATGTACCATAATGTACTATATTTGTACGTGTTCACAACTATTTTACTATCTTTCTTGTTTGGTCAGGTTGCGCAGGCATGCCGTCGTGGTTTGACATCCACGACACGCCCATTACATCCGTAAGCTACCCATGGCAAATCAATTCTCCAATCTACTCAGATCAACAAAACCGCATATGCGACAGCTATTTTAACGATCGTGTGATTTTGAGCAGAAATCAGTGAGGGGCGAGGAGGACCTGCTGAGGGCAGTCCAGGGCGTGCACGCGATGATCGACCGGGAGATATCCTCCAGGACGAGCCCGGAAGACGTGTTCGTGTTCGGGCTCAGTCAGGGAGGGGCGCTGAGCATCGCGAGCGTGCTGCTGTACCCCAAGACGCTGGGCGGCTGCGCCGTCTTCAGCGGCTTCCTCCCCTTCGCCTCCTCGTTCGCGTCCAGAGTCACGGCCCAAGCCAGGAAGGTAGTACGTACTACACTTTCTGTGAGACTTTAATTTCAGATTCAGGCCTTGTTTGGAACAGAGCAAGACTACTACGAGAACTGAACTACTCCTGAGAAATGGGCTCTGCAGACACCCGTGTTGTGGATCCACGGGCGAGCGGACTTCCTTGTCCCGATCGAGGCCGGGCAGGACGGGACCAAATTCCTGCGGGGACTCGGCATGAGTTGTGAGTTCAAGGTACTTATTCACACAGTACTACAGATGGCCGAACTAGATGCTGCTTCGTGAGGAGTTAGCTACGGCACCTCCCGTGTTGCTCCCGCGAGCGACCGGAGAAAAAAAAAACCCTACCTCGCCGCGGGCCGCCGCCACCCTCGGGCCCTGGCGGGCGAAGCTTGGCCGGCGTCGGCGGCGGCGGGGCTGTTTCTCCCTCCCCAAGGCGACGGGCTACGCGGGAGCGGCGCGCTGGTGCAGGGCGCGCTCGCGTGGAGGCGGGCGACAGTGGCGAAGGTCGCGGCGGCGCTGCTTGGCGCGGAGGGCTGCGGCGTGGTGACTCTGGCGGCGGCGGTGTGGTGGCCTCACTCGGCCTGGCACATCCGGAGTTCGGTGGCGGCGGTGTCTTCGGGCGGCGCGCCGCCGCACTCCGGTGACGCGGTGGGGGGCCGAGGCTCGGCTCCATGGGCAGTGGTGGCGTCGCCGGGCGCCGGCAGGCGATGACAGGGTGGGGCTTCGCGGGCGTGCGCCGCGGCTTGCCCAGATCTAGGCCCACTTGGGCCCGATCTGGGCCTAGGGCGGGACCTCCCGACCCTGACACCTTCTGGAGGAGGGAATGTGGTGTGGGGCGTGTCGGACGGCGACTGCGGTTGGGGCTGCCCTGTAGCAGCGTGGCGGCGGAGACTTTACGGGCCCTTTTTTGGGCCCGGCCGGGCCCGTGACCTGGTTTGTCTCTGCTGTCGCGTCCGGACGGCAACCGCCATTGGTGGTGGAGGTTGATCTCCTCCGCGCAGCTGTGACGCGGCCGCCATCCTACATCAACCAGACCTACCCCACCTTGCAGGTCACGCGACGAACCTGGCTCGGTGGGTGCGAGTCTGGCTCGGTGGACACCAGGGCGGCGGCCTCGGAAGGTGTCCATCTACGACTTCTCTCCGGCGGAGGAGGCTCCGGGAGGTGATGTGAGATCCCTAGTCTGGTGGTGGCCCGGCAGGTTCGGGGGAGCTCGGTGGCGATGGTACTGCTGCTTGGCGGTCGGGATTTGCCATGGTGGTGGATCCCCTGGTGGTTGGAGGAGTAGGGCATGAGACGGCGGATGGCGTGCTCGATGACACCCCTGCTGCAGTGCGGTGGTGGGACTTCACGAGCCTCAGCGGGGTCGGCCAGGCCAGAGGGCCTGGTGTGTCTTGCTGCTACATCCGGTCGGCTACCACCTGTTGGTGGTGGAGGTAGTTCCCTCCCGCGTGCTGTTGACAGGCCGACCCTCGTCGAAGTCTCCACTCTCTCGGCCTACCGGCTTTGCTCCGTGGCTCTCGGTGTGATGGCGGTGGCGACTTCAAGACCGGGATGGCGCGTGCTCGTGGGTGTCGTGTTTGGTGGAGCTTTTCAAAGTGCTCGGGAGGGTGATTCTGTGGGGGCGGGAGAAATCCTTGTCCGTTGACACTGGCACGGTGACGCCCGAGGGTGTCACCTTCCTTCTTGAAGGGTGTTGGAGGCCTCCCTCTCCCACCTCCCCGCTGCGTACCGGGGGAAACCCTAGGTCCCGGCCAGATAGTAGTGTCGTCGTCGTCACTCCCCTTCTTGGAGGTGCTGTTTTGGTACGCATGCGCTTTGGACTGCGGGTTATGTGGTGGTACTTCTTTGGAGGGCGCACCGGTTGCGAGCTGGTTCCGTTCTCGACACACCACCGTTATCGGCTTTTTTCTTCTTTTATTTCTTCTTGCTTTTCGTGTTGGGCTTGGGGTCTCCCAGCGCCTTGTATCCTGTGGTGTCTGTTACTTTGGACGATGTGCTGTCTGGCCCAGCAGCGGTCTCACCTGTGTGCTTTATTTATAAAGTTGGGCGGATGTAAAGCCTGTTTCGAGGATGCTGCTTCGTTTCGATTTGACCATGTTATCCACGATGTTGTCCAACAATGGCATGCGCAGGTGTATGACGAGCTTGGGCACGAGCTGGCGCCCTACGAGCTGGAGTATTGCGAGGGGTGGGCCAGGAAAGGTTCAAGCGAGCAAGGAACAGAAGTGGTGGACCGTGGGGTTCCGAGGAACAACTACTCCTGCTGCGGCTTCAGCATTTTCTCAAGGTAGTACAGTGAGGAAGCCACCCGATGATAGACTGATAGGTGCTCTGCTTGGGATTGCTGGGGTCCAATTTTCAGACCTAGGACTGCTGAACTCAATACAGCAACAACGAGGAAGGTGTGTGCGTGCATGCGTGTTGAAACCGAAGGGAGAAGTATTAGCTTGTAATTTACTCGTGCATGCATGCAACTTACTATTGCATCTCTGTAACTTACTCGTGTATTCTTGTTACTCCCTCCGTCTCAAAATAGTCATGGATTTGTCTAGATTCAAATATATCTAGACATGTTTTAGTATACAGGTATATGCAAATCTAAACAAACTTAAGTCACTTATTTTGAAACGAAGGGAGTATTTAATCATGCTCCTCCACATGGGTGGAGCCTGCCAGCACATGCATGTCCTTCTGGTCAGGTTCAGTCGTCCGCGTGTTCTGTTCATGATTACGGACATTGGGGATTGGAGTTTCTTTTTCTTTTTGCCGGACTGGAGTTGTGAGGGTGCTTCTTATGGAAAAAAACTCCTATGCGACCTGGTCGCACGGACGACCCGGCCAGGCGGTGGACACGTACGCCGGTAGTGCAGGCCCGGGCACGGTGGCAGCGACTCCGAGCGTGGCAGTCTGATGGCGTGTTAGTTGCGGAAGGTGGTCGCCGGCCTGGGAGGTACGACCCAGGTTGTATAGGATTTTTCTCCGCTTCTTATTGCATGTTTATTCTTTCTAGAAGTTCACCGTCAGATTTATTTCCCGAAACATGATGGTTCGGGTCACAATTCCCAGGTCGTCGTGGAATAATAAGATGAGGTAGGGCCCACCATGTTTCCCTGGACTTATCCTCTACCTCCCATTCTTATCTTCCCCCTCGAGAACAACAATGACTATGGACTGCCGCAGGGCGCAACCTCCGTGAGAGTGCCCCCACCGCCGGCCGCCAAGAGCACACCCGCCGCACCACGGGGGACCTCCCCTCGACCTCCAACCTCCTTGAGTTTGAACTTGGGTAAACTTCCGGTGCCTTCTGTCGTGTTCGTTTGCTTGTCCATCGCCGAGGTTGCGAGGTTCTGAAGGTTGCGCGTGAGCACCTAGTGTTCGAAACATCCAACTCGTGAAAGAAGCACATTAACATTTGGCCAATTGTTGTTAATCAATTACTAAGACTAGGAGAATACCCGTGCATTGTCACGGTTCTCGCAATTTCTTTACTTATTGCGCATGTCTATAAAGAAGAAATTAGCACTACTTAGTGAAATAGGATCTTTCCTAATTAATGTTAAACCATCTGCTAGATGTTGTAACAATTCGAAGCATCCTACTACTCCCTCCGTTCAGAAATATAAGACGTTTTAGCTTTGTGAATGGAATGTATCTAGACATCTTTTAGTGTATAGGTTCGTAGAGGTTCAGAGTGAACCTATAAACTAAAAGGTGTCTAGATACATTCGTTTTACAAAGCTAGAATGTCTTATATTTCTGAATGGAGGGAGTACATCATAACCCTTTCGACGTTGCAGAAAAGCCCACCGCCACCATTTCTGCACCAAATGTCGCCGACCTGTCGACAGTCATGGTCAATGCATGACATGGCTTGGGAGTGACTTGGCCGTAACTGCCGGTGGTTATATATTTTTATATAAGTAATTTGGATTTATCTAGACTCACATGTATTTGCACACTAAACATTATCTAGATATATGTGAATCTAGATAAATACAAGTAACTTATTTATAGATTACAAATTATTTGCTAAAAGTCTACTCTCTTTATTTTAAAATAGACATAGAAAATTTGTAAGTCTGGATGTATAAATTTAGAAAAGTCCGCGACATCGCTTTTAAGACAAAGGGAGTATCAAACACTGTGCACGTATCGGGACGTATCGGCGGCCTCCTCCGTTCGCAGGACTGCAGTGACATGACAGCACCCATGTCACCTTTACTAATCCCACTTAATCAGCGATTTGGCACTCGATTTTGCAGCGCCACGCTGACCCGCCTGACTCATGGGGATTAGCTGTTGTATGTAGATAGTTTTTTTTGGCAAAAATATAGTTTTGTTCTTCAGCACTATAATTAGGATCATCACAGACAAAAAGAAAAAAAATATGTATAGGTCGTGGTCGCCAGACAGCTCAAACGTGTCCTCTAATTTATTTCGCCAGCTAGAAGTATTTGAGATGTACCTCGCAGGATGTAGAAGGTTGTGGCTTAAAAAAATTGATCTCTCCATTCACATGGAGATAATGAACTGACTTTGACCTTATCCTCATCTAGAGCACTGCCGTCCACATTTCACCTCCTCTTTCTCACAGTACAATCCCGGAACGCACGCTACAAAGATGTCGCGCGCTGCTTCAACCCGTGACTCCTCTCTCCTGATTCTTCCTGCTCTGAAAAATTCTCCAAAGCCAGATGCATGGGGCTACCCTACGAACGCCCATCTCCATCTCCACCGAGATGCCCCTAGCCTGAGCTCCCCACCAGACCCGACACACCACAGACCTCCGTCACCACTGTAGAGTCCTGCCATGCTCATTCCGGTAACCCGCCTCCCGTAGCTTTGATGGGGCACGACCGGCTGTGGGGTAGCACACAGGGATCGCAAAAGAAGTAGGGCCGGGCCACCCGCCTTGAGCATGCGCAAGCTCCAAGATCGTCGTCCGGCGCGAGATCGAGCGGCGGATGGCCACCACAGCGATATTCCATTCACCGTGGCAGGCCAACAAGTTCGAGGAGCCATGGTCGAATCCACGCCGAGGTGCGGTCGAGGTCGCGGTTGACCAGGAGGCACATGGTTGTGGTCGAATCAACGCTGAGGCACGGTCGAGGTCGCGATCTACCAGGAGGCACATGGCCGTGGATGTGGGAGGTGGTGAAGGAGTAGCGAGCGATGGGGCTTCAGGCGTACTCCAATGCCGCCCGCCGCATAGATGGGAAGGCCCGCCGCCTCCGAGCATAGGAGCACCAACCACCAGGGCGAGTGGATGCATTGTTGGGGCCTTCCTCCTCTCGCCGTCAGCTAGCTCTGGGGCGGATAAGTTTTTTACCTGGATAAGGTTGGGAACGCGTACCACTTGGTCTCACTCGTCGGGGCGTTTTTTTCTCAAAGTAACCAACCGGTTTCACTCAGCGGTGGCACGTGTGTAATATATATCTCCAAAATGTCATGGGCAAAATCATCTAATCAGGGCAGACGGGAAAATCTGTAGACGACAAACGCCGCGAATCATTTTAATAGTATAGATTTATGTTTTAAATCACTACTTTTTAGGTATTTATACCAAACATTTTTACTTATGACTTACATCGTCAAATATGATCCTAATTGCTATATTTTTTTGGTATGGTTATCATTGTTAGCCAAATAGCGGTGACACTAATTCTAAGATTCAATGTTTTATTCTACAATTTAATCATCTACCTTTGTAAGTACACCTTGGTAACTAGATTTTTTTAGCAAAATATATATTGCTTTGTAATTAAATGTTTTGTTTTAGTCATTGCCAAGAAGACCTTTTTTGGACGAGATCTCCTTAAATTTAGGAAAATTAGTAATGTTAAGAGAAATAATGTTTCTTTTTGGGTTAAGAATAGCATAGATGTGTCATAGTGTACTATATTTGTACGTGTTCACAACTATTTACTATCTTCAAATATCACGGTTCCGATAGATGTAGAGCGTGCATGCCTAACGAATATCATGATAGAGTCTAGAACATACTAGATCATGTTGGCGCGCGTTGTCGCGCCCGCTATTAGAAATCTGAACGTTAGAAAATAGTAAATCTATTTTTAATTCAAATTGAGAAGTTTGATATACTATAACTTAAGTAAGTTTATAATGTAATTTAGAGCCACTTTAACTTAGTAATACACAATTTATATTGTATTTTAGTGTTAATTTAAAAATTGTCGTTAGTATGTAGAACGTGATGGGTTCAGACCGTACCCTATTAACAGGGATCAAATCGGTCAGATAGGACCTGCCCTAGTTCATAAAGGTGACCGACACTAATTTAAGTCTATTTTGTATCGTATTGCAAGTGAATGTAATACTCGTGACCTCTTCTAAAACTTCATAGCAAAATAGTGTTGCATGGGGTCAACCACTCGGCCTCATCCCGTGGCTTTTACTTGTGTATTTTTTCAACTTCAATCACCGTCGCTAGTAGAGGATAATTGCATCGAGCTGGCTCGGGATCGCTAGCATTTTTTGTTTTCTAGGGAACCAACATTAGTGGCAGCGGACACCCGTTTCACTCTCAACTCTGTCCAATTACCGGATTCATGGGCTCTAATTGGTTTTTGGGCCCAAATCATCACAATAAGTATATTTGATGTCCAGAGAGGCGGCCCCTAGGGACAATTCAGCCCAGTGCGGGATTGAAGTGCATCCAACGGACAAGAATAGCCAGAAAACCCAATCCTATGGCCAAAATTGCTGAGGCATGAGAGGGCTCCCTCTTGTATCTGTTTTAATATCCCTAATGTTATTTGTTTTTGCTCTATATTGACAGGAAAATTTATACCTGGCTCATACTATGATCGTCTCTCTCTTGTGTGTTGTATTGTTCCAAGTATTTTGGATATGCTCAGTATGCGGTTCAGTCCAACAACAAGGTCCCTCGTCACTTGGGCTCCTGCATGTTTTGTTAGCTGGTGGGTCCACCATAGGTAGGGGCACCACCTGGTGGTTGTAGGAACAAACTTGGTGGCACGCGCCAACAAGGGTTGGAGTATGGCGGAGGCTGACTAGAGCACCCCTCAGGTTGGGCGAGATATCATGATGGAGCACCACACGTGTCTAGAAGAATTGGGGATCTAGGTTTCACCTTGTTCATATGGTGAAGGGTAGTGTCCTTCTCATTGCCTCCTCCTAGCCTTTATATAGGGAGGCTAGGTCTTGGGATAGCAGGTCGAGTCGGTTACAGATTAGAGTTTTTCTTTTAATTTTCTATCTACGCTTTATCGTGTCCTTCAAGAAGTCAAACTCTAGTGGGCCACCATAATCCTTGATGGGCTACGTTCGCACCATAGACTACTTCTTAGCCTGAACCGTACATGCTAATCTCAAATACCTATAAGGTATACCCATGTTAGTATGTGGTCTCATGTGTGCAACCAAACATCTATCATTTATTTACATCAGCCGAGCCAAAAAAGATGTGTGCAGCATATAAAACAAAGTGATGATTACTGACCAGCCAATGCATCAAAAACTAAGAGGACAACCACAAGAAGGGGAAACATGGATTTTAGTCCGTTTCTTCGCGGCCTTATCCCAGTCCCTCGGAGCGCAGAAATTAGTCTTGACAACCAATTGCGCCCTTGGTCTACGTAATTGCCAAGCTCCTACAACCTGCAAACGAGTAAAGTTTGAGCTAGCTAGATTTGGCTCATCTCATACTAAAATTCGAACGCGAGTTAAAAGATAGAAGTGTAAAAGTTGGTTTATTCTTAGCTTGTAACGATTTCGAGCTAGTATTGAGCCAAGAGAAGGTTTTTTTAATATTACTTGCATAAAGTAAGAAGAATAACCTTATCCACAACATATGTTAGATTTACAACCAGCAAATAACGAAGAATGATAAAAAAATCGTAGTAAGGGAATACAAATTTAACGTGGAAAAACCTCTCCAACAAAGAGAGAAAAATACCATAGGCGCCAACCAGCGAAACTTCGCTATAACGGATGATAACCCACAAGTATAGGGGATCGTGTGTAGCTTTTTCGATAAGTAAGAGTGTCGAACCCAATGAGGAGCTAAAGGTAGGATAAATATTCTCTCAAGTTCTATTAACCACTGATACAACTCTACGCATACTAAATGTTTGCATTATCTAGGAAATAAAACTAGAGCAACAATACGAGTAATATAGATAGCTTTGCATGATAATAAATAACAAGAAAGTAAAGCTAGTTGTTGCAGCAATAAAATACACTAAACTAACAGAACCATGAGTGTGGAATAGTGGTGGTAATTATGGTGGTTTTGTCCAAGTTTATTGTCTTCGATGCAGTTTTCTATGTGGGAGAGGCTAAATATACATGCGCTTCACTATTTGGAATTACATGTACTATATGATTGGATTGTTAGCAAACATCCGTAAGTACTAATCAATGCATTAAGGTTTCCCCAACCATAGCCTTAAGTTTAATGGTCCTGTTACTCCAATACGTGCAATGTTCCGGTTTGTGTCCTCAGATTTCTGTCACTCCGGCAGAACTTTCCCTTCCTCTTACACATACTACAAACCCTATGATGTTTAATCCATGCACGCACAAATATAATAGACACCAAAGGATTGTACCATATCAACATAGAACTCTAATGAACCAAAGACATTCAACAATCTAAGAACAAAGAAACTACGCAAACATGACATAGATCATAGGATCATAACTTATAGCATCAAACATCATGTTTACATAGAACGGTACAGAGGTGTGTGGGAGGATGAACCACTACATACTAGGAGGATTAGGTGATGGAGATGGCGGTGAAGATGGTGAAAAGGGCGGCGGCGCGGGGGACTCCTTCCCCGCCGCCGGTATCATGGGGGAGCAGCGCCCCTTAGCCCCTTACTTGATGGATTCTTGGGAGCCCTCCCCCATGAAGATGGGATCCATGGGGAAGGAAAAAACGTGGCTTTGGTGGCTGCAAATTCGTGGGTGGAGATGTCCTGGGCGAATTAGGTTTCCTCCCTTTATATAGCTTCTCGGATTTCTGTCACCCCATCTTGGGCTACAGTAAATCAGGCCTAAAAGGCTCGTCCGGACTCGGAATCAGCTAAATTTTATATCCAGAACGTTTGTCGCGAAATTTTCAACAACTTTGTGGTCAAAGAGTTTTCCGTTTGACGCCGTCTTCGATCTAAAACGTGACCATCTTCAAAAAGATTTCTGAGACAGATTTCTGGATAAATACCAATTTGACTTCAACAAGGTTTCCACTTGTATTCTTGATAATTCCTACACATCAAAGTGTAAAACAAGAACACTGTGCACTTTTGCAACTATTAGTAGGTTATTCCAAATAAATCATAAACTTTATACAAAAAGAGTGTCAAAAGCATATTATTAGCATAAAACCATCAAAAATTATATATACGTTATGTACGTATCAACATCTCCAAGCTTAGTTCCTGCTCGTCCTCGAGTAGGTAAACGATCAAAACAATATAATTTTTGATGTGATATGCAGACAACACAATCTTGATCATCTTTATTGTAAAAGCATTGATAGCTAGGATTAAGGTATTCTAAACATGAATCATGAAAGATAGAGTTCTAACAATAAGACATAGCAACTATGTTGTAAAATAAAAAGGCACAAACAAAATATTCATGAATAACAATGCATTGCAAGATGTTTGTTTGTTTCACATAAAGAAAGTATAATGAGAATGATATTCAGCTTGTCCCTCATAGAGTAGAAAAACATAAATGCATAGGACACCTTCAAAGTTCATAAGGGTGACTAGATACAAATAGTGTAAGAACAAGCAATATGAAAGTTATGCATCAATCAGCTCTCATTGCCCCTATCATAAGCATCTTTAGGTGATTAAGGTTAAAGTGACACAACTATGAGGATATGCTTGATAAGTTATAAGTTGAAATCTCATGCCCCTTACTTACGAGTACCGAACCTCATGCTACTCAACTTCAGTCACAAGTAAGCTCTTGTCATTGTAAGTACATATGTATCATAGAGAATCACCAAAGGGGTACCCCTTGCACATGATACAGGAGCTATCCCATAATCAAAATGACAAGGTAAGCAGACAATGAGCATCTCAGCGATCTTTTATTTGCTATTTGCATAGGTTTTTATTGAGGATGCTTCATAGAATGCTCACTATAGTTATGCTGCAAGTTTCCACCATGATTAGGCATGGCTTAGGCTAGCGGCCCAGGCGTTTCTCTAACACACATATGAACTCCATGATCTTACAAGTTCCCCTTTTATTTCACACCGTCGGGATCCATAAGCAAAAGAATCATGATATCAACGAAATATAAGTGCAATGTTGAAAGCGTTCCCCATGATACATGGTTCTGCTAACTTCAGCTTATAAAGCGCAAGCATATACGCAACAAAGATGGACACAATGGTTCAAGTTTATTAAGTGCAAGAAAAATAAAGTGTACCATCAAGTTCGTGAGAGCTTTAATCACTAATTTTCACATAACAAGTTTAATCGGAAGGTAGATAAAAGCATGAATATACTTGGAATAGCAAATGCTAATAGGTAGGTATGGTGGACTCTTTGGGATAACTTGGTTTTATTTAGAGTTGGATGCATGCGTAGAACTCATACTTGGTTATGGAGGCTAGCAAAAGACTGGGAGCAACCAACTAAAAGAGCAATAATGGCCATAATCATGCAAAGCGACAAAACATCATTAATTAAAGCATAAAGTGATATTACAAGTCGAAAACTAAAGAATCATAAAGGCTATGGTGACTTGGGATAGTCATAACATAGTGTGAGCATGCGCCAAGTCAACCCAAATAAAGCATCAAAGGAGAATACCACAATACTATGCTTTAATATGCTAAAACAACGCATGATTCTTTCAAGGCACATTAAACAATCTCAATTGTTTATAACATGTCATGCTACAGAAAAAATCACTAAGCATAAAGCCAAAATAATATCAAGCATGACATGACAAAGCATAGGCCACCATCAAAAATGACCTCCTTTTACCACTTAAGCATGAAATTTTCCTACTCTTTTCCAATCCAAACCACACTTATTTGAAAACTAATGTATGAAAGAGGGGGTCAAACCAATTTATTCAAGCAAACTAATAAAGCCAAGCAAACGAAAACAAAAACAAAGACGCTCCAAAAACAACACAACTGTGCATGAAACAATAAAAATGAAGTGTTTAGAAGAAACCTGAGATTTTTATTGATGAAGAAGGGGATGCCTTGGGCATCCCCAAGCTTTGACACTTGTAATTCTTGGATATTTATTTGGGTGACACACGTGGCATCCCCAAGCTTGAGCTTTAGTCCATTCTTCATCTCATTACATCACTCTTTCCATACACCTGAAATTTTTCCTTCATACAAAACTTCACACAATCTTTATTAGCAACATTAGTGCACTCAAGATAATAAGTCTTTGGGTTCAGTTCCAACAGAAATAAAACTTCCATTAAAACACAAGCTACTGTAGCACTTCCCTCAAAAAGCTCAATTCCCCAAAAAGAACCCAAAAAGGAATCAACAAGAAGCAAATGCGAATAATGGCAGAAATCTGTCAAAACAGACCAGCAGTTAAAGACCAATGTTTTCAAAGACCTTATGTTGCTCAAATCGAAAAGTGTTGAACTAACGAAAGTTAGATAACAACCTGGGGCAGAAGCAAAAAAATTCACAGCTCAAAACGATGTACAAAGATTTTACACGATTTTTTACAGCGAAGCACAAAAATCTGTTTCGGGACAACAACTTTCCCAAGCATTACTGCTTTCTCATTAGAGGATACTCTTGGCACAAAAAGCAAATAAAAAGGATAAGGAGCGGTTATTACAGACATAATAACTTCCAAGACTCATCTAAAACTTTTGGGTTATCTCCCAATAAGTACTTTTCTTTAACGCCTTTAAGTTAGGCATAGGAGCAAGATTCAAGTATTTTCGAATGAATAAGCATTAAGATCAATACTAGAAATATCTTTCTTTTTCAAGGCTTCATGCATTCCTACAAGTTTTTAACTGAAAAACTTCCATGTAAAGATTTGTTTTGGTTTCATAGGCATGAACACAAGTGTTCAAGTTCGACTCCCACTTAACCATTACTCATCTTTCCAATCACTTTTCTTTTTGAATACGTTTTTAGGTAACAAGTAAAACTAATTTTTATTTGTAATTCGCATTCCCTATCCATACTAAGATAGAGAACAACTTAAAACTGAAAGTAAAACCTACTTAGAGATCAAGCAAACAAGTGCACACAAGAATATTCACCCACACGCTATTGCTCCCCGGCAATGGCGCCAGAAAAGGTCTTGATAACCCACAAGTATAGGGGATCGTGTGTAGCCTTTTCGATAAGTAAGAGTGTCAAACCCAATGAGGAGTTAAAGGTAGGATAAATATTCTCTAAGTTCTATCAACCACTGATACAACTCTACGCATACTAAACGTTTGCATTATCTAGGAAATAAAACTAGAGAAATAATACGAGTAATAGAGATAGCTTTGCATGATAATAAATAACAAGAAAGTAAAGCTAGTTGCTGCAGCAATAAAATACACTAAACTAACAGAACCATGAGTGTGGAATAGTGGTGGTAATTGTGGTGGCTTTGTCCATGTTTAAATAGCGAAAAGATCGGGTTCATTGTCTTCAATGCAGTTTTCTATGTGGGAGAGGCTAAATATACATGCGCTTCACTACTTGGAATTACATGTACTATATGATTGGATTGTTAGCAAACATCCGTAAGTACTAATCAATGCATTAAGGTTTCCCCAACCATAGCCTTAAGTTTAATGGTCCTCTTACTCCCATACGTGCAACGTTCCGGTTCGCGTCCTCAGGTTTCTGTCACTCCGACAGAACTCCCCCCTTCCTCTTACACATACTACAAACCCTATGATGTTTAATCCATGCACGCACAAATATAATGGACACCAAAGGACTGTACCATATCAACATACAACTCTAATGAACCAAAGACATTCAACCATTCAATCTAAGAATAAAGAAACTACGCAAACATGACATAGATCATAGGATTATAACTTATAGCATCAAACACCATGTTTACATAGGACGGTACAGAGGTGTGTGGAAGGATGAACTACTGCATACTAGGAGGCTTAGGTGATGGAGCTGGCGGTGAAGATGGTGAAGATGGTGAAAAGGGCGGCGGCGCCGGCGGTGGCGCGGGGGACTCCTTTCCCACCGCCGGTATCATGGGGGAGCACCACCCCTTAGCCCCTTCCTTGATGGATTCTTGGGAGCCCTCCCCATGGAGATGGGATCCATGGGGGAGGCAAAAACATGGCTTTGGTGGCTGCAAATTCGTGGGTGGAGATGCCCTGGGCGAATTAGGTTTCCTCCCTTTATATAGCTTCTCGGATTCCCGTCACCCCATCTTGGGCTGCAGTAAATCAGGCCTAAAAGGCCCGTCCGGACTCGGAATCAGCTAAATTGTATGTCCAGAACATTTGTCGTGCAATTTACAACAACTTTGTAGTTGAAGAGTTTTCTGTTTGATGCCGTCTTCGACTTGAAACGTGACCATCTTCAAAAAGAGTTCTGAGACAGATTTCTGGAAAAATCCCAATTTGACTTCAACAAGGTTTCCACTTGTATTCTTGGAAATTCCTACACATCAAAGTGTAAAACAAGAACATTGTGCACTTTTGCAACTATTAGTAGGTTAGTCCAAATAAATCATAAACTTTATACAAAAAGGAGTGTCAAAGGCATATTATTAGCATAAAACCATCAAAAATTATAGATACGTTATGAACGTATCAACGGGGAGCGTTGACACAATACCGGGGATTTTCATAGATGCAACTTATCTCAGTCGGCGGCTTACAAGAGGTATATATAACGGTGGAAACATAGATAATCAACGATCCGTACCGGGCGTCCCTGTTGGGCACGGTATGGGCTAGTAGCCTCCTTAACAGAATTTGGATCATACTTCAATAAACTCCACTTTGAGACAAATTTCTTATTGTAGCATCAACAACAATCATCTCCCTAAACAACAAAGAAAACACTTTCGACGCCAACAACCATTTGTGCTAAACAGTTATACCAACTAAGCTTGAGCATATATCAAACTTAGCAACATGAACATGCTTTGTCATCATATCAGCAGGATTATCATGAGTGCTTATCTTGCATACCTTTAGTGTACCTTGTGTAATAACGTCACGAACATAATGGTACTTGATATCAATGTGTTTTGTTCTCTCATGGAACATCTGATCCTTAGTAAGGTATATAACACTTTGAATGTCACATAACAGGTTACTGCAAGAATCATCTTGACAAAGCTCACATACAAACCTTTCAACCAAATAGACTCTTTGCAAGCTTCAGCAATAGCCATATATTCTGCTTTGGTTGTAGATAGAGCAACAACTGGCTGTAGTGTTGCCTTCTAACTCACATCACATCCACCTACCATGAACACATAACCTGTGAGGGGCCTCATCTTATCCATGTTGGCAGCAAAATCTGAATCCACATAGCTTGCGAGTCCCTCAACAGTCTTGCCAAACTTCAAGCAAGCATTCGATGTGCCACGGAGGTACCTGAAAATCCACTAAACAACTTTCCAATGTTCTTTACCATGATTAGCCATGTAACAACTCACCAAACTCATAGCATATGGTAAATCAGGGCGAGAACAAACCATGGCATACATCAAGGAACCAACAACACTAGAATAAGGAACTCGTGACATGTACTCAATATATTCATCAAAACTAGGACATTGCAATGCTGACAATTTAAAGTTAGGAGCAATAGGAGTACTAACAGACTTTGCATCATGCATATTAAAATGTTGGAGAACTTTCTCAATGTAACTTTGCTGACTTAGAAATAACACCCTAGATTTTCTGTCCCGTTTAATTTCCATACCTAGGATTTTCTTAGCAGCACCAAGATCTTTCATCTCAAATTCACTATAGGTGTGTCTTCAAAGTAGTGGTTGCTTTCATGCTCTTGGCAGCAATTAACATATCATCAACATATAACATCAAGTATATAGGTGATCCATTAACAAATTTTATGTAAACACAGCTATCAAACTGAGACCTCTTAAAATCTTGTGAGATCACAAATGAATCAAACCTTTTGTACCACTATCTTGGAGATTGCTTCAAACTATAGAGCGATCTCTTCAATTTGCACACAAAATCCTCTTTTCCAGGAACTATGAACCCTTCTGGTTGGTCTATGTAAATCTCCTCCTCCAGTTCACCATGCAGAAAAGTAGTCTTTACATCTAGCTGCTCAAGCTCAAGATCATGCATAGCAACAATGCCAAATAAAGCACGAATAGAACTATACTTCACAACCGGAGAGAAAACATCATTATAGTCAATACCTGTAATATGGCTGAAACCTTTTGCTACTAAACTTGCCTTAAACCTTGGAGGCTCATTAGGAGACAAACCTTCCTTCTTCTTGTATATGCACTTACAGTGGACGGCCTTCTTTTGTTTAGGCAAGTGCACAACTTCCCATGTGTCATTCTTTTCAAGCGATTGCATCTCTTTTTGCATAGCAGAAACCCACTTCTCACGATCAACGGATGCAACAACTTCATTGTATGTAGCAGGTTCAGAATCATGCTCCACCTATTCAGCACAACTCAAAGCATAATGAGCAAGATTACATTCTTCAATTAACGACAAGGTGAACTATGTTATGCCTTAGTCTATCAGCAGCAATAGACTCTCGTGGTTGCTGCAAAACAGTAGGTAAGTGTTGAACAACGTGATTATCAATATTTTCCTCATGAGTATCATCAACCACAACATTAATATCAACAGTTTTCTGCAGGTGCTCCACCTACACACTAACTCCCTCCTCTCCAATAGCAACAGGAGAGGGATCTGATGGCAAGCTATCATGATACATAACGGATTCATTGAAAACAATGTTCCTACTCAACAAAATATTTTTAGTTTTAGGATTCCATAGCTTATATGCTTTAACTCCTGAACCATAATCAAGGAATATGCACTAAACAACTCTAGACTCTAACTTTCCATTATCAATGTGAGCATATGTAGTGCAACCAAAAACTCTCAACTGTGAATAATCAGCAGACGAACCTGACCATACCTCGATGGGAGTTTTCTTCTCAAGTGGAATAGAAGGTGACATGTTGATGAGGTAGCATGCTGTGTTGGCTGCTTCAGCCCAGAAATGTCTATGCATACCTGCATTGGACAACATACATCCAGCCCTCGAGATGATGGTTCTATTCATGCGCTCAGCCACGCCATTGTGCTGATGAGTGTAAGGGATGGTGTGGTGCCTGATCATACCATTGTTACTGCAAAACTCCTCGAACTCATTAGAACAGAATTCCATACCATTGTGAGTATGTAGTACCTCTACCTTCTTTTCAGTTTGCTTTTGAACCATAACTTTCCACTTTTTAAAAGCATAAAAAACATCAGATTTATGTTTCAGAAAATATGGCCACACTTTTCTTTAGTAGTCATCAATAATAGTAAGCATGTAATTAGCACCACCAATAGAAGTCTTATGGGAAGGTCCCCATACATCAGCATGCACATAATCTAAAATGCCTTTGGGTGGCATGAACGGAAGCATTGAATTTAACTCTTTTATGTTACCAAAAACGCAGTGCTCACAGAACTCAAACTTACTCAAGTTGTAACCATCAATCAGGTCTCTCTTGACCAACTATGTCATGCCATGTTCGCTCATATGTCCAAGATGCATATGCCTCAAATTTGTTTTACCACAATTATCAGAATCATTAGAAGTAATAGTAGCAGCAATATCAGGCAAAGTTCTACCTCTAATATCGTGGTATTGCCGACGATTACGCCTGTGTTTAGAGACGTGGGGTAAGGCGGAGAGTTTGCGGGTACGAGGTAACACAGCTTACCCAGGTTCAAGTCCCACAACGGTGGCGGAACTCTACTCCTGCTATAAATCACTATAATGGCAATACGCCGAGTTACAGAGATAGGTTCGTTGTGCGAGGTGTTGCGCATTGTACGCTGCAATCAGAGAAGTTGTGCCCTAAAGGCTCCCGCTGGCCGGCTTAAAAAAGGCGCCAAGACCTAGGGTTTTGATACATTGCAAATGTATCTATAATTTTTGATGTTTCATGCTTGGTTTTATCTACTTTCTTGTGTTTTGTCCACACTTTGGAGTACTTTTCATATGATTTCTTGGACTAACCTATTAGCAAGAGCCACAGTGCCAGCTACCTGTTTTCTACTGTTTTTGGTTCTAGGAAAGTCAGAAAATGAATATTCTCGGAATTGGACGGGACAAAAGCCAAAGTCATTATTTTACCGAGGGACACCTGGAGCCAGAATACGAGACGGAGAAGGTCCAGAGGTGAAGTGTCATGTAGTCGACGTTCACATGACACCACTAGAAGAAGTACACCACAACTTAAATATCAAACTATTGAATCTTTCTCAACATAACTCCACTACTAACAACATGACTTCTCCCATGTCCCCAAGAACAAAACAAACTACTCACAAGACATCATATGGATCATGATCAGAGATGGAATAATGATGTATAACAATCTGAACATAAACAATAATTCAATGGTTCACTCAATAGCATCAACTACAAAGAGTAATCAACACCGGGAAAGTTTCCCCTAAGAACTATGCAAGATTCAACGCAATTGTTACAACAATATGGAGATGGTGATAAGGGTGCTGATGGTGATGATGGTGGTGATGATGATCCCGATGAAGTCCATCTTGATGGTGGTGTTGATGGCGAAGATCTCCCCTCTCCGGGAAGGAATTCCCCCGGCAGAATTCTGTCTGCCGGAGAGATCTTTCTCTCTCGGTGTTTTCCGCCCCGCAGAGGCGGTGAAATCTTTCTATGGTCGCCCCCCGAGTCTTAGGGTTTCGGGAGGAATATATACGCCATAGGGAGAGCCAGAGGTAGGCCAGGGCAGCCACACCACCTGGTGGCGCGGCCTAGGGTGGCCCGCGCCAGGGGGTGGTGTGGGCCCCCTGTGGCCCATCTCCACTCCCTCTTCTGGCAGCCTTCGTCTTCTGAAAAAATAGGATTTTCCGTATATTTCCTGGATTTTTTTATCTTCGTGAATTTTGCCTCCAAACAACACCTTTTCCATCAGAATCCTGACTGCAGCGATCCATGCTCCAAAAGTCATCAACCATGCAAAAACAGATGAAATAACATAAGTATCATCTCTTAATATGAAATATATCAATGAATAACAGTGAATTATGACATAGAGTAGTGATGCAAAATGGACGTATCAACTCCCCCCAAGCTTAGACTTCGCTTGTCCCCAAGCGAAACTGAGCTCAATAAACATGGCCTCAGGTTTATGGAGTGAAGAGTCGATAAAATAATACGGACAAGAAGCATCACATTCATCAATACATAGATCATAGTAGAAGACAACTCACTATTATATAACTCAACTTGCAATACATAAAGGAAACACAATAAAGATACATAAAGTAAATCATAATTGGTAATGGCAAACTTAGCTCTTGGTCGAAGAATAGTTGGTAATTTGCTGGAGTTTCACAAATAACTGGTTTTCAATGAAAGCTTTCAAAGTAGTAATCACCAAGATAAGAACAATGTGCAAAATAAGGAACATAAGAAACATGACTGAATAAATCATCATATGAATGAATGAAACACAACAATTCAAATACTTGCTGATATAGAAGGGAATAGGTTTACTGACTCAACTACAAAGTAAAAGAAAGGCCCTTCGCAGAGGGAAGCAGGGATTTCAAGTTTCAAAAAGAGCCCCCAAAAATTATGATACTTATTAGCTTTCAGCTCTCATTGCCCCTATCATAGGCATCTTTAGGTGATTAAGTTATAAGTTGAAGTCTCATGCCACACCACCTGGCCGCTCGACCAGGCTTGGCCCGCGCCAGGGGGTGGTGTGGCCACCCCAGGCACCCCCTCGGCCTCTCCTTCCGCCTATATATTTCCTCTGATACGGAAACCCTAAGGACCCGATCAAAATTCCACAAAAGAGTCTATAGCCGCCGTTATCTCCATCCCTAGATCGGGAGGGATCTGAAGCTCTTCCGGGTACCCTGCTGGAGAAGGGAATTCACCCTGGAGGCCTTCTTCATCATCATGCAAGCCTCTTGTGTGATGCATGAGTGGTTCATCTCTGGACTACGGGTCCATGTAGTAGCTAGATGGCTGGTTCTCCTCCTTTGTGCTTTCATGTCTAGATCTTGTGAGCTCCGTTCATGATCAAGATCATCTATTTGTAATTCTGCATGTTGTGTTTGCGGGGATCCGATGGATATTGAGATGCTATTTCAGATTGATTATTGATTCTATCATGTCTTTGTTATTTGCGATCTTGCATGCTTTCTGTTGTTAGTAGCTATCTTGGCCAAGTAGATGCTAGCAACTCCAAGAGTTAGTATTTATGCTCGATAGTGGGTTCATGCCTTTGGTAATCTGGGGAAGTGACAAAAATCTCTAAGGTACTAGATGTGCTGTTGCTACTAGGGAGACAACAATAATCCTTTGTTCATAGAACAATCGTATTGTTACTTTACACGCAATGCGTAATGCAATTATCCGTTGCTTGCAACTTAATACTGGAGGGGGTTCGGATGATAACATGAAGGTGGATTATTAGTCATAGATGCAGTTGGATGGAAGTTTATGTATAATGTTGTAATGCCCAATCAAATCTCAAAGGAGTCAAGATGATTAGTATATGCTTGTATGCTTTCTTGATGTTTGTCAATTGCCCCGCTGTAATTTGTTCACCCAACATGTCATCTATCTTAAGGAGAGCCACCTCTAGTGAACTATGGACCCTGGTCCTTTCTTTTACTTTCAATCTACAATCAATTGTTTACTGCTTTGTGTTTACTTTCTGCAAACTATTTCTTTCTTCCATTTGATACGTTTAATCCTTTGTTTTCAGCAAAAACCAATGAGATTGACAACCTCATCGCAAGTTGGGGACAGAGTTCTGTGGTTGTGTTGTGCAGGTCTCCACGTTGCTGCTGGCACTGGTAGTGCGCCCTGCCAATGTTCAGCTAGAAACACCTTTGGGGTGTTTCCTTGCTCCTACTAGTTCGATTAAACCTTGGTTTCATACTGAGGGAAAACTTGCTACTGTGCTCATCATACCTTCCTCTTGGGGTTTCCCAACGAGCTCGATATATTTTGGGCCATCAGGTTTACAGGGAAAGGTCCTTGCCGGACAAGGTAAAGAGTCCTACACCTACACGAACTAGTCTTCCGTGTCTTGTACTCCAAGGCTCCGAGTATGTCGGTGACTCCTGCATAGCCTTCCTTTATCCGGCATGGGCCTCCCTTCAGAGCGTAGGAATCATGAAAGGTCCGAGCATTCTTATAGATTGCTCCCGCCTCAATCGTAGCTTCCACGTCCACCTCTTCCACTCCCTTCCCCTTCTCGGTGGCATCCTTAGCCGGAGCTTCAGCCACTTTAGAAGAGGTGCTCTCCTGCGTCGCCTGGCCGCTGGGAGCAACGTCTGCCTCGACAGAGCCTGAGACATCAAGGTTTGGATTGATATCTATCTCCATGGAGGAGGTCTCAGGGATGATGGGAGATGATGGCACAACGGGACCAGCAGAGGGAATGGCGGCAAGAGTAGGGGAGCAATGGCGGGAGAAGGCTTGGCGGACGGACCCTTGGTCAGCATGTCACAAATGTTTTTTGACCCTCCAACATCTTTGGAGGATCGCTTCAAACTAACACCGACTTTCCTCCTGAAATGTACAAGGTATAAGTACAAGAGTTGAAAAAGGTGTGAGCTGAAAAATACAAGACGGAGAATGAAAGTACTTACTCCACGGCAGGAGCCTTGGTGAGGGGAATGCCAGTGGACTTCTTCTTCTTCTCCGCCTCTAAGGCGGAAGTGGATTGTTTGGAGACTCCACACTCCATTTTCTTCTTCTTCTTGGCCTCGACAACAGCGTTAGAGGTGGAGCTCTTCCGCTTTCGTGCTGCCAGAGCTGGTTGATCCTTGGAGGCGTCGTCGTCGGACACCATCTGGATATCCTTCAGCTTTGGATCATAGACCTGGGAGGCCATTTGATCTGCCGCCAAGGTCGCCAGCTGGGATACATGGTAATGTTAGATGTACAACTTCAAGTCGGAAAAACCTTAGAGCATATAACGAGCAACAAAGGAAACAGAAGCTACCTCTGGGCACTTGCCGCAATCGAACATGTCGAAAGTGATCTTGAAGCCACGCTTCTTGTCCTTCACTCTGACGATGTCCTTTAGACGGAGCTTGATGGAGTCAATTGAGAAGTTATCCCGTGAAATTTGCATGGGATCCCTCTTGTCTTGGCTATATTTGCACATCAGCTGGGCGCGGTGCTGCAGAGGCTGGATCCGCCTAACGTACCAGCACATGGCAAGATCCAAGCCTGTCAGACCTCCGTCTACGAGCCATTCGATCCGCCTTACGGCGTGATTGGCCTCATCGTCGGAGGGAAGATAGGTTGGGGTCCGCCATGTTGCGTCCTGGTTGGTAAGTTTCTTTCCTTTTCTCCTTATTCTGCAGCTTCCAACAATCATCAATAACATGATTAGATTTTTTACAATACCTCCAGAACTTGTCCTTTTCCCTGGACTTCGAACGACCTCTACCGTCCTTGCTCTTATCTCGGTTGCCGTAGTTGTTAAATCTCTGCTCAGTCCTGCCACGAGCCTGCAGAGTTTCATCCTTGGATGACGACCCATCTGCATGTACCATAGTTTTCATCTTTTCCCTCTGTTTGAGGGCCTCTTCTACTTCATCAAGGGTTAGTTCATCACGGCTCAACAATATTATATCACGAAAGTGTGCATAAGGACTAGCCAGCGAGCATAAGAGTAAGTGATCTAGATCCTCATCTTCATATTTCACTTCCATAGGTTGCAAGTTAGAAATGATCTCCCTAAAAACAGATAAGTGATTCATTACCGATCCACCTTCTTGGAGCCTATGCAAGAACACCTTCATCTTCATATGCATCTTACTGGTTAGATCCTTTGACATGCAGATCGATTCCAGTTTCAGCCAAAGGGCAGCAACTGATTTCTCTGCCAACACTTCCTGCAAAATAATATTGGATAAATAAAGTTGAATCAAAGACAAAGCCTTACGGTCCTTATGCTTCTCATCGCCGGACCAGCTCTTCGCATCCTTTTTCCCAAATCCTTCCAGCGCTTCATCCAGATTTGAAGTTTGGGCGAGAATCGCCCGCATCTTCACCTGCCACAGGCAGAATCTTGTGGTGTAGTCCAGCTGCGGTAGATCAAACTTCAATGACGATATGTCGCAAACCCTAGATTAGAATTGGGGCTCTGATACCACTTGTTAGATTTACGATAAGCAAATAACGAATAATGATAAAGAAATTGCAGCACGGGAATACAGATTTAACGTGGAAAAACCTCTGGAACAAAGAGAGGAAAAAACCACGGGCACCAGCCAGCGAAACTTCACTATAGCGGAGAGTGTTTATACAACGTTGGCGATTTTCGCAGATACAACTTATCTCAGCCGCCGACTTAAAAGAGGTATATATAACGGTGTAAACCTAAGTCATCAACGATCCGTCATCAACATTTGGATCATACTTCAACAATATATAGGATGAAAGATTAAGCTTCCTTATTCGCGTAACTAAATCCCATCTGCAACGGAAGAAGAAAATCTCATTCCCAACATAAATAAGGTAAAATATTATAATACTTTCTCCGTCTTAAAATATAAGGCACCTAAGGATTAGTTAAAAGTCAATGTTTTCTATATTTGACCAAGATTATACAAAAAATATGAACATTTATGATAGTGAATCAATATAAGTAGATTCATCATAAAATAAATATTTTAAAATGTCCATCCAATATGGAAGATGTACATATTTTTTACTAAATATTTATTTAAAGTTTGTAAGATTTGACTGTTGGCTAATCCTTAGAGCCTTATATTTTAGGACAGAGGAAGTATATTTTTAGTGTCATATTTACTTCTTCCGTTCCAAATTAGTTGATTCAGTTTTGTCTAGATCGGTTATATGGAGACATGTTTTAGTAATATATACGAATCTAGATAAATCCGAATGAATAAATTAAATTTGGAACGAAAGAAATATTATATAGTTTTTTTTTGGGCGCGGTTAGCACTCATATTCTGCTTGTTTGTCCTGAGCAGATCTCGAGTTGGCTTTAAAAAAAAAAAGATCTCAGACCACCCAGGAGTACCGAGTCTAGATATTTTCTTGCAACCCCCGTGAGCATGGGTAGCACGGAGGCCGTGAGAGCGACGCGTCCGACATGAACATGTGACCCCGCACCCTACGCCTTTAAGCGCGCTCAACCGGCTAGTAGATTGGATCTGCATCAAAATTTTCTGGTCACGAGGCGGAACCATTTCACATATCAAGCAACTTCTAAATAGTACTCCCTCCGCTTTCAAAATAGATGTTGGAAATTTGTCAAAGTTTAAATATATCTACATACTAAGCGTCTAGATTCATCCATATTTTGACAAATTTGCGACTATTTTAGAACGGAGGGAGTACTATTTCGATTCCAAGGCTACGTAGAGAAGTGCAAGTAGTTGGAAGAAAAAAGAGCAAGTGGAAGCTTTCCTTAATTTACAATAGACAACAATATCTTGAAACAGGCATACACCCGCTATATTAATAGCAACCAACTGAGAACGCTGCTGGGCCAGACAGCACAACGCCCAAAGGAAGATACAAAACACGATACAAGATGCTGGAGCAGTAGCACACACACGCCCGAAAGAAAATAAAGAAAAACAAAAAGGAAAGGAGATGGAGGCTGAACAAATAAACGCCGGTAACCCGCAATCGCTGCGCCTTCCGAAGAATTACCACCCTGCTCCTTGCCCCAACTCGTCGAGCACCAAGCAACACCCTCAAGAGGGAAAGCAACTGCTGCTGCCCGAACCAGAATGGTCCTAGGGTTCCCCCGGCACACAGAGGGGGGGTGGAAGAAGGGTAGCCACGACGCCCTTCAGGAAGGAGAGATGCCACCCGCGGGCGGCACTGTGTCGGTGTTGGGCAAGCCGACAAGGATTTCTTCCGAAAACCCTAACCACAATCCTCGGACGAGCCGTTGCACAGGAGCCCCACGAGGACGAACCTCGCCACCACCAAAACTTGCTGTCCACGAGCATGCGCCACCATGATCACGAGGCTACCATCGTCAGCTCACCAAGACAACCATCATGAGGTCTGCAAAGCACCGACGAAAAGTAGCTAGAATTGGGCCAGCAGAACCACGTTAGCGTGGGAAGGAACTACCTCCACCGCCCGGGCGGTAGTCGATCGGACGCGACCGCAGACACCCTAGTCCTAGTTAGATCCGGCCAGGTCCAGCGGACCCGTGAAGCCCCTGCGGAGGCACACCAGTCCCAAGAGGGTCCGGCTGGGTCTAGACGAGCCCGCAAAGTCCGCGGCCACGCCGCAACAAGCCCGAACGCAGCGGCCAACGTAGCCCTGCACGAGCTACCCTAAAGCTTCCCGCAGATCAAGCAGAGGGCAGGGCCCGCTAGCCCGCTCTAGACCCAGATGGAGCCCAAGGGGCCCCTGGGCCGATTGGGGCTGGCCAACGCAGCCTCGCCGCCACCTGCCGCCTGCCCCTACAGTGACGCCGCGATGCCATCTCCCACCCATCGTCGGACCACCGTCACCTGAGCCCAGTGCCGTCCGCCACCACGGGGACTCCAGGGAGCCGCCGCCACCATGAACCCGCCACTGCGTCGCCACCACGCTACCACGAAAGCACTGCGCCGCCGCGCCCGACGCCCAGCGCAGCGCCCTCGCTGACCGCCGACGCCCGTGGCGCCGCCACGACCACGAGAGAGGGGAGAAGGGCCCCGTCGCTGCCGGAGCCGCGCGGGCTTCACCCGGTGACCCCCTCTGGCGGTGGCATGAGTGGGGATGGGGTGGGGAGGGCGGGGGAGGGCGCGCCGCCGGGAGCCTGCACCGCTCGCGGGAGCGACGCGAGACTCCTCCCGAGGGTTTTCTTCAGATGGTAAGGGTCAATAGTCAAAAAAAGAGGGCTCCATTGCCGGGCATAGACAACAATATCTTTCCTCTCATAGAAAAAGAAGTCCCCATCATCACATCACGTGGCCATTAATTTTTGCACCATGTGCAAGATGGTCATCTGGCATAGTTGTCTACTTCCTCTGCATTGGAAAGATCACTATCTGGCCACACACAAAAGAAGTCGGTGGAAGGTATGAAACGAAGGTCAGAAACAAAGCAATCGCCAGTCCTCTCGGTTCCAGCAACAAGTCTTCTCTATGTTTCATCATAATATAAGATGTTTTAACTTTTGTGAAATTAATGTATCTAGATGCAGTTTAGTGTTTTTAGTGTCATTAAAAGACGTCTAGATACATTTGTTTCACAAAAGTCAGATCATCTTATATTTTGGGTGCGTCTACTTGACAATTGTGGTGATTGAGGAGCTACAGTCATGTCTTCCCTTCTTAGCTGAGCGCCAGACCATTTTCATATATGAAGAGCTGCAGTCCTGTCTTCCCTCCTTACCTGATCGCCAGATCCATTCCTAACAGGTATGTGCGAGCTAGCGTTGCCTCACATCACAAACCGTTTCTCTTCTCCTGTTCAAATTTGTACTCAAATCTTCTACCTCTGCTCAACCTTTCTGGCTAGCTTTCTGCATTGTTCTCTCCACATATGTCCACATTGCTTTGTGTTTATTCCATCTATATGCATGCTATGTTCAGTTCTATCTTTGGTCAACTGCATTGGTCAGTTAACACACTTTTGCATGATCTGTTGCTCATTCGATCCAAGGCTAATTTGTTCCCCAGATCTGCATCACAGTTTCCAGTTCGTGCTGGTTCGGAAGAACACCTAAGTGCAGGGCCAAGTCTCATGTCAGTATTCAGCTCCTTGTTTCCATCATTCACAGTCCAGCCAGTTGTTGTTGGTTAATTTTCCTCCTAATAAATTTTAGTTGCACATAATTGTTTTTTGTAGATTGAATAATGGAAAAAAATATTCTGGAGCAAATAGTTGAGGGCAGCATGCAGCCAACAATTCTTCCCTTGGAAACATTACGGGAGATCACTGATGGATTTTCAGCAAATAGAATAATCGGCGAAGGAGGATTTGGAACGGTCTATAAGGTAATTGAAATCCATTTTTTTTAGTTTTACTTAACATTCAAACATATTGATTTAAGTGTCAAAGATAAGTATTTGGGTGATGTGTAAATCCATTTCCTTGTATTACGTGTGTTATTTGTCTAACAACATGCTAAACTTCCAAATGTGATGCAATTAAATGCTCAACACAAATATCAAACAGGGTATTGTGGGAAATAGGAATGTTGCTGTGAAGAGGATTAGGAGCATCATGACAATCGATGACAAGCTTTTTCGTCGTGAGGTTAGTAGCTTGATGGAAGTTAACCATCAAAATGTTGTCCGGTTTCTTGGATTATGTTCTCATACGATAGAGACACCAATGAAAATCCCCGGATCCCAAGCATATATTTATGCCGAGATAAGAGAAAGATTGCTCTGTTTCGAGTATGTCAACAACGGGAGTCTCAATAAAAGAATCACCGGTACGCCAATGCTCTGTTCATCATCCATTCTTCTTATTGTTATGTATTTTCGATTTTACTTTCCAAAAAAAACATGGAAATGAAATTATTGTACTTGAGACTTCATAAAATATCTTGGTTGTTTCTTTCAGATGAATTAAGAGGCTTAGAATGGGACAAAAGGTACGAGATAATCAAAGGAATATGCACGGGTTTGCATTATTTACACATGGAAAAGTGTGTTCTTCATATGGACTTAAAGCCCGCCAATATACTGTTAGATAATGACATGCTACCTAAGATTACAGATTTTGGTCTGTCACGACCTGCAGGAAACTCACAAACTACGAGCGCCAATAACTTTTCATCGCCGTAAGCTACAATACAGTACAACAAATCTATATGTACCTCGTATATCTATTTGTTCATGCCAATACTTTGTTTTAAATTTCATATTTGATGCAGCGGGTATTGCGCTCCGGAAAACATCTTTGGTTGTGGTAGGATGTCCGTGCAGTCAGACATGTACAGCTTAGGCGTTATAATCATCGAGCTGGTCACAGGACAAAAGGGTATCCCCGATACTAATGATAATGTAAGAGTCACATAAGTTCACAATACATAGCTTCCTTTTATATAATTATGTGAAAACTTTGCTTTCACATGTTCTCGTGCTTTTCTTAATTGGTTCCTATTGTGTGTTGGTTGTATTATGTAATTAAACTCGTATAAATAATAACATAAGCAATACTAGCTCGCTCTCCTTGAGACACGATACATGGAAAGTTTTTGTCCTCTCCAAATTTCATCTTCCTTTCACATTTATGTTTTCTTGATTATCAAAGAAAACTTCAATGACCACAGAATGCAAAATGGTGACCAGTAGGGTAGTTTTGATATATTCAATTTTTTTTTTGTTATTCTCCTAGTGTGACTCGGAGAAACCTGTGCTATGCTTAGTGTTTTCAAATTAATTTACTTTCTGTTTATTTAGAAAAAAAAGAGTGTTTTCAAATTTTAGTTTTTTTTGTATACTAATTGTTGTATAGATATGCAAACTGTTTAGATAAAATATTTTTGCATCAAACTTTAATCACTTAGCATTAATACAGATACTGAGAAGATGGTGGCATAGATGGAATAAATCAGAGAAGGAAACCTCACTGAAATACCACCAACAAGTAACTAAATGCATAGAGATAGGGTCACTTTGCCAAAAGGTTGACCCGTATGCACGTCCATCTATCTCAGAAATAATGAGCATATTTGTTGAATTGGAAAGTATGGATCATAGCAGAACGACTGCCCATGAATCAACGGTTGGCCAGGTACAATATAATCCCGCATAGTATATATTATTATGTTTCCTAAAACCTTTATATCCAAATGGCAATTGTATACAACTTCCTCATGCAACTTAAATTAAGTAATTTTGATCTTATTAAATAACTACTAGAAAATATACCTATATGTTGCTAAATGTAATTTTTTTATCGAATATAACTATTTTGCACCCTTACCTAAAAACCCAAAAATCTTTGCGCCCCAACCGAACCATCCCATCCACATGAAGAAAAACCGTTGACCCGTTACCACCGTCCTCCATACTGCCACACCAACCCCTCTCTCCATAGAGAACTTCCGCTACACACCACCCCTTTCACATGTGTGCCTCCTCCTCCCCCCTTCCTTCACCTTCCAGCAGCGCAGGTCTCCACCCCGTTCCTACTCGCTGGGCCTCGAGCCTTCCCCTTTTCCTAATTGTCGTTGTCGCCCTCACCTCACGTTCACCCATGCACCACCCAGACCAGGGAACATTTCTCCTGCACCGCGCACCGGCCTGGCTTTGGGGACTAGTAGCCTTCACCCAACACCACCGCTAAATTGGTGCTCAGTGGCCTTCACGTGCGCCACCCAGCTTGGGGCCTCCACGCGATGTACCATACGGCTCCCTACCTCAGGAACCGATAGCCTTCACCTGTGTTGTCGCCCTGGTTAGGGAGCAAGTTTACCAATTTGCTTGAGTTTTTATGCATGATTCAAGGGTCTCTCGGTTCCGGTTATCATCTTCTTTTTATCCATGTATGCATTGTATCCACTCCATATCTTCTTTTGACAAAATCTAATTCCGTATTTGTTCTCGCTTCCAAAAAATTATGAAAATAAACATGGCACCTGTCTCGGACGTGGGCATGGGAATCCCGCCTGGTTAGCCTGACCTGACACGTCCCGAAAGTATCAGGCCTGGCCAGTCCAAATCATGTCGTTGGGCCAACCTTGGGCCTGGAATCGAAGCCCGAAAGTTGGGCCAGGCTCTCCATGCTGGGTCCGGTTTTTGGGTTTCGAGCCAGGTTCGGGGCTAATGTTTAGGCCTGGCGGATGGGCTGGGCCTAGCTACGTCGGACTTTTTAGGCCTGGTCTGAGAAATGCCTAGGTTTACCATAGAGTGTCTTGTTCGGTCCAAACCGCAAAAGATGGGAGCCAGTTGGATGCGGTAGTGCAACTGCTACCGGGACGGACTGCAATTGGGCCAAGCCTAGGAGAGCAATGAAGGAAAAAGTACAGACAAAGAAGTACCGACAGACATTCTCAACAAAAAATAAGGAAACACCGACGGATGAAAGAGAAACACTGATCGGGATACTTGCGTACTTTTCATCCTAAGTGTTCAAACATTTGGCTACGGATTAGAGCACCTCAAAATCCTAGTCCTTGGAGAAGCAAAACAAGAATGTACTTATGTTGCCATGTAGGATAAAAAAAGGCAAAAATTGTTTCACACTTGTGTGTCCTCGTACGATGCATGTACACATGTATATGAATTAACGTAATGCATCTTGATAATTTGCGTACATGCAGATAAAACAGCTTTATTGGAAGGATGACATGCTTGGAGTAGAGCCGCTGGAGCTGCAATTTGCAAATTCCCGGAGTGACAATGAGCTGGTATTATCATGTTCAGTTGTGCTGAGCAACGATACAGATACTTCCATTGCCTTCGAGATTCAAATGACAAGCCCGTTGCCGTACTCCATAGAGCCAAACAAAGACATTGTGAAACCACGATCCAAATGCAGTGTGGACATAACATTGCCTACAACTAACACACAAGATCATAATAACGACAAGTACCCCAAGGAGTTTATCGTGCGGAGCACTAAAGTGAATGAAGGTCTCACAACTGATGATATGAATGAAGAAGTGTTTGATAAACATCTAACAGGTCACCATGTCGATGAGATTTATTTATCAGTTATTTCTGAAGAACCCTGCAATAAAGAGGTACCCGATCCATCTTTTTATGGCCTGTACCAGTTTTTGCACTCTTGCTTTCATAATTGACTAGATTTTTCTCCGGAAGGAATTTGCATTGATCTATATAGATACATTCTTGATTTGCCCTTACATTCGTACAAAAGATTGTTAGTGAGACGTTTGGGATGCATGTCCGCACTACCGCAATCAAAAATTCACTAGAGGAAGTATGTTAAGATTTATTCAGATTTTCTGCCCACACAAACTAAATAAACAAGAGAGGGAGAGGGAGAGTGTGATCAGGGAGCAAAGAGACTTGGCATTTGATCGCATTAATAGGAACAGGGCCAGCCCAAAAATACAAGGTGTTAATAAGTCTCAGAAAAATGAATTGTTTAAGTTGGAGGACGAAGGCCATATCCATGCACACGCTTACCAAGGCCATAGGTCATTCAGGCGCAGATGGGTTGTTTAATATGTATACTGTAATAATTTTAGACGGAAATCCGATCCGGCTCATGGGTGCAAATGAACATACTGTGTAAAAATATATTTTAAAATATCAAAAAATTTGAAAAAAAATTTGCATGTACATCCAGACATTATTTATGTTCATACACAAGTTTACATGGGAAAAGAACAATTTAAGTGTCCCATGTAAAAAAGAAAAAAATTAGTACTCCAAAGTGTCTATTCACGAACATGTATTTTGCCTTTTTTACACAAGCCACATAAAATGTTCATTTTTTGCTGAAAACTTGTGTACGGACATAGAATGTCCGGATGTACATGCGGAATTTTCATTCAGATTTATTTGATAATTTAAATTTTATCTTTTATGATTTTTTATAATAGATTCATTTGCACCTGGGAGCCAAAATACTTATAGTACTATTTTAGATACTTGAAGAGCGGTACATGCGAAATTTTCGTTCAGATTTTTTTCTAACTTCTGCAAACAACTTTTATACGTGTGTTTGTAGGTTGACGTCATGGATTCCCCAACCAACCTGACCAAGCAATATGCAAGTTCCGGTAAGTATGTATCCATACTTCAGCTAATTAGTGTTGCATTGAAAATAATTTGACAAATTGCTATAACACGAGATATAGCTGTATATTTCGTCTCCCAAGTTGGTGTTTACCAAAACATGTTGTATTGTGCGACAGAGGGAGTATCTTTTATCTATCGCCACTTTATTCTATCCTTATAACACCGGACTGAAGTGGTATCCCTGTGAAATCTTCTTTTGCTTCATGTTCAAACCAGGTTTGCTCGGGACTATTTGAATTGGGGGTGAATCTAACCTGATAATGTATGCTTAGGTCAAAAAATAACAAAGAAAGAAGTTGATAAGGAAATATACATTTATCATTGTATATAATTTTTACATGTGTCGTCACTATATAGCTTTGCCATGCAGTTAAGATAGCAAAGAGTAAACATATGTCTCAAATACAATTAAGAAACAATAAATAGTACATAAAATAGGAAGAGTAATAATGCGACTAGAATGCAATATATACCACATTATTTATCGCTGAATGTGTGTCCATTAATTCAGATCAAAGAATGTATTCAGGGCTTCTTTAGACTGCAGGAATGGGAAACATAGAAATAAAGAAAACACACCTATCTGACCAGACAAATGATTGTGACGAGTTATTAGCATAAAACCACCACTGTTGTTGCCAACGTTATCAAATACTACCACTTTTGATTTTTGGAACAAAAATCCACCAAGTTTTCAAATTTTTCGCAAAAAACACTAAACATGGTCTGAACACAAATTAACACCAATTCTAATAGGGGCACCAGTAAGGCTCACATTGCAGAAACATTAGAAATTTACTAAGGTGGTATGGGTCCCACATTTCATCCCACCTAAAGAAACCAAAAAATATTTTAAAAAGAAAAGGAGGTCGACCCTAACCTCAGACCTGTTGCCGCGTCATGGCTGACTTGGTCTGTTGGCCCATACCTGACAGTATTTTCGTCGTGACGTTGTGATGAGATGACCTGCGGCATCGGTTCAGAAAGTGTGTGCAGAGTTCCGCAACACACGCTACAGATGGTTTCTATTTCAGTTCGTGAATTATTCAGGCGTGCACCGTCCACCCCCTCCCCCGCTTAAATTCTGTGTCCTACATGAAAACCATGGAATTTCAATTAGAAAATAAGATGAAAAGAACATAGCTTAGAACTAAATAAGCACATCAATTTCACCTATGTGCTGCAGAGTCCACAACGGGGAACCAAACTTTTCAGACCTGAGGAATTTGGAATAGGAGAAATCAATTCAATTGGTGGTGTGGAGCTCGTAGGAACTTGCTGTCCATGGAGGACTTCCTCCTCGTCTTCGTCTTGGCGGCGTAGCAGGGCGCGTGCGCAGGCCATCAAGGCCAGCGACGGTGCGTGTGGCACGTAGGAGCAGTGCGGCGAAGTGGAGGGAGAAGATGGAGCATGAGGGGCGCGACTGGTTGAGAGATTGCGGGGTTGGTAGGACGCCGGGAGGGAGGGCGACTACGACGCCTAGCCGGAGTGGAGGTGGGCAACCGTGTTACCTATGCCACCCAGCTCTGATCCTCACCTCCGGAGGGCTCCCTCCACCTCTCAACAACCACCCACCAGGACGCCGGCCGTCAAGGACACCGTGCACCTGCTCTTCTTCGGAGCCGCCACATATCGACCGAGGCATTCCCTTCTCGTGTGGTGGAAGGATAACAAAAATAAAACAACGAGCCAGTATTTCGACTTACCTGTGGTAGTGGTGGGTAATTTCCACCAGCTTTAGGGGCAAAAAGGTCAATTCCGTACGGACGAAGGACAGAAACAATCCTTTCTTTATTATTAGGTACTTCCACCTGCACGATCTAGGGTTCCATGGGCTTTCATCTTCAACCTGACGTACATGTAGAGAAGCTACGGATGGATTCCTACACCTCCACCAGAACGAAAAACTTGCAACACGAGTGTTGTGGAGAACAACATAATCAAACTACACCTCCAAGGAAAATTTGAACGGTTGAATCTGTGCGATGAATCTGGCGAAATTCATCGAAAAACTCCAACTTTGACCACAAATCTGATAAGATACAGAGCACGAAACTCGTTGCCAATTGTTGGAATGGAACCGCATCATCGATGCTCATCTTTTCCATGCAGAACTTGTTTCGAATCCAAGCATATTTGTATTGATTACAAGTGGATATGTGAGAGCATGTTTGAGAGAGGAGAGAGAAGCGGTGCATCCTCCTCTCGTACAAGTTACAAGTTGCACATAAGACCTACACGTATAGAGGGATCTTCATACCTACATTAAAACGAAAAACATACAACATGGGAGTTGTGGGGAACACCAAGATCTAGCTACACCTCAAAGGAAACTTCGAACGATTGTTTCTGCGCGACAATTTGAAGAAATTCATCCAAGAAAGCTCCAACTTTGACCAAGATTCTGAGATGATATGTAGCACGATACTCGGTGTCGATGGTTGGAACAGAACCCCATTATCGATGTGCATCTTTTTCATGTAGAGGTTGAGTTGATTTGGAGCCTATTTGTGTTAATCATGAGTGGTTGAGATGAACATAGTTTAAGAAAGGAGAGAGAAAATACCATAAGGAATGTGTGCAAGAATTGCATCAATAACCGCTTTAATTTTCGTGTCCGGGCCTGGCTCCACGAAAACACTTGATTCAAGCGTTATCGTTGGGCCTGGATGTGGGATACTTTAAAGTTCATGTGCATGCAAGCAAGGAGAGGATGCAGGCAACCAATCGGGCCGATTTCGTCGCCCGCGAGCCTGCGTGCACCTAATGCAGGCTACAAAACGCATGCTACAACACCGAATTGGGCCAGGCCAGAGGCTCGTATCGAGCCTTACAATATTATTTTTCAACAAATGTATATATAGTAATTTTGTTGTATCCAGCATAGTAAAATTAGGACTCCTGATTCCTACCCTAGTCGGCTAAACAAAACCTAGTTGGATACTACTCCATAAACATGCATACACTGATTATATGTAACATAGTCGCCCCTCCTCCCTAGCTGTGTGCCAACCGCCATGCTTGGTTGAACCCAGCCATGTCCTATAGCCGCGTCATGGCCCAGGCGATGATGTATATCGGCAGATGGTGGCGGACATAAGTGTGGCAAGTCTATAGAACATGGGAAGGTTGGGGAAGTAGTCCAACAGGACCAGGGGCTAACTCGGATGATGAAGCTATTGGCTGGGGCTGGCTAGCGAGTTTGTGAGACCGCGAATTGTAGCAAAGGTCATCGTTAGGGAAGACGAATTGATGGCTCCCCGCTTTTATTCCTTTGATGGAGGTTGAGGACGGAGAGGCATCGTGACTGTCGTCTTTGGTGGACACGGTGGAGCATGAGGTGGTGGCGTGGCGAAGCTATTCTAGCGCGGAGCTCGGGAACTTATGGGCAGCACAGCAGATAGAGGGAGAGTAGTCGATTGGAAGGGGAATGGATATAGAGAAAAAGGTGTGTTGCGGTGTCAGTCTTATCCTTGCTTGGAGGCTGAGCGGTGGTATAGATCGTGGCCCACCATCGACGATGCTCACGTGGAAGACGGCGGATGAGGAGGGTTGACTGGAGCAAACTCTTCGACGAAGCAAGGAACAAGATGTTTTTATTTTATTTTTTGGGATGTTTCTATTTTCAGTTGACTGACAAGTGGGGCCAAGTCCACCGCATCTACTCGCCGCCGACAAAATGGGTCCCACCTGTCTTATCTATTCCGTATCAATGTCTCTATTAGTGTTTTTTTGTAAAAGCTAAAAACAATTGTTTTTTTCATTCTAAAAATATGAAGTGGTACCATTCGGTAACTTTGGCATCAAAAGTGGTGATTTTATGCTAACTAGCACGCATGCCCGTGTGTTGCATCGGGAGAGAAAATTAATACGGTAATTTGAAATCTCAATTTAAGAGGAAATGAGTTAACATAGAGAACATGTACCATGCATTTTATCAAGAGTTCAAAAAGGCATTGGATTGATTGCAAAGTAAGATGAGACAATTTATCTTTCATTAATACGGTATTGTTGATCTGAAGCTAGGAAAGGTGGATTGTTTCTCGTAGATCGACAATCTCAACTCGCATAGGTGAACCTCTCTGTAATTCTCTGTAACATCCTGCTCTGTCGATATACTGGATTGCTAGCAGGAATATGATCCGTCCACCATAGTTGGATCTGAACCTAGGTAAGCTTGTGTATTCACCGTCCCGGATAACCGTACGTCTCACACCCCATTTTTTCTCACGCCTCGAGGATCCCTACTGGTGTACTTGTCTTCAATCCGACGACAATAATGAAGTGTCATATTGCTTTTATATATAGCAAGAATAATAAAGGACCAAATTCGCAAAAAAAAAGAATAATAAAGGACCAAACCAAGAATTTGGGCTGAGAAATTAGGTGATTTGAATTGAGACCTCCATATTAAGCAAGTTCTTATGTTATTCAGCGATGGCAGTATTGAGTTATTATGCTTCCAAGTTGGACTCTTATATTTCCATTATAATGTCGATGGCAGCAAAACCTTGCACATTGGCAAAGTAGATATCACATTGAGGATGATACTGGTTGTGCCACTCTAGACAATCACATATCCTCTTTAACAACATTCATATTTGTTCAGCTTAAGAGCTTGGTGTTCTAACATATTTATATATCAGAATAAAATAATGAATATCTTCATAGTATAAAAAAATTAATCACATGAATAGATCAACCTGATGTGACTTACTCTGAAAATGTATATGAGACGGTTGACTGACTAATTCAACCATTCCATCGACTCCATGTTCAGTGTTGTCCTTGCATAAATTGTGTGCACAGTGATAAAATTGTCCGTGAACAATTTTGTATAATACAAATTTGACGTATAGTGGAGTAGTTGTTTAAACTTGCAAGCTGCAACTTATTTTCTTCCCCAAAGAGCAGGCCTTCTCCCGATTGATTGTTATGGCACATTTTGTTTTGGCTAAACTGTGCCAAGCTAAACAATGTGGTGAAGTGTGTTTTTGCTTCCTGACTAAGCTGGTGCATTTGGAGGATTTAGGAGCGCCAATTCAGATATAGATACACAAGCCTGAACAGAACACTACTGTACACACATGCCTACAACGCTTCTCGGTCCGTGTGAATCTTGAGAGGATTGATTTCTACTCCCTCCGTTTTAAAATATAAGATGTTTTAACTTTGTGAAAGGAGTGTATCTAGACTCATTTAGTGTGTAGATTCACTCTAAACATAGATGAATCTATACGTTAAAAAAAGTCTAGATATATTTCATTCACAAAGTTAAAACATCTTATATTTTGAAACAGAGGGAGTATCTGAAAGTTGGCCGGAGAGCTGGTACGAAATGCACTTGCATCTGCTTGCTAGTTCAAGTGTGCAAGAAAGTTCGGCAGGGGCATCGGTTCAGAAAGTGTGTGCAGAGTTCCGCAACACACGCTACAGATGGTTTCTATTTCAGTTCGTGAATAATTCAGGCGTGCACCGTCCACCTCCTCCCCCGCTTAAATTCTGTGTCCTACATGAAAACCATGGAATTTCAATTAGAAAATAAGATGAAAAGAACACGGCTTAGAACTAAATAAGCACATCAATTTCACCTATGTGCTGCAAAGTCCACAACGGGGAACCAAACTTTTCAGATATGAGGAATTTGGAATAGGAGAAATCAATTCGATTGGTGGTGTGGAGCTCGCAGGAACTTGCTGTCCATGGAGGACTTCCTCCTCGTCTCGTCTTGGCGGCGCAGCAGGACGCGTGCGCAGGCCATCAGGGCCAGCGGCGGTGCGCGTGGCACGCAGCAGCAGTGCGGCAAAGTGGAGGGAGAAGATGGAGCATGAGGGGCGCGGCTGGTTGAGAGATTCTGGGGGTGGTAGGACACCGGGAGGGAGTGCGGCTGCGACGCCTAGCCGGAGTGGAGGTGGGAAACCGTGTTACCTACGCCTCCTAGCTCTGATCCTTGCCTCCGGAGGGCTCCCTCCACCTCTCAACGACCACCCACCAGGGGGCCGGCCGTTAAGGAAGCCGTGCACCTGCTCTTCTTCGGCACCGCCATAGATCGACCGAGTCATTCCCTTCTCGTGTGGTGGAAGGATAACAAAAATAAAAGAGCAAGCCAGTATTTCGACTTACCTGTGGCAGTGGTGAGTAATTTCCACCAGCTTTAGGGGCAAAACGGTCAATTTCGTACGGACGAGTGACAGAAATAGTCATTTCTTTATTATTAGGTACTTCCGCCTGCACAATCTAGGTGTCCATGGACTTTCATCTTCAACATGACATACACGTAGAAAAGCTACGGATGAATTCTTACACCTCCACCAGAATGAAAAACTTCCAACACGAGTGTTGTGGAGAACAACATAATCAAACTACACCTCCAAAGAAATTTTGAACGGTTGAATCTGTGCGATGAATCTGGCGAAATTGATCGAAAAAACTTCAACTTTGACCACAAATCTGAGAAGATACAGAGCACGAAACTTGTTGCCAATGGTTGGAATGGAACCGCGTCATCGATGCTCATCTTTTCCATGCGGAACTTGTTTTGAATCCAAGCATATTTGTGTTGATTACAAGTGGATATGGGAGAGCATGTTTGAGAGAGGAGAGAGAAGCGGTGCATCATCCTCTGGTACAAGTTACAAGTTGCACATAAGACCTACACGTATAGAGGGATCTCCATACCTACATAAAAACGAAAAACATACAACATGGAAGTTGTGGGGAACACCAAGATCTAGCTACACCTCAAAGAAAACTTTGAACGATTGATTCTGTGTGACAATTTGAAGAAATTCATCCAAGAAAGCTCCAACTTTGACCACGATTCTGAGATGATATGTAGCACGATACTCGGTGTCGATGGTTGGAATAGAACTCCATTATCGATGTGCATCTCTTTCATGTAGAGGTTGATTTTATTTGGAGCCTATTTATGTTAATCATAAGTGGTTGAGATGAACATAGTTTAAGAAAGGAGAGAGAAAATACCATCAAAGGAATGCGTGCAAGAATTGCATCAATGTTCGCTTTAATATCCATGTGGCCTGGCTCCACGAAAACACTTGATTCAAGCGTTATTGTTGGGCCTGGATGCGGGATACTTTAAAGTTCGCGTGCATTCAAGCCAGGAGAGGATGCATGCAACCAATCGCCCGCGGGCCTACCCGCACCTAATGCAGGGTACCAAACGCATGCTACAACACCGAATTGGGCCAGGGCTAGAGGCTCGTATCGAGCCTTACAATATTATTTCTCAACAAATGTATATATAGTAGTGTTGCTGTATCCAGCATAGTAAAATTAGGACTCCTGATTTCTACCCTAGTCGGCTAAACAAAACCTAGTTGGATACTACTCCGTAAACATGCATCAGTGATTATATGTAACATAGTCGCCGCTCCTCCCTAGCTGTGTGCCAACCGCCATGCTTGGTTGAACCCAGCCATGTCCTGTAGCCGCGGCATGGCCCAGGCGACGATGTATATCGGTGGATGGTGGCGGAGATAACTGTGGCAAGGCTATAGAACATGGGAAGGTTGGGGAAGTAGTCCAACAGGACCAGGGGCTCACTCGGATGATGAAGCTATTGGCTGGGGCTGGCTGGCGAGTTTGTGAGACCGCGAATTGTAGCAGAGGTCATCGTTAGGGAAGACAAATTGATGGCTCCCCGCTTTTATTCCTTTGATGGAGGTTGAGGACGAAGAGGCAGCGCGATTGTCGTCTTTGGTGGACACGGTGGAGCATGAGGTGGTGGCGTGGCGAAGCTGTTCTAACGGCGGAGCTCAGGAGCTTATGGGCAGCACGGCAGATAGAGGGAGAGTAGTCGATTGGAAGGGGAATGGATATAGAGAAAAAGGTGTGTCGCGGTGTCAGTCTTATCCTTGCTTGGAGGCTGTGCGGCGGTATAGATCGTCGCCCACCATCGACGATGCTCACGTGGAAGACGGCGAATGTGGAGGGTTGACTGGAGCAAACTCTTCGACGAAGCAACGAACAAGATGTTTTTATTTTATTTTTTGGGATGTTTTTATTTTATTTTTTGGTAACTTTGGCATCAAAAGTGGTGATTTTATGCTAATTACTCGACCGTGGATGCATGATAGTCGCTTTACAATTTGGGCTGTGCAAAGAGGAAGTACAAATAAGTCTCAAAAACTAGCAGTAATGAACGATGAACAAACAACTTATACTCCTTCCGTCAGGAAAGGAGTGACTTGCATTTGTCTAGGTTTATATGTATTAAAATCATTTGTCTAGATTCTACAGTGACTGGCCGGGCGTGGACCTAGTTGCCGTGCTGGACGTAAGCGTGGGCATGCAGGGCGAGAAGATGGACCAGCTGAAGACCGTCATGTTGTTTTTGATACATGCGAATATAGACAAATACAAGTCACTTGTTTGTGGACGGAGTGAGTATATTAATTACTTCCTCCGTCCCAAAATAAGTGACTTGAGTTTGTCTAGATCCGTACGTATCTACACACTAAAACGCGTCTAGATGCATTTGAAGCTAGACAAGTTCAAATCACTTATTTTGAGACGGAGGGACTACTTGACACTTGTGATACTCCATATATACAGAGGCGAGGCCGACGCCCAGGATCAAACCCGGGAGCGTGCAGCTGGTGATGACGAACAACACAGTGGCTCCATTGTTTGAGCATAAGAAGAAGGTGCTGCTTGAGCTCACTGGCGGAGCCTACAGTGACTGGCCGGGCGTGGACCTAGTTGCCGTGCTGGACGTAAGCGTGGGCATGCAGGGCGAGAAGATGGACCAGCTGAAGACCGCCATGTTGTTTTTGGTACAGAAGCTCGGCCCCATGGAGCGTCTCTGCGTTATCACATTCTCCGATCGCGCCAAGGAGCTGTGGCCGCTGCAGCATATTACCGAGGCCTCACGGCGGGAGTTGCAGGAGCTCATTTCCAATCTTGAGGCCGCCGGCGGCGGCAGCGGCGCCGCTAACATCGAGAAGGGTCTCCGGGACGGGGTCAATCTCCTAGCAGCCAGCAGCGTTGGCCGCGTCACTGCCGTCATGCTCGTGTCTGGCGGCCAGCACGAACGTGGCGACCCTACTATGGTCGAGGTCTTCTACACGCCTGTCTTTACGTTTTGTTTTGGCGGCACAGACAGCAGCGTCCACAAGGTCGCGGCAGAGAGCCTGGGGGGGACGTTCACCCATGTCCAGGACGGGGACACTGGTGGCCTACTAACCATGGCCTTCTCTCAGTGCCTCGCCGGCCTGCTAACCGTCGAGGTTCAGAACCTCGAGCTGTCGGTGGCAGATGTCGGAGGCGAGTCGAGGGTAGTGAAGGTGACCACCGGGAGCTACCTACAGGAAGAGCAGGAGGATGGCTCGGTCATGGTCAGGTTTGGCAACCTCTACAGCACGGAAGTGCGCACGGTGATTGTCGAACTCCTCCTCCCCACAATCTCCAGCGACCGCAGCGCAGAGATCCTCAATGTCACTTACTCCTACAACCGGTAATACTG
Organism: Avena sativa; assembly: GCA_916181665.1. Taxonomy (NCBI): domain Eukaryota; kingdom Viridiplantae; phylum Streptophyta; class Magnoliopsida; order Poales; family Poaceae; genus Avena; species Avena sativa. Next base: position 484,657,648 of record OV702297.1, on the reverse strand, counting down.
AACTTTGACATCCCATTCATAAGTCATCATTAATGTTAAATATGATTGGGTTAAATTTTATACATATATATGCAGCTCCGCTTCGGTGATGATGTTCGTTGCGCCTTCTGAGACGCTAACCGTGTGGCGCTCTGGCGGTGTGGAGCTCTCAGAGCTGGAGAAGTCGGCAGGGTTACTGTCGGAGGAGAGCCGACTGCAGACAGCGCAGATGATCAAGGAGGCCAGAACCATGGCGGACCACAAGAGGCTTGGTGATGCGCAGGATAAACTAGAGGAGACACACAGACGACACAACATGCCGTCCCTACTTAGGACCGAGCTGGAGGAGCTCTTCAAGACACAAGAATCCTACGAGAAGCAAGGCCGTCCCTACGCCTTGTCATGGGAGTCTTGTCACGACCGGCAGCGTTTCGCGGGGAATGGGGGCGGCGCCACGCGGTTGTTCGCGACACCGCGCATGGACAAGTACTTGGAGCAGGCCAAGAAGTTCCTCGACGAACCCACTACGCCGCTGCCGTCCGTGGACGACGACGTCAAGGAGGAGGTTGGTGCTCTTCCGCCTCATGTCGTTGCCCGTAGGGAAGAGCACATCCGGCTATTCACCTTGAGCGCCTCGCGGCTGCGGCGATGGCCTCCAACTATACAACAACAAGCTACTTCTCCCCCTCTTCGGAAAATTAGATCTAGGGGCATTTTTGGGATGTTTCGGAAAAAATCACCCGGGGGTAGTATGTTGTTTTAGTATCGTGCATATGATACTTGATCATGTAATAAATATCATATACTAGACGGACACGCGAGCTTCGCCATGCCACCTACATCGTGTTGTTACATGGCGTGGCTTGTGCCATGTATTTACTGGTGATAAATGTTTTAGCTTTGTTTGAATTGTTACTTGTAGTGTGTTGCTACCTGGAGTTATTTGGATAAGCTATGTTGATCAGCTCATCTATGTTTTATGGGTGAACGATGGAGACTATGACATTTAAATTTTCTAGGTAAACAATGGTGATCTAGAGGAAAGCAAGCATTTGGTGGTCATAGATACAGAAAACAAAGAATGTCACAATGATACATAGCAGGTACACTACCCACAAATATAGAGTTTAGTTATAGGATTTGTGGTAGCTGTCATCAACATTACAGCGATAAAGAAAACTAATACAAACACTCTAAAATGGCCAGGACTAAGAGATGGTCCAGTCTATAGAGTCGATTGCTCTGACATTGAGTCACTTGTTAAAGTAAGGATTTTCTATTTGGATTTTTGTGGAGCAGAATACGACCTAGAAGCCACACCATGACAAATCTGAGAGGGCATGCCCAAGTCTTCATGGTGAATTCGTAGCTAAACAAATATCCTACATGATAATATTAGAGTTGTTTTGTGGTACCCTCAAATAAATAATAGCCATTCATTTTTGTGCATCCAATAGCCTATAATAGTTTATACTAGTGCTAAAAACTGGACTAGTACAATTTATACTAGTAAGGAAAATTGGCACCGCACAAAAAAGTTCGCCTAAACAGGCCGTACATGGCCCCCAGCCCAAAAAGCCTCCCAACTCAAGAACACCATCCAACTTTCATTATGAAAAATGAAAAAAAATAACCCTAAATCGAGCTCGTCCACGACTACTCCCAATGAAGCACCCCTCCGTCATCGCCGTTCCGGTGCACCTCGTCGACGAGAGCGCGTCCCTGCTCGCTTCTTCCGTGAATCGCCGCCACGGGTAACAGATCGATATGCAGGCTGGTGCTCTTGATCTGAAATGGGGAACTGCCTGGCGGCTGATGCGGCGGCCGTGGTGATCCGGGCGATGACAAGGTCGAACGCCTCTAATGGCCGTCCATCGCGGCCATGCGCAGCAGTGCAGCACCACGTCTCACTCTTCGTCATCTTCCTTGGATATGATCTTCCTGCTTTCCTGGACGTGGGACGAACTTGCTGCCTATGATCTTCCTGCTTTCCTTCAGATTGCCTAAGATCACATAGGAGGACAGAAAGTGCACTATATTGGTCACTCCGTGGTGAGATCATCCCACTTGAATATTTTGATGAGTTGACACTTGGGACTTGGGAGGTATACTGAAGCAGAGCATACATTACTACACTTAAATAGATTAGCAGTGTTGCTCTGCCCGATTGCTTATCTGAGTAGGACGAAATCCAACCTCGCCAGGCTTGCTACTCAAATCCTCCTTGCAGAAGTAAAACACTTTTCAGTCTACTTGTTCTTCTGTCTTGTGCAGTATCTCTATCTTTGCTATAATTTCTAATGTTAAGAAATGCAGTACGTGCGCATGCTTAACAAGTTCCTGCCTGTAGTTTTGCATCTCACGGAAATTTAGTGATTATGAGTAGAGTGCACGTGCGCATGCTTAACAAGTTCCTGGCCTGCCTTCACACTTGACATTCCTTTATTGGAAATCTGAATTTGTGTTGCATACTGATACTCTGGGTAACCAGTCTGAACTTCTGTTTTGCGGACTCAAGCCTCAATATTGACTGCTACAAGTGTGCTGCTGCATGACAGGCCAGTTACTCGTGAAATTCTAGTCCAAATATTGGTGACTCTGAAATCGACTGCTACGATCTATTTTCAGTTGTTGCAGGTATATTTCTTGCATACAATTTTCTAGATTCCAAACAGTATATTGTGCTAAGCTAAAGTTGACCTCATATTCCCAACTGTGATTGCCTGATGTTTGAAGGACCGGACTGCTGCCTCACTACATCAACTTGCTGCCTCAATACATCAACTGTATGTGCCTTCTGGCAGCATGCTCCGCAGTCTAGCTCTATTAAAAACCTTATTTACATGTCGCGGAGTAAGAATTGTAGACCCAAGCTTAAGCTTTCTAACGTTCATAGCCCGGTAACTTCCCTAACATTCTTTTTTTTTATAATTTTCCTGCAACCAGTGATCAGAAACGAAGGGGTCAGAAGGTTTGACTATGGCAGCGCCAAGAAAAACATGAAGTAGTATAATCAGCCATGCCTCCTGCTTTACAGCCTGTCATCCATTTCAACCCATATATCCATGTTCCTCACCCATGGCGGCCAAGACTTCCTCGGTGATGTCCCTGACACCAGTCACTTCCTGAGGAGGCTAGCAGAAACCATGACAGCGACAACATGGAGGTGTTGTACGTGTGTGACTATGCTCATGCTGGCTCTGTGATAGGCTTCAGTGCTCCATAGTTTGTCAGTCTGATCATGCTAGAGAGTGGACTATTCCGTCAAATATTCAGTTTCATGTATCCAATTTACCTAATATATCCTTGAGGACTAAGTTCGGTGCCATGTTATCTCATCATTTATAAGTCTTGGATTTCTGAAGAAGAAGAAGTGCAGTTGAATTTTCTAAGCTGTCATCACATTATTTCCAATTTAAACTCAGTTTTGTGGTTGCTTATATTGTGTTTATATTTAAAGATTTTGTGAGATGGCAAACCATGTTAAAATATTATAACGTTTCCACCCCTACGGAGTTAATTAGAATTAGGTATGGCCAGACAACTGAAAGATGAGAAAAGGAAATAAATACAGCAGAGTATCTCCCAGGCTTTGATACCTTTATCTCAGGTACCTGCAGTATAACTACTCGATGGATGATACACATAAGAAACTCAGACTTGATACTACTGAAGCTAAGAAAGTATCTCCCAGGCTTCAATTTTTATATGCCTGACTGGAGCTATGCGAGTATCTCCCAGCAGCACATAGGAAACTTAACTGGCTCTTCAACTGATAAAAACAACAACATATATGAATGCCATGATTTGTTAATCGGAGTAGCTGATGTTCAACTAATGTTCCCATGAGTAGTAAAAGGTTCAGAACATCATTTATGTACTATATCAATATCATTACCAACAAGACAAGAAAGCCTCATAGTATAAGAATCATAGTATTTTCTAAGATACTTCCGACATTTAGAGGGACTTCTGTTAACTCTAGGTAATACAGAAAATTGACGAGGATTATCAACATTCTCGTCATTCTCCTTCACCTTTCCATTCCTCTCCCTTCTTTGGTCACGTTGAGACATGGTCTCATAATCGTTCCATGTGTTCGCTTTTATTTCGTTGGGCTCAGACTGGAATTTCCCTATCATCTCCATTCATGTATAGATAAAATCAGAATTTCGACTGGATGTTGGCTTCCATCCCAAAGGACCCCTGAGGTGCTGGCCAATTGTACCAGATTCTTCATCATCTCTTCTTTCTTTTGAGGATTTTTTCAGATTGCTGGGCGTGTACCTAGGGAGTTCATATATGTTAGAAAGAAATAACCAGAAAATAGTGTTTGAAAACAATGTAAGAGTTGATGGTTATTTACGTCGAAGCTTTTCTCAAGGTTGATATTTACATTCTCGCCGAACTTATTGTTGGTTTGCTTTTGTAGGCTTGATATCTACAAGTCGAGGTGCACCATGATTTGCACGCACATATAAGATTACCATGTTTAAGGTCACACAGTCATGTTTTATGAGAAGATATCCAATTTAGCAGCTAATATATATCAATTAAATTGGCTAGAGTAAAAGTTGATTTCGTGATAATTAAGTCCTATCTCTTCTGCCAAGACTTACAAAACTTTTGTTAACACATGCAGAATAACTTCTGCAAACAAGTCTGAAATTGTGACTTGGCACTATTGCGTCTACCACAGGCAATCCAAATTAGCCTCTAAATTCCTCATGCCTTTTTGATTAATCTAGCAATTGAACAATTCTGAATCAACAAAAGTGTGTCTTGATGGCACATTTAGTTCCTTTGCGACTCAATACCAATTGCAGACTTATAATTGAAGACCAGATAAGCGGAAAACAGCCAGAAACTTAGATTGAAATCATAAACAGAGTATGGCAAACGTACTTGATGTGAACGGAACCGTGCCGAGGGCGGTTGTGCGGGTCGGCGTTGGCTCTATCGGATGGGTGTGGAAGCGGTCGTGGAGATAGGGTCTGGCGTCACGGAGATCGGACCGGGGTTTGGCGGTATGGTTGGCTGTGGAGGCGACCTCCCATCTGGAGGTGGCGGCGGAGTGTAGTTGGAGAGCGGAGACGGCGATGGGGGTGAGGGACTGAGGGTGGCGGCGGCGGCGCGAGTGTGAGGAGGTGGGCGCGAGTGCAGAGGCGGTGGCGGCGGCGCCTATCTTCTGTTCGTCGACGCTCTTCGTCGACCAGTTTCGTGGGCATCAGTTTTTTCAGTGAATATGGGCCTGCTGGCCATCATATATTTTTTCACAGAATTAGAAGTTGGGCCTGCTGGGCCAAATCATTTAGAGCCGTCAGATCAAATTATACTAGTCATACTTTTGGAATAGTAAAAGGTACTTTTAGAGTAGTAAAAGGTACCGTAAAACTTGCCTAATATTATAGTATGATGCATCGCAAAAGTTGATTGTTCGTGACCTGGCCGTTTGTTTTGATAGGGCACCTTCTATGTTTATTTTATTGTCGCCACATGCGTTGATGGCATGGTCTTCTGGATGTCTACACTTGTAAAACGGCCGTTTTATATGAAAAAATAGCACAAGATCAGTAGCCACAATTATGAAAAATGACTCAATGACGAAAACAACTGCAAACTAAGTGATATTTAGAAGATGGCTCTAATTTTATTCTATCGTACATTGTGGAGAGGCAGCCTCTCTCTCACTTGCGGTGCAGCAATTGCGTGCTAGCTAGAAAAAAAATTCTCTCCGTGAGTACACCAAAGTTCTTTGTATGGTGATAATAGATAAAAGGGAGAAAAAAGTTACCTAAGTTATAGAGGAAACACAATCCCCCTTGTCTCCTAAACATGCATTGAGCACTTAGGCTAATTTGAAAAGAAATTAAGGAACAACTTTGTCACAACAATACACCCGTGACATGCCTCTTTTATATGTTTGCCAGCTAACTACATCCATTTACAATACCAAAACACCGCACTCCACAATACAAAGTGAGCACACTATTAGCAATAACCTCTGAAGGTCTTAACTCAGAAACCAAAGAATAATTTTAACTTCTAAAATGTAAATTTTTCAAACTTCAAAACCTAATCATCTCAAAATTATAGAGAACTTGCTGATAAAAAGAGAAGTGAGGTCTGACCTAACATATAACCTTCATATTCGTTGCTATTCTCGAGATAAGATCAAACCATCAAAGGCCTTATCATTGAATTTCTAAAAGAAGTTTCAAAGGAAATAGTCATTTAAGGAGCAAACAGCCGTTAACATCAACCATTTTAAGGTGCTTAGCACCGGAAGATCCATCAGTACTGATTCTATTGAGCGACGGAGGTAAACAATCTCTAATTCTAAATGTTATACATAAAATTCAGAAAATAACTGAAGATTAATTTAAACAATTCAATTTTGTGGTGGAATGTGAGCATGGTGACCCAACAGATTAAAGACATGGCAGTAGGTTCAACATCCAGGAACCGGAGAGCTCCCTAATGATCAATCAGAAACACTATTGATATGCGATGTAGCTTAACCTAGTTTGCTAACCCCATATCCAAAACAAATAAATTGATATGACATATTTACGTCCAAGAAAAATATGTGACGACACTCTTGATGATAATAATCTTGCGAGGAAGTTCAGTCTCCTGGTATGAACTAAGTTCAGTCATGAAGCAAAGTTAGTTTCTAGGTGGATTTAAATGTCTTAATTCCATTCTTTCCAAAATAGGTACCTCACTTGTTTTGTTACAGAGCACTCACTGAAGTCTGTAGTTATGTCGAAAGTGAAAAATGGCAAAGGCTTATTTATCTAGTTTGAGAAAAAAGTGGCAATAAAATTTATAATCAATAGATGATCATTACATCCTTAAGCAATTACTGCCATGAGTAACCAACCCTTGCAAGTACAAATATTGGCCTGAATCTGGTTGGTTTTGTAAACAAATTATGCTGGAACCCGTAATATTTGTTTCGGATAGTAGGAAATGAAGTTAAGTAAAGGAGCTAGTCATGAAAGCAACATTAGCTAACACTCCCTCCATCCCATAATATAAGATGTCATTACAACCAATATATGAGTATATTTGTTGTAATAACATCTTGTAATATGGGACAGAGGGAGTATCATTTAGGCGAGAAACATTGCATACCAGAAAGGAAGAAATCCAAACTTCGTGTGTGTGTATATATACCTCAGGTATATGAAACTTAAGTATGTATACCTTCAGGTATGTTTAGTATCAAACCAAAATGCGCATATCACATATGGTGTCTGGGCACAATTTGGTGTCCCAGTTAATTTACCTATATATCTGTTAGAGAGAGAGAGAAGGACTAAAGAGGAACCCCCTTAAGAGATTCCTATATAGCTTATACAAGAACCCTCCCATTCTAACCACCTTCTTTCCCGTCCCTCCACCATGCGCACCCTTCCACCCCGCGCACCCCTTCCACCCTACCTACTGCAGGCGCCGGTGGGCCACCGCGCCACCCTCCCCCACCTTCTCTGTGTCCGGCGAGCCACCATGTAGACATCCCCTACCTACTACAGGCACCGGCGAGCCACCACGCCGCCCTCCCCCTACATACTCCGGGCACCGGAGGGCCATCACGCCGCGCTTCCCTACCTTCTCCACGCACCGAAGAGCCACTACCCCGTTCCCCGGCCGCCCCACACCTCCTCCCTCCTCCAGCGTGCCGCCTCCTGGTTCCCCCACCGCTTGGGCCTTCTCCCTCCTCCAGCGCGTTGTCCCGGTTCCCCGGCCGCCTTGTTGCCCCCACCTACAGCATACGGCGACAGGCCACCGCGCCGCCACCCCAACCTACAGCACGCACCGGAGGGGAGCCTTGCCGCCCTCCCCCACCTACTACATGGATCTGACAGCGGCATCATTTTTCCTCCCACCTCCTCTCGCCCCACAATTTTCCCAATCTCCTTCGGCCTACTCTGAACTTTTTTCCTATGACTGGAACAAAAACGTTCACTCCACTGGAAGAAAAAAGTTTGCACATCAAGCTAGGAAAAGCTATTCACGAAAAACAAAGTTCAGAAGAGTAAAAAAATCAATTTTCTTTCTGAAAAAATTCACTTTGAAAACATGGTGGTTGTTCGAGGAAAACAAAGTTCACAAGTGTTATAAACAAAGTTCATTATCTGGAAAAACATAGTTCACTTTGAACGTGATGGGTTCTCGTTATATTTGATAGTTCACTTCAGACAGGACTAAAAAATACCATAAGGGTGTTCGATAAAAAGAAAGTTCACATGCATTAGAAAGAAAGTTCACTTTGCGGAAAAACATAGTTCACTTCGAGCGCACGGGAATTTTCGTTATATTTGGTAGTTCATGTCAGACGACACTAAAAAATTCCAGAAAGTATGTTCGATAAAAAAAAGTTCGGCAAAGTAAACCTTTTTTCGCACAAATAGAACTTTTGTTTTTGCGCGTCTGAACTTTCTTTTGCTTTGTTTGGATGTGGGTTGGGGGCCCATACTTTAATATTATCATATTTTATTTTTAAAACGTGTACAAAACGGACTCCATATATATGTTTTTATAAAAAATATATTTTTCTTTTATCCCTTTTACAGTGGCCCTTGTCTTCGAAATAATAATAAACTAGAGCCTTTTACTACACGGGAGCACTTGTCATTTATTGTGTCTTAACCCTTCCTAAACCTCTCCCCCTCAAACTTCTCCACGCTCTGCATGTTCCCCACTCTCTCTTGAAACCACCGCGCGGTGTCGTTTGCTATGAACCTAGTGGAATCGCTGCTCCGCGCAACGCTACCTACTCTGCGCCGCTCATGCCTGCCTCCCATGTCTATTCTCCTCGGGGCTAAGCACCCAAATTAACGCGCGCATCTCTCTCCGCTACTCTAGGGTTTGTTGGAGCCACGGTGGATTTTCGCCGGTCTTCTTCGTCGGCAGCTAGCGCTACAGACGGGGAGCGCATCAGCTTTTTTGCTGAGCTGATATTCTCGCTCGGCTTCCCTCTCCACCAGCCGTGGCACAGCAGTTTGGAGGCCTCGTACCAGCGGAGGGTGACACACGTTTTTCATCTTTCAAATCGCGCAATTCCATGGATCCTCTTTCTCCATCAGAATGCTAAGGTTCGATCTCCTACGATTCCTAGCTCCTTGCTTTTTGTGTGCAATTTTTGATTCGAATCCATATTGTGATGCTATCTATATATTAACTGTCATTGTCAAAGCATATGTACCTCCTTTTTTGAATGTTCTGAATTATTATTATTATTATATGGGCAGATTACGTGTAAAATTCATGTGCTTGTCTCTAGATATTTTTTACTTTTTTTGTATGTATTTTTTCCTTTTTTATGTCTTTTTTTCATAATGTAATTACATATTGACTTTCATTTCCATATATATGAACCTCCTTTTTTATGTGTTTTGAATTATGTTTATACGGTACCCTGTATTTTTGGTCAGATACAATATGAAATTTCTGTGTTGGTATCTATATATTTTTAAGTTTGTTTTGTATGAGATTTCCCCATTTTATGTCTTTTTATGGTGTAATTTCATGTTGGCTACGTGTGTCATAGTATATGAACCTTATTTTTATGTTTTTGAATTATTTTTATATCCTGTGTGTGTAGATACATATGAAATGCATGTCTGTTTTAGGGGTTTCTTTTTTTTTGCTTGTTTGGTTTCTAGAATGTAGTTATATGTTTCTAAATTGTTACTTGTGTTTTATGTGGATGTGAACGGTATTTTTATTATGAACTTCTCATCCAAACTTTTTGGAAATTACAGTCTTATACCATGTATTTTTGTTCAGATATAATAAACCTTTTTTATGTAATGGTACTTGTGTGTCTTTTCAGGATCTGGAAGTGAAGCAACTCATGTTGGCCCTGGTGATGCTCCTCGAAGCTCAAACCTGGTCGGGGTAGTTAAGAAAACTAAATTTGTTGGTGCTGATGTCAAACTGAGTCTACCTGCTGGCATTCCTATACCCCTCTCTATTGTTGGTGTTTTGGAGGTACGTGTGCCTAATCAAGTTTGTTAATGTAAACTTGCTTAGGACAATACTTTAGGGGCTCTATTATTTCTGTTATCCACATTGTGTCGTCCCGGCTAGTGTAGCTGTTGGTTCATTAGGTTGAAGCGATTAGAAATTTTCTTGTTAAAGAAAATAATATTTCTTGGATTACATGTAACGGGGGTTTGGCTACCGTTGTTGAATATTTCGTGTTTGTCCCAAGCCGACTGGTTTTTGAAGTGAATTAGTGGATGGTTACAGACAAAGCAGGGCCAACCCCATGCCTGATAAATGATATAGTTTTTGTATGTTTATTCTTAATAGATGGGAAGTAGAGACGATGATCCTCTAGTCATCTCTCATAGTGATGAAGAGATGGTGTAAATCTCTAAAACTAAGGCAGAGGAATCAAATGAGGAATCAGAAAAGTTGGTGTTGGTAAAGAGGGGTATGTTTCCATTTATTCTTTTTGCCACATGAATTGAACTTTGTTATATGGAAACTAGGATAGTATGTCATAACATGTACATTCTTAATTGTCACATATAGGACCTTACATGATGGGAGAGCAAAATTTGATAGTGACTACATCTGGGGGAACAACCTAGAACTGAATCAGTACCAATGTAGGTATCTGGCAGATTTATTTAAGGACTTCCTAGGAAAACCCATCAAGTACTATGTATGCAGGATGCCCAAATCATATGTCATGAAAAAGAAATGAAAGATGGTATGATATTTCAGAAACTGTTGAACAAATCATATGTCAATATTAATTGTTCCTTATGCTGAATTGTATCCTACATGTTCCAATCATACTACTTGGACATGAATTTTCAGTGGAGTTCACACAAAGGTACTTGAAAAGGTTCCTTGAAGAACCAATGCAGATACATGTAGCATGCATGACATAAGACAAAGCTTACTATGTACGGATGAAGGTTAGAGTTGATGGAAAGAAGGATATAATGAAAAGTAAGTGGGCAAAGGCTGCCGACAAGTTCAACATAGAAGAAAATGACCTATGCATCTTCTGCTTCACTTATGGTGAGGATAATGGGTTGGAGCTTCGCATCTATAACCTTCTCCCATTTGCTATTTATGGTGAGGAAGTCTAGTAAGTATGTATAAGGTTTGAACTGTCATTTTGGACTGTAAGAGCAGTCTAGTACTGTTAATATGTCATACTTGGTATGTAAGTATGACTGAAGGTTTGGATTGTGATTTTGAAGTCTAGTAGCAGTATGTGTGTATTGAACTGTAATGTTTCTGTTATTATCCTGAACTGTTAGTGGACTATTATTGTATGAGTATTTTTAGATTCCTGATTGTATGGACTGTTAGTATGACTATTAGCCTGGACTATTAGTATGGTTGTTAGAATGGACTGTTTACAGGAGTAGTGTAGGCAATCCTACAAATGTGCCTCTAAAGGTTAAAATTTAGAGGCATTCTCAATACTTCCTCTAAATGTTAACCTTTAGAGGCACTTCTGTAGGATTGCCTCGAAAGGTTGTTGCCTACACGTGATGAAAGTGCCTCTGAAGGTTAACATTTAGAGGCATTCTCGATATTACATCTAAATGTTAACATTTAGAGGCTCTTTTGTAGAATTGCCTTGAAAGGTTGTTGTTACACGTGATGAAAGTGCCTCTAAAGGTTAATATTTAGAGGCATTCTCGATACTGCCTATAGTTGTCATCCTTTAGAGGCCATTTTGTAGGAGTGCCTTGAAAGATTTTTGCCTACATGTGACAAGAAGTGCCTTTACAGGTTAACATTCAGAGGCATTTTTGATATTTTCTGTAGTTGTTAATCTTTCGAGGCACTTTTATAGAATTGCCTCGAAAGGTTTTTGCCTACAAATTGTGAAAGTGCATTAAAGGCACTCTTATTTTTTTCTTGCAATGATGTATTTGTGGTGGCACATTAGAAAACTTCCTTGCATTTCTTAATCTTTTGAGTCATTATACATCTAAGTGCCTAGAAAAAGAACGTTTCAAGGAAATTTTAAAAAGTTCTACTATCATAATGCCTTTGATACCTGGACATGAGGTAGTGTAGGGGACCACGTTAGCTGTGGAAACCTCAGTCCTAGCTAACATTTTGCATGAGATGTTGTGTCAATTCTTCGAAGGATGAAAACTCCTTGATGCATCCAAGAGAGTCACCCGACAAATAACAGGCTAGAGATCATGTTTCATGGTTGTATTTTTTTCTTTTGAAGTGAACATGTATTGTTAATTTTTTTGGTAGCTTAAGCACCAGGTAATTTATCAAATGGCCACAATTAGCAGGTGTTTGTTTTTATTTGATTTCCATTTTGTGCCAAATACTTCCAATTCTTCCTCCGTGTCAAGTTCATACTTTTTTAGATGGTACGCTCGAGCAAAGCATGGCTTTACCTTAATAAATCCACAACCGACAACATACAGGCTTGAATAACATAAGATACAATCCCGGATCCGCGATCCAAATAAATAGCATAGCGCTCAGGCAAACATAACTGAGCATACACACACATAGGCACATGCGCCCAAAAGCACACCTAGATGAAACAAAGAGCTAAGATCGAGATATATGGGGGATGAGACGCCCTCCTCGGGCCGGGGGATCTCTCACTGACGCATGGAGCTGATGAATCCACCCAATCGCCAACTCCACAACTCCTCGATCCTGTCTTCTAGCCACTTGTTTCCACACCTGTAAGAACACCGACAATTTGTAAAGGCCATCGGCATGCTAAGACGGAAAGAACCCCTCAATGAAGAACTTGTTCCTAATGTTCCACAACATCCAAACCAAGGACGCATAGAAAATCCAAAGGACTCTCTATGGTTAATCGGTCTAACTATGAAAAAACCTATAGACATTGGCAAAACTAGTTGGTTTCCAAGTGCAGAAGATTAGTTCCCTAACTGCACTCCACATGAACTTGGTAAGGGTGCATGAGAGGAAGATATGATCATTGTCCTCAAACTCCCCACATAGGGCGCACTGGCCAGTTGAGGGCCCTTCCTGAGGCGGATGTTGCCATTATACGGCAGACGATTTCCGAATAAGCTGCCACAGGAACACATGGACCTTCAGTGGCATCGATATCGCCCAGATCTTACTGAAGTATTTTCTTAGGATCTGATGTCTACGCACTTCTATTCTTGTAGACAGTTGTTGGGCCTCCAAGTGCAGAGGTTTGTAGAACAGCAGCAAGTTTTCCCTTAAGTGGATCACCCAAGGTTTATCGAACTCAGGGAGGAAGTGGTCAAAGGTATCCCCTCTCAAGCAACCCTGCAATCAAGATACAAGAAGTCTCTTGTGTCCCCAACACACCCAATACACTTGTCAGGTGTATAGGTGCACTAGTTCGGCGAAGAGATAGTGAAATACAAGTGGGATGGATAATTATAAGTGGTAATGGTGATAGAGAATAGCTTGGTGGCGTGGAAAAGACTAAAGTAAAACTGAAATAAAGATGGAAGTAAGCAAACATGTAATAGATCTAATAGCAAATGGTGTTTCAGTGCTTAGAAACAAGGCCTAGGGATCATACTTTCACTAGTGAACACTCTCAGATAAATATATCATCTTCATGATACTACGCTGAACTACTCTCCGGTTGTACACTCTAATCCATGGTAGGGCTATAACAGCACACCTCAAAGTAAGTATTTCCCATCTAGAAAACCCCACATTGTCACCTTGAGTACTAGATGAGTCCAACAAACACCACAATTTCATAAAGACATCCAACTCCAAATATAACTCATAACAAGTATTTGAGATCTCTAGCCTAAGTGCCACCATGGTGTGCACACTGTCACTTTCACAAAAATTGGGGAGAGCAGAGATCTATTAAAGCACTTGGGTAGCAAGGTAGATCTATAGATTACAAGCTCATGATCTCAATAATATTATGCATAGAGAGAGTGAAGGAAATATGCCCTGAGAGGCAATAATAAAATTGTTATTATGTATTCCTTGTATATGATAGATGTTTATTTTGCATGCTATAATTGTATTGATAGGAAACATCAATACATGTGTGTTTAATAAACAAAAAGGGTTCCTAGTTATGCCTCTCTTATAGACTAGCTTGTTGATTAACAAGATGATCAAGGTTTCCTGATCATGGACATTGGATGTTGTTAATAACAAGGTCACATCATTTGTGAAATGATGTGATGAACATTCATCCGAAGTATAGCATTACGATCAAGTCATTATGTTTATATTGCTATAACATCATACGAAGTAATCTTTATCCTTAGACCATGAGATCATGTTAATTGCTAACACCGGAAGAGTATCTTGATAATATCAAACGTCACACCGTAACAGGGTGACTATAAAGATGGGTTCAGTACTACAAAGGTGTTATGTTGAGGCTCATGGATCAAGAGTGGAATTTGTCAATCCAGATGACGGATAGATATACTCTGGGCCCTCTCGGTGATATCACATTAGGATAGCTTGCAAGCAAGTGATGTGATCACTAGAATGTTATATCACGGGAACGAGAAAAGAGTGCATGTCGGTAACGAGATCAAACTAGGTATGGAGATACCGATGATCGAATCTCGGACATGTAATATATCGAGAGACAAAGGGATTTAGTTACAAGCGTTAAAGGTTCTCACGATCACAGGAGTCATCGTTGAATATGTAGGAGTCAGTACGGATCTCCAGGTCCCGCTGCTGATTATTGATCAGAGAAGGGTCTCGATCATGTCTGCATTATTCGCGAACCGTAGGGTGGCACACTTAAGAGTTACCGGACACCATTTTGGAGCACATATGTTTCAGACGAAAGAATTGCAAAGCGCAGGAATTGTTTCAATAGAAACCGGAAATTGTTTCGGGTGAAATTGCTGAAGGTGTTTCTGCATGTGATATTGAAATATTGCAAGGGTCTATATGTGAATGTTTGTTAATTAAAGTAATTAACAAAATTCTGAATAAATTTAATAAAAAGAGTTTTATTAAATGAGAGAGCATTAAATTTGGAAATTTAATGCATTTAAAGTGGAGACTTTAAAAGGGAATGTGAAGAGGCATTTTAATGTGGAGGAGTTACCACCACATGAATGGGGGAGGTGAGGGGTCACCCCCCATGCGCCGGCCATGGAGAGAGGGGGCACCCCCCTCCTCCTATAAAAGGCCACCCATTCCCTCCTTCATCCTCACACCTCCTTGTGAAGGATCTCTCTCCCCCTCTAGAAATTATTCCCCCACGGTCTCGGATTAGCGAGATACATGTTCCAAGTGGTATTTCGTCTGGAAGGAGTTGCTGCTTCCGCTGGATCGCTGGAGCGAGGAGGTGGAGGTTGTCTGGTGGCTTGAACGTGTGTGCGAGGACGGATGCGCTGCTGATTTGCGGCGCTCGGACTTCCACACGATCTTGAGATCGGCAAGCGTGCGACTACATCAACCACGAGTTCCTACTCGTTAACAAAACTCGTTGTCTTCGAGGGTAAGTTCTCCATGGATGTATGTCCACCCGTTGCTCTGTATCTAGTAGATAGATCTTGGCGTATAGTTCTCATCGTAGGAAAATTTTTGTTTTCTATGTTGCGGACCCAACAGTGGTATCAGAGCCTGATCTATGCGTAGGTGCTTTGCACGGGTAGTACACATATGTTTATATGTGGGCGGTGATGATCATGTTATTGCATCTTCTATGTACTTTGGATATTGGTGGCATAGTGGTATGAAGCGGCCCGGACCAACCTTACATGTCATCGTACATGAGACCGGTTCCACGACTGACATGCAACTAGTTTTGCATAAGTGGCTAGCGGGTGTCTGTCTCTCCTACTATAGTCAATATCTGATTTGCAACGAGTTGCTAATAACTTGGTTATCCTCGTTGTGGTTCATGTTCGTAGGTTAGACCGGTTCTATCTCCGAAAGCCCTAAGCCACGTAAAACTTGCAATTGATAAATTAGAGGCGTCTAGTTTAGATCGTTGTTGGGCTAGTGTTTTGATATGGTATTGTTGTAAGTAGATGTATGATAGATACTCTTACAACTCACTTAACGTGTAAGTTCCATAGACCTTGGCCTTACACACAAAGGAATGTTAGAGATCATACCACGATGCAAATGATAGAGATCAAATGCATGGACCATATCACCTCACTTCACACATTAGCATCTTATATTGCTAGGTTGGCGCTTTTGGTAGCATTATAAGATGATCCCTCATTTAGATATCAACATAAAATGTGTTCTTCCTTAAGTATGCACCGTTTTGTGGATCGTGTTTTGAGGCATCATGTGATGATCGGGTGTTCTCGACTCTACGCTTTCATACAACGGGTGTAAGACAGTTTTACACACACAAATACTAAGGTTCTTACTTGACGAGCCTAGCATGTACAGACATGGCCTCGGAACATGGACCGAAAGGTTAAGCATGAGTCATATAGTTGATATGATGCCCATATAGATGCTCGCCTTTGAAGCTACACCGACTCACGTGATGATCGGACTTGGTGTAGTGGATTCGGTTCATGTAATCACCAAAAGGACACGAGGGATGTCGTTTTTGAGTGGGAGTTCATTAGTAATTTGGATTAGTTGAACTCAATCTATCATAAACTTAGTCTAAATATACTTTACAAATTCTGTTGTAGATGGCACCACCTGCTTTTAATTTCAATATGTTCATGGAGAAAGAGAAACTTGCTGCGAATGGTAGCAACTTCACCAACTGGGCTATGAATTTGAGGATTCTCCTCACTGCTGCACAAAAGCAATATGTGCTAGATGCGCCGCTAGGCCCCCCACCAGCTCCTGATGCCCCTGACGAGGAAAAGAACGTCTATATAACTCGTCAGGAGGACCACAACTTAGTTCATTGCGGCATACTGTATGGGCTAGAGCCAGAACTTCGAAAGCGTTTCGAAAATGGCAATGCCTTTGATACCATGGGAGAATTGAAAATGATTTTCGATACCCATGATGCCGTAGAGAGTTATAATGCTACAGAAAAGTTCTTTAGCTGCATGATGGAGGAAAACAGCTCCGTTAGTGAGCATGTACTCAAAATGTCTGGGTACACCGATAAGCTTGTGTCCTTGGGAATGATGATTCCCATTGACTTAGGCATACATCGTGTTCTCCAATCTCTGTCACCTAGCTACAAGAGCTTCGTGATGAACTATAATATGCAGGGCATGAAGAAGTCTCTTCCTGAGCTTCTGTCAATGCTTAAGACTGCAGAAGTGGAGATTAGGAAAAAACATCAAGTGTTGATGATCAATAAGACCACCGGTTTCAAGAAGGACAAGAAAGGCAAGCAGAAGGGAAAGAAGGGCGGAAAATCTGTTGCCGCGCCTGAAAAGAAACCCCGAGCTGGCCCTAAGTCTGACACCGAGTGCTACTATTGCAAGGGGACTGGCCATTGGAAGCACAACTGCCCCAAGTATTTGGCGGACAAGAAGGCCGGCAAGGCAAACAAAGGTATATGTGATATACATGTTATTGATGTGTACTTGACTAGTACTCGCAGTAGCACCTGGGTATTTGATATGGGATCGGTTGCTAATATATGTAACTCGGTTCAGGGGCTATGGAACAAGCGACAACTAGCAAGGGATGAGGTCACGATGCGGGTCGGCAATGGATCAAGAGTTGATGTGATCGCCGTCGGAACGCTGCCTCTCCATATGCCGTTGGGATTAGTTATAAACCTGAATAATTGTTATTTGGTGCCTGCACTGAGCATGAACATTGTATCTGGATCATGTTTGATGCAAAGTGGTTATTCGTTTAAGTCTAAAAACAATGGTTGTTCGATTTAGATGAATAATATCTTTTATGGTCATGCACCTGTGTTGAATGGTTTATTTCTATTGGATCTCGATAGTAGTATTACGCATATTCATAATGTTGATGCTAAAAGGATTAAATTTGATAATGATATATCTACATATATGTGGCACTTCCGTCTAGGTCATATTGGCGTTAAACGCATGAAGAAACTCCATTCTGATGGACTTTTGGAATCACTTGATTTTGAATCATTTGATACATGTGAGCCATGCCTTATGGGCAAGATGACTAGAACGCCGTTTTCCGGTTCAATGGAATGGGCGACAGATTTATTGGAAATCATACATACTGATGTGTGTGGACCAATGAGTGTGTCGGCGCGAGGTGGATATCGTTATTTTGTTACTTTCACGGATGATTTGAGTAGATACGGGTATATCTATTTGATGAAACATAAGTCTGAAACCTTTGAAAGGTTCAAAGAATTTCAGAATGAAGTGGAAAATCATCGTAACAGAAAGATCAAATTTCTGCGGTCCGACCGTGGAGGAGAGTATCTTAGTTACGAGTTTAGCACACATATGAAAGACTGTGGAATTGTTTCACAACTCACGCCTGCCGGAACACCACAACGTAATGGTGTGTCAGAACGTCGTAATCGTACTTTATTGGATATGGTTCGATCTATGATGTCTCTGACTGACTTGCCACTGTCATTTTGGGGTTATGCACTGGAAACCGATGCATTCACTTTAAATAGGGCACCATCTAAATCCGTTGAAAAGACACCGTATGAATTATGGTTTGGAAACAAACCTAAGCTGTCATTTCTTAAAGTTTGGGGATGCGATGTTTATGTGAAGAAACTTCATCCGGATAACTCGAACCCAAAGCGGAAAAATGCGTCTTCATAGGATACCCTAAGGAAACGATTGGGTATACCTTCTATCACAGATCCGAGGGCAAGGTCTTTGTTGCCAAGAATGGATCCTTTCTTGAGAAGGAGTTTCTCGCAAAAGGTGTGAGTAGTCGGAAGGTAGAACTCGAAGAGGTTATTGAACCTTCTCTTCATGAAATGGTGAGTAGCGCAGCTCCAGAAGTTGTTTCGGAGTTGACTTCACCTAATGAAGAGAGAGCTAATGATATTGATCATGAAACTCCGAAAGAGGACACTACCGAACCTCGCAGGTCAAGCAGGACACGTGCAACTCCTGAACTGTACGGCAATCCTATTATGAATTTCATGATTGATGAAATAGATGACCCTGCGACGTATGAAGAAGCGATGATGAGCCTATATTCCAACAAATGGCTAGTATTCGTGAAATCTGAGATGGAATCCATGTACGAAAACCAGGTTTGGACCTTGGTGGACTTACCTCACGATCGAAAGGCCATTGAGAATAAATGGATTTTCAAAAGAAAAACTGATGTTGATGGTAATGTAACCATCTATAAGGCTCGACTTATCGCAAAGGGGTTTCGAAAAATTCAAGGAGTTGACTACGATAAGACATTCTCTCCCGTAGCGATGCTTAAGTCGGTTAGGATTATGTTAGCAATTGCTACATATTTCGATTATGAAATATGGCAGATGGATGTCAAAACTGCGTTCCTCAATGGTAATATTGAAGAAGAGTTGTATATGATACAACCTAAGGGTTTTGTTGATCCTAAGGATGCTGATAAGGTGTGCAAACTTTAGCGATCCATCTATGGACTGAAGCAAGCATCCCGGAGTTGGAATCTCCACTTGGATGAGGTGATCAAAGAGTTTGGATTTGTCCAAACTTATGGAGAGGCTTGTATTTACAAGAAAGTGAGTGGGAGCAATGTGGCATTTCTGATATTATATGTGGATGACATATTATTGATTGGAAATGATATAGATCTTTTAAACAGTGTTAAAAGTTATCTAAACAGCAAATTTTCGATGAAGGACCTTGGTGAAGCTTCATATATATTAGGCATTAAAATCTATAGAGATAGATCAAGACGCCTAATTGGGCTATCGCAGAGTACATACCTTGATAAGATATTAAATAAGTTTAATATGGACGGAAGTAAGAAGGAGTACTTACCTATGTTGCAAGACAAGACATTGAGTAAGACTCAAAGTCTGGCTACGACGGAAGAAAGAGAGATAATGGATAAGATCCCCTATGCCTCAGCCATAGGATCTATAATGTATGCCATGCTATGTACAAGACCAGATGTGGCACATGCTATTAGTTTGACTAGTAGGTACCAATCTGATCCAGGTTCGGAACACTGGATAGCGGTCAAGAATATCCTTAAGTACTTGAGAAGAACTAAGGATATGTTTCTTGTATACGGAGGTGAAGAAGAGCTAGTCACTAAGTGTTATGTCGATGCTAGCTTTGACACTGATCCGGATGACTCTAAGTCTCAATCCGGATACGTATTTCTCTTGAACGGAGCAGTAGTTAGTTGGAGGAGTTCCAAACAACCTGTGATGGCTGGATCAACGACGGAGGCGGAATATGTTGCTGCTTCAGAAGCAGCGCAGGAAGCGGTTTGGATGAAGGAGTTCATAACGGAACTAGGTGTGGTTCCTAGTGCGTTGGACCCAATGGTCATCTATTGTGACAATAATGGAGCCATAGCCAACGCCAAGGAACCAAGGTCTCACAAGAATTCCAAGCATATTAAGCGCCGTTTTCACTCCATCCGCGAGCAAGTCAAGGATGGAGATATAAAGATTTGTAAAGTGCACACGGACCTGAATGTAGCAGATCCGTTGACTAAAGTACTCCCTAAGGCAAAACATGATCAACACCAGAACTCCATGGGTGTTAGATTTATCACTATATAAACTAGATTATTGTCTCTAGTGCAAGTGGGAGACTGAAGAAAATATGCCCCGAGAGGCAATAATAAAGTTGTTATTATGTATTCCTTGTATATGATGGATGTTTATTTTGCATGCTATAATTGTATTGATAGGAAACATCAATACATGTGTGTTTAATAAACAAAAAGGGTTCCTAGTTATGCCTCTCTTATAGACTAGCTTGTTGATTAACAAGATGATCAAGGTTTCCTGATCATGGACATTGGATGTTGTTAATAACAAGGTCACAACATTTGTGAAATGATGTGATGAACATTCATCCGAAGTATAGCATTACGATCAAGTCATTATGTTTATATTGCTATAACATCATACAAAGTAATCTTTATCCTTAGACCATGAGATCATGTTAATTGCTAACACCGGAAGAGTATCTTGATAACAACAAACGTCACACCATAACAGGGTGACTATAAAGATGGGTTCAGTACTACGAAGGTGTTATGTTGAGGCTCATGGATCAAGAGTGGAATTTATCAATCCAGATGACGGATAGATATACTCTGGGCCCTCTCGGTGATATCACATTAGGATAGCTTGCAAGCAAGTGATGTGATCACTAGAGTGTTATATCACGGGAACGAGAAAAGAGTGCATGTCGGTAACGAGATCAAACTAGGTATGGAGATACCGATGATCGAATCTCGGACATGTAATATATCGAGAGACAAAGGGATTTAGTTACAAGCGTTAAAGGTTCTCACGATCACAGGAGTCATCGTGAATGTGTAGGAGTCAGTACGGATCTCCAGGTCCCGCTGCTGATTATTGATCAGAGAAGGGTCTCGATCATGTCTGCATTATTCGCGAACCGTAGGGTGGCACACTTAAGAGTTACCGGACACCATTTTGGAGCACATATGTTTGAGACGAAAGAATTGCAAAGCGCAGGAATTGTTTCAATAGAAACCGGAAATTGTTTCGGGTGAAATTGCTGAAGGTGTTTCTGCATGTGATATTGAAATATTGCAAGGGTCTATATGTGAATGTTTGTTAATTAAAGTAATTAACAAAATTCTGAATAAATTTAATAAAAAGAGTTTTATTAAATGATAGAGCATTAAATTTGGAGAAATTTAATGCATTTAAAGTGGAGACTTTAAAAGGGAATGTGAAGAGGCATTTTAATGTGGAGGAGTTACCACCACATGAATGGGGGAGGTGAGGGGTCACCCCCCCATGCACCGGCCATGGAGAGAGGGGGCACCCCCCTCCTCCTATAAAAGGCCACCCATTCCCTCCTTCATCCTCACACCTCCTTGTGAAGGATCTCTCTCCCCCTCTAGAATTATCCCCCCATGGTCTCGGATTAGCGAGATACATGTTCCCGGTGGCATTTCGTCTAGAAGGAGTTGCTGCTTCCGCTGGATCGCTGGAGCGAGGAGGTGGAGGTTGTCCGGTGGCTTGAACGTGTGTGCGAGGACGGATGCGCTGTTGATTTGCGGCGCTCGGACTTCCACACGATCTTGAGATCGGCAAGCGTACGACTACATCAACCACGAGTTCCTACTCGTTGTCTTCGAGGGTAAGTTCTCCATGGATGTATGCCCACCCGTTGCTCTGTATCTAGTAGATAGATCTTGGCGTATAGTTCTCATCGTAGGAAAAATTTTGTTTTCTATGTTGCGGACCCAACAGAGAGATGAACACATAGCTATCGGTAGAACCCTTAGCCTCGAGAGAGAACTACTCCCTCCTCATCATGGGAATCAACAATGGTGATGGAGATGGTGGTGGAGATCGATGGAGATGGCTCCGGGGGCACTTCCCCGTCCCGGCAGGGTGCCGGAACAGATACTTTATGTCCCCCGAATCTCCCCTTCGGTGACGGTGGCACCGCGGAACTTTTCGTGGATTTCTGATTGACTATTTAGGGTTTTGGTATCGGGAGGCTCTTATAGGCAAATGAGGCAAGGTCAGTGGCCAGCCAGGGGGCCCACACCATGCCCTGGCACGGCCTAGGGTTGCCCGCGCCTAGGGGTGGTGTGGCCACCCTATGGCCCCTCTCCGACTCTCCTTCTGGCTCCGTGAGTCTTCCGGGAAAATAGTAACTTTGGCTTTTGTCCCGTCCAATTCCGAGAATATTCATTTTCTGACTTCTGGAACCAAAAACAGCAGAAAACAGGCAACTGGCACTGTGGCTCTTGTTAATAGGTTAGTCCAAGAAATCATATGAAAAGTACTCCAAAGTGTGGACAAAACATAAGAAAGTGGATAAAACCAAGGATGGAACATCAAAAATTATAGATACATTTGCAATGTATCAACATCCCCAAGCTTAACTCCTGCTTGTCCTCGAGTAGGTAAGTGATAAAAAGAAAGAATAATTTTTGAAGTGACATACACCATCAAAGACTTGATCAAAGTATTTGTAAAACATTGAAAGCTGGGATCATAGTACTTCAATCATAACATGAAAGACAAAGTTCTAGCAATAAGACAAAGAAACTATGTTGCAACATGAAAAGGCACAAACAAAAGATTCATGAATAACAATGCTTTGCAAGACATTTGTTTGTTTCACATAAAGAAAACATAGCATAATAGTATTCAACTTGTCCCTCAATAGAGTAGCAAATATAAATGCATAGGACACCTTCAAAGTTCATAAGAGTGACTAGATACAATAGTTTAGAATAAGCAATATCAAAGTATGCATCAATCGACTAGTCTTGGGACAATGCACATAGAACTAAGAATGGCCACTATGCTCTCAAAGTAGGTGCATAAAGATAGAAGGTGGAGACTCAATATAATGGTGGAAGAAAGGCCTTCATAGAAGGAAGCAGGGATTCAAGTTTCATAAAGAGCTTCCAAAAATTATGGTACTTATAGCTTTCAGCTCTCATTGCCCCTATCATAAGCATCTTCAAGTTATTAAGGTTAAAGTGAACAAACTATGATGTACATGCTTGACGAAGTATAAGTTAGAAATCTCATGTCCCTTGTATACGAGGGTCGCTCCTCATGCTACTCAAGTTTAGTCACCGGTAAGTTCTTGTCATCGTAAGTACATGTGTATCATAGAGAACCGCCAAAGGGGTACCCCTTGCCCGATGATACGGAAGAATCCCCATATCAAAATGACAAGGCAAGCAGACAACGAGCATCTCAGCAATCTTCTTATTTACCATGGAAATATGGTGCTTTTTTCTCTCTTTCCTCTTTTCATAATCTTTTTTTTTCTTTTTCTCTTTTTTCTCAATATAGGACTCTCTTTTTTTTATAAGAAGAATGCTTCATAGACAGCTCATTATGGTTACGCTGCAGGTTTCCACCATGTCAGCATGGATTAGACCAGCGGCCCAGGCGTTTCTCTAACACATATACATAACTCCATGGACTTACAAGCTCCCCTTTCATTTCACACAGACGACATCCATATACAAAAGAGCATGATATCAACTAGGTACAAGTACCAAGTGCAATGTTGAAAGCGTTCCCCATGAAAGCATGGTTCTGCTAATCCCCAACAAATAAGTGCAAGCATATACAACATAGAAGACACAATGGTTCAAGTTTATTAAGGGCAAGTAAAGTAAAATGTGCCATCAAGTTTGTGAGAGCTTTAATCACTAGTTTTATCATAACAAGTTTAATTTGGAAGGTAAACAAAAGCATGAATATACTTGGAATAGCATACGATAGTAGGTAGGTATGGTGGACTCTTTGGAATAACTTGGTTTAGGGAGTTGGATGCATGAGTGGAACTCATACTTTGTTGTGGAGGCTAGCAAAAGACTGGGAGCGACAAACTAAGAGAGCAATAATGGCTATAATCATGCAGAGCGACAAAACATCATTGATAAAAGCATAAAGTGATACTACAAGTTGAAAACTAAAGGATCATAAAGGCTATGGTGACTTGAGATAGTCATAACATGGTGTGAGCATGTGCCAAGTAAACCCAAATAAAGCATCAAAGGAGAATACCATTATACTATGCTTTAATATGCTAAAACAACGCATGACTCATCCAAGGCACATTAAGCAATATCAATTGTTTATAACAAGTCATGCTACAGCAAAGAATACTAAGCATAA
This sequence comes from Avena sativa, assembly GCA_916181665.1. Lineage (NCBI taxonomy): Eukaryota > Viridiplantae > Streptophyta > Magnoliopsida > Poales > Poaceae > Avena > Avena sativa. The sequence goes on along the minus strand of OV702297.1, from coordinate 484,632,972 downwards.
AGCCAAAACAATATCAAGCATGGCATGACAGAGCATAGGCCACGGTCAAAAACAAGCTCTTTTTACCACATAAGCATGAACTTTCCTACTCTTTTCCAAACCAAACCAAACTATTTGCAAACCAATGTATGAAAGAGGGGTCTAACCAAATTATTCAGAAAACTAAGAAAACCAAGCAAACGAAAACAAAAAAGAAGACGCTCCAAGAATAATACAACTGTGCATGAAACAATAAAAATGAAGCGTTTGGAAGAAACCTGGGATTTTTATTGATGAAGAGGGGATGCCTTGGGCATCCCCAAGCTTTGACGCTTGTACTTTTTGGATATTTCTTGGGGTGACACGCGTGGCATCCCCAAGCTTGAGCTTTAGTCCATCCTTCATCTTATTACTCATTCCTTCCATACACCTGAAATTTTTCCTTCATACAAAACTTCACACAATCTTTATTAGCAACATTAGTGCACTCAAGATAAATAAGTCTTAAGGTTCAGTTCTAACACCAAATAAACTTCCATTAGAACACTAGCTACTGAAGCACTTCCCTAAAAAAGCTCAATTCCCCAAAAGAACTCAAAAAGGAACCAACAAGAAGCAAATGCAGAAAATGGCAGAAATCTGTCAAAACAGACCAGCAGGTAAAGACGAATTTTTTCGAAGACCTTCTGTTGCTCAAATCAAAAAGTGTTGAAATAACGAAAGTTAGATAACAACCTGGGGCAGAATCACAAAATTTCACGCCTCAAAAGGATGTACAAAGATTTTACACGAATTTTTACGGTGAAGCACATAAATCTGTTTCGGGACAGCAACTTTCCCAATCATTACTTCTCTCTCATTAGAGGTTACTCTTGGCACAAAAAGCAAATAAAAAGGATAAGGAGCGGTTATTACTGAAGTAATAACTTCCAAGACTCATCTAAAACTTTTGGGTTATCTCCTAATAAGTACTTTTCTTTAACGCCTTTAAGTTAGGCATGATAGTTTGAGAAGATGATCACATAAGAAATATGAATTGAAGTAAAAGAGAGCATCAAGAAGCAAATTCAAAGCACATTTAAGTCTAACCCACTTCCTATGCATAGGAATCTTATAAAGAAACAAGTCATGAAAGCACAAAGCAACAAGCATAGTAAAGCAAAACAAGTGCAACTTCAAGACTTTCAACATAAAGAGGGGGAACTTAATATTATTGAGATGCATAAAACCATGTTTCTCTCTCTCATAATAACTTTCAGTAGCATCATGAATAAATTTAACAATATAAATATCCCATAAAACATTCTTATCATGAGCCACATGCATAAAAAAATTAATACTCTCCACATAAACATAGTCATTCTTATTAATTGTAGTGGGAGCAAATTCAACAAAATAGCTATCATTATTATTCTCATCACCATAATCAGCAAATAAAGGAGGCATATTGTAATCATAATTAATTTTCTCCTCAATAGTAGGTGGACTGAAAATATCATACTCATCATTGCAATCATCATATATTGGAGGTTTTTGTATCATCATAAGCAATAGAATAGCTATCCTCCAAAGCCGGGGAACTAAAAAGATCATTTTCATAAAGACTAGCTTCCCCAAGCTTAGACTTTTCCATAGCATTAGCAATAATGGTGTCCAAAGAATTCATACTAATAATATTGCTATTAGCATGCAAATAAAGTTCCATAGGTTTTTTAATTTTCTCTTCAAACACTTCACGTCCTAACTCAAGATAAATACTATAAAGCTCTCTAATTTTTTTGTTATTTTCCATTAAGCCTAACTAGTGAAAACAAGAAACAAAAAGACAAAATTGCAGAATCTAAAGGAAATAACTTCGAGCACTCACACCAGAGGATGTGAGTACCTTTTACCTTACCTCCCCGGCAACGGCGCCAGAAAATAGGCGTTTGCCGTGGGAGGTTCTTATTCTTTAATCCTCCGGTGTGAATACCTTTTACCTTACCTCCCCGACAACGGCGCCAGAAAATAGCTTGATGTCTACGCACTTCTATTCTTGTAGACAATTGTTGGGCCTCCAAGTGCAGAGGTTTGTAGAACAGCGGCAAGTTTTCCCTTAAGTGGATCACCCAAGGTTTATCGAACTCAGGGAGGAAGTGGTCAAAGGTATCCCCTCTCAAGCAACCCTGCAATCAAGATACAAGAAGTCTCTTGTGTCCCCAACACACCCAATACACTTGTCAGGTGTATAGGTGCACTAGTTCGACGAAGAGATAGTGAAATACAAGTGGGATGGATAATTATAAGTGGTAATGGTGATAGAGAATAGCTTGGTGGCGTGGAAAAGACTAAAGTAAAACTGAAATAAAGATGGAAGCAAGCAAACATGTAATAGATCTAATAGCAAATGGTGTTTCAGTGCTTAGAAACAAGGCCTAGGGATCATACTTTCACTACTGAACACTCTCAGATAAATATATCATCTTCATGATACTACGCTGAACTACTCTCTGGTTGGACACTCTAATCCATGGTAGGGCTATAACAGCACACCTCAAAGTAAGCCTTTCCCATTTAGAAAACCCCACACTGTCACCTTGAGTACTAGATGAGTCCAACAAACACCACAATTTCATAAAGACATCCAACTCCAAATATAACTCATAACAAGTATTTGAGATCTCTAGCCTAAGTGCCACCATGGTGTGCACGCTGTCACTTTCACACATATGGGGAGAGCAGAGATCTATTAAAGCACTTGAGTAGCAAGGTAGATCTATAGATTACAAGCTCATGATCTCAATAAGATCATGCATAGAGAGAGATGAACACATAGCTACCGGTAGAACCCTTAGCCTCGAGAGAGAACTACTCCCTCCTCATCATGGGAATCAGCAATGGTGATGGAGATGGTGGTGGAGATCGATGGAGATGGCTCCGGGGGCACTTCCCCATCCCAGCAGGGTGCTGGAACAGATACTTTCTGTCCCCCGAATCTCCCCTTCGGTGACGGCGGTGCGGCAGAACGTTTCGTGGATTTCTGATTGACTATTAAGGGTTTTGGTATCGAGAGGCTCCTATAGGCGAAGGAGGCAAGGTCGATGGCCAGCCAGGGGGCCCACACCATGCCCTGGCGTGGCCTAGGGTTGTCCGTGCCTAGGGGTGGTGTGGCCACCCTATGGCCCCTCTCCGACTCTCCTTCTGGCTCCGTGAGTCTTCCGGGAAAATAGTAACTTTGGCTTTTCTCCCGTCCAATTCCGAGAATATTCATTTTCTGACTTCCTGGAACCAAAAACAGCAGAAAACAGGCAACTGGCACTGTGGCTCTTGTTAATAGGTTAGTCCAAGAAATCATATGAAAAGTACTCCAAAGTGTGGACAAAACATAAAAAAAGTAGATAAAACCAAGCATGGAACATCAAAAATTATAGATACATTTGCAATGTATCAGGATCCTTGATAGAGCCTACGGTACAACGATCACACCGAGAACCTTCCCAAAGGCTCTAGTGCCCAAACTGTTCGTCTCCGAACTCAAATGCGTCCCCTCAATCTCTCTCAGCAGATTGGTGCATTCGATGTGCTCAGCTACCCCAAGTGTATGCTTCAACGCATCCCTCCATCCGTCCCCCGACCAGAGGTGTGCTACTGTAGCATCCTAGTCCGCAGCAAAGGCAAAGAGAAAAAGAAATATGTCCCTCGGGGGCCCCGACCCTGTCACCAGTCAGACTAGAATCTGGTGGAATTTGCATTGTTCACCTCATGTCTAGCCCCCAAGCTAAAGAGTGTCCTAACTTTCTAGATGGCATTCCAGAACTATGAGCCCGACCTATGGACGTCCACCGGAAGGTCCATATCCCGAAGGTATTTGCTTCTGATAATGTCTACCCAAAGGCCTTGCTCTCCCACATAGATCTTCCTGATCCATTTAACAATCAAGCAGACGTTCATAATTTTTGTGTCAATAATATCGACGCCCCCCAAGGCTTTTGGTTTTCAAATCGCCGCCCACCTTACCTAGTGATATTTCCTCTTCGCACTGTTTGCTTCCCAAAAGAAGCGGGACCGGGGTCGGTCCATGTCACGGTGCACTGTCATAATACCGAAGTGTCACACGTTTCCTGGACCACTCTATTGTTGGATCAACACATGTTCACTGGTCAAATTTGAGTCCGCATTTAATAAAACATACCGAGCTCAGAAGTTCTGGAAGGCTCCGGATCCTCGCCTTAGAGATTTTCTGCGGAGAGCTATATCACACAGAGAGTCGTCCCAACTTACGATGACTATCTGAAGGAGCATCTGGAGCTAGCGGAGCATGTTATCCGTGCAAACAGCACTCCTAAAGTTTTGGAGGAGATGTTGGGACAGATACCACAACTGACACCAATCATAGATAACACTTCTTACTTTGTGAATGCAATTTGTATTTGGAGATCTAAATAACCACCGAAAGAACATACTACGTGAGTGAACACCAAACTAACATGGAAGCTCACACTTGAGAAAGGCACTCCCATCCTCTATATATGTGCACTGAAGCAAAACTTCATGTAGATTGAAAGTGATAATACGTGTGAATGTGCACCGAAAGAACATATTATGTGAATGAACACCAAACTAACATGCAAGCTCACACTTCTAGAAAGGCACCCCCATCCTCTATATATGTATGCTCCCATCTACTCTCGAGCAAAACATCATATAATCGAAAGGGATAATCCTTGTAAATGTGCCATGTCAGACTTACTTTTCATTCAATTTCCCATTCAACATACTTGGTGTGCTTTGAGATACTGGGTGAAAACAAGAAACCAAAAGCATTTCATTTAGTTTGTTTATAGGTAGTTGTACCACCCAAGCATTCTATATAGCACGGTTCTATATAGCAGCGTGTGTATCCCTCCATCTTGGAACTGACATGTCCTGAGAAAAATTGTTAGATGTAATGATGTTCCAAGCTTCACGGGCTACGAGCATTTGGCGAGCATGTACATGAGGCCTGCTCCGAGCAGCATGGGTACGATGATGCCGAGCTGCAGATTTTACATGCTCTGCACCTTGGGCTCCACCACCAACACCGTCAGGCTGTTCTCGTTGTACACCCGTCATATTGCCATGGCGGATCCATGATTCGATAGGGCGGGAGCGAGAAACAAAATTGCCACACACATGAAGGATATTGGATAGTACAGCAGCATAGAATTTGTTTTTTCTATTTTAGCTTACTTTGAATTTTACTGCTTCCAACAAATCCGAGTTCGAAGTTTGTGTATCAACTAAAGTAATATCTGCGATAGCTCTATCTCCTAGTTAGGTTTGCATTTTTTTTATTAAAGTGATACTTAATTATTTAGTACTATTTATTTATGAAGCACAACAAACTTCAAAAATGAATATATTGTACTTCCAATCTATCTTTTGACTTTTGCTTGTGCCAATACACGTTAATTAGTTTACATCTAGACTGAAATTTCATAACTAGTAGTTTCTATCTTTGGGCCAATGTAACAAAATACTGACTAATAATATGTGCATTGTATAGTTGATCTAACAAAATACAAACCGACAACTTTGATAAATCAAACAAAAATGTTAATATACACGACACGGAAAAATTTGCTACAGGACATTGTTATTTTCTGGCATTTTCCAAAACAAACGGCACAATTATATCTAGCAAGGTACCATTATAATTTTGTGGCACATTTATCAGAACACACCGCACGACTAAAAAGGAAAATTTCGGCACATTTTCTTCACACCAGCTATAACATGGTCACCCTGGCAAAATTGCCAAAACTTTCGATTTTTGGCCACGCGGTGTATTAGCAAATGTGCCACAATTAATGGTACCTGGCAAAGACACAATCAAATGGTGTGTTTCAGCAAATGACAGAAAATGACGTTGTTCTGTAGCAAATTTTCTGATATTCCCTATGTTGCCTCTAAGGTGTATGACTGGCATGAGCATGCCGCCGAGTTTGAGACTCGGAGAGCCGAGGCGTCGACCATGATGGATACGTGGCAACTACGTTGTCACGGAGACTACGGCGTGATGGTGGAGGAGGTGTCCAATGTTCCAAGGGCAGCTGGCCTGCGGTTATTGACCTAGGCGGATGGCAAATATCAAGACGAAACGGTGGACTCCTGAAGTGTATATATATATGCATAAAGATATTTTTTTGAGGGGTCGTATATGCATAAAGATGAACGGCTGTATGCATCCAGGCCCCTAATTATTTTCATTATTGTATTGACAGTCGTGGGCTGAACCTTGTTGGGCCTCGGTTGGTTAACCTATTCATATGTCCTCTTAGTTATACATGCTAATGAACTTGCTCTAATGGCAATCACCATTAAGATTTTTTTTGATAAATGGAATATTAGTATCGTGAAGGTACCAATTACATCTAGCCTTTGCATCAACAAGATGATTAAAAACATCCTGGATGCACACAGCTAGAAAATATTAAAGAGAAAAACGACTCTGTCACAGTGATCAATCACTCGCAACAGAAGCATCCTAACCACCACCAAGACAACACACGAACTACAAAAAAGGTTCTCTAAAAGCAACGCCTCCAATTACGAAACAATGCACAAGCGTTGTTGTCACCTGATCAAAAATCATAGGTTTTTAACCTTATAAAAAGTCTGGTCTTCCAAAACAAGGCCTTAAACAAGATCATTGCCAGGTACAACCAATAAATGTCAGACTTTATGGTTTCACCCTGAAAATCTCTACATGGTACTCGAAGGGCACCAAAAAATGCAATCCTCCTGTGAACCAGCCCCTGCTTGCTGAGGTTGCGGCTGCAAGTCACCAAAAACCCGACACATTATCTTTATTGCATCCAATATACCACTCTCTTCCATAAATTCAAGACCTCCAGTTGCAGCTACCATGACTTTCTCCACATTTTTCACTATCATGGGAATCCAGATGTAGACATGTCCAAGGCATTGACAAGAAAGTGAAGCTTCACGCCGCACTCTGCTGAAGCTGCACAAGATGATAATATGGGCACACACGACCAGATCATTTCTGGTCAAGATATCCAGGGGCACCATGCTACTAGAAAAAAGGGCTTTTGTGGTGCACCAGTTTTGCCCATCCGTGGTGCACTATTGGTGCACCACTAAGCTGGTGCCACTACTAAGTCCTTCCCTTATGATGCATATGGGATGTGCCACGCATAATTTAAACAGTGGCCACGCACGACCAAATGCGCCACAGCTACAAAATCTGGTGAGCCACGCCTAAGACTTTTGGGAAACAAAAAATTATTACAATGCACATTTACACAAAACACCTTAAAAAGAAACGGAAAAAGGCATCGAGGACATGGCATCTGATCCCGTTGTTGGTGTCACCGTCGCCCCGTCGCGTGCAGGTGGTTGTGGCCACGACCTACCACCGTAGGGGAGGTGCAGGAGGCCGTGGCCGCACCGGTGAACATTGTCGCCTCGTCGGAGCCACTGTCCCCGTGCCAGAGGAGAGGAGGAACAGGTTATCGGGGAGAGAGGGGAGGCCAGGCGCGGCTGGTGGCATCGGGGAAGAGGGGAGGCGCTCAGGGCAGGAGTCAAGCGGGGCTCAAGATCGAGGGAGAATGTAAGGTAGCCGCGCCCTACTCCTCCTGTTGTCGTCTTCCTCGACGTACATCATAGACCGCAGCTGTAACCGGCGTTGCACCCCCTCTTTTCCTCCTCCTTTCCCCCTCTATTCTCCACCCAACTCCAGCATGGTCGCCGTTGTGCGCGCCTTCGCATCGCCATTCCAATAGCTGCCCGGAGCAGTTGTTCGCAGTAGAAGAACCATGAGCCTGTCCAGATAGATCTAGCATACTACCTCTATCGTGATTCAAAAAGTGAATTTAATTTCACGAGCTTGTCCAGATAGATCTATCATACTCCCTCTATCCAGAAATAAGTGACTTGCATTTGCATAAATTTGCATGTACCTATACACTAAAATGCGTAAATAAATATGAATCTATACAAATCTAAGTCACTTATTTCTGAACGGAAGGAGTATTAGATTAGTGTAAAATCATGTTGGCCTTGTATGATGTACGGTTCGGTGCCTCGATCTCTGATGGATAGTTAGAGAAATTGCTTCTCTCTCTATGTGACCTTCATTTCTACTTCAGAAAATTATTGATTTGTTCAAACTCTTAAATAGCATAGTCAACTTTGCTCGCGAGCTGTGGGCATCGTGCTTGGAGTTCCTCTAGTCGAAGGGACTAGAGGTTTTCGAGGTGGTTTCACCAGCGACTCTTGTGGCAACAAAAATGCAAATGAACAATGTATGTGTCACGTCAAGTTTGTGGTAGTCTACGCTTCGGCGTGTCCGTGAGGTCGTTGTGAACGTTTTGTAGCGGTGTAGTTAGAGCTACGACAATGAGGTCTAGGAGGTGATAATGACAGGCAACCACTAGCAGGAAAACCCATATCCGTGGCGCACCAAATTTGGGGTCCGTGGCGCACGTCCGGTGCACCACGGATGTTACGTCACTGATATTTTTTATCTGTGGTGCATCCCGTCGTAGGCGGGATATGAAAAATTATCCGTGGCGCATGTGGGCATGATGCGCCACTGATAAAATTTTGAAATTTCAAAATAAAGGTGGATCTAGATCTATCGCCACCGGTGTCATCTCTCCGCCGTTGCCTCGTCATCTTCATGCCGCGCCGCATCGCCGCGGTCGCCGAGGAGGAGGAGGAGAGGAGGAGGAGAATGGAAGGGGAAGGTGGAGGAAGATAAGGAGAAGGGGTAGGTGACCAGGGTGGAGATTTAAATTTGAGTCCCACCCAAACTTACCCGTGGTGCACCTTATTGTGGAGCGCCAAGATAAGTGGTCTTAATTTTTTTCTACAAGAAAAAATCTTGTTTTTGCCATAATTTTTTTCCTTTTTGAATTTTGAGATTCTAAATATGTTTTCCCGACATCATATGCAAAAGTTATGACCGTTTTATCGTGCCATAATGTTTTCTTTGCAAAAATATCGAAACTCATATTTGTTAATTTTCATACAAACTAGACCACATAACCTACCTTTATATGAAAGGATTCTATTTTTTAAAGTATTTTTCATTTTCTTTAATTTTTTGCAAAACTAAAAGGCGATTCAAAGGGGGAGCAGATTTTTAAAAACTTATCTGTGACGCACCACTATTGGATGCGCCATAGGTAAGTTTGCAAAATATCTTCCCCACCACCACCCCTTATCCATGGCGCACCGAAATAGAGTGTGCCACATATACCGCACTTAGGCGTGGCACACGCCCATTCCATGCGCCATAGATAGATGGGGGCGACCCCTGGCGCTGGCTTAAGCGTGGCGCATCCTTTTGACCGTGCACCACAGATAGAGTCATACCCGTGGAGCACCTTTTTGTGGTGCGCCACGGATACTTATCCGTGGAGCACCATATCAAGCTGCTGCACAGGTATGACATCAGCCTTTTCCTACTAGTGAACAGGTGGCCCAACTTGGCAATGTTTCACAGTGCCAACCTTACATATTTCTCGTTCACTCCCCGCCCTAGTATATCTAGTTGACTTTCTTTGGGCGATGTTAGTGTGACTTCACTTGAAGTGATGACAATGAGCTTGTGTGGTATCTTGGCGGTGTTTCTTCTCGTCGGTGTATGTTGTGGGCCAAGACGGTTGGGTGTGCCTTGGTGACTTCCGTTTTCTATGGCAACCTTCTTATGCGATTGTATCCTTTTTGCGGGTTTTCTGTTAATTAATCGGCTCTATCTTTTAAATGACATCATGGAAACTCTGTGGGTACTAACTAACATAAATGTAATAGGTGAGATTGAAATCTGGTTAGAGTTCCCTAACTTTATGTGTTTAGTCACACATTCTATGTTACATGTGTTTCTCATTAAACCACAACTAACACCATGTGCGGTATTTCCTACCTTTTGAATATGATTTGTATTTAAAATTCTTAAATGGTCTACACGAGAAGATACACTAAAGCAAGATGTTTCCACATGAACTCTTGTACAGTACATGACATATGTATGACCCGCATGAGTGAACGCTTAACTCATGTAAACGCATGCCATAATGACATCTCTATACTATATATATGTATGTTTTCAAGAACTAAAACTACATGTAGATCAAGAGCGATAATCCTCCCAAACCTGCCATGCTAGGCATACGTTCCCCATTCGATATTCCTGTGAGCTATGAGACACCGGAGAAAAACAAAGAAACCGGAAGGCATTTCGTTCTACTCGTTTATCAGTAGTTGTGACACACAAGTTTCTTCAGGGGATATATTTTTGATGCCTTCGAAATACGTTGAGATGGCATCAATCTCCTGTAATTCGGTACATGTTCTTACAGGGGGGGTGTTCTGTTGAATGCGGTTGGAGTGCGAACCCTTCAACAGCATGTCACCTCTCGGTGATAGCTCTAGCAGCGGGAGTGATCAGAATAGTGTCGGTGGACTCTCTGATCTTCGTAGTTATAGTTGAGGTGAGTGTTTCTGTGAGACACACAAATTACAGGCATTGAAATCATGTCCTTGTCAGTTGTAATGCATAATTTTCTAAATACACAGAATGACTACTTGTTACAAGACTTTTATGGTTTCGCGGGAAAACTTGAGACATTTTTGTTCTATAACCGATGGAAATATGGGTATGTTTAGCTTAGCACAAGCGGGATTTCCTAACTGAAGCTAGGCGATTGGTCCACGCGAGTCTGGGACTGTAGCGTAGAACCAAGAATACAGTGTGCCACTTCTCAGAGTTAGGTCTAACTGGAGGACAGAAGAAGATAGTATAGTTAAAATGAAGATGTTTTTTTTCATAATTCAGTACATCAATATTAATGTGTATGCCTTGTTCGCATGTGTGTGCACTTTTGCGTCTATGTTACTCCATGTTTCTAAGAAAATGGCTGGTCTTTCATGAAAATTGGTACCTAGTGCAAGACTTGTCTTAAATGATATCCATATCGTGATTCAAATAGTGAATTTAATTTCACAAGCTTCTCGAGATAGAATATATCAGATTAGCCTCGTACATTGTACACTTCGGTGCCTCGATCTCTCATGGATCATTAGAGGAATTGCTTCTCTCTCTCTTTGACCTTCATTTCTACTTCAGAAAATTGTTGATCTATTCAAACGCTTAAATACCATAGTCAACCTTGCTCGCGTGTTGTGGGCATCGTGCTTGGAGTTCCTCCGGTCAAAAGGACCAGAGGTTTTCGAGGTGGTTTCAACAGCGACTTTTGTAGCAACGACAATGCAGATGAGCAGTGTATGGGTCACGATAAGCTTAGAGTAGTCAACTCTTCGGCGTGTCCATTGCGGTGGAGTCAGAGCTATGGTAACAAGGTCCAGGAGGTGACGATGACAGGTAGCTGGTGGCCCAACTCGGCGATGTTTCGTGCGACAACCTTACATATTTTCCGTTCACTCCCTGCCCTCATAATTAGAGTTGTCTAACGATTGGCAAGTGTAGTTCACTTTGTTTGGGCGATGTTAGTGTAACTTCACTTCAGTGTTCTAATGAGCACTCACCGGTGATTGTGTGCAATGAAGTCAGAGTCTCTCTCTCGAGGAGAAGTGATGGCAATGAGCTTGTGTGGTATCTTGGTGGTGTTTCTTCTCGTAGGTGTACGTTTTGGCCTTGTGCGCCAAGTCGGTTGGGTGTGTCCCTTGGTGACTTCTATTTTTTATGGCAACCGGCTTATGCGATTGTATTGGTTTTTCTGGTTTTCTATTAATTAATCGATCAATTCCTTTATACCTTTTAAATGGCATCATGGGAACTCTATGGGTACTAACTTATAGAAATGTAATAGGTGAGATTTGAAATCAGATTAGGGGTCAGTAACTTCATGTGTTTCATCACACATTCGATGTTATTAAACCATAACTAAAACCACGTGCGGTATTTCCTACCTTTTGAATAAAATTTGTACTTCCTCCGACCCATATTAGTTGACTCAATTTTTTCTAGATTCCTCGAAACAGGCTTCCGCCCAATTTTATAAATAAAGTAACATTCATACAGTATTCTGTACAAGCCAACACACGAGAGTCAAAAGACAGAAAAAACACAAGCACACTGCGGCAAACAACACACACATGTCCACGGACGACATACACGAACCAACTCCCTCAAGGAGTAGCCCTCAGCGGCCAGACGGTGTAGCTAATTGGCGGGCTGCCACTATCAAGTGCTCCAACATCTTGTCCAGCCGCTCCATGTCCCGTTGTCTACACAATGGCTACCACTGCTGCAAAAAAAGCCAAAAATTTGAAGATCGAGTCAGAGGCACGGCGTAGGAAGACACGCTCTATGACCATCTTATTACGGATGTTTTATAAATTCCAGGTCATCGCCGCAAACACCAACCAAAAGAGACGCCTCCTCCTATCGGTATGGTTTGCGTTGGCTTCTAGGAACTCCTCGAGGTCTGATGCCTGCCAGTTAGGCCCCAGAGTCTCTCGAAGGAAGTTCCATAGAAAGCGAGCCACGGGGAGCGGGCACAGGCCATCTCCGGGGCCGTGCCGCTTGGCCACCTCCACGCCCGAGGGAAGCCGGTCCCGCAATAGCTGCCACACGAAGATCTTGATTTTCAGGGGTAAGGGGCCCCTCCATAGAGGGGAGGTCCAGGGAAGAGAAGGCCCATTAAACGGGGCCTTGTACGCTGATCCATCTTCATTTTCAAATTTGTTTAGATACAGGTGTATCTAGCACTAAAACTTAACTAGGTACATTCGTATCTAGATGAATCTAAGTCAATTAATATAGATCGGAGGGAGTACTTAAAATTCTTAAATGGTCTAAACGAGAACATACATGAAAGAAAGATGTTTCCACGTGAACTCTTGTACATGACATGTATATGACTCACATGAATGCGAACGATTAACTCATGTAAATGCATGCCATAATGACATCTCTATACTATATATATGTATATTTTCAAGAACTAAAACTACATATGTTGATCGAGAGCGATAATCCTCCCAAACCTGCCATGCTAGTTATACATTCCCCATTCCATATTTCTGTGAGCTGTGAGACGCTGGAGGAAAGCAAAGAATCCGGAAGGCATTTCGTTCCGCTCGTTTATTAGTAGTTGTGGCAAACAAGTTTCTTCGAGTGATATATTACTAGTGCCTTCCAAATCCGGTGAGGGTAACGTCGGTCGCCTACAATTCCGTACACGCTCTTACAGGGAGGTGCTCTATAGAATGTGGTTGGAGCGCGAACCCCTCAACAGGTAGCTTTAGTGGCTGACATGATCAGAATAGTATCGGCGGACTCTCTAACCTTCATAGTTATAGTTGATGTGAGTGTTCGTGAGACACTCATAGACATTGAATTCTTTGTCCTTTATGAGTTGTAATGCATAATTTTCTTAATACCCAGAATGACTATTTTTAGTACTTCCTCCGATCCAAATTAATTACTCAAGTTTATCTAGATTTGGGTGTATCTAGCACTAAAATAAAATAAGTTTAGATACATTCGAATCAAGATAAATAGAAGTCAATTAATTTGAATCGGAGGGAGTAGACTTTTATGGTTTCGCGGTCAAACTTGACACATGTTTTGTTCTACACCGATGGAAATATGGGTAGGTTTAGCTTAGCACAAGCGAGATTTCATAACTGAAGCTAGGCCGGATCACCACTGCCCACTGGTCAGTGACAAATAACAAAAAGATCAACGCAATCACCTGCACCTCCGACGGATCCCCGCCGGTCGCCCGTCGCCGTCACTCGTCACTCGGGCTCCACACCGGCACGACACCTCGTCAGTTAGGCGCACGCCAAGAGAGTGATTCTTTTCCTCCCCGCACCCCACGATTCAGCAGCATAAACCACCACGCCACTGCCGGCCGCGCCGCCGATCCACCTACCCGGATGGCGCCTCCCTCTCCGGCGGCGGCGGCGGGGCGCGGGCTCCTGCTGTGGCTGCACGGCTCCGCCGAGACGGGCGAGCAGAGCCGCGCCCAGGTCGCCCCCTACTTCTCGGCCGTCCCCGAACTCCGTCTGTCCTTCCCCACCGCCCCAACCGTCCCCATCGCCTGCTACGGTACGTGCACCCGGTGCCCAAATCGCGCCCAGTTGCTGTTCATGATTCGATGCCCAAACCCTAGATCAATTGCGATGTTGTTGCTTGCAGGCGACGAGGTGATCAATGCGTGGTTCGGCATCCCGGAGGTCCCTATAACCGCTGTAATTTCCCTCTGCTCAATCCCAAGAAACAACTGCTTGCTGTTGCTCTTCCGTCCGTATACTGTAGTACATCTGTTGCTCCAGTTTACTGCTAAAAATCGCCTAGAGGCTGCAGAGTATGCATGCTTCAGAAATTAAGCTTGCTTCACCCTTTCTTTCTCGCAGTGCTCCCCTCCAGTAAATAATCAAAATTATAACTGGTAGTGCAATTTACAGGCTAATTTATAAAACTATTACAAAGTACTGGAGTATATTATTTTTTAGCATGATTAAGTAAGTCTTTTAAGCTTTAGTACCTGCTGCATTGTTAGTTTAGAACATCAACATGACATCATTTTCGCAAGAATTTTGACTGTAGATCACTTTGCATTGCAATAAACAAACCTCTTAGACCAAATTAACCCTTTTAGAATCGTCATGACCATTCAAGGACATTGGTGTACAATTTACAAAGCAGAGTACCTGGTGCCTGGATCTACTGAATAGAGTGAATTGTTGTTCTAGTCTTCTAGTACGTCTGTCTTGTATTTGACCACAAAGTCAGATGAAGAATATATAAAATAACCTAAGCCTCCTATTTAAAAAAAAAAAAACTAAGCCTCCAACCATTTACAGTCTAACACCTCTTTTCTACTATAGTATTATTATTTACTGCTCACTGTTCCAACTATGTTTGTTAGACCACTGTTAGGGATGAGAAAGGAGTCCTTAAATCCGTCGAACATGTGCACGAAATGATAAACCAAGAAGTGGCTGCCGGAACATGTCCTACAAACATATTTGTTTCTGGATTAAGCCAAGGAGGTGAAGCACTGAAATCTGCACATATCATTTATGGTTTCGACAGTATACTAACAGAATCATGATATTCGTTTCCTTATTATCGCAGGCGCTCTAGCGATAGCAAGTGTTCTGCTCTACCCCAAGGCTTTAGGCGGCTGTGTTGTTTTCAGTGGTTCAGTTCCTCTAAGCAAATCTTTTGCCGAGAGGGTTTCTGCTGAAGCTAGAAAGGTAGCTACACCCCAGAAACCATACCTGCACTAATTATTCCATGCCTAGATCCTCTTGCAAATGCGTTGTCTTTAATCTCAGCCCTGAATTCTTGACAACCTGTAGACACCGGTATTATGGTTCCATGGGATGGCGGACATGCTGGTACTGTTTGAAGCCGGGCAGGCCGGGTGTACATTTCTCCGAGAGCTTGGCATGGCCTGCGAATTTAAGGTGGTACATAAATATACTCGAATCCATGGCAAACAATTTTGAAAACGAATTTCAAGATTGGGGCTCCGAGTCTGAACCTTCTTTGACTATGTTGTTTCCTGAACATGTTATCAGGCTTATCCTACTCTTGGACATTCACTGGTGGATGAAGAGCTCCAGTATTTTCGACAATGGATACTGCAGCGCCTAGAGATCTCTCAAGGAACTGAAGCTGCAAGACCGGCATCGTCATCTTGACCATGGAGATCTACAATAGATAATTTTCAGATTTATAAGTACCAATTTTAGGTGGTACATTAGCCCATCAGTGACCTGAACCTCAGTTTATCTTGTCACACGAATGCTTTGGAAGGTGATCCATTGAAATTGTTTATGATACCGCTGGTTGACTTAGTTATCGGCTCTCAATTAGTGTGCCCCGATGACGTTTCTCTGTCAATCATTGATGATTCAATAAACTATCACATGGTAGTGGCTCATCTGTCATATTTTCAGAGTCAATCACGTTACTAATTTTTGTAATCGTACAGAGCAATTTGTCCTTGATACTGTGTCTGCAATGGTGTACATTTCTCTGTTCTGAATTGAAGCAAACCACGGTAGCAGTAGGGCTAACAGAGCTACTTCGGCCCGGCCCGGCCCATGACCCATGAGTAGCCTCGTCCGCTTCCTCTTCTCCCTCGCCGCCGCCATCGCCGCGGCCTCCCTCCTCGCCGCCTCCCTCCGCCGCCGCGTGCAGCCGCCCCATCTTCCCGACCAGCTGAACCCCGGACCCATGGCGGCACGCAACCGGAGCTTCGTGCTGTGGCTGCACGGCCTCGGCGACTCCGGCACCGCCAACGAGCCCATCCGCACCTTCTTCTCCGCGCCGGAGTTCCGCCTCACCAAGTGGGCGTTCCCCTCCGCGCCCAACGCCCCCGTCTCCTGCAACCGTACGGCTCCGTCAACAGTATCCTCGTCCCTCCCACCAATACGACCTCATCAGATTTAGAGAGAAACTGTACTTTGCTTCGCCAGATTAACATCACACCCAGTCCTGAAGAACAATTTCTAATGCTTTTGCAGATGGCGCTGTGATGCCGTCTTGGTTCGACATCCACGAGCTGCCCATGAGCCCAGTGAGTTCAGTCATCCACTCTCCCCCGCTTGTATAAGTAGACCATATCACCAGGAAAGTAGCTGTAACAGTAGACTTTGATCTGGCTCTAATCTCTGACAACTAGGGTTCGCCGCAAGACGAGAGTGGGGTTCTTAAGGCTGTGGAAAATGTGCACGCCATGATCGACAGGGAGGTAGCTGCTGGGATCCATCCTAACAACATATTTGTTTGTGGGTTCAGTCAAGGAGGTACGGTTTTGATGCGTTGTGTGGAGAGTGCAAAATATTGTGCTGTAAACTAATATAAGTATTGCATTGTGTATCCGACGGCAGGTGCTTTGACATTAGCAAGTGTTCTGCTGTACCCGAAGACGCTAGGTGGTGGTGCCGTCTTCAGTGGCTGGGTGCCTTTCGGTTCGTCGGTGATTGAGAGGGTTTCTGCTGAAGCGAGAAAGGTATGTGACACTGTCATCCCTTGATGCCTTATGCTTAGTTTAGCACACAATCACAAGATTCAAGGAAGCTCAGATTTATACCATAGGTTACTTAAAATTGAACGACTAGTCAACAAGAGATGTGGTTGGTGATGTTTATGTCCTGCCTTGTCATCGCCCTTTGAGTGGAAATACTTGTTCTTATGCATCCAAACAATGCTGGAATTCGGCCTACACTGGTATAGTGGTATGGCCATACCCAGGATCCATCACCTAAGGGTTTTTTCAATTTAGTTGGATTGTGGATACGCCTGGAACAAAACCATATACTTATATTGAAATAATGTTTGATCTATATGAGCATACTCAACAACTGAATTACGGAGGTATAGTTTTGGAACCTAATATATTGGATGACAAAATGTACTGACCTGAATATTGCCAAATGAAATTCACTCTATCTAAACTTCAGTTGTTTCCTAGTAGGTACTTGAAACATAATATCCATTGTTGCCTCTTCAATATGTAATCCAGTATTCCTGCAGTGATCCAACCTTACATATAAATTATTACATTTAGGCCTTGTTTGGTACTAGAATATTTGTGGCGATTAGAGGGGATAATCCCCATTTGTTCCTAAAAGTATGCTTGGTTCTAGAGTATTGGGCTAGTCCAATCCCCAACTTTTCCCACTTTTCCTGAATTCTAGTGTATTTTTCTCAATATCCAATACACTGCCCCTACCTAGTGGACTGGGGATTGGGATTTTATTGGGATTAGTGGGGTTTTGGTGAAGATAGGGGTTTGACCCAATCCCCTTGGGGGTTATCCCCTCTAATCCCCAAAAATACTCTAGTACCAAACATGACCTTAGGAGGATGAAGCGGCATTGCCTACCTTAGAGCATCTCCAGCAGAAGGAGAAAAACGACTCCCAATAACTAAAAACCGTCATGGACCCCAAAATCAAGTAAAAATGGTGCTCCAGCACTCCCATAACGGCTCCCAATCGCTAAAACTTTTTGGGACCTCCTAAAAAGACCTACCTGACTCCCTCCAAATTTGGAGCGATGAAGGGACTCCCAATAAGCCATCTCCATGAGCGGGAACCGGTAACCGCTCGGTCTGAAATTCCACGCCCACCACCGCCGCCGCCGCGGTGCTTGGCCGCCGCCATCTGGCTGCGTCGGGCTTGCCTCCGGATTCCGGCACCATCCTTCACCTCTCTGGCCACGTGTGGCTCGTGGTTTCTGTTCATGTGCCAACGAGTGCAAGATGCGGAACTGGACGAGGTCCACCTGGGAGACGGAGAGGCCGAGGCCAGCGAGGGGTGGCGCATGTCAGAAATGCCGGCGACGGGAGGCGGAGAAGGAGGTGGTTGCTGCTGCCGCGGTGCTCGAGCTCTACATCACCGGAATCTTATGAATCTTCCTCTCTGGCCCCAGAGCTAGTTTGGCCAGATCCGTCCGGCCTCGTGCACTGATTTTGTCCCCCGTTCCGTCTTCGAGTGTATGAAGCAGCAGCAGAGTACCAGCGCCAGCAGGCAGCAGGCAGGAGGTGATGGAGATGGACGAGCTCGCTGCATCAAGGCCATGGTCGGCGCCACTCGCTGTGCCGCACGCGGTCGCTAGCCATCGATCGCCTGCGCACACGCTGCTCCCTAGTCAATCAGCAGTGGCACGACTACTAAATTTCTGAAATTCGGTGTTTTGATACTCCGGTTGATTGCAGCACAGCTACTGAATTTCTGAATCAAACCAGGTCCGGCTGAACAGGTATTCGCGACTGCTTTGTAGGCTAATTGTATTTTCTGGATGGAGGCTAGTGCTATTTGCCCACTAATTCACAGCATCTGACCAAACTGTTAATATATACACAAGCATTTTCCTATTGCCAAAGATACAAAATGTGCAGCATTTGACCAAAATGTAATTTTGGTAGCCAATTTTAGGGATTCTGCTAGAGACCAACAGTTTTTCACTGCTAAAATCTTCTCTCTCTCCAAAAACTACTGCTAGAGATGCTCTTAGGACCTAGGATGTATGGCTGGTCAAATTGGCTATTTTAAGATAGCAATGTCGAACTCTGTACAGTTATAAATAACATTAAAATGATAAATAGCCAGTCAACTATGTATGTCTGACTCAACCTATTACATTGTGCATTACTAATAGTCTTTGTGCTGACGTAACAACATCGACTTTTCTATACCAGAACTTATGGACGAAAAAATGCAAATTGTAGCATTGTAGGCATTTGGTAAACATGCTTAAGACAATTAGTCTGATTGATTAAACGAAGCACATACCCAATCAAATTAGTAAACTTTGGAGTATTTTAGCGAAGTACTCGCAAAAGGATAGCTGGGCGAAAGTGAATCTGAACTCTTGATAAGAGCATTTGCTTTATTAGGCTGAAACTTATTCCCAGAACTTTTCAGACACCTATTATGTGGTCACACGGAGTGGCTGACAGAGTGGTATCATTTGAAGCTGGTCAAGCTGGCCCTCCGTTTCTGCAAAGTGCAGGCATGAGCTGTGAGTTCAAGGTAATTTTCTGCATGCTCTTTTTACTCTTCGGACGAGCTTTGATTTTATGTCTGATGCTCTTATCCTCTCGTGCAACTCTATCAGGCGTATCCAGATCTCGGCCACTCGATTGCGAGGGAAGAGCTAGTCTCTCTTGAGGGGTGGATCAAGGCTCGTCTGAAAGCCTCTCAAGACAAGGAAAGTTAAACGTTCTTCAGTCTGGGCTGCTGCTGCCACTTCCGTACCGGCTAATGCAGCCATAGCCAAGAATTTGTTGATGGGATATATGTCTGATGTTCCAGGAATTTGAGTATACTGCCTCCTGTTTCTAAGTTTGACGTTCTTTCTGAAGATCGTTGGAGAGCTTTGTAGATAGCCTCTCTTTTTGTTTCACAGATCATTACGTCTTTCGGTGCCGTCCATCTTGGCGGCTTTGCACATCCAGTTATGATTCCGTTGTCTGTAAGCACGGCACGTAGAACCTGTCCTTTCTTTTCAGTAAGATACTGGGATTATTCTGCTGACACTGGATATACCTAATTTCATGTCCTTTCTGCACACAAAAAACGGGAAGAATGTCATGGCCTTGCCTCTTTGGATGCACTCCTTCAATTTCGTAGAAAATACTGGGAAAACTCTGAAGCTTGCTTTGCTATGTGGTCTCGGGCATTTTGCTTTCCGAATTGAGAGAACCAGTGAACCTGGCTTGGCTCAAGCGCAGTGTCAAACAGAAACTGCATTGGCCTCGTTCGACATGTACCGGCTTATAATGTCGAGTTGGCATTCCAGTGGATAGCGATGTCAAGAAATTTGTGTACTAGCGTATATGTTTCTATGCATGACCAGTTACACCGGGATATAGCGTCGAAGAACTGCATCCCAATGTTCCAATGTCAGCATCTCAAGAAAATAAAAACATTCCATTTTTATTCTAGTACTACGGTATCAGCAGGGCACATAGAACGTGTCCTTTCTTTCTAGCAATGTTCCAGTGGGATTCTTTTGCCGACATTGGATATACCGAGTTTCACGTCCTTTCTGCACATAATACAGAAAAGACTATGTCCTTTGCCTCTTTGGACGCAACATTTATATTTGCCAAAATCGTTTTCAGCGCACTTGATCACTCAGGATTTGCTTTGCATCAGAAGCGCAGGGTCAAACTGAACTGCCTTTGGCCTTGTTCAACATGTTCCTTTCCAAAGTTACAAGCAGACACGCCGCCGGCTTTACCATTTCCTGGTGCTGACCATTTCAAGGCGAAGGAACGAGCGTAGTAGTACGAAGTACAGCGACCCGTGGTACTTCGCAGGACACGCACTTGACTTTCTTCGCCAATTGCCGTTCTCCGTCCGAGTCAGCTACGGCAATATACGAACAAGAATGACCACGACGGTCGACTAGGCATCGAGATTTCAGTCGCGGGTCCGAACCATCACGTACGTCTCTATCATCCCACGGTGAAAGAAACGAGTGGTCGAAAATGAATGCAAAAAGTTACTTCCTCCAACCCAAATTAATTTATTTGGATTTGTCTAGATTTGAACGTATCTAGGCATGTTTTAGTGCTAGATACATCTCAATATAGGCAAAATCCAAGTCAATTAATTTGGGTCGGAAGAAGTAATTCGATGACTAGTTCGGTGGCTAAGCTTTGTCTTCAGACAGTCCCGGTCAGACGTCAGCCGGCCATTTTATCTGTATAAGATGAGCAGGAGTAGTAGCATTTCTGTTCTGTGGCGTAGTTGGACTGCAAGATTTTCCCTTAATATTGCTAAGAGGGTTCTAAATCTTAGCAATGTTTCATATATGTGCCCATTAGGAAAATAATGGGATCGTCGAATTCGCGTGGAGAGCATGGTTTTGAGTCTTAGGCTTGTTTGTTTCCGAGAAAAATTTCTAGGAGTATTGAGTTTGATAACTTCATGTGTTGTTCCTGCAAAGCAACCAAATGACATGTGTTAACGAACTCTTGTGTTCTTAATTTCTGTGGGATTCAACCGTGTTGACATTCTATTCCTATTTGTTTTCTATTCCTACGTTCATCATATTCTTGTGCTTTAATAGTACCGTGGAGTGGAGCACACGCAACATGCATGTACGCTCAAATATGAACGGGCAAAATCCCGTGAAATTTGTGCATTATTATATCCTATGAAACATCAAATGTCATTGAAGTAGGTATTTTCAGTTTTTTTTCTAACGCAAGTAAATCTTGTCTTTTCAAATCCTACTGTACCTCATCTGTTTCTGAAAAGAAGACGCATAGACGTTGTTCACGGTCAAATAATGCTAAATTTGACCAAGTTTATAGATATAATTGTCAACATCTATAATGCTAAATCAATATTATTGGATACATCGTAAATTATATTTTCGCATTATGTCTACATGACATCATAGATGGTGATAGTTTTTCTTTAAAATTGATCAAACTTCCTATTTTCCTTTTCTAAATGTGGATTCAAAGGCACCGGGACGAACGTTCTGTTTGGTGGGCCCTACTTGGTTGTGTTCTTTCTCTTCTTGTGCGGAGGTGTGTTCTATGCACACACACAAATAGCGCAAAAGGGTGAACTCTCACTTTTGGTTTGAATGGATAATTGGTTAGATGGATGAAAATTTCTTCATAAAGTGGGTATTTATTTCTTCACTTAATTAATGTCTTCTTTTTTAGGAACCCGGAGGGAGTAGAAAATATGGCAACTACTAGTATTTCCAAGGGATCGTTCAGTCCCTACTTATATTCTCGCACATTACCACACCTCTTACACAAGTTAAGTTTCACCAAGTTTGGCGAGTGTTTCATTCTAGCCTCATCTCAGGCTAAGAAAGTAATGTCCATATATCATACACTCTGTAGTGTGGAAAATTTTGCTTAGGTATGCCAAAGTGGGCAAAGAATTTTGCGGGTTTTACTTGCAAAGCAACAAAATGACATGTGTTGCAAATGATTATGTTTGAAATCCATGTAGGGTCCAACATGTCATGACATTCTATTTCTATTTTTTATATTCGTACATTCTTTATATTTTTAATTTTCAAAAAAACCATGGAGATTTGACGCTGGAAAGTAGATTCTTTCATAAAATCCTATATTGCACTTGTTCCTTAAAAGTAGACGCATAAATGTTGTTAACGCTCAAATAATCAAAAGTTTGACCAAAATTACAAAAGGAATTATCAACATCTATAATGCCAAATCAATATCATTACATACATCATAAAATATTTTTCGTATTACGTTTCATAATATTATAATTGATCACAACTTTTCTTTAAATTTGATCAAACTTTACATTGTCTTTCTTCTAAATATGTATTCAACAGTATCGGTGACGAATGGAAATACCATCTTGTGCCCCACCCCCCTCAAATCCTTGTTCAGCGCCTTGGACTCGAAATCAAGTCAAACCGAGCAACTTTTGTGAAGGTATCTATATATAATTTGCATCAGAGCCCTTGCAAACCCTAACACATTAGAATTCATTCGCAGAAAACACACACTACAAAAATCAAGAATCTCCTCGGATGAAGAAGATTTCTGAACCTAGGCTCACCCGATAAAAATCAAGACCCGAGTCGAGAATATCCTCGGATGAAAAAGATCACTAAGCCTATGCTCTGGTTCAAGCACCTGAACATAGCCTCAGGGGCTACTTCTATCGGGAGCGCTAGCCGCGCACCTGATAAAAAATATATCCTCCAACGAAGTCGATGAAAACAACTTACACCGCTATAAACAAGACTCAGGTGGAGAATCTCCTCAGATGAAGATCATCTTCGCGCACCCCATAACATGTCTGAATGTCATGCCTCTTGATATGAAGGTAAGATCCCAGGATCTGACATGTGAGTTCTAGTAATCGCACACGTATGCGCTCTGCTAGTAAATTTTCATACCCACGATACGATGAAAAATCCCGACGGACGCGTTGGATATCCATAAAACATGAGCCTGGAAATCAGTACTCGATAAGACCTCCGCGGCCCGAGCTGAATTACGCCAGTATATACCGAATTCGAGTCCAGGGACTCAAGTTTAAAGTAGGTTCATGATGTATTTGTTCAAGAGCAATTGACTAGTTCCCGATCCGTCGGATGCACCAGATTCGTTATACCAAAATCCCTATGATAAACTTATTGAACTTATAGTTCACCTACTCGATAGAAAATTCTTCCTATGGAGTCGACCTAAAAGCAAAGCTACAAACACCCGGGTGCAAGCACCCGAACATAGCCTCAGGGGCTACTTCTATCGAGAGCGTTGGTCGCGCACCCGATAGAAAAAACATAAATACTCCAAAGAGGAGTCGACAGAAGAATATCTACAATAAAGAAGCATAACTTTGAGCCTACCTGAGTGTAGCCTCGAAGGTTACTCCCATCGGGAGCACCCGATGAAAATGCCAACATCATTTCAAGAACAAGACAACTTTATCCATTGCATTAGCCAAACAAGACAACTGAGAAATTCGCGCATCCGAAGAAATCTTCAAGTTCACCTTCCAAGCATATTAAAAAAGGACTTTGAGCCTATGCTCGGATGTAAGCATCCGAACATAGCCTCGGGGGCTACTGACATGGGCATAACCCTTCGGGTGCCCACTATTGGCATATAGTACGACCCGATGGAAGGCTCACCCGAAGATATGCCAAGATCCATGAAGTCCATGACGATTCAACAAATACAAAGCCTACAAAAACATAGACTCCTGATGATATAAGAGAAGGAAAGTCCAAGACTAGACTAGATACAAACTCTAACTTGTAACCAACTCGTATTGGTACCCCTGAGACCTAGCCTCCCCATATAAATGTAGGAGGGGCCAACGAGGAGGGCAATCTATCTTACGATACGCACACATCTCTCTCGGCGAGATCGCATGTAGTCGACTCAACGATTTTGTACTCTCAATGATAATATGAGCAGACAAACAGGAAGTAGGGTTTTCTCTACGAGGGCTTGAACTCGGGTAAATCGCTTACCTTGTTCGTCTGTTGAGCCAACGAAATCACCAGCGCTCCCCTTTTACATAAAACTCCAAGTCCATAACAATGGACATTGGCAAGGTCACCCCTCGTGAGATGGAATCATGGATGTATACATGGTTGAAAGATCATGTGGTGGAGATTCCATTATACCGAAAAAGTTAGGTTTAACAACAACAGTCAACCATTCTTGCCTCGTAGTACCGCGCTAACCACGGATCTTTTTATGGGGCGAGCGAGTCAGAAGTACCTTCTTCCTTTTGTTTGTCCTCGTATATCTAGTCGGATTGAGATCCAGAGTGGAGATCAGCGGGTGGAAGCCAGTGAGTGACGTTCCTATCCCGTGCTTCAGGATAACGACTAGGTATATTAGAAGGGATGGTAATTGAACGTAGGTCTCTTGACAAAAATTCGTTACAATGGGTGGGCAGCGGGATCGTGGAGGGGGCTCGGCATGACTCTATGGAAGTTGGTATTAAGACCCAATATCTAAGAAAATATGAAATGAGTAATAAGGCCTAGGATGTTTATGGGCAAAGTAGCGCACCTTTCGGGAGTGTAATAACGTGACATGTTACTCACTGTTCTGTGAAAGAACTACGATCACAGCGTGGAAAGAAACTCTACGAAAGTTCAGACAATCCATAAAAACTGACAACTTAGAATTTTATAAATCTAAAACTTTTCTACCACAGCATTCATCCAATGTAGTATTTTTGGATGCTCTTTTACCGCATGTTTCTCATCCATCATATTCATGAAGACGGAGACGAGATCAACGATCATAGTGACAATGAGACTATTGAAGAAGTTCGTGCCAAGCAGGGAAAACAATTGGACTAAGACCTTGGATAAAGTGAACATAGTTTCATGGTCAAAATATATACCTCCATAATATAGATAAAAGAAAATCTAAAACTACCTGCAGGTGCACGGGTTGATAACTAGTAATATTAAATAAGTATGTTCTAAAACTTTATCTTATAATGAATAAAAAGATAACTAATTTGGTATTACATATTTTTATATTTTGGTTTATATTATTGGTTAACCTTTGAAAACATTGAGTTTTTTTATCTTGAGTTTACACACCAACTCAGTTGGGACGGAGGGTGTAGAAGATCAAGACCCGGTGACGTCGCCGAGCATGTGTCAGCCCACCGTGCCTCGAGATCCAAGCTGCCAGCCACGACCTGTCCATCTCACTGGGGCGCAGCATCGGTCATCAGCGCATGGGGCTCTGGAGTCCCAGTTAATTAAAGCAAATGCCATCAGGCTGCGACATTTGCACCTTAAACACTGGCGCACGCGGTTGGTTTAAGAACGGAAAACGAGACCGCCTCGCCTCGGACGGAGAGTGACCCTTGGAGACGAGGGGAAGGGAAGCGGGGCAGCAGCGGTAGAAAACGCATGATTCGGCCCAGTCTTTCGAGCGTACCGAAGCGAACAAAAGCAAAGGAGGTCCCCGACACCCACGCCTCGTGCTCGCCGCCGCGCCCACTTGCTGCGACTTGTCCCATCCTCACCGTCCCCGTTTTACTACTACTGCTACTACTAGTGCGGAGTGCTGCAATTACCGTAGGTAGGACTGCTCGGCTCGTACTTGCATCCTTCACGGATCACATGTTCAACTTTGGAGTATATGCTTATCGTGTAACGCAGGAGGCAAAGCCTATGAGGATATTATGCATTTATACGAGCGAATCCTCGACGAGACGGAGACTCTTGTTCGAGACACATGCCCTTGACAATGTGGGTGGTCTGAGTATTAGTCTGAGACACATGACTACTACTACTAGTACGTTATGAGTCGTAAAACACTGCTGTCTGTCGTCAGTCATGCTAACACAGTTTACTCCAGGAGTAATACTACCTCCGTCCCAAAGGTTTAGTCTTATATTTTTTCTGAAAAATCAAGCTACAAAAAGTTTAACCAAATTTTTAGAAAAAACTATCAAGAACTATAATATCATATAGATACCATGTGAAAATATATTTCATGATATATCAAATGGTACGAATTTTATATCGTAAATATTAATATTTTTACTAAAAAACTTGGTGAAACTTTACATAGTTTGACTTTTGAAAAAAAAACTTAAAATTTGGAACAGAGGTAGTAATAAAATATGTAAATAAACTTGAGGATGTAGACCGTGTCCCAAACGAACCCTCAACTGTCAATTCTCGAAATGGACATCCTCAACTCACTAATTCCGGTATGTGGTGATTTTTGATCACTCTCAAACGATGGGATTCTGACATGGCAAACCTAAGGCTAGGAAGGGCCACGAGCGAGTGGGCTTGTAGCTGAAGGACTATTAAATTAGGCCAGTAGGCCAGAGCCTGTTCGCGGGCCCATTTATCCGAGGCCTTTAACCTCGGTTCAGTCTCGCTCTCCCTCGACCCCTCCGCTTCCACCTCGCCACTCCGCTTCTCCTCTACCGCGACGACGGAGATGGCAACGGAGATGGCGACAAAGCATATGATCGTGACGGACGATAGAGGGTACCCCTCCACCGATTCTCCTCCACATTGTGACGAGGGGTGACCTCGGTAATGCTCATTGTTATGAGCTTGGATTTTTGGAAAAGGAGAGCACTGCTGATTTATCAGACAAACAAGATAGGTGAGAATTACTCGAGTTCAGGCCCTCGTAAAGTAAACCCTACTCCTGCTTGTCCGATCTTTATTGATGGAGAGTACAAAGTCGTCGAGTCGCCAGATGCAATCTAGATTACAGCGGATTGAGGTGAATCGAAAGTTAAGGTGACCTCCCGTCGGCTCCTCTCAGTCTTTATATTAGAGACTCGGTCTTAGAGTTCAGTATGGGTTGGTTACAAGTTAGAAATACAACTCTATAACTATGTCGGCTTGACCTTTTGCCTTGATCAATACGTTTGGTTCCCGGGCTTTGGATGCTTCCAGAATTCTTCATTTTCTTTGTGGGTCTTAAGGGCCTTAGCTTAGGTGCATACTAGGTATACCAATAAGGGAAACTCGATAAGTTATACCCATGCCAGTAGCCCCCGTGGCTCCACTCGAATCGTAGATTCGGGTTGAGTCTCCAAGACATTTCAAGCATGTAACGTATCCAAACTTTTTTTCGAGTAAGCAAACTGTAAGTTTAATAAGTATTATGGGGATTTTGGTATAACGAGTTTGGTACATCCGACAGACCGGAAACCAGTTAATTGCTCGTGGACAAAAACATCATGAACCTTCTCAAGCTCAAATCCCCGAACTTGAACTTTACATACCGGTGTAACTCAATTTAGGACACAGAGGTTTTATCAAATACTGAATTACAGTTTTGTGTTTCGGGTACCCAACGCGTTCGTTAGGATTTTTCATCGTATCGCAGATACGGAAAATTACTAGTAGAGGGTATTCATGTGCGATTACTAGTCCCACTGGACGGATCCCAGGGTCTTATCTCGATGTCGTAGACACAACATTCAGACATGTTATCATGACGGACGCGGTCTAAGAATTTGAAGTTTTAATCGACTGTCTTATTTGGCTGTTAAAATTGCTGAAACTGATATTTCGTTGAAGTAATGTTGATGTTTTCATCGGGTACTCCTAATGGGATTAATCATTGAAGCTACACTTGAGTGGCTTTTGAAGTTATTCTTTTGGTCGAGTCCATTGGAGGATGCTTGCCTTTTCTTTCCGGTGGGCGGCCAACGCTCCCGATGGGAGTAGCACCGAAGGCTACGTTCGAAGGACTGCATTCGAGAGTAGGCTCAGAGTTGTTCGTCGTGTGTTTTCGCTTGTATGTTGAATTCATAGGAGAAAATTATTTTCTATCGGGTGCACGGCTAGCGTTTCCGATGGGAGTACCCCGAGACTATGTTCGGATGTTTACACCAGAACATAGGCTCAAATCATCTTCTTCATCTGAGGAGGTACTCGACTTGGTCTTTTAACTCCTTGATCTGACAAACTTTTACTCCTTCGCCAAATTTTCTCTATCGGGTACACTGTCAGCGCTCCTGATTAGAGTAACCCCCGAGACTATGTTCGGGTGCTTGCACTAGAGCATAGGCTCAAAGGATCTTATTCATCTGAGGAGGTACTCGACTCAGGCCTTCCAATTCATTCGAGTGATCAAGCTATCATAGATATTTTATTGTCATCACCCGATGCTTTTTCTTTTCCTTGCACATGACAACATTGTTGACGATGATGGCATGCTCAAATTGTAATGGAGAGGACATGATAGAACGCATCAGAAGTGGGCCCATGACGCAGGCTGACCGATGCGTGGGCAGCGTGTCAACAGTGAGTTTGACCGCATAACCAAACTTCGTGCGGAAATTGAGGCTTCACACGGTTTACCTCCGTAATTACCGCAGTGATAGACGATTATTACTGCAAATCCTATTTTATCGTGGGACACGTGGCGGCACATATGTGCTTCTCGTGAAATGTCGCGCGATCCAACTTGTTAAATTTGTTGCTGAACCCTTTATAAACTCCTCCGCAGATTTTTACTGCTCACTACTCCCCTTCGTTGTTTCGCTCCTCTTCTTCTTTATTGCCCTCCTCCGCCATTGCCACCATAGTTCTTGCTACGAAATACTATAGCGCAACTCTTGGCCGGTTCGTCCGTCCTGGGCTCAGATCCTCTATACTTGGCGCTGATCCGTCCGGTGTGCGTTCCGGCGCTGCCAGACTTACCGCCGTTTTTTCCTAGACCGTACATTTCTAGCTCCAAAGGGAAGATTCTCCTTTCCTTGTAAAAGGGGCTTCTTCCCCAAGGTTTTCAAGTGTTCTTGAGCATGTTTTGACCTCCATTGTTGACCCTCGATACTGCTTCCTCTCCCATATCTCCTATAATTCTTGCATCGTTTTTAGGGCTTTAGAAGTGGAGATCTAGATCTACACCAAACAATTTCTCTTCTAAGAGAGGGGAATCCATTGGATCTAGCTCTTGGAGTTATTGGTTGATTTCCACCATTGTTCTTCCTCTCTAATTGCTCCCTAGCACTTAGTTCTTTTGTGGAATTTGAGAGTGAAGGATTTGAGCATCCTTGGTGTTCTTGCTTTGCATTTTTGCGTAAGTGTTGAGCTTTCCGTTTCAATTGGTTCGAGTGAGAGACCATGATCTTGTTACTCTTGAAAGGTGTCCTCCTAGTTGGCTTGGCGGTTGGTACCGCGGTATCCTCTTTTGTGGAAGATTGTGGAGAGACCCGGTCTTCTCCTTCGTAGAGCTTGTGAATTGGTTGTGGAGCTTGCCATCTCTAGAGTGGAGAAAAATCTAGCCATAAGGAAAGGACCTATTTCTTTGTGGGATAGACTCGGAGAATAAGGTGAGACTTCGTGGCACTAGGAAATCCTTCATAAAATCTCACACCTCTCCAATGTGACGTACCTTACTTATAAGGAAACATGGGAGTACATCTCCATCTCCATGTGCCTCGGTTATCTCTATACCCGAGCTTACTTTCCTTCTAATAGCCATCGATCTTGAAGTACTTATATCTTGCTTATAACTTGTGGTATATATATCTTGTGCTATCTTGCTTAGCTTAACTTGTTGTTGGTGCACTTAGTTGAGCCTAGTGTATTTAGGTTTTATGATTGTAAAATAAATTTTAGCTCAATTTCACATTCTATCAAGCCAAAACCGTAATAGTTTTGAAATTGTCTATTCACCCCCTCTAGGCGACATCTTTATGCTTTCATCATGGATGGTATTGTTATCACTTGCTCCTTTTGTGGTGTTTCAAGTCATAACAAATCTGGTTGTAAAAAAAATCCTGAGAAAGGAAATAAGAAGAATGCACATCTTGTTAAATATGACAAGAAAATGAAGCAAAGAGAGGTAATAAGTAGTTCATGTTTACTTATTTTTATTTTGCACATCTTGTTAGATTTGGCAAACAAATCCTTATGGTGTTCTCTATTATAGCAAGCTCACACTGATGGAGCAAAAGCGTCTAGTTCTAGTCTAGCAACATCTAGTTATACTCCAGCAGCAACAAAATCCTCCAAACCTCTTAGACCCACTGCTCCAAAAGCTCCACCTACAACAACAACAACAACACTAGCAATACACCATCTACACCACCAAGAGCCCCAACAACTACTACTAGATCAAGTCCTGAAAGAGCAGCACTAGGATCCTCAACAACTACTACTAGAACATGTCTTAGAAGAGCAGCACAGGCAACAGCTAGTGCAAGCAATCAATAGCCTATTGTTGGCACTAGAGGCAAAAGAAAGAGAGAACTAATCACTGGCAAATGGAAGGGCTACTTGACAACATCTGGAAACTACTGAATAGATATCATGTAATGCTTTAGGTGACAATCATATTTTGTTATGTTCATGTAATGAATCAGGAAACTGAACTTGATATTTTGTTAGCTGCTAGTTATGTGCACTTCGAGCCAAAAATTCACTTTGTTTTCAACTTAATCTGTGATATTCAGAGCATTGAACCTGTTATTTTTTTGAAAATAATCAGTTCATTCCATTTCACAACATACTTACATCTACTGTCATTACATTGTAAACAAGTGTTGCCATTTCCCCCTTACAAACCTGGTACTACAATTCCTGCAACTAAATGTGAAAGAAAAATGTCAAATCCATACACAAATCTTGTAAACATAGCATTTCTTTCCCCTAAAAAAGCACTTCTTTCCCTTAACTCTAATCTTGCTCTAATTGCATCTATTTGGACATTCTTGTCTTCAGTCTCCTCTCTAAGTGCGTCAACGGTCGATCTGTCTACTTCCTGTCTACCTGCAACTTGCCCTTGCAGCCTCCACATAGCATCGGGTAGATCACCCAGAAGATCATGAAGAAACGACGTTGTTGGATCATCATCCCACTCCATGTAGCCACAACCTTTGGTATATCCAATTCGGCAAAGAAATTAGCAAAAAAATGGGACAAAAGAAAGAATTAGATACATATAACAAAGGAGATGGAAAAACCAACCATTGCATCAAGGTATTCAACCATCTGCTTTGGTAGGCCATATATTCCTAGCTCTTGCCTATCTCACCACCGCGATCGCTGCCGTTGATTGATGGTGTTCTGTGTTGACTCATAGACATGGACAACAAGGACGAGATGATGATCTATCAGTTGATGGAGGAGGAGGATGCTCCCGACTCCGACGCCCAGGAGCACCTGTCGATCCTTGCTGGCCTTTGGTGAATGCAAATTGCTGAGCAAGAGAAAGCTGGTCCAAAGCGCAACGCTTCAAGTTTGGGAGAAGTAAATGCAAGTCACGACAGAGGATGGAGGGGCACACCATGGTCTACACCGACTACTTCGTCGAGAAAGCAACATATACCACAAAGGATTTTCGGAGGCGCTATAGTATGAGCAAGGAGTTGCTCATGGAGATTCTCCATGACGTTAGAGAGTACGATGACTACTTCGTGATGATGCATGACGTCATTGGCATGTGTGATTCCTCATAAATTTAGAAATGCACTATTGCAATGAGGATGCTTGCATATGGGACACCTGGAGATTCAAAAGATGAGTACATGTGTATGAGTGAGTCCACGGCCACCGAGGCATGTACATATTCTATAGAGTGGTTGTGGGTAAGTCTAGCAAAGACCATTTGAGAGAGTCAAATGAAGCAGAGACTGCTAGGATCATGTCACAAAATACAGCAAGAGGATTTCATGGGATGCTTGGAAGCATCGATTGCATGCACTGGTCATATAAGAACTGCCCATTTTCTTAGCAAGGTCTCTACAAGGGGCATCATGGTTACTGCAGTGTGGTTCTTGAAGCTATTGCAGATTAGGACTTGTAGATTTGGCATGGAGGGATCGCACAATAACATGAACATGTTCCAGCGCTCTCCACTGTTTGCCAAACTAATGGAAGGTCATACTCCAACATGCAATTACGAGATCAATGGCCACCCATATATCAAAGGGTACTTCCTAGCCGACGACATCTATCCAAGATAAGCGACATTTGTTAAGACGGTCGTCAATCCAATGATTTTGGCGAAGTGTCACTTTACTCCGCGCTAGGAAAATTGCAGGAAGAATGTCGAGCGTGTATTTAGTGTGCTCCAATCTTGACTTATGTGGGAGATGGTGAATACTTACGTGACCATGCACAATATGATTATCGAGAACGAGCGCAAGAGTCCAGTGATTGGTGTGGCTCCTTACGAGTGCCAGGGTCCTCTTGCCCATATTGATCACCAGGTTCCCTCGTGTTTTGCAGACCTTCTCGCCATTCATGGAGAAATCCGTGACTCCATTGCTCATGAGCAACCGCAGAGTGATTTCGTAGAGCATCTGTTGAGAATCAGTGGATAGTCAAACCAAACGCGTCCGACGCTTGATCAGGTTGAACTACAATTTGTTTGTATTTTATGGATGGATTGTATCGATTTTATTCGAATTGTCGAGTTGTATCACAAAAGAATGGCTTGTGTGTGAGGAGTTGCAAAATTCAATAAAATTCGATTTATGACACACGACTAGGAGTACGCGTGTCTCAGACGCGGCAAGTCACGACGGCGTTACCCAAACGACCGATCCCCGGCGCTTTTCGCCGGACGACGTGACTAGAGATGCTCTAAGGCTTAATAATTTAGGAGAAAGAAATTGCCGAATCGCAGCACAGGCACGGATCATACTGCCCTTGCTTAGATATAGCGCTCTGCTGCGTTGCGCTTGCTTTGGTTGAATCCAAGAGCCCGCGTTGTTGCTTTGTTTCCTGGCGTTTTCGCGGCGCGCCACCGCAGCGGTAAGGTTTGTGTTGGGTAGGGTCGATAATGCATGCAAGAAACAAAAATTATTTGTCAATTCGCAGCACCGGCCACGAATCAAACTGCCCTGCCTGCTGCGTTGCGTTGCTCGAATCCAAGAGCGCCTTGTTCCTTTTCTTCCCGGCGTTTTCTTTGCGCCACCCCACCCCCCACCAGTACTACTACAGTGCAGCGTCGCCGTCGATCGATGCTGACGGGGCTCCCTGAGCCTTCCCGCGCTACGGCACGCCACGAAATCTAACCCCACGCCACGCGGGCCCATGCAACATCGTACCACCACCACAGGGTCCGTACCCAGCAGCATTACCCTCCCGGGAAATTGATCGCCACATTCAAGTCTCGACTTAATCGAAGAAATATCAAACAGAGTAGGAGCAAAGGCACGGGCAGTAGCCGGAGGAGCTGCTGCAATAATGGAGGTCTACGGCGTGAATGTCAGGGGGCGACGTGCAAGCGCGCCCTCGTAATAAAGGCACCTCATTCTTTCGCCTTTTGCAGAGCCTCTTTAATTAAAATAAATAAGCAATCACTGATTCAGCGACGAGAGTACTAGTACTGATTTGGATTTATATCTAAATTCATACGTATTTAGACACGTCTTAGCATATAAATACATTTATACCAGCTTGTTTAAAGCTCCCCATTTTATATCAAGATAAATGCAAGTAACCTGTTCGCGACGGAGCTTGTTTAAAACTCCCCATTTTATAAATTTAGGCTCAGCGGGCGTACCGGCAGCTCCCCTTGTGTACCTTGGACTGCGAGCAGCAGTGGTGCACTGGCGCGACGCAAATGCGGGGCAGGTGCGCTGTACCTGTACGTGCCCACACACGATAAACCCCGTGTCAGGCCACCACCTGCTCCTGCTCCGGCTCCGTCCCCGAGCTTATCATCATCATCATCAAGTTTCGCTTTCCTAGGGTTTACTACTACCGGCGACAGCGAGCGACCTCGGGTTCTTCTTTGCTCGCTGCCAAAACAGCGTGGCCTTAACAGAGGCCATTGATTGGAGACGCGGCTGCTAAGAGGAACACGTACGCAGTTTCGTTTGCCACTAGTAGCTTTCGGTTTGCGCCGCGCATCAGCCGTGAGATCAGAGCATTGGCTTTTTTGCACAGCAAAATATCAGATGAAGCAGGAAAGCTCGAAAAGCTTGAGATAAATTTGGTGGTGGTGGTAAACTTCGCGGTGGTGGTGGTGGTACTGGCTGGCTGCAGTAAAGGAAAAGGGCTGCTAGTAGTAATAATAACTTGTGTGGAGTACACGTCCTCGCCGAGCAGAGAGAGAGAGAGAGTGGGGCGAAACAGACACTGCTGCTCGGCTCGTCACGGATTACCTTTCGCCTCGCACGTACTCCTAGCAGCAATGCCCCTCGGATTCTTTACGGTACCATCACCAAAGCAGTGCAATAGGAGGAGGAAAAATATCTAATCGATCGTTTTTAGCCCGCCCCAATGCCCACGACCAAAAACAAAACAAAACAAAACAAAACAAAAGAAGATCGTCTCAAAGAAGAGGCGCATTTCTAAAAAGAAGGGTCCGCAAAGATAGTAGCGGCACGGGAACTTGCTCCTTTTGGGTCAAATTTTGTTGCTGGTGATGCTATGTTTAGCTTTTGATCAAGGAGAAACTTTCTCGGTCGGTGTACTAGTACTAGTAGTAGTAGAGAACTGCTCCAACCCGCAGAGCATCAATCAGCCGAGGAGCGAGACACGATTCGATATTTCCATCGTCCGGGGAGAGAGAGATACTATCACCAACGCCCACTAACGGGAACAGGCTTAACGAGAGCTTTACATACGGGGATCAATGGCTTTTGCTTAACAGAGAAGGCAATGATGCACAACGACAACTAGGCAAAGCACTGACCATTTCTTTCTCGCGCTTTAATTAGACCTAACAGAATCTAAACAGCTCTCTCGTAGAATAATTCGACAGTTCATACTAGTTCCATACGAGAACTGCTAACACGTACAGGATCAATGGCGAATGAAAGGGGGGAAAATGGGGACGAATCCTGCGAGGAGTTTCTTGTTGCTGAACCAAGGGAGGGGGGGGGGGGGAATCCGAGTGGATTAAACCCACATCCTAATCCCCCCCTTCCACCAGACCTCAGGACTGCTCATCATCAGAGAGTACCAGAAATCAAAAGAAAGAACGGCTAAACAAGTTCTCGGAGCAGCAGAGGCGCTCCTGGATCAAAAGGACCTAATCAGCTACCGGTAGTCTGTCTTACTGACCTTGCGGCGACCTCGCCTTCTTGCTCGGCGGTCTCCTTCCTTCCATCCTAATCTACATGGAACATGCGAGCGGGCGGCAGAGCTCAGTTCCAGGCGCCCCAGACCTTCTCGCCGATGAAGCGCACCAGCTTCCCCACGGCGCTCTTCTCGGCGTTGCTGGTGCTGGCGCAGTCGCTGTCGTCGGTCATGGCGTCCTCGCCCTCGCCGTCGCCGCCGTAGACGCTGTCGGCGCCGTCGTCCTCGTAGTCGCCGTCCTCGGAGGCGCAGCAGACCTGGAGGAGGCCCGCGTCCGCCTCGACGGCGCCGCTCGGTGAGGCAGAGTCGAGGTCGCGCCCGCCGCGGCCACGGCGGCGGCGGCGGTGTCCTCCGCGGCGCGTGGCTCCTGCTCCGGTTGGCCCGGCGGCAGCGGTGCCCTCCTCGACGGCCTCGATGATGCGGTGGATGAGGTGGCGGTTGGGGGAGGCGTCCCAGCGCGCCCAGTAGCTCTTGTAGCAGCCGAAGCAGCCGCACCCCATCTCCGGCTGGTGCGGGCCGTTGTGGCGCTTGCTGCTGCGCCGCCCTCCTCCCGCCGAGGCCCCGCTGCCGGTGCCGATGCCGGAGAGCAGGTAAGCGAGCACCTCCTGCTCCTCGGCCGTGAGCGTGGCGGCCAGCGCCAGCAACGCCGCGGGGAGCAGCGCGAGCGCGGCGTCCGGCGCGGGCGGCGGCGCCGGGTGCACCCGCCGCCCTTTCCCCTGGTACAGCTTCTTCATCCCCCGCAGCAGCCGGCCTCACTCCCTCACTTGTAGGACTGGCTCGCTCGCTGCCGGCAGAAAGGTTAGGTGGCCACCAACTGCTTGCTAGCTAGCTCGACGAAAAGGGCACGGACGACGTGAGGCTTCAGGCTCGCTTCCGGCGGCAGTGGTTGGTGGGGGTGGGTAGAGGTGTGTCGTCGGCTGAGACGTTGCTGTACGCCCCCAACTGCCGGATGGCGGCCTCGCAGCTCTCCTGGGCTGAGCTCGGGCGAGGAAGATGGGGGAAGTGGGGTTGGGTCTGGTGGGTGGGAACTGAGGACTAGGACTCAAGCCTCCAGGAGCCTATTATTGCAGGGAGGGATGGGGATTGGGGGCGAAGTAGTAATGGGCGACGGCGAGAGGACGGACGGGCGGGCGAGGGGAAGGAATCGCACCGCATCGGTATCTCACTGCCTCCCCGTTTCCCGGTCCAAGTTGGCCTTTTCGTTGGTTCTCTCTCTCTATGGTTCTTTGGTTGGGTTGGAGTACTGTACTTCCGTACTTGTGGCGTGTGTGGTGCCGGTGCGTGGTGTTTGGTCGGGTCGCGCGACGGACGGCAAAAGTCTTCGCTACGACCGCGTAAACGGAACACGGTCACCGGCGCAGGCACCTGTCACGTCCACACACCTTAGTCAAATCACCACCTACCACTCGTAGTAGCTCTACCAGTGCCAAATTCCGAGCTCGTACGCTCGGACCGGTCGATTTTCCCAGCCACGTGACATGAATTCCCACGGAAAATTTTGGCACGAAACTCCTCCTCCATTGATATACTAGATCCATAAAATGATGTACTAGTACGTCCGTCTCCCAATCTCACAATTCTTCACGTGGCTCGCTCGCTCACTGGCGCTTCATGAACCAATCAATCACTGGAAGGGGTTGCTGAACTGCTTGAGGAGGTCGGGGATGTCGTAGGCGAGCATGTCGTCCACGCCCTGCACCATCTTGGGCCGCAGCCGCTCGAACCGGTCGAAGTTGTAGGCGCTCAGCGTCTCCCGGTACTCCTCCACGCTCGGGAAGTCGCCCGCGGGGAGACGCATCTCCTTCTGCACCCTGTCGAACTGCTCGTCAAGGGTCTCCAGCAGCTTCTGCTGCGCCTTGGCCTTCCCCATCAGCGCCGGCATCTCGCCCTTCAGGTGGCTGATGATGTGCGCGTGCACCTTCGCAGACCGCGCGCGCTTCACAAATTCGTTGATCTGCCACGGAATACCCTTGCCAGATTACTCGCTCGGTTGTTGTAACTAGAGACCCAATGTATGTTCATGCTGATCGGCTCGCTTACCCGGCGGTCGCAGGCCTTCTTGGGGATGTCGTTCAGGTCGGACAGCAGGTCCTCCTGCTCCCTCTCGAACAGCTCCAGGCCCAGCGGCCCGGCCGCCGTCTCCCGGATCGGCCTGTCGTTGAACGATCTGCACGCGACAACATAGTCTACTAGTGTCATCATTCACGACGACCATGATGCATTGTTAAATACTACTACGTCAGATAATCATGTCGATCGGTGAGTTGACTGTTGCATACCCAATGTACACACGCATGACTTCAGGCGTGTTCAGGACCTTGCCCAGCGACCACAGCAGTGCTCCGTAGACTCTCATCAGCTGAAACATTCCAACCCGAAACACAACTTGTCAATCCGCTTACAGTCTATGTGGGACAGATGTCATATGCGATGCCCACTTGTGATGCGAAAAGCTTTAGATATTTTAATATGCTTAAAGCTGATCTAGCCTGAGATATCGGTTGCTTTCTGTGATCTTAATTAGATATTCTTCTACTGGCTAATGCTTGGTTATGAAGGCTTCATAACTACAAAATAATATGTAGTACTCCGTAACATTATTGCTTATTTGCTTTTCAGTTTCAGATATCAGTTGCTTTCACTCAGATTTGTTATTCTATCTGCTCCTACTTGGGACATGAAAACTTCAAATAAGCATACTCCGGTGTTTTTAGGAATAATAGCGCGTAGAAAGGTGGAATATGCTCAGATACCGACGGCTAGAGGAAGGCATGGCAACGAGCGGGCGCGTTCACCTGCTGCGAGTCAACTTGGTCCGCCTTGTTGAGGACTATGCGTATCTTGTCATCCTGTCCACGTAGCGACCCGATCACGCGCTTGAACTCGTCGCTGATGTCGAGCTTATGGGGATCAAACAGGAGGAGGATCAGGTCGCACTTGGCTGCGAACCAGGATGTCACTCCCGTGAAGTCGTAGCTGCGCTGCGTCCTCTGCTTCTCCCCTGATAGAACTCCGGGAGTGTCCACGAAGGTAATATGATCCAGTAGCTGGGCAAAGAAAATCAAGCTGAATATCAGTTGTTTCTTCTATTAATACAATGAAACGTGAGATAATTGCTCGGTGCAACAGAGAATATACTGGATGAGGCATCTGAGAACACTCGAACTTGGATAAAAATGCCGTTCCAAACGCTGACAAGCCACTGTATGGCATGTCAGTTTGCACAGCAACTGTGTTCCCAGGAATGCATCTTTCATCTGGTCCAGACTGCAGTAGTGGATACATGTATCAGCAAAATGGGAATGGAAGATATGTACTGGACTGGAATATGCAAACTAGCATTAACCAAAGCTAGGCGTTGAGTGGCATTGACATCTTGCTTACCTGGATAACAACAAATCTGTCGGTTGTAGGCTCTGGTCCAATATGAGCGCCTACAAAAGTAATATCGAAGATGCTATTAAACGGTAGTCAAGAAACAACCAGATGTAGAAGAAAAGGTACTACTCCAGTGATTCTCAGATCTTAATTACCGAAAGAACGACAGGGAAGGAACAACAACCCATCTTGCTTACCTGGATAGCTTGCCTTTAGTAAATGCTTTATGAATGTCGTCTTTCCCGTAGAGTATTGACCCAATAGCATGACCATTGGCTTCGCATCAAAATCGCTGCTAGTCTACAAATACGATAAATTCAAAAACATGACATAGAGACTAATATTATGGTAAGTCGAGCATGTAAATACACAGTAACAAGATCCACATCATTTATTATCTTATCAATGCAAGTTTCACAATCAAGTTGTAGAAATGAATAGTTCAATCATCTTTTACACTTACTGTTTATTAAACAGCACTAGAAGACGCACGTAATTTCTGCTGAAAGAAGCCCTTCTTTGACATCACCACACAATGAATGAGATTTGAGTATTTTTTTTCCGCTATATGTTTTGTCAATCTTCAGTTAATTTAACCTAGTGTTGTTATATATGCCCCATCAATGGCAAATGCTGGATTTGGTTAGCGCAGTACACTAAGACTCACCAGCAATGGTGAAACAAAGTCATTATATTGATAAGTTTTCTCTAAGGGCCTCAGCTTCTCAATGTATGCTTTCTTTAGACCATCTATAATCGAAGTTACTGATTTTAAAGGAATCTGCAAAATAGGAAAAACATTAGTGCAATACTTCGAGCAATGATAAATTCTCTACCATGTGCAGTTCTGCACACAGCTCGCTGATGTACCTTTCTTCCCGACTTCGAGTTGAACCAGCTAGATGACATAGCTGATTGGGTCGGATGGTACGCTGCATGATCAACAAGAATAACAATCAAATAATCCTGCAGACTAAATGGAAAAAAATGAACTGCTGGACTTTACACATTGCAGCAATTTAACAACTCATACCTCCAAGATCGGAGCTGCTCTTGCTTCGAGCACTCTTCTTCTTCTAGAATTGAAATGAAAAAATAAGTTGGGAGTGAAACAACTGATGATTTATGCTGTTGCAGGAGTACTTTCTGATGCGAATTAATCTGAAAGATTAACATGGACATACTAGTTTCTTATCCAGACCTTCCATTGTCGGAGGCTGTAAACTCCCCAGGTCTGAAGTAAACGGTAACAGTGAGTTTGCCGATAGTTTTCTGAAAAGTTGAATAGTAATGTATCTCAACTCTACCTGCATGTGCAAGGGTGTCTTGAGTGATATCCTGCCCTGTTTGTGCCAGGGAAACCAGCTGCACATTCACATCCATTTAAAAAGTCTTAACGTATGATCGGTTGCAAAAACATACCCACGTGTGCAGAAATAGAAACCAAATGGACAAACCTGCATAGCAGTCATAAACTCGGAGAACCCAAGATAACCCTGACGTTTGGAATCAGCAATTGCCCAAACCTGAATATCGAAAGAAAAAACAAGTGTTGGTGAAAGAGGTTCAGAATTTGTCTTGGCAAAGACGAAAATTCAGTAAAAGGAAATGTATGCATCTATCCGGAAAAACTGCGATGGAACGATGGAGGATCTGAACGTGAATTGACGCGTCAGAGATCTTGTATAAGGTGTAACACCTGACATTACGTGTTCGTGTAGGAACCTATGTTTTCAGTCGATGGAATCGCATGAACGAACAATCATATACGTACTATATAGGATGCAGAAGAGAGGATGATTCACGGGCTGGATTGTGCATTTAAGGAGCGCCGGAATTCACCTGCTTGAGATCGTCCCTGGAGAGGTTGGACATGGCGAAGAACTTGAGCGCGTCTCTCCCCGTCAGGCGCCCGTCACCGTCTTCGGTCCGTAAACACGAACGCACTCAGCAACATTCACTGAAAAATCGACGGAGAAATCAAACCGGCCGGAACGGAACGAACCGTCGTCGGCGAGGTAGAACCAGCGGAGGTAGAGGCTGCGCTGCTCCTTGGGGCCCCATCTCGTGGGCGACGAGTCCGCCGACGACGCCATCCCCGGCGGCCGGCCCGGTCACGTTCCTCCTATTCCCCGGCCTCGTTTCTCTCCGGCGGGACGGGGAGAGAGGACCAGAGACCCGGAGACGAGAAATGCCGCACGAGCGCATGGTGGCGCGGGTTAACGGCCGCGATCGCGCGCCGCGGCAAATGCGGCGGCGTTGTCTGGCGACTTGACTAGGCCATGGGGCTCCTCGATCTGATCAGACGGGAGGGCCGGACACGCGTAGGAACGAGTCCGCCGCGTGTTTCCAGCCGCGCTGGCCCAGACACAGCAGGCCGAGGCCCGTCATGGTTTCAAATTTCAATCTCAGAAAATCTTTTTGTTTTACACAAACAGGAGTTACTTTTTTTTGCGGGGTAACACGAGTTACTTTCGCGTGTGTCAGGGCGGATGGGACGAGCAGCGGGGACGCGGCCGGCGGCGGCGGCAGCTGGATGGAGCAGGTCGCGTCCATGCTCTAGTCCCGCGCTTGATCGGCCCGATGCCAGCGGGGGCAAAGCATCTCCACTCGTGGCCCTACGAGGACCGCTGGCGTCAATTTTCGGTCCTAGACGCGTCCCCTAATTTGGATTTGAAGTTAGCGCGCTCGATCTATCCGACGCGCCCAGTCGAAACGAAACCCAATTCTAAGGGAGGCTATCGGGGGCGCCGGAGGACGGGGAAAAGTTCGGTGAGCCAGCCTTGTCGGTGACCTAGTTGAAATCATTTCCTTTTCCCACCAAAATTAGCGCCGGTTCCCTCCAAAATTAGCCCCTACCTCTCCCCTCCCGCCTCGCCTCCCACTCCCGCCATTTCCCAGCACAGACTAGATCGTGCCACCATGCCACCGAAGAAGTACACCGCTCCCCGCGCAACGGCAGCAGCGCCGCCGGCGAAGAAGAGAGCAAGCCGGATAAGGAGCGGCCGGAGGGGATGACGGACGCGGAGTGGGCGTTCGACCTGCAGCGCCGGCATG
The DNA here is from genome assembly GCA_916181665.1 of Avena sativa. Lineage (NCBI taxonomy): Eukaryota > Viridiplantae > Streptophyta > Magnoliopsida > Poales > Poaceae > Avena > Avena sativa. The sequence continues at coordinate 484,591,047 of OV702297.1, read as the reverse complement.
TCGAGAACGTCAGTCGCTGGCATAGAGAGCTCAGGGCGAGGAAGAAGCGGGCCTTGGAGGCTCTGGCCATGGAGGTACTCATGACGTAGAGAGCCGCCCACATGGCGGGCATGCCGAGCTTCCCTCCCACGCGTGGGGGAGCCAAGGGAGCGTCTTGTCACCGTCGCCGTCTTCGGAAACAATCCAGGCTGGCCCGATGTCCTAGGACAGCCAAGGTACACCCAAGCTATCTCGCTTCTCACCGTGCGAGCCACTCGACGCGGGTGCCAGCTTCAACCCCAATGCCTTCAGCGTCGTCGACCTCAACGCCAGCTTCAACCCCAACGCCTTCAGCCAAGGTACACCCAACCTGGCCGTCACTCCGGCTCTCCGCCGCCCCCTCTTCCACGGCAGTATGCCCACCACCGTTGTTAGCAGCGGCGGAAGCCATGGGGTGCTCGACGGAACGACGCTGGGCACCGACGTCATCGTGACCGACATGATCAACGATGGGGGGCTGCCACCATTCTACACGCAAGAGGAGGCGGAGGCCTACGACGGCTACGAAGACAGCCAAGAACCTTGGGAGAATGAGGCCTACGCGTTTGCCAAGGACGACGAGGAGGAGGCGTCCGCGCCGGTGCCCGAGGTGGTGCCCGTGGTCAAGAAGAAGAAGAACGGGCGGCCGCGGCCCGAAGTGGAGCTCACGGGAGGACGAGTGCCTCGCCGAGGCTTGGAAATCAGTCAGCATCGACCCCTTCACCGGCGCGAACCAGAGCTCCGAGGCTTACTGGCTGCACGTCAAGGTGGCGTACGACGAGCGGCAGCTCTTGGACCCCTACTTTAAGGACTTGTACCACGACCGCAACGACTCCGGCATGTCGCACCGCTGGCACATGATCCAGCATGCTTGCAACAAGTGGCATGGCGTCGTGGAGGAGGTACGCCGTGTCCATGTCAACGGCACCAACTTCGAGGACCAAGTAAGTGAACCCACGGTGTCCACTGTCCATCGTAGCCTTGTGTTGGGTCGTCGGCCATTGATCACGGTCGTTTGTTCGCTGCATTGCATTGCTTTCATAGATGCGCGCCATGATCACCGCCTACCGCGAGGACAACGACGACATCGAGTTCAAGTTCATCCATGTGTTCGCCAGGATCGAGATGTGCGACAAGTGGACCGAGACGCGCACGGCGCTCGCCAAGGGCAAGTACGACCCTGACGCACCGCCATCTCTCTCCTCGGGAGGCCGTCCGAACAGGCAGAAGAAGGCCAAAGCGGCGAGGGATGCCGCGCCGGCCATCGAGAAACTGCACAACTCGATCATGGCCTGCATGGCGGATGCCGCCTCGCACGCTGTCGAGAGGGCGGAGCAGGTTGCCGCGGTCAGGTGGGCGTCGGTCATCGAGAGGCAGGACGCCAAGTTCGAGCTGATCAGGGCCAATGTGGCTGCGAAGAAGAGGAGGGAGGACCTGTCAATCCTCATGGTCGACACCAGGGACATGGACGCCGATGTGCGGGCGTGGTGGGAGGCCCAACGCACCGCGATCCTGTACGAGGTCCGAGGTCCACTGGCATCCACTATCCCAGCACCTGCGACATCCACTTAGCCATCGCCTGCGGCATCCACTACCCCAACACCTGCGAGCACACCGGCGACAGGCACTCCCCCGCCGGTCGTCGATGTCGACGCCGCCGTCTGATGCGCCGCTATGCTTTGTGATGTCGGCGCGGCTTCTTTTGATCGCTAGACTATGATGATTTGCAGCGATTTGCGACGATGTGATCGTCGAGACTTTGTTTTGTAACGCCCAGACTATTTATGTTTGGCTATGCGATCGGCAATCGGCCGTTCTACCCGCCATATTATTTTCTTGTTCGAATTTCAAATTTCTAATTTGGGGGCCAATTTGGGGGTCACGGCTGGAGACCGGCTCCCCCCATAGCCGGTTTTTGCGTCGGCGCCCCCCCATATGGTCTTACGCCGGGGTTAAATTGGGGGTTGTGAGTGGAGATGCTCTAACGCCGTGGGAAGGGAGCCCCGTCGATCGAGGAGTGATGCATCAGTGGATGGGTGCTGGGAGGGAGGCGTGCTGGCGGAGGAGAGGCACACCGACGGTTACCTCCTAGCCACGCACGCGCTCATCGACGTGGCCATAGGAAGGCTGGAGGCTGTAAAATTTCAGGGAGCTATTTGAAACAAATATGACTACTACATCAGCAAACTAATCGTCGCCGTCACAGAACGACCAAAACGCTCATGGACGCCAAGTTGCTAACCCACTTTTGTATATTTACGAGTTGGTGACTAGAATGCTCATCCGTGGCAAGTTGGTTGATGAGTGTATATTTGCAGCATATTACCTTTTATTTTTGTATAAGCACTGATAGGATTTTGGTATTTTACCGCGCTCGTGCGCCCCTCTTATTGCCATAGCCAGAGGCTTTAACGACCACCCGTAAGGGCAGAGCCCACCCGTACGGTTGGAGTTGGAGCCCCTCTTCAAATACTTCCACCTCGTGCATACGGATGTGAGACGATATTCAGAGGCACCACAGTTCGTAGAAAACCCACCTCTGAAAGGGATCTGGAGGGGGAATTCGCATTGGTACTTCGATCATCACCGCTAGAAAGATCTTTGAAGGCTTGGGCATCATCGCCATCACCATCTCCATCAACCGTTGTAACTCCACTATCACCATCGACCCTCTCATCTCATTTACACACTAGTAGGAAAAGACCTAGTGGTGGCATTCGGAAAAAGGGGTTTGTGGCGTTTAAACGGCACACCACTAACCTCACGCCACTGGTAGGCTGTAATGGTGGCGTACTGTGTGAACGCCACTAGTAGAATTTCTAGTGGCGTCCTTTTCGAACGCCACCATTATGATTTCTAGTGGTGGTGTTTATTGTAAGTGCCACCATTACATATTCTAATTGTGGCTTTCGTTTTACTTTAAACGCCACAAGTGAGTTTTCAAAAATTAAAAAAAATCTAGTGCGTTCAATTGAATAGTCACAACATAGTAATATATTCATAGAAATAGTAGCACATCATTACAGTTAACTAAATATAGTAGAGCTAGCTAGCTAATTAACTAAAGTATGCATAGTGTACATAGCGCAAATTACTAGTCCTCAACAGGACTTTCGGCAACGACGATGCCATACCTAATCGCAGAAGCAGGAATGTCGTCATCATCTGAAGAAGCGCCAGAATCTCTCGATGCTCCAGGGCCTCGGTAGTTGAAGTAGGTCATGCGATTTTCAAAGAGATAGAAGACCAACTTCTTCCGGGCGTCCATCTCATAGGCTTCGACCATCTTAGTCTGCCTCGGACCCCCAAAAAGGTGCGGTTCACCTCGTTCGTGACTTTAACCGTGTATATCGGTGCAGGTTGCTTCAGAGACAGTAGATCGTCCTGAAACTATCCCTACTGCCACAACGGTCAATCGAAATTGGCCAGAAAATCAAGTCTAAACTTGCAAGGTGTAACATCGCGGGATTAGCAACTAGAAACAGAGAGGACACGGGTGTGTGCATTGCATTCATGCATAAGAAAATCTGGCGAATTTTCGCGCCAAACTAAAAGAATTATAGAAGGATCGAAGTCTCTCTTGTACTGGTGGAAACATCAGTATATGTGCGACAGATTTCGACATGACCTCTATTAAATCTTTGTATTTTAAGGGGAAAGTTATTCAAACATGTATTTGAATTTCAAATTTGAATTCAAATGAAGTAGAAAATTCACAAATTGAATTAGGAAATATTTAAATACTTAGGGAAAATGGAATGTAAATTCTTGAATAAAATAATATGATATGACAATAGATAATTAATAATAAATAAATTAGAATAAATAAATAAAGGAATGCTTTATTACATTAATACAAATATTACAATATTCTTACAATAAGTGAAAGAAAGGTTACTTTTATTACAATAATGAATATTACCTAAATATGAATTCAAGAAACTATAAGTAACAAATTTCACAAGAAAGAACATTTAACTTTATTAATTAAATACAATATCACAAAGTCATATACATTGTCCAAATTACAACAATATGAAAATAGAAAAGCCTAAACTAAAAGCTATGTTATTTCTTCATCTTGTATATCTTCATTCTTCACTTTGATTCATGCCAAACATAACAAAAAGAAAACAAAGCAAATATGAAAGAGGGAAGGTTTTGATTAGGATACTCTCAGGTTTTAGCAATGTAATGCATTGCTTTGCCTCATCATTGAGTTAAAAAAGGGCAAGATAGTATTATGTTCTTATCATAAGAATCGCCTCAGTCTAGCACCATCGGCAGAGGCAGGTTTCACCAGATCAGTAAAAGGCAAAAGGTAAAAAAATCCAAGAAATATCTTGATGTGCTTGAGTGGTGTTAACCTAGTATGTCGGGCAAATAGAACCATGGAAAGATTTGCGGGTTGGTGGAGGTTCCATTTGTACGGGAAAGTAACACCTAGGAATTAATAACAAATGTCGTCAGTGATTCTTGTATCATAGATTACGCGTTAATCATGATATCTATATGGCTCTGGGGAAGTCAGCTGGTTCTTCTCCCTTTCGTATGCTAACGGACAACTTTTATCGGAGCCGTGATCCTACATCTAGGAACGGGTGGGAACCATCAATTCCCCAATATTAGATGTCTACGATGGATTGCTCTCTTCAGGAATATAAACCAGCGCTGTCGTCCTGAGCTAGAAAAAGGGTGGACATATGGGATCGCGGAGAAGGGCAGTGATCGGCTTGGATCAATTACTAGGCCCCACACTATAGGAAGTGTGGACGGGTAAGCTACCCGGATGTGCAACAAGGAATTGGTCTCTCATGGGTAAAGCAACGCACCTCTGTAGAGTGTATAAAAGTGTGACATGTTACTCCCTCTTCCGGAAAGGAGCTGCAAACGCTGCAGGAAAGAAACTCCACAAAGTTCTAATCAACCTATGAAGACTAACGGACATAGCTTTTCAGAATAAAAACAATCTTTGAAGAAATTTTCATGAAAACCTACATAACCTATGACATTTGGTCTGTGGTGTAACTAGTGCATCAAACACTCATTTTGAGTGATCATGCTGAGTACGCTTGTACTGAACCATATCTTCCTAAACCTTGCTAGATTCTGAAGCCAATAAAGACGACGTCAACACCAACAGACGCTTAAAGGAATCATCATCAAGAGCTCAAACTCTTCAATGAAGTTAATAGAGACATCATATACATCAACTGAAGTGAAGCCGAAGGTCCTAATCAAATATGAATATGATGTCTAGCCATAGAACCTATTTCTATAGAGCAATGTAGTAGCTACATTTGCAAGCCAAATAGTTTAGATACTAGTCTTATTAGTCTATTCGTTCTGAGTTATTATTTCTGGTTCTTCTTTGTAAGCAGTTGATTTCTTCCTCTTTAACCTAGAATGTTCTCTAGATCTTTTGTAAAGAGTCGAGTTGTAACTTATAGTCATATCTTGGAACTGCTATGATTCCGTTGTATCACTCTGAAAAATGTAATACTAGTGGAATAGTGTTTCATTGGTGTTATGTCAACGACTATAGTGTACTACATCATGCAGTGGTATGTTGGGTCATCGCACAAGGTATGTTCTGCATACAGAATCATAAGAAAGCAACAATTAGCATGTAATTTAATTGCTGGGTATATATAGTTTGCTTGCTTGTGAATAGACATACTATACTAACTTCACAGTCATAAGGGAGCACTATAACAACCTTCTTGTTATTGCAAAGTTGGTAACCATAATGCTCATATCAATCATCATCATTCATTATACCTATATATTCATTATACCTATATATGATCATGCAAACTTAATTAAATATACCATTTTTAACTTAATTAGCATCATAAGTAGCACAATATATCAACATAACTGTCGAGGGTAACCTCGGCAATTCCCATAATTATGGACTTAGGGTTTCATGGAAAATAGAACGCCGGGATTTCATCGGATGTCAGGCAAATAAGGGAGTCGAAGTCCCCTGATTATTGATGAACAAAACTATTACATATCGCTTGAAGTTTTTTCGGCACCTCCTCGTAGGCTTCTCACATCCTATATATAATAGGTCGAGTCTCAAAGCCGTATACGGATAGGTTACATATGTATGGTTACAACACCAACATAACGTCGGTTCATATTTCCTTATCTAATATAACTAAGGCTTCCATCAGATGCTTCTTGGACCATCATCTTAAATCTTCATGGGCCGTGAGCCTTTATACAGCCAGCCATGTCAATAATACATAAGCATGATAAGTCTATATAAGTAGTACGATAGGCATGTCGTAGGCGCGGGCCGTCTGCCACGGGCGCCTGAAAGTACCTAGCTAGACCTCATGTTATCCACTGTGATCTGAGCTGCCAAGTCGGGGTCTTAGTGGGTTTTCGACGAACACCACGAAACTTCAACTCCGGCTCCGACATGATACTAATTAATTAGTTAAATAACACCATCTGATACAACTGTTAGTCAACGTATAAGAAATAAATATATGTATAAACATTATGTAGAAAAATGGTGAGCCAAGTAGAACTTCATACTTACATAGGATCACATGGCTCACTAACACTAAACAAAAATCCCTAAAATCATGTATTTTCTACACTATGCAAAAAATCACCTACAATCATCTATTTTCCACACTACACAAAAATCACCTAAAATCACTACAATCACTTATTTTCTACACTACACAAAAATCCCTAAAATCACCTATTTTCTACATTACACAAAAATCACCTAAAATCATCTATTTTCTAAACTACACAAAAATCCATAAAATCACATATTTTCTACACTAAACAAAAATCACCTAAAATCACTAAACTAAATACACTAATTAAGAGAGGGGGTAGGGGAGTCTATACCTGCGGCGCACGCGAGGTTCGGGGAGGCACGGGTCGATGGAGGCGCGACATCGAGGGTGGAGAGGACGGGGTCGGAGAGGCACGGGCGAGGGCAGAGAGGCGCGACGGTGAGGGTTGGGGGAGGCACGGGTCAGAGATCAGGCGCGACTGCACGTGGTCGGTGAGGCGCGGGCGAGGGCGGGGCTGGACCGGGGCGGCGCGGCGGCGGCCCAGGAATGGGTAGGTGGCGGTTTGGGGTGGGGGAACGAGCGGGCGGGACTACTGGTGTGGAAATGAAAGAGGCGTATACCACCATGCGGGGCGGGCGATGCGTTTTAGCGAAATTTAGGATGGAATAGTGGTGTCGTCTCTAATTCATGGAATGCCACCACTACGACGTAGTTGCGGGGTTCGAAAGTGCCGAGCGCCTAGGCTACATTGGTCCCGGCTCGCCTCATGGTCCCCACTGAGTGCTGGAGGTCTCTGCTTCCGAAACGCCATGACTAAGCTATAGTGGCAGCATTCGCCTTTTCCTGAATGGCGCAACTATTTTGCCTTGTAGTAGTGGCGCCCATTTTACTTTAGACGCCACTAGAAAAATAACGGGTATGAGCCTTTTCCTACTAGTGACATTCATTTTGCTGTATCTTCTAGACTTTTTTGTGGATTTGCATGAATATTTACCAATCCATTTGTATTCCATCCCTATTACTATGATGGTGTTAATTGCCTCCATGTGTTAGTAGTTTAACTTATTCTCGGCGGGATGGAAAAACCCTAGCATGGTGATGAATTGAAACAAAGATAATTTATAATCTTCTTTATGAATATGTATTTGTTTTCTTTCTCGATATCGTGTGAAGTCGATCAGACAATATTTACCTTTGGTATAAGGGGGAAACTACCCTTGGACATGTGATGGTGTGAATGTGCTAAGTGACACATTGCAGATCATTACTCATGTGTTGAGTAAGATGGGACTCACAGATCCTGATCCATAACCATGGGGCAACCCCTAATAGTAGGGAATCCCGGGTGGGTTGTACTATTGTGGTTACCAGGGATGAAATATAATATGACCGTCTTTGATCATCTACTTTAGAGCTTCTCCAATACATATACATGACCGATAATGATCATGACTAAACATAATTGCTAGTGATGGATCCAATACTTCCCGAGAACACTTTGGTTCTATTACATTTCCAAATATCTTACATTGCAAACCATATGTAAGGCTCCCGCCGGACCCTCGGGAGGAACCACGTCTAATGGTACTTTAGAGTGTTTAGAGTTACCAAAATAGGTTAGATGTAGCTAATTTTTTTTGAAAGGTTTATTTAAGTTTAAACTTTTAAAAAAAGTCAGATTTGTTAAAATTGCCGTCGCCAGCGGCATGCCCCACCTCCACTATTATCTCATCGTCACTAGTGGAAACGAGGTCTTTTGTTGATCCCGAAAAGGGGCTTTAACACCGGTTCTTCTACGAACCGGTGTTAAAGGGGGGGCCGTACCAGCGTGGCCCCTGCGGCCAAAAAGGAGCCCCCCCTTTAACACCGGTTCGTGCCACAACCGGTGTTAAAGGTCCCTGTAGCAGTGGCCCGCGCACCCCCCCTTTAACACCGGTTCGTGGCACGAACCGGTGTTAAAGGGGGGGCTATATAAGACACCACCCCAGCCCACACACACCCCACTCTTCCATTCTTTCACATTTTGGAGCCTAGCAAGAGGGTGTGAAGAGTGCTAGTTTGTGTTTTTTTCATATGCACTAGAGGTGTTCGGTGAAATGCCCGAGAGCTCAAAATAAGCTTTCTTGTTGCTCTTTCCGTCTCGGTCGAGGTCGGCAACTATAGTTTCATGTGTCATTGATGTACTATATATATAAATGGTCATCTCCCTATTATTTTTTGATATATACTACATATTAATGCAGATGAATCGGCAATGGATGTACGGTGACCGCCGCACTTCCGAGTACATTACGGGCCTCCAAAATTTCATCGTTGTGGCTAATGCAAACCGTGGTCACAATGGTTTTATGTGATGTCCGTGTGTTCACTGTCAGAACAAGAAAGACTACTCAAATACCAGAACCATTCATGCCCACCTGCTTCGATCCGGTTTCATGCCCAGCTATAATTATTGGACCAAGCACGGAGAAAAAGGGGTTGTGATGGAAGACAACGAAGAAGAAGAGGATGATGAAAACTATCATAATATGTATCCTGAATATGATGATAATGCAACGGAGGTAGATAATGAAGATCAAGAGGGAGCAGATGGGCCCGCTGATGACGATCTTGGTCGGGCCATTACTGATGCAAAGGAAGAATGTGAAACTGAAAAGGAGAAGGAGAAGCTGGAGCAGATGTTAAAGGATCAAAAAACATTGTTGTATCCAACTTGCGAAGATGGCCACAAAAAGCTAGGTGCCACACTGGATTTGCTGCAATGGAAGGCAGAGAATGGTGTGACTGACAGCGCATTTTCAAAGTTGTTGGTAAAAATGAAGAATCTTCTTCCAAGAAATAATGAGTTGCCCGACAGTACATACCAAGCAAAGAAGGTTGTCTGCCCTCTAGGATTAGACGTGCAGAAGATACATGCCTGCATTAATGACTGCATCCTCTACCGCGGTGAGAAGTACGAGAATTTGGATGCATGCCCGGTATGCACTGCACTGCGGTATAAGATCAGACGAGACGATCCTGGCGATGTTGAGGGCGAGGCCCCTAGGAAGAAGGTTCCCGCCAAGGTTATGTGGTATGCTCCTATAATACCACGGTTAAAACGTCTCTTCAGAAATAAAGAGCATGCCAAGTTGTTGCGATGGCACATGGAAGACCGTAAGAAAGACGCGATGTTGAGACACCCCGCTGATGGGTCACAGTGGAGAAAAGTCGAGCGAGAGTACCCGGACTTCGCACGTGACGGAAGGAACTTAAGGTTTGGTCTAAGTACAGACGGCATGAATCCTTTTGGTGAGCAGAGCTGCAGTCACAGCACCTGGCCTGTGACCCTATGTATCTATAACCTTCCTCCTTGGTTGTGTATGAAGAGGAAGTTCATTATGATGCCAGTGCTCATCGAAGGCCCGAGGCAACCCGGCAACGACATTGATGTGTACCTAAGGCCATTAGTTGAAGAACTTCTATAGCTGTGGGCCAAACCAGGTGTACGTATGTGGGATGAGCACAAAGGGGAGCCATTTGACCTACGAGCATTGCTTTTCGTAACCATCAATGATTGGCCTGCTCTTAGTAACATTTCAGGGCAGACAAACAAGGGATACAATGCATGCACACACTGTTTAGATGATACTGAAAGTGTATATTTGGATAAATATAAGAAGGTTGTGTACCTAGGGTATCGCCTATTTCTTCCGAACCTGCATCCAGTAAGAAAGAAAGGCAAGCATTTCAAACGTCTGGCAGAACCCCGGAGGAAGTCTGTCCTCCGTACCGGTGAGGAGGTATTTGGTATGGTCAAGGACCTCGAAGTAATCTTTGGAAAAGGTCCTGGCAGTCTATCTGTTCTGAATGACGATGCCGGACACGCGCCCATGTGGAAGAAGCAATCTATATTTTGGGACCTACCCTATTGGAAAGTCTTAGAGGTCCGCTCTTCAATCGACGTGATGCACGTGACGAAGAATGTTTGCGTGACCCTGCTAGGCTTTCTAGGAGTGTATGGGAAGACAAAAGATACACCAGAAGCACGACAGGACCAGCAACGTCTGAAGGCCCCTGAAGAGCCTATGCATCCTGAGAACGAGAAGGGTAAACGATGCCACTTAACTCCTGCCAGCTACGCTCTTACCAAAGCAGAGAAGGAAATCTTTTTTGAATGTCTGAGCAGTATCAAGGTCCCGTCTGGCTTCTCGTCGAATATAAAGGGAATAATAAATATGGCAGAGAAAAAATTCCAAAACCTGAAGTCTCATGACTGCCACGTGATTATGACACAATTGCTTCTGATTGCATTGAGGGGGCTTCTACCTGAAAATGTTCGAGTACCCATTGTGAAGCTATGTGCATTCCTCAATGCAATATCTCAGAAGGTAATCGATCCAGAAAGCCTACCAGGGTTACACACAGATGTGGTCCAATGTCTTGTCAGCTTTGAGTTGGTGTTCCCACCATCCTTCTTCAATATTATGACGCATCTCCTGGTTCACCTAGTAGAAGAGATTGCCATTCTCGGTCCTATATTTCTACACAATATGTTCCCCTTTGAGACGTACATGGGAGTCTTAAAGAAATATGTTCATAACCGTGCTAGGCCAGAAGGAAGCATCTCCAAGGGCTATGTAACAGAGGAGGTCATTGAGTTCTGTGTTGATTTTATTCCTGACCTTAAGGCGATTGGTGTTCCAGAATCACGACATGAGGGGAGACTGCGTGGAAAAGGCACCCTAGGATGTAAAGCAATGATATGTAGGGACGGACATTCTGTCAATCAAGCACACTACACGGTTTTACAAAGATCTATCTTGGTTGCCCCGTATATCAATGAACACAAGAATTTAATACGCCTCAAACACCCGGGGCAGTCTGATGAATGGATTATAAGTGAACACATGGCGAGTTTTGACGGCTGGCTGCAAAGACTTCTCACGAATAACACCACTGTTGGGGATCAGCTGTACTTGTTGGCCAGGACATCATCTTCGACTGTATGTACTTTTCAAGGGTACGAGATAAATGGGAATATATTTTACACGATAGGCCAAGATAAAAAGAGCACCAACCAAAACAGTGGTGTCCGCTTCGATGCAGCAGAAGACAATAGGCAAAAGACCACGTATTATGGGTTCATAGAGGAGATATGGGAACTTGACTATGGACCTAATTTTAAGGTCCCCTTGTTTCGATGCAAATGGGTCAAGCTAACAGGAGGAGGGGTTGAGGTAGACAAGAAGTACGGAATGACAACGGTGGATCTCAACAATCTTATGAAGGTAGACAAGAACTTAGACGAACCATTCGTAAAGTAAATATAAAATGATTTACATGAATGGATAGATATTTTTTTTTGAAAATTATGATATATTATTCATATTTTTCTGAGTTGAAATGAAAAAGATATGAATTTTCTAAATTCATATCATATTTTTTCGAATTAAAAATGCCCCTTTAATGCATGAAATAAATGCCCCCCCCTTTAACACCGGTTTCAGACACGAACCGGTGTTAAAGGGGGGGGGGCGCATTTATTTCGTTTCCCGCGCGCACCACACCCCCCTTTAACACCGGTTCGTGGCTGGAACCGGTGTTAAAGGGGGGTGGTAATAAATACGCGCGGGAAACGGAATCCCCCCCCTTTAACACCGGTTTGTGGCACGAACCGGTGTTAAAGGGGGGTTATTAAATTCGCCTTCCCTTTCCTTTCTTCGTGCCACGAACCAGAACAGATCGAACACCGCCGGAGCTCGCGCGTCTCGCCGCCGCCGCCCTCGGAGTTCGTCCGTCTCGCCGCCGCCGCCGCCTCCATTTTCCGTATGACCTCTCCCGTCCCCCTGACCACCACCTCTTCCCCGTGCAGGAGCAGGCCGACCGCGCCTCGCCGGAGCACCGCCGACGCTGCCCGTCTCCACCACGCCGACGACCGCGCCTCGCCGTAGCACCGCCCGACGCCGCGTGTCTCCACCGCGCCGACGCCGCCCGTCTCCACCGCGCCGACGACCGCGCCTCGCCGGAGCACCGCCGGACGCCGCCCGTCTCCACCGCCGCATCCGCCACTAGCACCGCCGCCCGACGAGCCCGCCGCCTCCGTACGTGCCGACGCCGCCCGTCTCCACCGCGCCGACGCCGGTGAGCAGGGGCGGGCCCAGAATTTTTTCATGTGCCTCAAAATATTTATAAAAATCAATCTGTATATAATGTTATGTGATTTTCACTATATTTAAATCATCATGTGATTTACACTATTACATATGTAAAATTGTTTTCCTTTGATTTTCAAAATCCCAAGCTAAATAACTCGTTGATTTAGGGTGGTGTCTTAGCAACGCATGAGTTCTATGCTACTCCCGCTATTTCAAAATATAAGACATTTTAGCTTTATAAATAAATGTATCTAGACCCCTTTTAATATGTATGTTTGTGTAAATTCGAAGTAAACCTACATCTTTAAAATGGTATAGATACACTTTCTTCGCAAAGCTAAAAATGAAACGGAGGAAGTAGTTCATAATAACGACAGTGGCACGCAAGTCAGCCAAACCATGGCGGGCCATACGCTTGTGCTTGTGTTAATATCACTAGTGGAAACGAGGTCTTTTGTTGATCCCGAAAAAGGGCTTTAACACCGGTTCTTCTACGAACCGGTGTTAAAGGGGGGCTAGACGTCCCTCTAACGCTAACGCTGCGCGGCCGCGCCCTAGGCCTTTGCCTCCACACGCCCAGCCACGGTATCCCGCGCCCGCCGAAACTTCCGCCGGGCGGCCGACGCCACACCGGAACCGACGCGGAGGGCGACAGCGACGCGGCTCCCTCGTCGGGTTGCGGGCCGACGAGTCCATGTTGGCGAGGAGGAGAGGGGGGAGTCGTCCGGCCGATGGCGACAGGGATACTTCCCCGGCGAGCCTCGGCCTCGTGTCATCGTCGTCTTCCCCGGCGAGCCTCGGCCCGTATAGCTCACGTCGTGCCGTGCCGGTCCTGTGTCCTAACTTTTTTTTAGAGAATATCACACTTTATTGACTAAATAACATCAATACAAAGTTATTTCATTTGTGTATTTTTGTATGAATAATATGTATATTTCATTTGTGTATTTGACTAAATAACATCAATACAGTGCCTCCGGTCAGCCACTGTAGCTAGCCCCTCTCCGAATTAGGGTTTGGACCCCTCGGAACTCGTTTAAAATGATCAAGCATCCTCAGGGTTTTAATTTCATTTGTGTATTTTTGTATGAATAATATGTATATTTGTCTATGAATCCAAGTCCACTTGAATGTTTACACTCTTACTCTAGATAATATTATTGTTTTAGAAACTATGGATCCACTTAGTAGAAACCTTGAAGAAGAAGAAATAATGGAGAACATTATTGATGAGGACACCTCACAATATCTGAACTTGGAGGGACATGATGACGACAGCTCAAGTACTAGTCATGGAGAAGATGAAGACTCCGGTGAACGCAATTTAATGATTACAAAGTCCGGCGAGGTATATGCATTGATTAAGCCTCTGCTGACTTCCACCAACAATCTTCTTCTACATGTATTAATTAACACTTCTTTCTTCTTTTAGCCCTCTGGATCGACCAGCCATCAACCATCTTCTTCTACGAAAAAGAGCAAGCGAGGCGCGAGCCAGCAGTTGAAAGATCGTGCAAAGTTCACGATCGAAGCAGTCCGTGTTGATGGCAGGCCGATGGAGCCCAAGAAGGCCGCAGGCAAATTTGTACGTCAGGCTGAAGTTCTTGTTAGGGACCAAATCCTAATCATAATTGAAAATTGGAATAAGCCAAAGAATGACGACGGTACCTTTGTCGATGACAGATCCAAAGAAACGCTTTGGAATTCGTTGTTGGTAAATTTCACCCTTCCGCCAGAGGAGGATGAAAACAACCCGGTTATAAAGGAAAAGGTCAAAGAGTGGACTCTAAAGAAGATGGCTGACGCTTTCCGCAACTGGAAGACAAAATTGAACAAATTTGTCAAATCTGGCGAGACTCCAAATTTCAAAGACGCATATTATGCGAAGATAAGACCTCACTGGCCCCAATTTGAGACATATAAAAAAAGTGCTATAGCTAAAAAGAGGTCAGAAACCAATACGCTTAATGCCCTAAAGAAGGAATATCACCAGAGGACGGGGTCAGGTGGCTACATATCTCAGAGGCCTAAGTGGAAGGAAGCTAAGAAGGCCCTGCACGAGAGAGGGATCACACCCCAGACAGATGGGTGGGACCTACGTGCAAAGACTTGGTTCTACGGAATCAGAGCAAGGTTGGACCTAGAAACAGGATTGTGTATCTTCCCAACCCTCCTTGCCAAACCCGTCACTGAACTCATCACGGCATACGAGGAAACATCCGCCAGGACCTTCCATCCCGATAGAGAGAATGACCAGCTCACACGCGCCATCGGTAAAAAAGAACACCCTGGACATGCACGAGGCACAGGGGGTATGACGTGGAAGGATGGGTTTGCCGACTGGAGCGACTCTTACAGATGGCGCGGCAGAAAAGAAAAAGAGCGTACAAAGCGGATGACACAGATAGAACAAGCACTTGCGGCGCTGCAGGCGCAAGTGAATGCACAACAGAGCCATCAAGCTACCGGCTCATCTCAGCGGCACGAAGAGTCTGCATTGGAAGTTGCCCGCGGCCCAGACTCTGCGCGGAAAAGCAGTGTGGCTTCCACGGAGAACGTGCAGCCCACGCTTGAAATGACGGGTCCTCGATACCCCGTGGATGAGATCATGGAGAGCGAACACGCTGAGCTGCATGTGAGATTAATGGGCTTATCCATTAAGGTGGCTGTCGGCTATGCCTTACCTCCTGTAGCTGGTGGAACTTACCACTGCCGACCGATTCCAGATGGCTATGCTATTGTCGGGGTGGATGAGGTTGTGAAGGCATATGAGGAAGCACAGCTTGACCATGCTACAGGTGAAGGGGAAACTCAACTCAAATTTACAGTGAAAACAACCATTCTTTGGAAGAAGGAACACATTGTGCTTCCAAATTGGAGGTCACTGGCACCCCCGCCGTCTCCGGCCCATCAGCGTCAGCAGTCTGAGCCGCTTCAACTATCTCCTGCGCGGCAGCCATCTCCGGTGCGGCAGCCATCTCCTGCGCGGCAGCCATCTCCGGCCCATCAGCCATCTCCTGCGCGGCAGCCATCTCCGGCCCGTCAGCCATCTCCGGTGCTTCAGCCATCTCCTCAGCGTAAGCGGAAGAGCACTGCCACGAGGAGCATCAGTAGCACTGCCACAAAGAAATCCGCAGGAAACCATACGCCAAAGAGTTCAAAAAACTACGTCCCGCAGCCTTCCGCCAAGCCATTGCCGGTTTTACCGTGGAATCGCAGTGACGAGGAGACCAATAGGATCTCGGAAGAACAGGTCAAGAAATTCTTTGCACCTAGACGGGCCGAGCCAAAGGAGAAAATATATCCGGCGGTGGTGGAGAAGTTTTACAAAAATCTTTCGAAACCTGAAACCCCACTTGTGCCGGACTACGAGCGCCAGATTTTGAAGGCGGATGCAAGGCGCCGTAGGGAGACTGAAAGTAGCAGTCGTGAGGCACCCCAGAAAACAGTTCCCATGCTCGGAGAGCAGGAAAACCAATCATGTGCCCCGCTCCAAATGTTCGACACACGGGACGCTCCTCCCGTAAATGATTACGAGGCATAGCTATAAAGAAAGGCCAATGAGATGGGGATGACTTACATTGCATACTTGAACGTCATGGGAGACAACTTGCCCAAATGCGATGCCAACCCCATACAGCCATGGAAGTATGGGAAGAATCTCGTCAAGAAAGAGGAGCTCAAGACTCTACCAACAAAGATGCGAAAATTGCACAAGTGGTACCTTCATTTCTGCAAGACGAGAAAGTTAGAATGGATCACGGCGCATATAAGAGATGATATTTTCTTCTGCGGAGATGACGCGATCGACTTCAACATTCAAGACTTGCATTTTCTATTCAATCAGAAGGAACTCGACAAAGCTGCCATCAGCCTTTATTGTGTGTAAGTACTATTTCTATAATTTATATCTCATCTCATTCACTTTATTAATTGCATGTATATATATATGCTCACCATATATGTATATACTATTATGCAGGAAAAAGGTTATGGAATGCAGGAAAGGAGGCCCTTTTGACATTGGATTCGTTGACCCAAATAGAGTTCATGAAGAAGTGGTAGAAACCAAACCCGGGCAAACAGAAGATTACTTGCTAACGTCTTTACTGAGACAACAAACCAAAAGGGAAATACTATTGCCTTACAACTTCTCGTGAGTACTGTTACCCTCTCTCTTGTACACATTATATTTCAGCTTACTCGATGTTAAGTGTAACTGATGATGAGTTATGCGTGCGTAGGTTTCACTTTATTCTGCTAGTCATTCAACCCGACTCAGGAAAAGTCCTTGTCATGGACTCGTTACGAAAAGAAAAAGAGATATGGGCAAACTTTAGAGAGATGCTCCAGAGGTAATTTCAATCATATTATCGCACTAGATAGGCAACTTTCGTGACAATAAGTAATTAATTACTCCTTTATCCATTTTCTTTGTCGGACAGGGTTTGGAAAAGGTTCACGGGCAGGACCGTGGGTGAATGGTCAGAAGAACTAAAATTTGTAGACCAAAATGTAAGTAATACTAGCTAGCTTCCAATTCCATTATATCATGCTTTATTGATTATTATTTTGATTGAACTCTCTATTCTCGTAAAGTGCGCGTATCAGGGACACGGCAATAACTTATGTGGGTACTATGTTTGCGAATTCATTCGCAACACGATATGTGCGACGGGCCAAGCCGCACTAGAACAACTTAGAGTAAGTAAACAAAGACCACAACATTATTTTATTACCATCAATTGTGTTGAGTTTTATTCTTATATATATACTGACGGCCCATTCTTCATATATATTCAGATCGAACGGATGCGGGACCAACTCCTACCATTTGAACGCATACGAGCCATTCAAGAGGAATTGACGGGGTTCATACTTGATGAGGTCGTCATGCCTGGCGGAGAACTCTTTAGATATCCACCAAAATGAACGATGACGATGTATGTGCCGATGACGATGTATGTGCCGATGACGATGTTTGTGTATAATAATAGTTGCTTAATTATTCATGTACTCGTATGTACCGATGACGATTTATGTGTATACCGCTCCCGATCGATTCCCCCTCGCTCCCCCCCTCCCGCAGAAATACGCCCAGAACGGGGCAGAGGCAGAAGTCTGCCGCGGCAGAGATTTAGGCCGTTTTCCTGCCGCGGCAGAACTCTGCCGCGGCAGAAGAACCTTTAACACCGGTTCCGAATACGAACCGGTGTTAAAGGGGGGGGGGGGCTGAGGCCTGCGGCAGCCCCACGTGCGCCACCCTTTAACACCGGTTCGTATAAGAACCGGTGTTAAAGGGGCCCCCCCTCTAACACCGAACCCTCAACAGCGGTTGGGGAACCGCTGTTAGAGGGCCCTCCCAACCGGAGTTATAGGGGGGGCCTGCACTAGTGCGTCTCCGTCGACGCAAGCCGCTGTGCCGTCTGGGCCCGTGGCGGCCAGACCTTGTCGCCTCCGTCGACGGCGGCAGCCGTCGCCTGGCCGTCACTACCACCACGGAAAAATGGTCCTTCTTGCATTGTTTTGGAAGGTAGTCTTTTTTGATAATTCGCTAGGACATGTGATCTTTTTTGTCAACGTGATCAGGCTCTAAAGAGTCTTAATTTAGTAAAGAAAACAAATCCTTAATAAGGATTTTAAAACAGTTACACACGTACTGTATAGATGTATTATACGCTGTGTAAAACTCATTAAGAAATACTTTAATCGTGTTGGGCTACATTTTTGTGTGTGGGTTATGGGAAACAAAGCATCTATTATGGAGGCGCCATTTTGCTAAAATGGTGGCTAAAAAGCTCAAGAATATTCTTTTTTTTTACAAGTAATATGTGTTTGTGCCCTAAAAATTTTTGTGAAGAAAAACATATGTACCGTCGTTTGGGCATTAAAAGTCCCATGAAAAGTCATTTTGTGGCAGTACTTATTTCTCTTTTTTTTGCGAAATTCCACCAATCTATTAATAATCATCAACAGCAGTACAAAGAGTCCTACAAGTAATAAAAATTACAAATAGGGCAATGAACCACCTAGCGACGACTACAAACACTGGCACGAGCCGAAGGCGCGCCGCTGTCCTCGTCCCTCCATCACCGAAGCCGGACAAAGCTTGTCGTAGTAGAGTTTGTTGTAGTAGACAGACGGGAAGTCGTCGTGCTAAGGTCCTAAAGGACCAGCGCACCAGAGCAGCAACCATCACCGAAGATGACCAACATAGATCGGAAGAGACTGACACCAAAACACACGAACAAAAATCGACCAGATCCCATGGGATCCGTCGGACACACGACTCCACACGCCCTCCATCAATGCTAGACGCACCACCGGAGCGAGGATAGGACGGGTAGGACATTATTCTGACTCCAGGACGTAGCCGCCGCCTCAACATCCTGAAAAAGACACTGAAAATAGTCTAAACAAAACACTCAGACCTCCGCCGACGAGAGGCCGTGGTCCGCCACGCCTCCAAGGACCTAAGGCCACCGGAGACGGGACAAACCGGTGGCGTCGCTGGCGGAGGGAAGGAACCCTAGATGCCGCCGCCGCCTCTTGGGAGCGTCTCTTGCTCTCCCGTACCGGTTCGCAGGATTTAGTACTTATTTCTCTTAACATGGGCACACAAAGTATCTTTTTACATGAAACTTTATATGCGCCCATAGAATGTGTATGTACATGCGAGATTTTTTTGCAAGAATTAACTTTTGGAAATGTGTTTTTCCACCATGGAAGGATCTAGACATCTAGTGTTGGGAGGCATCTAGTGTTTGCTATTTTTGAATCCACATACTTATCTTCTTTCTGTAGCTATATATACGAAATGCTTCACGTGGAAATTTATAGGAGGATTTTTAATAGATCGGTGTAATTTCGCAAAAAAAAACATCTATATGTGCATGTCGTTTTTTTCTCCAGAATTTGTGTACTTCAAAAGGTCTTTGCAAAAAGATGTTCAAATTATCGGCCTCACTGGAGCCTGGTCTCACTTCTACATCTTCCAAAGTACGTAAAATTTGCCTGGTCATATATAAAATTCATACTGAAGTGATAGAACTATTTTAACCAAAAACTGATTTCCTCTTCAAAAAAAAAAAGTTATACCAGAAATATTTTGACCAAAACCTGACTTCCTTTTCCGCGAAAACAGCGTCCGAATTGTCACGGCAAGTTTGAGTACTACTCGCCACGCGACGGACGCTCCACTCGAGCGATGAGACGGCGGCGCGCGAGTGCCGAGGCGACCTGGTCGGGCGCGGTGGTCGCTGGGCTGGGCACGGTCAAAAGGCTGGAGGGACCCGCCGGGCTCACTCCGATGCGTCTCATCCCGTCCAGGGATCGGTCGTCGCGTGAAAAGCCGTGCCCGGGCTGTGCGCCTGAGCCCTGTCTCTCTCTCGGGCGGCGCGACGGCGTGCCCACGCGTCGCCGTTCCTCTGGGTGCGCGCCCGTCCCGGAGCACGACTACCGAGCCGTCCGCCGCAGCGCTGCACTGTGCTACTTCCACTGACCGGTGGGGCTCGCCCGGTGTAGGTGCCACCGTCTGCAGGTGGGTGGAGTGGTGGCTGGTGGCACCGGGCGCAGGTTGCAGCGTCTGCTGGAGTCTGGAGCCGAGTCATGGCGGGAGCAGGCGGGTAGCGGCTGATTCCTGTGGGACGTGACCGCGCACCAGTTCGGCGCCGTTTTCCTGCCCAAACAACATTTCAGACATGGTGACGTCGAGGTGACAACGAGATGACGAACTCGTTATCACGTGGGACCTGCTAGGTACTCCATATCCGCATTCGTAACCATTTTTAGGGGTATGGAAATATGGAATGTATTTTTAAGATATGGATGTGGACGTGGATACTGGTCATGCAGATATCCAGACCACTCAGTTAGTCCATCGTCAAATATGATTATCCATTAAAACTATGTCCGCTTGCTGCATCATTCTATTACCAATCTATGTACGACGTCAACATGTGTCAAACATTGTTGACGTCTAGTGGTACATACTTTTTAGTCATGTTATTTGCATAAGAGATAAATTGCGATATTTGTGTGTATTTGATCGAGTATTCGCTTCAGATCCGAGTCCTATCTGAAACTGCTCCATGTCTGCAATCAAATATAATCCGCATTCACATTTAATCCAACAATTATTCGGTCCGATCGGTATTCGTAAAAAGATGGTACTATAGGTATATCCTATCCAATCCGACATGTTTATATCCCTAGGACCTGCACCTGCGTTATTTTATGGCCAGCGCTATGCGTCCCCCGGACGATGGGGTTTCCCATCGTCCACCTTCCCTGTGCGTCACGTGTCCCAAAAATACCCCAAAATCCCGGTTTTGCTGCAGAACACCTTCTTTTTGCTACAAATGTTTCCGGTTTTGCTTCCGAAGCAAAAAACGGTTCGTTCCAGAAAATAGAACATCCCGCCGAAGATTTCGCCGGAGACCTCGCCGGAGACCATGCAGCAAAAAAAATGTGCTAATGTAGCAAAAACGACTTCGCCGGAGACATCGTCGGAAAAAACTCGCCGGTGACTTTCGCTGGAGACCTTGTAGCAAATAGTTGACACTGTTGTAGCAAAATCACAAGACGGTTGTAGCAACAGAGTTCTTCTAATATAGCAAAAAAACTAACTTCGCCGGAGACTATCGCCCGCAAACATCGCCGGAAACCTCGTAGCAAAAACTTTGCACAATTGTAGCAAAACCTCAAAACTATTGTAGCAAAAATACAGAAGTTTGTTAGCAAAATAATTTATACTATTGTGGCATACTAGCAAAATCACGGATCTCATAGCACCGTCGCCGACGCACGTAGCAAACTCCGATGCCGCATGTAGCAGGCATCGACGCCTCTTGCAGCCCAACCATCGACCTCGGGAAGCAAACCCCAAAATCGCTTGGTAGCAACATGGGAATAGCCCAGCCAAAGACGAGTCTCTCGTCCTTGACGTCAGCCTAGATGCGGAGGAGGAGCAACAGACTCGCCGGAGAAAAATCAAAGGGGGCTGGGCACGGGTGCAGCTGCTCCCGTCTGCCGCGTTGCAGGAGGGAGGAGCTCATGGGGGCCGTGGTGGAGGCGGCGCCCGCCGACGGAGGAGGCGGCGCCCGCCGAAGGAGGAGCGGCGTGGGCTGACGACTGAAGGCACGACGGGCGAGATCTCCATGGCCATGGCGGTAACACGTGTAGCTAGGGCGGCGGAAGACATGGACTGGCACGGCGGCCGGCGGCGGAAGGCATGGACAGGCGCGGCGGCCGGCGACGCAAGGCAGTGGTTGTGCTACGCGGTGGTCGGAGCGGAGGTGTGCAGAGGCCGCCGATGGACGCGAGCGGAGATGCCAGAGAAAAACATGGAAAAAACGAGTGGAGAAGAAGCCACGGTGAAGAGATAAGGCTCTAATGGTGGGCCCTGAAACAGACACGTGCTGGTCTTGAGCCAAGACCAGCCCGCGTTGGAACGCGATCCCGCGCGTGATTAGCGACCCGGACGATAGATCGTCCGAGGGATGTACATCATTTCCCTTATTTTATTACGGCGTGTAGCATCTGAAGCATTCGCAGCAAATTGCAGACGGACTTAATCCTCGCGGCCCGTTGCTCGGATCAGTTTGAGTTTCTTGAACGTTCATGAGTTTGTGTTTTGTAAAACTAGACCGTAAAACTGGACAGTGATCGCCTTAGTGCCCGCCTAGTGTAAAATTCGGCGGAAAAGTCGTCCACTTTTGGTACGCCGGCGGAAACTTTCAGTCTGGGTTTGGCGAATTCCCAGCCGTGATCCCACGCCAAATTGGGTGAAAAGGAGTAAACCCAAATGAAATTCATAAAATACGGCAAAATTTATAGATAGCATGCGAGTTTCATACAAGATTCAACGAAATTTGAACTAAACATGAATTTAAACTAAACTAATTCATGTCGAAGCGGCGATAGAAGATGGTGTAGTCTTCGTCTTCGGTGTCGTCATCGCTCGGCGGCTTGTCTGCCGGCGGACCACGACTGCTCCCCTGGCCTAGGTCGCCGAAGCGCCTTTGCGGACTAGCGTTGCTCAGCCCTACCTCGTCGTCATCGTTGAGGACGATGACGTCCCGGTTGAACCGGGTAGCTCGACGAAGCGCGGCGCGGTCTAGCGGGCGCTGCTGGCGGGCGCGGCCTCCTCCCGCTCGACCTCGGCCTTGGAACAGGCGAGAGCGTCCTGCAGCCACATGGGCGAGACGTCGTCGAGCAACGCCTACACCGCCATCTTCGGAACCGGCGAGTCCTTGGGGTCATCCGGCGTCTCCACCTTCAGTGCTTTCCGGAGATACTCCCGCTCCGACCATTCCGACGCTGCCACTACCTTCCTAGCCAACGAGCCGCTAAAATCTTGCTCCCTCTTTGGCCTGACGAGGTCGAGGGTGCCACGTGGAGGGGATGGCGCGGGACTCTCATTGATGATGATCTCAATGGAGCGCACATGCATGCACGACGACGAGCGGCGAGGCGGCTCCTTGGGCTCGTCCTTAACCGGAGTGAGCTGGGCCGCGAAGCACGGTAATAGCGTCGCCAGAGCTGAACCTGATGACCTAGACACCGACACCGAGGCCGAGGAGGAAGAAGAGGGTGGCGCCATCCACCGGGCAACCACGTGCTTCCACGATGATGCGAGATCGGTGGCGGGTAGGTGAGGCGAGTCTGGTTGCCGGCCTCGATGTGGGCGAGGACGACCTCGAGGGTGCACCCAGGCGCCCTCCCACCATAGAGTGCGGTCGACTGAAAGAACATTTCATGTTTTCCTATGTTTTGCGTGTTAGATAACACTGTGGAGATTATTCATGTGCGCTAAGTGTGCAGGAAGCTTTGAGGGGGGCCGGATTATCCGCCCTACCAAGGGTCGGATAATCCGGCCTACCTCATTGCTCAAAGGGAGCCAAGGCGCGTCGCTCGGTATCCGGTCAGATTTTCTCCCGGAGAATCCGAACTGGGGCGGTTTTTCCTCCCTAGGCCGGATAATCCGGCAGTCGCATGGGCCGGATAATCCGGCCCCCAGTTTTTGAGCAAAAGGAGCCAAGGCGCGTCGCTCGGTATCCGGTCGGATTTTCTCCCGAAGAATCCGAAATGGGGCGGTTTTTCCTCTCCAGGCCGGATAATCCGGCAGTCGCATGGGCCGGATAATCCGGCCCCCAGTTTTTGAGCAAAAGGAGCCAAGGCGTTTTTCCTCCCTAGGGCGGATAATCCGGCCTTCACATAGGACCGGATAATCCGGCCCCCAGAAGTTGATCAAGGGCAAGCTCGGCGCGACGCTTTGATAGGGGGCGGATTATCTGCCGGATATTCCGTGTCTGGGGCGGAGTATTCCCCAGGCCAGATAATCCGGCCCTCACTTGGGCCGGATAATCCGGCCCCCAAAGTGGCCAACGGCTGGTTTCTGGAGGGGGTATAAATACCCCTTCTTCCCCAACGTTCAGAACTCTTGATTCATTCGAAATTGTCCAGACATTGTGCAAGAGCTCTCATTATCGATCTCCCACTTCAACCACCCGAAGGCTTTGATCTTTGGGGGAATTGAAGGAGGAGAAGATCGTCATCATCATCACGAATCAAGCGCATCAACTCCTCTCCATTTATTTGGAGAAATCTCTGATCTAGTATTCTTGTCAATACCTAGATCTTGTTCGTTG
The DNA here is from genome assembly GCA_916181665.1 of Avena sativa. Lineage (NCBI taxonomy): Eukaryota > Viridiplantae > Streptophyta > Magnoliopsida > Poales > Poaceae > Avena > Avena sativa. Next base: position 484,566,693 of record OV702297.1, on the reverse strand, counting down.
TATTTGACAACTTTGTTTTTGTGGCAGCTTGTTGTCATTTCGGGAGCCTCCAAGTTGATTGTGGAGTTGTTGCCCCGCTAGTTGTGTAAAGGCGCTGGTGCCCGCCTCGAAGGGTACCTATAGTGGAAAGGTGGATCAGGCCTTTGGTGGCGGGATCCATCGGAGAACAGGGTGAGGCCTATTGTGGCGTGGTGGTCTTAGTACCGCCCACCCCTCCAACACAGACGTACTTCCCTTAACAAGGAAGGAACTGTGGTCAAACAAATCCTATGTCTCCGCGTGCTTCACTATGGTTTACCCGTTCCTCTTTCACTCGCCCTTTACTCGCTAGTAGATAGGTTTGCATATAGGAAAATTCCACCTAATAGTTTATCTAGAGAATTTTCCTTTTGCGTTAAGCCTAAAATTGAAAAAGTATTAAAATTTGGAGTAGCACCTATTCACCCCCCCTCTAGGTGCCCATACGATCCATTTCAATTGGTATCAGATCACCGGCTCTTTATTCGGGATGAACCGCCTAAGAGTAGTATGGGTACCAAGAATGATGGGAATGAGGTTGTGGATAAGGTCACAATGGATGATCTCAAGTCGTTGGAAACAACCTTGTTGAAATCCTTTGAGGCCAAGATGGAGGAGATGAATCAAATGATTGCTCGCCTCACATCATCCATAGCCCCATCTCCATCCTCTTTTGAGGCTTCCACACCATCATCTAAGGAAAAGGGTAACACTGGATCCAAGGATGATGATGCAGAAGGTGAAAAACTTAATGGTTCCACCTCCAAGAAGGGAAGTGGTAAGGAGGAATATAGTGGGGTTCGCCACGTATATTCCACTGACCCACCTATCCCCATCCTCATATAAACAATAGGGGTGATCCACCCAAGCTCACTGCATCCTCTTTCAATCAATGGCAATTCTTAATGAAATCTCATGTTTGCAGCTCCTCTATTGAACTTTGGAGGATTATTGAAGAGGGTCTTCATGTTGGAGATCAAACCAACCTAACAAGAAGAGAAGTTCTGGACAGCCAGTTGAATGCCACCGCTCTCCACATGATACAACTGGGTGTGGGTCCCAAGGACATGCCACACATTGAACATCTCAACACAGCTAAGGAAGCTTGGGATGCTCTTACGGATCTCTTTGTTGGGAATGAAAGCATGAGAAGGAACATGTATGATGCCCTTAGTAATGAAGCTGAGGGATTCTACATGTTGGATGGTGAAAACCATGAGGACATGTATAGAAGACTCAAGGGCATCGCTACAACATTTAGAAAGCATAGGGCCACTCACATTGATGATGCATGGATAAAAAGGAAATATGTGAGTGCCTTAATGCCTTTCGAGCCAACGGACTTGAAGAGCCTGCAAGGTAGACATAACTACCATCAAATGACATCCAATGAAGTCATGCAAGAAATGGTGTCATTCAAAGTGGCAGCAAAGAATGCTGAAGATGCCCGTGCTCGGGCCATTGGAATGCAAAAGGGTGTCAATGTCGCTCTCAAAGCCAATGTTGTTGAGCAAGAGGAAGATGAAAGAGCATTTGAGGGGGGCTCCATGGACTGCCCTGATGAAGTCAAATGTGCTCATGGTGAGTACATGGCATTTTTTATGCCCAGAACTTTTGGAAGGATCCTGGCAAGGCCAAGTCGGAACTCGAGCGCAAGAACGGGTTAAATGGAAGAAGAGAGAGTGGCCCAAGACTGAGAACTTGCTACAACTGTGGAGATAGAATGCACTTTGTAGCTGAGTGTCCGTATCAAAATATAGAAGACAATGGTGGCAGGCTCATTCTTAAAGAAAAATCCAAAGCACCTAAGGAGAAGCCATTTATTAAGAAGAATGGCCCCTTCAAGAAGCAACCCAAGATCGTCTTAGTAGCACAAGAAAAATACTCCTCTACAAGTGAAGATGAAGAGGATGATGATAGTTCTTGCGAGGTGGCTTCTATAGCCACCACATCGACTCCTTCATCTCTCTTCGACTCGCCAAATGAGAACGTCATCAACAACAATAACGCTACTTGCCTAATGGCAAGAGGGTCCGAGGTATCAACTTCTAGCTCTTCATTTCCTAAAACTAACATAATTTTGGATATGGATGATCATGACAGTCTTAAAATGAAAGAAGAAGTTATTGCTTTGGATACCTTTTTCACTAACCTGCAAGGTGAGCACAAACTCCATTTTGATGCTCTTATGAGTCAACTTGCTCAAGCCAAAGATCTTCTTGAAGAAAAGGGCAGAATTGAAAGAGAAGATGCCTTGGAGATAGCTTCGTTGAAGAATGCCTTGGAAGAGGAAGAGGAAGCTTGAGTATCTTTGGAAGAGAGACTCAAATCCATTGAGGAGTTATAGGGGGAAGTTGTGGCTCAACTCATCAAAGAACGTGACCATGCTCTTGCCAAAGTAAAGAAACTAAAGAAAGAAAAGATTGACTTTGGGGCTGTTCATGCTAGACTTTTGGAGAAGTTTGATAATCTTGAAAGTGCTTACAAGGCATTGAAGAGTGATCACTCTACTTTAAATGAGTCTCATGACCAGCTCCAAACTCAATTGAAACGGTATGATGTGCCAAGTACCTCCACTTCATCCTATGGAAAAGAAGACCTTGCAAGAGGTTCTCAACTCAAAGGTAAAGAAGTTATTGATGAGATACTGAGCAAGCAAAGGACAAACAATAGTAAAGAAGGTCTTGGTTACATTCCCAAGACAAAGGGCAAGAAAAACAAGAAGAAGAAGAAGAAGAAGAAGAGAAGGACTGCTCAACCAAAGACTAGCAACATTACCAATGACAATACTAATTATGATGGTTTTGCAAGGGTCAACAATCCTAACTTTGAACTATTTTGACAGAAGACCAACTATACGGCAGGAACACATTGTTCCGGCTGTATAGTTGCTCCCGTATAGTTGCGGCCGACCACAAAATCACACGGGGAGGTACCTCTAAACCCAAAACTTCAATCATTTTTCTCTCTTCTACATCCAAACTCTCTCAAAACCTCAAGAGATCTTCATCTCTACTCAATTTCGTCCGATTTTCTCGCACACAAGTGATCTATGGTATGTTTCTCCTCCGATCCTCCAATTACTTTTTGTAAATTCATCTTCGATCTATTGCCATTATCAATCTAGGGTGAGACCTACTATGAACCAATTGCCATGATTCTCTTGCTTAGATTAGTATTTTGAGTAGATTCTTTAGTGTGCTATGATGAGAAATATGTTGTACTTACTTCTGTTGGATCAAAAAGTTTTATTTTTGTCTTTCTTCAATGTTTTAAATGATGAACACAAGGATCCAAACTCGTGCTCGTGCCACCGCTAGCGCTTCTCGGGCTGTCCCTCAAGAACGCATGGGGATACGGTTCAGGAATGAGCTGCATCATGATTGCTTCAACAAGATCAAGAACCACGAAGTGAAGGCCACCAAGTGGGCTTGCCCCATTATATTGAACCAACTCGGTATTTATGATGACTTCAATTTACTTTGCAATAGAGCTGGCCTGCAAAACTTTATGTACAATGATGTGCCTACCTATTGCCGCTTAACTATAGAATTCCTAAGTTCGTTCCAAAGCACCGTTAAACTAGGGCAAGGAGAGGACACAATTTCTTTCTGACTTATGAACAACAACTACACTTTAACACTAGATGAATGGTGCGCATGTTTTAATTTGCCAAACAATGATGTTAATGCCTTACGCACATCCTTTACTGGCCTAGACCCTTCCCCTTCACAATATTACAATGGAATGAGTTTTACTACTAGAGTAAGCAAGGGGAAGAATATTCAACATCCTGCAGTTCGCTATTTGTTCTATGTTATTGCTAACACCTTGCAGGCACGTAATGAGTTCACGAGACTCAACGAGGAGGACATCCTAGTCCTTGCAAAGGTTGCTTCCATCAACTGCTGCTTGTCACTCAACTTGGGCACAATCCTTGTGCGCTACCTGGAGCACCAAGCCTCCCAAAGCCAAGGACCAATCACAGGTGGAGGCGTCATCACCGTGCTTGCCACTGATGACCCACAAGTATAGGGGGTGTATCGCAGTATTTTTGATAAGTAAGAGTGTCGAACCCAACGAGGAGCAGAAGGTGCTGGCTAGTGGTATGGATCAGGAATTCTCTGCAAATACTTAGCAAATGGATTTTTAGGGGTTTTCGATAAAGCAAGTAAACAAAGTACGAGTAAATAAAAGACAGTAGGAATAAATGCAGCAAGTAGCCCAATCCTTTATGCAGCAAAGGACAAGCCGGTTGTATTACTTAAGATGACCAAACGTTCTCGAGCACACATGGGAAGACTGTCAAGTGCTTTCGCTTCATATAGCTGATTAATCTTCTCTAGCTTGCTAAGTGTTGTGTGGGTGAACCTGTGCTAATGTACCGCCCCATCCAAGACTAATACATACGTGTGATTAAACCCCTTGCAAACATCCGTAAGTATAAGGAAGTATTTAAGGTAGAAACCTAACCACAGCTTTAAACTCTAAGACCCTTACGTCCCTTGTGCGATGGTTTCCTAACGGGGTTCCGGTTTCTGTCACTCCGGCAACCCCTACGATTAGTAGCCAAATACACAATGCATTCCCCTAGGCCCATATAGGTGAAGTGTCATGTAGCCGACGTTCACATGACACCACTAGAAGAAGTACACCACAACTTAAATAACAATCTATTGAATCTTTCTCAACATAACTCCACTACTAACAACAAGACTTCTCCCATGTCCTTAAGAACAAAACGAACTACTCACAAGACATCATATGGATCATGATCAGAGATGGAATAATGATGTATAACAATCTAAACATAAACAATAATTCAATGGTTCACTCAATAGCATCGACTACAAAGAGTAATCAACACCAGGAAAGTTTCCCCTATGAACTATGCAAGATTCAACGCAACTGTTACAGCAATATGGAGATGGTGATGAGGGTGCTGATGGTGCTGATGATGATGATGATCCCGATGAAGTCCAGCTTGATGGTGCTGTTGATGGCGACGATCTCCCCTCTCCGGGAAGGAATTCCCCCGACAGAAATCTGTCTGCCAGAGAGATCTTTCTCTCTCGGTGTTTTCCGCCCCGCAGAGGCGGCAGTATCTTTTTGTGGTCGCTCCCCGAGTCTTAGGGTTTCGTGGGGATGATATACGCCAGAGGAGAGAGGCTAGAGTGGGCCAGGGCGGCCACACCACTCCCTGGCGCGGCCTAGGCCTGCCTGCGCCATGGGGTGGTGTGGGCCCCCTGTGGCCCACCTCCACTCCATATTCTGGCATCCTGAGTCTTCTGGAAAAATAGGATTTTCCGTATATTTTCCCGGATTTTCTGATCTTCGCGAATTTTTCTTCCAAACAGCACCTTTTCCATCAGAATCCTGACTGCAGCGGTCCATGCTCCAAAAGTCATCAACCATGCAAAAAATAGATGAAATAACATAAGTATCACCTCTCAATACGAAATATATCAATGAATAATAGTGAATTAAGACATAGAATAGTGATGCAAAATGGACGTATCAACAACTTACAAAGCGCAAGCATATACGCAACATAGGTGAGCACAATGGTTCAAGTTTATTAAATGCAAGAAAATAAAGTGTGCCATCAAGTTCATGAGAGCTTTAATCACTAATTTTCATATAATAAGTTTAATTTGGGAGGTAGATAAAACAAGAATTTACTTGGAATAGCAATAATGGTAATAGGTAGGTATGGTGGACACAAATGGCAAAGGTTTTGGTTTAAAGGAGGTGGATGCATGAGAAGAATTCCCTCCGAGTACAGGTTTTTGGCTAGCAAGGCTGGGTAGCAAGTACAAGAGTTGAAGGAAACAAACAAACATACAAGTGATAAAGACAAACATGCAATCTTCCTTGGAAGCACAAAAGATCTTAACTAGAGAATACTAGACTTATGAGCAAATCAAGAAAGAAAGATGATGAAATTATTTTTCTTTAGAGTACTTCTATCTTTTTCTTTTCAAATCTCAAAAAGGTGTTGCTACTGACCGAGCTAGGTTTGCCAAAACCAACTAAATTAACTCAATGATCCTAGAGTGCTACCAATACTAACAACAAGATCAATCATATAACCACGAATTGAAAACTAATATAAGCTATGCAAAAGAGTGAATGATAGAACTTCTCATTAATAATCCATAACGGAAACTCACACCAAGGGATACATATCTAACAAGAGAGGGTACACTTCCATAATGCAAACCATACTACATAATTACTCCTCTATTCATGATATGACTCTACTAATAAGGTCAAAAGATAAAAGATAGTGATGTGATAGCGCTGCACTCCCCCAAGCTTGGAATAAACCAAGGGGATGCCGAACCTGATGACGAATTACTCCTTAGGTGGTGGTGGTGTTTTCTCATCTTTGTCCGTCTTCCAGGGTAAAGGCTTCCCATCAACAAAGGACATCGTGGTTTCCAATATCCTAAAACTTGCAGCAGCAGTTATGCATTTAAATCTAGCCTCATACTCATAGTTTTGATTTTGAACGTCATAGAACTGTGCTTGCAGTTCGTTGGTTATTTGGCGGAGTGAGAGGACTTCATCCTTGAGTTCAACAGTCTCCTTTTGGTGCTCGGTGATGAGTTCGGAACAAATCTTATGGATGATATCCACTTCGCGCTCCGCCATCTTCCTATACCTAAAGACTTCTTTCACCTTTAGGGCCTTGAACCTCTTTAATCCGGACCTCCCCACCTTCGAGCAACAACTCCTTGGGATGAATCTTCAATTCTCTCATGTATGGGTTGATGATATTTTCTAAGGAATCTCCCTTGGATGATCCAGAGGAAGACACTGTGGCTCCAAATCTGGGATTCTACCTGGCAGAAACAGATCAAAACAAAAGCACGACGAAAACACGATATACGAACCTCGGAAGATCCGTGGGGTTATATATTACGAAGTTTCATATCAAAAGGAAGGTACTGGGAGAAAACGAGTTGGAGGCGGAGTCCTGGGTGGCCTCACCACCTGGTGGCGCGGCCAGGGGTGGGCCCGCGCCATGGGGTGGTGTGGGCCACCCCGGCTCTGGTTCCGTCCCTTTTTCGCTTCGAAACTTTCCTTATTGACTGAAAACTGCAAAAATATAGTTGGATTGTATTTTCGCGGAACTTTTCTTACCAGAACTGTTACCTATTTGAACACGGACTCTGCAGGTCTCTGAATTTGGTCCTCAATGAATTTCTCTGGAGTTATAACTTGAAAGGCATCAACATCTTCATTGTAAGAATCTCCAGCAATATAGTGTTTGAGTCGCTGTCCATTCAGTACTTGTGTAGTATTATCTTTTAGAGAAGAAATTTTTATTGCTCCTGAACGGTATACTTCTTCAATGATGAAAGGTCCTTCCCATTTTGATAGTAACTTACCTGCAAAAAATCTGAGATGAGACCTATACAATAGAACTTTCTCACCAACATGAAATTCTCTCTTAAGTATTCGCTTGTCATGCCATCTTTTAAACTTTTCCTTAAAGAGCCTAGCATTCTCATAGGCTTCACTCCTCCATTCATCTAAAGAACTTAAGTCAAATAATCTTTTCTCACCAGCGAGCTTACAATCTCTATTTAGTTCTTTCACTTCCTAGTAAGCTTTGTGTTCTAACTCTAAGGGTAGGTGGCAAGCTTTCCCATAAACCATTTTATAAGGAGACATTCCCATAGGATTTTTGTAAGCAGTTCTATAAGCCCATAAAGCATCATTCAACTTCTTAGCCCAGTTTTTTCTAGACCTATTAACAGTCTTTTGCAAGATAGATTTAATTTCTCTATTTGATAACTCTACTTGCCCGCTAGTTTGGGGGTGATAAGCTGAAGCAATTCTATGATTAACATCATACTTAGCGAGGGTCTTCCTAAAACCGCCATGAATGAAATGAGAACCCCCATCAGTCATGAGATACCTAGGCACTCCAAACCTAGGAAAGATAACATCTTTAAGCATTTTTAGAGAGGTTTCCCTGTCAGCACTTTTTGTAGGAATGGCTTCTACCCACTTAGTAACATAATCAACGGCAACAAGAATATGAGTGTAACCCTTCGAAGGAGGGAAAGGACCCATAAAGTCGAATCCCCAACAATCAAAAGGTTTAATAACTAGAGAGTAGTTCATAGGCATTTCATTGCGTCTAGAAATATTACCAACACGCTGACATTCATCACAAGATAAAACAAACTTTCTTGCATCTTTAAAAAGGGTAGACCAGTAGAAACCTGATTGTAGTACCTTTTGTGCAGTTCTATCTCCTGCATGATGTCCTCCATAGGCGCTACCATGACATTTATGCAATATCTCCTTTTGTTCATATTCTGGAACACATCTTCGCATAATACCATCCACTCCTTCTTTGTATACGTGTGGGTCATCCCAAAAATAATACCTCAAATCATAGAAGAACTTTCTTCTTTGCCGAGCTATAAAAGTTGGAGGCAAATACTTGGAGACAATAAAGTTAGCATAATCAGCATACCAAGGGCTTCCTCGCGAGCTCACCCCCACTGCAGCTAACTGTTCATTTGGGAAACTATCATTAACAGGCATATGGTCAAAAGAGATGTTTTCCAAACAAGATAAATTATCAGCTACAGGGTTTTAAGCACCCTTCCTATCTACTATATGCAGATCAAACTCTTGTAAAAGTAGCACCCATCTAATAAGCCTAGGCTTAGCGTCCTTCTTCGTCATAAGATATTTAATAGCAGCATGATCAGTATGAATTGTTACTTTTGAGTCCACAATATAGGGCCTAAACTTATCACAGGCAAAAACAACAGCTAGAAATTCCTTTTCAGTAGTGGCATAATTCCTTTGAGCAGCGTCTAGAGTCTTACTAGCATAATGGATAACATTTAAATTTTTATCTATACGTTGCCCAAGGACAACCCCTACAGCAAAATCACTAGCATCACACATTATTTCAAAGGGTAAACTCCAATCAGGTGGTTGAACAATAGGGGTTGTAGTTAAAGCCTTCTTAAGAGTTTCAAAAGCTTCCCTACAATCATCATCAAAAACAAAAGGTACATATTTTTGAAGAAGATTAGTGAGAGGTTTTGATATCCTAGAGAAGTCTTTAATAAACCTCCTATAGAAACCAGCATGACCAAGGATACTACGAATACCTTTGATGTCTCTTGGACATGGTATCTTCTCAATTGCCTCAACCTTAGCTCTATCAACCTCTATGCCTCTTTCAGAAACTTTATGCCCAAGAACAATCCCTTCATTAACCATGAAGTGACATTTCTCCCAATTAAGAACAAGATTAGTTTCTTCACATCTCTGCAAAACTTTATCAAGGTTGTGCAGACAATTATCAAAAGAAGTTCCGTAGACAGAAAAGTCATCCATGAACACTTCTACAATTTCCTCACAAAAACCATGAAAGATAGCAGACATGCACCTTTGGAAAGTAGCAGGAGCATTACATAAACCAAAAGGCATACGTCTATAAGCATAAGTTCCATAGGGGCAAGTAAAAGTTGTTTTTTCTTGATCTTGTTGTTTAACAAGAATTTGAGAGAAACCAGAATAACCATCAAGAAAATAAAAATGGGTCTTTTTAGAGAACCTTTCCAACATTTGATCAATAAAAGGAAGCGGGTAGTGTTCTTTCTTAGTTACTTTATTGACTTTCCTAAAATCGATGCACATCCTATAGCCTACCACTATTCTTTGAGGAATAAGCTCATCATTATCATTAGGGACAACGGTAATACCTCCCTTTTTAGGAACACAATGAACAGGACTAACCCATTCACTATCAGCAATAGGGTAAATAATACCAGCATCAAGGAGTTTCAATACCTCATTCCTTACCACTTCCTTCATCTTAGGATTTAAATGTCGTTGGTGCTCCACTACTGGCTTCGCATCTGGTTCTTTGTTGATAGAATGCTGACATATAGTAGGTGAAATCCCTTTCAAATCATCTAGAGTATAGCCCATAGCTCCTCGGTGTTTCCTCAAAACCTCCAATAATCTTTCTTCTTCCTTTCCTGAAAGTTTAGCGCTAATAATATCAGGATATATCTTTTTATCATCAATAAAAGCATATTTAAGATCATCAGGGAGAGGTTTTAGATCGAAAACCGGATCCTTTTTAGGTGGCATCGTGGTACCCAAGTCTTCCATAGGCAAATCGTGCTTAAGCATCTTAGGTTGTTCACGGAGAATCCTGTCAATCTCATTCCTTTCTTCCATGAAGATTTCACTTTCATGATCTTCCATAAATTGCTGCAAAGCATTGTTAGGAGCAAGAGAAATAGAAGCAAGTAGTTCAACCCTAAAATCCTCATTATGGGTTTCCTCTTCGCAAGGTTCTTTAGTAAATTTCGAAAAATTAAACTCATAAGATTCCCCATCAAACTTAGTCAAGATTTTCTCCCTCTTGTAATCAATAATAGCTCCACAAGTACTCAAGAAAGGTCTACCAAAAATGATAGGGTAGGTTTTACTAGCAGCCGAACTAAGTACTAGAAAATCAGCGGGTACTTAATCTTACCACAAAGAACTTCCACGTCTCGTACAATACCAATTGGAGAGATGGTCTCTCTATTAGCAAGGTGAATAACCACATCAATCTCTTCCAACTCGCAAGGACTGATCTCATGCATATATTCTCTGTAAAGCTCATAAGGAATAGCACTGGAACTTGCACCAATATCACATAAACCATAATAGCAATGATCACCAATTCTAACAGAAACCACAGGAACACTAGCCTTTTTAGTTCTATTGGGATGTGAAACAATATTAGAAGCATCCTCACAAAAGACTATGTGCCCATCTTCTATGCTTTTAGTGACAAGGTCTTTCACAATTGCTACCACAGGTTCAATGTTTATTTGTTCATCAGGTTTTACAGTTCTTTTTTTCACTTTTGGTGATTACATTAGTTATCATAGCATGGTCCTTTACATTTTCGGGGAAGGGAATCTTCTCGATATAAGGTTCGGGTAAGATGGGGTCAATAATGCAATACTCAGCACTTCCAATAGGAGCATAGTCAACAATATCTTTGTAAGGTGCATGGTACTTGTTCCATCCCCTTTTTGGAATTTTGAAATAGGAAGCAAAAGCTCTAAAGCAATTCGTAATAACTTGCAAATCAAGACCATAAACATTACTAATATTTTGAAAGTCATCAGTTCCCATAAAATATTCAATGCATTCATAATCATAATTTATACCTGACTTTCTACCTTTGTTATTCTCCCAAGCTTTATCATTGTCTTGAATACGGTCCAGAAGATCCCATTTAGCCTCTTCTTCCATGCGAGTGAATGATCCAGCACAAGAAGCATCCAATAAATCTTTATCATGTAGAGGGAGCCTTACATAAAAGTTATTGATAATAATATTGTTGGGGAGCTCATGAATGGGATATTTGAGCATTAGTAACTTCAATCTCCCCCAAGCTTGAGCTGTACTCTCTCCATCAAGAGGCCAAAAGTTGTATATTTGATTCCGATCTTTATGAATCTCACTAGGAGGATAAAACTTTGAATAAAAGAGAGGCACTATTTCCTCCCATTCCAGAGCTTGACCATTCTTTAGCAGCTTATACCATTCCGCAGCTCTTCCTTTCAGTGATAATGAGAATAACTTCTTCTTAACTTGATCTGTAGTAATACCTGCACACTTGAACAACCCGCATAATTCGTGTATAAAGAGTAAATGATCACCGGGATGGACAGTTCCATCCTCAACATAGTAGTTATCCATAACACGACCAATAATTCTTGTAGGTATTTTGAAAACATCATTCTCAGCAGGTGGTGGCTTATCTACTACCTTAGCAGTGGTAGTAGCATTACCAAATAAGAAACTCAGCGAATTATCCATAACGAAAATAAAGCAACTAGTAGAAGTAAACAATACTCACAGTAGAAGTTTCCTTTACCAGTTCCACTCTCCAATAGCGCTTCACTCCCCGGCAACGGTGCCAAAAAATAGTCTTGATGACCCACAAGTATAGGGGGTGTATCCCAGTATTTTCGATAAGTAAGAGTGTCGAACCCAACGAGGAGCAGAAGGTGCTGGCTAGTGGTATGGATCAGGAATTCTCTGCAAATACTTAGCAAATGGATTTTTAGGGGTTTTCGATAAAGCAAGTAAACAAAGTACGAGTAAATAAAAGACAGTAGGAATAAATGCAGCAAGTGGCCTAATCCTTTATGCAGCAAAGGACAAGCCAGTTGTATTACTTAAGATGACCAAACATTCGCGAGGACACATGGGAAGACTGTCAAGTGCTTTCGCTTCATATAGCTGATTAATCTTCTCTGGCTTGCTAAGTGTTGTGTGGGTGAACCTGTGCTAATGTACCGCCCCATCCAAGACTAATACATACTTGTGATTAAACCCCTTGCAAACATCCGTAAGTAGAAGAAAGTATTTAAGGTAGAAACCTAACCACAACTTTAAACTCTAAGACCCTTACGTCCCTTGTGCAATGGTTTCCTAACGGGGGTTCAGGTTTCTGTCACTCCGGCAACCCCTACGATTAGTAGCCAAATACACAATGCATTCCCCTAGGCCCATATAGGTGAAGTGTCATGTAGTCGATGTTCACATGACACCACTAGAAGAAGTACACCACAACTTAAATAACAATCTATTGAATCTTTCTCAACACAACTCCACTACTAACAACAAGACTTTTCCCATGTCCTCAAGAACAAGACGAACTACTCACAAGACATCATATGGATCATGATCAGATATGGAATAATGATGTATAACAATCTGAACATAAACAATAATTCAATGGTTCACTCAATAGCATCAACTACAAAGAGTAATCAACACCGGGAAAGTTTCCCCTATGAACTAATGCAAGATTCAACGCAATTGTTATAACAATATGGAGATGGTGATGAGGGTGCTGATGGTGCTGATGGTGGTGATGATGATGATGATCCCGAGGAAGTCCAGCTTGATGGTGGTGTTAATGGCGACGATCTCTCCTCTCCGGGAAGGATTCCCCCGGCGGAAATCTATCTGCCGGAGAGATCTTTCTGTCTCGGTGTTTTCCACCCCGCAGAGGCGGCGGAATCTTTCTGTGGTCGCTTCCCGAGTCTTAGGGTTTCGGGAGGATGATATACGCCAGAGGGGAGAGGCTGGAGTGGGCCAGGGTGGCCACACCACCTCCAGGCGCGGCCTAGGCCTGCCCGCGCGATGGGGTGGTGTGGGCCCCCTGTGGCCCACCTCCACTCCATCTTCTGGCATCCTTAGTCTTCTGGAAAAATAGGATTTTTCGTATATTTTCCCGGATTTTCTGATCTTCGCGAATTTTGCCTCCAAACAGCACCTTTTCCATCAGAATCCTGACGGCAGCGGTCCATGCTCCAAAAGTCATCAACCATGCAAAAATAGATGAAATAACATAAGTATCACCTCTCAATACGAAATATATCAATGAATAATAGTGAATTAAGACATAGAATAGTGATGCAAAATGGAGGTATCAGCCACTACCCTAGGCATCGACCTAGGTGAGCTGCAACCTGTGTTAGGTGAGGGACGTGTTGGTTTCTCTACTTTAAAAGCTTGTGGAATGTTCACTAGGAGAGGTGGTGTTTATTACCTGCATATTGCCGGAGCTAGGCGTCTCTCCCCCGCTCCTATGCCTAATGGTCTTTTCTCTATCGAGGAAGGACGTTTGCTATATGACTTGCAGGTTGAGAAACACCAACCCAAGGAGGAGGTTCCGGAGGAGGATGAGGACCAAGAAGAGGAGCAAGAAGTTCCTTGTCAAGAGGAGCAGCCAAAAACCCGATTCGCCACATACCAAGATTTCCGAGAACTTAGAGGGACTGTGGAGAATATGCATAGCCTCTCTTTGAACCTCCGAGGAACAACTAGTAACCTCTCAACTCAATTTGCGAACTGGATTAACGACTTTTCCCGCCACCACAATTATTTGAAGGGCTTGCAAAAGCCTAAGCTTGGGGAAGTTTCCTTGTGTATCTTTATTTGGCGTTTATTTGCTTTCATTTCTTTCGAGGTTGTGTTTTTAATTCGAGTTTATAAGCACTCGTGTTGGTTTCCCCAACACTTTATTTTTAGTTCTTTCTATTTGCTTTCGAGATTTTCTAGCCAAACTTTGCCGCCAATTTTCTATTCTTTAAACTCCCTCTCTTAAAACCGATAAAAAAAATTCTCCATTTTTCCTTATTTTCCCTTTTTCTTTTTTTTTCCGCCTCGAGGTTCTCATGTATTTGCAGGAGAGTGATCGACGTCGAGTTTCCAAGAAGCAAATTAAAAAGGAAGAGAGAAGTGGAACCAAACATGAGAGGTATGCCTTATGACTCCCCACTTTTGAAGTTTGAGAAATCCATGCTAGTTAGTAGTAAATGTTGAGATATTATGTAGGTGGAGTGACTATTTGTATTTTAGTTAGATTTTTGTTCGCATGGGTATTTAGTTGGGTACGTTTTGTTCCAGCTCTCGTAGTTAACCGAGTCTTGCCTAAAAATTGCTAAACAATTTTAATAAGAAAAAGTCTCACAATTGAAGGCTTGGGTGTTGTAGTGTTCAGTTTTGAAGGTTTATTTCTAGAGATACTCAACACTATTAAAAAATTTGATTGACTTGATAGCTCTCTTTAAAAGGATTTTTTCGATTAAATTAATGTTTAACGGTTTTTGTGAGCATACCAAAGTTTGACTTGTTAATCATAAGAATGATATAGCTTTATGCGTATCAAACTTCATGGGATGCCAGCAACTCCGTTGGGCTACGAATGATCTTCATGAAGGAAATTCTTAGATTTCGGCTATGAGTTGATTAAACACATGTAGCAGCAATGCTATAGTGGGTAAGATTCTTGGTACTCCCGGGTAGCTGTATTCATGATGTAATCACTCCTCTGGCTGTTATGAGTAATCATTATGCAAAAGGAACAAAAACCTTAGTGATGCCATGAGTATCCATCATAGTCTGATAAACTAATAAAAATCTTTGGCATGCTCTTAATTACTTAAGAACTGAAATTCTTGAAGGACAATGAATAGACAAGTAGTGCTTAAAAAGTCTTGATTTATTGATGTGGGAGAATTGAGATACTCTAGTGTATATGCTTTTCATGACAACTCTCACACTCTCAATTTACATGATTATACGTTATTTAAAGGCAAGCCTGTGAGTTGATTACATGATATGGAATAAAGTTTACTCATTTGAATCATCCATGTTAACAATAATTTTGCTGTGCTATAAGGATGCATAAAACCCGTATGATATGCTTGCCATTACTTTAGCTATGCTGAAGTTTTTCAGATTTATGAAGTGGAGAAAACATGAGACTACCAATCAAGAGTAAGATCAATCTCGTTATTTTAGTTTAAATGCTGAGTTCCTTTTTGATTTTGATTTTCTTTCTTGGGACGTTCGAGTTTAAGCTCGGGGAGGTTGATGGATCTGAAATATAGTCATCTACGTTCATATTTAAACTGGATATTATTCATATTTTTGATAAAATATCTCTCTAAACCCTGCCACTAATGCCTAATACTAAAAGAGGTATGCAATATTTTCCTTCTATTTTTCCTGCGCAGATAATGATGTTTAATAATGAGAATCACTACATTAAAGTCAAAGATACGAGATTTCCAACACCAGAAAAAACCAGGAGTCGTGAGTCGAAGACAGACGCTTTAACGACCAACTATACGACTGAAATAAAATTCAGGTCGTATAGTTCTGGCTAGCCACGACCACTTGCCACTCAAACAGAGGAGACAGAGCTAGGATCCCCTTTACCATTTTTCAATTAGGTCCTATTATTTTTTATTTATTTGAAAATATTCTATTGAGTGCTTAAGGGGTTGACATATAGGGTCTATCCAGTGCTACGTTATTGAGTACACTAGAAGAATACCCCGCGCGTTGCAGCGGAAATCTGCTTAATAAATTGATTGTGTAAATGAATATAAAATGTCTAAAATATGAAGTCCTCTAAAAAATGCCAGATTGATCACAATAGTCCAAAGGCTAAATTTTATTGACATAAATTGTTCTATATTTTACGAATAAAAATTGGTGACATGGACAATTATATGGTTAAGAAGTAGATGGCATCAATAGCTTGTATGTACCTTAAATAAATGCTAATTAGACGAGATGGTCAATTGATTGGCTAAAACAGTGGATGATGTGGATATGTTGCATTTTAAGATAGACTATCCTAATTGCTAGTTAGTACGGTTTTGCTTTATAAAAAAGTATAGATTGTTGTGCAAAAGCTGGTGACTGTACACTTGTATTCAGTGACCGTAAATCTGATGACTGTACACTTGTATTCAGTGACCGTAAATCGCGTATTTCTAAGTTCAGTGACCGCGAGAAAGTAGCGTGTCAAGTTCAGATATTGCTTGTGATTTTGCTCTTCGTAAAAAAACGTTTCGTTACCGAATCACACATGTGACTCCTCGGACTAAAAAAGAGATAGAGTAGCGACTGGTCCAGTATCTTGTAAAGATGTAGATTCTCTTCTCCCCCTTTGATATTCATGTACTCCTTTCATCCTGAAATAAGTAACTATGAATTATCTCGATTCACATATATCTACGCTTAAACACGTCTAAATATATGCGAATATAGACAAATTTAAATGACTTATTTTTGGACGGAGAAAGTATGTAAGGGGGTGTTTGGTAACCTGCATGAGATTTGGGGCTCACCGGAGCATGTCCACGGCCAACAATGTCACACACATACAAGCGATGAGCCACCTTTCACATTTCGTTTGGTAGCATGTATGGAGATTTTTTGCACGAGGACAGATACAGAACTCAGCTGTTTGGTTGCCTGCACTTGTTTCACTGTCACATTGACACACATACAAACAATCATTAGCAGTGATCATGTTCTTCTAGCCAGAGGGCTGCGACGATGATGGAGGACGACAGACACCTGCACTGACCGGCGCAACAGCTTGCGATGACGATGGACTGCGACGACTTGTTTCTTAACCTCATTTTTAAACCACATCTTCAAGCTCATGTAGGTGCAAGTTGAGAAGCTACAACGGGATTCCTATACCTGCAACAAAATGCAAAACTTGCAACATGAAAATTGTGGGGAATAGTAAGATCAAGCTATCCCAAAAAGTAAATTTCGAACCTTTGAGCGTGTGTGACGAATCCGACGAAATTCTCCCAAAAAACTTCAACTTTGATCATGAACTTGAGAGATACAGTTCACCAACCTCGAAGCCGATGGTCAAGATAGAACGCATCGTCGATGCACATCTTCTTCATGTAGATCTAGACTTGAATCCGGACATATTTGTGTTGATTGAAAGATGATACTAAGAGCACGTTTGAGTGAGGAGTGAGAACGATCCCATCTTCCTGAGGTACACCCACAGAGAACACCTACCATGTTCATAGCGCTCTCTATACTGCATCAAAATGCAAAACTTGCAACACAAAAATTATGAGGAACAACAAGATCAATCTACTCCTCAAAGGAAACTTCGAGTGGTTGCTTCTTTGTGACAAATCTGGGAGAGATACAGTTCACCAACCTCGAAACTGATGGTCAGAATGGAACCCATCGTCGATGCACATCCTTTTCATGTAGAGCTCAACTCGATTTGAAACTTGTGCGTGCTAATCACAAGTTCTGACCGCCGGCCTGCCCCGAGCGTATGCCTGCTACCAAATGCGCCCGAAGTGCTAACTAGGTACTCCCTCCGTTTCAAAATATACGATGTTTTAGCTTTGCGAAGAGAGTGTATCTAGACCCCTTCTAGTGTGTAGATTCACTTCAAAACAAAATAAAGTACACACTAAAAAAAAATCTAGGTACATTTTTTTTACAAAGCTAAAACATCTTATATTTTAAAATGGAGGGAGTACATGTCTAGATTGTGTACCGTTTGAATCTGCTTCTATGGCTGCCAGAACGGTACCGGCTCTGCGTCTCAAGATTTTAGCGATAGTAGTGGATAGTATACGGTACTAAATGCATATACTACGACTAGCCATACGGAATATACGATCACCCAAACGAAACCCAGACGGTCAAATTCGTACTGTACTTGTGATTATTACCTGAAAAAACCCGTGCTTGTAACAGTGTACTAGTTCGCACAATCTCAAGTGCAGCAGCACGGAGGATCGGATTTCAAAATCCTGCGTGGCGTCAGGCTCCACTGTGCGGGAGCGAGGTAAATGCGATGCGACCAAATCTTTGGGACGGAGCCAGCAAATCTACCGTATCGATGGCGCTCCGTCAGCCAACGTCTGCTGCTGCCGCGGCAGGCGTCCGTCCTCACCCACGTCCCACGTCGCGCGCGGACAGCCACAGCCATCCAGCCAGCACCCAGCAGCGACCCAGTGGTCATCGCACACGCGAAACGTGTTATTGCTGCGCCGCGCCCATCACGACGGGACGCGGCAGAGGAAAAAGAAAAGAAAAGCAACCCAGTGAGCTCCGCGACGAGTTCACCGGTCCGCGAGAGTGAAGGTGAAGAGAGTGGGCGGGGGAAGGGATCAAGGGAAGGTGGGAAGAAGTCGGCCGCCCACCAAAGCGAAGCTATCCCCTCCCGCCCGAGCGCGTCCACCACGCCGTCTCTCTGCTCCTTCTTCTACCCCTCCACCTCCACGCCCCTCCGCTCAATCCCACCAGCGCGCCGCCTCCTTCCCACCACAGACAGCCGCCAGACCCCGCGCCTCTCGGCTCCTATCAACGGCAGCTCCCTCTCTACCCACAGCCAAATAATCCCGCGTGTTTGGAAGCTCCAACCAAGGGAGACGGCCGGACCAAGCGCGTTCCAGCCCGGAGCTTCCGCCGCGGCCCTCTGCCAATAGTCGCAGAGCCCGGCGCGTCTCTGGACCGTGGAGCTCAGGGCCTGAAGAAGCGAGACCCGGCGTTTTCCATGAGGAGGAACAGCAGCACGATGTTCGCCCCGGCGGCAGCGGCGCTGGGAGTGGCGCCGCGGTACAGGGGCGTGCGGAAGCGGCCGTGGGGCCGGTTCGCGGCGGAGATCCGGGACCCGGCCAAGCGGGCGCGGGTCTGGCTCGGCACCTACGACTCCGCCGAGGCCGCCGCGCGCGCCTACGACGCCGCAGCGCTCTCCCTCCGCGGCCCGCTCGCGCTCACCAACTTCCCCGTCGCCTCCCTCCCGCTCCCGCCTCTTCCGTCCCTCCAAGCTGCCGCGCCGGCGGTGGTCAGCCCCGCGTGCAGCGCCACATCCACCGTCGAGTCCTTCAGCGGGCCCAGGGCCGCGCCTCACGGCAGGCGGGTCCGGCCGCGCGCGCTGGTGCCGGCGCCGGCGCGCCCCGACGACGACGGCGGCTGCCACAGCGACTGCGCCTCGTCGGCCTCCGTCGTGGACGACGACGGCGACGAGGCCGCCTCCGGCGCCCGGTCTGTCGTCCGCGCGCCCTTCGAGTTCGATCTCAACCTCCCGCCGCCGACGGACCAGGAGCATGACATGTGCACGGAGCTGCGGCTCTGGTAGGATCTCCACCCAATCACAGCAGACGGAGAAGCTGGCGATTTCGTCGTGTCTTCCATTTTTTCTCTCCTGATTAGAATAGATAGATGCGTGTGTGTGTGTTCAAGAGCAATTGTTGTACCACCACTAGTGTATTCTTTACGCCACGAGAATTGCGAATCAAGCAACCATTTATCGGGACAAACTTTTCAGTTTCATTCAACACTCGACTCAGAGACGGTTCAACGTCTTTGTGGAAGGGATGACGCTCTGTCTCGCTCATGAGAGCAGCGCGAGAATAAATACCCATACAGAGATGCACCCCGTATCTTTGCATTGGCGAGGATGCGTTTTTACTGGGTATTTCTATTTTCATTCGGTACTTCTAGTCAGTTTTTTCTAGCCGTTTAATTTTTCACCACTTTTGCTCTCTCTTTTTTGAAAATCCATCAAAGAGTTCGAATGGCAGCTGTCTGACGTGTGCAGCCGCGTCAATGTGGGATTGTGTAGGGCCGGTTTGTTGGGAACGCGTTACGGGTGACGCGGTGGGACCATGTGAGATGCGTCTGGTGTTATATGCGCCATGTAGTCTAAATTGAAAGTTTTCTTTTTTGTTATTTTTATGATTCCTCTCTCGCTAACAATTGTGTTTTTTTTTGCCCAAAAGGTAGCGAATCTAGAGAAACTTATCTCTTCATTCATTATTCATTTTGGCCCTTGTTTTTTTTCCAATTTGTTAGCAAATCTAGAGCAGCAAATCTAACCAACACCATAAGTATATTCAGTAAACAGAGCAGATGTAAATAAAACAGCTAATATAGGATATATAGCAGATGTAGATAAAACAACTAATATAGGATATATAGTACGGTACTTAACGAGGTTCGATAATTAGGCTGCTCAGCAGCAGCATCAGACAAGTTCAACACAAACAATACAAAAGAATCTGCTTTACAGCAGCAGCAGCAGCAACACAAGATCAGTGACCCCTCATGGCCTCCGCCTCCTCCATCTGGCGCCTCCTCACTTCTTGCTGCCCAGTCCCACTAGTGCACACCCCCCCTCTAACACCGGTTTGGAGGGCCCTCTAACAGCGGTTGTAGAACCGTTGTTGAGGGTTCAGTGTTAGAGGGCCCCCCCGTTTAACACCGGTTCTTATACGAGCCGGTGTTAAAGGGTGGCGCACGTGGGGCTGCCGCAGGGCTCAGCCCCCCCCTTTAACACCGGTTTGTAACACGAACCGGTGTTAAAGGTTCTGTGCCGCGGCAGGAAAAGGAGATAAATCTCTGCCGTGGCAGGAAAACGGCCTAAATCTCTGCCGCGGAGAGTTCTGCCCCTGCCCCGTTCTGGGCGTATTTCTGCGGCGCGGCGGGGACGGGGAGGGGGAAGGGGGAATCGATCGGGAGCGGTATACACATACATCGTCATCGGTACATACGAGTACATGAATAATTAAGCAACTATTATTATACACAACATCGTCATTGTGTGGTATTCTCCGTAAACGTTGAAGCATCAAGTACAAGACAAACACGTTCAAACATATATACAACGTTCATTTTGGTGGATATCTAAAGAGTTCTCCGCCAGGCGTGACGACCTCATCAAGTATGAACCCCGCCAATTCCTCTTGAATGGCTCGTATGCGGTCAAATGGTAGGAGTTGGTCCCGCATCCGTTCGATCTGAGTATATATGAAGAATGGGGTCAATATATATATATAAGAATAAAACTCAACACAATTGATGGTAAGAAAATAATGTTGTGTACTTTGTTTACTTACTCTAAGTTGTTCTAGTGCGGCTTGGCCCGTCGCACATATCGTGTTGCGAATGAACTCGCAAACATAGTACCCACATAAGTTATTGCCGTGTCTCTGATACGCGCACTTTACGAGAATAGAGAGTTCAATCAAAATAATAATCAATAAAGCATGATATAATGGAATTGGAAGCAGAATCAAAGAGATACGCAGACCTAGCTAGCTAGTATTACTTACATTTTGGTCTACAAATTTTAGTTCTTCTGACCATTCACCCACGGCCCTGCCCGTGAACCTTTTCCAAACCCTGTCCGGCAAAGAAAATGGATAAAGGAGTAATTAATTACTTGTTGTCACGAAAGTTATCGATCTAGTACGATAATATGATTGAAATTACCTCTGGAGCATCTCTCTAAAGTCTGTCCATAGCTCTTTTTCTTTTCATAACGAGTCCATGACAAGGACTTTTCCTGAGTCAGGTTGAATGACTAGCAGAATAAAGTGGAACCTACACACGCATAACTCATCATCAGTTACACTTGACATCGAGTAAGCCGAAACAGAATGTGTACAAGAGAGGGTAACAGTACTCACGAGAAGTTGTAAGGCAATAGTATTTCTCTTTTGGTTTGTTGTCTCAGTAAAGACCTTAGCAATAAATCTTCTGCCGCGCCATCTGTAAGAGTCGCTCCACTCGGCAAACCCATCCTTCCACGTCATACCCCCTATGCCTCGTGCATGTCCAGGGTGTTCTTTTTTACCGATGGCGCGTGTGAGTTGGTCATTCTCTCTGTCGGGATGGAAGGTCCTGGCGGCTGTTTCCTCGTATGCCGTGATGAGTTCAGTGACGGGTTTGGCAAGGAGGGTTGGGAAGATACACAATCCTGTTTCTGGGTCCAACCTTGCCCCGATTCCGTAGAACCAAGTCTTTGCACGTAGGTCCCACCCATGTGTCTGGGGTGTGATCCCTCTGTCGTGCAGGGCCTTCTCAGCTTCCTCCCACTTAGACCTCTGAGATATGTAGCCACCTGACCCTGTCCTCTGGTGATATTCCTTCTTCTGGGCATTTAGCGTATTGGTTTCTGACCTCTTTGTAGCTATAGCACCTTCCTTATATGCCACAAATTCGCGCCAGTGAGGTCTTATCTTCGCATAATATGCGTCTTCGAAATCTAGAGTCTCGCGAGCTTTGACAAATTTGTTCAATTTTGTCTTCCAGTTGCGGAAAGCGTCAGCCATCTTCTTTAGAGTCCACTCTTTGATCTTTTCCTTTGTAACCGGTTTGTTTTCATCCTCCTCTGGCGGAAGGGTGAAATTTACCAACAGCGAATTCCAAAGCGTTTCTTTGGATCTTTCATCGACAAAGGTACCGTCGCTCTTCTTTGGCTTATTCCAATATTCAATTATGATTGGGATTTGGTCCCTAACAAGAACTCCAGCCTGACGTACAAATTTTTCTGCGGCTTTCTTGGGCTCCATCGGCCTACCATCAACACAGACTGCTTTGATCGTGAACTTTGCACGATCTTTAAACCGATGGCTCGCGCCTCGCTTGCTCTTTTTCGTAGAAGAAGATGGTTGCTGGCTGGTCGATCCAGAGGGCTAAAAGAAGAAAGAAGCGTTAATTAATACATGTAGAAGAAGATTGTTGGTGGAAGTCAGCAGAGGCTTAATCAATGCATATACCTCGCCGGACTTTGTAATCACTAAATTGCGTTCACCGGAGTCTTCATCTTCTCCATGACTACTTGAGCTGTCATCATGTCCCTCCAAGTTCAGATATTGTGAGGTGTCCTCATCGATAATGTTCTCCATTATTTCTTCTTCTTCAAGGTTTATACTAATTGGATCCATAGTTTCTAAAACAATAATATTATCTAGAGTAAGAGAGTAAACATTCAAGTGGACTTGGATTCATACACAAATATACATATTATTCATACAAAAATACACAAATAAATACACAAATGAAATTAAAACCCTAAGGATGCTCGATCATTTTAAACGAGTTCCGAGGGGTCCAAACCCTAATTCGGAGAAATCAAGGATGCATATGAGAGGGGCTAGCTACAGTGGCTGACCGGAGGATGCTCCAGAAAGCGGCGGCTAGCGGCGCTGGAGAGCGACCTAGGGCGCGCGAGGTAGCAGGTTCGCCTCAGCGTGATGCGGCCTTCTTAAACGGGCGGCGCCACTACCTAGGGGTTATCGGAGCGACGTTAACGACGACGGCTAGCGGCGGCGCTTGCAGAGCAGCGAGGTGACGACCCTAAACTAATACTAACTATAAAATACACTAAATAACCCTAAACTAAATACACTAAACTACACTAAATAAATAACCCTAAACTAATAACCCTAAACTAAATAAACCCTAAACTAATACTAACACTAAACTACTAATAATACACACTAAACTACACACTTATAAAATACTAATAACTAATTATATACATATATGCAACAATATATACAATATATATATGCAATTACACACAAATAAAATTATTCATACACAACAATATATATACATATATGCAACATTTATCCAATATACACACAAATAACATTTATCACCAATATCCAATATCTCCAAAACACAAACAGAGAGCTCTCACCGCCGGTGGCGGCAACTCTCGCGAACGGGGTCGGCGGCAGCGGTCGTGGACGCGGGGTTGGCGGCGGCGGCTCCGAGTTGGCGGAGGCTTCGGTGTTGGCGCGCGGCGGATCCGAGCGGCGGCGACGGGGGTGGCGGCCGACGCGGGCGCGCGCGGTGGCGGACGGTGCTGGGGCGGCGGGGGGCGTCGACTGCGACGGCGACGGCTCGCGCGCGGGGATGGGGGCGACGGCGCTCCCGCGGGATGGCGACGGCGAGGGCGGCGACGGCGACGGCTGGACGGCGCCGGCTCTCCTCTGCTTTTCTCTGCGCGTGCGCTTTCGATCTGGCTGGGGGAAGAAGAAAGGGGAAGGCGCACGTTATAACCCCCCCTTTAACACCGGTTCGTGGCTGGAACCGGTGTTAAAGGGGGGGGAATTCGTTTCGCGCCCGCACCCCTCCTTTAACACCGGTTCGTGGCTGGAACCGGTGTTAAAGGGGGGGCATTTATTTCATGCATTAAAGGGGTGGGGACATTTATAATTCAAAAAATAGGATATGAATTTAGAAAATTCATATCTTATTCATTTCAACTCAAAAAAATATGAATAATATATCATAATTTTCAGAAAAATAATATCTATCCATTCATGTAAAAACATTTTATATTTACTTTAGATGAAAATTTTCAAAATGATTAAAACACTTACATATAAATTTTGATTATTCAATTCAAACAAAATTGCATTGGATTTTTGATAAAATAGCATATTGTGAACCTAAAAATGATTTTTGTAAAAAATCATGAGCATCGTATCATGTACCTGTAGTTCATATCTGACCCACTTCCTGCCGATTCGGCAGGAATTTGTCTTTTTCACCAGAGGTGGACGGAAAGGTTTCAGATCCCCCTGTTGGTACATTGTTCATATAAGGTGGTCTAGTATTTTTGTAAAATGTGGTGGTGGTTTTTTGAATTAGCCATTTGGTGGTTGCTTCACAAAACCGTCCGTTTTTATGCTCGGAAAATGGAAAATACCTTTTTGGTGCGATAAAAAGGAAAACTTCCTCTCGCAACATTGTTTTCCATGCCATGATGCACATGTATGAACAATGTGGCCATATTATCACAAACTATGCCTTGATTCTAGCCATAACATTGGTCATTTGACCCGAAAGCCAAGAAACCTCGAATGAGATAGGTCATTTTGTGAAGGAGATAGAACTGGAATTAAAATACAGAATGCAACTAATAGTAAGTTACATAAAGCACGACTGAAAATTAAGATACATAAAAGAACTGAAAATTAAGATACATGGCCAGATTAAGTAACAATCGGCCGAACTTGTTTCAGAATGTTGGAGTGATTCAGTCATGCTCCTGCCTACACCTGTAATACTCGCCACTGTAGTCGTCGTACTCGCCGCCGCAGTCATCGCTGTCATCGTCGGGGTCGCCGTAATTGAACCTTGAAGGCTGAGTACGGGTGGGCTGGACTTGAGGGTAGCGCAGACGGGGGTTAGAGTCGGTGGCAGTGTCATAGGCCATGACGCTCTGGAGAGTCCGACCGCGCCACCATAGCCGACGGTCGGCCTCGTTGAAGTTCGGAGGAGGTGGGCCGTCCTCCTCGTGCCTGGCGAGCGCCCTCTCACGCCGATCCACGAAGAAGGCTTCCCAAGTAGGGAAATAGTCAGGATGCCATCTGGGATTCCTCCGCTGCTCCGGCGTGAGCTCGAAGTAGTAGTGGTTCGTGATGGCCATCCGGCGCGCCACACCTAGAGGGACAGGAGGAACCGGCACGCCTCCGGCGCTCAGCATCCTGCCGACGGGGACACGGTAGCCCGGCGGGCAGGGGTAGTTCGAGGCGCAAAGCGCCTCCGCCTCCCTGGGGGTTAGTGCTACGGTGGAATCCATGAGAAAGAGTGATGAGGTTGCAGATATGAGTCTAGAGATGTGCAATGACAATGGAGGCCAACCCTACATATATATATATAAATAGTGAAGAACTGGCGGGAAGAACTGGAGGGAAGAACTGGCGGGAAGAACTGGCGGGAAAAAATGGCGGGAAGAAAAATGGCAGGAAGAAAAATGGCGGGAAAAAATGGCGGGAAGAAAAATGGAGGGAAGAAATAGAAGGAAGAAAAATGGCTCATTTAATACATATACTGTTAACAGAAGAAATATGACATTGATTTCCATGTTGAGATACATATGTGTGCCAAAAATGGCTCAATTAATACATATAGTCAATCTTATGATCGCATCGGCCGTAACCATGGAGTATCAACACCGTTTAACAGGATGGTTGGGTCAGTCTTCACTCTGAAGGGCGGAATTTCATCAAACTTATTATAATCTTCTGACATGTCTGTCTTGTCCTCCACTCCCACGATGTTTCTTTTTCCTGAAAGAACTATGTGACGCTTTGGCTCATCGTGTGATGTATCTATTTGCTTATTTTTTTTTCTTTTTTTCGGTTTGGTAGACATGTCCTTCACATAGAAAACCCGAGCCACATCATTGGCTAAGACGAATGGTTCGTCTAAGTTCTTGTCTACCTTCATAAGATTGTTGAGATCCACCGTTGTCATTCTGTACTTCTTATCTACCTCAACCCCCCCTCCTATTAGCTTGACCCATTTGCATCGAAACAAGGGGACCTAAAAATTAGGTCCATAGTCAAGTTCTCATATCTCCTCTATGAACCCATAATACGTGGTCTTTTGCCCATTGTCTTCTGCTGCATCGAAGCGGACACCACTATTTTGGTTGGTGCTCTTTTTATCTTGGCCTATCATGTAAAATGTATTCCCATTTATCTCGTACCCTTGGAAAGTACATACAGTCGAAGATGGTGTCCTGGCCAACAAGTACAGCTGATCCCTAACAGTGGTGTTATTCGTGAGAAGTCTTTGCAGCCAGCCGCCAAAACTCGCCATGTGTTCACTTATAATCCATTCATCAGACTGCCCCGGGTGTTTGAGGCATATTAAATTCTTGTGTTCATTGATATACGGGGCAACCAAGATAGATCTTTGTAAAACCGTGTAGTGTGGTTGATTGAGAGAATGCCCGTCCCTACATATCATTGCTTTACATCCTAGGGTGCCTTTTCCACGCAGTCTCCCCTCATGTCGTGATTTTGGAACACCAATCGCCTTAAGGTCAGGAATAAAATCAACATAGAACTCAATGACCTCCTCTGTTACATAGCCCTTGGAGATGCTTCCTTCTGGCCTAGCACGGTTATGAACATATTTCTTTAAGACTCTCATGTACCTCTCAAAGGGGAACATATTGTGTAGAAATACAGGACCGAGAATGGCAATCTCTTCTACTAGGTGAACCAGGAGATGCGTCATAATATTGAAGAAGGATGGTGGGAACACCAACTCAAAGCTGACAAGACATTGGGCCACATCTGTCTGTAACCCTGGTAGGCTTTCTGGATCAATTACCTTCTAAGATATTGCATTGAGGAATGCACATAGCTTCACAATGGGTACTCGAACATTTTCAGGTAGAAGCCCCCTCAATGCAATCAGAAGCAATTGTGTCATAATCACGTGGCAGTCATGAGACTTCAGATTTTGGAATTTTTTCTCTGCCATATTTATTATTCCCTTTATATTCGACGAGAAGCCAGACGGGACCTTGATACTGCTCAGGCATTCAAAAAAGATTTCCTTCTCTGCTTTGGTAAGAGCATAGCTGGCAGGAGTTAAGTGGCATCGTTTACCCTTCTTGTTCTCAGGATGCATAGGCTCTTCAGGGTCTTTCAGACGTTGCTGGTCCTGCCGTGCTTCCGGTGTATCTTTTGTCTTCCCATACACTCCTAGGAAGCCTAGCAGGTTCACGCAAACATTCTTCGTCACGTGTATCACGTCGATTGAAGAGCGGACCTCTAAGACTTTCCAATAGGGTAGGTCCCAAAATATAGATTGCTTCTTCCACATGGGCGCGTGTCCGGCATCGTCATTCGGAACAGATAGACTGCCAGGACCTTTTCCAAAGATTACTTCTAGGTCCTTGACCATACCAAATACCTCCTCACCGGTACGGAGGACAGGCTTCCTCCGGGGTTCTGCCAGACGTTTGAAATGCTTGCCTTTCTTTCTTACTGGATGCAGGTTCGGAAGAAATCGACGATACCCTAGGTACACAACCTTCTTACATTTATCCAAATATACACTTTCAGTCTCATCTAAACAGTGTGTGCATGCATTGTATCCCTTGTTTGTCTGCCCTGAAATGTTACTAAGAGCAGGCCAATCATTGATGGTTACGAAAAGCAATGCTCGTAGGTCAAATGGCTCCCCTTTGTGCTCATCCCACATACGTACACCTGGTTTGGCCCACAGCTGTAAAAGTTCTTCAACTAATGGCCTTAGGTACACATCAATGTCGTTGCCGGGTTGCCTCGGGCCTTGGATGAGCACTGGCATCATAATAAACTTCCTCTTCATACACAACCAAGGAGGAAGGTTATAGATACATAGAGTCACAGGCCAGATGCTGTGACTGCAGCTCTGCTCACCAAAAGGATTCATGCCATCTGTACTTAGACCAAACCTTAAGTTCCTTGCGTCACGTGCGAAGTCCGGGTACTCTCGCTCGACTTTTCTCCACTGTGACCCATCAGCGGGGTGTCTCAACATCGCGTCTTTCTTACGGTCTTCCATGTGCCATCGCAACAACTTGGCATGCTCTTTATTTCTGAAGAGACGTTTTAACCGTGGTATTATAGGAGCATACCACATAACCTTGGCAGGAACCTTCTTCCTAGGGGCCTCGCCCTCAACATCGCTAGGATCATCTTGTCTGATCTTATACCGCAGTGCAGTGCATACCGGGCATGCATCCAAATTCTCGTACTTCTCACCGCGGTAGAGGATGCAGGCATGTATCTTCTGCACGTATAATCCTAGAGGGCAGACAACCTTCTTTGCTTGGTATGTACTGTCGGGCAACTCATTATTTCTTGGAAGAAGATTCTTCATTTTTACCAACAACTTTGAAAATACGCTGTCAGTCACACCGTTCTCTGCCTTCCATTGCAGCAAATCCAGTGTGGTACCTAGCTTTTTGTGGCCATCTTTGCAAGTTGGGTACAACAATGTTTTGTGATCCTTTAACATCTGCTCCAGCTTCTCCTTCTCCTTTTCAGTTTCACATTCTTCCTTTGCATCAGTAATGGCCCGACCAAGATCGTCATCAGCGGGCCCATCTGCTGCCTCTTGATCTTCATTATCTACCCCCGTTGTAGTATCATCATATTCAGGATACATATTATGATAGTTGTCGTCATCATCCTCTTCTTCTTCGTTGTCTTCCATCACAACCCCTTTTTCTCCGTGCTTGGTCCAACAATTATAGCTGGGCATGAAACCGGATCGAAGCAGGTGGGCGTGAATGGTTCTGGTATTTGAGTAGTCTTTCTTGTTCTGAAAGTGAACACACGGACAACACATAAAACCATTGTGACCACGATTTGCATTAGCCACAACGATGAAATTTTGGAGGCCCGTAATGTACTCGGAAGTGCGGCGGTCACCGTACATCCATTGCCGGTTCATCTGCATTAATATATAGTATGTATCAAAAAATAATAGGGAGTTGACCATTTATATATATAGTACATCAATGACACATGAAAGGATAGTTGCCGACCTCGACCGAGAAGGAGAGAGAAACGAGAAAACTTATTTTGAGCTCTCGGGCATTTCACCGAACACCTCTTGTGCATACGAAAAAAACACAAACTAGCACACTTCACACCCTCTTGCTAGGCTCCAAAATGAGATAGTGAAAAAATGGAAGAGTAGGGTGTGGGCTGCGGTGTCTTATATAGCCCCCCCTTTAACACCTGTTCAAGCCACGAACCGGTGTTAAAGGGGGGGGGCTACGCGGGCCACTGGTGCAGGGGCCTTTAACACCGGTTCGTGCCACGAACCGGTGTTAAAGGGGGGCTCCTTTTTGCTGCACGGGCCACGCTGGTACAGGCCCCCCCTTTAACACCGGTTCATAGAAGAACCGGTGTTAAAGCCCATTTCCAGGCTCAACCAAAGGCCTTGTTTCCACTAGTGTCCCTTGACCTTGGGCGCCTTGGACTTGATCGGGGCATGCGACCCTCTTCGATGGCCACCTTCTGGAGGTTGCGGAGGTGAAGACCGAGCGACTGGTGCTTGGCTCTGAAGCCGTGGACGTTCACAGATTCGCCGCAGGTGCTCACGTCCTCGACATTCTTCACGAGGGAGTTGAAGTCAGTGGCGTGGAGCCTCCTGGTGGTGCGTAAGGGGCACCTATAGACATCACCGGTGAAAAAGTTGTCGTTCTGGCCGGACTTCAGCCTCCTCAACACCTGACAAGTCTTGGTGTCCTTGGCCTCGTCGTCGCTGCAAACGTCGTTGCTATTCTCGTGTTGGAAAAAATGTAGAATGCAATAATGACATGATTGAGATATCTTCATTATCGGGATTGATTATTTGCATAAATTAACCGATTGAGATCCCTTGATTATTCCCAATCTCCAAATCTCAAACCAAATCGAATACAGATCGGTGCTAGTACTAACTAGGAAATCTCTTTACTGCAACTCGGAGGACAAATAAAATAGGATTGAAATATAAATATGGGGATTCATCCAAATACGAGATCTAACACAAGAGGATTAGCTACTATAAAAATATGTAGCATCCAACGATTGAAAATATGAACAGCCGAACCCTAATAACATATGATCTAGCATCCAATGATGGGAATGGGGAAGAGCAAGGGAAGGGGAGAAAACCCTAGTTACCTTTGACCATGGGTCGGCGATGCTGGTATCGTAGGGGTTCTCCGGCATGATGTAAACATCCTCCTCGTAGGGGTCCTAGCCGAGCGGGATCTTCCCGAGACTGGCAGGGGCCTCCTCGCCGGCGGCTACGGCGGAAGCGGGGACGGGGGTCTAGACGGGGACGACGACTGCCTTCGATGCCTCGACGGGGCCTGTACGGGGACAGAGGCCTCCTCGCCGGAGGCCTTGGATACGACGATGGCCACCGCGACGTTCTTCTCCATCACCAGCGTGGTTGGGGTTTTCTTGGGGGTTTGCAGAAGGTGATGGGACAATGGAGACGGTTGAGTGAGCGAGTGAGTGATAAGTCAGAGTGAGGAGACCTCTATAAAGGAGAAGGGAAAAGACGTTTCGTTGCACCACCGTGCACCGCGTAACCGCGTATGCTACTGCACCGTGCATGTCCACAATTCAGCATGCAAAAGATCCGTAGTAGGAAAATAAGTAGCTTTTAGAACCCGAGAACTCAGTGATGTTGGCTCTGTCAAAATGCGCCACGCCTGCCTAGCGAGTAGAGCGATATTGAATAGTCCAATATCCCTAAACCCCAATCCTCCGGCATATTTCGTTGAGTCATCTTCTCCCAAGACACCCAACACATTCTCCTCTTCCCCTCCTTACATCCCCACCAGAACTTTCTCAACCTAGCATTAATATGATCACATAGTCCTTTGGGCAACTTGAAGCATGACATCGAAAAGGTTGGGATAGCTTGGGCTACAAACTTGATAAGAATATCCTTCCCTCCAACAGACAGAAGTTGCTCCAACTAGCCCAAGACCTTCCAAACTCTGTCCTTCAAATATTTGACGGCACCACTCTTAGACCTACCCACATATGCGGGCATCCCAAGATGTTTTTCGTTGAGTGTGTCCATGTGCACATCTAGCTCAGATTTGACTTCCTTCTCTTACTAAAGAAGATAGTAGAAGATTTGTCTATGTTTATTCGTTGTCCTGAAGCATTACAATACTTAGATAGGACATCCTTAACTTCTCTTGCTCCCTCCACACTTGATTTAAAAAACAACAGGCTATCATCTGTAAATAAGAGGTGGTTCACAACTAGGGCTATAGATGCCACCTGGACTCCATTAAGTGATGGTTATTGATCATGAGATTTTAAGAGGCACGAGAGGCCCTTTGCTGCCAACAAGAACAAGTACGGTGAGATAGCGTCACCCTGGCAGATTCCCCTAGTAGGTCAAAACTCCTTCTACGGTACCCTGTTGAAGAGAACGGAGAAGGATACTATAGACACCAGCCGCATAATTAGAGACACCCATGCTTGACTAAAGCCCAGCTTCAACATTATCAACTCAAGATAACTCCACACAACACGGTCGTAGGCCTTGCGCGTATCCAACTTCAACGCACATAAGCGATGTTTCTTTGCCTTGTTACGTTTCATGAAGTGGAGACACTCATACGCCGTGATGATATTGTTAGTGATGAGACTCCCTGACACAAATGCTAACTGCTCCTCTAATATAATCTCTGGTAGCACAACCTTAAACCTGTTCACCACCACTTTGAAGGCAGTCTTGTAAATAACATATCACAAACTGATGGGTCAAAACTGTCCCAATTCTTTCCGTGTAGCCACCTTCGGTCAAAACAACGAAGGTCTTATTAATGCATTCCAGACTATCCTGGCGTCTCAATTCCTCTAGAAGAAATGAGCTGGGAAGCCATTAGGCCCTGGGGTCTTAGTGGGGTACATCTCAAACAATGTTGTTTTCACTTCCTCTCCCATGAAAGCTCTATCCAGTTGTTGATTCATCCGTGGCATGACTCTCCTGGGACATGCTCCAAAACTTCATCCATGCCTGACACCCTCTCAGACGTGTAAAGCTCCCTATAAAAATCATGGGTTGCACTCCCCATCATTTCCTCATCCGCAATGGTAGATCCATCCGATTTGGTCAGCTCCACAACACGATTCTTCCTTTTGCATTGGCTAGCTCGCAAGTGAAAGAATCGTGTACTCTTATCCCCGCCGCAAGCCATTGGATACGGGACCTCTTCCTCCACATAACCTCCTCTCTGTGGAGTACCTCGGTTAACTTCTCAACAATTTTCTTTTCTTCATATGACGGTGCAGTTCTGTCCGGCCTACTCCTCAAGGTGCTCAACTCCCGCCGCAACATTCGAATCTGCAACCGTACACTACCAAACGTCTCCCATACCCAAGTGGTTAGATTACTCTAGAGAGAGGATAGCTTATCTTTCAGCATGGGAGATAAATTTTGATGCGACTCCCACATGACCAAATACCTGAAAACCTTCTTGCTATGGAGAGTCTGCTAAGGCTCGCAACGTAGAAAGATGAGAAGATGGTCTGAGGTAGCATGTCCCGGAAGGTGTGACACCTCTGCCATCTGAAACCGAGAGCAACATGCCGACGAAGCCAAGGCTCGATCTAGCCAAACTCGACAGTAATTACCCCCAGCCACCCGCTTCTCGAAGGTCCAAGGCCCCGAGTAGCCGAGATCGCGTAACCCACACACGTCCACCGTGTCTCTGAACACCTCCATTTGTGACCAACTCCGCTTGTTTACTCCCTCGTGCTCCTCCCTCAAGAGAACTTCATTAAAGTCTCCGATGCACAGCCAAGAAAGATCATTAGACGAGCGTATGAATTTGAGCATATCCCACATTTTGTGGTACTCCTGAATTTGGGGCTCACCATAGACGATAGTGAGGCGCCAAGGATCCTTCTCCTGTTCCGTAACAATAGTGTCGATGTGATACTAGGAATAGGGTAAAACTTCCATCTTTATAACATCATCATTCCAGAAAATACCAATCCCGCCGCTACAGCCAGAACTACTAACAATAAAGCTTTTATTCAAACCTAAAGATCTTGATAAACTCTCCACTCGTGACCTATGCAACCGTGTCTCCACTACACAAAATCCCCTTTTAATTGCAGATCGGGCTGCTGCAGATGCGGGCGAGGGACTGAGAGTACGACGGTGACACGTTCGAGGGAGAGGACGGCGGCGACGAAGAGCGCAACTGGGATTCGTGAGTGCGGTGGAGATGTGCCGGCGAGGGAGGAGGAGACGCGGGTGAGACTGTGAAAGTGAGTGCGAGTGAGGATACGGGGAAACACGAACATGGGTATAACCGGAAATCCGGGATATTTTGTAATGTAAGGTGTCAAGTGGGATCCAACCTAGATCCCACTTATTGTTTATTTTGAATTTTGTATTACGCTAGAAATTTTAAAATGAACTAGAGGTGGGACTTAGACTAGATCCCACTTGACACCCTATTGTAACGTGACGACACTTAACTACAAATTCTTAAACTTCTTATAATATGAAATCGAGGGAGTATAATATAGTGCATATAAGATTTATAAAAGTCAAACGTGATCAATTTTGGCCAAGTTTATTGAGAAAAATATCTATATCTATAATATCAAATATATACCACATGAAAATCGGTTTTGCTAAATCTAAGGCGCCTGAGATTTAGTTAGAGCTCAGTCACGTCACCCACCGTTGCATCAAATGCATCACGATTCGTGCTCCAGGCTGCACGTGGGCTTCTGTCCTGTTTCCTGTCTTTTTGTGGGTTGTCTTTGAATTTTGTTTGTAGGCTTTTGCTGTGGGCTTTTTTCTAGCACCCGTATGTCGAGTTGGGCATTTTTTGTTAGGCACCCGTGTGTGTTTTTCTGTTTCTTTTTTCCTCTTTTCTTTTTTTTGTTTCTTTCTCGTTTTTACTTGGCGAACAATTTTTAAATCAGAACCTCAAACGAAATATTTTGAAATCTGAAATTTTTTAGCTGATGACTAACTTTCAAAATTTGAACCTTCTTTAAAATCATGAGCGATTTTACAAAATGAACATTTTTTTACTTATGAACATTTTTTAAATATGTAGCCTTTTCACCTACCGAACATTTTTTAAATCTGAAGCTTTAAAAGAAATCATGACCTTCTTTTTGATGTTACCGTTTTATATTTAGTTAAAAAAATTAAGTTTTAAAATTATTCAAAAGTTATCTTTTTAATCGCTTAGTTTTGAAATATGTTACATTTTTAAATATTCAGTTTGACTATATGATGTTGTGTGTATCTGTAGTTGTTTTAACTGGCCCTGTCACAACTTATTTGTAACTGGCCCACTTTTTCCTTAACTGAACAAGTTGCAATATGCTCTTAATTGACCACCAGTTACAATATGCTCGCAACTCGTAATTAGCTTGCAACTAACTCATAGAGGGGAGCTTTTTTTTTGAAAATATAATTTTTCAAATGACTCAATGAAAATGTACGCTCGCAACTGACCCCAATCGCAATATTCTCATAACTAACCCTAGGCCGGTACGATGTGCTAGCGATTGACCTTTTTAATTGCATTGTGCTTGTATCTGAACCCTAGTTGCAACATGCTCGCAACTGATTCCCAATTGCAACGTGCTTGCAATTAAACTTTTTTTGCAATGTGCTCGAATCTAGGGATCACCCAGTTGCAATGTGCTTGCAATTGACCTTCTATTGCAACGTGCTCGCATATAGGGATCATCCAGTTGCAATATCCTCATAAGTGATCCCCAGTCACAATGTGGTCGTAACAGACCCACAGTCACAATGTCGTTGTAACTAGCCCCCGTTCACAGTGTGCTCATCACTGACCCCATTATTGCAATGTGCTCATAACCAATCCCTGGTCACAATGTGGCCGTAACTGGGCCACACTCGCAATGTAGTCGTAACTGATCCCAGTCACAATGTAGTCGTAACTGACCCACAGTCACAATGTGGTTGTAACTGACACCCCGGTCACAATATACTCGTATCTGATCTTATCGTTGCAATTTGCTTGTGATCGACGCCGTTTGAAAAAGTGGCTTGTAACTAAGGTTGTGGTATTTATATGTCTTTTTTGGGGGGAGGGGTGTGGGGCCAATTGCAAGAAGCTTGTAACTGAGGCGGTGGTATTTTTTTGTCTCCTTTTTGGCGGGAGGTGTGGCCAGTTCCAAGTAGCTTGCAACTGATCTTTTCCTGTCTCTTTTTCGAGAAGGTGGGGCTAGTTGCAAGTAGCTTGCGACTGAGGCAGCGGTCTATTTTGTCTCTTTTGGGGGTGAGGTGGGGCCAGTTGCAATGAACTTGCAACTGAGATGGCGACCTTTTTTTTCTTTCTAGGGGAGGTTCAGGCCAGTTGCAATGAACTCGCAGCTGAGGTGGCGAATTTTTTCCTTTTGCGGAAGGTGGCGCCAGTTGCCATTAGCTTGCAACTGAGCGGTCATTTTCTATTTCTTTTTGGGAGAGGTGGGGTCAGTTGCAAGTAGTTCGCAACTGAGGCAGTGGTCTTTTCATGTCTCTTTTTGGGGAGATGGGGATAGTTGCAAGTAGCTTGCAACTAAGGCAGCGGTCTATTTTGTCTCTTGTGTGTGTGGGGGGAGGCTAGGGACAGTTGCAGGTAGCTCGCAACTGAGGCGGCGATCGTTTTGTACCTGTTTTGGGGGAAGGTGGATCTAGTTGCAAGTAGCTCGCAACTGAGGTAGCGGTTTTTTCTGCCCCTTTTTGGAGAGGTAGACCTAGTTGCAAGTAGCTCGCAATCGAGGCGGCGGTCTTTTTTTGTCTCTTTTTCAGAGAGGTGGGGCTAGTTGCAAGTAGCTTGCAATTGTGGCAGCGGTCTATTCCGTCTCTTTGGGGGGCAGTTGCAATGAACTCACAACTAAGGCGGCGTTTTTTGTCTCTTTGGGGGGAGAGGGGATAGGTGGGGCCAGTTGCACGTAGCTCGCAACTGAGTAAGCATGGTTATGTTCTCTCTTTTTTGGTGAAGAACTGAAGATAGGATCAGTTGCATGTAGCTCGTAATTGAGACGGGGATTTATTTTTATCCTAGAATTTGTGTCATTTCATGTTATCATTTGTTCTTTCTTTGAGAGATTTGTTCCATGTCCTTGGTTTGTGTCTATAATAAGCAAAAGAAAGCAAGAGAACAAATGAATAAAATTGTTACTGTACGTACCCTCCAGCAATATCAGGACAACAGCCAATATATGAGAAAAGAATGTTGGGCCGAACTGAGACAGCCCAACCGAGCTCCCTCGCTAAAGCCCAGAACACGTTAAAAAACAGGATACAGTGTGTCAATCATCCCTCGCTAAAGCCCACAATACGTTCAAAATCTCTCTTGGTTAACACATGACGGTCACGGTGACTGAGATTTAGTTAAATCTCAGTTGCCTGATACCTAGGTACGCCCATATATCACGATGGATCCAATGGTATTGAGTTGGTATTCCAAATATTTGTATCTTTTTCTACATATTTGGTCAAACTAAACTTGACATTGTTAGCCTTTTTAAAATTCTTATATGCACTATATTTTGGCAAGGAGGGAGTATTGTTTGCTCCATTGTACCGCTTATTTTGTCAGTGTTATAGCATTTCCATCTGCGTCCCCGACCAAAGCCTTAGAGCAACTCCACCAGCCGCCTCCAACCGACTTGGGGGGTGGAGGTCAAAATTCGGGTCGCACCGGTGGTCCCTAACCGGTATCGGTAGTTGGGTATGCCCACTAAACTGTCCGGAACCCACTTGCCGTCACACGTAAGTCAGAGGCTGGACTAGGCTGACGGCAACGGGCGCCGCGTCCATTTGCGCCAGGCCCAGTTCACAGCCACATAGTGGGGCGGTCAAAATTATTTAGGACTCTAAGCCTGTTGTGTAGACACCCGCCTGATTTTCGCCGGTTCATACGCAATCACTCGCAGTCGTCGACGTGTGACTGCTCGTCTCCCAACGAGCCGTAGTAAATGACACGGTGGCTGTCTGACGTGCCGCGCTTGTCGGCCGGGCCAGTTGGCAACCACACAACAGGGCGGTCAAAGTTATTATGATTCTACCTTGGTTCCATACACAACCGCGTGCATCTCCGTTGGGTTCAGACGCTATCGCGTGCTATCGCCGACACGTGACGGCTCATCTCCTGACGAACCAGAGTAAATGGCGCGGTGGACGTTCAGCCTACCCACAATGCCCTTAAAAGGGAATTTCCTCATCGGCGCACACCCACCATGACGCCCCTAGATTCTCTTACGGTCTTGCCCTTTTCTTAGGTTTGCCGCGAAGACATTGTCACCCATTGCCTAGAACATTAACCCTCTATGGTTACCCCATTGAGGCTGAAGTGCGCTCTTGATGGTATCGATATGAAACTTTGATAGCACCAAGACCGTCCCCATCACAACACTCTTGATGGTACCATCATCATCCTCTAGATCATCCGTATCCAGGACCTTCTCCTTTTCCGCCAGTACCAATTTCTTGAACTTTTCTAAAAAACAACCATCTGCCATGACTTTTTCCCTCCGAGAGTTTACTTCCCTTACTATCACTCGGGAAGAGGAATCGTAGAGGAAGATCGAAGTAGCACCGAGGAGATCGAACATCGCCACAAGCGGCCGGTCCCCACTCCAAAACCCTAGAAAACTATTCGGGGCTCAAAAAGTGACCTTAGCTCCCAAGCACTAGTGAACCCTTCATTTTAACAAATTCAAAAAATTAGATTTACAAGTTTAAAATCATTCTAAAAATAATTCTGGACATAGTCAATGATGTGTTCTATAACCATGCAAATTACATCGCGAAGTTATATTTTAGACTGTGCAAAAATGAGAAAATCTGATAAACGTTGAGATTGAAAATATGCATTACTAAGGTTCATAATTTTGAGAAATCTGATTAATTTAAATATTGCCTACATCCGGATTTGCTT
The DNA here is from genome assembly GCA_916181665.1 of Avena sativa. Lineage (NCBI taxonomy): Eukaryota > Viridiplantae > Streptophyta > Magnoliopsida > Poales > Poaceae > Avena > Avena sativa. The sequence continues at coordinate 484,528,259 of OV702297.1, read as the reverse complement.
TCAAATACTTTGTACTCTGACTACAAAAAAATATGACAAAAGTATGGATCTAAGTAATGCATATTTTCAATCTTAACTTTTTATCAGATTTTTTCATATTTGTGTAGTCCACCATACAAAGAATTTCGCGTTATAATTTTCACTATTTGTCGTAAACATCACAGACCATGTCCAGAATTAGTTTGATTTTTTTTGAATCTTGTAAATTTGATTCTTGAATTTATTAAAATGAAGGGTTCACTGGTGATGGGAAGCCAAAGCCACTTTAGTGTGTAAGTGTGATGTTGTTAGGCATTCGCTAGCACAATACGACCACCATGAGCATTGAGCAGCAAAACAAATATAAACACAAAGCAACAGACACACTAAATCATAATCTGTATTGAATATTGATTGTTGTTAAATAGAAAAAAATATAGATAACCAAGCAACGATAAAAGAAGACTGAGATGAAGAACTAAGATTATGCATAATAAAACGAAAAGAACATATAAGAAGGACATCAATGGTTTGTGGGGCTGCTAGCTCCTAGCTTTGTTGATTTATTAATCAAAACGCATCCTCGCCAATGCAAAGATACGGGTGCATCCGTGTATGGGTATTTATTCTCGCGCAGCCCTGATCAGGCTCGCCCCATCTTCTTCCTCTGTTTCTGCTGATCGTCTAACAATGGAGTTTGGTCCGTGTCACTCGTCTCTTCTTCCTCTGTTTCTGCCAGGACTCCGGGACTGGTGGGTGTCTTTCCAATCACATCGGACACCTCGCAAGGTGGAGCCGTCAGGGTGGGCGCCATCGCGGCAGCGAGCACGAGGCTCGGCGCCGTGACCTTGATCACGCGGAGGTGACACCGGACAACGAGGCAGTCGTCCGCCACCACCTGTTCGGCCGACGCGATGTCATTGCTGGTCACCAGGTACGGGAACGCGTGCACGGGGGTGTCGCGGTCGAACGTGTGCTCCGTGAACTCCACCTCCTTCCTGGCCTCCTCCGACGTGAGGCCATTGACAGCGAGCTCGAAGCGGAACTCGGCTTTGGTCGCCTGTTCGTCGGACTTGCCTCGACCGAGGAAGACGGCGACGCAGTCCTTGATGCCGTCCTAGTGCCCGTTGGGATATAACTTGAGGTACCAGCTGCTACCGCCGAGGGCGAAGTGGGGCGTGTACGCGCACTCCCCGGTCCGGAGCGCGGCCCGAAACCTCGAGAAGCGTCCGATGGTCACCGTGCGGGACCCGACTGCCGTCTCGGCCCCTTCCACGGCCTGGTCGGGCGGCAGCGGCGCCGATATAAGCGGCCTGGACACCTCCCTGTCCATGGCGAGCACGCACCGGATCGTGAGGCTGTCGTCGTCCTCGCGGACGCAGCACGACGCCTCCATCTCCCGGCGGTTCACAAACCGGACGTAACCCTTGCTTCGCTTGCGGTCACGCAGCGTCTGCTCCGACCTCGCCGTGCTGTTGTCGAAGACGGTGTGCCTCCTGCTCGCGTCCAGGATCTCCACGGAGAACCTCGCGGGGCCATTATACGTGTAGTGATCTTCGTCGAAAGGCCCGTCGACGAAGTCGGACGAAGTCGAGGCCGGCGGGGTAGACCTTGAGGCGGTAGCTCTCGAAGAAATTGAGCGCGCCGAAGTTGAGCGCGGTGCCGGGAGGCATCCGCGCCCACCGGGAGTAGTCGTTGACGGTGAAGAGCCGCGTGGTGGACTGCGTCTCCACCAGGCCGCACGACAAAGGCGGGGACGGTGACGAGTGGCTGGCGGCGGCGCCCATTGAGACCGGAGTACCTCCGTTCGTTCTTGAGATCTATCTATCGGGACCGAGATTTTCCGTCGATCCGTTACAAAGCGGCGGTATAAATTATGGAAAATATTAGGTTCCGCGTCGACCCCCGTTTCCTTCTCTACTTCTCTTTTGGGGCACCAGCAGGTATCGGACGCGTAGGATTTGTTTTGCCTTATCGTCCGATGGCTCAGCGAATTACTTGTGGGCCTGTGGAAACTCTCGATAATTTTTTCTGGTATATCTGACGCTAATTAAGTGGGATATACGAGCTCACAACATTGGTGGAATGATGTGATGAACATTCATCCAAAGTATAGCATTGTGATCAAATTTATTGTGTTTATATTGCTATAATATCATATGAAGTAATCCTAGTCCTTAGACCATGAGATCATGTCAATCATTGACACTGAAAGAGTATGTTGATAACATCAAACGCCACACCGTGAAAGGATGACTATAAAGGTGGGTTCAGTGCTACGAAGATGTTATATAGAGGCTCATGGATTAAGAGTGGAATTTTTCCATCCCGATGACGGATAGATATACTCTAAGACATCTCGGTGATATCACATTAAGATAGCTTGCAAGCAAGTGATGTGATCACTAGAATGTTATATCACGAGAACGAGACAAGAATGCATGTCGGCAACGAGATCAAACTAGATATGGAGATACCGATGATCGGATATCAGACATGTAATATATCGCGAGACAAAGAGATTTAGTTACTAGCGTTAAAGGTTCTCACGATCATAAAAGTCATCGTTGAATGTGCGGGAGTTAGTATGAATCTCTAGGTCCCGCTTCTGATTATTGATCTAAGAGGGGTCTCGATCATGTCTGCATTATTCGCGAACTGTAGGGTGACACACTTAAGGGATACCGACACTATTTGGAGCAAATATGTTTCAAACGAAAGAATTGCAAAGCACTGGAATTATTTCAATGGACACCAGAATTGTTCCGGGTGAAATTGCTAAAATTGGTTTCTACATGCGATATTGAAATGTTGCAGGGGTTTTATGTGAATGTTTGTTAATTAAAGTAACTAAAAAAATTCTGAATAAAATAAATAAAAGAGTTGTATTAAATTTGATCGAAATTTTGATGCATTTTGAGTGGGATTTTAAGTGGAGAAAATGAAGGGCCAAATTTATGTGAGTGGAGCTTCCACCACATGAATGAGGAAGAGGTGGGGGCACCCTACATGGGCGCCGGCCATGGGGAGGGGCTTCCCCCTCTCCTATAAAAGGCCCCCCTCTCACTCCTTCTCACTCACACCTCCTCGTGAAGAATCTCTCTCCCCTCTAGAATTATTCTCCCGTGGTCTCGGATTAGCAAGATACATGTTTTCGATGGCATTTCGTCTGAAAGGAGTTGCTGCTTCCACTGCATCGCTGGAGCAAGGAGGTATAGATTATGTGGTGGCCTGAACGTGTGTGCGATCACGGATGCCTGCTGAGTTGCGGCACTGGACTTTTCTCGGTCCTGAGATCGGCAAGCGTTCGACTATATCATCCACGAGTTCTACCTCGTTACACTTTGTCGGTCTACAAGGGTATATTATCTATGGATGTATATCAACCAGTAGCTTGTATTTAGTAGATATATCTTGGTGCTTAGTAGTTCCCATCTTAGATTTTTTTTTTCTATGATGCAAACCCAATAGTGGTATTGGAGTCTGATATATGCCTAGATGCTTTGCACGGGTAGTACACATATGTATATGGGCGATGATGATCATGTTATTGCTTCTTATATGTATTTTGGATATTGGTGGCATAGTGGGATGAAGCGGCCCAGACTAACTTTACATGTCCCGCACATGAGACCAGTTCCATGATTGACATGCAACTAGTTTTGCATAAGTGGCTAGCAGGTGTCTGTCTCTCCTACTATTGTCAATATCTCATTTACAACAAGTTGCTAATAATTTGGTTATCATTGTTCTGGTTCCATGTTCGTAGGTAAGACCGGTTCTATCTTCCAAAACCCTAAGCCACGTAAACTTGCAATGGATAAATTAGAAGCATCTGGTTTAGATTGTTGCTAGGCTGGTGTCATGATATGGTAATGTTGTAAGTTGATGTATAGTTGATACTCTTACAACGCACCTAACGTGTAAGTTCCATAGACCTTGGTCTTACACATAAAGGAATGATAAAGATCATATCACGATGTATATGATAGTGATCAAGTGAAAAAACCATATCATTTCACTTTACACATAAGATCTTTACATCTTATATTGCTTGTTTGACGTTTTAGTAGCATTATAGGATGATCCCTCATTTAGATATCAAGATAAAAATATGTTTTTCCTTAAGTACGCACCGTTTTATGTTTCGTCGCTTCAAGACATCACGTGATGATCGGGTGTACTTGAATCCACGTTTGTATAACGGGTGTAAGATAGTTTTACACACGCAAGTACTAAGGTTCTTACTCGGCAAGCCTAGCATGTACAGACATGGCCTCGAAACACGGACCAAAAGGTTAAGCATGATTCATATAGTTGATATGATACCCATATAGATGCCCGCCTTTGAAACTACACTGACTCACATGATTATCGGACTTGGTGTAGTGGATTTGGTTCATGTAATCACCAAAAAGACACAAGGGATGTTGTTTTTGAGTGGGAGTTCATTCATAATTTGATTAGTTGAACTCGATCTATCATAAACTTAGTCTAAAATTTACAAATTCTATTGTAGATGGCATCACCTGCTTTTAATTTCAATGTGTTCATGGAGAAAGAGAAACTTGCGGCAAATGGTAGCAACTTTACCAACTAGGCCATGAATTTGAGGATTCCCCTCACCGCTACACAAAAGCAATATGTGCTAGAAGAGCCGCTAGGCCCCCCACCAGCTCCTGATGCCCTTGACGAGGAAAATAACGTCTATTTGCCTCGTCGGGAGGACCACAACTTATATTAGTTTATTGTGGCATACTGTATGGGCTAGAGCCAGAACTTCGAAAGCGTTTCGAAAATGGCAATGCCTTTGATACCATGGGTGAATTAAAAATGTTTTTCGATACCCAGGCTGCCGTAGAGAGTTATGATGCTTCTGAAAAGTTCTTTAGCTGCATGATGGAAGAAAACAACTCCGTTAGTGAGTACGTACTCAAAATTTCTAGGTACGCCGATAAGCTTGTCCTTGAGAATAACGATTCCCATTGACTTAGGCATACATCGTGTTTTCCAATCTCTCCCACCTAGCTACAAGAGCTTCATGATGAACTATAATATGCAGGGGCATGAAGAAGTCTCTTCTCGAGCTTTTGTCAATGCTTAAGACTGTAGAAGTGAAGATCAAGAAAGAACATCAAGTGTTGATGATCAATAAGACCGATGGTTTCAAGAAAGACAAGAAGGGTAAACAGAAGGAAAAGAAGGGCGGAAAATTTGTTGCCGCGCCTGAAAAGAAATCCCGAGCTAGCCCTAAGTTTGATACCGAGTGGTATTATTGTAAGGGGACAGGCCATTGGAAGCGCAACTGCCCCAAGTATTTGGCGGACAAGAAAGCTGGCAAGGCAAACAAAGGTATATATAATATATATGTTATTGATGTGTACTTGACTAGTACTCGTAGTAACACATGGGAGTTTGATACCGAGTTTGATACTTTAGTGGTTGTTCATTTAAATCCGAAAACAATGGTTGTTCGATTTATATGAATGATATCTTTTATGGTCATGCACCTGTGATGAATGGTTTATTTCTATTGGATCTGGATAATAGTGTTACACATATTCATAATGTTGATGCTAAAAGGATTAAACTTGATAGTGATATATTTGCATATATGTGGCACTGTCGTCTAGGTCATATTGGCGTAAAACGCATGAAGAAGCTCCATTCTGATAGACTTTTAGAATCACTTGATTTTGAATCATTTGATACATGTGAGCCATGCCTTATGGGCAAGATGACTAGACCCCCGTTCTCCGATACAATGGAGCGGGCGACATATTTATTGAAAATCATACATGCTGATGTATGTGGTCCAATGAGTGTGTCGGCACGAGGTGGATATCGTTATTTTGTTACTTTCACGGATGATTTGAGTAGACAAGGGTATATCTATTTGATGAAACACAAGTCTGAAACCTTTGAAAAGTTCAAGAAATTTCAGAGTGAAATGGAAAATCATCGTAATAGAAAGATCAAATTTCTATGATCCGACCAACTAGAAATCCCCAGATTTCCGACGGGGGAATTTAATACCCGACGAGCCGTCGGCTAATATGATGAAATCCGACGGTACCAATAATGCCCGACGGTTATCGACTACCTCTCGGTGATGGCTACCAATAGCCGACCGTGAAGTCAATTTACCGACAGTGAAAATGTAACTCTCGGTTATCCAATCTAATGGCCCACGGTGAAATGTAATATCCGACGGTCCAAATGTAACTCTCGGCTATAATAGAAAATGGCCGACGGTACATGTGTAACTCTCGGTTAGAGGTGAAAATATCTGACCGGATGTAGTAATAACCGATGGTTGACATTGACTCTTGGGGATATGTTTCGATGGCTGGCATGGCTAAGCATGGGAATATGTTTCGATGTGTATTTCTCAGATAATTGCTAATTGTTAATTAAATAGCTAACATGCACTGGTTCAGCTTCGGTTTTTGAAAGCTTTGATAGTTCGAAGTTGATTTCTAAATTGGATATTATTTGTGTTAATGGATTAAATGTTATTTTACACATAATTGGAAGTTAGTGTTTATCGAATCCATCTCAAGGAGCTCACATCACAGATAAATAAGATTGCCACAGAATGACTATACGATCGATTCATAAATGTGTCGTAACGTTATCATAAGAATTTACCTACTCCCAAAACATCTTATATTTAGGAAAATAGTTTTGTCATATTTAAATTTTGTTCTGAATTTTATTTTCTGAGATTTGTATGGTCTACCATATACAGAAATAAAACACAGTAATAAATGATTTAAAAAGAATTATTGTAGCAAGCGGGGAGCAAAAAGCAAGCATCAAAATATATAGGCGCGCGCGATATATTTTGCACTGACTGCGCGCGGGAGATGCAATTTTTTTTGCGAAACCAGTCAAGCCCACCACCACGTTTCCTACCTTATCTCTATGACTCTATCCCTAACCAGATCTCTCCCACTCCGAAGTCCCTGAAATCAACTCCTCTCCCCATCTCGCCGGCTCCCCCGCCGCCGCTCCGATCTGCCAGCACCGGTGGCCTCCTCCACTTTCCTACACAAATCTGGCCTCTGCTCACACTCGTCCACCCCGGCTTCCCACTATTTATCTCGACTGGGCACGAGGTGAGGGAGACCATTCCCAGGGCATGGCCCTGCGCAGGCGGGCATGCCAAGGCTAGGTCGCCGGGGCGTCAGGCACGGACAGTCTTCTCGATAGCCTCCGCCGGGGACTAGCATGGTGGGCGGTGATTAGCGGTGATCACCCACGCCAACGCAGACTTATCAGGTTCTGCTGGATCTTGAGTAGCTGCTCTAAAATCCATTTCTCTGTCCGCCTTTTTTGAATGGCCCGTGAGTACTCCGATAGCCGGCCAGTAAACAGAGTGCTTCTTCCTGTGCCATCAGATGGCTCAACAAATTCCACGGGGGATATCAATCAAAGACACAACAAGACCGGGCATCCTTTGCAGGTACTCATAGTGATTCTCTTACCTCGAGTCTAGTTTACCCATGAGAACCTAATTAGTTCTGAACTATATGTATGGAAGAACAGACGCACTTGATTGTTTTGGGAACACGAACTGTTATACTGGTAATAGCAAGAGTTTCCTATGTTACACCCTGATGCCCAAAGCATCATTTCAGCCCAAGCTACACGTGTTATTCCACTGATCTTTTGGTTTCCTGATGCCTGTAGTGTTATTGCTGGCTAGAATTTCAAGCAAATCAAAGAAACGGCAGGTCGGGTGCTCTTCTATTGTCATCTAATTTCTCAGATTTTTACCTTGTACCTTCTCTACAAGCTGTAACATTTTTTCGAGATATGTTTATGTTTTATTCATGTTTCTTCAAGTTCTGCCAGGTGAGGTAGGATGGGCCATCAGTGCATCACTGCAGATGCTCGAGGTGAAATGCTAATCAATGCAATTGTTGTGGAAGGTGTTTTTCCATGTGAGGACACAACAAAATCTACTAAATAGTTTTATAAAATGCTGGTGGAAGATGATACACCTTTGCTTAGAAAGACCTTACAAACACTTTTATTGTTGTAGGATGGCTTGCACATGATAAAATGAGTAATTCTGATTTGGTAATGTTTGTAGTCATTGGCCGAGAGAGGAAGACTGATATTCGATGCTTTGGTGCAATCAGCTGCACCTAATATGGTAAGTTTAGCACTCCCTAAATCTAGACTAGTACAGGATATATATAAATTAAATTTATTCACCCAACGTGGTAGATTAGCACATCCTAAATGTAAACTAGCACCAATTAGTATATACTATATGAAGTTAATTTCTTATGCATATCTCATACTAATATTTGATTTATCTTGTGTTTATTGTAGACCACATCAAACTCTGAAGTTGGGTTAGCAAGTGGAGGAGTCTCCTCGAATTAACATGAAACTGAACAATCAAGTTTGCTGATGAGTCATGTCAATAATCAGTTACTTGCTTAGAGTGTATACAAATACTAATAGTAATTAACTAGTATTCTGAATATATAAGGAGACTTGAACTATTAGACTCTGAAACATCAGTTAGAACAAGACAACCTCTCCATCAATACGTTCCTATTTTTCTTGGAGGAAGTTATATTCTGAATATATAAGGAGACTTGCACTATTAGGCCCTGAAACATCAGTTATAACAAGACGACCTCTCCACCAATACGTTCCTATTTTTCTTGGAGGAAGTTACACATGTTAAACACTTACGTGCATCTCGGTGAGATTATAATCTACTGGTTTTGTGCTTTCAAAGTTGGACTTTTGTGCTGTCCAAATTTGTTTGTCATAATCGAAGTCGAGCTATAGCAGTACTTTTATTCTGTCTTGATTACAGCAATAGTTTTTGGTCTGTATAGTTGTGTGACTTATCATGCCATCTTGTTTAGATTATTTTTGTTTACTGTACCTTATGGTTCTTGTTTTCATCCTTCTTACAACTAGTTTGGTATTTTTTGTAGGGAATGGGAAGCAATGCTGAAGGTAATTGCAATGTTGAGAAGTCATTCAGCCAGTTGAAGTTCTCTGGCTGTAATGTATTTGATGTTCTTTTTCTATCTTTCGCAGAATCATTAAGGTTCAGTGTGATTTGGATGCAACACTAATTTGGTTTGTAACAGATTATGACAATATGCTAAATGTGATTCATTCTATGTCATTTGGGTCAAATATATTGAAATGCAAGATGTTCGGAAATAATCTGTAATAGTGACATTTGTGACATGCGTAATTACAAAATTCTACTAAGATTAGATAATCATGTGCCCTACACCTGTGGTCTGTACCCATCCCCAAGGAGCAATAATGATTGACGATAAGACCAAATCCCTGTAAGATTCTTTGTCCCGTTGGTTATTGCATCGATTGACGCTGTCAGGTGCCTTCTTATCTGTAATAATATTCCATGGCATGGATAGTCTGTCATTAGTTGTAAATGCCGACGTGAACTAATGGCTATCAGAAAATATGTAATTGACGGGGTACCATCAGCTATATGTGGCGTCAATACATGGTGATGTGGCTCATGGACAAGTCATAACCGATGGCTCACCGTCAGATTTTGCACCGTTGGTAAAAGTAATAGTTGACAGTACCGTCGGCTATCAGAGCAATGGCCGACCAAGCATCACCAACGGGAAATTGCCGACAGTGTACTGGCAGATATGCTGTTAATCGACGGTAAACTTAAATATCCGACAGGAATTCAACCCTCGGCTATATTGGGATATCTAGTAGTGCATGGAGGAGAGTATCTTAGTTACGAGTTTAGCACACATATGAGATATTGTGGAATAGTTTCACAACTCACGTCTGTCGGAATACCACAACATAATGGTATGTCGGAATGTCATAATCGTACTTTATTGGATATGGTCCGATCTATGATGTCTCTGACTGACTTGCCACTGTCACTTTTGGGGTTATGCACTGGAAACCGTTGCATTCACTTTAAATCAGGCACCATCTAAATCCGTTGAAACGACACCGTATGAATTATGGTTTGGAAACAAACCTAAGATATCATTTCTTAAAGTTTGGGGATGCAATGTTTATGTGAAGAAATGCAGCCTGATAAAATCGAACCCAAAGCAGAAATATGCATCTTCATAGGATACCCTAAATAAATAATTGGGTATTCCTTCTATCACAGATCCGAGGGAAAGATTTTTGTTGCCAAGAATGGATCTTTCTTGAGAAGGAGTTTGTCACGAAAGGTGTGAGTAGTCGAAAGGTAGAAATCGAAGAGGTTATTGAACCTTCTCTTCATGAATCGGCGAGTGGCGCAGCGCCGAAATTTTTTCTGGAGTTGACTTCACCAAATGAAGAGGGAACTAATTGTTGGAGATATGCCCAAGAGGCAATAATAAAGTGGTTATTATTATATCTTTATGTTTATGATAAATGTTTACATCCCATGCTATAATTTTATTAACCGGAAACATTAATACTTGTGTGTTTTGTAAACATAAAAGAGTCCCTAGTAAGCCTCTTGTTGAACTAGCTTGTTGATTAATTGATGATCATGGTTTCCTGATCATGGACATTGGATGTGATTAATAACAAGGTTATATCATTAGGAGAATGATGTGATGGACACACACCCATAGTAAGCGTAGCATAAGATCAAGTCATTAAGTTTGTATTGCTGTAAGCTTTGAAATACATAATAACCTAATCCTTCGACCATGAGGTTATGTTAATCACCATCACCGGATGGGTACTTTGATGACATCAAACGCCGCTTCGTAACTGGGCGGTTATAAATGTGTCATTGGGTATTCTGAAAGTATGTGTTGAAGCGCATAGACCAAGATTAGGATTTGTCCATCCATATGACGGATAGATATACTCTGGGCCCTCTCGGTGGAATGTCATCTAGATAGCTTGCAAGCATGTGACTGGGTCACAAGGGATGACATAACATGGAACGAGTAAAGAGTACTTATCAGTAACGAGGAAGAACTAGGTATGGAGATACCGACGATCAAACCTCGGATAAGTAGAATATCGTGTGACAAAGGGAATTGGTTTCGTATGTTAAATGGTTCAATCGATCACGATATCATCGTTGAGTATGTGGGAGCCGTTATGGATCTCCAGATCCCGCTAATGGTTATTGATTGGAGAGGTGTCTTCATCATGTATGCATATTCACGAACCGTAGGGTGACACACTTAAGGTTCGAAGTTGTTTTAAGTAGATATGGAATTTGCGTTGGAGACCGAATGTTGTTCGGAGTCTCGGAATGGATCCGGGACATCACGAGGAGAACCGGAATGGTCCGAAGAATAAGATTCATATATTGGGGATCATTTTCTAAGTTAGGAAAAGTTCCGGAGTGTTTGTGTGGAGATTCTAGAAGGTTTCGGAATGTTCTGGAAGGTTCTAGAGGATTTATTGGGGTTTACTTGAAAACCAAGAAAGGGGTCAAGGAGACCAAGTGGGGCAAGACACGGATTCGTGGGGGAGGAGGATTCCTCCCCCCTTCCCACCGCCGGCCCAAGGAGGGGAGTCCTACTAGGACTCCCCCTCCCCAGGCGTGCCTCCCTCCTTTAAATAGAAGGGAGGGGGCGCCCCCTCTTGCCCCTCCTCTCACAACAACCAATCTCAGCTACCTCTCTCCTCCACCTTTCTTCTGCACGGGCATAGGCGAAGCCCTGCAGAATTCTCATCTCCACCACCACCACCACGCCGTCGTGCTGCTGGGATTCCGTGGAGAAGATCTACTACCTCCGCTGCTCGCTGAAACGGGGAGAGGAAGGTCTGCTTCGACTCCGCACGTGTGACCGTCTGCGGAAGCGCTGCCGGAACACGGCACCGGAAGGATCATCCACACGATCTTGAGATTGGCAAGTGATCGACTACATCATCCACGAGATCTAATCTCATAACGCTTTCGGTTCTACGAGGGTTAGTACCGATCTATCTCGTTGCTCATGTCTAATAGATTAGATCTTGGCTTTTGTCTAGATTAGATCTGGGTTTTATTCGTTCTTGCGGTAGAAATTTTTTGTTTTCCATGCTACGAACCCATCAGTGGTATCAGAGCCGTGTCTATGCGTAGATCTGTTGCACGAGTAGAACACAATGGTTTTATGGGCGTTGGTGCTCGTGCCGTCTTTTGCTTTGTGTACTTTGCATCTTGCGGTATGGTGGGATGAAGCGGCTCGGGCTAACATTACATGTCATCGCACATGAGACTTGCTCCAAGCTTGACGTGCAACTTGCTTTGCACAAGTGGCTTTGCGGGTGTCTGTCTCTCCCATCATAGTATAGATCAAATCTACACTTTGCACTTGATAGCACTTGTATCAACGTTGTGGTTCAGTTTCGTAGGTAAGATCCGTTCTTAGTCGAAAGCCCCAAGCCACGTAAAACTTGCAAAGAAAATTAGAGGCGTTTTGCAGGGGTTTTGTGATGTGATATGGCCATCATGTGATTGTGATTGTATTTGATGTATGCAATGATCCTTGTTGTAATATGGCAACCGGCAGGAGCCTAATGGTTGTCTTTAATTCTGTTAAGACCTGCGTGTCTATTCATCTTGTAATAGCTTTGTTCCAAGTAGTTGTAATAGTTGCTAGTGATGATGGACAACCATGAAGCGGCGCCACGAACCTTGACGCAATGCTGGTGATGATGGAGATCATGTCCATGCTTTGGAGATGGAGATCGAAGGCATAAGAAGAAAGGGCCATATCATATCACACTAATTATGAATTGCCTGTGATGTTAATCCTTTATGCATCTTGTATTGCTTAGATCGCGACGGTAGCATTACAAGATGATCCCTCTCACTAAATATCAAGTAATAAAGTGTTCGTCCTTAGTTGGCACCGTTGCTAAGACTCGTCGTTTCGAAGCATCTCGTGATGATCGGGTGTGATAGATTCTACGTGTGCATACAACGGGTGCAAGCAAGATTTGCACATGCGGATACTAAGGTTAACCTTGACGAGCCTAGCATGTACAGACATGGTCTCGGAACACGGAATACCGAAAGGTAGAGCATGAATCATATAGCTGATATGATGAACATGAAGATTGTTCGCCGATGAAACTACATCATCTCACGTGATGATCGGACTTGGTGTAGTGGATTTGGTTCGTGTAATCACTAAAACAACTCGAGGGATGTTGTTTTGAGTGGGAGTTCATTTGTAATTTAGATTAGTCAAACTCAATTTATCATAAACACAATCAAAGTGAATTTTCATAGTTTGTTGTAGTCATTGGCATCCGTTCACCATCTTACGCTTAGTTATAGTTGATATAGTAGAACTATAGAAATTCTGGATATTTACTTTACGAACTGGTATCGTATTGTTTTGAGTGTCAATCTAAAGTTTAAAAGTCCTATTGCAAACTTTCAGCAAACTCTATTTACTCCATGAAGTTTAATAAATAGTATTAAATCAAGAGTAACAATTCCAGTGTTAGTATCTAATGTATCATCTTTGCCTCCATGATTCTTGATACTCAAAAGATTGTTTTTAATATCAAGTTTATCTAAGAGCTGAAAGCAATGTTTCAGAAACCATCATATGTGACAGGTATTGCGATATCTAAAACAATGTGTTGGTTATAACATGATAGAGTATATGTCCTCATATTTGATGAGAATTTGTGAAGGTTGGAGACACTAGTCGTCTTAATCCTCCAAAAGGTTTTGGAAAAGAAACATTATACTCACAATTCACCTTTATAAGCTATAGCAGCTTGATCATGAAAGTTGTCATGATAAGGATGAATAGAAGATGTAAGTAAAATGTTTACTACACTAAAAGATTACTAAATAATGGAATTTTGAAAGAATGCCAAACATTTGATGAAGGTGATCCACTTCAAAGTGCAAGTCCAAAGGTATTAGTATTTGACTATACACACTTTGTACTATGTGTCATGTGAATGACACCACTATTGATGTTGATAGATTCTTTTAAAAGAAAAGGAATTGTTGAAAGAGAATCTATAAAATATTTGGCAGAAAAGAAAAGATTGGAGATATCCAACTTAGGTATATAGAAGATACATGTTATGGCTGTATTCCTTGGTTGTTAAACAATGTGGTTCTGCGGTATTGGATACCAAATTGGTTGATATGAAGTGTCATACAGGACAACACAATTTATGAACTGCAATGGCCTAAGTAACTAGCAAGAGAATATGTGATGATGTTCATCGAAAACAAATAAAGGGTTGTTGTGTTGCTCGTTAAACATCAAACTTGCCTTCAAGATTTGTTTCAATAATTGTTATTTTGATCAGTTATTATGACGACAAAAGGTTGTTCAAATAATTGCCGTATTCCATAATAGATGAATGATATACAAGTCTGGTTGGAGAAATAACGACCATAAAACTAATGCTAAAATGTCGCAAGACAAATGATTGAAAGATCACTTGCAAAGTGACATCACCGTTTAAATTATATTGAAAGGGATACATGAAGAAACTCCATGTTTATGGATTTTTGGAGTCTTTGATTTTGATCAAATGACGCTTGTGATACTTTCCTGGAGATAATTAAAACTCCGTTCGTAGGCCAAAAAGAGGAACGGACGACTAACTGATTGGAATTTGTACATATTGATGTATATAGTCCATTATGTGTAGTCGTGGGCGATGAATTTCAACTTCATATGTTTTCTCCGAAGTTTTGAGTGAGTATATGTATATACTTACTCAATAAGGAAGAAGTATGAAACATTTGAAAATGTTCAAAGACTTTCAAGATAAAGTGGAAAATCATTGTAACAAGAAAATAAAAAGTTTATGATTGGATCATAAAGAAAGATGTTTGAGTTACAAGTTTAGCAAAACATCTAAGATTTGAGGAATCGTTCCATGGATTTGCATTTCCCAAAACACCATAGGAGTATGGAGTGTTCAAGATATGTAATGAAACCTTGTTTGACATGGTAAGATCAAAGGTGTCATTTATAAAACTGCCATTATATTTTAAAGATTAAAGCTTTAGTGACTACCGCTTTTACACTGAAAAGAGCTCCATCGTGATCCGTTGAAATGACACCATATAAGTCATGGTTTGGGATAAAACCCAGGTTGTCCTTTCTTAAATTTTTGGTATGCTAGGCATAAGTAAAATGTTTACAACCAAAGTCGGATGAGCATGTCTTTGTAGGTTATTTCGAATAACTATTGGGTATTCCTCCATAACACCGAAGACAAAAGTGTTTGTCGCTTAGAATGTCGAGTTTCTTGAGAAGGAATTTTTGGTGAAAAGTTAAGTGGGAGGACAATAGAACTTTGACAAGGTTGTTGAACCTTGGCTAATATGTGCTGAGTTGCGTAGCGTCGGAAAGTGTCCCGGAGGCAGCAACAATGCTCATGGCTCACGTGCCTCAAAGGTTGTGGTCACGGAGATCTAAGTTCCTATTAAACCAAGTAGGTCGGGTAAGTAATCAAATGCAAAGATTTGAGAGTTAAATCATTGTTGTTTGACAATGATGAACCGACTACATGCAAATAATCAATGATGGGCCCTGACTTCGTTAAATGGCTTGAAGCCATAAAATCCGTGATAATTCCATACACGAGAAATCAAGCTTTGAATTTGAAAGACCCTCTGGAAAGGTGCAAGACCTTACAGTCGTATATGGATCTATAAAGAAATAGACATGGATGTTTCACATCTATGAAATAGTCGACATGTCGGAAAGAGTTTACGACAATGTTCAAGGAATTGACTATGATAAGATTTGATCTTTCATAGCGATATTTAGTCTAGACGGATTAATGTAGCAACCACTACATATATTTTGGTATATGGTAGTTGAACAAACAAAACAAGTTCTTCTAATAGAATAGTTACCTAGGATGTGTACATGACACGATCCAAAGGGTTTTGTTAATTCAAAGGATGCTAAAAGAGTATGCAAAACTTCAATGGTTGAAGTGAGCATCGCGGAGTTGGAATCTTCACCGTGATGAAACCGTTAAAAGGTTTAATTTCATCAGAGACAATGAAGATGTTTGCATTTTGCAAGAAATTAAGTGGGAGCGCTAAGACATATTTCTAATACATTGTATGAAAGACATATTGTTGATTAGAAATGATGTATCTTTTATTGACACAGGTTAAGAATTTCATTTCGATGAAAAACTTAGGCATAACCCAAGAATTAGGCATCAATGTCTATATGGATAGATTGAGGCGCTAATATGGTTTTGCCAAATGTACATAGATAAGATGTTGAATGAGTTTAATATGGAAACAACAAGAAAGGTTCTTGACACACGGAAAGGACTAAATCAAGATTCAAGTGTTTTGACACTTGGTGAAATCACAAGAATATTTTGATCAATCATTCTTTGAGATGTACACATCCAGATATGTCTTATGCTCTAAATGTTATGAGCATATACCAGAATGACTCATAAGATGATCATTGGACAATAGTAGGGATATTCCTATGATCTTTGGAAGAACTAAGAATATATTACTTATATAGTGGTGACAAAATAGTTCATTGTAAATTGTTGCATTGATACTAGTTTTGTCACAAATTAAGTTTATCTCAATTTAAACTATGGGTGGCACAATGTAATGGAAAGGAAGTTCCATAACGGATTTGGTTGAGTACCAAAGTTAAAACATTGTGACAGATACTACAACAAAAGGCTAAGTATATGACTGCTATTGTAGCAGCAAATGAGGGCATTTGTGTCAAGTAGTTTGTTATCAAACTAGGTGTGGTTCATAGTGGGATAATACTATGAAGATACATTGTATGACAATTGTATCAACATGATTTAATTCCAAGGAACTAAAGGTCTCACCAAAGGACCAAATTTATACAATGCCATCTCATTAGAGAATGAGTAATGCGTAGAGACGCAAGGACATGCAAATACACACGGACCTGGAAGTGTCAGATCCGAAGATTATGTTTACCACTAGCAATAGTGTCTATACAACACCAGAAAGCCATAGGTGTTGAATGCACAAGTTTTTTAACTAGATTATTGACTCTAGTGCAAGTGGGAGACTGTTGGAGATATGCCCAAGAGGCAATAATAAAGTGGTTATTATTATATCTTTATGTTTATGATAAATGTTTACATCCCATGCTATAATTTTATTAACCGGAAACATTAATACTTGTGTGTTTTGTAAACATAAAAGAGTCCCTAGTAAGCCTCTTGTTGAACTAGCTTGTTGATTAGTTGATGATCATGGTTTCCTGATCATGGACATTGGATGTGATTAATAACAAGGTTATATCATTAGGAGAATGATGTGATGGACACACACCCATAGTAAGCGTAGCATAAGATCAAGTCATTAAGTTCGTATTGCTGTAAGCTTTGAAATACATAGTAACCTAATCCTTCGACCATGAGGTTATGTTAATCACCATCACCGGATGGGTACTTTGATGACATCAAACGCCGCTTCGTAACTGGGCGGTTATAAAGGTGTCATTGGGTATTTTGAAAGTATGTGTTGAAGCGCATAGACCAAGATTGGGATTTGTCCATCCATATGACGGATAGATATACTCTGGGCCCTCTCGGTGGAATGTCATCTAGATAGCTTGCAAGCATGTGACTGGGTCACAAGGGATGACATAACATGGAACGAGTAAAGAGTACTTATCAGTAACGAGGAAGAACTAGGTATGGAGATACCGACGATCAAACCTCGGATAAGTAGAATATCGTGTGACAAAGGGAATTGGTTTCGTATGTTAAATGGTTCAATCGATCATGATATCATCGTTGAGTATGTGGGAGCCATTATGGATCTCTAGATCCCGCTAATGGTTATTGATTGGAGAGGTGTCTTCATCATGTCTGCATATTCACGAACCGTAGGGTGACGCACTTAAGGTTCGAAGTTGTTTTAAGTAGATATGGAATTTGCGTTGGAGACCGAATGTTGTTCAGAGTCTAGGAATGGATCCAGGACATCATGAGGAGATCCGGAATGGTCCAGAGAATAAGATTCATATATTGGGGATCATTTTCTAAGTTAGGAAAAGTTCCGGAGTGTTTGTGTGGAGATTCTAGAAGGTTTCGGAATGTTCTAGAAGGTTCTAGAGTATTTCTTGGGGTTTACTTGAAAACCAAGAAAGGAGTCAAGGAGACCAAGTGGGGCAAGACACGGATTCGTGGGGGAGGAGGATTCCTCCCCCCTTCCCACCGCCGGCCCAAGGAGGGGAGTCCTACTAGGACGCCCCCTCCCCAGGCGTGCCTCCCTCCTTTAAATAGAAGGGAGGGGGCGCCCCCTCTTGCCCCTCCTCTCACAGCAACCAATCTCAGCCACCTCTCTCCTCTACCTTTCTTCTGCACAGGCATAGGCGAAGCCCTGCAGAATTCTCATCTCCACCACCACCACCACGCCGTCGTGCTGCTGGGATTCCGTGGAGAAGATCTACTACCTCCGCTGCTCGCTGGAACGGGGAGAGGAAGGTCTGCTTCGACTCCGCACGTGTGACCGTCTGCGGAAGCGCTGCCGGAACGCGGCGCCGGAAGGATCATCCACACGATCTTGAGATCGGCAAGTGATCGACTACATCATCCACGAGATCTAATCTCGTAACGCTTTCGGTTCTACGAGGGTTAGTACCGATCTATCTCGTTGCTCATGTCTAATAGATTAGATCTTGGCTTTTGTCTAGATTAGATCTGGGTTTTGTTCGTTCTTGCGGTAGAATTTTTTTGTTTTCCATGCTACGAACCCATCACTAATGATAATGATCATGAAACTCCAAAAGAGGACACTACCGAATCTCGTAGGTCAAGAAGAACACGTGCAGCTCCTGAACTGTACGGAAATCCTGTTATGAATTTCATGGTTGATGAAATCGATGACCCTGTGACGTATGAAGAAGCGATGATGAGCCTATATTCCAACAAATGGCTAGTATCCGTGAAATCTGAGATGGAATCCATGTACGAAAACTAGGTTTGGACCTTGGTGGACTTACCTCACGACCGAAAGGTCATTGAGAATAAATAGATTTTCAAAAGAAAAACTGATGCTGATGGTAATGTGACCATCTATAAAGCTCGACTTGTCGCAAAGGGGTTTCGACAAATTCAAGGAGTTGACTATGATGAGAAATTCTCTCCCATAGCGATGCTAAAGTTGGTTAGTATTATGTTAGCAATTGATGCATATTTCGATTATGAGATATGGAAAATGGATGTCAAACTGCGCTCCTCAATGGTAATATTGAAGAAGAGTTGTATATGATACAACCAAAGGATTTTGTCGATCCTAAGCATGCTGACAAGGTATGCAAGCTTCAGCGATCCATCTATGGACTGAAGCAAGCATCCCGGAGTTAGAATCTCCGCTTTGATGATGTGATCAAAGAGTTTGGATTTGTCCAAACTTATGGGAAGGCTTGTATTTACAAGAAAGTGAGTGGGAGCAATGTGGCATTTCTAATATTATTTGTGGATGGCATATTACTAATTGGAAATGATATAGATCTTTAACAGTGTTAAAAGTTATCTAAACAATAAATTTTTGATGAAGGACCTTGGTGAAGCATCATACATATTAGGCATAAAGATCTATAGAGATAGATCAAGGCGCCTAATAGGGATATCACATAGTACATACCTTGATAAGATTTTAAAGAAGTTTAAAATGGACGAAAGTAAGAAGAGGTTCTTACCTATGTTGCAAGGCAAGACACTGAGTAAGACTCAAAGTCCGGCTACAGCGGAAGAAAGAGAGATAATGGATAAGACCCCCTATGCTTCAGCCATAGGCTCTATAATGTATGACATGCTATATACAAGACCGGACGTGGCACATGCTATTAGTTTGACTAGTAGGTACCAATCTGATCCAGGTACGGAACACTAGATAGCGGTCAAGGATATCCTTAAGTACTTAAGAATAACTGAGGAAATGTTTCTTGTATATGGAGGTGAAAAAGAGCAGGTTCCTAGTGCGTTGGACCCAATGGTGATCTATTGTGACAACAATGGAGCCATAGCCAACGCCAAGGAACCAAGGTCTCACAAGAATTCCAAGCATATTAAGCGCCAGTTTCACTCCATCCGCGAGCATGTCAAGGATGGAGATATAAAGATTTGTAAAGTACACACGGATCTCAATGTAGCAGATCCGTTTACTAAAGTTCTCCCTAGGGAAAAACATGATCAACACCAGAACTCCATGGGTGCTAGATTGATCACTATGTAACTAGATTATTGTCTCTAGTGCAAGTGGGAGACTGAAGGGAATATGCCCTGAGAGACAATAATAAAGTTGTTATTATATGTACTCGAAGTATATGATAGATGTTTATTTTGCATGCTATAATTGTATTGATTGGAAACATTAATACATGTGTGCTTAATAAACAAATAGAAAGTTCCTAGTTATGCCTCTCTTATAAACTAGCATTGATTAACAAGTTGATCAAGGTTTCCTGATCATGGACGTTGGATGTTGTTAATAACGAGGTCACAACATTGGTGGAATGATGTGATGAACATTCATCCGAAGTATAGCATTACGATCAAAGTCATTATGTTTATATTGCTATAACATCATATGAAGTAATCCTAGTCCTTAGACCATGAGATCATGTTAATCAGTAACACTGGAAGAGTATCTTAATAACATCAAACGTCACACCGTAACAGGTGGGTTCAGTGCTACGAAGGTGTTATGTATAGGCTCATGGATCAATAGTGTAGTTGTTGTTCATTAGTTGGAAAGAAATAGTGTCCTCTCCTTGCCATTGTTTAACGGTGCTTTACAACGAACTTAGAAATTCAATGGTTAAGCAGTGATAAGTAGGCACATCATTGTACACAAAGTTTTGCAGGCCAGCTCTGTTGCAAAGTAAATTGAAGTAATCAGAAATACCGAGTTGGTTCAATATAATGGGGCAAGCCCATTTGGTGGCCTTCACTTCGCGGTTCTTGATCCTGTTGAAGCGATCATGCTGGGGCTCATCCTTGAACCGTATCCCCATGTGTTCTTGAGAGGCAGCCCGAGAAGCGGTAGCGGTGGCACGAGCACGAGTTTGGCTCCTTGTGTTCATCATCTAAAACATTGAAGAAATAAAAAAATAAAACTTTTTGATCCAACAACAGTAAGTGCATCATATTCCTCATCATAGCACACTAAAGAATCTCCTCAAAATAATAATTTAGGCAAGAAAGTCATGGCAATTGGTTCATAGTAGGTCTCACCCTAGATTGATAATTACAATAGATCGAAGATGAATTTGCAAAAAGTAATTGGAGTATCAGGGGAGAAACATACCGTAGATCACTTGTGTGCGAGGGAATCGAACGAAATTGAGTAGAGATGAAGATCTCTTGAGGTTTTGAGAGAGTTTGGAGGTAGAAGAGAGAAAAAGGATTGAAGTTTTGGAGTTGCACATACCTTCCCATGTGATTTTGTGGTCGGCCGCAACTATACGAGCGCAACTATATGGCTGGAACATTGTGTTCCCGCCGTATAGTTGGCCTTCTATAAAAATTTTAGGGTTTCCATCTGGCGGCGCAGCTATACGGCCGAAACTATACAGCCAGAACAATATGTTCCCTCCGTATAGTTGGTCATCAAACTGTCTGTCCCTGGGAAAGAAAATATACAAAGGCATTGATATCTATACGACCGGAACTATACGGCCAGAATTTTTATTCCCATCATATAGTTGGCCGTTAAACTCTCAGTATATTAGAAAAGAATTCGTACGGAGGCACCGATATCTATACGACCGGAGCTATATGGCCAAAATTTTCATTCCCGCCGTATAGTTGAACTCTCAATATATTTTAAAGAAAAATTGTCGATGGCAAAGATATCTATACGACCAGAACTATACTGCCGGAATTTTTATTCCCGCTGTATAGTTGGTCGTTAAACTCTCTGTTTCCATAAAAAAAATTCTGTTTCTTTGAGAATTGCTTCTTTTCCTTTAACTTAGTGATATACCTTGTTTATGGTAGAAAATTGACAGTAAATATTGTCAAACAACAACAGCATGTATGTAGCAGAATTTTAAGTACTACCGAACTTCTTCTCCTCAAATGGAGTTTTCTAGCACTCTTTATTAAACATAAACTTAAACTAAAAACTAAAAACTTAACTCAAACCTTTATTTAGCATGGGTTGCCTCTCATGGAGTGCTCTTTTACGGTCAATAGCTTGACCTTGACGATACTAACTTGGGCCAGATGAGTGGAACACCCACTCCAAAGTAATTGTCCTTCAAAGTGATGGCCTCCTTTTCATCATGCTTGGCTTTCTTCTTCCTTGGAAATGAATAACAAAAGGATCCCGTGAAGGCAATTGCAGCTTCACATTCCCTTCATGTAGGTTAATCAAAGCCTTAATAGTTCTTAAGGACGGCCTAATATAATAGAAGCAACAATATCTTCAGGCATATCAACAATAACAAAGTCAATTAGAGCAGGAAAACCTTTAATATAAACTAAAGTGTTCTCCTTAATTCCTATAGCTTGTTTGTAGGTAGAATCTGCTAGATGCAATTTTAATTCAATGATTTCAAAGGAGCCAAGATTTAACTTCTTAAAAAGACTCTTTGGAATTGTTGAGACACTTACACCTAGATCACAAAGTGCAGCTATCTCATTGGTTCCAATTTTAATCTTAATAGTAGGCTCAAATATGTCATCTAGTTTAACAGGTATCTTTTCAGCGATTTTCTTGTATTTCTCTTCAAGCTCGCGTACCTTAATTGCTGCTTGATCAACAAAGTGTTGATACATGGCTTCATCGTTGCCTTCACTTACCGGAATTTTGACGTTGATCCTCTTTACGAGGTCTTCGATGGTGGTAGCTTGGTGAAGGGGCATTACTATAGTCAAGTTCTTCAGGATCCTCCATTTGGACCCTCATTATTTTGAGTTCTTCAACAGGATTGGGCTCAGCTTTACCTGCAAATTTAGCTAGAATGAGAGTTTGACTCTCGGTTACCTTACCTAGTTGTGCCTCAATGATCCTCGTTCTTTCTTGGAGGGCCTGCAAATCATTTCTCAAACTAATAGCTTGGTTAGATAATTTACCAAGCATAGCATCATGGTTCTTCGTTATTTTAACAAGAATATTGTTTTGTTCATTTTGTGAGTCTAGAAAAGACTTAAGTGTTTCTTGGAGACTATCATTACTAGTTCCCATATTATTATTAGGATTACCTGCTGGACTAGAATAGTGTTTCTAAAAATTAGGATTATAATTCTTCTTCCAATATGGGTTATAATCATTACGAGCTATGAAATATATTTCTTCAATATCCATTTCAGGGGTAGCTCTTACCTGGGTTTCCTTACCTTTTACGGCTAATATGAGCTCATCCAACTTAGCATTGAGTTATTCATTTTCTTGTGGTGAGATGGAGTTCACATTTTTCGTGTTTGATCTATCCACATGCTATTGAGCATGGTTGTATTGTATATTGTCTAACAGCTGCTTTGCTTCGGTAATATGTTTACCCATAAACATTCCTCCAGCTACAATATCAAGCATATACTTATAAAATAAATGGAGGATTAACCAATCTTCCATCCCATGACTAGGATAATTTCTTAAGCATTCTTTCATCCTGTCCCATGCAAGCGCTAGTGTCTCACGCTCTTCCTATCTAAAGCTAGTAATATTAGATTGGAGTTGCATAGTCTTTGTAGGTGGGAAACATTTAGTCATAAATAAAGAAGTACATCCCACCCATGATGTAATCGTATTTCTAGGCAAAGATAGCAACAATTCTTTTGCTCTCCCTCTTAGAGAGAAATGAAATAGACGTAATTTGATCGCATCAGCGTCAACGTCTTTTATACGCATCATATCACATATTTCAGTGAAAGTATTCAAGTGCATACCTGCGTCTTCAACAATAGAGCCTCCAAATTGATTCTGTTGAACCAAGCTTAGATAATGGGGCCTAATTTTCATAGTCATCAGCAGCAATTGCTGGCTAAGTAATAGGAGTACACAAATAATCATTGTTGGGAGTAGCAAACTCCCCAAGATTCTTTTTAGCCATATTTCCTATGTTTTTGGGTTTTCTTAAACAAAGAATTATAATAGTAAAAGCAAGAATTTAAAGGCTAACTAATTTTTTTGGTTTATCAAATAAAGTCTGAAAGCAAACTAACAAAATTAAAAACAAGAATTAAAACTATCAAGGTTCCTAATAACCTCACCAGGGTAGCTATTGTTTCCCTGACAACGGCGCCAGAAAAAGGGTTGATACCTTTAATCCGGATTATGGATGTAGTATAGCTTCTTTTTCCCTAGTAGACCTAGGTTATCGAATCCTCGGGAAGTGAATGCATAGTGAAGTTACTTTAGCGGAACTTCAGAAGTTTTAGAATTGCTTTTGTGTTTTTACCGAACCAATATCTTGCGTCTTTTTGTTGTTATCAATGATGGAGAGAGAGGGCCTAGGGCGTTCGGTTTCACCTGTAGCTGTGCAAAACATCTGATGGGAATAAAATATAGAAATAAAGTATGCATGTACTTGTTAGAGGAAGATAAATTATATGTGGGCAGTGCATCCATAATTGCTATTGCCTCTGCAACCACTTATAGCAATAACCTACTAGTCTCATCCATAGAAGAAAGAGAACTAATGATATGCATAGTGATGTCACCGTTAATCCCAAGCAAATCCCTCACATACAGCCGTACTACCCCTTCTGTCACTGGGGTTCCCAACCTGCAGATCAGTCATTAGTCATACTCCCTATACCTGGCTCAACCCTCGGGGTCTTGGGTACCTGACAAGTCCTTGGATTGAGGCAAGAGAAGATACAATAATCATCATGTCATACAAACTAATACACGATCCCATCTATGATAAATAACATGCACAATCGCTACATGGCTAGGCCAAAGCCCTTAGCCCAAGGAGAATTAATCACACATAGAGATGAGATCAACAATCACAAACATTGTAATAAAATTCATAAGATTGATAGAAATAGTCTAACAATGTCGCTAATCGAAGAAGAGATCTACTATTACAAGTAGTGGAATATGGCTATGGAGATGGAGAAGAGTTTTGAAATCTGGTGGCGGCTGGTGATCTATGGCAGAGACTTTTTGGCGAGGTCTGGCTTGTTTTCTTGTCACCCGAGGCTTCTTTATATAGGGGTCCCTTCCCAAAAGTTGTTCTGTTTGACCTAACGGTGGCGGCGCCAACTATACGACCGGAGCTATATGACCAAAATTTTGCTTCGGTCGTATAGTTGGTCGTTAAAGTGTCTGCCTCCACTTTACGGCTCCTGGTTTCTTCTGGTTTTTGGAAATCTCGTATCTTTGACATTAATGTAGTGATTCCCATCTTCAAACAACATTATCTGCGCCGGAAAAATATAAAAGAAAGGATTGCATACCCCTCTTAATATTAGGCATTAGTGGCAGGGTTTAGAGAGATATTTCATCATAAGTATGTATAATATCCAGTTTAAATATGGACGTAGATGGCTATATTTCAGAGCCATCAATCTGCTGCACGGGTTTCTTCGTGTTGTTTCGACTCCAACTTCAGGTGTTCAATGTCCTCCACCATGCTCTTCTCCTTGGCCTCAGTGTTGCTGAGACTCTTTTGGAGGTCCTCTAGGTGACGCAGAACCTGGTTGTTCTCATCTGGCACACAACATAGCACCGCCCATCAAATAGTGGGCATAGCAATTAAGCAATATACAAAGGTGGAAAAACTCACCTTGGAGCTGCCTAAAGTTAGAGTCAAGTCACACGTACTGCTGGCCCATCTGCACCATGTTCCGTAGGAATGGCTGCGCAAGTATTTGAATAAGTACAACGGGCTCGGGGGCTCCCAGGAATAAAACAAAGGGAAACTTACATGTCCACCCGAAGACTCAGGCAGATCCTGGTCCACATTCCGAGCGATGACGACTATGTGCCCACCTATCTTGGAGGATCTTGAGAAGTTATCATCATAGATGACCACCATCTTCGGAGAAGGAGAAACGAACCCCCCTCGCTTCCAGCCTTAGAATCTATGACTCCCTCCTCCACATCGCCCTTGATGGACTCTCCTGGGGAGGCCTCCCTAATAATTCAACAAATACAACCATACTTCAAGACCCAGTAAACAAACTTAAAAAGGCATGGTAGAACTCAAAAACACTCACGTGCTAAAGCTATCGAGGTCGAACGCCTCTTCTTCTGCTTCTTGGCCGGCGGTGCAGGCAGTGTGGCTTGAATGGGTACTGCTGGAATCGGTCCAGTAGCACCTGCTTTAGGGGCAGGACCCTTCGGAATCTCCAAAGTTGAGGCATCTGAATCTTCACCCTGACCCCTCTTGCGAGTGTCCTTGTTGATAGACTCGGGGGCTTCTTGCGACTGAGCAGCGGGGACAATAGAGTCTCACTCATCTAGCTTCACACCCTCAGGGTTGTCCCACTCCTCGGGCAAAGGGGCATCATGCCCTGGACCTTCCAGTTCTACAAGAACAACAACAACACCATCAAGTTTCAACTAAGTAAACATAGCTAAAGAAAATACTAGCATGGATATTACCTCTGGCACGAGATTGGAAGCACTAAATGACACAGTCACCGTATCTACAAGGAGAGCCACGTCAGTAATTAGTTTGGTCAAAGACCTGATTTTCCTATCCAGTTCCATGGATGACAGATCTTCTGAAGAGGTGCGGGTCAGATTAGAAGTGCTGACCCAAAGGAACATTGGATACCCTCTGATCTGTAGAGGCTATACCCGATGTTGCAAGAAGGTTTAGATGATGTTGACGATGGTGACCTCTTTGCCACGAACCAGTTGCTAGATATAAAGCTTCAACTTCTTCAGTCTCACCTAAAATAACATCATTCTTCCAGGATTGTTTCTTCTATGTCTCTGCACTCGCGTCAAATGGGGCTAGGTCGTACTTCTGGTCTACCACCTTCTTGTCACGGATGTAGAACCATTTGTCCCTCCACCCTTGAGCAGAGTCGCCAAATTTGAAGCTGAAGTACTGCCTGCCTGAGCGGACAAATATGCCGCACCCACCAACTTAATACACTACAGACCCTGAACCTGCTCTACTAGGAAACCCCTTATCATTGGCACACCTTTTTTACTATCCGTGGTGCATATCTGATGCGCCACTGATACGTCGCCATTGATAACTATCTTCCGTGGCGCATTTTGAAATGCGCCACAGAAATCTCAAACTTCTGTGGCGCATATGGCCAATATGCGCCACAAAAGTTTTTTCCAAAATTCAAAAAAAAAGGTGGGCCAGATCTCAAACTTCTGTGGCGCATATAGCTAATATGCACCACAAAAGTTTTTTTCAAATTTCAAAAATAAAACCAGGCCAGATCTAGATCTGGCCGGAGGTGGTGGTGGTGGCTGGTGGCAGGAGGAGGGCTAGGAGGAGGTCACCGGAGTTGGTGGTGGAGGAGGAGGAGGTCGCCGGAGTTGGTGATGGAGGAGGAGGAGGAGGTCACCGGAGTTGGTGGTGGAGGAGGAGGAGGTTGCCGGAGTTGGTGGTGGAGGAGGAGGAGGTCGCCGGAGTTGGTGGTGGAGGAGGAGGAGGAGGTCGCTGGAGTTGGTGGTGGATGAGGAGGAGTGGCGCACGAAACCAATATGCGCCACAGAATTGTCTCCCCCTTTTTTTGGTGCTGGGTCCCATCAACTTTCTGTGGCACATACATCTATATGCACCACAGAATCATCATTTCTATGGCGCACACGAAAATATGCGCCACAGAAATGTGGACTTCTGTGGCACATATTGGTTTCGTGCGCCACTAAACTGCCAAACTCCAGTGGCATTTTTTTCCTAGTGCGCCACTGATAAATATCTGTGGCGCATGGTTTTACATATGCGCCACCGAATATCTTCTCTACCTATAACTGTTTTCCTAGTAGTGCTGACTGCCTTTTCAATCCATATATCTTCTTGAAGAGCCCGAAGTGTGGCTCAATTCCGAGCCAACACTCACAGAGGGTGATGAAGCAGGCGATATGAAGAATCGAATTGGGAGATAGCTAGTGCAGTTGAATCCTTTATAGAAAAAGAAAACCACACACAAATTTGTTGAGGGGAGAGAAATCCCTCGAAGGAGGAAGATCATAAACATCACCCAAAATCTAGCAGGAGGACCGGGGATTACCTCAGCACCATGAATCTTGCAATCAGCCTCATCCACGGTAATCAGGCCGGCTTGGTAGAGCAGGCGCAGATTGGAGGACCTCACTAAGGAGCGCCACCATGCAACATTAGTGACGCGGCTCCCAGCAGCTTTCTTCTTGGGGGTGGTGGTGGCGCTCGACCCAACGCCGCTGGTCTTCCCCATTGTCATGGCACACCTCCACCGGGACCGCAAAAACGAGCTTGGAAAAACACGAAGCACGTCCAGTGCAAGATGTGGTTAAAGAAAAAATATGTGGTGTGTAGAGGAGAAAGTGGAGGGAGAGAGGAAGATGAAGATGGAGCAATTTTTTACTGCAACAACCTGTTACTTAACATCAATAGTGTGCCATCTCAGTGGTTAATTCGCACCTTCTGACACATGGCAAGCATCGGCGCAAACATGTGGCGGTGCAAAAAATGAACCGTCGTCACGCGATCTCCACTACACATGGAAATCAAGGAGACGCGATTAATACCTCAATTTACGCAATGACTAGTCCCATGCGCAGTAATGATGACGTGTGATGGCGTTTTTAGCTGAGATTCTTGACTGCACGTCCCCTCGCTGCACGAGAATCGAGGCGTCACGCGTTGTTCTCCGTTTTTACTGTAGTCATAACTTCTTTTATATTTTGGTCAGCTTTTGGGGCCCACAGCGATAGGTCCCATCACACTGTTCACACTGAAAGTTGATCTCATCGTTTGTCATCAATGATGTTCATTGTTCATACTCTCACTAGAGGGATGGAGCCGACAACAGCTTTCTTCGACTACCTTCGAATACTCAGTTTTTGTTTGAGTCTATGACTCAATCAAACACTCAGGGGCTACTCCTAACAGGAGCACTACTCGAACACACGAAGAAATTCCAGGTCCAGAGTACAGCCCAATAGTCACACGCCTTGAAACGACAGGCTTCGAATCCTTGTCAAATCAATTATTCGACTACGGACTTCCACTGCCGCCGCAAAGGCCACCAGGAAAAGGGCCGTCGGGTGGGCTCCCACCAAGTGCATGACGCGGGAGCTCCGCGAGGCGCGGAACTCCGGCCTATTGACAGAGGGCTCCTTCAAACTCCCCGGTGATGAGGCTGCTCCCATCCCGGAGCCTGGCTAGAGGGTAATGTTCCTCTCCTTCCTTTTCTGTGGTCTTTCTCTCCCCATCCACGAATTCCTTCGGGGCCTTTTGTTTGTTTATGGCGTGCAGCTTTATCAGCTCACGCCCAATTCCATCCTCCATGTTGCTTGTTTTGTCACTCTTTGCGAGTGTTTCCTTGCGATTCATCCCCATTGGGGCCTTTGGAAATACTTCTTCTATGTTCGTCGCAACACCACTGACACCATTGTCCATGATGTTGGTGGCGCCATTTTTTCTGTCTGATCCGACGTTGATTACTTGGACTTCAAACTCACGGATTCTATCCAAGGTTGGAAGTCTAAGTAGTTTTATGTCAAGGACCAGCCAATCGAAGGCCAATCTTTTGGGTTAGCCCCCTTTGAACCTAAAAAAGTCTATCGTAAACTCGACTCCTGGGATCAGCGTCCCTCTGCCGAGGAAATGGCCGAAATCCAACCCTTTGTTGATCGTATTTCCGAGATGCGGCATGAGGTTGGCAAAGAATTATCGGGTCTCCAGGTCCTGGCATATTTTTTGCGGATCCGTGTCCAGCAGCTTCAAGCCCAGTTGTCCCGTATGTGGGCGTATATCGGGAAGAAGGACCCGATGAGGATTTCCTCGGAGGACCTCACCCTTAAGCTGTATGAGAAGAGAGTCCGGAGCTTCACAACTTCGACGGCAAAGAAACCCATTCCTTCGACTTGCCTTGTAGAGCCTTATGGCAAGAAGAAACGGCTTCCCAAGCTACATTTTCTTCGCCTTTGTCTTTTTCTTGTCTTCTGTTTATAGATACATTTTTCAATTCTTCCGCTTTCTGTAGGATTTTGATCACTTGAGCTCACTTCCTCCCCTTCCTAAAAGTGGTGAGCCCCATGTCCACCCCTCTGCATCTGATGATCTCCCTATGACTGGGACTGCCGTAGATGAGGAGGGGATATTTCTGCGTCTGACTCTTTGTAGAAAACGCAATCTCTTCCTTCTACTGGCTTCGGGGATTTTCCCGTGGAGCGTGTTGGCAAAAAGAGGAAGCACCCTTGTGCTATGGAAAGGGTCGAGGATTCGGATGACTCGGCTGCTACCAAGCCCTTCGGCACTTCTCTGATCATAGCTGCTCCTTCCCGGATGAACTTGTTTCATCTTCCACGGAATGTGTCTTTGTAAGTATTTTGCTTTCTTCTTCTTCTGTTTTCACCGGGTGTTTTTACTGCTGATGCTTACTCTTGGTTGTGTTGTTTGTAGTGATGACGAAGATCCTCCCGCTTCTCCTCCTCCTACATCTGTGGGATGCTCCACAAGAAAGACCCCTCCACCATCGGCGGAGCCAAAGGAGAAAATTCTGTCTCCTGTGGAGAAAAACATCCAGAAGGATGTCGCCACTTCATCCAAGCCGCCATCGCAAAAAAGGAGGAAAATGCCGGGTAAAGGGGTGGTGATATCTGAAGAACCCATTGATGTGGACATGAAGGATGTAAGTCACTTTTGATGCCGGAATTTTCCTTCCCTGTATATTTAGTCTTCATTTATATCCTTTTGCTCTGTTTTTCCCTTGCTCAGCCTTTGATGCGCGAGATGGTCGGTATGGCCGCTCGTTTTATAAGGATCCGCAATGATGCCGAAGAGCTGAAAGGTAAGTGCTGACCGCTTTTGTAATCTTCTTGTAAATATGTTCATCCTCATTTTTGCATTTCGCTCCTACAGCCGCTGCCAAGCAATCTGGAATTATTCGGGATGAGGCGATGAAGTGTGCCGATGATCTGGAAAACAGGCTCCGATCTACCGAAGAGGCCAATCAGAAGGCAAAAGCTGATGCTGAGGAAGCGGCCAGGCAAGTCGCTGCTCGAGATGCGAATCTGCGGCAGCGCCTAGAGGCCCTAAATAAATCGCTGACCCGTAAGTTTTTATCTGTGCGTGTGTTTTAGTTTTGTTTCTTTCTCTTTGTTGGCAACCTCTTCTTCTATCGTTTTGTTTGTCAGAGCTTACTGGCCAGAACCTGATGCTGGATGATGATAAGAAGGTTGATCCTTTATCGGATGATGTTATCACTTTGGAGGCTAACAGCATTCGTGGGCGCAATCTTCTTGTCCGTTCACGCCGCGCCTTCAAGAAGCTCCATGCAGAAGTATTTCCAACCATGGATGTGCCGGAGGACCTGAATGATCTTGTCGCCGTTTTTGGCGTTGATCCCGGCTCCCTTGTTGGTTATAGTCTGACGCGATCAAGGAGCGGTGCCAAAACTTCGATGGCCCTGGCGATGGCGCATGGCGAGAAGGTCGACTGGGAGATGGTTAGATCCTCTGTCCCGGTCACCTCCAGTGGCAAAGCAGTTGGCCCGAAGCCGCATATTAAAAAGGCTAGAAAATATTCTCGGCTGCTCCTAGGTCTGGTCTCGGGTTCTGGGAAATTGGTTGCCCCTTCCTCGACTCCTCTTACTGCGTCGGGCGCTCCTTCTTTGGCTAATCCTGTCGCTGCTGTAGCTAGTGCTCCTTCTGCTAGAGCCAGCTTATCTTTGAAGGACGCAGCCTCATAGGCCCTATTTTGTAATCGTTTGTCGTGTCTCCCCTTATTGTAATGGATTCTGAACTTGTCCGGCCTCCTTTTGCTTCTTTTTACAAGAAAGAAGCTTTTGAATATATGCGTGTGACCTTGCCTTTGTATGCTGAGTGTTTCGTATACTTCTTTGTCTTGTCAGATCTTGAGTGATTCTTCGGCTCGTTCTGGTTTCGTGCAACCGTCAGATGTTGTTGCGCCCTCCGCTATAGCGGATGCGATCAGTCCTGTCGTCGTGCGTACGGTGGACCCACTGCTATATGCTGAAAAGATAGAGCAAGTGAAGAAACTTGAAGGAAAACTGCAGGTTGTTCAATCAATGGTGGATGTTTCTCAATTGAAAACACGCCATGCTCTCAACCACGGGGCTTTTTTCTTGGAAGAGATCTCCCAAGCGAGCGAAAAGCTATTGTGTAAGCTGCCTTTTCCTTCGGTTGCCTCTTTTTTGTTTTGATAGAAATTAATTGCTCGCCAATGCGCAGGTATTCGATTGTGCGAGAGAGAGAGAGGAGAGCCGATGTTTGCGCGACCAGATGCATGCTCTTGTATC
Source organism: Avena sativa (assembly GCA_916181665.1). Classification (NCBI taxonomy): domain Eukaryota; kingdom Viridiplantae; phylum Streptophyta; class Magnoliopsida; order Poales; family Poaceae; genus Avena; species Avena sativa. The sequence continues at coordinate 484,495,919 of OV702297.1, read as the reverse complement.
TGCCTCTCCTAGTTCTGAAATAGATTTTTGGACTGACCACCGTCGTGTCTTCATTGTGGCGCTGTTGCAGGATTGTATATCGAAGCTGGAGTAATTTGTCGAATGCTGCCGCAAATCTCTGGCTATTGTTTACAATACCATGTTTCCTCGGGATCCTCAGCCTCAAACCTTGGCAGATTTAATTATGAAGTTTCGGCAAGGTGAAAGGATCCACCATTATGTGAAGCTTCAGCTTGTGGCGGGTGCCAAGCTTGCGCTTTCTTGGGTGCATGCGCACCACCCGACATTGGATCTGGACGTCATATCTTCGGGTCTGCCTCTCCCTTTCGATGGCGACCTTGTCTACATGGCGCCTCACTATACCGCCGCTCGGAGGCCCGCCATTAGGATTATGCATAGGTGCTTAGAAGCAGACGAGGAATTTTTTGTAAATTTTGAGATCTGACTGCTTTGTTTGTGCAGTTTTGTACTTTGTATAGAACTATTTTATACTTGTCAAAAAGGTCGTATGTTTTATACGAGATTTTGATTGTATGATGTATTCTCTTATGGGGGGATCTAGCGAACTGACATGCCATAGAAGTTTTTTGTCGTGGAATACTTTCTTTATTTATTCATATCAATGGACGAGAGTACATTGTGGTGGTGCGATCACCTGGCCGTTGGCCTTTATTGAAAATAAGGTGTATCTAAATAGAAATTTTCTGAAGGGACTTTGGCTTCAATCAGTGGATATTCTTATGCGGGACCGTTATTGGAGGCCGCATACGTTGCTTTTTACGAGGCTGCTGCGTGCTTGCTCTTCCGATGTTTTCTTCTTGCAGGTGTTCCCTTCGTGTGTCGACTCTTCATCCGCCAATTTTAGCTGCCCAAGCTCCGCCGCCATCCCGAAAGATTACGAGATTTTGTTGTATTCTCGATCATAGCTGTCTGCGCGGCCGAAGCTTCCTTTGACTGTGATGACCCTGTTGGGGGCTGGCATTTTCAGCACTAGGTATGCGTAGTGTAGTACTGCCATGAAAGCTGGTCGTCCCAGGATCGCGTGGTATTGCGATGGCCAGTCCATAACTTCGAACTCTAGCTTTTCTCGTCTGAAGTTGTTTTTCAACCCGAAAACAACGTCGAGGTGGACTTTGCCCAATGGAATTTCAGCTTTTCCAGGAACTATGTCGTGGAAGGTTGTGTCAGTTGGGGTTAGGTTTGTCATGGACCAGTTCATGGCCCGCAGAGTTTTGGCGTAAATCAGGTTGATGTTGCTTCCTGCATCCAAGAAAACCTTGCTCATGTCGAACCCGCCGATTTGCGCTTCCACTATTAGCGCTGACGGGCCTGGCTGAGGGACCCGTAATGGATGGTCAGCTCTGCTGAAAGTAATTTCTTGTTCTGACCAATATAGATTCTCCGGTGTAGGAGGTGGCTTTGTTACCGCCAAATTTACTTGCCTCGTGATCAATTTCTGTGTTCTATTAGAGGGTGGCTCCTTCTGGATCATTGACATCGCTCCTTTTGATCTAGGATATTCGTTGTCTTGGTATGTTGTATTTTGCAGCTGTCTCGCTGGTGGAGGTCCCTGTGGTGGAGGCGGAGCGCCAATGGCCAGAGCGCCAGGTGTAGGAGCGTAGTTTCTGTTTGTTGCTTCGGCTGCCTTTGCATTGCATAGTTCTTGCATCTTTAGGAATGTCCGGCAGTCCTTTAGGAGGTGATTTGATCGCCTTTTCCCTGTTGAGTCGACGTAGTAGTGCATATTGCAGGGTCCTTCCAACATTTGTCCTGCTGACATTGGTGGGTCTCGGTTCGTCGGCTGGTATCGTTGCCGCGACTGGCTTTCACCGATGTTATCCATGCTGCCACGATATCCGCTGTTGTAGTTGTCATTTCGTCGGTTGTCTGTTCCAGAAAAGCTCGCTGCAACGTAACTGGGTGTATGGTATCCATCATTGGTTCGTCGTCTCCGGTTGCTGTTATGCCAGTCTCTATCATCGAGTGAACGAGCCCTTTTTTTGTGTACTGCATCCTCTCCATCAGCCCAACGATTGGTTATTTCCATCAGCTGTGAAATTGTTTTTGTCTTTGTTCGTCCTAGTTCTTCAATGAACTCCTGTCAACGGAGACCATCATTGAAGGCGTCGATTGCTCTTTCGTCGGATATTGCTTCAGCTGAATTTTTGGTAAGGTTTCATCATTGGATGAAGGCTCGTATTGATTCTCCTAGCTTTTGCTTGCAGGCACGCAATTTCTCTAAAGACGTGGGTTGCTTGAATGTGTATTGAAAGTTTCTGATGAATTTGTCTTCAAGATCATCCCAACTACTGATGGAATCTTCTGGTAGTTGCTTTAGCCAGGAGCGTGCCGCACCAGTTAGGTGGAGCTGCAGGCTGCATTGCCGTGGCTTTGGATCCTCCTTCCAATCTGATAGTCGCTAGATAATCTGTCAGTCAAGCTTTGGGTTCTTGGAGGCCATCGTATTTTTGTCGATCTTGGGGTAGCTTAAAATATTTAGGCACCAGAATTTTGCGAACCCGCGGGTACAGCAGCTTGATCCGTATAATTCTTGTTCGTCCTCACTTTCACCATCACAGTACCTTCGGGTGCTATGCTCTTCTCGTGATTGATCAATCCTTCACTGGGTGATGTCGTTTCATGCATCATTGCGCGATTCTTGTTCGGAAAAGTGGACCCGATGTGGCGAACATGATCGTCAGGTGTGACCTCCTTGCCAAGGGCTGTTGCGACGCTGTGGGGACCGGTCACGTTGCCTCGTGGTTTCTTTATTTGCTTGTGCAAGAGTTTCTCCCACCAAGCCAAGGTTCATCAGGGCAGATCAATGGAGGGATGCACGAGGATCGTCAGGTGGAGGTTGTGTCATGATTAGGTATGTTTGTGCAGCCACAATAGCTTCCTGGGCTGTCTTTGCTTTGATATTTCCATCTTGATCTATCGACATAAACGAGAGATCAAGGTCTCGAATTAATCCGCTTCTCTCTTCTTCAGGTATACTTCGTAATCTAGACATTCCTCTTCTTGGCGATGCTCCTCCTGTGATGCTTCTTGATCCTCGGGTGGGGCTTAGATATGCCCTTCGTAAGCTAGATTCGTCGGCTACCCTCTTCCTTTCGTCAAGCTACCTTTGCATCCTGAGGATTTTTCTCTTTTTGCAGTGCAGCAGATACTGGTATGCCAATAGATCTTCGCGGGTAGCATATGTTGTCATTGGGATCACACCTGAGATTGCTGCTCTCTCTTTCTCCCATGCACTGGCTGGTAAGCTAAGGGTTCGCCTCTCATCTTCACATGGTTGCTCTTCTTCCCCATTTTCCCGGTCGACTGTTGGATCTGCCCCGTTTCATCGACTTCCTTCATTGTCATTGCTTCCTGCACTATGGCTTGAAATAATATCATCGGGGTTAAGAATTGGGTTACCGTTGGAGTCTTGCTGGGTCGTGGCGTCTCTAATGATCACGCATACTTGGTGCTGAGTAGCGTACGGACTGGTAACATCGTCGTTTTCACCGATGGAGACACTATCAGATGAGCTAGTGAAGTCCATCAGTTTTTGCTCTGGATAGATTTCCGCCATCCGAATTCCAAAGTCTATGCTTTCGCTACTTTCTCCGGGTTATGAATTAGATGGGCTTGCTTCACGTGGTGGTGTGAATGGTGGGTATGATCCGAAGGAGAGATTGTCATAGAGACCATCAAGATCCCCCAGGTTCATCTCGATTTGCCCGCCTTCATTGCCTTCTTCGATCTGTCCTTCGACTCTGATTGAGGATCCAGTGGAAGGTTCCTGTACTTCTGTTGGCGTAGCTTTATGGGTGGGCGGGCGTGGATTTTCTTTCATCGAGTTGATGCTTGGTGGAGAGCGTTTCGCCGAATCCGTGCTTCTAGCGTTCAAGTTTCCCACAGACGGCGCCCATTGACGAGGGGTAACCTCGGCAATGCCCATGGTGATGGACTTGGGGTTTTGTGGAAAAGAGAACGTTGGGGATTTCGTCAGATGTCAGGAAAACAATGAAGACAAAGTCGCCTGAATATTGAGAAAACACTCTATTACAACTTGTCCTCTAAATTTTGGTGTACCCTCGCTTGGGCTTCTCCCGTCCTATATATAATAGGCCAGGTCTCAAAGCTGTATGCGGAAAGGTTTCATACACGCATGATTACAATACCAACATAATGTCGGTTCATGGTTTCTTTCCTAATACAGTAAAAGTCTCTGTCAGTTGCTTCCTTGGGCTTTTATCTGGAATCTTTATGGGCCGTAGGCCTTTTACCCAATGTAGGGTAGCGAATAGTGAGCATCCAAGTAATCATACCCATGTCACAAGGCTTGACGACTATAAAGTCCCTGTCTGAGTCTACGACTCGATGAAGCACTCGGGGGCTACTCCCATAGGGTACGCTTGTCGCTCGCCGTATGAAAACAAGGAACTTAGGTTATTTATTCACTCGAACCTCTACGTCGATTGCGTCTGCAGCATGGTGACAAGGGGAGATCTCGGCAATGTCCATGAAGAAGGACTTGGGGTTTTGCGGAAAAGAGAACGCTGGGGATTTCGTCGGAAGTGAGGAAACAATGGAATCCAAGTCGCATGAATATTGAGAGGAATCGCTCGGTTACAAATCGCTAGGGGATTGTTTGGTATTTTTCCTAGGCTTCTCCCGCCCTATATATAATAGGTCGGGTCTCAAAGCTGTATGCGGATAGGTTACACGATTACAACACCAACTCGATGTCGGTCTTTGTTCCTCTTTCCTAATATAACTATAATCTTTGTCGGTTGCTCCTTTGGATCTTTATCTTGATTCTTCATGGGCTGTAAGCCTTTCCGCAGGCCCTAGGTAGCAAATCATAGGGACCTGAGTAATCATACCTATGTCAGTATCCCTCGAGACTCTACCCAAACCATAGATTCGGGTTGAGTCTCAAGAAAATGTTTAGTTCTTTTTTCTTTGCTTTCACTATTTTAAGCTTTATAGGGATTTGGTACAACGAGACTGATGCATCCGGCGGATCGAGAATCAGTTAATTCCTCCTGAGGAAAAGCAAGGTTGTCCTACATCAAATTCAAGTCCCGGGGCCTGAACTCGGAATTTATTACAGGCGTAACTTAGTTCGGGCCGCTGAGGTCTTATGGAATACGGAGTTCCAATTTTATTTTATTGGGTACCCATCGCGTCCGTCGGGATTTTTCATCGTATCATAGATACGGATATAATACTGGCAGAGCGCATTCTTGTACGGTTACAAGGCCACACAGGACGAATCCCGGGGTCTTACCTTCATGTTTCTGAACACGGCATTCAGAGTTTTGTCGCATTTAGCTGCGATCCGAGATTTATATATATTTTGTCGGCTGCCCTGCTAGGCTGCTAATATTTCTGAATTTTGCAATATATTTTGATACTTCATGAAAGATCCTGATGGGAGTAACCTTCGGAGGATACAATAGATGTAAAACTCCCAGGTAGTTTTAGGCAATGTTTGTCTTTTACTTGGCCTGCATAATATTTCTATCGGGTGCGCGATAGCGCTCCCGATAGGAGTAGCCCCAGAGGCTATGTTCAGAGGCCTGTATCTGGACATAGGCTCATAACTGATGTTAAATCAAGCAAATATACAAATTATCCTTTTGAGTTTATATGAATGGAAATTGAAGGTATGAAGAACTTATCTTTATACATATATGGCATAACCGTGGGTACATTATTTTGGCGGATTGCCGTCTGGTCGTAAGCCGAAGTATTTTAGCTTTAAAAGCGGGGCCATAAGCCTTATTGAATTTATAAGTAAACATAAAATATCTTAAGCATAAAAGCGTCATAATTGTGCTATGTTCCATGGATTGGAATACTGGACTCATGTCTTCTTGTCCTGTAGACGATATGCTCCTCCAGGAATAACTTCTGTGATGACGTAGGGTCCTTCCCAAGGTGATTCTAGTTTTCGGTGGCTATCTTGCTTGAGTCGAAGAACTAGGTCCCCTACTGCGAAGGACCTAGGTCGTAATCATCGGCTGTGATAGTTGCGCAAGTTTTGTTGATATATGGTAGCTCTCTGTAGGGCTTCATCTCAAGCTTCATCGAGTGCATCAACGTCATCTTCAAGTGCTTCTCTTGATTTGTCTTCATCATATGCAACTACTCTTGGAGATTCATGTGAAACTTCAACTCGAATGATGGCTTCAGCACTGTGGACCAGATAGAAAGGTGTTTCTTGCATCGAATTATTTGGAGTAGTTCGTAAACTCCACAAAACAGATGGCAACTCATCAACCCACGCTCCTTTTGCTATGTCGAGTGGTGCTAGCAATCTTTTCTTGAGGCCAGCAGTTACTAGTCCATTGCCTTTTTCTACCTGCCCATTGGTTTGCGGGTGATCTACTGAGGTGTAGCTTACCTTGATGCCCATCTCTTGGCAATATTCTTTAAACTGATTGGAGGTGAAATTGGTTCCATTGTCCGTTATGATGTTGTTTGGCACGTCGGACCGAAATACTATGGATTTTATGAAATTCACGGCCGAAGTTCCATCTTGAGTGGTGACTGGCATCGCTTCAATCCACTTAGTAAATTTGTTGACTGCTACTAGCAGAAAGATGTCTCCTCCTAGAGATGACTTCTGAAGTTTACCCACCATATCAAGCCCCCACTGAGCGAAGGGACAAGCTAAAGGTATAGGGTTTAATTCAGCGGCTGGTGCTCCTGGTTTTGTTGCAAATCGTTGACATGCTTCACATGTTCTCATTATATCCTTTGCATCTTGAATTGCTGTGAGCCAATAAAATCCTGCCCTGAATGCTTTGGTGGCAATTTCTCGGCTGCTGGCATGATGACCGCAGACTCCATGTATTTCCTTGAGTATGGCTTTTCCTTCTTCGGGTGTGACACATCGCTGTAACACACCTGAAATGCTTCTCTTATATATTTCCCCTTTGATTATCCTGAAGGCTTTCGATCGTCGAGTGATTCGTTGGGCTTCCGTTACATCCTCGAGTAATTCTCCCCGATTCATGTAAGCTATGTATGGCTGCATCCAGGTAGACTCTGTTATCATAACTTCATCAATTTCTAGTTCTTCTCGGATGGCCTCCTCTTCACTTGTACTGGTTGATGGAGCCCCTAGGTCTTTTCACGTCTTATTCTTTTTCCCTATCTTGGGTGCTATGGCCTCAGAAACTCTTTTTACTTTGATAGAATGTTCAGATATTTCTTCCCAAAAAATCCCAGGTGGCACTGGTAAGCACAGGGACCTGATGTTTGCCAAATTGCCGGCTTCTTTGTTGCTTCCTCTTCCTATGTGTGTTACTTCACATCCATCAAATTGAGCTTCCATTATGCTGTAAAGGTCGCGGTAAGCAATCATATTGTTGCTGACGGCATCACACTTGTTCATTGTTTGCTGTGCTACGAGGTTGGAGTCACTGAAGATTTTTAGACGAGTTACACCGCAAGCCTTAGCCATCTGCATGCCGTGCAACAAGGCTTCATATTCGGCTTCATTATTTGACGCGTTCACAAAGCTCATCCGAAGTATATATCGCATCTTGTCACCTTGCGGTGATATTAATATGACCCCCACTCCTGCTCCTTTTGTTCTTTTTGATCCATCGAAGTACATTGTCCATGCGCTTGAAAGATTGGGTGGACCCACACATTGTAACTCGATCCATTCCGTGATGAAATCAGGCAGAACTTGCGATTTGATTGCTTTTCGCTTCTCATACGTGATGTCTCGAGGAGACAATTCGATGTCCCATAGGGATACACGCCCAGTTGCTTCTGGATTATTAAGGATGTTCGACACAGGTGCCTCATTGAACACTATGATCAGATGTTCTGAAAAATAATGGCATAGTTTTCATGCTATCCTAAATACTCCATATGCTAACTTTTGGTAATATGGGTACCTTTGCTTGGATCGCGAGAGGACCTCACTCAAAAAATAAACTGGCCTTTGAACACCATGGGTTTTTCCTTGTTCGGGTCGCTCCACAACTTGGACCGTGCGGACCACCTGATTTGTGGCCGCTATGTAAAGAAGTACTGGCTCTTTTTATCATGGAGACACAATGACGGGAGGCGTCCAAAGCGTCTTCTTGATGTCTTCAAAGGCGTGCTGAGCTTCTTCAGTCCATTCAAACTTGTCTGATTTTCTCATAAGGGCATAGAATGGTAGTGTTTTTTCTCCTAATCGAGCAATGAAATGGCTAAGCGCTGCCACTTGCCCAGCCAGTTGTTGTAGTCCTCGTAAATCTGTTGGTTTTTTCATTGTTAAAATTGCTTGTATTTTCTCAGGATTGGCTTCGATCCCTCTTGCTGAGACCAGGTATCCGAGAAGTTGCCCTGCTAGGACTCCAAAGGAACACTTCGTTGGGTTTAATTTGATGTAGAACTTGTCGAGGTTGTTGAATGTTTCTTCCAGATCCTTGATAAGTGATGAGCTTTGCTTTGATGTAACTATGACATTGTCAATATAAACTTGTACGTTTGTACCAATTTGGCTTCCCAAGCAACTCTGCATCATTCGTTGATATGTTGCCCCGGTGTTTTTTAGGCCAAAAGGAATTGTTGTGTAATAAAATACACCATAATGTGTGATGAACGTTGTTTTCTCCTGATCCTCCTCCTTCATCCGAATCTGGTGATATCCTGAATATGCATCCAAACAGGAAATATGTTCACATCCTACAGTTGCGTCGATTATTTGGTCGATTCGTGGCAGTGGAAAGTGATCCTTTGGACAATGTTTGTTTAATGCAGTGAAGTCGATGCACATCCGTAGCTCTTTTTTATTCCTCTCTGGGACGCAATCTGGATTTGCGACCCACTCTGCTTTCTTCAGTTCCTTTATAAACTTAGCATCAGTAAGACGATGTAGCTCTTTGCCAATAGCTTTGCACTTTGGTTCTGCAAAATGACGAAGCGATTGCTTTACTGGTTTTGCTTTTGGATCCAAATTTAGTGTGTGCTCAACGAGTTCCCTAGAAATTCCCGGCATGTCAGAAGGTAGCCATGCAAAGATTTCCTAGTGCTCACGGAGGAACTCGATGAGCGTTCTTTCCTATGCGGGACCAAGGTTGGAGGCCACAAATGTTTTCTTCTTCGGGTTAGTGGGATGGATTTGTACTTCTTTGGTATCTTTTGCAGCGTCAAAGGCCTAGTCAGGATTGACACGTGTTATTGTGAGAGGTTCTGCTATTGTTGTCGTTTTGAGCTGCTCAAACTCGGTTGCCATCCCGAAAGATTCAGAAATTTTGTTGAATTCCCGATCGCAATTGTCGGAACATGTGAAGCTTCTCTTTACTGATACGATTCCCTTTGGTGCTGGCATGTTCATGACTAGGTATGCATACTGCAGAACTGCCATGAATCATGTGAAACCTGGGCATCCCAGGATCGCATGATACTGTGATGGCCAGTCCATGACTTTGAACTCGAGCTTTTCCCGCCTGAAATTTTCTTTGGATCCAAACACAACGTCAAGGAAAATTTTACCTAAAGGAATTTCAGATTTACCTGGTACTATGCCGTGGAAGGATGTTTCTGTTGGTGTAAAATTTGCCAAGGGGTAGTTCATTGCCCTAAGTAGTTTGGCGTAAATCAAGTTTATGCTGCTCCCTGCGTACATGAAAACTTTACTCATGTCGAAACCACCAATTTGTGCTTCAACTATCAAGGCCGAATGACCCAGTCTTGGTACTCGATGTGGGTGATCAGCTCTGCTAAATGTGATTTCCTGTTCGGACCAGTGGAGATACTCGGGTGTGGCTGGTGGAGCCATCTCCGCCATGTTGACTTGTCTTATGATTAGCTTCTGAATTCTGTTGGATGGTCGTCCTTTTTGAATCATTGACATTGCCCCCTTTGACCTGGGGTATTCATTACCTTGATCAGCTGTGTTCTGCGGTTGCCCGACTTGTGGAGGTGGCGCACCGATAGTTAGCGTGCCAGGTGTGGGCGTGTATCCTCGTCTTGCTACTTCGGTTGCTTTTGCATTGCATAGCTCTTACATCTTTAAGAATGTTTGGCAATCTTTCATAAGGTGGTTGGACTGTCTCTTTCTTGATGAGTCAATGTAAAAGTGCATATTAAAAGGCCCTTCCAGCATTTGCATGGCAGAAACAGGTGGGTCCCGGGCTCTTGATTGATATTGCTGCACTGATTGACTTCCTCCGCCTTCCTCTCTATTGTGGAGGTACCCGCTGTTGTAGTCATTGTTCCTGTGATTGCCTTCACCCGAAAAAATGGATGCTACGTAACTTCGTCTCGCGTTTCCGTCATTGTTTCGTCTCCTCCTGTCATTGTCGCGTTTATCCCTATCTTCCTCAGGTGAACGCGTTTGTTTGTTATGTAGCGCATCCTCTCCATCAGCCCAACGATTTGCTATGTCCATTAACTGTGAAATTGTCTTGGGCTTGACACACCCTAATTCTTCTATGAATTCTCGATGATGGAGTCCATCATTGAAGGCATCGATGGCTCTTTCGTCAGACATGGATTCAGCTGGATTTTTGATGATGTTCCACCGCTGGACGAATGCTCTTATCGACTCTCCAGGTTTCTGTTTACATGCATGTAACTGCTCTAAGGATGCAGGTCGTTTGAATGTGGACTGAACGTGTCAGATGAACTTATATTCGAGATCGTTCCAACTACCAATAGAATTTTCGGGTAGCTGTCTTAGCCATGACCTTGCAGCGTCGGTGAGGTGTAGTTGTAAACTTTGCATTGCGGTAGCCATGGAGCTGCCCTGTAATTTGATGGTGGCCAAATAATCCGCCAACCAAGCTTCGGGTTCCTGAAGTCAATCATATTTTTGATAGTCGTGCAGAAGTTTGAAGTCTTTGGGTATTGAGGTTTTGCGAATCCGTTGGGTGAAATAGCTAGCTCCACATAGCCCGTAGTTGTCCTTATTGTCATCATCGTGGTATCTTCAGTTGCGGTTTTCGTCTCTTGCGTTGCTTCACGGCTCTGGTCCTGAACGATGTTCTCTATGTGGCGACCATGATCGTCGGGTGTGCTCTGCTTGCCGAAGGCTACCGCGACGGCGTGGGGATCTATCGGGTTGATGCGTAATTCCTTGCTCTGCTTATGCTAGGTTGCTTCCACCATGCTTAGGTTCATCAAAGCGGAGCGATGGAGAGCTGCGCGAGGATCGTCGGGTGCGGGTTGGGTTGTGATCAGTTACGTTTGCGCGGCCACAATTGCTGCTTGAGCCGTTTTAGCTTTGATATTCCCAGATTGATCTACTAACATGAACGACAGATCAAGGTCTCTGATTAGTTCATTTCTTTCTATTTCGGGGATGTTCTGTAGTCGTGATGTTCCCCTTCTTGTGGTGCTCCTCATGTTACGCTCCTGGATCTTCGGGTAGAGCTTAATTGTGCCCGTCATAAGCTGGACTCGTCGGCTATCCTTTTTCTTTCGTTGAGTTGCCTTTGCATCCTTAGTAGGTCTCTCTTTTTCTGATGAAGCAAATATTGGTATGACAATAAATCTTCATGTGAGGCGTCGGCTGTCATCGGGACTACACCCGAAATTGCTTCACTAGCCTTTTGCCATGCTGCTGCTGGTTCTGCTCCTCCTCCTTGGATTATGCGGTTGTCCGTTGTTTCTCCTCCGTTTCCATGGTTTCCTTCGTTACTGTGATTCCCTGCATTATCATCTGATAAAGTATTATTGGGATCGAGGATAGGGTTATCGTTAGAGTCGCGTGGTGTCGAGGTTTCTCCGTTGATCATGTACACTTGGTGGCGCGTAGTATATGGACTTGTGGCATCGTCATCTGAATTGGGGGAGATACTGTTGGGTGGACCAGTGAAGTTTGTTATTTCCTGTTCTGGGTAGATTCCTGCCATCCTTATTCCGAAGTCAATGTTTTCGCTGTCTTCCTCGGGTTTGGGGCTTGCTAGGCTTGTTTCGCGTGGTGGAGTTGGTGGAGAGTCTGATCCGAAGGAGAGATTATCGTAAGGACCATCTTGCTTGTTTTCGTCGGGTGCTTCGATTTCCGCCGCGACCTCCATGGACGATCTAACAGATGATGCTGGAACTGACATAAGCGTAGTTTGTTCCACCGATGGTTCTAATGTAATCAGGCCGAAGGGCGTGGCTCTTGGGGGTGTTCAACTTGAAAGTGGAAGCTTCCGATGATCAGATCGGATCCGCCATTTAAATCAGCGGGTACTATCACAGGGGTGGGCGGGCGTGGATCTTCTTTCGTTGAATTGCTGCTTGAAAGAGAGAATTCCATCGAATCCATGATTCCAGCGTTCAAGTTTCCCATAGATGGCGCCAATTGACGAGGGGAGATCGCGGCAATGTCTATGAACAAGGACATGGGTTTTGTGGAAAAGAGAACGCTAGGGATTTCGTCGGAAGTCAGGAAACAATGGAATCAAAGTCGCCCGAATATTGAGAGGAATCGCTCTGTTACAAATCGCTAGAGGATTGTTCGCTGTTTTTCTTGGGCTTCTCCCGTCCTATATATAATAGGTCGGGTCTCAAAGCTGTATGCGGATAGGTTACACGATTATAACACCAACTCGATGTCGGTCTTTGTTCCTCTTTCCTAATACAACTATAATCTTTGTCGGTTGCTCCTTTGGACCTTTATCTTGATTCTTTATGGGCCATAAGCCTTTTCGCAGACCCTAGGTAGCAAATCAAAGGGACCCGAGTAATCATATCTATGCCACATGGGTTCACACATCTGCAATAGAAACTCTCAGCGACTCTGCCTGACTATGATGTCAAGTTCAGAGACATCGTCTCCTTGACCACCCGAATCACCTCCGCGGTGACATATATTCAGATGCTACATCTACGATGTAAAGATAAGACCTACAGATATTATCTGCTTGCCTAGCAATTGCATCTGTTGCGCTTTAACTCATAAATATCATGCCAACAGTTGTGATAAAAAATTCCGACGGACGCATTGGGTATATAACCATTTTCACTGAAATTCGACTCGATAAGGCCTCCGCGACACGAGTTGAATTACACCAGCAATTTCTAAATTCGAGTCTGGGGACTCGAATTTAATTAGATGACGTCGTTTTTGCCCAAGAGCAATTAACTAGTCCTGATCTATCGGATGAGTTAGGAATAACCGAAGACTTCAAAGTCTTCATTCGAATCTACGATTTGAATGGATACTCGGGGACTACTGACATAGGTCTGGTAGATTATTATACCTAAGTGAGGTGGTTACCTTGCCTCCCAACACCTTAGGACATTATCAGGTATTGAAGAGCTGGCAGAGATGGTGGAGCTGGTGTACGTCTTACTTGTAGGAGCAAAATATTTTCAATGTTGCAAAACGGAAGTGAGAATGTTGCAAACGGAGCAAAATATCTTTACAAATTCAACCTTAGTAAAAGTGAGCTCGTTCGTATTGATTCTTTCACATAGATTTGGGCTCCAGATCAAGTGTTGATATGAGCAACACATTTGCAAATTATTATATAAAAATATTAACAAACTAAAATACATATGCGGTTTACGTAGTATGAAGCTGCATTATAGCAATTTTGGTACTCCTTCCGTCCCAAAATAAGTGACGTGAGTTTGTCTAGATTTAAATGTATCTAGACATTTTATTACGTAGGTACATACGAATTTAGACAAACTCAAGTCACTTATTTTAGGACGGAGGGAGTACATTAAAAATGATGCACCTGAAAATCCACGCTGCTAGTTACCAGTGAATAATAAAATTGTACCACATGAATATTTTTTTTTTTACTACGTGAACATTCTTTTTACTGTATGAACAATTTTTTGCCACTTGTAACCCAATTACAACTCAGAAAAACTGCATGAATATTTTCTTGTACTGCATGATTTTTTTTATACTGCACGAACAATTTTTTATACTGCACGAATCGTGACCGAGCACTGACTACTGACTAGTTCTCGGTCAGACCAGAGCTCGCAAAATCGTTAAAAGATGGTGATATAAAAATATAATGGAGGAAATGTACATACATAGTCCCACGTCCCATATACTGCTGCTTTCTAGGAGTAAGTTGTAACAGACCGACGAAATTCTCCCTGCTGCATCTGTCGTCTCGATCCATCTCGATAACTAGCGCACATACCGGCGGCAGATCGGAGATCACAACAACTCATCTTGTACTCCGGTCTCCATGGGCGCCGCCTTCAGCCACTCGTCGCCGTCCCTGCCGTCGTCATGCGGCCTGGCGGAGACGCAGTCCACGACGCGGCTCTTCACCGTCACCGACTACTCCAGGTGGGCGCGGATGCCCCCCGGCACCGCGCTCAACTTCGGCTCGCTCTTTTCCGACGAGAGCTACCGCCTCAAGGTGTACCCCGCCGGCCTCGACAGGGACTCGGCGGACTTCGTCGCCGTCTTCGTCGGCGGGCCATTCTACGACGATCCCTTCTCGCGCCGTGCCCCTGCGAGGTTCTCCGTGGAGATCCTGGACGCGAGCAGGAAGCACACCGTGTTCGACAACAGCACGGCGAGGTCGGAGCAGATGCTGCGCGACAACAAGCGGAGCAAGGGCTACGTCCGGTTTGTGAATCGGCGGGAGATGGAGGCGTCGTGCTGCGTCCGCGAGGACGACGACAGCCTCACGATCCGGTGCACACTCTCCATCGACAGCGAGGTTACTAGGCTGCTCATGTTCGCGCCACTGCCGCCCGCCGAGGCCGTGGAGGGGGGCGAGACGGCGGTCGGATCCCGCACGGTGACCATCGGAAGCTTCTCGAGGTTTCGGGCTGCCCTCCGGACCGGGGAGTGCGCGTACACGCCCCACTTCTCCCTCGGCGGCAGCAGCTGGTACCTCAAGTTATACCCCAATGGGCACTGCGACGACACGAAGGACTGCGTTGCCGTCTTCCTCGGGCGCGGGAAGTCCGACGAGCCGGTGACCAAGGCCGAGTTCCGCTTCGAGCTCGCCGTCGACGGCGGCCTCCCAGAGGAGGGGGCCGGGAAGGAGGTTGAGTTCACGGAGCACACGTTCGACCGCGACACCCCCGTGCACGTGTCCCCATACCTGGTGACGAGCAGCGACCTTGCATCGGCCGAACAGATGGTGAGCCACGACTGCCTCGTTGTCCGGTGCCACCTCCGCGTGATCAAGGTCTCGAAGCCGAGCCTGGTGCTCCCTGCCGTGGCGGCGCCCATCGTGACAGCCCCACCTTTTTGCGATGGGGTTGGAAAGACGCCGACCAGTCCCGGAGTTGTGGCAGATACGACAGAGGAAGAAGAGACGAGTGACACGGACCAAACTCCTTTGTTAGCCGACCTGCACCACCGGTAACGAACTCAACCATACATTTCTAGGCCGTCCCATTGCAGGAAGATGAATAAATGAAGAAAGTCTAGGAGCATAAACCCAGAAAAAAAACTTTATTTCCTTCTATATATAAGTTATTTTCGTTCTATGCATAATCTTAATTCTTCATCTTAATTAGTCTGCTTTTCCGTTGCTTTATTATCTAGTAATATTTTTGTTTCTATTTTACCAGCAATTAATTATTCAACAGAGATTATGATTTCATTATGTGATTGTTGCTTTTTTTGTGGAATTTCACCGATCTATTAATAATCATCAACAACAGTACAAAGAGCCATAAAAATAATAAAAACTACAAATAGGTCACTAGACCACCTAGCGACGACTACAGACACTAGCACGAGCCGGAGGCGCGTCGCCGTCCTCGCCCCTCCACCACCGGAGCCGGGCAAAGCTTGTCGTAGTTGAGCTTGTTGTGCTAAGGCCCCATAGGACCAACGCACCAGAGCCGCAACTATCGCCGAAGATGACAACCCTAGATCGGAAGAGACTAGCCTCAAAACATACTGACGAATACGGAAAACGATCGGATCCCAAGAGATCCGCCGGACACGACTTCACGCGCCCTCCGTCAGCGCTAGATGCACCACCGGAGCGAGGATAGAGCAGGAAGGACCTTATTCTGACTTCAGGTCATAGCCGTCGCCTCAACATACTATAGAAGATACTGAAAAAAGGCTAAACAAAAATGAAAACTCTCCCGCCGACAAAATGTCGTGATCCGCCACATCTTCAAAGGCTTAAGGATACCGGAGACGGAACGGACTGCTAACGTCGCCTGCGAGGAGACGGAACCTTAGATGGGTTTTACTGGTGCTTCACGATCGCCTGGCGGCGCCTCAGGTACTACGTACCCGTTCGGTCTCCAACATGTGATTGTTGCTTTTGTGTTTACATTTGTCTTACTGCTCAATGATTATCTTAGTTTATTTACCAACTGTATATATTTCACTCATCCACGTATGTAATAGGCATACAACTACCCAACTAATATTTATTGCTTTGTTGTTTAGCACCAGATTTTTTTTTAATTATAACTAGTATTGAACCCATGCGATTTGTTAAGAAAAAAGATGTGATAGTAGAGAGGAGGCGCCACCATACATTTGAGCGGCTCGACTCGGGAGGCGGCAGTAGAGAGGAGGCGGCGACGGGGAAGAAGAAAAGGGAGGACGTTTAATGTTCAGGTGCACCAATATTTCACTGCGATAGGGATGCTGGATTTCACCAAGATAATTTTATTCAGCCTGGCCCATTTTTCGTGATGTGTTCGTGGCAAAAAAAATCATGCAAACCAGAAACTAGCGGTTATTATCGGGGCTAGGGCATATTGGATCTGCTAGAAAAGCTCTTAGAAGGGCACTTTTACATATTGAGATTTTCAACTTATACTTTGTCAAGCATATACTCTATAGTTTGTTCACTTAAACCCTAATCACTTCAAGATGCTTATGATAGGGGCAATGAGAGCTGAAAGCTATTAAGTACCATAATTTTTGGAAGCTCTTTATGAGACTTGAATCTCTACTTCCTTCTATAAAGGCATTTCTTCCACTTATATATTGAGTTTCCACCTTCTATCTTTATGCACCTATTTTGAGAGTATAGTGGCCATTCTTAGTTCTATGTGCATTGTCCCAAGACTTGTTGATTGATGCATACCTTGATATTGCTTGTTTTAAACTATTTGTATCTAGTCACTCTTATAAACTTTGAAGGTGTCCTATACATTTATGTTTGCTACTCTATGAGGGACAAGCTGAATGCCACTATGCTATGTTTTTTTTATGTGAAACAAACAAACGTCTTGCAAAGCATTGTTATTCAAGAATCTTTTGTTTGTGCATTTTCATGTTGCAACATAGTTGCTTTGTCTTATTGTTAGAACTTTGTCTTTCATGTTATGATTGAAGTATTATGATCCCAGCTATCAATGTTTTATAAATACTTTGATCAAGTTTATGATGGTGCATGTCATCTCAAAAATTATTATTTCTTTTTATTACTTACCTACTCGAGGACGAGCAGGAGTTAAGCTTGAGGATGTTGATACATTGCAAATATATCTATAATTTTTGATGGTCCATGCTTGGTTTTATCTACTTTCTTATGTTTTGTCCATACTTTGGAGTACTGATGACCCACAAGTATAGGGGGTGTATCGTAGTATTTTCGAGGGAAAGTGAAACCCAATTTATTGATTCGACACAAGGGGAGCCAAAGAATATTTATAAGACTTAACAACTGAGTTGTCAACTCAGCTGCACCTGGAAACAATCTTGCTCACAGCAGTTTATCAGTAGCAACAGTTTTGTAGTAGGAATAGTAAAGTAGCAGCAGTAGTAAAGTAAAGACAGCAATAACAATAACAGTAAATAGTAGGATTCGAGTGCGGTAGGCATAGGGATGGATGGACGGGCGTTGCATGGACAAGACAATTCATATAGCAATCAGAACATAGGGCAATTGCAGATAAATAAGATAAAGCATTCAAGTACTCGATAATCCTAGGCATTTGTTCCATATATAGTCATATGTGCTCGCAATGAGAACTTGCGCAACATCTTTTGTCCTACTAGCCTGTTTGCAGCGGGGCCTCAAGGGAACTACTGGCAATTAAGGTGCTCCTTTTAATAGAGCACCGGAGCAAAGCATTAACACTCCGCGAACACATGTGATCCTCACATCAAAGTCATTCCCTCTGGTTATCCCGATTTCTATCACTTCGGGGCCATTGGTTCCAGACAACAACGTGTGTATACAACTTGTAGGTAAGACCGTAAACAATACTATCATAATGAATCAATAACATGTTTAGATCTGAAATCATGGCACTCGGGCCCTAGTGACAAGCATTAAGCATAACAAGTCGCAACAAAGTCATAAAGCACTAATAAAAGATACTAGGCACCATGCCCTAACAATCCGATGCCATTATATGAACGATCTCATCCAATCCCTACCGTCCCCATAGCCTACAGCGGAGATTACTCACTCATAGATGGGGGAAACATGGATGGTCGATGGAGAAGCGATGGTGATGATGATGGCGATGATCTCCTCCAATTCCCCGTCCCGGTAGGGTGCCAGAACGGAGTTTCTGGTGCTGTTTCGTGGAATCTGGTGGTGACGGTGGAGCGGAACTCCTTCTGGAAAAACATCAAACCCCCCCTAAGTTTTTAGGTTAGAAGGCAACTTATAGGCGAAGAGGGAGACCGAGGGAGAGTCTGGGGCGGCCAGACCACCCCCTGGCGTGGTCTGGGCTTGCCCGCGCGGCCAGGTGGTGTGGCCTGGGCCCAGCCCCCCTCCGTCTCATATTCTGGCTCCGGGAGTCTTCTGGTGAAATATGATTTTCGGCATATTTTCCAGGATTTTTCCTGATAGTTGATTTTCTGCACAAAAAGTAGACACCAGGGCAATTCTGCTGAAAACAACGTCAGTTCGCGTTAGTTGCATCCAAATCACACAAGTTTAGATGAGAAACATTAGCAAAAGTGTTCGGGAAAGTAGATACGTTTTGGACGTATCAACTCTCCCCAAGATTAGCTTATTGCTTGTCCTCAAGCAATTCAGTTGAAAACTGAGTGTGATAAAAGAACTTTCACGAACACATTTGCTTCATATGATGTATATATTTTCAGCATGTGATCAACTACTTAGACAATTCATAATAAAGAGTACGTAACTAAGTTTACTTAATAGGCATTGCAAGCTATGAAGAGATTCCAACTCAAAAATAATAAGTAGCATGAAGCATAAACATAAGCAACATTACAATACTCATAATAAGGTATGATAGAGTGGTATCTCGCTTGCCTTTGATTATAAATGCCAAGGCACCTCTGAAGTTCAGGTGAAGACTAGAAGTAAAGATATCAAAGATACAAGCATCAAAGTCATAACACAAATAATCAAGTTTTGAGACAAGCACAAAGAATGACAACTATGCTCTCAAGAAGGTGCTCAAAGAATATGTGGAGACTCAACAAGTAAAGGAAAAGGTTTTGAATAGTTTGAAAGGCTTCCAAATGCTGAAAGCATGGTACTTGTTAGCTTTGAGCTCTCATTGCCCCTATCATAAGCATCTTTAAATGGTTAAGGTTAAAGTGACACAACTAAGAGGATATGCTTGACAAGTTATAAATCAAAGTCTCATGCCCCTTACTTACGAAGACCAATCCTCATGCTACTCAACTTTAGTCACGAGTAAGCTCTTGTCATTGTAAGTATATACGTATCATAGAGAACCGCCAATGGGGTACCCCTTGCACATGACACAGGAGCTATCCCATAATCAAAATGACAAGGCAAGCAGACAATGAGCATCTCAGCGATCTTTTTATTTACTATGTGCATAGATTTTTATTGAGGATGCTTCATAGAATGCTCATTATGGTTATGCTGCAAGTTTCCACCATGATTAGGCATGGCTTAGGCTAGCGGCCTAGGCGTTTCTCTAACATACATACAAACTCCATGATCTTACAAGTTCCACTTTTATTTCACACCGCCGGGATCTATAAGCAAAAGAACATGATATCAACGAGGTACTAAGTACCAATGAAATGTTAAAAACGTTCCCCATGATACATGGTTCTGCTAACTTCAACTTATAAAGCGCAAGCATATACGCAACAAAGAAGGACGCAATGGTTCAGGTTTATTAAATGCAAGAAAGTAAAGTGTGCCATCAAGTTCGTGACAAGCAAACATTTTATTCGGAAGAAAACAAGGCATATTGAATATGCACGGAAGTAGCAAATGATGCTAATAGGTAGGTATGGTGGACACTTTGGCAAGATTTTGTTTTAGGGAGTTGGAAACATGAGTGAAACACACTCAGTGAAAGTGAAGGCTAGCAATAGTAAGGGAGCGACAAACGAGAGAGCAATAGCTGTCATAATCATGCTTGCAACAAAACAGGACTAATCATGGCATGAAAGTGATTCAAGATCCTCAAGGCAAACTAATTCATCGAGGCTTAACTGATTATTACAGTCATGTGCATGCGTGAGCATGTGCCAAGTCAATTCAAATGAAACATTCAGAGGAGGATACCACGGTGTCATACCAAGTTATGAATAGAGTAATGCAAGCAAACATTCATAAGACATGCTACAAACTATTAGCAAGCTGTAACTAATCATACGAAAGCAAGAACTACTAAGCATCCAAAGATAACATACACCTTACACGAATAGACTACGCATGCCCACAGTGATGAGTATATGTACAAAAATGAAAACAAATAGAGTTCGTTACCAGTCTCTTACCACGCCTCAAGTTGTCATTAATCCTCATTATCGCTCTTCACTTATGTGGCTTGAATAATAATATGAAACCAATATCCACTGAGGACTGCTGAACCCTGTAGCAAACTCACAAAACCAAAGAAGAACGACAAATATTTTTGTTGTTTTTTAAAATAAGAACCAAAAAGGAAAAACAAGCAAAGCAAAATCTTTTTGGGTTTTTCGAATAGTTCAAACAAAGCAAAAAGGGAAAAACAAACCAAAGCAAAAAGAAGAAGAAGCAAACCAAAGAGAAACAACAGAAATATTTTTGGTCTTTTTGTGTTCTAGAAAGCAAAAGCAAAGAAAGAACGGAAACTAAAAAGAAAACGGAACATGAATATACAAAGTACTGACACAACATGATAGGGAGATGTGTGCGATGTCGGCGTACCTCCCCCCAAGCTTAGGCTTTTGGCCTAAGTGGGTATCAATCCCAAGCCGGCCAGGATGATGTGTCACCATAGTATGACGAGGAGGTCCCCTCGTCCTGGTGCGAGCTCGAGTACGTCCCTCCGTAGTGTGTGGAGTAATCATAGGAGGGTACATCCTCCTGGTGCTTCTCGTGGAAACCTAGCAAGCAAAGCTGCTCGTCCACCTCCTCCTTGGAGCGCGACCATGGTCTCCTGTGAACACTAAACAAAGAAGACTGCGGCAAAGGGATCTCCCTCTCATCCCCGTCAGTAAACAACATCCTATATACTAGACTGTCCAAATCAGAAGCAGCAGTGACAAAGTGATGAGTTTTCATAGCAACAAGGTCAAGCCTTTGTGGTGCCAATACAGTATCATTGGGGTCCACTAAAAGACCTAATGCATTAACCATACGCGAGGCAATGATGCCCCCCTAGATAGGCCCCCTAGCAGCTAGGCGGCGAGCAATAAGCGAGCCAAGATTGTACCGAGTGTCATTGTTAAGCGTAGCAGCAAGGAAGGCTAAATGATAGTTGGAGATATTACTTGTGTTCTCTATACCAAGTATGCTAGTAGCAAGATAATATGCAAAGTATCTGAGAGCAGGGAGTTGGATGTTTCTTATCTTTCCACGTTGCGCCACACGGTCATCATCATTGGTCACCCCTTGGTAAAGCTCCAGCAAATTAGCGGGTCGCCCTTGAATTTTCTTCACGGTCCCTGTCATGCTTACACCTACAATACTGCAAAATCTTTCCAATGGCATGGTAAAGGGCAGATTATAAATTTTGAAAGATATAGTTGACTGATAGGGCGTGTTAGTAAACGTGAAGCTCTCAACAAAGGTTTTGGAGAGCATAGCGTATTGCTCACTCTCATCTTGCATATATGAGGTCAAACCAACCCTCTCAATCAATAGCAAGAAATCATCAAGAATCTGTGCATCTTGTAAGAAAGTAAAACAAGGAAAAGTAGATGGGTGAGCATCCCCATCATCCCTTTCATTACCAATACGAGTTGCAATGAGATCTTCGTTGTATGATGGCCTAAACTGAGAGGATGATCTTGAGGGCCTCGACCTCCTAGGTGCATCCCTCTCAAATATCTCTCCAAAGGTATGGTTGTTCATGCTTGGTATTCTGAAATTTAAACACATATTAAACAAGTGATTGCAAAGTGAATAAAATGAAGGATTCTACTCATAGGGACTTGTAAGAGGCCTAAACATGCATCAAAACTATATCTCTAAGCATCAAACAAGCTTACAAGCTCTCATAACCTGTCACCTACAGCAGCAAAATACTCAAGATATAATCCACTAAACACAAATCTACTTGGACAAGGGGAGGAGTCACATACCAGGGAACAAATGCTCCAAATTTCAGCAAGAAAGATGGGCTGAGCAAGGAGATCGAAAAAATCGAGAGCAAGCACAGCAAGAAAGCGATTTTGAGCAATGAACTGGAGCTTACTCGGGAGAGAGAAGAAAGTTGCATGTGAGAGAGTTAGTGGGGGGGCCAAGGGGGCCCACACCATGGCATGGCGCCACCCAGGGCAGGCCGCGCCACCAGGTGGTGTGCCTGCCTAGTGGATCCCCCTGGTACCTCCCAGGCACTCCTCTGCACCTTTTTTCACGTAAATTTAATATGAATTTTCTGGAATTTTTTGAGACACTTTATTTTTTGGCATTTTTCAGGTATAGAAGAATGATTTTCTGACATACAGACTTTCTTGGAAAATGATGCAATGACAAAACAAGGCTAGAACTACAGGAGTTCTAAGACACTCTAACATGCAAGCAACTAACAATAAAAAGAAAACTAAACGAAAGCAAAAACTAAAATGGATAGAATAGAAGTAAGCGGAGATAATCATGGTGAAAACATTATTTTGCTCAATGAAATCCTTTTGTTAATAAGGTTGATCAGGTCTTGTTACCAAAACAATTTTATATGAAACAAAACTCTGTATTCCACTAATGATTATGTTACCTCAACTTTGATAGCAATGGTCCCAATCATAATAGTTTCAAATTTCTCTCTTGGTATGGGACAATATATGTCTCCAACTTGAATGCCCTTAACATGTTCAATTGAATTCAAACCATAAGTCCTCTCAATCTTCTTGGGGAAATAGACAATATGTTCCTTGTCATTAATATTGAAAGTCACCTTTCCTTGATTACAATTAATAACAGCTCCTGCAGTATTAAGAAAAGGTCTCCCAAAAATAATAGACATATTATCGTCTTTAGGCATTTCAAGCACAACAAAATCAGTTAATATCAAGCAATTATGAGCCACTTGAACAGGTACATCCTCACATATACCAACAGGAATAGTGGTAGATTTATCAGCCATTTGCAAAGATATATCAGTTGGTATTAATTTTTCTAGTTGAAGTCTCTCATAGAGAGAGAAAGGCATAACACTAACTCAAGCTCCCAAATCACACAAAGCAGTTCTAACATAACTATTCTTAATAGAGCAAGGGATAGTTGGAATCCCTAGGTCTCCAAGTTTCTTAGGAACCTTACCATTGAAGGAATAATTAGCAAGTAAAGTAGAGATTTCTTCATTAGGTATATTCCTTTTATTCGAGACAATATCCTTCATATACTTTGAGTAAGGAGGCAATTTAATAGCATCAGTCAAAGGAATTTGCAGGAATAAAGGTTTCATCCACTCACAAAACTTATTATAGTGTTCATCTTCCTTTGACTTGTATTTCTTATCAGGGAAAGGCATAGGTTTTTGGACCCAAGGCTCTCTTTCACTACCATGTTTCTTAGCAGCAAAATCTTCTTTAGTGTATTTAGTATTCTTAGTGTGTTTTTCAGATTCTTCTTCAACTTTTTCTTCAGTAGGAGCTCCATTTTCTTCATTACCACTTTCAGTTTCAGCATCAAAAATAGATATACTATTAGGATCTATAGCAGGTTCAGAGGGTTCTACAACAGTTTTATGTTTCTTTTTCCTTTTCTTACGAGTAGAACCATTATTTTTAGCTTGTTGAGAATCCTGCTCAATTCTTTTGGAATGCCCCTCAGGATATAGAGGATCCTGGGTAGTAGCACCACTTCTAGTTCTAATTTTATAAGCATGTTTTTCTTTAGCAGCATTAACTAGCAAGTCTTTTTGCACTTTAATGAGTTGATCTATTTGAGTTTGAACCATTTGAAAGTGTTTAACAATCATTTTAACATCATTCGAGGTTTGATACGTCCAAAACGTATCTACTTTTCCGAACACTTTTGCTATTGTTTCTCCTCTAAACTTGTGTGATTTGGATAGAACTAACACGGACTGACGTTGTTTTCATCAGAATTGCCTTCGTGTCTACTATTTGTGCAGAAAATCAACTATCAGGAAAAATCCCGGAAAATATGCCAAAAATCCTATTTCACCCGAAGACTCCAGGAGCCAGAATACGAGACGGAGAAGAGCTAGGGGTGGCCACACCACCTGGTTGCGCGGGCCAGGCCAGGCCGCGCCAGGGGGTGGTGTGGGCCCCCAGGCACCCCCTCGGACTCCCTCTTCGCCTATAAGAAGCCTTATGACCTAAAAACTCCCGGGGGTTCGACGTTTTTTCTAGAAGGAGTTCTGCTCTGCCGCCACCACCAGATTCCACGAAACAGCACCAGAAACTCCGTTCTGGCACCCTGCCGAGACGGGGAATTGGAGGAGATCATCGCCATCATCATCACCATCGCTTCTCCATCGACCATCCATGTTTCACCCATCTATGAGTGAGTAATCCCCCGCTGTAGGCTATGGGGATGGTAGGGATTGGATGAGATCGTTCATGTAATGGCATCAGATTGTTAGGGCATGGTGCCTAGTATCTTTTATTAGTGCTTTATGACTTTGTTGCGACTTGTTGTGCTTAATGCTTGTCACTAGGGCCTGAGTGCCATGATTTCAGATCTGAACATGTTATTGATTCATTATGGTAGTATTGTTTTTGGTCTTATCTGCAAATTGTATACACACGTTGTTGTCCAGACCCAATGGCCCCGAAGTGACAGAAATCGGGATAACCGGAGGGAATGGCTTTGATGTGAGGATCACATGTGTTCACGGAGTGTTAATGCTTTGCTTCAGTGCTCTATTAAAAGGAGCACCTTAATTGCCAGTAGTTCCCTTGAGGCCCCGCTGCAAACGGGCTGGCAGGACAAAAGATGTTGTGCAAGTTCTCATTGCGAGCACGTATGACTATATATGGTACACATGCCTAGGATTATCTAGTACTTGGATGCTTTATCTTATTTATCTGCAATTGCGCTATGTTCTGATTGCTATGTGAATTGTCTTGTCCATGCAACGCCCGTCCATCCATCCCTATGCCTACCGCACTCGAATCCCACTATTTACTGCTATTGTTACTACTATCTTTACTTTACTACTGCTGCTACTTTACTATTCCAACTACAAAACTGTTGCTACTGATAAACTGCTGTGAGCAAGATTGTTTCCAGGTGCAGCTGAATTGACAACTCAGTTGTTAAGGCTTATAAATATTCTTTGGCTCCCCTTGTGTCGAATCAATAAATTGGGTTTCACTTCCCTCGAAAATACTGTGATACACCCCCTATATTTCTGGGTCATCAAGACTATTTTCTGGCACCGTTGCCGGGGAGCATAGCTTTATTTATCAAGCTCACTTGGATTCTCTATTGTTCGCTGCTATCCATCCATCATGGGTAAGTCTCGTGATGGCAAGTTTCCTATTTTACCATTCACTACAAGAAGAGGTACGGTTCTGAACACCTCTGCTGCTCTTGATTCACCATCTGTTATAAGTAAGCTCGTTACACCACCACATACACATGCTACACACACTGCTACTACTGCTGAATCTGAAACTTCTGATGCTTATGATGCTGCTTCTACTGTGCTTGATAAGAGTGGTTCATTAGGTCCTTTCCTAGATGCTACAATTGATAGAACTATAACTGGAAATACCGAAACTCCTAATGAAGACACTACCACACATGTTAGTTCACCTGAGTCTAGTGAGAGCTATGATATTGAAGATGGTTATGTTGAGATGACCGATGAATTTATTAAAGAATGTAAAAACACCTATGATAGGAGCGCTGCTAAGAGTCTCCTTGAGAGGCGTACTATTAGACCCAAATTGTCTCCTATTGCTAAGGTAGCTGCTTCTCCCATAAACATTATAGATGAACATTATGATTTCTCTCTCGATCTATCTTACATAGCTATTGTCGAGAAAGAACCTTTTTGTGGGACTAAGAATGAAAGTGCGGTAGCACATATGAATGAACTTTCTACCATGAGTGGCTTGTTTTCTGATGATATTAAGATGCGTACTTACTTTGTTGCTAAGATTTTCCCCTTTTCACTGAAAGGAGAAGCTAAAACTTGGTTTAGTAATTTACCTCCTGGATCTATTGATAGCCCTGATTGCTTGATTAGGACTTTCCTGCAGAAATATTTTCCTCCTAGTGCTAGACATGCTATTTTACAGGAACTTTTTGATTTTAAACAGGGAGAAAAGGAGGTATTGCCTGAATCTTGGGCAAGGTTTTGTGCTTTGATTCATGCACAGGCTGGAAGTCCATTACCTAAGAATGAGCTTCTTGATATATTTTATAATGGACTAACCGAAGAATCTAGGACATACCTAGATAGTTGTGCTGATTGTGTTTTCAGGAATAGGACTCCTAAGGAAGCTGAGGAACTAATGGCTAAAATAAGTAAGAATTATGAAGATTGGACTCCTCCTAAACAAGCTATACCTGAAGTAATTGTACCCGAACCTACTATTCTGGTGCCTATTCCAACATCAAAGAAGAGGGGAGTTATTGAATTAAATGATGAAGTGATGAAGGAAGCTAAGAAATGTCTTAAGGAGAAGGGAATTAAAGCTGCAGATGTCAAGAATTTACCTCCTATAGAAGAATTATGGAAGCCTATTCCCTACTCACCCACTATTGAGGTACACTCTCTCCAACACTTTGATGAAGGTGATATCCCTTACTCTAAACCTCCTGATCAATGCTTAGAAGAATTTGATATCTTTATTGTTAAGCAAGATAATTTTAATAAAAGGGTGCAAAATCATCTAATGGAAAACACCAGAGCTATTGTTGAGTTGAAGGATATTGTGGAAAGAACCGCTAATGATGTTAAAATGATTGTTAAACACTTTCAAATGGTTCAAACCCAAATAGATCAACTTGTTAAAGTGCAAAAAGACTTGCTAGTTAATGCTGCTAAAGAAAAATATGCTTATGAAATTAGAACTAGAAGTGGTGCTGCTACCCAGGATCTTCTATATCCTAAGGGGCATCCCAAAAGAATTGAGCAGGATTCTCAACAAGCTGAAAATAGTGGTTCTACTCGTACGAAAAGGAAAAAAGAAACATAAAACTATTGTAGAACCCTCTGAACCTGCTAAAGATCCTAATAGTATATCTATCTCTGATGCTGAAACTGAAAGTGGTAATGAAGAAAATGAAGTTCCTAATGAAGAAAAAGTTGAAGAAGAACCTGAAAACCACACTAAGAATACTAAATACACTAAAGAAGATTTTGTTGCTAAGAAACATGGTAGTGAAAGAGAACCTTGGGTCCAAAAACCTATACCTTTCCCTGATAAGAAACACAAGTCAAAGGAGGATGAACATTATAATAAGTTTTGTGAGTGGATGAAACCTTTATTCTTGCAAATTCCTTTGACTGATGCTATTAAATTGCCTCCTTACTCAAAGTATATGAAGGATATTATCTCGAATAAAAGGAAGATCCCTAATGAAGAAATTTCTACTTTGCTTCCTAATTATTCCTTCAATGGTAAGGTTCCTAAGAAACTTGGAGACCCTGGGATTCCAACTATCCCTTGCTCTATTAAGAATAGTTATGTTAGAACTGCTTTCTGTGATTTGGGAGCTGGAGTTAGTGTTATGCATTTCTCTCTATAAGAGGCTTCAACTAGAAAAACTAATACCAACTGATACATCTTTGAAAATGGCTGATAAATCTACCACTATTCCGGTGGGTATATGTGAGGATGTACCTGTTCAAGTGCCTCATAATTGCTTGATATTAACTGATTTTGTTGTGCTTGAAATGCCTGAAGATGATAATATGTCTATTATTCTTGGGAGACCTTTTCTTAATACTGTAGGAGCTGTTATTAATTGTAATCAGGGAAAGGTGACTTTCAATGTGAATGACAAGGAACATACTTTCTATTTCCCCAAGAAGGTTGAAAGAACTTATGGTTTGAATTCAATTGAACATGTTGAGGGCATTCAAGTTGGAGAAATATATTGTCCCATACCAAGAGAAAATTTTGAAACTATTATGATTGGGACCATTGCTATCAAGGTTGAGGTAACATAATCATTAGTGGAATACAAAGTTTTGTCTCATATGGAATTGTTTTGGTAGCAAGACCTGATCAACCTTGTTAACAAAAGGATTTCATTGAACAAAACAATGTTTTCACTATGATTATTTCCGTGTACTTCTATTCTATCCATTTTAGTTTTTGTTTTCGCTTAGTTTTCTTTTTGTTGTTAGTTGCTTGCTTGTTAGAGAGTCTTAGAACTTCTGTAGTTTTAGCTTTGTTTTGTCCTTGCATCATGTTTCCAAAAAATCTGTCTGTCAAAAAATCATTTTTCTATTCCTGAAAATTGCCCAAAAATAAAGTGTCTCGACAAATTCCACAAAATTTATATTATTTTTTTACGTGAAAAAAGGGGCAGGGGAGTACCTGGGAGGTACCAGGGAGACCCACCAGGAAGGCACACCACCTGGTGGCGCGGCCTGCCCTGGGTGGCACCATGCCCTGGTGTGGGCCACCCCTGGCCCCCCACTAACTCTCTCACCTGCCACTTTCTTCTCTCTCCCGAGTAAGCTCCAGTTCATTGCTCAAAATCGCGTTCTTGCTGTGCTTGCTCTTGTTTTTTCAATCTCCTTGCTCAGCCCATCTTTCTTGCTGAAATTTGGAGCATTTGTTCCCTGGTATGTGACTCCTCTCCTTGTCCAAGTAGATTTGAGTTTAGTGGATTACATCTTGAGTATTTTTCTGCTGTAGGTGACTGGTTATGAGAGCTTGTAAGCTTGTTTGATGCTTAGAGATATAGTTTTGATGCATGTTTAGGCCTCTTACAAGTCCCTATGAGTAGAATCCTTCATTATATTTACTTTACAATCACTTGTTTAATAGGTGTTTAAATTTCAGAATAGAAGATGAGTGAGCACCACCTAAACCAACATGAACTATGGGTGCCTGAGATCATGAAGGTCCACCGGGAGGAGGAAGTTTTTCCCTCCATTTATCCATGTTCTGAGTTCATGAGAGATGCAGGAATTCTCCAAGATTTCCACACTTTGGTTTCTAATGCAGGGTTAGAGCACTTTTTGGAAGATGAACCTTGTCAATTTGTGAAGCTAACCATGTCTGTGGTGCAGGACTTCCAATTTAGTCACTCTTTGCCTAACCCCATGGTCCATTACAAAATTTACAATTTTTGCTGTCGACCTTTCTCTTGATGATTTTTGTGCAGCTATTAAGGTACCTCAATGGGGATCATGTAGAAGGATTAAGGAGCGACCTGAACCACTCATGGATTTATACGCTGAAATTTGCCAAGGGAGCAGCTTCTCGAAGGAGAATGGAAAAATCCGTAACATTCATCTTCCCTCCATTCGTTACTTTGCCTACTTTGTTGCCAAGTGTGTTCTTGCTAGGGAAACTGCCAATAAGTTATCTTCTTATGATCTAGCATTTATCTCTGCTACTCTTAAACGAGATAGGTCTTACAACTTAGGTGCTTTGATAGCTTTCCGTCTTGCTGCTAACCGTGAGAAAGGTGGAATTTGTGGAGGCCTAATTGCTTCTCGTTTACTAGCATTGCATGGTTTAGTGCCTCATCATCTAGACATACAGTTCCCCATAGAAAGGCTTGATTTTAATTCCATGATACAACATAAATTTGTTTCCTCGTGGGCTAGTATGAGTGAGTTATCTTATGAAATAACCTTTCTCAAAGCTGGTTGGAGAAAGAGCAAGTCCGAGCGTGTTGTTCTTTTGCCTGCACCTGTTTTGTTTAACCTTGATAACAGGGAAGGATGGTCCCTCACTGAGGAGGAGCTTGACACGTACTTGGGAGAGCTCTCCCAACAGGAGCAGGACACTAGAAGGGAGGTCACGGATGATTCCGGTCCAGCCCTCGAATGAGGGAGAGTCTTCATATCAGCAACCTGCTTATGATTGGGGAGCTTCTTCTTCCTCCCACGAGCCCAACTACGACCATTCTTATCATGATCCGCCTGCTTGGTACCCTTATTCGTACATGGATTGATACCCACTTAGGCCAAAAGCCTAAGCTTGGGGGGAGGTATGCCGACACCGCACTCATCTCCATATCATGTTGCGTCGGTACTTTGTATATTCATGTTTCGTTCTCTCTTTAGTTTTCGTTCTTTCTTTGATTTTTATTCCTAAAACACAAAAAGACCAAAAATATTTCTGTTGTTTCTCTTTGTTTGCTTCTTTTTCTTTTTGCCTTGGTTTGTTTTTCCCTTTTGCCTTGTTTGAACTATTTGAAAAACCCAAAAGGATTTCTCTTTGCTTGTTTTCCTCTTTGGTTCTTGTTTTAAAAAATCGAAAACACCAAAAATATTTATCGTTCTTCTTTGGTTTTTGTAAGTTGGCTACAGGGTTCAGAAGTCCTCAGTGGATATTGGTTTCATATTATTATTCAAGCCACACAAGTGAAGAGCAATAATGAGGATCAATGACAACTTGAGGCGTGGTAAGAGGCTGGTAATGAACTCTATTTGTTTTCGGTTTTGTAGATATACTCATCACTTTGGGCATGCTTAGTCCGTTCATGTAGGGCGTACGTTATCTTTGGATGCTTAGTATTTCTTGCTTTCTTATGATTAGCTCCAGTTCGCTAATGGTTTGTAGCATGTCTTATGAATGTTTGCTTGCATTATTCTATTCATAACTTCGTATGACAGAATGTTTCGTTTGAATTGACTTGGCACATGCTCACGCATGCACATGACTGTAATAATCAGTTAAGCCTCGATGAATTATTTTGCCTTGAGGATCTTGAATCACTTTCATGCCATGATTAGTCCTGTTTTGTTGCAAGCATGATTATGACAGCTATTGCTCTCTC
The DNA here is from genome assembly GCA_916181665.1 of Avena sativa. Classification (NCBI taxonomy): domain Eukaryota; kingdom Viridiplantae; phylum Streptophyta; class Magnoliopsida; order Poales; family Poaceae; genus Avena; species Avena sativa. The sequence goes on along the minus strand of OV702297.1, from coordinate 484,464,717 downwards.
GTTTGTCGCTCCTTTACTATTTCTAGCCTTCACTTTCACTGAGTGTGTTTCACTCATGTTTCCAACTCCCTAAAACCAAATATTGCCAAAGTGTCCACCATACCTACCTATTAGCATCATTTGCTACTTCCATGCATATTCAATATGCCTTGTTTTCTTCCGAATAATGAGGATCAATGACAACTTGAGGCGTGGTAAGAGGCTGGTAACGAACTCTATTTGTTTTTGTTTTTGTACATATACTCATCACTGTGGGCATGCTTAGTCCGTTCATGTAGGGTGTATGTTATCTTTGGATGCTTAGTAGTTCTTGCTTTCGTATGATTAGTTCCAGCTTGCTAATAGTTTGTAGCATGTCTTATGAATGTTTGCTTGCATTACTCTATTCATAACTTGGTATGACACCGTGGTATCTTCCTCTGAATGTTTCATTTGAATTGACTTGGCACATGCTCACGCATGCACATGACTGTAATAATCAGTTAAGCCATGATGAATTATTTTTCCTTGAGGATCTTGAATCACTTTCATGCCATGATTAGTCCTGTTTTGTTGCAAGCATGATTATGACAGTTATTGCTCTCTCGTTGGTCGATCCCTTACTATTGCTAGCCTTCACTTACACTGAGTATGTTTTACTCAAGTTTCCAACTCCCTAAACAAAATATTTCCAAAGTGTCCACCATACCTTCCCATTAGCATCATTTGCTACTTCCGTGCATATTCATTATGCCTTGTTTTCTTCCAAATAAAATGTTTGCTTTTTATGAGAAAGTTAGTTAGTAAAGCTCTCACGAACTTGATGGCACACTTTATTTTCTTGCACTTAATAAACCTGAACCATTGCGTCCTTCTTTGTTGCGTATGTGCTTGCGCTTTATAAATTGAAGTTAGCAGAACCATGTTTCATGGGGAACGTTTTCAACATTTCATTGGTACTTAGTACCTCGTTTATATCATGTTCTTTTGCTTATGGATCCCGGGGTGTGAAATAAAAGTGGAACTTGTAAGATCATGGAGTTTGTATGTATGTTAGAGAAACGTCTGGGCCACTAGCCTAAGCCATGCCTAATCATGGTGGAAACTTGCAGCATAACCATAATGAGAATTCTATGAAGCATCCTCAATAAAAATCTATGCACATAGTAAATAAAAAGATCGCTGAGATGCTCATTGTCTATTTGCCTTGTCATTTTGATTATGGGATAGCTCCTGTGTCATGTGCAAGGGGTACCCCGTTGGTGGTTCTCTATGATACGTATATACTTACAATGACAAGAGCTTACTTGTGACTAAAGTTGAGTAGCATGAGGATCGGTCTTCGTAAGTAAGGGGCATGAGACTTCGATTTATAACTTGTCAAGCATATCCTCTTAGTTGTGTCACTTTCACCTTAACCACATTAAAGATGCTTATGATAGGGCAATGAGAGCTCAAAGCTAACAAGTACCATACTTTCAGCATTTAGAAGCCTTTCAAATTATTCAAAACCTTTTCTTTTACTTGTTGAGTCTCCACACATTCTCCGAGCACCTTCTTGAGAGCATAGTTGTCATTCTTTGTGCTTGTCTCATTACTTGATTATTTGTGTTATGACTTTGGTGCTTATATCTTTAATATCTTTACTTCTAGTCATCACTTGAACTTTAGAGGTACCTTGACATTCATAATCAAAGGCAAGCGAGATACCACTCTATCATATCTTTTTATGAGCATTGTAATGTTGCTTATGTTTATGCTTCATGCTACTTATTATTTTTGAGTTGGAATCTATTCATATCTTGCATTGACTATTAAGTAGACTCAGTAGCATACTCTTTATTATGAATTGCCTAAGTAGTTGGTGACATGCTAAGAATATATACATCATATGAAGCAAATGAGTTCGTGAAAGTTCTTTTATCGCACTCAGTTTTCAACTGAATTGCTTGAGGACAAGCAATAAGATAAGCTTGGGGGAGTTGATACGTCCAAAACGTATCTACTTTCCCGAACACTTTTGCTATTGTTTCTCCTCTAAACTTGTGTGATTTGGATGCAACTAACGCGGACTGACGCAATTTTCAGCAGAATTGCCTTGGTGTCTACTTTTTGTGCAGAAAATCAACTATCAGGAAAAATCCCGGAAAATATGCCAAAAATCCTATTTCACCCGAAGACTCCAGGAGCCAGAATACGAAACGGAGAAGAGCCAGGGGTGGCCACACCACCTGGTGGCGCGGGTCAGGCCAGGCCGCGCCAGGGGGTGGTGTGGGCCTCCCAGGTAGCCCCTCGGTCTCCCTCTTCACCTATAAGAAGCCTTCTGACCTAAAAACTCCGGGGGGTTCGACGTTTTTTCTAGAAGGAGTTCCGCTCCGCCGCCACCACCAGATTCCACGAAACAGCACTAGAAACTCCGTTCTGGCACCCTGCCGGGACAGGGAATTGGAGGAGATCATCGCCATCATCATCACCATCGCTTCTCCATCGACCATTCATGTTTCCCCCATCTATGAGTGAGTAATCCCCCGCTGTAGGCTATGGGGATGGTAGGGATTGGATGAGATCGTTCATGTAATGGCATCAGATTGTTAGGGCATGGTGCCTAGTATCTTTTATTAGTGCTTTATGACTTTGTTGCGACTTGTTGTGCTTAATGCTTGTCACTAGGGCCTGAGTGCCATGATTTCAGATCTGAACATGTTATTGATTCATTATGATAGTATTGTTTTTGGTCTTATCTGCAAATTGTATACACACATTGTTGTCCGGAACCAATGGCCCCGAAGTGATAGAAATCGGGATAATCGAAGGGAATGGCTTTGATGTGAGGATCCCATGTGTTCACGGAGTGTTAATGCTTTGCTCCAGTGCTCTATTAAAAGGAGCACCTTAATTGCCAGTAGTTCCCTTGAGGCCCCGCTGCAAACGGGTTGGCAGGACAAAAGATGTTGTGCAAGTTCTCATTGCGAGCACGTATGACTATATATGGAACACATGCCTAGGATTATCTAGTACTTGGATGCTTTATCTTATTTATCTGCAATTGCCCTATGTTCTGATTGCTATGTGAATTGTCTTGTCCATGCAACGCCCGTCCATCCATCCCTATGCCTACCGCACTCGAAGCCCACTATTTACTGCTATTGTTACTACTATCTTTACTTTACTATTGCTGCTACTTTACTATTCCAACTAAAAAACTGTTGCTACTGATAAACTGTTGTGAGGAAGATTGTTTCCAGGTGCAGCTGAATTGATAACTCAGTTGTTAAGGCTTATAAATATTCTTTGGCTCCCCTTGTGTCGAATCAATAAATTGGGTTTCACTTCCCTCGAAAACACTTCGATACACATCCTATACTTGTGGGTCATCAAGGTTCTTTCCACAATATCTTTCAACTCAACAATAGCTCTAGTGTTTTCCATTAGATGATTTTTCACCATTTTATTAAAATTATCTTGCTTAACAATAAAGATATCGAATTCTTCTAAGCATTGATCAGGAGGTTTAGAGTAAGGGATATCACCTTCATCAAAGTGTTGGAGAGAGTGTACCTCAATAGTGGATGAATAGGGAATTGGCTCACATAATTCTTCTATAGGAGGTAAATTCTTGACATCTGCAGCTTTAATTCCCTTCTCCTTAAGACATTTCTTAGCTTCCTTCATCACTTCATCATTTAATTCAATAACTCCCCTCTTCTTTGATGTGGGAATAGGCACAGGAATAGTTGGTTCAGGTACAATTACTTCAGGTATAGCTGGTTTAGGAGGATTCCAATCTTCATAGTTCTTACTTATTTTAGACATTAATTCTTCAGCTTCCTTAGGAGTCCTATTCCTGAAAACACAATCAGCACAACTATCCAGGTATGTCCTAGATTCTTCGGTTAGTCCATTATAAAATATATCAAGAAGCTCATTCTTAGGTAATGGACTTCCAGCCTGTGCATGAATCAAAGCACAAAAGCTTGCCCAAGATTCAGGCAATATCTCTTTTTCTCCTTGTTTAAAATCAAAAAGTTCCTGCAAAATAGCATGTCTAGCACTAGGAGGAAAATATTTCTGCAGGAAAGTACTAATCAAGCAATCAGGGCTATCAATAGATCTAGGAGGTAAATTGTTAAACCAAGTTTTAGCTTCTCCTTTCAGTGAAAAGGGGAAAATCTTAGCAACAAAGTAAGTACGCATCTTAATATCATCATAAAACAAGCCACTCATGGTAGAGATTTCATTCATATGTGCTACCGCACTTTCATTCTTAGTCCCACAAAAAGGTTCTTTCTCGACAATAGCAATGTAAGATAGATCGAGAGAGAAATCATAATCTTTATCTTTAATGTCTATGGGAGAAGCAGCAAACTTAGCAATAGGAGACAATTTGGGTCTAATAGTACGCCTCTCAAGGAGACTCTTAGCAGCACTCCTATCATGGGTGTTTTTACATTCTTTAATAAATTCATCGGTCATCTCAACATAACCATCTTCAATTTCATAACTCTCACTAGACTCAGGAGAACTAACAGGTGTGGTAGTGTCTTCATTAGGAGTTTCAGTATTTCCAGCTATAGTTCTAGCAATCGTAGCATTTAGGAAATGACCTAATGAACCACTCTTATCAAGCACAGTAGAAGCAGCATCATAAGCATCAGAAGTTTCAGATTTAGCAGTAGTAGCAGTGTGTGTAGCATGTGTATGTGGTGGTGTAAGGAACTTACTCATAACAGACGGTGAATCAAGAGCAACAGAGGTGTTCAGAACCGTACCTCTTCTTGTAGTGGATGGTAAAATAGGAACCTTGCCATCACGAGACTTACCCATGATGGATGGATAGCAGCGAACAACAGAGAATCCAAGTGAACTTGATAAATAAAGCTATGCTCCCCGGCAACAGCGCCAGAAAATAGTCTTGATGACCCACAAGTATAGGGGGTGTATTGCAGTATTTTCGAGGGAAGTGAAACCCAATTTATTGATTCGACACAAGGGGATCCAAAGAATATTTATAAGCCTTAACAACTGAGTTGTCAATTCAGCTGCACCTGGAAACAATCTTGCTCACAGCAGTTTATCAGTAGCAACAGTTTTGTAGTAGGAATAGTAAAGTAGCAGCAATAGTAAAGTAAAGACAGCAGTAACAATAGCAGTAAACAGTAGGATTCGAGTGCGGTAGGCATAGGGATGGATAGATGGGCGTTGCATGGACAAGACAATTCACATAGCAATCAGAACATAGGGCAATTGCAGATAAATAAGATAAAGCATCCAAGTACTCGATAATCCTAGGCATGTGTTCCATATATAGTCATACGTGCTCGCAATGAGAACTTGCACAACATCTTTTGGCTCGCAATGTGTTCCATATATGTTTCGTGGAATCTGGTGGTGGCGGTGGAGCGGAACTCCTTCTGGAAAAACGTCCAACCCCCCTGAGTTTTTAGGTCAGAAGGCAACTTATAGGTGAAGAGGGAGACCGAGGGGGAGTCTGGGGCGGCCATTCCACCCCCTGGCGCAGCCTGGGTTTGCCCGCGCGGCCAGGTGGTGTGGCCTGGGCCCAGCCCCCCTCTGTCTCGTATTCTGGCTCCGGGAGTCTTCTGGTGAAATAGGATTTTCGGCATATTTTCCCGGATTTTTCCTGATAGTTGATTTTCTGCACAAAAAGTAGACACCAGGGCAATTCTGCTAAAAACAGCGTCAATCCGTGTTAGTTGCATCCAAATCACACAAGTTTAGAGGAGAAACAATAGCAAAAGTGTTCGGGAAAGTAGATACGTTTTAGACGTATCAAGTACTTTTCATATGATTTCTTGGACTAAACTATTAACAAGATGCCACAGTGCCAGTTGCCTGTTTTCTGCTGTTTTTGGTCCAGGAAAGTCAGAAAATGAATATTCTCGGAATTGGACCGGACAAAAGCCAAAGTTGTTATTTCCCAGAAGACTCACGGAGCTAGAAGGAGAGTCGGAGAGGGGCCACAGGGTGGCCACACCACCCCTAGGCGCGGGTCCCCCTTGGCCACGCCAGGGCATGGTGTGGGCCCCTGGCCGGCCATCGACCTTGCCTCTTTCGCCTATATATCTCCCCCGAGGCAAAAACACTAGATCGTCAATCAGAAATCCACGAAAAGTTCCGTAGCGCCATCGCCACCGAAGGGGAGATTCAGGGGATAGAAAGTCTCTGCTCCGGCACCCTACCGGGACGGGGAAGTGCCCCCGGAGCCATCTCCATCGATCTCCACCACCATCTCCATTGTCGTTGCTGATTCCCATGATAGGGAGGGAGTAGTTCTCTCTCGAGGCTAAGGGTTCTACCGGTAGCTATGTGTTCATCTCTCTCTCTATGCGTGATCTTATTGAGATCATGAGCTTTGTAATCTATAGATCTATTCTGCTACTCAAGTGCTTTAATAGATCTCTGCTCTCCCCATGTGTGTGAAAGTGACAGCGTGCACACCATGGTGGCACTTAGGCTAGAGATTACAAATACTTGTTATGAGTTATATTTGGAGTTGGATATATCTATGAAATTGTGGTGTTTGTTGGACTAATCTAGTACTCAAGGTGACAGTGTGGGGTTATCTAGATGCAGAAAGCGAACTTTGAGGTGTGCTGTTATAGCCCTACCAACGATTAGGGTGTCCAACCGGAGAGTAGTTAAGAGTAGTATCATAAAGAAGAATATATTTATATGAGAGTGTTCACTAGTGAAAGTATGATCCCTAGGCCTTGTTTCTAAACATTGAAACACCGTTTGCAACTAGATCTGTTACGTGTTTGCTTGCTTCCGTCTTTATTTCAGTTTTCCTTTAGTCTCTTCCACGCCATCAAAGTATTTTCTAGCACCGTTATCTTATATCCATACCACTTGTATTTCACTATCTCTTCGCCGAACTAGTGCACCTATACACCTGACAAGTGTATTGGGTGTGTTGGGGACACAAGAGACTTCTTGTATCTTGATTGCAGGGTTGCTTGAGAGGGGATACCTTTGACCACTTCCTCCCTGAGTTCGATAAACCTTGGGTGATCCACTTGAGGGAAAACTTGCTGTTGTTCTACAAACCTCTGCACTTGGAGGCCCAACAACTGTCTACAAGAATAGAAGTGCGTAGACATCAAGCTATTTTCTGGCGCCGTTGCCGGGGAGGTAAGGTAAAAGGTACTTAAATAGTTTGCTTAGTTTGCTGAATAAATTGGTTGGATCCCCTCTTTCATACATTGGTTTTCAAATAGTTTGGTTTGGATTGGAAAGAGTAGGAAAGTTCATGCTTAAGTGGTAAAGAGAGCTTGTTTTTGACTGTTGCCTGTGCTTTGTCATGCCATGCTTGATATTGTTTTGGCTTTATGCTTAGTATTCTTTGCTGTAGCATGACTTGTTATAAACAATTGAGATTGCTTAATGTGCCTTTGAAGAATCATGCGTTGTTTTAGCATATTAAAGCATAGTATTATGGTATTCTCCTTTGATGCTTTATTTGGGTTGACTTGGCGCATGCTCACACCATGTTATGACTATCCCAAGTCACCATAAGCTTTTATTATCCTTTAGTTTTCAACTTGTAGTATCACTTTATGCTTTGACCAATGATGTTTTGTCGCTCTGCATGATTATGGCCATTATTGATCTCTTAGTTTGTCGCTCCCAGTCTTTTGCTAGCCTCTGTAACTAAGTATGAGTTCCACTCATGCATCCAACTCCTTAAACCAAGTTATTCCAAAGAGTCCACCATACCTACCTATTAGCTTATGCTATTCCAAGTATATTCATGCTTTTGTTTACCTTCCGAATTAAACTTGTTATGAGAAAACTAGTGATTAAAGCTCTCACGAACTTGATGGCACACTTTACTTTTCTTGCCCTAATAAACTTGAACCATTGTGTCGTCTATGTTGTATATGCTTGCACTTATATGTTGGGGATTACCTAAACCATGTTGTCATGGGGAACGCTTTCAACATTGCACTTGTACTTTGTACCTAGTTGATATCATGCTCTTTTTTCTATGGATGTCGTCAGTGTGAAATGAAAGGGGATCTTGTAAGTCCATGGAGTTATGTATATGTGTTAGAGAAACTCCTGGGCCGCTGGTCTAATCCATGCTGTCATGGTGGAAACCTGCAGCGTAACCATAATGAGCTTTCTATGAAGCATTCTTCTTATAAAAAAGAGTCAGATATTGAGAAAAAAGAGAAAAGAGAAAAAAGAGATATAAGAAAAGAGGAGAGAGAGAAAAAAGCACCATATTCCCATGGTAAATAAGAAGATTGCTGAGATGCTCGTTGTCTGCTTGCCTTGTCATTTTGATATGGGGATTCTTCCGTATCATCGGGCAAGGGGTACCCCATTGGCGGTTCTCTATGATACACATGTACTTACGATGACAAGAACTTACCAGTGACTAAACTTGAGTAGCATGAGGAGCGGCCCTCGTATTCAAGGGACATGAGATTTCCAACTTATACTTTGTCAAGCATATACTCCATAGTTTGTTCACTTTAACCCTAATCACTTCAAGATGCTTATGATAGGGGAAATGAGAGTTGAAAGCTATTAAGTACCATAATTTTTGGAAGCTCTGTATGAGACTTGAATCCCTACTTCCTTCTATGAAGGCATTTCTTCCACTTATATATTGAGTTTCCACCTTCTATCTTTATGCACCTATTTTGAGAGTATAGTGGCCATTCTTAGTTCTATGTGCATTGTCCCAAGCCTTGTTGATTGATGCATACCTTGATAGTGCTTGTTTTAAACTATTTGTATCTAGTCACTCTTATAAACTTTGAAGGTGTCCTATGCATTTATGTTTGCTACTCTATGAGGGACAAGCTGAATGCCACTATGCTATGTTTTCTTTATGTGAAACAAACAAACGTCTTGCAAAGCATTGTTATTCATGAATCTTTTGTTTGTGCCTTTCCATGTTGCAACATAGTTGCTTTGTCTTATTGTTAGAACTTTGTCTTTCATGTTATGATTGAAGTACTATGATCCCAGCTATCAATGTTTTACAAATACTTTGATCAAGTTTATGATGGTGCATGTCACCTCAAAAATTATTCTTTCTTTTTATCACTTACCTACTCGAGGACGAGCAGGAGTTAAGCTTGGGGATGTTGATACATTGTAGATATATATATAATTTTTTATGTTCCATGCTTGGTTTTATCTACTTTCTTATGTTTTGTCCACACTTTGGAGTACTATTCATATGATTTCTTGGACTAAACTATTAACAAGATGCCACAGTGCCAGTTGCCTGTTTTCTGCTGTTTTTGGTTCCAGGAAAGTCAGAAAATGAATATTCTCGGAATTGGACTGGACAAAAGCCAAAGTTGTTATTTTCCCGGAAGACTCACGGAGCCAGAAGGAGAGTCGGAGAGGGGCCACAGGGTGGCCACACCACCCCTAGGCGCGGGTCCCCCTTGGCCGCGCCAGGGCATGGTGTGGGCCCCCTGGCCGGCCACCGACCTTGCCTCTTTCTCCTATATATCTCCCCCGAGGCAAAAACCCTAGATCATCAATCAGAAATCCACGAAAAGTTCCACAGCGCCGCCGCCACCGAGGGAGAGATTCGGGGGATAGAAAGTCTCTGTTCCGGCACCCTGCCGGGATGGGGAAGTGCCCCCGGAGCCATCTCCATCGATCTCCACCACCATCTCCATTCCCGTTGCTGATTCCCATGATGAGGAGGGAGTAGTTCTCTCTCGAGGCTAAGGGTTCTACCGGTAGCTATGTGTTCATATCTCTCTCTATGCTTGACCTTATTGAGATCATGAGCTTTGTAATCTATAGATCTATTCTGCTACTCAAGTGCTTTAATAGATCTCTGCTCTCCCCATGTGTGTGAAAGTGACAGCGTGCACACCATGATGGCACTTAGGCTAGAGATTACAAATACTTGTTATGAGTTATATTTGGAGTTGGATATCTCTATGAAATTATGGTGTTTGTTGGACTCATCTAGTACTCAAGGTGACAGTGTGGGGTTATCTAGATGCGGAAAGCAAACTTTGAGGTGTGCTGTTATAGCCCTACCAACGATTAGAGTGTCCAACTGGAGAGTAGTTAAGAGTAGTATCATAAAGAAGAATATATTTATATGAGAGTGTTCACTAGTGAAAGTATGATCCCTAGGCCTTGTTTCTAAACATTGAAACACCGTTTGCAACTAGATATGTTACATGTTTGCTTGCTTCCGTCTTTATTTCAGTTTGCCTTTAGTCTCTTTCACGCCATCAAAGTATTTTCTAGCACCGTTATCTTATATCCATACCACTTGTATTTCACTATCTCTTCGCCGAACTAGTGCACCTATACACCTGACAAGTGTATTGGGTGTGTTGGGGACACAAGAGACTTCTTGTATCTTGATTGCAGGGTTGCTTGAGAGGGGATACCTTTGACCACTTCCTCCCTAAGTTCGATAAACCTTGGGTGATCCACTTAAGGGAAAATTTGCTGCTGTTCTACAAACCTCTGCACTTGGAGGCCCAACAACTGTCTACAAGAATAGAAGTGCGTAGACATCACGCGTTCCTAAGTCTGGCAAGCTCAGATCGGCGCCTCGTCTTCATCAGCTTCGACAACGTCTTCTTCGGCATCGACCCCTCTACGACTGCCTCGACCGAGTCACCGAAAAGTTCTTATTTGCATACTCGGTTCTGGCAAAACCGGAGTGTGCGTTCGTCCCCGACGTGCGCCTAGTTCTGGCAAAACTATGGCCACACCTTGTCCTCGACAGCTCGGACTGCATCTACTTCGGCGTCGACACCCTCAACGACTGCCTCGACGCGTCTTCATCATCCTCCTCGCACGCTATGTGCATGCGGCTTCACGTGCGGCTACCTCGACACCGGCATCCCCGACCACGACATCGACCACGGCGACCCATCGAACAGCTACCTCTACCATGGCACCGCCTCACGTGTTGGGTTTGCAACATAGAAAACAAAAAAAATTCTACGATGGGAACTATCGCCAAGATCTATCTATTAGATACAAGCAACGGGTGGATATACATCCATAGAGAACTTACCCTCGAAGACAACAAAGCTTTGTTAACAAGATGGAACTCGTGGATGATTTAGTCGTACACTTCCCGATCTCAAGATCGTGATGAAGTCCAGCAGGTCTGGCTCCAGCACGTCCATCAGATCCAGCTCCAGCAAGTCCAGCACCACCAAGTCCAGCACCGCAAAGCAGCAGTGCATCCGTGATCGCAACACGTCCGGTACCCTGACAACCTCCGTCCCTCGCTCCAGCAAAGCAGCGAAAGCAACAACTCCTTTCCAGATAAAGCCACCGGAAACATGTATCTCGCTAATTCGAGACCATGGGGAATAACTACAGGGGGAGAGAGATCCTTCATGAGGAGGTGTGTGTTGTGAGGAGGATAGGGGGCCTTTTATTGGGAAGAGGGGGCAGCCAAAGGGCCATGGCGTGGTAGCCATGGTGGTGCCCCCACCTGTCCCATCATTCAAGTGGTGGATGCTCCACTCACATAAATATGCCTCCACTCACACTTCCACTCACATGCATTAAATTCCACCAAATTTAATGCAAGCTCTCATTAAATAAAACTATTTTATTTATTTTATTCAGAATTTTGTCAATTACTTAACAAACATTCACATAAAACCCCCTACAACATTTCAATATCATATGCAGAACCAGTTTCTGCAATTTTACCCGAAACAATTCCGGTTTCCATCGAAATGATTCCAGCGCTTTCTCAAATCTTTATCTGAAACATATTTTCTCCAAATGGTGTCGGTATCCCTTAAGTGTGTCACCCTACGGTTCGCAAATAATGCAGACATGATCGAGACCCCTCTTCGATCAATAATCTGCAGTGGGACCTGGAGATCCGTACTGACTCCCACATATTCAACGATGACTTTTGTGATCGTGTGAACCTTTAACATCGTAACCAAATCCCTTTGTCTCGCGATATATTACATGTCCGAGATTCGAGCATCGGTATCCCAATACCTAGTTTGATCTCGTTACCGACATGCACTCTTTTCTCGTTCCCATGATATAACATTCTAGTGATCACATCACTTGCTTGCAAGCTATCTTAATGTGATATCACCGAGATGGCCCAGAGTATATCTATCCGTCATCGGGATTGATAAATTCCACTCTTGATCCATGAGCCTCAACATAACACCTTTGGAGTGTTTGAACCCACCTTTATAGTCACCCTTTTACGGTGTGATGTTTGATGTTATCAAGTCACTCTTCCGATGTTAGCAATTAACATGATCTCATGGTCTAAGGACTAAGATTATTTCGTATGATGTTATAGCAATATGAACATAATGACTTTGATCGTAATGCTATACTTCGGATAAATGCTCATCACATCATTTCACCAATATTGTGACCTCGTTATTAACAATATCCAATGTCCATGATTAGGAAATCTTGATCATCTTATTAATCAACGAGCTAGTTTATATGATAGACATTACTAGGAACTTTGTATTTTGTTTATTAAACACACAGGTATTAACGTTTCCAATTAATACAATTATAGCATGTAAAATAAACATTTATCATAAACATGGAATAAGATAATAACCACTTTATTATTGCCTCTCGGGCATATTCCCTTCATCACGCTCTCAGCTCCCTCGACATTGGCACAAGGGCTACCACCTCGCTTGAGCATCATCAGCTTCCTCTACAGTCCAAACTACCACGCTGCGACACCGTTCACGATGTTCCCGCTCGGACTGCGGGGAGTGTCAGCCTACCGGAGGCTACTTCGGTTTATCTCCAGTCTGACCGTCCGCGATGTTCCAGTTGTTCATGACGCTACCGCTACGACTGCGGGGGAGCGTTAGAGTATTAGGTATATAAGGTTGTTATGGTAGTTTAGAGAGAGTTAGGATCTGTTTACGTACAATACTAACTTGACTTGTACTTCAAGATAATCCTCTGTACGCCTATATATACTCGCCCATGAGGCTCAATAATATATCCATCATATTCTGTCAAACTCATACTCTTTCACTGAGTTTCAAAAGAAGTTTTTGTTTAGGGTCGCAAGTTTTAGAATATATTCATCTTGTTTCTCTGTGCTTTAGGTTTGTTGTTAAGGATATCGGCAGTCATTTATGCTTGTTGTGGCATGCCATAGTGTCCTTTTCCAGTTTCAATAAGATAGTTGTGTGCATCCATAGTTGTTATCATCATGATATTAATATATCCTCTTTCGTGAAGAAAATATTGGTAGTTATTTTGTACATATTTTTGTCACGATAGTCCTCTTACATGTCCTGATCGTCTAGTCTCGAGAAAATCAAGGAGTGAGTTTTGGCGAAAGTTGTATCATCTTAAAATCGCCTTGGGTTAGGGGTGGAATCTATGTGTATGCTAAACAGTTAAATTCTACAAGAATTTATTATGATTCCATTTAGATTTAGAATAAATGTTAATATCGAAGTGAAAAAAGGTCGAATGTGACAAAGGAACGCATCAAAATTCATGAGGCGCGTTGATGGTGGATGCCTGAAACGGTAAGGCCATAACAAAGCTTTATTAATTAATTTGTACTCATTTTGTATTGAGAAGTGTGATGTGATGGTAACATATTATGTTACTTCCTTCGGTCTAGTTTATTAGACACGCACGTAGTTTAAAAAAATCTTTAACCATCAATTTTGACCAATAAAATATGCAGTATATATCGCAAAAAATATACTATTAAAAACTACTTTTGAAGATAAATCTAATGGTATAATTTTTATGATATATTATGTAAAATTTGTCGACCAAAATTAATGATCGAAGTTGTTCTTAAACTACGGGTGTGCCTAATAAACCGAACCGGAGAGAGTACTCTATTTGTCTCTCCTCATTAATTGCTTGCCACATCACTCTTTTTACCTATGTGGCATGCATGTTACTACCTATGTTACTCCTACTATGACCAGCCTGAGGAGAAGAGAAGGAAGATCGATAGGCCCTAGAAATCGACAAATCGCGACTCGCAAGTCGTGGCCGCGTGGCGTACTGGCGTGATGGTGTCGCAACTCGTACGCGGTGCGCCTTCTCGCGTCGTAACAGTGTGGGCAGTATGGCAGCGGGCCTTGATGTATATGAACAAAATTTTGCCCCCCTCGGCCCCTGGGCCCCTGGCCGTTGGCAGGGTCACGAACCCTTAGAGCATGTATAATGGAGAGTACTTAGAGTGATGCTTACAAAAATAAACCAATTTTTTTCTTAAGCACATGTGCTTATTTCTATAGAAGAGGTGCCTAGTTAAGCATCTTCCTTGTACAAATAAGCACTAGTGCTTAAGTCTAAACCGGGTTTTTTCTTAAGCACCTCCTTAAGCACCCTTAGAGCCGGCCCTGCATCCAACTGTACTAGTCACTTATATGCTCTGAGTGTTTGTTTTACACACTCCACAAGTAGGTTTCATCGGTGCTGAAAAAAATGTGGTGGCATTTCCAGATAGCGGCCAGTCAAACAATTAGTAGATTGCAAACTACCGTTCGTGGTCGACGGCTGCGTGCGCAAGAGCGTGGTGTTGTGAATATCCCACAGGGTTCGAGAGCTGTTGCATTGGCATCAGGGTTCGAGCGGAAGAGTTCATAGCTACAGGCTAGTTATCTATCCACCATTATTATCATCGTCAAGTGCTTGCTGAGAAGATCGGGTCACCCCACATCACTAGTATTGTTCCTCGTTTTACTTTTGTAAACGGGTAGATGTGATGACGGTTTGGTTCGTCACTAAACCTGATTTTTAAACATCCTACTACTAAAATATGTTGAACTTCAGTTTGGATTGTCCACACATTTTGTGTCCAGCATAATAGATCATGATTGAGTATGTGTTTGATCACAGTCGAAGGATAAGAATTCATGTTTACCTTACTGTCGATTTATTAGTTGGTGTGTTGATGATTGTGGGTATAGTACTTTATATTCACATGCACATGTTGTGAATTAGACTTATATCAATTTGTTTAGAAACTTACATGACACTTTAAAACAGTATCTACATACCACATTTTGCACCAAGAATAAGCGAGCTGACGAATCAATGACTAGAACATCCTACAATGACTACACAAAATTCACATTCCAAAACACTATCAAAGTGTCTCTTTTTTGAACATGGAGGACCCCGAAGGGCCTGCAAGCTGCTTTACTTATGCCGCGAGTACAGAATCACAGGACAGACTGATTAAAAATTGCAAAATAGTCCTTCCACTTTGTTAATAGGACCTCGCAATAACACAAGGAAACATAATCGGGTCAATCATGTTCACCGCCAGCCATAAAAAACCTCAAGGCACGGGCGTTTGCACCACCACTTTGAGGTGGCACTGGCATCGAATCCCGCGGCAATGTTGAAGATCCTCTACCTGGAGGAAGAAAAGGTTCAGGGCAATCCCAAGTGTAGAGTGACCTATGAGGCTAGAGATAGCATCGGTGACAAGGCCTAAGCTTGGGATCTCCACATAACACATCTTCAACGAACTCCCTCCACCGGCTCCTTGATCTAGCAGCCAAGAAGCTCCTTCCAACCTCTCCCTCGCTGCCAAGTCCGGTCAAGGGGTAAAAGAAGACTTGAAAACTGCAAGTTAGAAGGCGACAATGCTTATTGCTTGTGTCTGTACCAGAGACTTCTCCAACCTCTCCCTTGCCACCATGGTTAGTCAAGAGGGAGAATAAGCTCGTAGGCGCCTAGTACCGCACCAAAGAAACAGGTCGACAAGGGCTTATTTATGTAGATGCCTGGCTCCAACTTCCCTGCATGCTCCAACTCCTGCCACCTGATATGGAGCAACGAAGAACACCCACCAAAGGACAAGCCAGATCTAGCCAAAAAGATCCAGCCATATACTCCCAGACACCACTACATGGCCAAATCCTAGACTATAATCTATACTCTACAAGATTCAGCGCCTCCCCTCCACCATCTCTTGCCGACAACATCGGGGAGAGAGGCTTATGTTTGGCCTAGAACGACATACAAGGCTCTCAGGTATTGTAGTAGAGGAGAGAGAAAGGAAGAGGAGAAATGAGTCGTCTTTGGTATACCTATTGTAAAAGATCTCTCGTCACATATGCTTTTTTAAGATGGTCACGGGTTAACCATGTGCTACAGTCTGTTGTCGCATTAGATAAACATGCAATAAACTAGAACCACATGATTTTCACCGATGTTAATGTTTTGGGATCTTCTTCTTATGAGATTAACACATCACGAATAATTTACAAACACATTACACTAAAATAATAACTAATAAAATTTGTGTGTAAAACTTGACAATAAATGAATAAACTTGACCATTTACCATCTAAACCATGAAGTGAAACCACTGATTTTCAGTACTCTCGGATTGGTAGCATAATGAAAAAATATGAAAGAGGAGAACCAACATGTGGTTGGATGATTATGGGGGTCGATGTATGCATGTACAGACTAATGTTTCATGTGGTGTGTCTTATTAAAGTGAAATATGTATTATCTCTTTAGTAGCAGGCGATGTTGTCTTCAACAATAAAGCAGCTCAAATAACTCCGTCAATCATGAAGCTCCGTAACTTTGTTCTCCTATAGGTGTTATGTGATTGTGTGCGTGGAGTGGCGGTGGTGTGCGTACATGTGTTATTTACTGGAAGAGTATGGACATTAGATCGGGCATAAATGATCTTCTGATATTTTAAAATACATATGGCTGAGCCGATAAATAGTAGTACAAAGAATACACTTATGATTCAATATACGCTACCGTCGTCTGTACTCGACACTGCCGGATAGTCAGACTCTCTCGTAGGCTCCCACGGAATAACATAGTAGCTGCATACAACATTTTACATCAAGAACAGTTGACCCCTATAAAAATTCAATGACCATGACCACCTAATTGACATTTCGGAAAATGTTATTCACCTTCCAAACACACTATCAAAAGATTATTTGTGAACCTACTTTAGGAGACCCGTGGTACTTCAGACTATGGCCGGCTTTTTCGAATCTTCTTCTTCTTTTCTCCCTACAAAATCAGATATCTATACACTTAATAAGAATATATATGGAATTAATATGTAATAAATGACATATTTTTTCACTAAAAAAGCTTACACTATCCATAAAACATGATAATAAACTTGACCAATTTATCGTCTAAACCAACAATGATACCGTTGATTCTCGATATGTTCGGATTGGTAACACAATGGAAAGGATGAAGGGTCAGGCGTCTCCAGAAATGGATGGCCCATGAGCAAAATCTAAATTTTGGCCTTATATTGTGAAAAAAGAATTGAAGTATGCTTCCAATTTGCAGCACTAGAGACATAGTTTCTATTACTATATGGCATGATTCTTCCTACTCTATAAACCTAATAAAATGAATTCAAACACTGCAAGAATTTCAGATTTATCAAGATACCTAGATAAAATAATAGGGAAGACCAATTGAACAAACCTTGATCGGCCTCTAGATTGGTATTTGGGACACCGGGGCAAAACTTTAATCAACCATAAATTTCCAATGGGGGTCGGTTGCAAGTAACAGGTTGAGAGAGCGAACGGTGCTAGGGCAACGGGCGGTGCCAATGCTAGCGACTAGCGTCAGTGTTTTCGTTGTTCTAGGCAACGTGGGCAAGCAGTAGATCAATGAATCCATCATCACAAAATGTCCTTTAGCGGAATGATTGGGGCTTATAGACTGGATGGGATGTATGAGAATGACAAATGCGTTGATATAGAACGGGCTTGTGTTGGGAACTAGGGGCCCCAAAAAAGGAGTGCCACAGTGCTGGAGCTAAAGGGCCTACCCTTTTCACACTAGGTAGTGGGTTATGTGGGTTGGTGCTGGCAAAGGATTCGAAGATCATTCGCATACAAAAAATCTCAGAGCGGCCACCTTTCAGCCTTAAGAGTCGATGATAAAACGACATGAGGCCATTGAAGTGTCGTCGATGATGTGCTCCCAATGAGTGGAGTGGCCAACCCTGCCGTGTAGACCGATACCAAGTTGCGCTCCGCCTTTCTACTCCATATCCTCGATGACATGAAAAGAGAGAGGGCCGCGGATCTCAAAGGACATGCTCAACGCAAGGTGTGGAAGGAGCTCTAGCCAAAGTTGATCTTAGCCTCTATCCACCATGAACGTCGGTCGGGTGATTGAGTATTCGAATCCTAGCACTGCTCGCCAGTCGCCGAGGACGAGGTCCAAGATGCCATCACATATACACTACATGGGCAAACACCAACCTGACACTAACCCTTACGACTTAGCCCTAGAACGAAGCCTACAACTACTTTGTACATCCCGCGCTATGCATCTACATCCACGCGGGCTGACGGGCGATAGTGCCGTCCGAGAGGTGCGAGGAGCGAGCCAGACCTGCTTTTGTGACTAAGGAACGTGGTATAGAAGAGGAAGGAAGAGAAGAGAAGCGAAGACTCACGGCATTTTTATCGCTAAAGAGGCATTTGTAGTTATTTTGTTAATTTTGAAACTCCGTTATGCTATTCCACATGTTGTACTTGGTGTGCTTATGTGGTAGTAGTACATGGTGTTTCGAATGAGTATTATGGTAGTACGGATAATTTTTTGATACTCCTACTATATTGTTTTTGTAGCTAAAAAATAGCCAATGTACAAGGAATACGATTCCGATCCAGTGTCCGCTACCGCCGCCGCGTTGTACGCCCCGACCGACGCTCCCGTAACCGCTATTTGGCACCTCTCGCCGGCGCCCGTTCCTTTCTTTTCTTTCTTCGCAAGTTGGTCGCGCACTCGTCGCGGCGACGAGGAAACCAATCCGACCCAAAACGCCCTTCCTGAAAAAAAAAATCCCCCACCGAGCAGGACACCGAGGTCGGGCGAGATGGCGGCTCGGCTGCTGGGCGGCGCGCGCCGCGTGGCGCTGCTGCCCAACGTCCGGCGGCGGGCGACCAATTCCTGGGCCGCCGTCCGCGACACCTTCTTCTCCACCAAGGTCAGTCAGCTTCCCGACCCAAACCAAACCCTATCAACGTCCCCCCTGCCTCTCGTGATTTGAATGAACAGCGTGTGTAATCCATCGATGCGTGCGTGCGTGCAGGAAGTGTTCGAGAGCCACCGCGTCGTGTTCACCGTCGGCACCTCCATCGCCTCCGTCCTCACGGCCTGGGCCGGTACGCTCCTGCTTTCCCCGCAGTTCATAACTCCGTACTCTCTGTTTTCGGATTCAGAGTGTATCGCTGACACTCAGGCTGATTAGTCTTTTAATCGCTGTAATCTGAGGGAGGGAGTGATGCAGTTGTGCAACTTGCTATTCGGCCAAACCCTTATTAATCCATTTAGCTAATGTAAGGCTGTCGAACGCACCTCAATTGGAAGATTGGAACCACGGCTGCACTAGAGCAATTTTGTTTCGAAAGGGGTCTCACTAGTGACGATGGCTGAATGCAAGTGCGCCAAGTTACCATTTAATTGATGATTTTTTTTTCAGGTCCTGTATCCGAGTGACGCAGTTGTGCAACTTCTGTACTGCTAAACCTATATTAGTTTGTTATTAGTATATGTAGGACTGTAGAACACGCCACAATTTGAATTAGCACTGCAATAGACCAATATTTTTGTCACAATGTGCTTGTAAATGGGCAGATTTAAGGTAATTTGGAAATTACTTGTAACTTGTGCTGTTGGATTCTTTGCTGATCCGCGGTTTAGTTGGCGTGAAACAGTTCTTTTAAGCTGTGCAACTGCTATGCTGCCAAACCCTTATTAGTCCATTTAACTAATGTAAGACGCACCTCAGTCGGAAGATTGGAACCGCAGCTGCACTAGAGCAATTTTGTTTCAGAAGGTCTTGTTGGCTGTGATGGCTGAATGCAAGTGCACCAAGTTAGCATTTAATTGATGTTTTTTTTCAGTTCCTGTATCCGAGTGATGCTGTTGCGCAACTGCTATACTGCCAAACCTATATTAGTTTGTTATTGTATGTAATACTGTAGAACAGTTAGGACTGCAGTAGAGCAATATTTTTTGTCACAATGTGTTTGTAACTGGGAGAGTTTAGGTCATTTGGAAATTACTTGTAACTTTTTCTGTTGGATTCTTTGGCGATCATCGCCTCATCGGTGTAGTTGGCATGAAACAGTTCTTTAAGTTGAGATGTATGCCCCTTACCTAACTAAATGCTACATAATCCAACTTGTGTGGTTAATTTTCGAGGGATCATGTGCGCTTAATTTGAAGTTGGACTACTTGCCCTTTGAACTATTTGTCCCCTTTTGTGTAATACAATACGTTATGTTTTGGTCATGTTGTCTTCCATGATGTGTGCCAGTGGAGCATATATATATTTGCTGTATATTATACTGTTTCTTAAGTTATTTTGGAAATTCTTTTTCTGGATGATTTGAAAAATCTAATAGACGCTGTTAATTTCCTTTTTTAGGTTATTCTTTTCGTCATATGCAGCAATCGAAGATTGACAAAAGGCTTCATTCAATTGAGCAATCTGTAAGCATTTTAGGAGATATTCTGTTGTTCATTTACTTGTTTTGTGAATGCAGTATATTGTTTTCTTTTCCTATGTGCCTTTCTCAGTGTATGACTTATCATAGGCAATTAGGCACTCGACAAAAGTTCAAGATTGCTATAGGAGGATAGGATTAAATTATGGAGCATAAGACAATTTGAATACATGTGCATATCTGCTATTTTATTATTTCAGTGCTACATGCTTTCATATTTTTTGATGAAGAGATTAAAATGTGTTTTGTTGTGTTCATCTCGTTTTCTATCTAACGTGATGTTTTTTTATCTCCAAAATTAGTTATGACGTGTTTAGCACAATGGATTCTACACTCTGATCATCACTACTTTCATAGAGTTTGAACCATCTGCTTTCGTTTCCCCGTTCAAACTTGATTGCAGACCGAGTACCAGTGATAAATTCAGTGGTTTACTTGTTACTTTTACTGATATGCACTTTGGATAATCATTGATATCCATCTTTTATCATTTTCTGAACAGTTGAAGGATACTCACAGAAATGAACATGACGAGATTAAAAAGATTGTCACTTCCTACAATATTAGCACTCCAGCTTGTATAGCCACGGCATTGACAACTTCAGTTGTTGGGTATGTTCATGTTGTTCTTAATGTACAAAATTCCTACTCTAGTAATTCACGTTTACTATATTGGTTTCTGTACTATATTTAATTTCTTTTGTCACCAGGCATGTTATTTACTTTCTACATACTTACGGTTCCAATTCCGCAGTCAAGCACTCAAGCTTATATATTCTGTATTTTCACATTAATGCAGTCCATGCTGATCAATGCATCTCAACTCTCAATCAATGATAGGATCATATTTTATTTTACGTAATGATAGGATCATATGTTCATATACACATTGGCTGTATACTGAGTTAGGACGCATTTTCTGCATAGATTGTACTCCCTCCGTCCGGAAATAATTGACTCATGTATCTAGACATGTTTTAGTGTATAGATGCATGCAAATCTAGATTAATCCAAGTCACTTATTTGTAGACGGAGGGAGTATTAAGTATTACAGCTGGTTTTGTATACCCTGCTCCAACTTAGCACCACCTGGATATGCACAAGTCCTTAGCTGTGATGTTGCCATTTATTTAGTAGAATGCCCTGGTTGCTTTGATCTACAGTACATAGATCAAATGAACTCCAAAACTGAAATTTATGCTAACTTCTTGTTACGCCTCCCTTATTTTGAACTCCAAAATTTTATGCTTTGATCTACAGTACATAGAATGCCCTTATTTTATGCTCCCTTTATTTACTGAGTGCTGCACATAATCTGTCGCCTGAAAATCTTTTGTGATGACCAGGTATGCCCTAGGGTGGCGCGGCGGGGCTTGGTACGCCCGACGGGCCTTCCGGAGGGAGCAGCAGAAGCTAATGGGCCAAATAAAGTCGCACAACAGGTGGCACTGGCGGCCCTTCAGCAAGCTTAGAAACAGGCTCAGGAGCAACCGGCATGCCTCCAAGAGCTCGGATGCCCCTCGGCTGTCGGGTAACGGCGCTGAGGCCCCCTCGATTAACGGGGCTTCCGTGAAGGGTCTAGGCACCGAGCCCCCCTTGAGTAGCGGGGCCTCTGCGAGCGTTAGCAGTAGCTCTCAGGCAGCAGCAGGCTGAACTTGACTGCTTTGACAGCACTAAGTTTTGTACTGTACGAAACATTCGTCTGGTCTGATGTACCCCGAGAGTAGAAATTATAGTAGCCCTAGGCTTGTTCGACTGCATAGATTGTCGACGCTAGTCCTGCTGGTGTTTGTATCGTTGTTTGGAGAACTCCAGAGTGCGGTTGCCTGGTCGACGCATGCTACAGTTCCCCTGGGTTACAAATTTGCTGCTGCAACTCTGCAAGTAAGAGGCAGGATATGGCAATTTACATGCTGAATGTTCAAGATGTTCTTTGTAAACCAGTCTGCACCCGACCAGGTGAGATGTTCTCTGCAGTTGCAACCATTGTAAGTCCCACCATTTACCCTGTTATTAACATGGTGAGACTTAGACTCTCCCATGTCTAATCTCTCTCAAATTTCCATTTCATCCAATCAAACGAAGAGTTTATACCTCAGGCACCTCTAAATTTGCACTACCTATCTTTCATTTCCTCCGGCCAAAAATTGAGAGAGGAACTCGTAGCGTGTTTCACTTCTACTACCGCTAATCCTACAATCGTTCAGCAACGGGGACACATGATACGTTTGCAGGGTTTCAGTTTCGTTCATGATACATATGCAGGGTTTCAGTTTCGTTTGATTGTCCCGAATATGGATTCATAGAATTGTATCGCCGTATCAAGATACTACCGAATGTTCCCTTTTCAATTTAACCTATACTTAAATAAATACCTTAAATGTCTGTAAATTTAATTGTAAATTAGATTTTTCAGCACATTCGGTATCCTCCATAGAGGTCAACCATGTAAATGTTGCATTTATTTATTGAATCTGGCGACCTCGAGCAATTTCTTGCCACGCTGACATCGATTTTATATCAGGGTACCATGATAGTGATAAAGTAAGATATTGTCATATTATATACATATTAAGATATATAAAGTCTAACAACACATAACCAAACCGGTACGAGGCGGAGCGGGCGACTAGGAGGCAGCACAAAACCCATCTAGGGTTTGGTACTCCCGCGGGCGGCGACCCCTGTCTACTCCGTCTCCAGTGGCCTCAGAACCTCGGAGGTGTGGTGGACCACGGTTCCTCGCCGGTGGGTGGTTTCTTGTTTTTAGGTCTTTTTCTAGTGTCTTTTGCGGAATATTGAAGCGGCGGCTACATCTTAAAGTCTGAATAAGGTCATCCCCGCCCTATCCTCGTTTCAGTGGTGCATCTAGCACCGATGGAGGGCGTGTGGAGTCGTATGTCCGGTGGATCTCCTGGGATCTGGTCCGTTTTCGTGTTTGTTGGTGTGAGTTCAAGTCAGTTTCTTTCGATTTATGGATATCATCATTGACGATGGTTGTTGCTAAAGTGCGTTGGTCTTTTGGGGCCTTAGAGCACCTCCACTCGTTGGGCGTTCCCAGGCCGAAATTCGGCGCTATTTAGCGCCAAACGGATGCAACTTTTGGCCAGGGAACGGTCGTTTTCCCACTCGAGTTCACAAGCGTGGTTCCCAAGCGAGGCAAGATCGGCGAGTTTTCGCCCAAATTCGGCTCAAATTTAAACAGAGTTCGGCATAAATATGAATACAGAGCAATGTTCGGCATAGTTCGACATGAAATTAAACATGGTTTAACATAGACTGGAAATACGACATAGTTCGGCCAGATCATGCTCGGCATCTACGTGTTGCCCTTGCATGTCCATATGTGCTCAACAAGATCATCCTGCAGCTGTTGATACACTACCGGGTCTCGGATCTCCTGACGCATGGCGATGAATGCAGACCACGATGGTGACACCTGCTGATGAGGTTGTGCAGGGGGTTCCTATTTGTAGTATGGCTCGTTTTGCTCCACCAAATCCACTGGGTCCTTTCTCTCATCCTCAATGATCATGTTGTGCAAGGTCACACAACAGTTCATCACTTCCCACATCTGATCTTTTGACCAGGTCATAGCAAGAACCAGACAACTACAAACATCTGTTGAAGCACACCAAATGCCCGCTCCACGTCCTTCCTGCAAGCTTCCTGTTCCTGGCAAATTGAGAATGCTTGGGGAGCATCGGGCTTGAGATAGTCTTCACAAATGTTGACCATCTTGGATAGATGCCATCTGTAAGATAGTATCCCTTGTTGTAGTGGTGTCCATTGATCTCAAAGTTCACAGGGGGGCATATGACCCTCAACAAACTTGGCAAAGACATTTGAGGACTGGAGGACGTTGATGACGTTGTTCAATCCTGCCATGCCAAAGAAGGAGTGCCAAATCCAAAGATCATGTGTAGCAACTGCCTCGAGTATCACAGTGCAACCTCCTTTGTGGCCTTTGTACATTTCTTGCTAAGCAAATGGACAGTTCTTCCAGTGCCAATGCATGCAGTCGATGCTTCCAAGCATTCCAGAAAATCCTCTATTTTCATTGACTACGAGAATTCGAGCAGTGTCTTAAACATTGGGTGTTCTCAAGTACTGTGGCCCAAACACTACAATCACTGTCCTACAGAACTTGTACAAGCAATCAATGGCGGTGGACTCGGCCATGCGGAGATAGTCATCGGCACTGTCACCCAGAGCTCCATATGCAAGCAGCCTCATCGCTACTGTGCACTTCTGCAGTGAGGAAAACCCTACCATGCCGGTGCAGTCCTTCTTGCATACGAAATAGGGGTGGCATGCACGATGTTGAGGAAGAGTTTCCGGCTCATCTTGAAACGGTGCCAAAACACGGTCTGTTCGTGTAGCGGCTCGTCGGCGTACAACATGCAGTAGCCTTCCACTCGATGCCTTGCTTTGCACTTTCGGCGACCCTTCGCCGAGCCTCCACGCTTCGGCGCCGCAGTCTGCGTGTACAAGCGAGCCAAGGAGGTGAGCATATGCATGTGCTCTTCATCTTCGGTGGCTGTAGCGGTCTCTTCCTCTAGCAACAGGACGAACATCTCCTTGTTGTCGGACTCCATGGCCAAACGGGAAAACACCGAACACTCCGCGGGCGAGGTGGTGGGAGCTCGGAACGAAGCCGAGCTGCAATGAAGTTGGGACGGCGAAACTAGGCCTAGATGGAGGGGAAAGGATGTGGCGGAGGCGATGGGCCTATCTACAACCATGGTTTCGGCTTGGCGTGGTAGGAGCTCGCTGGCTACGACATGGCGTCGACGAAAGCTCTCTGCCGCGGGAGAGCCGAGTCGGGGTGGGGAATGGGATTGTCTCGCTGATAGGGTTAGCCCACCTGTTTTTCGCTGTGTTCGGTGTTCCAAGACGTTTCCCAGAGCCCTAGGTTCGTCCTAGGAACACCGGATGAAAGTTGGGCCAAATCCGAAAGAATTCAGCGTCCTGGAAACGCGACTGAGCGAAATTTCGCGATCCGGACAAAAAATCGGTCTGGAAACATCTTCATAGGAACCTGAGTGGAGATGCTCTTAGCGCGATAACTTCTTGTATGTCTACTACAACAAAATTTACTACAACAAGATTTATCCGGCTTCGGTGATAAAGAGCGAGGAAGGCGTGTGCTACTGTTTGTAGTTGCGAGGAGGTAATCCATGGAACTATTTGTAATATTTATTACTTTTAAAATTCTTTGTACCAAGAATTTCGGGATAAAAAAATCTGAATGCTATGCTTATCGGGATACCGACTTACTTCGCATATGCCAAAGCGACCCACGTGACTGGGCTCCAGTCGGCACCGGCTCATCCACGCATTCGCCACTCGATCACGCTGGACTTGCTTCGCCTCCTCCGTCCCGCTCGTCGACGGACACTTGCCGTGCCGGGTGCCGCCGCCCACTCCCTCGCCGTCCCACTCCCCCCACAGACGACAAAACACGGAAGCGCTCGCGCGAATATACTGACCGAACCTCTTCCCTCACGGCCGTGCCGCGCTCCTCTCATACTTCCACACGCACACAGCCCAAACTCCACCAGTCCACCACCATGACGGGGGTCGCCTCAGCCTCCGCGTCCCCTGTCCCCGCCGCGCTCTCCTCCAACCTCGCCGGGTGCTCTCCCCGCTCCTTCATCCCCTTCCCTCCCCGCGCCCGCCGCCCCGCCGTCCTCGTCTCCGGGTAACCCGCTCGACTCGATCCCCCTCTTCCTCCTCGCCATACACCTCCCTCTCTCAGACCCGCTGCAACTCTGGCTCGCCCTGCTGCACAGGAGGAGCAGGAGGTTCCGCGCGGAGGCGGCGCAGCGCGAGACGACGACGCAGGAGACCGTGGAGGAATCCTTCCCCGTCAGGGAAGCGGCGGGCCCACCGGAAGCGGTGCCGCTCACGGACGACGATGACTGGGTCGTCAGGCTCGAGCAGTCCTTCAACATTTTCCTCACGGTGAGCGATTTAGTGATGCAGCACAGCCGTCCGCTTACTCCAGGCTCCCGCGATATAGAGATCTGGGATCAGATTTTAAGCCGGACTGAACTCTGAACATGCGGCTGTTCTGCGTCTTACTGTGTGCATCCATATCCATCCCACAGGATTTTATCATCGCCATACTTGATCTTCTGTACCGTGACCGCGACTACGCCAGGTTCTTCGTGCTCGAGACCATCGCCAGGGTGCCGTATTTCGGTGAGGGTCTCCTCTTACACGCTCCCGATAGAATGTAGATCACTGAGTTTTGCACTACATATGGTTAATTTTCTTGCCACGGCTCTTGCGTAGTACCATTTTACTGCCTCTTTGCTGCTCACTGCTTACCTGTTGCGCAGCGTTTATATCCGTGCTTCACTTGTATGAGACCTTCGGTTGGTCGAGGAGAGCTGATTATATCAAAGTGCACTTTGCTGAAAGCATGAATGAGTTCCATCACCTCTTGATCATGGAAGTATGTTCATAATCTCTATATTTATGTCCACTCAATGTTATGCCAAAATGGATTTTGTTGTTAGCTGTCCTGTTGTTGCCTGATCTCGAGATAGTGTTCTGTTTGGATTATGTTATTGCAAATTTCTTACTTTCTTCCTCCTCTCTGCACATATCAGGAATTGGGTGGCAATTCTGAATGGATTGATCGCTTTCTTGCGCGGTTTAGTGCCTTCTTTTACTACTTCATAGCTGTTGGCATGTACATGCTGAGCCCAAGAATGGCATGTGAGTACAATTATTTTTTCCAATTATGAATTACTGTTTCTTTTTCATCAGTGTGCTTTTATGATGATAATGCTTGACCTCGGTTATCTTATTATATGCAGACCACTTTTCTGAATGTGTTGAGAGGCACGCATACTCAACTTATGACAAGTTCCTTAAGCTCAATGGAGGTACGTCAACCTTAATGAGCTAACTATTCTTCCTGTTGTGCATGTCTCATATTGATGAATTGACAACTTGTAGAATAGCTAACCACCACCTTGTGTTCTGTGTGTTATGCTTTAACTTGTATATACCTAGGATTCTATGGAATAACAGTACCCTGGCTATTGATTATTAGCTTGCATAGTTAAGTTGGTTACCTCTTGTTTTCCATCTTAGAACTACCTTCAGTTCAGAATTTATTGAGCCTGTTACATAGTTTTGATCCCTACCTGGGTACTGGACAATTTCTCATCCTGTAATATACGTTACTTTTCTCTTTTTCATCAGAGGAGTTGATAAAATTACCAGCTCCAGAGGCAGCTATAGACTATTACATGAATGAGGACCTTTACCTATTTGGTAGGCCCTTACTTTAACTTGGAGTATTTATTTTAATGCTTTATATTAACCATTAATATCTATGCTTATTGCTTTTATGGATTTTCCTCAGACGAGTTTCAAACATCGAGAGCCCCATCTTCTAGGAGGCCTAAAGTTGGTATAGTTCTTTCTCCCTCTTGACAGCTTCACTGAGTTAACTTTGGCAGAATTGGACGGCTTAACAAGTTAACTGTTGCTTGGGAAATTAGTTTCACTAATAATTCACCTGGTTAAGTCATGAGTTCATTGTAGAAGTGTGATAGTTACCACCATTTGCTGGAACATATAATATAAGAACCATCAAATCACACTCATGATTCGTTTCAGCAGATTGTTACCTGAACTACTAGCTCCTGCTCCTTGAATTTCGGTTTTGACTGTCTCTACCGATAACATAGCGTCTATAAACAAGAAGTCGAATTCTCCTCTTCAATGCTTTCACTCTAAAAATTATGAGTGTAAAGTTCTAACTGTTTGCCTTGTACCACTGTAGATAACTTGTACGATGTATTCGTCAATATACGTGACGACGAGGCAGAGCATTGCAAGACGATGGCGGCCTGTCAAACACCTGGAAGTATCCGTTCTCCTCACTCGATGCCGAGCAGCATAGAAGCTGATACAGAAGATTCTGTCTAACAGAATCTTGCAAATGAAGATTGACCGGTTGTACCTCCACATTAGAACACCGTAGTATAGCATACATAGTTTTGGTGGTATATTACACCTTTGCTTCATTTTTTTTTATCTTTGTATGTAGGCATTAGCCAGACTTATTACTTGTGAATCGCCTTAATTGTGAATCGTACATATTAGAAATAGGTAGAAAAAATACATCACAGATTCATTAACGCATGCCACGGATTTGTATTTGTAATCCAATGGTCTAGTCAAGCTTATATGTTCTGTATTTCACATTAATGCAGTCCATGCTGATCAACATGACTCAACTCTCAATGATAGAATCATATTATCATGAAGCTGATACAGAAGATCGCGAAGATCTGTCTAAAAGACTAGTATAGCATAGCATACACACTTTTTGTGATACATTACACCTTTGCTTCATGTTTTTTTATCTTTGTATGTAGACATTAGCCAGACTCCTTACTCGTGAATCATACATAATTCTGAAATAGTTAGAGAAATACATCGCAGATTCACAGCGAGGTATCTGCACAGTGGGTCAAGCATGAACACAGGCCATGGATTGTAATCCAATGCTCCAGTCAAGCTTATATGTTCTGTATTTCACATTAATGCAGACCATGCTGATCAACATGCCTCAACTCCCATTGAACGATAGACTCATATTCTCATGTAAACATTGGCTTTATTGACATACTGAGTCAGGATGTGGAGGGCTATTTTTACATCTGGGTTATTTTTTGGTGCAAAAATTGCATTAAGTATCACAGCTGCTTTTTTATACCTTGCTCCAACTTAGCACCACTTGGATATGCACAAAGGCCATAATGTAGCTATGATCCCTGTGTGCAGTGTATGCCTATAGTAACACGGTATAGGGGCATTACAGAGACGAGCACACAGGGCATGTTTTTGCTGTGATCTTCGGTACATAGTCCAAAGGAACTCCAAAATTGAAATTTCAAGTTAAACTTCTCATCACGCCTCGGATCCTTTGAATTAATTATGAGTGAGTGTTACAAATAAGTAGACATGATCTCTGACACTAGTCTAGAAACCATCCCAACACGAACAGTCGAACACCCCAATATCTGTGTTATCATCCATCAACTTTGAATGATCCATCAAGTGGTATTGGCCTTATGTGGTACTATTTCTTCCTAGCATATGATCGTGAGTTTGATTCCTCTGGCAACATCTTTTTTTCTCAGTTTTTTGTTATTTGGACCACCGCCTTTTAAAAAACCAGTGAGGCTATCTGTTCAGGTTTTTCCGGTTAAATCACAGAACCGGTCCGATTTTTAAAGCTATGCACCGGATCCCCCGAAACACGCAAAAGAAACGGGTGAGAACTCCACCTCTCCAGATCCCACTGGCAAGGCCGGTGGTCCTCCTTGCCTCCGTCCGCCAAGATGGCTTATGGAGAGATGGGGGACCCTGGTTCCTTGTCCTGGCCTGATTTCAGTTGTAAAGCGTTACAGAAAATAGTTCATTGTCCAGGGATGTACTGCTGTTTGACCGACCCAAGCAGTTAGGTTGTTTATATTGAAATCTACAAGCAACACATATTTAATGTGCATGGTTTCGGGAATAAAGCCTGGCTCAATAAATAATTTCTCTAGAAAATGTTTTTTTCCGTGGCAACGCACGAAGTACTACATGAAATATTAGATTGTCATAGTTTAGAGAGGGCAAAAAAACGATAGAAAGAGGCGGCGGAGTGAGCGGTAAAGGTATGATTCTTGGAGAAAGATACATGTTCCCTTCTTGCATGGAACATATGCAAGAGGGATTGCGTGTATGGGAGTAAGTTGAGTGTCGCTGGCCAGCAACAACCACATATGAAATACAAGAAAACATCATGCCTAATATTTTATTTAGCGAGTCTAAGTTTCTTGACTGTGGCAACGCACGGGCATTCAACTAGTACTTATTAAAGGGGAAGACGAAAAGATCGTTGGTACGTCCGCCCTCCCCGCACATTTCCCCGTGCAAAAAAAAAAGTCGGAGTCGGATCACGCTAAAAAATCCCGGAAGTTAAAAAAAGCCGGAAGTCAAACCACTCGGACTCCAATTCTCCATCCTCCCCCGCACCGCCGCCCACGGCAGTTCGTGGCCGCACCCCTGCCGGCAGCTCCGGCGATACGTTCCCCCACCGCCCTCTATGCCGCCTCCCCTCTGCTCGCTACGCCGCCTCTCCTACCCCCAACACCTCTTCCCCCGCTCCCAGCACCACCTCCTTAATCCATCAGCGCTGCCTCCCCTTCCACGACAACCGCAGCAGCTCCGTGCGTGGTCAATCCATGGCAACTCGCGGTCAGATCCGTGCGTGGAAACTGCCGATTGTGCAGCTTCTTATGGTTCCCACCTCATTCAGTACAAAAAGCCCCGAGCCCTCAAAAATCCCCTTTTTTCTCCAACGCCTCTCTCGAATCCGGCGTCTACAGCATCCTTCGCCGCCTCACCGACCGCAGAACCGTTGCCGATGCCGTCGGCACCCGATACGCCACATCGTCGATCACCGATCATCTTGCTCACTGATACGTCCATTTTGCATCACTATTCTATGTCTTAATTCACTATTATTCATTGATATTTTCGTATTGAGAGGTGATACTTATGTTATTTCATCTATTTTTGCATGGTTGATGACTTTTGGAGCATGGACCACTGCAGTCAGGATTCTGATGGAAAAGGTGTTGTTTGGAGGCAAAATTCGCGAAGATCAGAAAATCCAGGAAAATATACAGAAAATCCTATTTTTCCAGAAGACTAAGGATGCCAGAAGATGGAGTGGAGGTGGGCCACAGGGGGCCCACACCACCCCATGGCGCGAGCAGGCCTAGGTCGTGCCTGGAGGTGGTGTGGCCACCCTGGCCCACTCCAGCCTCTCCCTCTGGCGTATATCATCCTCCCGAAACCCTAAGATTCGGGGAGCGACCACAGAAAGATTCCGCCGCCTCTGCGGGGCGGAAAACACCGAGAGAGAAAGATCTCTCCGGCGGACAGATTTCTGCCAGGGGAATTCCTTCCCAGAGAGGGGAGATCGTCGCCATCAACACCACCATCAAGCTGGACTTTATCAGGATCATCATCATTATCATCACCATCATCATCACCATCAGCACCCTCATCACCATATTGCTGTAACAATTGCGTTGAATCTTGCATTAGTTTATAGGGGAAACTTTCCCGATGTTGATTACTCTTTGTAGTTGATGCTATTGAGTGAATCATTGAATTATTGTTTATGTTCAGATTGTTATACATCATTATTCCATCTCTGATCACGATCCATATGATGTCTTGTGAGTAATTTGTTTTGTTCTTGAGGACATGGGAGAAGTCTTGTTGTTAGTAGTGGAGTTGTGTTGAGAGAGATTCAATAGATTGTTATTTAAGTTGTGGTGTACTTCTTCTAGTGGTGTCATGTGAACGTCGACTACATGACACTTCACCTATATGGGCCTAGGGGAATGCATTGTGTATTTGGCTACTAATCGTAGGGGTTGCCGGAGTGACAGAAACCTGATCCCCCGTTAGGAAACCATTGCACAAGGGACGTAAGGGTCTTAGAGTTTAAAGTTGTGGTTAGGTTTCTACCTTAATTACTTTCTTGTACTTACGGATGTTTGCAAGGGGTATAATCACAAATATGTATTAGTCTTGGATGGGGCGGTACATTAACACAGGTTCACCCACACAATACTTAGCAAGCTAGAGAAGATTAATCAGCTATATGAAGCGAAAGCACTTGACAGTCTTCCCATGTGTCCTCGAGAACGTTTGGTCATCTTAAGTAATACAACCGGCTTGTCCTTTGCTGCATAAAGGATTGGGCCACTTGCTGCATTTATTCCTACTGTCTTTTATTTACTCGTACTCTGTTTACTTGCTTTATCGAAAACCCCTAAAAATCCGTTTGCTAAGTATTTGCAGAGAATTCCTGATCCATACCACTAGCCAGCACCTTCTGCTCCTCGTTGGGTTCGACACTCTTACTTATCGAAAATACTGCGATACACCCCTTATACTTGTGGGTCATCAAAACTATTTTCTAGCGCCATTGTCGGAGAGTGAAGCGCTATTGGAGAGTGGAACTGGTAAAGGAAACTTCTACTGTGAGTATTGTTTACTACTGTTAGTTGCTTTATTTTCGTTATGGATAATTCGCTGAGTTTCTTATTTGGTAATGCTACTACCACTGCTAAGGTAGTAGATAAGCCACCACCTGCTGAGAATGGTGTTTTCAAAATACCTACAAGAATTATTGATCGTGTTATGGATAACTACTATGTTGGGGATGGAACTGTCCATCCCGATGATCATTTACTCTTTATACATGAATTATGCGGGTTGTTCAAGTGTGAAGGTATTACTACAGATCAAGTTAAGAAGAAGTTATTCTTATTATCACTGAAAGAAAGATCTGAGGAATGGTATAAGCTGTTGAAGAATGGTCAAGCTCTGGAATGGGAGGAAATAGTGCCTCTCTTTTATTCAAAATTTTATCCTCCTAGGGAGATTCATAAAGATCGGAATCAAATATACAACTTTTGGCCACTTGATGGAGAGAGTACAGCTCAAGCTTGGGGGAGATTGAAGTTACTAATGCTCAAATGTCCCATTCATGAGCTCCCCAAGAAGATTATTACCAATAACTTTTATGCAAGGCTCCCTCTACATGATAAAGATTTATTGGATGCTTCTTGTGCTGGATCGTTCACTCGCATGGAAGAAGAAGCTAAATGAGATCTTCTGGACCGTATTCAAGATAATGCTGAAGCTTGGGAGAATGACAAAGGTAGAAAGTCAGGTATAAATTATGATTATGAATGCATTGAATCTTTTATGGGAACTGATGACTTTCAAAATATTAAAAATGCTTATGGTCTAGACTCTCAAGCTATTGCTTCTTATTTTAAGGCTTTTGCTTCTTACATTGAAGTGCCTAAAAAGAAGTGGAATAAGTATCATAAACCTTATAAAGATGTTGCTAAAAATGTTCCTGCGAGGAATACTGAAGTTTATACTGCTAATCATGTTTTACCTAAACCTTATATTGAGAAAATGCCTTTTCCAGTTAAGGTAAAGGAGCATTCTATGATAGCTAGTATGGTTAATGAAAGTATGAATAAAGCTGTTGAACCTGATAAACAAATGGTTGATGAACCTATAATAGCAAGTGTGAAAGACTTTGTCACTAAATATAAAAAAGAGGGACACACTATTGATACGTCCAAAACGTATCTACTTTCCCGAACACTTTTGCTATTGTTTCTCTTCTATACTTGTGTGATTTGGATACAACTAATGCGGACTAACGCTGTTTTCAGTAGAATTGCCTTGGTGTCTACTTTTTGTGCAGAAAACCAACTATCAGGAAAAATCCCGGAAAATATGCCAAAAATCCTATTTCACCCGAAGACTCCAGGAGCCAGAATACGAGACGGAGAAGAGCCAGTGGGTGGCCACACCACCTGGTGGCGCGGGCTAGGCCAGGCCGCGCCAGGGGGTGGTGTGGGCCCCCCAGGCACCCCCTCGGCCTCTCTCTTCGCCTATAAGGAGCCTTCTGACCTAAAAATTTCGGGGGGGTTGACGTTTTTCCATAAGGAGTTCCGCTCCACCACCACCACCAAATTCCATGAAACAGCACCAGAAACTCCGTTCTAGCACCCTGCCGGGACGGGGAATTGGAGGAGATCATCGCCATCATCATCACCATCGCTTCTCCATCGACCATCCATGTTTCCCACATCTATGAGTGAGT
This sequence comes from Avena sativa, assembly GCA_916181665.1. Lineage (NCBI taxonomy): Eukaryota > Viridiplantae > Streptophyta > Magnoliopsida > Poales > Poaceae > Avena > Avena sativa. The sequence continues at coordinate 484,430,496 of OV702297.1, read as the reverse complement.
AATCCCCCGCTGTAGGCTATGGGGATGGTAGGGATTGGATGAGATCGTTCATGTAATGGCATCAGATTGTTAGGGCATGGTGCCTAGTATCTTTTATTAGTGCTTTATGACTTTGTTGCGACTTGTTGTGCTTAATGCTTGTCACTAGGGCCCGAGTGCCATGATTTCAGATCTGAGCATGTTATTGATTCATTATGATAGTATTGTTCTTGGTCTTATCTGCAAGTTGTATACACATGTTGTTGTCTGGAACCTATGGCCCCGAAGTGATAGAAATCGGGATAACTGGAAGGGAATGGCTTTGATGTGAGGATCACATGTGTTCACGGAGTGTTAATGATTTGCTCTAGTGCTCTATTAAAAGGAGCACCTTAATTTCCAGTAGTTCCCTAGAGGCCCCGCTACAAACGGGCTGGCAGGACAAAAGATGTTGTGCAAGTTCTCATTGCGAGCACGTATGACTATATATGGAACACATGCCTAGGATTATCTAGTACTTGGATGTTTTATCTTATTTATCTGCAATTGCCCTATGTTCTGATTGCTATGTGAATTGTCTTGTCCATGCAACGCCCGTCCATCCATCCCTATGCCTACCGCACTCAAATCCTATTGTTTACTGCTACTGTTACTGCTGTTTTTACTTTACTACTGCTGTTACTTTACTATTCCTACTACAAAACTGTTGCTACTGATAAACTGCTATGAGCAAGATTGTTTCCAGGTGCAGCTGAATTGACAACTCAGTTGTTAAGGCTTATAAATATTCTTTGGCTCCCCTTGTGTCGAATCAATAAATTGGGTTTCACTTCCCTCGAAAATACTGTGATACACCCCCTATACTTGTGGGTCATCAAGACTATTTTCTGGCGCCGTTGCCGGGGAGCATAGCTTTATTTATCAAGTTCACTTGGATTCTCTATTGTTCGCTGCTATCCATCCATCATGGGTAAGTCTCGTGATGGCAAGGTTCCTATTTTACCATCCACTACAAGAAGAGGTACGGTTCTGAACACCTCTGCTGCTCTTGATTCACCGTCTGTTTTGGGTAAGTTCCTTACACCACCACATACACATGCTACACACATTGCTACTACTGCTGAATCTGAAACTTCTGATGCTGCTTCTACTGTGCTTGATAAGAGTGGTTCATTAGGTCCTTTCCTAGATGCTACGATTGCTAGAACTATAACTGGAAATACCGAAACTCCTAATGAAGACACTACCACACCTGTTAGCTCACCTGAGTCTAGTGAGAGTTATGATATTGAAGATGGTTATGTTGAGATGACTGATGAATTTATTAAAAAATGTAAAAACACCCATGATAGGAGCGCTGCTAAGAGTCTCCTTGAGAGGCGTACTATTAGACCCAAATTATATCCTGCTGCTAAGTTTGCTGCTTCTCCCATAAACATTATAGATAAAGATTATGATTTCTCTCTCGATCTATCTTACATAGCTATTGTCGAGAAAGAACCTTTTTGTGGGACTAAGAATGAAAGTGTGGTAGCACATATGAATGAACTTTCTACCATGAGTGGCTTGTTTTCTGATGATATTAAGATGCATACTTACTTTGTTGCTAAGATTTTCCCCTTTTCGATGAAAGGAGAAGCTAAAACTTGGTTTAGTAATTTACCTCCTGGATCTATTGATAGCCCTGAGTGCTTGATTAGTACTTTCCTGCAGAAATATTTTCCTCCCAGTGCTAGACATGCTATTTTGCAGGAACGTTTTGATTTTAAACAGGGAGAAAAAGAGGTATTGCCCGAATCTTGGGCAAGGTTTTGTGCTTTGATTCATGCACAGGCTGGAAGTCCATTACCTAAGAATGAGCTTCTTGATATATTTTATAATGGACTAACCGAGGAATCTAGGACATACCTAGATAGTTATGCTGATTGTGTTTTCAGGAATAGGACTCCTAAGGAAGCTGAGGAATTAATGGCTAAAATAAGCAAGAATTATGAAGATTGGACTCCTCCTAAACAAGCTATACCTGAAGTAATTGTACCTGAACCATCTATTCCTGTGCCTATTCCAACATCAAAGAAGAGGGGAGTTATTGAATTAAATGATGAAGTGATGAAGGAAGCTAAGAAATGTGTTAAGGAGAAGGGAATTAAAGCTGCAGATGTCAAGAATTTACCTCCTATAGAAGAATTATGTAAGCCTATTCCCTACTCACCCACTATTGAGGTACACTCTCTCCAACACTTTGATGAAGGTGATATCCCTTACTCTAAACCTCTTGATCAATGCTTAGAAGAATTTGATATCTTTATTGTTAAGCAAGATAACTTTAATAAAAGGGTGCAAAATCATCTAATGGAAAACAGTAGAGTTGAAAGATATTGTGGAAAGAACCTCTAATGATGTTAAAATGATTGTTAAACACTTTCAAATGGTTCAAACTCAAATAGATCAACTCGTTAAAGTGCAAAACGACTTGCTAGTTAATGCTGCTAAAGAAAAACATGCTTGTGAAATTAGAAATAGAAGTGGTGCTGCTACCCAGGATCCTCTATATCCTGAGGGGCATCCCAAAAGAATTGAGCAGGATTCTCAACAAGCTGAAAATAGTGGTTCTACTCGTAAGAAAAGGAAAAAGAAACATAAAACTGTTGTAGAACCCTCTGAACCTGCTATAGATCCTAATAGTATATCTATCTCTGATGCTGAAACTGAAAGTGGTAATGAAGAAAATGTTGTTCCTAATGAAGAAAAAGTTGAAGAAGAACCTGAAAACCACACTAAGAATACTAAATACACCAAAGAAGATTTTATTGCTAAGAAATATGGTAGTGAAAGCGAACCTTGGGTCCAAAAACCTATGCCTTTCCCTAATAAGAAACACAAGTCAAAGGAAGATGAACACTATAATAAGTTTTGTGAGTGGATGAAGCCTTTATTCTTGCAAATTCCGTTGACTGATGCTATTAAATTGCCTCCTTACTCAAAGTATATGAAGGACATTGTCTCGAATAAAAGGAAGATCCCTAATGAAGAAATTTCTACTTTGCTTGCTAATTATTCCTTCAATGGTAAGGTTCCTAAGAAACTTGGAGACCCAGGGATTCCAACTATCCCTTGCTCTATTAAGAACAGTTATGTTAGAACTTCTTTGTGTGATTTGGGAGCTGGAGTTAGTGTTATGCCTTTCTCTCTCTATAAGAGGCTTCAACTTGAAAAATTAATACCAACTGATATATCTTTGCAAATGGCTGATAAATCTACCACCATTCCTGTGGGTATATGTGAGGATGTACCTGTTCAGGTGGCTCACAATTGCTTGATATTAACTGATTTTGTTGTGCTTGAAATGCCCGAAGATGATAATATGTCTATTATTCTTGGAAGACCTTTTGTTAATACTGCAGGGGCTGTTATTAATTGTAATCAAGGAAAGGTGACCTTTGATACATTGCAAATGTATCTATAATTTTTGATGTTCCATGCTTGGTTTTATCTACTTTCTTGTGTTTTGTTCCAACTTTGGAGTACTTTTCATATGATTTCTTGGACTAACCTATTAACAAGAGCCACAGTGCCAGCTGCCTATTTTCTGCTGTTTTTGGTTCCAGGAAAGTCAGAAAATGAATATTCTCGGAATTGGACGGGACAAAAGCCAAAGTGCCTATTTTTCCGGAAGGGATCAAGTGCCAGAATACGAGACGGAGAAGGGCCAGGGGCCGGCCACACCACCTGGCCGCGTGGCCAGGCTGGGCCCGCGCCAGGGGGTGGTGTGGTGGCTCCCGGCACCCCCTCGGCCTCTCCTTCCGCCTATAAGTTGCCCTTAGGACAAAAACCCTAAGTACCCGATCAAAAATCTATGATAGAGTCTGTAGCCGCCGTCATCTCCATCCCTAGATCGGGAGGGATCTGAAGCTCTTCCCGGCACCCTGCCGGAGAGGGGAATTCACCCTGGAGGCCTTCTTCATCACTATGCAAGCCTCCGGTGTGATGCGTGAGTAGTTCATTCTTGGACTACTAATCCATGTAGTAGCTAGATGGCTGGTTTCTCCTCCTTTGTGCTTTCATGTTTAGATCTTGTGAGCTCCATTCATGATCAAGATCATCTATTTGTAATTCATACATGTTGTGTTTGTGGGGATCCGATGGATATTGAGATGCTATTTCATATTGATTATTGATTCTATCATGTCTTTGTTATTTGAGACCTTGCATGCTTTCCGTTGTTAGTAGCTATCTTGGCCAAGTAGATGCTAGCAACTCCAAGAGTTAGTATTTATGCTCGATAGTGGGTTCATGCCTCTGGTAATCTGGGGAAGTGACAGAAATCTCTAAGGTAATAGATGTGTTGTTGCTACTAGGGAGAAAACAACAATCCTTTGTTCATAGAACAATCGTATTGTTTACTTTACACGCAGTTCATAAAACAATAATCTGTTGCTTGCAACTTAATACTGGAGGGGGTTCGGATGATAACCTGAAGGTGGATTATTAGTCATAGATGCAGTTGGATGGCGGTCTATGTATTATGTTGTAATGCCCAATCAAGTCTCAGAGGAGTCAAGATGATTAGTATATGCATGTATTGCTTTCTCGGTGTTTGTCAATTGCCCCGCTGTAATTTGTTCACCCAGCATGTTATCTATCTAAGGAGAGCCACCTCTAGTGAACTATGGATCCCGGTCCTTTTACTTTACATACAATCTATAATCTTTTACTGCTTTGTGTTTACTTTCTGCAAACATTTACTTCTTTCCATTCGATACGTTTAATCCTTTGTTTTCCACAAAACACGGTGAGATTGACAACCTCATCGCAAGTTGGGGACAAAGTTCTGTGGTTGTGTTGTGCAGGTCTCCACGTTGCTACTAGCACCGATAGTGCGCCCTGCCAAAGCTCAGCTAGTAACACCTTTGGGGTGTTTCCTTGCTCCTACTGGTTCGATTAAACCTTGGTTTTATAACTGAGGGAAAACTTGCTGCTATATTCATCGTACCTTCCTCTTGGGGTTCCCAACGAGCTCTACGTCGAAAGTCGAGCGCATCAACCTTCAATGTTAATGACAAGGAACATACTGTCTATTTCCCCAAGAAGATTGAAAGGACTTATGGTTTGAGTTCAATTGAACATGTTGAAGGCATTCAAGTTGGAGAAATATATTGTCCCATACCAATAGAAAAAATTGAAACTATTATGATTGGGACAATTTCTATCAAGGTTGAGGTAACATAATCATTAGTGGAATACAAAGTTTTGTCTCATATGCAATTGTTTTGGTAGCAAGACTTGATCAACCTTGCTAACAAAAGGATTCCATTGAACAAAACAATGTTTTCATTATGATTATCTCCGTTTATTTCTATCCTTTGCATTTTAGTGTTTGCTTTCGTTTAGTTTTATTTGTGTTGTTAGTTGCTTGCATGCTAGAACTTCTGTAGTTCTAGCCTTGTTTTGTCCTTGCATCATGTTTCCAAAAGAAAAAAAATCTGTCTGTCAGAAAAATCATTCTTCTATTTCTGAAAATGCCCAAAAATAAAGTGTCTCGAAAAATTCCAGAAAATTCATATTAATTTTTTACGTGAAAAAAGGGGCAGAGGAGTACCTGGTAGGTACCAGGGGGCCCACCAGGAAGGCACACCATGTGGTGGTGTGGCCAGCCCTGGGTGGCGCCATGCCCTGGTGTGGGCTACCCCTGGCCCCCCACTTACTCTCTCACCTGCCACTTTCTTCTCTCTCCCGAGTAAGCTCCAGTTCATAGCTCAAAATCGTGTTCTTGCTGTGATTGCTCTCGTTTTTTTCGATCTCCTTGCTCAGCCCATCTTTCTTGCTGAAATTTGGAGCATTTGTTCCCTGGTATGTGACTCCTCCCCTTGTCCAAGTAGATTTGTGTTTAGTGGATTATAAGTTGAGTATTTTTCTGTTGTAGGTGACTGGTTATGAGAGCTTGTAAGCTTGTTTGATGCTTAGAGATATAGTTTTGATGCATGTTTAGGCCTCTTGCAAGTCCCTATGAGTAGAATCCTTCTTTATATTTACTTTGCAATCACTTGTTTGATAGGTGTTTAAATTTCAGAATACCAAGCATGAACAACCATACTTTTGGAGAGATATTTGAGAGTGATGCACCTAGGAGGTCGAGGCCCTCAAGAACAGCCTCTCAAGCTAGGCCATCATACAATGAAGATCTCATTGCAACTCATATTGGTAGTGAAAGGGATGATGGGGATGCTCACCCATCCTCTTTTTCTTGTTTTACCTTCTTACAAGCTGCAGGTATTCTTGATGATTTCTTGCTACTGATTGAGAGGGTTGGTTTGACCTCATATATGCAAGATGAGAGTGCGCAATACGCTATGCTCACCAAAACTTTTGTTGAGAGCTTCACGTTTACTAACACACCCTATCAGTCTACTATCTCTTTTAAAATCTATGATCTGCCCTTCACCATGCCTTTGGAGAGATTTTGCAGTATTGTAGGTGTGCGTATGACAGGGACCGTGAAGAAAATTCAAGGACGACCCGCTGATTTGTTGGAGCTTTACCGAGGGGTGACCAATGATGATGACCGCATAGCGCAGCGCGGAAAGATAAGAAATATCCAACTCCCTGCTCTTAGATACTTTGCATACTATCTTGCCACTAGTGTATTGGGTAGGGAGAACACTAGCAATATCTCCAACTATCATTTAGCTTTCCTTGTTGCTGCGCTCAACAATGATACTCGGTACAATCTTGGTTCGCTTATTGCTCGCCGCCTAGCTGCTAGGGGGCCTATCTATGGGGGCATCATTGCATCACGCATAGTCAATGCATTAGGTCTTTTAGTGGATCCCGATGATGCTATGCTAGCACCACAGAGGCGTGACCTTGTTGCCATGAAAACGCATCACTTTGTCACTGCTACCTCTGATTTGAACAATCTAGTATATAGGATGCTTTTCACTGACGGGGATGAAAGGGAGATCCTTTTGCCACAGCCTGCTTTGTTCAGTGTTCACAGGAGACCGTGGTCGCGCTCCAAGGAGGAGGTGGAAGAGCAGCTTCGCTTGCTGGGTTTCCACGAGCAGCACCAGGAGGATGTGCCCTCCTATGATTACTCCGCACATTACGGAGGGACGTACTCGAGCTCGCACCAGGACGAGGGTACCTCCTCGTCGTACCATGGTGACACTTCATCCTGGCCAACTTGGGATTGATACCCACTTAGGCCAAAAGCCTAAGCTTGGGGGGAGGTACGCCGACACCGCACTCATCTCCATATCATGTTGCGTCGGTACTTTGTATATTCATGTTTTCGTTCTCTTTTTAGTTTTCGTTCTTCTTTGCTTTTGCTTTCTAAAACACAAAAAGACCAAAAATATTTTTGTTGTTTCTCTTTGGTTTGCTTCTTCTTTTTGCCTTGGTTTGTTTTTCCCTTTTTGCTTTGTTTGAACTATTCGAAAAACCCAAAAAGATTTTGCTTTGCTTGTTTTTCCCTTTTGGTTCTTGTTTAAAAATCGAAAACACCAAAAATATTTGTCATTCTTTTTTGGTTTTTGCGAGTTTGCTTCAGGGTTCGGCAGTCTTCAGTGGATATTGGTTTCATATTATTATTCAAGCCACACAAGCGAAGAGCAATAATGAGGATTAATGACAACTTGAGGCATGGTAAGAGGCTGGTAACGAACTCTATTTGTTTTCATTTTTGTACATATACTCATCACTGTGGGCATGCTTAGCCCGTTCATGTAGAGTGTATGTTTTCTTTGGATGCTTAATAGTTCTTGCTTTCTTATGATTAGCTCCAGCTCGATAATAGTTTGTAGCATGTCTTATGAATGTTTGCTTGCATTGCTCTATTCATAAATTGGTATGACACCGTGGTATCCTCCTCTGAATGTTTCATTTTAATTGACTTAGCACATGCTCACGCATGCACAAGACTGTGATAATCAGTTAAGCCTTGATGAATTATTTTGCCTTGAGGATCTTGAATCATTTTCATGCCATGAGTAGTCATGTTTTGTTGCAAGCATGATAATGACAGCTATTGCTCTCTCGTTTGTCGCTCCCTTACTTTTGCTAGCCTTCACTTCCAGTGAGTGTTTTACTCATGTTTCCAACTCCCTAAACCAAATATTTCCAAAGTTTCCACCATACCTACCTATTAGCATCATTTACTACTACCGTGCATATTCATTATGCCTTTTTTTCTTCCGAATAAAATGTTTGCTTGTTATGGGAAAACTAGTTTGTAAAGCTCTCACGAACTTGATGGCACACTTTATTTCCTGCACTTAATAAACCTGAACCATTGTGAACTCTCCATGAAAGTTATATGCTTGCAAATTATAGGCTGGGGATTAGCAGAACCGTGCTGTCATGGGGAACGCTTTCAACACTTGTAAATATATACCCAATTGATACCTTGCTCTTTTGTTTGCGGATGTCGTCAGTGTGAAATAAAAGGGGAGCTTGTAAGTCCATGGAGTTATGTATGTGTGTTAGAGAAACGCCTGGGCCGCTGGTCTAACCCATGCTGACATGGTGGAAACCTGCAGCGTAACCATAATGATATCTATGAAGCATTCTTCTTATAAAAAAAGAGAGAGATAGCTATTGAGAAAAAGAAAAAAAAGAGATTTATGAAAAGAGGAAAGTGAGAAAAAAGCACCATTTCCCATGGTAAATAAGAAGATTGCTGAGATACTCATTGTCTGCTTGCCTTGTCATTTTGATATGGGGATTCTTCCGTATCATCGGGCAAGGGGTACCCCGTTGGCGGTTCTCAATGATACACACATACTTACGATGACAAGAACTTACCGGTAACTAAAGTTGAGTAGCATGAGGAGCGGCCCTCGTACTCAAGGGACTTGGGATTTTCAGTTTATAGTCTGTCAAGCATATAACTCAGATTGGACCTCACTTTCACCTTAACCACATTAAAGATGCTTATGATAGGGGCAATGAGAGCTCAAAGCTAACGAGTACCATACTTTCAGCATTTGGAAGCTTTTCAAAATTATTCAAAACCTTTTTCTTCTACTTGTTGAGTTTCCACATATTCTTTGAGCACCTCCTTGAGAGCATAGTTGTCATTCTTTATGTTTGTTCCATTACTTGATTATTTGTGTTATGACTTTGATGCTTGTATCTTCGATATCTTTACTTCTAGTCATCACTTGAACTTCAGAGGTGCCTTGGCATTCATAATCAAAGGCAAGCGAGATACCACTCTATCATACCTTTTTATGAGCATTGTAATGTTGCTTATGTTTGTGCTACATGCTACTTATTATTCTTGAGTTGGAATCTCTTCATAGCTTGCAATGACTATTAAGTAGACTCAGTTGCATACTCTTTATTATGAATTGTCTGAGTAGTTGATCACATTGCTGAGAATATTTACATCATATGAAGCAAATGTGTTCGTGAAAGCTCTTTTATCACACTCAGTTTTCAACTGAATTGCTTGAGGACAAGCAATAAGCTAAGCTTGGGGGGAGTTGATACGTCCAAAACGTATCTACTTTCCTGAACACTTTTGCTATTGTTTCTCCTCTATACTTGTGTGATTTGGATACAACTAATGCGGACTAACGTTGTTTTCAGCAGAATTGCCTTGGTGTCTACTTTTTGTGCAGAAAACCAACTATCAGGAAGAATCCCGGAAAATATGCCAAAAATCCTATTTCACCCGAAGACTCCAGGAGCCAGAATATGAGACGGAGAAGAGCCAGGGGTGGCCACACCACCTGGTGGCGCGGGCCAGGCCAGGCCACGCCAGGGGGTGGTGTGGGCCCCACAGGCACCCCCTCGGCCTCTCTCTTCGCCTATAAGGAGCCTTCTGACCTAAAAACTTCAGGGGGTTTGATGTTTTTCCAGAAGGAGTTCCGCTCCGCCGCCACCACCGGATTCCATGAAACGGCACTAGAAACTCCGTTCTGGCACCCTGCCGGGACGGGGAATTGGAGGAGATCATCGCCATCATCATCACCATCGCTTCTCCATCGACCATCCATGTTTCCCCCATCTATGAGTGAGTAATCTCCCGCTGTAGGCTATGGGGATGGTAGGGATTGGATGAGATCGTTCATGTAATGGCATCAGATTGTTAGGGCATGGTGCCTAGTATCTTTTATTAGTGCTTTATGACTTTGTTGCGACTTGTTGTGCTTAGTGCTTGTCACTAGGGCCCGAGTGCCATGATTTCAGATCTGAGCATGTTATTGATTCATTATGATAGTATTGTTCTTGGTCTTATCTGCAAGTTGTATACACATGTTGTTGTCCGGAACCTATGGCCCCGAAGTGACAGAAATCGGGATAACCGGAAGGGAATGGCTTTGATGTGAGGATCACATGTGTTCACGGAGTGTTAATGCTTTGCTCCGGTGCTCTATTAAAAGGAGCACCTTAATTGCCAGTAGTTCCCTAGAGGCCCCGCTGCAAACGGGCTGGCAGGACAAAAGATGTTGTGCAAGTTCTCATTGCGAGCACGTATGACTATATATGGAACACATGCCTAGGATTGTCTACTACTTGGATGCTTTATCTTATTTATCTGCAATTGCCCTATGTTCTGATTGCTATGTGAATTGTCTTGTCCATGCAACGCCCGTCCATCCATCCCTATGCCTACCGCACTCGAATCCCACTGTTTACTGCTTTTGTTACTACTGTCTTTGCTTTACTACTTCTGTTACTTACTATTCCTACTACAAAACTGTTGCTACTGATAAACTGCTGTGAGCAAGATTGTTTCCAGGTGAAGCTGAATTGACAACTCAGTTGTTAAGGCTTATAAATATTCTTTAGCTCCCCTTGTGTCAAATCAATAAATTGGGTTTCACTTCCCTCGAAAATACTGCGATACACCCCCTATACTTGTGGGTCATCAACTATCCTTTGTAAGGATACCTCTAATATTGTTTCACATAGTAGTGTTATGAGAGCTAGTATTCCCGTATTTTCTGTTAGAATAAGTGATCATTTCTATGATGGTCCTTGTGATAGCTATATTGTTAAGTTTATGCATGATACTGAAAGCTACTATGAGAGAGGGAAAAGTGTTCTTATGTATCTCAATAATATCAAGTTTCCTCGCTTTATGCTGAAAGTTTTTATATTGCACTTCTCTTGCCTTCTTATGCAAGTTGCCTTTGGTTTCAATAACTTGTTTGTTTACAAAATTCCCTTGCATAGGAAGTGGGTTAGACTTAAATGTGTGTGTTTTTGCTTCTTAATGCTCTCTTTCACTTCAATTCATATCCCTATGAGAGCTTCTTCAAAATTATCATGCCCATCTTAAAGGTTATAAAGAAAGAGCTTTATGGGAGACAACCCAATTTGTTTTTACTTTCAGTTGGGTTTGTTTCTTTGAGTCTTGGAAGTTATTACTTCGGTAATAACCTCTCCTTATCCGTTTTGTTTGGTTTTTGTGTCAAGATCAACCTCTAGTGAGAGAGAAGTAATATTTGGGGAAGTTGCTGTCCCGAAACAGATTTTTGTGCTTCACCGTAAAAATTCGTGAGAGACCTCGGTCTATCGGATTGAGCTGTAATTTTTTGTGCTTCTGCCCCAGTTTGTTATTTAACTTTCGTTATTTTTGCACTTTTTTATTTGAGCAATAGAAGATTTTCGAAAAAATTGATATTTACCTGCTGGTCTGTTTTGGCAGATTTTGCCACTCTTGCATCTGCTTCTTTATTCGATTTCCTGTTTGAATTCTTTTTGGGTTTTCAGAAGAAGTTGCTTCAGTAGATTTTGTTTTGATGATTTTCAGTTGAAGTTGGACTCAAAAGGTTTTATCACTTCTTATATACTAATGTTGCTAATGAGAACTATGTGGAGTTTTGTGTGAAAGAAATTTCCAGGAAGTGGAGACAATGGTGTAATAAGGAAGAGAAGGGTTTTATGACTCAAGTAATAAGTGTATGAAGATGAAGATATCAATGATATTCAAGAGATGACTGCGGAAGAATCTACTAGATACCAAATTCAGAGACCTGCAGAGTCCGTTTCCAACTAGGTAACAGTTCTGGTAAGAAAAGTTCCGCGAAAATACAATCCAACTATACTTTTGCAGTTTTCAGTCAATAAGAGAAGCTACGAAGCGAAAAAGAGACAGAAATGGAGCCAGGGTGGCTCACACCACCCTGTGGCGCGGGCCCTCCCCTGGCCGCGCCACCAGGTGGTGAGTCCACCCCGGACTCCGCCTCCGACTCGTTTTCTCCCAGTACCTTCCTTTTGATATGAAACTTCGTAATATATAACCCCCGGATCTTCCGAGGTTCGTATATTGTGTTTTCTTCGTGTTTTTGTTTCGATCTGTTTCTGTCAGGACATACTCTTTGAAAGTTTAGAAGCACAATGGTGTCTGCCAAGGATAAAGGGAAGGAGCCTATGGAGGAAGATCTCCAAGACCCCAAGCAGGGGCTGGTACCTTTAGTCTCTTGCCCTGCATCAACGGAAGCCCTACGAGTCACTAAAGAGTTCTGCGATAAGTACCGAGACTTGTGGAGGAAGGTGGACATGCTTCAATGGGAGAATAATAGGCTTCGCAAGATGCTGGAAGATTTCCTCACGTCAACTAAGGAAATAATACCACCACCACCTAAGGAGTAATTCGTCATCAGGTTTGGCATCCCCTTGGTTTGTCCCAAGCTTGGGGGAGTGCCGCGGTATCACATCACTATCTTCTATCATTTTACCTTATTAGTAGAGTCATATCATGAATAGAGGAGTTATTTTGTAGTATGGTTTGCATTACGGAAGTGTCCCCTCTCTCGTTAGATATGTATCCCTTGGTGTGAGTTGCCGTTATGGAATATTAATGAGAAGTTCTATCATTCACTCTTTTGCATAGCTTATATTAGTTTTCAATTCGTGGTTATATGATTGATCTTGTTGTTAGTATTGGTATCACTTTGGGATCATTGAGTTAATTTAGTTGGTTTTGGCAAACCTGGCTTGGTCAGTAGCAACACCTTTTTGAGAGTTGAAAAGAAAAAGATAGAAGTACTCTAAAGAAAAATAATTTCATCATCTTTCTTTCTTGATTTGCTCATAAGTCTAGTATTCTCTAGTTAAGATCTTTTGTGCTTCCAAGGAAGATTGCATGTTTGTATTTATCACTTGTATGTTTGTTTGTTTCCTTCAACTCTTATACTTGCTACCCAGCCTTGCTAGCCAAAAACCTGTACTGAGAGGGTATTCTTCTCGTGCATCCACCTCCTTATTACCAAAACCTTTGCCATTTGTGTCCACCATACCTACCTAGTAGCATTATTGCTATTCCAAGTAAATTATTGTTTTATCTACCTCCCAAATTAAACTTGTTATGTGAAAATTAGTGATTAAAGCTCTCACGAACTTAATGGCACACTTTACTTTCTTTCATTTAATAAACTTGAACCATTGTGCTCACCTATGTTGCGTATATGCTTGCGCTTTGTAAGTTGTGAATTAGCAGAACCATGCTGTCATGGGGAACGCTTTCAACATTGCACTGGTACTTTGTACCAAGTTGATATCATGTTCTTTTGTCTATGGATGTCGTCGGTGTGAAATGAAAGGGGAGCTTGTAAGTCCATAGAGTTATGCATATGTGTTAGAGAAACGCCTGGGCCACGGGTCTAATCCATGCTGACATGGTGGAAACCTGCAACGTAACCATAACGAGTATCTATGAAGCATTCTTCTTATAAAAAAAGAGAGATAGAGATTGAGAAAAAGAGAAAAGAAAAAAAATATTGTGAAAAGAGGAAAGAGAGAAAAAAGCACCATATTCCCATGGTAAATAAGAAGATTGCTGAGATACTTGTTGTCTGCTTGCCTTGTCATTTTGATATGGGGATTCTTCCGTATCATTGGGCAAGGGGTACCCCGTTGGCGGTTCTCTATGATACACATATTCTTACGATGACAAGAACTTACCGGTGACTAAACTTGAGTAGCATGTGGAGCGGCCCTCGTATTCAAGGGACATGAGATTCTCAATTTACAACTTGTCAATGCATATCTTCATATTTGATCACTTTAACCTTAATCACCTAAAGATGCCTATGATAGGGGCAATGAGAGATGAAAGCTAGTAAGTATCATAATTTTTGGGAGCTCTTTATGAGACTTGCAATCCCTGCTTCCCTCTGCGAAGGGCCTTTCTTTTACTTTGTAGTTGAGTCAGTAAACCTATTCCCTTCTATCTCAACAAGTATTTTGAGTTGATGTGTTTCATTCATTCATATAATGATTTATGCAATCATGTCTTATGTTCCTTGTTTTGCACATTGCTCTTTTTCTTGATGTTTACTACTTTGAAAGCTTTCATTGAAAAACCAGCTGTTTGTGAACTCCAGCAAATTATCAACTATTCTTTGACCAAGAGCTAAGTTTGCCATTGCCAATTATGATTCACTTTGTGTATCTTTATTGTGTTTCCTTTACTTATTACAAGTTGAGTTATATAATAGTGAGTTTTCTTCTATTATGATCTATGTATTTGATGAATGTGATGCTTCTTGTCCGTATTCTTTTATCGACTCTTCACTCCATAAACCTGATATCATGTTTATTGAGCTCAGTTTCGCTTGGGGACAAGCGAAGTCTAAGCTTGGGGGGAGTTGATACGTCCATTTTGCATCACTATTCTATGTCTTAATTCACTATTATTCATTGATATATTTCATATTGAGAGGTGATACTTATGTTATTTCATCTATTTTTGCATGGTTGATGACTTTTGGAGCATGGATCGCTGCAGTCAGGATTCTGATGGAAAAGGTGATGTTTGGAGGCAAAATTCGCGAAGATCAGAAAATCCGGGAAAATATACGGAAAATCCTATTTTTCCAGAAGACTAAGGATGCCAGAAGATGGAGTGGAGGTGGGCCACAGGGGGCCCACACCACCCCATGGCGCGGGCAGGCCTAGGCCGCACCTGGAGGTGGTGTGGCCACCCTGGCCCACTCCAGCCTCTCCCCTCTGGCGTATATCATCCTCCCGAAACCCTAAGACTCGGGGAGCAACCACAGAAAGATTCCGCCACCTCTGCGGGGCGAAAAACACCGAGAGAGAAAGATCTCTCCGACAGACAGATTTCTGCCGGGGGAATTCCTTTCCGGAGAGGGGAGATCGTCGCCATCAACACCACCATCAAGCTGGACTTCATCGGGATCATCATCATCATCACCATCATCATCACCATCAGCACCCTCATCACCATCTCCATATTGCTGTAACAATTGCGTTGAATCTTGCATTAGTTCATAGGGGAAACTTTCTCGGTGTTGATTACTCTTTGTAGTTGATGCTATTGAGTGAATCATTGAATTATTGTTTATGTTCAGATTGTTATACATCATTATTCCATCTCTGATCACGATCCATATGATGTCTTGTGAGTAATTTGTTTTGTTCTTGAGGACATGGGAGAAGTCTTGTTGTTAGTAGTGGAGTTGTGTTGAGAGAGATTTAATAGATTGTTATTTAAGTTGTGGTGTACTTCTTCTAGTGGTGTCATGTGAACGTCGACTACATGACACTTCACCTATATGGGCCTAGGGGAATGCATTGTGTATTTGGCTACTAATCGTAGGGGTTGCCGGAGTGACAGAAACCTGATCCCCCGTTAGAAAACCATTGCACAAGGGACGTAAGGGTCTTAGAGTTTAAAGTTGTGGTTAGGTTTCTACCTTAATTACTTTCTTGTACTTACGGATGTTTGCAAGGGGTATAATCACAAATATGTATTAGTCTTGGATGGGGCGGTACATTAACACAGGTTCACCCACACAATACTTAGCAAGCTAGAGAAGATTAATCAGCTATATGAAGCGAAAGCACTTGACAGTCTTCCCATGTGTCCTCGAGAACGTTTGGTCATCTTAAGTAATACAACCGGCTTGTCCTTTGCTGCATAAAGGATTGGGCCACTTGCTGCATTTATTCCTACTGTCTTTTATTTACTCGTACTCTGTTTACTTGCTTTATCGAAAACCCCTAAAAATCCGTTTGCTAAGTATTTGCAGAGAATTCCTGATCCATACCACTAGCCAGCACCTTCTGCTCCTCGTTGGGTTCGACACTCTTGCTTATCGAAAATACGGCGATACACCCCCTATACTTGTGGGTCATCACTCACCCACCACCACCACCACCACGCGGAAGTGTTAGTCTATTCAATCGCGCTACTACTGTTGCTAGCTCTTTGGGTTTTCATTGATCGACCTATTTTTGTGCCGTGCAGGTATAGGCGGTGGTATGGGATAGTGTACTTCCTTGAGGTAATAGTCATTTGTGAGAGTTTGTTTGGTTCCTGAAACCATAAGCAATATCTAGATTCCGCCTCCAAGGCAGGCCCGCGCACGCGCCGGAGCTCGTCCGCGTCCCTGCAGCCCGCGTCGGTTCTCTCCTGCGCCGCGCCGGAGCTGGCCACGTCGATCTTGGCTGCACCCGCACTGGAGCTCGCTCGCTCCCGCGAGTCTGCAGCTTGTGCACACCCGCGTCGGAGCTGCAAGTGCTTCCTGTGGCTTCCTCCGCTCTGGATCGCTCTTAGTCCAGGACGACGCGTTGGACTCCATCACCGTCAGGAGAGGCGTTTGGGAGGAGTGAAAACCCATCCAGGGTTCCGCACCCCTCGTCGGCAATGTCGTCGGTCCGCTCCGTCTTCGGTGGCCATAGGGCCTTGGAGATGTGGTGGACCACGCCACCACGGTCTCTCGCCGGCGGGAGTTTTTTCGTTCTTTATTTTATCTGTTTTTTCGTGTCTTTTTGGGATGTTGAGACGATGGCTACATTCTGATGTCAGACTAAGGTCCTTCCCGCTCCGTCCTCGTTTCGGTGGTGCATGTGCACCTAGCGCTAAGGAAGGGCAACACAGTCTGTAAACTGTAGGAAGAGGTTCTACGGATTCCAAACCTAGGAAGAACCCTAAGGATCAAACTCCTCTTAAATTTATAATATGGTAGTATTTTTTTCGAATCAAAGATCCCTAAAATACACAATACATCGTCGAACTATGCATGCCGCTCGTGCTCCCCGGCGGCATGCGCAGGTTCACTGAACGGGAGCACAATTTCGCAGCCGTGCTTGAGTCGTTCTGCCTCGTGACACGACTCCAGTCGCTCGCTACCGGCCCACCCGCGCATTGCGCACTCGCTCGCACGGTCACACCAGACTTGCTTTGCCTCCTCCGCCCGGCTCGCTCGTGGACGGACACTTGCCGTACCGGGTGCCGCCGCGCCGCCCGCCCAATCCCCCGTCGTTTCCGTGGACGGTCGCCGTCCGGCTTCCCCAAAGGACAAAACACGCCTAGCGCCGCGCGCCCGCGCGAATATACCAACCGGCGCACTCTCCCTACCCATCACCCCCCCTCCCTCGCCCCGCAGAGGGGTGCCGCGCTCCTCTCCCAATTCGACATTCACAGACCCCCAAAGCCCCACCATGGCGGGGGTCGCCTCCGCCTCCGCGGCCCCTCTCCCCTCCACTCCCTCCTCCAGCCCCGCCGGGCGCTCTCCGCCCTCCTTCCTCCCTCTCCGCGCCCGCCGCCTCCACCGCCTCCACCGCCCCGCCGTCCTCGCCACCGGGTAACCCGCTCCACTCGATCCCCTTCTGCTCGTCATACCCATCTCCACCGCGTGTATTCCGCTGCAGCTTGTTCCGTGTTGCGCAGAATGGGGAGGAGGTTTCGCGCGGAGGCGATTAGGACGCAGCGGGAGAAGGCGGAGCAGGAGACCGAGGTGTCTCCCGTCGAGGAGTCCTTCCCCGTCAGAGAGACGGGCGCTCCGGAAGCAGCCGCCGCCAACGATCCGCCGGCTCCCACGGAGGACGACGACTGGGTCGTCAGGTTCGAGCAGTCCTTCAACATTTTCCTCACGGTGAGCGATACACTTAGCCAAACAAAAAAAAATGAGACCAACCAGGACTAGCCCTTGCTGGCATATTTCTGAGCGATACACTTACGCAGACAGCTGACTTATAGATTTGAGCTAAGATTTTACCTTCAGTCTGTCTGAACATCTGATTGTTTTTGCATCTTGTTGTGTCCGCCCACAGGACTCTATCATCGTGATACTCGATGCCCTGTACCGTGACCGCGACTACGCCAGGTTCTTCGTGCTCGAGACGATCGCAAGGGTGCCGTATTTCGGTGAGGGTCTCATGTCTTACATGCTTGCGATAGCTCGCATGTCTCTCTGAATTTTGCAATAGAAATGGTCTGGGGCTCTGGGCATGGTTCCAGCAAACTACTCTCTGTTTTGTTGACTCTTTATTATTGGGCAGCGTTCATATCGGTGCTTCACTTGTACGAGACATTCGGCTGGTGGAGAAGAGCTGATTACATCAAAGTGCACTTTGCTGAAAGCATGAATGAGTTCCATCACCTCTTGATCATGGAAGTATGTTTTCCTGTCCATTCAGTGCTATGCCAAAATTAATCCCGAGCCTTTGAAAAATTGAGCTGTGGATAACTTTCTGTTGGACCATGTCATGGCATGTCCTTACTTCTTCCTCCTCTTGGTTCATATCAGGAGTTGGGTGGCAACTCTGTATGGGTCGACCGCTTTCTTGCACGGTTTAGTGCCTTTTTTTACTACTTCATGACTGTTGCCATGTACATGCTGAGCCCAAGAATGGCATGTGAGTACACATATAACTTCTCATTATGAAGTACATTTCTCTTTTTTGTTACTGTGTTTTTTTATCACGATAATGCTTCAACTCGGTTATCTTATATGCAGATCACTTTTCTGAATGTGTTGAGAGGCATGCATACTCAACTTATGACAAGTTCCTTAAGCTCAATGGAGGTAAGATAACCTTATGGGTCTAGGGTAACTGTTCTTCATGTCATGCAAGTTTTGCACTCATGACTGATAAGTTGATAAATAGTACAGTATCTAAGCATCAACTCATGTGCTGTGTGGCATGTATATATCTAGAATTAAATGGAATAATAGTAGCATGGATGTTTAATATTAGCTTGCATAATCAAGTTGGTAACCTCTTGTTTCCCATGTTCGAACCACCTTCTAACTATTGAGCCAAGGGGCTGAGGGTCAAATCATTGTAATTGTAATGGAATCCCTTTTTTATAAACTATACCATCATCCTTTAACCTATCTTTGGATAAATCATTCCTAATCCTACCAAAAAATTAAAAGCTGCCCATTGATTGCTCTTGGCCCAACCTACGTGGGCATTGGGCAGGCAAGCTGATAACTCATTTGATTTTTTCCCCTAATGCACACATCTTTACTTTCTTGTGATGCCACTTCTGATTCCTTAATATAAACTACTTGTTTCTTTTTCAATAGAGGAGTTGAAAAAACTACCAGCTCCAGAAGCAGCTATAAATTATTACATGAATGAGGATCTTTACCTATTTGGTAGGCCCTTTAACTTGTAATTTATCTTAATGCTTTATATTAACAATTAATATCTATGCTTACTGCTTTCATGGCTTGTTTCCTCAGATGAGTTTCAAACATCAAGAGCCCCATGTTCTAGGAGGCCTAAAGTTGGTATAGTTCTTTTTCCCTTTTGGCAGCTACTGAGTTTATTTTTTCAGAGTGTTAGTTGGGAAATTAGTTTCACAGATTTATCTGGTTATGTCATGAGTTCATTGGAGAAGTGTGCTAGTAACCACCTTTTGCTGACCCATCAAACCCATAGTCATGACTCAGTAGATTGTTACCTGATCTACTAACTCTTGCTCCTGAAATTTGGTGGCTTTTACTGTCGATAGTAATAATATAGCCCCTATAAACAAGAAGTTGAACTCTAATGATTTCTCTATAAAGATTACGAGTATGGGCTGCTCATTGTTTTTCATATTGCATTGCAGATAACTTGTATGATGTGTTCGTCAATATTCGAGACGACGAGGCGGAGCATTGCAAGACAATGAAGGCCTGTCAAACACATGGGAATCTCCGTTCTCCTCACTCAATGCCGAGCAACATAGAAACTGATGAAGAATGCGTAGTACCGGGAAATGATTGTGAAGGCATCATGGATTGTGTCAAAAAGTCTCTTACAAGTGAAGATTGACGGGTAATACACTTATACCTCCACACGGAGCATCGTAGAATAGCATACAATTTTTTGGTGATATTGTATTGTACTCCTTTTTTTGTTTCATTTTCTCCTTTTGTATGTAGACATTAGCCAGATTTCTGTACTTGTGAATTTTAAATAGTAGAAATAGGTATATAAATCATCTTAGGTTCACAATGAGGAAAAATCACCATGACTCGAACATTAACGCAAGCCAGCTGCGTCGAGATTTGTGTAAGATGATGTTCTTGATTCTTTGTTAGGAATAAATCTTTATGCTTTGTGGATTTTGTTTTTATTGTTGAAAAGACGTTACAAATCTGTGATGAGGATGCACGGTGCGGAGATTGTCACCTTAGCTCATGAATGAAAACAATACCAACATCTATCTACTTAAACCGTTTAACGTTCCCTCTAGGAAACAAAAGATTCCATAGTAATGTGTCCACAATGCTTATTTCAGCTTGGTTTAGATCATAACGGTTCATAACAATCAATCATATATATGTATAAACTCTTACAAGTCTACACAAAATGCAAATGATGATCGCAAAATATATACGAAGTGCAAATGAATGTCCACATATAAATAGCAATTACCTAGCAAATATATTTTTTTGGTGAAATTTCCCCATCCTACAGTTCAGAAGCATGGGGTTACCTTGGTTCCAGTGATCTTGACATCTACAAGATCAAATTCGCTGAAATAGATGAAAATAAGAGAGTACAGAATGTTGTACAACTTGAAACATTGCAACTATCTATGTGTGAAATTAATCGCAGAAGCAGAATGCGGAAGTATTTGACAGGGAATCATGAAATCAAACCAAAACACACACCTCCAGCTTGTTGCCACTTGATAGAGAGTCTGGAGATTAAGCTACCAACATACTAGTTCATATTACAACTTCACTTTAAAAGGAAAAAACAAATCCAGCTACAATTATGAACATAACTCCAGCTCTTATTTATCAGGTCACTGTTGAGTGTCTCAAGCATTTTTCAGCCTTCAAATAGCTCTGCCAGCATCCCCTCCAAAACCTCAGGACTGCTGCTTTTGCGGCAAATGTGTTTCTCTAGCTCGGGGTGCTCCCTCAAGTAGTCGCGGTAACCTGAAATGACTCTTGCAGTGATAGCTCTCTGTAGCACATCTCTGAGCCGAGGGTCCGGGACCTTCCAGAACTTCTGAGCCTGGTAGGTTTTGTGAAATGTTGACTGGAATTTGGCTAGTGAAGAGGTGTTGATCCAACAATGGAGTGGCCCGGGGAGATTCGATTTGGATGTGCAGGAGAGCACATGTCCCCAAGAAACATCAAGGAAACTACACATGTACTTTTGACATTGAGGTGTAAGTTTCCAGTCATGTGCAGATTCACATGGCTCAATCATCTGTGCTGCAAAATAGGAATTGTTGAGCAGGAAGAGATACCTCAAGCCTGGATCTGAGCATAGTTCCGATTTTCTCAGGAGCAGATCCTTGTATCATGTCAGTGAAGTATCCGGTGTTGTGTACCCGTGCGGACAGGATGCAGTCCACCATAAACCGAGTGTTCCTGTGAACCTCGCCTCCTCCCCGTGGAATCTCAGTATCCCACGAGTCGTCATCCTCCACGAGCGTCTTCACGTCCTCCATGGCAGTAAATGCCGCCTCATTTAGCGTCTTCACTTCTTTCTCCAACATGCTGCCTATCTCATTGAAAATGCTTTGGGCTTCTTCCAGAGAGATGGCGACGACCGACGTGAACATGTACCATGCTCTGAAGACACAGGTATACATGTGTAGCACGGCCGGTAGCTTCCTCTCCGCCTTGAGAAGAGGGATAATGGCATCGACAAAGATAAGCATCTCGGCCATGCTCGCTTTCCCAAATCTTGGAGCGACGACGCCGGCTTGTCCTTGAGCTGAAGCTGCAATGAGTAATGCTCGTTGCGGATCTGGGGGACCCAGTCGACACCAAGCTCACAAAACCAAGAAACGAGCGGATTGCCACTGTATGCTGTTGAGGTTGATGTGTTCTGCAATGCTTGGACCATGCGCTGGGTGTACCCGTCTCTGACCATCTGGCGAGCGATCCTCGTGAGCTCGCGGATGCCTAATTCCACTGCGGTGGCGGACGCCGAACCGAAGGAGCAGCTGGAGTTGATGGGCAGGCACGGATTCGAGGCACCGAAGTCGCTGGAGAAGAGAGTCGTTCAGCGGATCCAAGCGTGGTAGAGGTCATGCCCTAGCCCCTAGGTTGGCAGCCGCGTTGGGCTTCTCTTCCGACACTGCCGAACCGGAGGAGTAGCCAGAGTTACAGGACAAGTAGCCGGAGGAGTAGCCAGAGTTACTGGAGAGGTAGCCGGAGGAGTAGCTGGATCCGCTATGACCGGACTGGGAGTGGGAGAAGAAAGTGAATCTTAACTCCGCTCCGGACACCGCGACGCGCTGGATCGAGTCACGGTAGACGCCGCGTGCAGGTTAGGCAGCGGCGGAGCCGTTGGCGTTCTCCTCGGGCACGGCAGCAAGCTTCCCAGCCATGATGCTTCTTCGTGGATCGACGCCCTTGATCAAGCTCTAAGAGTTCTTTTTTTTGTTTTGTTTTGTTTTGAAGAATATACTAAGCGGATGAGACTGGCAGGGGAGAAAGAAGCTAGTATAAGTAGGTCCGGGAGCCGCGTGATGCCGGCCACAGACACCAGCAGCTGCTAGGAACATGCAAGTTATGTAACGGGCACCCTCTCTCAATTCTCACATACGCCAACCAACGTTAAAAGCATGGCCAACTGCATTTGCCCTTGTGAAAGTACAACGAATCTGAAAGTTAACTAAGCATTTCCTCCTCTGGAAGTACACCTAATAATCTGCACGCACAACAGACAACCTCATCCACCCTCCCTCAGTCCTTCTGTTCAGCGATATACTAGTATATATATTAGTAGTACAATAATAGGGACCTCGTCCCCGGTTCCATTACATTGCCGAAAAGAAAGCTCAAGTTTACAACGTCAGTTGCCCGCCCTGCTTTTTTTTAGAAAATAGTATATATTAATATCACAGTGATATCAATTACACCCAGTCTCTGCAACAACGCATGCCCTAACGGCTCTACAGATACACACAACCTAGAAAAAAGAAAAAAGAATTACAAAAAAGAAAAGTCCCGCTACAGAGAACTAATCCTCAAAGCAACGACACTGACACCATCAGAACAACACCAGTAGTCCACCACTCCAATAACAACGTCTTCAAGAAGGAAACAGTGCCCAAGCCTCGTCGTTGCCAGATCAAAGATCATAGGTTTTCACCCTGGAGAAAGTCCTCGCTCACAAAACAATGCCTTCAACAAGGTCATTGTCAGGCACAACCAGTTAAGGCCAGACCTTAGATTTTCACCCTGCAAGGTAAGACTAGGAACTCCTCCTGTGTTGTCTTCCCGCACCAGCAGACGCTGCAACGAGTCTCAGATCATGCAGCCAGATCTCCGTCGCCACAAGAACTAAAATCACCATCGCTACCCTCATATTTCCGCTTTCCCGACAATCTCCGCATCTGACTTCACCATGGCTCTAAGAATGGTACTTGGTGGGAACAAACAACAGAGCTTCGCAACGCTCCCGCTGAAACCAAACGGCTAGAAAAACAAGGTGCACACGACCGAATACCTTCCGATCCAGCAATCTCCAGGCATGATACGCCCATGGGAGTTCGTCGGCGGAGCCTTCCGGAACCCGCCTCTCCAGACCAGATCAACAAGGGCAGACAACAAGCAATTCTTCGTCTTCGTGCGAAAGAAACCAAAGGACCACCTCCTTTATTAGATCCGACACCCACATCGCCGGCCGGTTCCGGAGAACGGATCGAGCAGGCCGACCATCGGTGCCGGATCAGGCTTAGCACCGCCACTAAGGGCGCGCCATCGCCTCCATCCTCAGCACCATCCACCGCTTCCCCTAGATCCCGGCCAACGCCGCCCACGGCCAGCCCTGGGCATGGGCAGCCCGGCCCGGCCCGAAAAAAGCCCGACGGGTCGGGCTTTTAAGGCCCGTGGGCCGGGCCTGGGCTTCACATTTGCGGCCCGAAGGGTGTACGGGTCGGGCTCGGGCCTGAGGAAAGCTAAAAATAGGAAGAAGCCCGGCCCACGGGCCGGCGGCCCAAAGAAATAAGTGTGCCACGGGCCAGGCTCGGGCTCAGTTTTCAGGCCCGCCAGCCGGGCCAGGCCGGGCTCGGGCCTGGGTTTTGCACGGGCGGGCTTTGTCAGGCCCGGCCCGAGCCCGACCCAGCCCGAGCCCGACCCAGCCCGGAACATGCCCAGGTATACCCACGGCCCTCGCCGCCCCGGTCCAGCAGCCGCCGGCCCCGAGCACGAAACCACCGCTCCACGCAGCCCTCCACGCCACAGCAGGGTGACGCCACCGCGCGAGCTGCGCCACCTAGCTAGGCGCCGCCGCGCCCCGCGCACGCGCGCCGCCGCCGGTCGTCGATCTTGGCCCGCGCCTAGATCTAGCGAACCAGGGGGAGAATAGGGGCCCCGCCGCCACCGACGCCGAGCGGCTTTGCCGCTGGCGTATCTCGGCGGCGGCGAGAAGGGAGGAGCAGAAGGGGGCGGGAGGCGGCGGCGGTAGGGTTCCCCCCGGTCGCTCGCGGGAGCGACGCGGGAGGGGTACAGTTGCCCGCCCTGCTGGCACAAAAACTTCCCAACCTCAGCTTCAGCGACATATATCTTGTAATTTGAGACTGAATGACCAACCACCAGTGGCGAATCTAGGATGAGAATGGAGGGTGGGCTCAAATAAAAACATATTTCCTCTGTCTCAAAATAGATATCGCAAATTTGTCGAATTTTGGATATATCTAGACTAGCGACAGAGGAAGTATAGAAATACAACCTCATATACAACGATAGATTCTTATTAAATAAATATTGTGGAAACGAAGAAAAACATTGTGTTAACTCACTAATCGAAAGCTTGAACCCAACGTCTTCGGGTGACATGTTCATTTTCTCTGGTCAACAAATACACTTTTACGTATGGTTTCGTATCTACGTGTTTTTATGTGGGGTTTCAATGTTTATTTTTGTCGGCGCAATCCATTCTTTATACTCCCTGTCTTTTTATGTGGGGTTTTAATGTTTATTTT
Source organism: Avena sativa (assembly GCA_916181665.1). NCBI lineage: Eukaryota > Viridiplantae > Streptophyta > Magnoliopsida > Poales > Poaceae > Avena > Avena sativa. The sequence continues at coordinate 484,405,355 of OV702297.1, read as the reverse complement.
TATCGATGCAATCCATTCTTAATATTCCCTCCGACCCATATTAGTTGACCCGAATTTGTCTAGATTCGATGTATTTAGACATGTTTTAGTAGTAGATACATCCAAATCTAGATAAATACAAGTCAACTAATATGAGGCGGAGAGAGTGCCAGATAAATTGATGTTTCATAAAGTATAATATACTTGATTACATATGGCTACTATTACACTTGTCCATCTGTTTGGTAGCCAAACCGGAGGAATTGGCTGAAAAAGTCTAGAACTTATGCTAAAGAGTTCTTTTGCATAACAACCATGTTTTATCAACTTTTCCTATCTTGTTGCTAAGTGGCTAGACACTGGCATGCACATGCTCTTGTATGATGTGTAAGTGATCAGAAATAATGTTCAACATACAATGGGGTTCACGGTTTCACCATTTACGATCATGCTCTCACGCCTACAAGACCCATATTGACAAGGCATACACTGCGTAGTACGTATAGCTTCATGCTGTAGCTGTTTGTTCGTGTGACTGCTGGAATTTGGATCTCTCACCATCATCTATGGCTTGGGCACATATATTTGATAAACTTTCGCTAAAATGAAAGGGTAGGCTCGAGCCTATCAAAGCCTACCCGGTAAATTCGCCCCTGCCATCCACCATCCACTCAACATGATTTGCCTTGCTGCACTGCACCCAAAACAAAACAAAGGTAACATTGTGCGCTACTGCAGCTCATCCGACAACTCAAAGATGAACGCCCCAAATGTCCATGGGCGCTCAGTGGACTAAATTAAAATTGCTGAAGCACTCTCCAGCTGAGCTGATGGCCACCTCTTCACCTTTTTTCACGTCGTGCCCAAATAAACCCTAGCTATAGCAATGTTACCAGCTATCCGATGACCATTACGAAAATGATTCCATAAAAAAAAACTTTAGCTGGACAGTGTACGCGTCACTTTCCAAAACCTCAGCAATGTTTGTGCTTCTCGGTCAGCTCCATTAGATCCTTCACAAGGCATATAGTCTTTGATGCTTTGTTGATTTAGTTTATGTTGGCAAACCCGTGATGGTGGGTACTTGGTGCAGAGATTGTTAGTTTGGCACTTTATGTCAAGAACGAGATGATATTGAATTGTTGCCCTATCCAATTATTCTAAAAATCCGAACTCATGAAAAGGCAATTAATAGATAACATATTAATATTCTGAACACTTCCCCTCATGCCTAGGCCGGTGGCCTTTTTTCCCCTTCACGGGGTCTAAGACGTGGGTTCGGGTGTTCGCATATATTTATTTTTAATATTGCGTTAGCCAGGATTTGAACTCAAGACCTCTCGCTCTGGTACCATATTAAATTGTTGCTCTAGCCAACCAAAAGTCTGAACCCATGAAAAGACGATAGACAACATATTAATATTCTCAACAGACCCACGGAATGAGAGGGAGCGAGAGAAAGAGAAAGGGCCCACCCACGTCTCTTTCCCCTCAGTGTTCTGCCATGTGCAGCGTCAGGCTATTTTTCTTCTGTCTCCTGCACGCATCCGCCTCCGGCGATCTCAGCCCACCTCCGCCCTGACCATCGCCCCATCCACCTCCGCCCCCGCACAACTGCTACCTTGCGCTGCCGACCGCCGCACTCGTCGACGCCTTTCGCCGCACTAGCTCCACGCGCCCTCCGCACATCGCTACCTCGCGGCACCAACACCACCACCCTAGCTCCACCAGCCCGCTGCCCCTTGCTGCCTTTGCGCTGCCACCGGAGAGCTGCACGACGCCAGCCATGCTCCCCGTGCACCAATGTGGTACGTGCGGCCACCGGCGGTGCTACGTGCGTGCGGCTAACGGCGGTGCTACAAACGGCGTCAGAATTTGCTACATGCGGCCGTTGGTTTTGTTATGTGCGGCCACCCACGGCGCTACGAGACCCTCAAGCGGCGCTACCATGAGATGATGATGATGATGATGATGAAGAATTACTTGACGCTCCATTCAAGATTTTGTCTTGGCCCATAGAATCTTCGGTCTCCTCTACATTGTTAGACATACAACAACTAGAGAAAATATAATCATTTTTTATCATGGCAACAAGGCATAGCAAGCATATCATCATGATGTATATTGAAGCAATTTATACATGATATGCAAGGACGACCAACACAAACATATAAAATATTTATAGTGCTATAATTGTTTATGTCCAAAGATGAAGCATTGCAATGAGATAGATATGAAGGATCATCAAGAGTAAGCTTACTATCAACATTGCAATTTTCATCGCCAGTCCTCATACCATTACCTTGTGTCTTGCCACACTTTGGTGAAGTGGAAGAATATGAGAACTCATCACGTCCAGAAGTGGAAGCAATACAACCATCCTCAATAATGTTGGACACATCATATTTATCTTAAAGTTTTATCCATAACTCATGAGCGCTCCAAAAAGGTATGATTAAAGAAGTAACTGAAAGGTCTAACTTTGGTCGACTAGAGGGGGGGGGGGGTTGAATAGGAGACTACCAATTTTTATTATTTTCTTGCAATTTTAGGCTTTGCATAAAGTAAAGTTTACTAGAGATGCAACTAGATGAACAACCTATATGGCAAACGATACAACAAGTAAACAAGACAGTAATTTCAAGAAGTAAAGGAGAGGAACGGATAAATTGGTAAGGGGACACGGATATGTAATTTCCACAGTTCACTTCCAAGGAAGCTACGTCTATGTTGGAGAGGTGTTGAGGCCACACAAGGTCACCCAAGCGCCACAAAGGCCTCACCTTCTTCTCTGGTGAGCACCACTACAAAGGCGACCCCACAATCCACTAACCGGTGACCTTGAAGGCGCCAACCGAAACCTTTACAACAAGGTTGAGGGGAGACTCCACAACTCAATTGGAGGCCCTCAACGACACCACGAAGCTTCACAACAATTGCCACAGCTCTGAGGATGTCCTACACCGTCTAGGGTTCCAAGAACCCAAGAGTAACAAGATCCACTAAGGATGGGTAGGGGAAATCACGATTCCTTTGGTGGAAGTGTAGATCTAGGTCACCTCCCCCAATTCTCAAAAGATCAAGAGGTTTGAGTGGGTAAGGAGAGAGATCTAGGCAAATGAAGCTCTTGTATTAATGGAGGAGAGAGAAAACGAAGAGATGAGAAGAGAGGAGGAAGAAGTGTGCCTTAAATAGGCCCCTCCAAACGAGCCATTCCCCCCCCCCCGCGACACCATCGGTACTACTGGTGTCGGGCCGGTACTTCCGGTGAGCAGGGCCCAACAGTCCAGAGCCGCTCCACGGAACGGTCAGGAAGCCAGCTCAGCAAGCTCCACTTTTAGACCGGTACTACCACCGCTAGTTCCGGTTCAGATTCCGTCAAATATTTCGCTTTGACACAGAAGTATCCTTAATCGAAAATTTGCTAATCGGAACCAGGAGCAGAACAAGCGCAGAAAATACGGGGTCGTGAGGAACTGACCGGTGCTACCAGGCCGCAGCGGTACTACCGAGCCACATCGGTACTACCGCTCAAAGAGGTTGGGGCTAGACAACGCTGGTCGGAAGTTCCTATCCAAATGGACCAAAACTTCTGGCCGGTTCTACCGGTCCAGTTCCGACGCTAATTCCAACAAATACGATGCTTGAATACAGAAGGGGGCCGGAACCAGAGCCAGAAGTACCGCTTGATCAGCCCCCCAAAACCTTTGGGCAGTACTATCGGAGCCTGGCCGGTACTACCGGTCAGGACAGAAAACACTCAACCACCTCTAAAGGTCTCTCTCTCGCTGAAAACATGGGAAGGCTGTGGATGTGCACGTATGATCTGTGCATGAAAGCGTGATTTCCCACAACCTTTCTAGGTGGACCCCCTCTTGATAATACGGTTTCCTAAAATAAAGGGAAGAGAAAGAGCGAAAAAGAGATACCGTCTTCAAGCTCCTTCAAGAGAAGAGTCCACCACCAAATACGTATGTAAATAAAACATGCAACTTATGCACACAGTTAAGCCACAATTAAAGTTGTCATCAACACCAAAATACAAGGAGAAAACAATATCCTTTCAATCTCCCCCTTTTTCGTGTTTGATGACAACACTATAAGATTTGCATAAAAGATATCAACAAGTAAAGCCTTATGAAAGATAGAAAGAAGTAGATCCACCTAGATGTGTGCAAGATATAAAATATTGCTTCAACGGCCACACATACGAGAGAGCTCCCCCTTTCTAAAACAAAACAACAAGGGTGCAAGGAAAGGGATACAAGAGAGAGGGTGAAAGGGAAATGGACGTCGCCTAGAGGGGTGGGGTGAATAGGCGTTTTAAAATTATTACGGTTTAGGCTCTAATAAATGCGGAATAAAACTTAACGTTTAATTTATCAAGCCAAAACCTATATCCACTAGGTTCACTAAGTGCACCAACAACCTATGCTAAGCAAGACAAGCAACAAGGTGATAGCAAGATATAGTACTTCAAGCACGATGACTATCACAATATAAATTGCATAAGTAAAGGGCTCGGTTGAGAGATAACCGATGGACACGAAGACGATGATTTATTTCCCGAAGTTCACTCCCAAATAAGCTATGTCTCCGTTCGAGAGGTGCGGGGACGCAATGTATTTCGAACGCCACAAGTGGCTCACCTCGAGGTGTGGTGGCTCGATGCACACCGAACGCCACACAAGGCCTCACCCCAAGATGCGAAAGCATGCAACCTACTGACGCCACAAAAGGCTCACCCTATTTTCCCGTGAGCTCGCCACAAAGGCCTACTCACGTTCCACTATGGGACACTTGAGGGCGGTCACCGAACCCGTACAAGGTTGGGGCAATGTAATGCCCGGGAAAATATTCCCCAATTAGATTTGCATGTTATTTGATTTTGTGTATCATCATGTCATCATGCATATTTTGCCCTAAAATATTTTCACCAAAAGCCTATTTTGTTTTCTACTTAGTCCTCTTTTTTTTCAAATTAAAACCCCAGTCTTTTCCGAATTTTTATTTGTCTAAAATCTATTTACAAAAGCCTTTCTAAAAATAAAACTAATAAAATAAAAATTGTTTTTAGGGAGAGGCAGCCCAGCCGTTGGGCCAAGCTCCCTGCAACCCCAACCAGATCGAGACATCCTTTGTCGCCTTTTTTTTCTTTCTTCTTATCCAAGCCCGTGTCAGATCGAGACCACCTCCTTTGCCATGGCCTCCACTTCCTCTCTGTCCCTTTGTTCCACCACCGGAGAAGTCCCTCAACGAAGCCAAGAGTACCATGAGGAGCTTCTGAAGCCGATCTAAACCTGGAGTTTACTGGAGGAGGCCTGGAGCAGCTGTAGGACACCAACACCGTCCCAGCGTACCACCTGTGCACCTCGCCGCTCATCCGAGCCTCGCCGCCGTCTACTTCCTCTTCGGGTCGACTCCGCAGTCCTCGAGCTTCGCCGACGTATTTTGAACCATCAAGGTGAGGCCCTCCTCTTTCCAGGCCTGTTCCTTTTCTTCCCTGCTCCCTCTAGCCTGGCATGTGCCTTCTGACAAACAACTTACCCGCGTCACTTCTCTCTCGCCGTCGCGGTCGCTCACGACGTCACCGACCCGGGCCGCCATGTCTCACAGCTTTGCCTCGTCGATCTGCAACGTTTCATATACTCCACCGTCTAAAACCCTCACCAGAGCAACGCCAGCATCGACGTCGCCGCCGACAGGAAACTGTCACTGCGCCGCCCATTCTGTTCCGTCTCCTACGAGCAAAACATCTCCAAAACTATATGTTCCCGTCCGAATCTCGAAGAGCCCCAATGACCAATGTTGTAGATCTCGGCCTCGTCTACAACTTTGTCTATTACGACGTGTTCAAATTCCTACTCAATCTCTCGTAATCATTTGGAGAAGATCAACTCAGCTAGCCCATTTTTGCACCGATGAGGACCGATTGATTCAGCTGTGTTGTTGTTAGCTTGGCTAGCTAGTTTCGTATACTAAAACTCTTTTGCATTCTGATATGTCTAGACACCGGCGCCTGTACCATGTTATCATCCATACATCAAACAAAGCTGGTATGTTTTTTCTAAATTGTTTCAGTGATCCCAGCTCGAATACCTCCTGGGAAAATTTAATCCTACCTCTTGTTGTGTTGTTTCATCTCTGCAACTTCCAGGTTGTTGGTTCAGTGTTTCTTTGCTTGGGCATAAATTGAACAACAACTTAGTTGCTGCAGCCCTGCGCCCTCTACTCTGATCCTGGTGTCCCTCTACTCTGATCCTGGTGTCAAATCTCCAATTCTGGATAATACTAAAACACTTCTTTCTTTTATCTCCAATTCCTATCAGCTCTGGTGCTTGTACATGGCTTATTCATCACCCGACACAGTCCTTCCCAGCAGCACAGTCGCTTCCCAAGTCCTCTCTCTGCTAGCATGTTCTTTCATTTCTCTTTTGCAAATCTGCTTATCTTATATCTTTTTGCTCTATAACTCAAAATAAAATATGTTTTATATGAAATTAGATCAGAAAAATGCATAGAACATTAATATTCCATCCTCATATTTGTCTGCATCATGTATCATGTGGGTCGGTTATAGTTTGCATAACACCTATTAAGTAACATATGGAGTAATTTGAGAAATGTTTATAATAATTTCCCGCTTCATTTAACTTTGATGTAGATCACCCCTGTCATGTGTTATCATGTTAATCAACATTTAATTTGGTGGTTAGAAAACTAAATTGAGCCTCTAATTAATTGTCGGGATTCTGATCCCGCTTAATATTGCTAAGTTAGACCTCATATTGCTATGCCATGCATCATATCATAAACATGCCGGATCTTCCGTCGTAGCATTAAATATTGCACTCGTTGTTCTTTCTAGTGATTTGCTTCTTCACCAGATAGGACGATGAGTGGATGCGAGTTGCGACAACCCTTTGGTTACGACTTTGTTCCTCAGGCGAGCATTCTCCCCTCTTCTACCTATTTTGCATTTATAGTCTTTACTTCCTTCCTTTGATCTATTGCTATCCTTATTGTTGACGCTTTAGTACCGTTCCTTTATTTTACCTGCTCTACTATATTGCCTTGGTTATCCTATTGCCTTTGTTTGAGTAGCTATCTTTGCCCTTGCGAGTCGTAGTGCATGCTTAGGTCTGCTGCCCGCTCTCATACAGGTGAACCGTAATATATGGTTATGGTTGATAACATGATAAGTTAAATTGGTGATGTTGGTTATGGTTATGGTTATAGTTTCACCTAATGATAAGGCCCCGGCAGGGACCACCTTTGGGAACTGCTTGAGCCACCCTAGGACCCGTTCGTTCTATGATACTAGTTCTGAGTTGATCGCGCTAACCAAACGTGGGGGTCCCTGGGATCCTCCCCTCAACTACCAGCGCTATTCGTTTATCTAGAGGGTCACAAAATTGGTTTTCCATTTGGTGCATACGCATAATATGTCCTCTGACATGGGTTGAGTTGTGATATGATTTTGGTGGACTGCCATGGCTTGCATTGCATAAAATCGGGATACCGTGCCGGAGGTGGGATGGAGCTCTACAAGTTATCTTCCGATGATCGACCGACCGTAGACTCAAACGCTGTGCCACCTTGAGGCTCGACCGTGCCTCTTGGCTGGGTAAACCATAGTAGGTGATACCTCTGGATATGCGTGTAGTTATGGGACAGTTCTTGTTGTGAGTCTCGGAAGGCACGCGTATTATGTTGCCTGAAGGGTTGAGCATGCGTTTGGGTACAATAGTGCACCCCTGCAGGGTAAATCTTTTCGAGAAGCCGTGTGTCCACGGTTATGGACGCCTCAGGAGTACGGTGTCATGATCATAGACAACGCCACTAATGCTTTGCCTCTAATAATATGATTAGTAATTAGTCTTATCAACTAAACACCTGCTTAATTAAAATTGCCACCGTTTGTGTTTCGCAAGTGGACTTCCTCGACTGGTCTTCGAGGGGGAAATCTTCGGATGGGTATGTTTGGTGTTATATTATACTTCTTGTATAGCGCTCTCTTATCTCGCTCTAATAGCCGAAGTTGTAGCGTGTCTCTATAAGTTAGATAGTGCAAGCTTTGCTGCCGCTGAGCCCACCATACCTGTGTAGGCGAGGACCGCCGAATTCTAGCCTCGCTGTGTACTAGCCTCAGTACTGACCCCTCTCTTTCTGTTTTCTTTTGCCCTTTGTCGACACCCTTTGGCTTGGACAGGTACGAGATTGACGACGTTAGCAAGGTTATCCTTCCGGCTTGGTCTGGGCAGGGTTATGGACACCGCTTGGTTATTCTCCAGGACTCTTAGTCCAATTTGGATCTTGTCCGTACTCAGATACTATTTGGCTTTCTTCTTGATTTGTATCAATTGTATTCTTGACTCGTTGAGTCATTGTTGTATATATAAGTTCTTGTGGATTCTGTCGTAAACTACTGTGATGTACTACTTGTAATAACAACCCACCCACACGAAAGTGTCTGGTGGGCGCCTTTGAATCGCTTCTATGCGGGTGTTGGCGGGAAATGCTAAGATCTGCATAGACCCGATTTTGGGGCGTTACAGGCAATCTCCACAACTCAATTGGAGGCTCCTAACAACAATGCCACAAAGGCTACAAAGCCACAAAAGGCAACAAGGCCACAAAAAGCTACAAGACCACAAAAGGTCAACAATCCAACCACACAACCGTCTAGGGTTCCAAGAACCCAAGAGAAACAAGCCCAAGGGCTTGAACTCGCCGAATCTCCAAGGAGAACTCAAACCTATGCACCAAATGCAAGAGACAAGTCCTTCACTCTCAAATTCCACCAAAGCTATTGGGGGAATAAGGGAGGAAGAACACAAGAGGAGAACACAAAACTCTCCAAGATCTAGATCCCAAGGATTCCTTCACAAAGAAGGAATTTGATTTGGTGGGGCTTGTAGATCTAGATCTCCTCTCTCAAATCCCTCAAAAAGATGCAAGAATCATAGGAGGGGGAAGGGGAGAGGGCAAACTCTTCAAGGTCAACAATGGAGGAGAGAGAAAGCCAAAAACCGAGAAGAACAAGAGTTGGACCCGAAGGGGAAAGGGGAGCTCCTTTTAAAGGGCTCCCCGATCTGTCCGTTACTCATAGAATCGCGCACGGCTACCGGTGGCACTCAGCCAACGGTACAAAAACGGCAATGCGAATGAACACAAAAACGAGGATGACCGGTACTACCTCCTGGGCCGATACTACCGCCCAAGAATCCGACTGAAGTACCGTCAAATAGTGCAAACCAGGCAGAGAGAGTACTGAACCAAAATCGGGTTTACCGGAAGTTGGGCCGGAATTAACACCGGTACTACCGATGGCATTTCTGCCCGAGCGGTACTTCCAGCGCCTGGCCGGTACTTCCGGTCAGAGAAACTTCAGAACCAAAACTACAAGAACTTTTGCATCTAAACTCCAAACGAGATGAAACCAATTTTCTGGAGATTAAGCTACCAACATAGTTCATATTACAACTTCACTTTAAAAGGAAAAAAATCCAAGTACAATGATGAAAAATCACTCCAGCATCTTATTTATCGGGCCACTCTGTTCAGCGCCTCAAGCACTTTTCAGCCTTCGAATAGCTCTGCCAGCATCTCCTCCAAAACCTCGGGGCTGCTGCTTTCGCGGCCAATGTGTTTCTCTAGCTCGGGGTGCTCCCCAAATAGCCGCGGTAACCTGAAATGACTCTTGCAGTGATAGCTCTCCGTAGCACATCTCTGAGCCGAGGGTCCGGGACCTTCCAGAACTTCTGAGCCTGGTAGGTTTTGTGAAATGTTGACTGGAATTTGGCTAGTGAAGAGGTGTTGATCCAACGATGGAGTGGTCCAGGGAAATTCGATTTCGGTATGCAGGAGAGCACATGTCCCCAACAAACTTTTTTTTAGAAAACAGGCACTCATGTGCCCAGCTTTGAATTAACAAAGCCAACAACGGCGAAAGGATACAAAGTGCTGAACCCGCTTACAACCCAGACCACACACCCACGCACACTACCAAAGACACACCCGCCGGCAGCGCGAACAACAGGCTCGGCCATTACAAAGACTACGAAGACTCGGAGTAGAGCTGGACAGCAATAGAGTCAGGCCAGAGCTCCCCCAGGGGCGAGCAAACGAATACGCACGCCGATGACAGATCCCTCCGTCGCAGAAACACCACTAGAAGCCGACCACCACCGGGAACCGGCCCACGAAGCCCACAAACCGGAAGGCAGCACCAAGGAAGATCAACACGGGAAGGGTCAGGGGCAAGCCTTGCCGACAGTCACCAAACGAAGAAACACCTCCGCCACAGGACCATCGGAGAGCCGCCTGCAATGAGCTCCCAGGCGGTGTCTTCAAGAAGAGCACGCCACCGGAATGCCGCCACCGCCCGATCCGAGGGTCTTGGGTTTTCACCCGGAGGAAGCAAAGGAATGGAATTAGCCACACAGCGCCTTCAGGAAGGGAACGACGTCCGCGGACGTCGCCGCCGTGGCCCAGAGGGGCAAAGGTTTCCCCTTGGCCAAAACACCGTCTACTAGGACTCTAAGGCGGCATCTTCAAGAAGAGCACGACGCAAGGTGCCGCTACCGCCCGATCCAAGGATCCTAGGCTTTCACCGGAGCACCACCACGACACGCTGCTCGTCGGCACCACTTCATCCCTATGACCATGGACACCGACCAACACCAGAGCCCCTGGCACGCCCGCCAACCACAAGGCTCACCACCGACCGGGGCCGCCGCCCCGGGAACCAAGCAAAGAGCACCGACGAACTGAGAAAGCACCGGAGGTCACCGCCACGAGGTCCCCGTAGACCGAAGAGACGACGGAGAGGGATCCCCTTCTAGATCGACGACCTGCGACCCCTATGGCCGCCGACATCATGGATCTGGGGCTAGGGGTTGGGCTCAGATGGGCCCGGAGCCCTGCTCCTGCCCGATCGAAGCGGCCAGATGGCCGAGCTCCCTGCCCCGTACCAGGATGCCACCCGAAGCCGCCGACCGCCGCCGGCAGGCGTGGCCACGCGCGCCTCGCCCTAGATCCCCCCAGACCTCCCCAGCTCGGACGAGCCTGCGCACGCGCCGCCCGCAGCCAACGCCGTCGCCACCAGCACGCCCAGACCGCCGGGCCACCACGCCACCACCGAGCAGCCACGCCGCCACGCCCCCGTCCAGCGTAGTGCCAAGACCTGTCCCCAACAAACTTCGAGATAGCTGTACATGTACTTCTCACATTCAGGTGTTGGCCTCCAGTGGCGTCCAGACCACAACTCAAGATCCAACGATACCGACGGCTCGAACACCTCAGCTATGAAGTTGTAATTGTTGAGCAGGAATAAGTACCTCAGCCTTAGATCCGAGCACAGCTCCGACTTCTTAAGAAGCAGATCCTTCAGATAATCCATGGTGTCATCTATCAGGTCTCCGGTGTTCTGAATCGAAGACCGTGCTTTACTGACCTGAACGATGCAGTTCACCATGAACCGAGTGTTCATGTGGACCTCTCCTCCTCCTCGCTGAATCTCAATATCCCAGGAGTCGTGTTCCTCCATGATCGTCATCATTTCCTCCATAGTGCTGGCCATGGCCTCGCTTAGCGCATCCACTTGTCTCGACAATGCGCCGCCTATCTCGTTGAATATGCTCTGGGCTTCTGGGTAGATCACAGGCGTCGTAAGAATGTGGTATGATGCACTGGAGACGCAGATATACATGTTCACCATGGCCTGAAGGTTCTCCGCCTTGAGAGCAGGGACGACGGCGTTGACGGACACGAGCATCGCCGAGATGCTCGCTTTGCCTAACCGTGCGACGGCCGGAGTCTAGTGGACGAGTTCTTTGACACCAAGGACGATTACGGTGAGAGCTCGGATCCACCTCTGGATCATTTCTCCATGCGAGGACGCCGACCTGTCCTGCAGCTGCTCCTCCCGAATTCGGAGTACCCAGTCGACGTCGAGTTCGAAGAACCAAGGCTCCAGCGCACGGTCGGCACCACCGGTTTCGAACTCTTGGACCATGCGCCGGGTGAACCCGTCGCTGATCATTCTGCGAGCGATCTCCGTGAGCCCGTAGGCGGCGCTGGAGAAGTCCGAACCGGAGGAGCAGCCGGAGTTGTTGGATTGGTCGCTGCTGGAGTTGCCTGACGATCCACTGTGACTGGGCTGGGGCAAGAGAGTCTGCCTGATGTGCGCTCCGTGGTACACGGCGATGCTTCGGATCGAGTCGCGGTAGATGCTGCGCACCGGAGACGCGAAGCCGGTGCTGCTCAACTCCGGCACGGCAGCAGGCCGCCCCGCCATGCCGAGAGAAACCGGTGGTGCTCAACTCCGGCACGGCTGCTACTTTGTGGATGGATGGACGCCCCTTGGTCGACCTCGAAGTGTATTGATGGCAGGGAAGAAAAGAGTGATAGAAAAATGTTCGGATGCAGATGTGGGCAGTGTTTAGTCGGATGGCAGAAAGGAGCTTGATCGTAACCTGAGTGTGAGAAAGATACCACTGTAGTAGCAAATTCAGAGAAGGAAACCTGCCGACCTGGTCTCTCTCCACGAGTGAGATATGGACAAACCTCCGCCACATCGGAGGCATAGGCATCACAAGTGACCTGTTTCTGTTTCAGAACGATGGAGCCAGTCGAGAGATCAGGCAGCCACAGCCAGCAGCGGTTCGGCAAGATGGATCGCCTGAACAATGCAAAAGCTCACCGTCTTCACTTCTGTTTTGGCCTTCGTTTGTCGTTTCAGAAAAAAGCACCATCTATGCTCACAGATTGTGCATTACTGTAGCTCGTCCGACAATGCGCAGATGCTCGCCCAAAATCTCCATGGGTGCTCGACACTAAAGGTTGCTGAAGCATACTCTCCATTTGAGCTGCTGGGCACCTTTTCTTCACCTCTTGTCCAAATAAACCCTAAAGGAGCAATGTTCACGAACACGGAACATCGCACGACTATTATGCGACAATTTCCATTGGAAATGGCATACTTTAGGTGAACACATCACTTTACAAAACATCAGCCATGTTTGTACCTCTCGGTCAGCTCCATTAGATCCTTCACCACACTCTGCCTTTGATGTTCTGATGATTCAGTTTATGCTGTCGAAAAATGTTGACAAATCTATGATGTAGGATACTTGGTGCAGAGATTGTCAGTTTGGCTCAAAAAATGAAATGATATTAGCATCCGTCCAGGTAATAATATATTAATCCACAGTTAGAAAGGAGACCAAAAAGTTCAAAACGGTGTATGCATAATAATCAGGTGTGCATTATAGAACCCTTAAGACTGTACTCCGTTGATATATATTACAGCTACACCTAGATAAAACTATTTCTCAGTGTTGGCATCTGCAAGCCCAAGTTTCACTGAATTAGATGAAAATAAGCGATTACAAGAATGCGGTATAATCAGAATTAAACATATACTCCCTCCGACCCATATTAGTTGACTCGAATTTGTCTAGATTCGGACGTATCTAGACATGTTTTAGTACTAGATACATCCGAATCTAGATAAATCCAAGTCAACTAATATGGGTCGGAGGGAGTATATGTATGGAACTGCAAATGAAATCCCACATATATATAAGTAGTAACGTTACTATCAAATATAACCATTTTTGTGGTGAAATTTTGCCATCTTTAGTTCAGAAGTACTACAAGGCTACCTTCACGTTTGAGTGACATTAGCATCTGCGAGTTGAACTTTCATCTAACTCTGGGTACAGTATCTAGCATAATAAGAACAAAACATGGCAGTTATGTCTATGTATGAAATTGTCCAGAAGCAGAATGCCAAAGTATTTGACTTGAATCACGAAATCAAATTAAAACACACTGTGACTAGTTCATATAGTATCTGGTCCTTTAAGCTACTAACCAAATTCAGAGTACAACTTCACTAAAGAAACAAATGCATTGATCAAACATAACTCTGGCTTGTTATTTGTCAGTTGACTCTGTTCGGTCCCTCGAGCAGTTTTCATCCTTCAAATAGCTGTTCCAACATCTCCTCATAAATCTTTGGACTGTTGCTTCCACCACTAACCTGCTTTTCTAACTCTGGATACTCCTGCAGGAAGTCGCAGTATCCTGAAATGACTCTCTTACGGATAGTTTCCCGCAGCAAGGATCGGAGCAGAGGGTCTGGAACCTTCCAGAACTTCTGAGTCCTGTATGTCTTAAAAAAATCTGACTGGAATTTAGCCAGCGCAGACGTTTTGGCCTTACAGCGGAGTAGTCCATGAAGATTCGATTTCTGTATACATGAGAGCACATTTCCCCAAGAAACATCAAGATAACTATCGATGTACTTCTCACATTCTGGTGTAAGTTTGAGATGGTGTCGGAACAACCTCCTCGCAAGATCTGATTCTGGTGGAAGTTTGAGATGGTGTCCAGACAACCTCACAAGATCCGACGATGGTGATGGCTCAGACACCTCCAGTAGGAAATAGTAATTGTTGAGCAGGAACAAGTACCTGAGGCTTGGATCCGAGCAGAGTTTCGATTTTGTCAGAAGCAGATCCTTAAGATAATCGATCGTGTCCTCTATCAGGTCATGAAGCTTTCCAATGTTCTGGCTTCGTGCAGAGTGCTGCGTAGAAATCTGTGCTTTCCTCATCAACACTATGTAATCCACCATCAACCGTGTGTTCCTGTGAACCTCACCTCCTCCTTGCATGATCTCAATCGTCCACGAGTAGTCAAGTCTTTCAACATTCTTGTTGCCTTCTTTGTAATCCATCACAGGACACGGTTCGTCATCGCCCTTCATGAGTATACTCTTCACGTGCCACATCGTCGCGGACATTGACCCAATTAACATGTCCTCTTTTCTCTCAACCAAGACGGCTATCTCATCGAAAATCCATTGGGCGCCTTGAGAGATCGTATCCATCTTCAGCATGTCATATGATGCATTGGAGACACATATATACATGTGTAGAATGGTCTGTAGCTTCTCCGTGTTGTGAACATCGACGATGGCGTCGACAAAGACAAGCATTGCTGAGATGCTCGCTTTGCCAAACCGCCTGACCGCCGCTGTATCGTGGACAGCAACAGCCAGCTCTTTGATACTGACGATAATTACAGTGAGAGCTCGGATCCACCTCTCGGCCAATTCTTGGAGGCGCAACGAAGACATGCCGCCATAGTCATAGAGCGGCGGGGCTTGCTGCCAGAACTCGTTCCTCTCGCGCAATTGGAAAACCCAGTTGATGTCAAGCTCGGCAAACCGTGTCTCCAAGGTGCGGTCCTGTTCGCCGCCGTGTTTGAAAGCTTGCACCATGCGCTGGGTGTAACCGTCAATGACCATTGTGTGAGCAATCTGCGCAAGCTCGTCAGCACCGAGGTCCACTGTGCCGGCGAATGCTGAGCCAGCAGAGTAGCCGGAGATGTTTGAAAGGTAAGAACTTGAGGCACCTGAGTTGCTGGAGTAGCTAGATCCGCTATGACTGGACTCGGAGGAGAGAGTCGATCTGATACGCCATTCAGGCCCGGGGACGCTCCGGATGGACTCCCGGTAGGAACTGGCCGGGGGCGGGCAGGGAGCGGTGAAGCCGGTGGTGGTCTCCTCCGGCACGGAAGCGAGCTGCTCCGCCATGCTGGATGGCTGGAAGCCCTTGGTCGAGCACTCGAGGTCTCAAGCTCAGTGAGATTGGCAGGGGAGGAGAGTGAGAAGAGAAGGAGCAGGGCCCGGGTCAAACCGGAAGAAACCCGCGTGACGACGGCCAGAGCCGGAAGCTGCTCGAAGATCCACCTGGACAGCTGCTCCAAATAGCCTCATGGACCAGATCTACCACTGCCAGCTCGGCACAACTATCAGCCTCTGCGGATGCACCTCCGTCTCCGCGGCCCCTCTCCCCACCGTGCCCTCCTCCAGCCCCGCCGGGCGCTCTCCGCCCTCCGCCGTCCTCGCCACCGGGTAACCCGCTCGAGTCGATCCCCATCTTCGTCCTCGCCATACACCTCTCTCTCTCCGTCGCGTAGATTCCGCTACAGCTTCGTCTTGATGCTCTGTGGATTCAGTTTTTGCTGTCCAAAAGACTGGGCAAATCTGCCTTGCGGAAGGAATTGTACAAATATGTGATGAGAAAGCACGGTGTGGAGATTGCCAGGTTACCCCAAGAATGAAGATGATATAAACATCTACTACTGGCCAATGCCAATTAACCCATTATTATGCTATTATGTTCAAAGTAAAAAATGCCTTAACACTTATTTCAAGAGTAGTGTGTTGACAATACTTATTTTAGTGGGTCTAGATTATAACGGTGGATAACAATCAGAAATGTAGTTAAATTCTTACAAGTGTAGGCAAAGTGCAGATGAATTTCCACATATAAACAGTGGAGTTACGTAGCAAATAAACTTCCTAGTTTAGAAGTACTCACTCCGTTTCAAAATATAAGACGTTTTAGCTTTATGAATGAAGTGTATCTAGACTTTTTAGTGTCTAGTTTCATTCTTATATTTTGAAACGGAGGGAGTACAGGGCTACCTTTACGGTTTGAGTAACCCGGGCACCTGCAGGCTAAAGTTAAGGAACCAAATGAAAATAAGAGAGGATATAATGTTATTTAATCAGAACTGAATATGGTACCTAGTAGCAAATCTGGTAACCATGTACGAATGAGAACGATGCATAATCATAGTGTCAAAGTATTTGAGATGGAATCATGAAATGAAATCACAACACACACCCACAGATTGTGGCCACATCTAGGCGCTTAAGCTACCAACAAAATTCAGAATAGAAGTGAAGTTCATCAAAAGGAAAAAAAAAGGAACAAATACAAACGATGAAACATAACTCCTGCCTCTTATTTGTGGGGTGACTTTATTGGATGCATCAAAGCAGTTTTCATCCTTCGAATAGCTCTCCTAACATCTCCTCAAAAACCTCGGGACGGTTGCTTCTGCTGCTAACCTGTTTCTCTAGCTCCGGATGCTCCTTCAGGTAGTCGCAGTAGCCTGAAATGACTCTCTTGGTGATAGTTTCTCGTAGTAAGGATCGAAGCTGAGGGTCCGGAACTTTCTAGAACTTCTGAGCCTGGTATGTTTTATGAAATGCTGAGTGGAACTTATCCAGCGTAGATGTTTTGATCCAAAGGCCGAGCGGTCCAGGAAAATTCGATGTCGATATGAAGGACAACACATTCCCCCAAGAAGCCTCGAGATAGCAATCCATGTACTTGTCACATTCAGGTGTAAGTTCAAGTCCCTGCTGGTCTCGAGATAACAGACCAACGTCTAATGATACCGACGGCCCAGACAGCTCCTGTGCTAAAAAATGGAGATTGTTGAGCAGGAATATGTACCCGAGGCTTGGGTTGAAGCACATATTTGATTTTTTCAGAAGCAGGTCCTTGAGATGATCGATTGTGCCATGTATAAGGTCCCGAAGCCTTTCGGTGTTTTCGCTCTGTGCAAAGATGTGTGTTATATCCTGTGCTTTCTTCATCAACACTAGGTAGTCCACCATCAACCTGGTCTTCTTGTGAACCTCGCCTCTTCCTTGCGTGATCTCGATAAGCCACGAGTCACTGAGTCCTTTTGTTTCAATAGCCCTACTACGGAGTACCTTGCTGGTAGTCTGCGAGCCGTCGTCCTGGAGGAGTCGTCGCCTGACCTGTATCATCGTGTGGGGCATGCACCCAATTAACCTGTTGCCTTCTCCCTTCAACAAGCCGTCTATTTCGTTGCAAATCATCTGGGCATCTGAGCAGATCTGGGCATCTGAGCAGATGGTGGACCCGCTCTGATCACCGGACTGGGACTGGGAGTGGGAGGAGAGAGTCGATCTGATGCGCCATTCAGGCCAGGTGACGCTCCGGATCGACTCGCAGTAAGAACTAGGCGGTGGGCACGTGGTAGCTGCGAAGCCGGCGCTGCTCTCCTCCGGCAGGGAAGCAAGCGGCTCCGTCAGGCTGCTACATGCTACTCCTACTTTGTGGTTGGATGGACCTCTTTCGTGGAGCTCGTAGGCCCCCAAGTAGTCGGCGGATGCCGAAAGGTAGGATCGACAAGAATTCGAGGCACCAGAGATTCTGGAGTACTTGGATCCGGTCTGATCGTACCGGGAGGAGGGAGTTGTTGTGATGGCGTATCCTCTAAGGAAGAGGCTCTGCGGAATCAACTTGGGCCGGATCGACAATCTGCTCAATCTCCGCTCCATCAACTCGCTGTAGGGCAGGTCGGGAACAGTGAAGCTGCTGGTGCTCTCCGCCACGGCGGGAAGGTTGTTTCCGAAATACTCCTCCACCTCGGAAAAAATCTTCTCCGCCTCGGCAAGATCCTCCGCCATGCTGCTACTTTGTGGATGGACGGCCGGCCCCTTTGATCAAGCCAGATGAGATTGGCAAGAGAGAAGACTGTGAGAAGGGCAGGGCCCGGTCACCGAATGCATACTGATTTGATAAGGCCGCAGCGCAGGTGCCGCGTGAAAACATGAGAATTCGGCGGGCGGCGCCCCGGGTCAATACCAACCGCGTGATGACGACGGCCAAACCAGCAGCTACCTGTTAGAGGCATCGAAATTTTCATGAGCTGATCCAACAAATGCATTCTTCTACTTCTATAATACCCCGGTCAAAGCTTTGGCGTGGATTACGTTTCCGGTTCGTTCATATATCACAGTCATGATTTGTTTAAGAAGAGGGGTTGGGTTTGATCTATTACTATCCTTTCCCCTAATCTCGGACAAATACGTCCACGCATATATCTAAACCCGTATCAAAACCGAATATTGTCCCTGTAAAGCCGTACGGATTGAAACATATAGATACATGGCATTTCCACATGCACACGATAGCACCGACTGCCGCTGCCTGTTAAACATTATTGCATGTACCTTTTCTTATTCTCTTCAGGAACTGAACGGGTTGTGTAGTGGGCATCTGTTCAGTTCCTCTCCCCCTATAACGTCGACTGTAAAATGCCACCGGTGGGGCTATTCCATCGTAATATAACATGCAACCGATCCCCTCAATGGGGGAATCATTTCCCACAAACATCAACATGGTAATCAGAGCATCTTCTTCCTCCATCTAGCCTGATTCCATTCCAAAATTCAGCACCCATGATCGTAGATCTGATTCCAAAAACCAGAAATTCGGAATTGCCATGGTCAAGATCACCAATTCCCATAGTTTTTTCGGCCATCGCGGTTACGATCGCTGATCGCCCCTCCCTCCCTCCTGATGGGTTCTTCCTCCACGACATCGAACCTGGCGGCTGCGCTCGGGACTCCTCCTTCTGAGAAGTTGTCAAGGGAAAACTTCCTGTACTGGAAGATGCAGGTCCTCCCGATTCTGCGACCCGTATCAAAACCGAATCTTACCCCTGTAAATCCATACAGATTGAAACCTATAGATATATGGCATTCCCGCACAATACTGTCCAGCACCCCGACCACCGCCGCCGCTGCCGACCATCGTCGCGACTGCCGACGCCTCCAGACAAGTCGTGGGACAGTCCGGGCAGTCGCCGGAGATTGTCCGGCCGCCACCGCCAAGCTCTCCTGCGCTGCCTCCACCATGCAGTCGCTGCCGCCTCCACGCTACTGCCGGCGCACCAGCCTTGTCGACACACACCTACAAGGCCAAGCTGAGGCGTGCGCCGGTCAGGCCGAGTCACCGGCTCACTGGACCCAACCGGCCACCATTACCACCGCGCGCGGACACGGCCGTCGTCGACGATGTTCCGGCGTACGTCCGTTCTTTTTTCCTTAGCGTAGAGCTCGTACTACATGTATGGTTAGGTTAGCAAAACGTATTATTTGGTTGAGTTGTAGGGGGTTTCGTACAAAATTACCTATACGTGTATATACTAATTACGAAGAGCTATCAAGCAATCTGAGCCATCCTTGTGTTTAACATTAGACGAGTTTGCACGAGTTTAGGGGGAAGGGGCATCACTGTTGGGGAATGCGTTACAGAAAACAAAAAAATTCTAGCTTATAACCAAGATCCAATGCAAGGATAAGGCAAAAGAACATACCCTCGTAGATCGAACTAGCGGACGTTTGTCGATGACGAGGTTGATCATGCGTCGATCCCCGCAACAGGCCTTAGCCACTCGCGAGGAGATGTAGTATCCCACAGACGGCTCTGAAGAACTAGTGCTCCAAGTGTCGCACCTCCACCGGTATCCACATGTGCAGCGAGAACAGCACCGTGTCAACACGAGATCAAGAACTCGCGAACAAAGAGGGAACGTGTCGATGAAGATTCGATAGCACTCCGTCGTCCGTCAAGATTAGATCTAGACGGGGTAGAAGAGGAGCTACTGCGGGCGTTGGTGAAGATCTCGTCCACGCGACGAAGATGATGACGCGAGGAAGAGAAAGAGGACCGGAGGCCGAGGCGGCATCGGCGCGGTGGCGGTGGCTCGGGGCGGGGCTTATCATGGACTTGTGTGTCTTTGCCCTTGCCCTCTCCCCTCAATATATAGGGGGATTCCCTCCTCCATAGAGGAGAGTAGGACTAGGATTTGTATCCTACAATGACTCCTCCCTTTTCCTTTCTTCCACCAATTTGAGAGAGGAAGTCCGTATCCAATACGGAGTCCACATCAAATACGAATCCTCCCCAAAACCAACTTGGCGGGCAAGTTTGAGACCGGAGAGGACTCCTCCCCTCCCTCCGCACGGCCTCGCCCCGCCTCTCCTCTTCCATCCGCCGGCCCTAGGGGAGGCCTTGGTAGAGTCGGCCAGGGTCTCCTCCCCCGCGCGTACGGGCCCAGTGGGCCCATGCGACCCTCCGACCCATGGGACCCACTAGGATATTAATAAATATTTATTTATTATTTATTATTAATCTAAATATTTATTTCGAAACTTTCTGAATTAACTTTTGGACAGCTTTGAATTAATTCGAAACCTTTGTAAAATATTCCCAGCATCCTCTTCAATGTTCGGAACCATTCCGTCCACTCTTAGTGATATCCCGGACACCTCCGGAATATCCCAAGACACTCCGAAACATCCTTTCAAAATTACTTTATCCAACTATCTCATTCGCACTCACATTCTAAAATACCGTAAACATCTTAAGTGTGTGACCCAGTAGGTTCGGATATTTATGGACATGTCTAGAACTCATTCCGCAACAATGATTACTATCAGTGTCTTGATACAAGTACAAATCACTAGTACAAACTCGTTACTTAGAGACTATGCCTAGAGCCGGTTTACCCCAAAAATACAGACCACCGACTATGTTTATCACCCTCAAACGGTCATAATTTTTTGACCGCCTCTAACTCTAACCTCAGACGGTTGTTAATCTGCACCGTCTCTAGTACGAGTTCCCCCTCAGTAGGTCTTTAAAACAAACCGCCTCTAAATGGAACCCGAGACGACGGAAATTATAAGCTGTCTCTCTAGGTCACTCAACTGCAACCGGTCAGAAATATTAATCGCCTCTAGGTGTCTACTGAGGCGGACCATTATGCCGCACATCTCGAAAACTAGAGTCGTGCATGTTCTCGAGGTAGTATGTTGTTAATGCAGTTAGAATGTAGAGATCGTGCACTAGCCCTCCCACCCACATGAGTCCACACCTACTGTCCACTCGAGGACTACCAACGGTGATGCGTATATAAACCCGCTTGGCCTTCTTCTTCCATGAGCTTGTGTCATTTTTCCCAATCTGTCAAGTCACAAAACCCCAATATGCACCTTCCGCATGTGCTGAACCTCCTTCGCTTGCACCACCGTTGTCCCTAGATGATCCATGAAGCGTACGTGTGGAGACGAGCCAGAGGTGAAGCCAGTTGGAGGTGGATCAACAGATGGCTCGGTCATCGCCGAGCAGGCGGAGGCGGTTTCTCCGGGCACGCATGCCGCTCACCGTCGCGCCGTCGAGGATTCGGGCTCCGTCAAGCCATTCACCGTTGCTGTCGAGCAGCAGGTGACCGACAACGTCGTGGTGCCAGCGGTAGATCTGGACAAGGGGCATGCGGCAGGCGGAGGCAACCCGATGCTCTACGTCAACGACCCCGTCCTCCACGAACAAATCATCGACGCAATCGCGGAGAATGACGAGTTCGAGGAGGAGGTATCTGATGAGGCGTGCGAGGTACTACTTTGCTTGCTTCTCTAATCGCAGCCACATATTTCACTGTTCATACGTAGGATTTGCTCAATCGTCTATAGATTCTTTTGCTCTTGATATAGGGAATATATATGGATTGAACGGTCGATTGTTTTGGAGATTTAATTAGATCTGCTCATCTGCTATCTAGTAAATTTACATTTTCTTAACTTCTTATTGTTCATACGGTTCTAACCTTGCTGATCTGCCGCCCCTGCTCACCGTCGCTAACCCTAGCTCGCTCGGACAGATTGATGAGAGCTGAGGCAGAGGGGCGCACCTGGGCATGGCGACGACGGCGGCGGTTGGTGGTGGCGGCGTGCTGGGCTCGCGTACATAGACGATGGCGACGACGGTCGATGGTGGTGGCGGCCGGAGTGTCTCTGCGCGCGCGCGGACGGAGAGGATGAGAAGCGCAGCAATTGGACGGCGGAAGGTGACGAAGAGGGGGAGGTCCGTGGCGTAGTCGGGCAGCCTTCCGACATCGTGGGTCATCTCTGCTTCGGAGCCTCCTGCTCGATCGAAGTGAGATGGTATTTGGGGGAGAAGGACGACGCGGGTTATATGTCAGGGGCCTTTAGCCCCGGGTCATGCTACGACCCAGGAATAAAGAGCTTTCGCAGCCCAAAGGCCGCGCGCCAAGCGCCGCCTTTAGTCTCGGGTCGTGGCATGACCCGGGACTAAAGGTCCTTTCGAAAATTATATTTGAATTTTGTAATATAAATTCTGGTTCTCGCCTTATTGTATATTAAAATGTTAATAAAAGAAGTAAAGAATATCTATCTAATAAAAATATATATAGCATATCAAAATATTTATAAAAGAAATATCTACCTAATAAAAATATAATTTATTTTTTCTAAGAATTCAATTATTTAATATGGTAAATCATTTTTAAAAGGGTTTTTAAATGGTAAATCATAAAAGGGTTTTTAAATGGTAAATTATTTTTAAATAAATAATAATAATTTCTGGCCTCCAAGGTATTGACTGCCATGTTGAGATACACATGATCTAATGATCTAATGCTCATGATTTTTTGAAAAAGGAAAACTTGGCAGGAAGTGCGTCCGGTTTAAACTACATGTACATGATCTAATACTGATGATTTTTTTAAAATCATTTTTAGACTCACAAATGTTTTTTTAGAGATCTAATGCAAGTTTTAACGAGACTCATTCCCTATCTTCATGCCTGCCATTTTGACTATAGTTTGAAATGAGAAAATTTAGAAACAGACATAAGAAATCCAAAAAGGTCCGAACAATGTAAATCTTTCGCGTGGTTTCATATTATGTGATATAGTTGCAAGAAAAAAATACCAAACTTGGTATATTGATTGCATCTCAAAAATCCTTCTCAGGATGAGCTATCATGTTCGAGATTTCATGGCTTTCGGTCCAAATGACCAATATTATGGCAATAGTTTGTGATTGTGTGTAACTTGGGATAGCGAACAATGTTGTGGAAGAAAGTTTTCTTTTTCTTCACACAGAAAAACTATTTTCTATTTTACGAGTGCCAAAAATGGGGCGTTTTATGAAGCAACCACCAAAGGGCTAATTCTAAATGATACCACCCCATTTTTATAAAATATTAGACCACCTTACATGGACAATGTTCCAACTAGGGTATCCAAAACATTTATGTCCACCCCGGGTGAAAAAACAAATATCTGCCTAATTGGTAGGAAGTGGGTCCGGTTTGAACTATATGTACATGATCTAATGATCATGATTTTTTTTGAAAAAATTATTTTTAGACTCACAATACGATGTTTCTTCAAAGATCCAATGCAAGTTTTAGTGAGGCTCATCCCCTATCTTCATGCCCACCGTTTTGTACATAGTTTGAAACGATTTTTTTTGAAAACAGGCATAAGAAATTTTAAAACGGTCTGAATAATGTGAATCCTTCGTGTGGTGTCATATTATGTGACATAGTTGCAAGTAAAAATACTAAAGTTGGTATATTGATTGTTTCTCGAAAAATCCTTCTCAAAATGAGCTATTATGTTCGAGATTTCATGGCTTTCGGTCCAAATAACCAATGTTATGGATAGAATCAAGGCATAATTCAAAATACATATTGATTGCATCTCAAAAACTACCAAAGGCATAATTCAGAATACATATAGTCATTTGTTTCCTGAAATGCCTTGCTTATGATCGTGTCAACTGTAACCATGGAGTATCTTCATTATTTAATAGTATGCTTGGGTCAATGTTCATTGTGAAGGGAGGAATTTCATCAAACTTATTATAATTTTCTGCCATGGCTGTCTTGTCCTCCACTCCCACGATGTTTCTTTTCCCTGAAAGAACTATGTGACAGTTTGACTCATCGTATGATGTATCCGTTTGCTTATTTTTTTCTTTTTATCGGTTTGGTAGACATATCTTTCACATAAAAAACCTGAGCCACATCATTAGCTAGGACGAATGCTTCGTCTGTGTACCCACGATTGTTGAGATCCACTGTTGTCATTCCGTACTTCTTGTCTACCTGAACCCTGCCTCTTCTCATCTTGACCCATTTGCACCAAAACAAAGGGACCTTAAAAGAAGGTCCATAGTCAAGTTCCCATATCTCCTCTATGTTACCATAATATGTGTCATTTTTCTCATTGTTGTTTGTTGCATCAATGCAGACGCCACTATTTTGGTTGATGCTCTTTTTATCTTGGGCGATCGTGTAAAATGTATTCTTATTTATCTCGTATTCTTAGAAAGTCAATACAGTCGAAGATGATGTCCTGGCCAACAAGTAGAACTGATCTCCAACAGTGTTATTATTCATGAGATGTGTTTGCAACCAACCGCTAAAAGTCGCCATGTGTGCACGTGTAATCGAGTCGTCAGACTGCCCTGGGTATTAGGAGCGTAGAATATTCTTCTGTTCATTGATATACGGAGCCACCAAGATGGAACTTTGTAGAACTGTGTAGTTTGCTTGAGTGAAAGAATGCATGTCTTTACTTATTATTGCTTTCTTTTCTAGAGTGCCTTTTCCACTCAGTCCCCCCTCGTGCCGTGATTGAGAAACACCAATCGGCTTAAGGTCAGGAATAAACTCAACACATAACTCAATGACCTCCTCTGTTCCATATCCCTTGGAGATGCTTCCTTATGGCCTAGCACGGTTATGAACATATTTATTTAAAACTCCCATGAACCTCTCAAAGGGGAATATATTATGTAGAAATAAAGGACCAAGAACAACAATCTCTTCCACTAGGTGAACTAGGAGATGCGTCATAATATTGAAGAAGGATGGTGGGAACACCACCAACTCAAAACTAACAAGGCATTAGAGCACACCATTATGTAACCTTGCTAGAGTATCTGGATTGATTACCCTATGAGAAATTGCATTGAGAAATGCACATAGCTTCACAATGGGTACTCAAACATTTTCCGATAGAAGCCCCCTCAATGCAACCGGAAGCAATTGCGTTACAATTACGTGGCAGTCATGAGATTTTAGGTTCTGGAATTTTTTCTCTGTGATATTTATTATTCCCTTTATATTCAATGAGAAGCCAGACGGGACCTTGATACTGTTCAGGCATTCAAAAAAGATTTTTGTCTCTTTTTTTGTAAGAGTGTAGCTCTAAGGACCTTGCTACTTCTCTGGATGCAGGCCATCTCGTTCGTTTATACGTTGCTAGTCTTGCCATGCTTCCGGTGTATCTTTTGACTTCCCATACACGCTCAAGAATCCTAACAGGTTCATGCAAAGATTCTTAGTCACGTGCATCACGACGATTGGAGAGCGGACCTCTAGGACTTCCCAATAGGGTACTCCCAAAATATAGTTTCTTCTTCCATATGGGCACGTGTCCGGTAGCGTCATTCGGAACAGATTGACCGCCAATACCCTTTCCAAAGATTAATTATAGATCCTTGACCATACCAAATACATCATCACCAGTATGGGGGACATGCTTATTCCGGTGATCCGCCTCACCTTTGAAATGCTTGTCTTTCTTTCTTACAGTATACTTGGTCGTAAGAAATCGACGACTCCCCAGGTACACAACCTTCTTACATTTATGAAGTATGTAGCTTCAGTCTCATCTAAACAGTGTGTGCATGCATTGTATCTCTTGTTTGACTGTCCTGAAAGGTTACTAAGAGCAGACCAAACATTGATGGTTACGAAAAGCAGTGCTCGTAGGTCAAATTCCTTCTGTTTGTTCTCATCCCACACACGTACACCTTGTATGTGCCACAACTGTAAAAGTTTTTCAACTAATGGTCTTGGGTACACATCAATGTCGTTGGGGTTGCTTCGGTCCTTGGATAAGAACTGGTATCATAATAAACTTCCGCTTCATGCATAACCAAGGAGGAAGGTTATAGATACATAGAGTTACAAGCCAAATGCTATGGTTGTAGCTCTGCTCCCCAAAAGGATTCATGCCATCTATACTTAGACCAAACCTTAAGTTCCTTGTGTCATCTGCAAAGCTAGGGTACTCTCTCTCGATTATTCTCCACTGCGACACATCAGCAGGGTGTCTCAACATCTTGTCTTTCTTGCGGTCTTCTTTGTGCCATCATAACAACTTAGCATACTCTTTGTTCCTGAACAAATATTTCAACCGTGGTATTATAGGAGCATACCACATAACCTTGGCAGGGACCCTCTTCCTAGGGTGCTCCCCCTCAACAGCGCCAGGATCATCTCGTCTAATCTTATACCTCAATGCATTGTATACCGGACATTCATTCTTATTCTCGTACTCCTTAGCGCGATAGAGGATGCATTCATTAATGCATGCATGTATCTTCTGCACCTATAATCCTAGAGGGCAGACAACCTTCTTTTCTTTGTACATACTGACAGGAAATTCGTTATCCTTTGGAAGCTTCTTCTTTATTATTTTCAGTAGCTTCTCAAATGTCTTGTCAGATAAACTATTTTCTGCCTTCTATTGCAGCAATTCCAGTGTGGTACCGAGCTTTGTGTTGCCATCTTCGCAATTTGGGTACAAGTTTTTTTTGTGATTATCTAACATGCACTTCAACTTCAACTTCTCATTTTCACTTCCGCATTCTCTGTGCATCAATAGTGGCCCGGTGAAGATCATCAACGAGCTCATCTGGTGCCTCTTCATCTTCAGCTTTCCCCGTTGCAGTATTACCGTATTTAGGGAACATATGATAGTTTTCATCCTCCTCCTCTTCTTCATTATCTTCCATCATAATCTCTCTCTCTCCGTGCTTGGTCCAACAATTATAGCTGGGCATGAAACCGGACCGAAGCAGGTGGGCGTGAAGGGTTCTCGAGGAAGAGTAATCCTTCTTATTCTGATAGGAAACACATGGATAACACATAAAACATTCACACTGTTTGCATCAGCCACACCGATAAAATTATGCAGGCTCGTAATGAACTCGGCAGTGCGTTGGTCACCGTACATCCATTGCCGGCTCATTTGCATTATATAATTAAGTTTATAAAAAATATTAAAGAACATCTAGAGAAATAACCACTGTACATCGACAAATGCATTGTATCAATGATAGATGAAAGGATAAAGTTGCTAACCTTGATCGAGGAGGAAAGAAAGAGGATAAATCTTAAGTATGGCTCAGGCACTTTATATCATGTTTGTTTTATGTGAACTCAAGTGGCATCGTTGTCTCACGCATTTTATCGAGCACCTCTTGTGAATAGAGGAGAAAAAGAAAGCAACATACACCACTTGTGCATGAGAGAAAAAAACCATCTCACACACAAGCATGTGAGGCTGGGGTGTATATATACAGAAACATGGTCCTTTAGTCTCGGTTCGTACCACGAACTAGGACTAAAGGGCTAGAGGCAGGCGTAGAACCCTTTAGTCCCGGTTCATGCCACGAACCGGGACTAAATGTCCCAAACAAACCGGGTCTAATCGTGGTCCTGCCCCGTACGACGTCCTGGCCTTACGAACCGGGACTAAAACCGGGACTGATCGCTTCGGGGCAGTCCAATGGAAGCCATTTTTTCTACTAGTTGGCTGGAGGTGCAGGTCAAGGTGGGAGGGGGAGGGTGCTAGAGGAATGGTTAGCCGATCGGAACCTCGCCAGAGACGAGGACGACATGGCTGGCTCAATGCTCCCGAAGTCCGTTAATATTGAACTGGAGTTCAGAACGACAACCTAGAGGCTTGGTGGCCGGAGGAAAGAGATCGAGTTTAGAAGGCCGGCTAAAGTGATCCAACCCGTTAAAATGAATTGAATCATGTGTTTATAGTGCTAGTATCTCGATCGATTAGCTAACACACACAGTTTGTTGAATAAAAGAATATCAATGTGTCAAATTATGCATCCTATGATCTAGAAGTATAATCATTATGAAAAAAAATCTAGAAGTATAATCATTACAAAGTGCATAGCTCATGGCTAGTTCACTGCTCCTGAAATCCGGATTTTTACTCTCTGTAGTGATAATATAGCGCCTATAAGCGAGAAGTCGAACTTTCTCTTAAATGCTTTCTCTATAAAGATCATAGTATGAATTGTTCATTGTTTTCATATCTCATTGCAGATAACTTGTATGATGTATTCGTCAGTATACGATACAATGAGGCAGAGCATTGCACGACAATGAAGGCATGTCAAACGTATGGAAATCTCCACTCTCTTCACTCGATATTTAGTAGCATAGAAACTGAGATATACTAATGCATAATACCGGAAAATAATTGTGAAGGCATTATGGATCGTGTCAAAAAGTCCGTTGCAAGCGAAGAGTGACCGGTTATACCACCACACAAAGCATGGTAGAATGGTGAGTAAATAGCAAAAAACCACCACAATTCTGGTAAAGTGGTCAAACACCCACCAAAATGCATCAAAAGTGGTGTTTTTTCTGAAGGGTTGTTAGCTTTACCTAAATCGTGGTTGGTTTTTGCAATTTATACTTGGATGGCATACAAAATTTTGGTGATACCATGTATTTAGTTTTAGTTTCATCTTATTTTCTCTTTGTATGTATAAATTAACCAGACTTCCATACATTTGAATCTTACATAGTAGAAATAGGTATACATGTATCGTAGATTCACAATGAGAGCACGGTGAATGAGGTATTTACGCTGGCCACAACCATTGTAATCCACATGTCTCTTGATTTTGTAAGATGATGGTCTTGATGCTTTGTGGATTCAGATTTTGTTGTCGAAAAGACTTTGGCAAATCTGCTCTCCGCAAGGAATTGGACAAATATGTGATGAAGACGCCCGATGTGGAGATTATCAGGTTAGCCCAAGAATGAAGATGATATAAACATCTAGCCAATTAACCCACAATTATGCTATAGCATGTTCAAAGTAAAAAATGCCTCAATCCCTCAAGCGTTCGCTCAGGATTTAAAACGATTCGGGAGTAGTGTGACAATATTTATGTCAGTCGGTGTATATTATAAGGGTGCACACAATAAGAAATGCACTAAAATTCTTACAAGTGTATGCAAAATGCAGATGAATTTCCACATAAAAAGAGACGTACTCCATTCTATAGTTCAGAAGTACAGGGCGACCTTTAAGCTTGAGTGACCCATGCACCTGCAGGCTAAAGTTAAGGAACCAGCAGATGAAAATGAGCGGGTATATAGCGTTATATAATCATAACTAAATATGGTAACCATCTATGAATGAGAACGACTCAGAAGCATAATGTCAAACCATTTGAGATGGAACCATGAAATCGAATAAAAACACACACCCACAGATTGTGGCCACTTGATATATATAGTATCTGACGCTTAAGATACCAACGAAATTCAGAATACATGTTCACTTCAAAAGGACTAAAACAAATACAACGGATGAAACATGAACTCGGTTCTCTTATTTGTCAGGTGACTCGGTTCGATGCTTTAAGCAGTTTTCAACTTTTCATCCTTCGAATAGCTCTCCCAACATCTCCTCCCAAACCTCAGGACTATTGCTTCCGCTGTTAACCTGTTTCTTTAGCTCTGGATCTCGCAGATTTATCAGGTAGTGGCGGTAACATGCAATGACTCTTTCGGTGATAGTTTCCCGCAATATGGATCGGAGATGAGGGTTTGGAACCTTCCAGAATTTCTGAGCCTGGTAAGTTTTGTGAAACCTTGACTGTACTTTGGCTAGGAAAGTGGCGTTCCTTCGAGGTTTTAGTACTTCTATAAAATCCAGTGACGTTTTGGGCCACAAATCTCCCCAAGAAGCCGATATAAAACTCTCCATGTACTCCGCAGATTTACCTATGTTGGAGACTGTCCTAGGAGAGCCTAGAATATTCCAGGGAGTGTTAGTATATTAGCGTTGTCCTAGGAGTGCCTGGAACATTCCAGTATGTTGTAGTCTAAGTTAGTGTCCTACCTAATTCTAGAGTATTCTATAGTGTACTAGTTAAGATGTACCTAAGTTCAGCTATATATATATATATATATATATATATATATATATATATATATATAAGAGGGTGTGGAGGTCCAAGGGACTGGCCCATCCTAGATTTTCCCCCCTAAAGACTACATGATATCAGAGCAAGGTTCTCCTGAGAAGTGGCAATGGTGATGAAGCAGGGCTGCTCTGCTATGGCATAAGCTGAGGAGGGGGGCACTTGGTCCTGGTGGTGGCCGGTAGTGAAACAGCAGCTTGTGGAGGAGCTCCAGGCGTTCAGGTGTGAGTGCAGACAGGGGTAGCTAGCTCAAGTGGAAAAGTGTTGGCCAGGTTGACTCGTAGGAAAGAAGGAGAAGCAAGAGAGTTGCAGCTGCTCAAAGCAGAGGTGATTGTTGTTTGCGGTGTGTGCTAGGAGAGGACAGAAGAGAGAGCTTCGTGAGCTCGTGTCTCTTAGCAAAAGCAACAGGGACCGGACGTTGTGCTGCTCCACTTTGAGGTTTCTGTGGTGGCGGACAGCGGTGTGTGTGTAGTGCATCCAGGAGAAGTGGTCAGACAGTGCAGCTTGGAGTGGGATGTACTACAGCGGAGGAGAGGTTTGGGTTGTGCTATAGCTACGGAGAGGAGTGTGTGCAGGCTGGACTTGTAGAACAGCTGAACATCGTTGTGGATTCAGTCTCAACAACACTGATCAATGGCGGAAAATCAAAGAATTGAGAAGCTACTTCAGAAAATGACTCAATTGATGAAGGAGATAGAAGAATTGAAAGAGTCGAAGAAGATTGCGGAAGTTCCAAAACAAGGTGAAAAAACAACAGTCCTACGAAATTATGTAAATCTCGCACAAGCGGAAGAAGGTATGTCAAATCAAGCTCCTACATTAAACGGAACTTGTTCAAATTGGATACTAGATTCGGGAGCATCTGCACATGTCACGGGAAGGTGGAGTGAGTTCGCATCATATGCGCCAAATCCACCCATGCATAAAGAGACCATCCAAACTGCTGATGGAACTTATCAGCCTGTCAAAGAAGCCGACACGGTGAAATGCACTCCATCAATTACATTGTCTTCGGTCTTGTATGCTCCATCATTTCCAGTGAGTTTGGTGCCTATGAGTGCCTTGGTTGACGACATTGATTGTCGAATTATTGTTGACCAACACAAGTGTATAATTGAGGAGAGGACAACTGGAAGGAGACTTGGGGTTGGCATCAGGCATAAGGGACTATGGTACTTGGATAGACATGAAACAGATGATGCATTATGCACCGCTTTGACAATTGTTGCTGGTGACGATGAAGCAAAGGTGATACTCTTACATTGTCGAATGGGCCATATGTCCTTTGATACTATGAGTAAGATATTTCCCGAGGAAATGAAGAAGGTGGATAAAGAAAAACTTGTGTGTGATGCTTGTGAATATGGAAAACACACAAGGACATCATATGTGAGTCGTGGACTCCGAAGCACATCGCCTTTCGTGTTGATTCACTCTGATGTCTGGACTTCTCCTATGGTCTCTATTAGTGGAATGAAGTACTTTGCCACCTTCATTGACTGTTACTCGCGGATGACTTGGATATATCTCATGAAACAAAAAAGTGAGGTGCTTAGTTGTTTCAGGGACTTCTATGCATATATCCAAAATCGTTTCAACATTGGTATTCAAATTATCAGGACTGATAATGGGACAGAGTATGTGAACCATGAATTTGGCAACTTTCTTTCAGAAAAAGGAATACTTCATCAAACTTCATGCCCTGATACTTCTCCATAGAATGGAGTAGCTGAGAGGAAGAATCGACATCTGCTAGAGCTAGCTCGATCGCTTATGTTTACTATGAATGTGCCAAAATTCTTATGGAGTGAAGCAGTTATGACTGCTACTTATCTCATCAACCGAATGCCATCAAGAATTCTTGGGATGAAGACCCCATATGAAATGATCTTTGGTAAAAATGAGTTCATTGTTCCACCAAAGGTGTTTGGGTGTACATGCTTTGTCAGAGACCATAGACCTTCGGTAGGAAAATTGGACCCACGTGCTGTGAAGTGCATCTTCATTGGATACCCATATGGACAAAAGGGCTACAAGTGTTGGATCCCTAGTGAGCGGAAAACATTTGTTAGCATGGATATGACATTTAGAGAGTCTGAGCCGTTCTACGGAGAGAAGACGGACCTCAGCTTGTTGTTTGACTTTGACTCTCCTAGCACAATTGATGCTAGTCGAGAGGGGGAGACTGAACTGTTGAGGACAAAGGAAGATGAACAATC
The DNA here is from genome assembly GCA_916181665.1 of Avena sativa. Classification (NCBI taxonomy): domain Eukaryota; kingdom Viridiplantae; phylum Streptophyta; class Magnoliopsida; order Poales; family Poaceae; genus Avena; species Avena sativa. The sequence continues at coordinate 484,372,616 of OV702297.1, read as the reverse complement.
GAGAGTTGTTATTGGTTCAATTCCATCTCCTGCAAGTGAAGATAGATGGAGAAATCCAAATGAGGAAGAAAACTTAAAAGTGTATACACGGAGAAAACCACAACATGAGCAGCAACAACAGGCTCCTACAGCAGGTGACACATAAGTGCAGGGGGAGCAACTGAAGGAAATATGTCCTGAGAGGCAATAATAAAGTTGTTATTATGTATTCCTTGTATATGATAGATGTTTATTTTACATGCTATAATTGTATTGATAGGAAACATCAATACATGTGTGTTTAATAAACAAAAAGGGTTCCTAGTCATGCCTCTCTTATATACTAGCTTGTTAATTAACAGGATGATCAAGGTTTCCTGATCATGGACATTGGATGTTGTTAATAACAAGGTCACACCATTGGTGGAATGATGTGATGAACATTCATCCGAAGTATAGCATTACGATCAAGTCATTGTGTTTATATTGCTATAACATCATACAAAGTAATCTTTATCCTTAGACCATGAGATCATGTTAATTGCTAACACCGGAAGAGTATCTTGATAACATCAAACGTCACACCGTAACAGGGTGACTATAAAGATGGGTTCAGTGCTACGAAGGTGTTATGTTGAGGCTCATGGATCAAGAGTGGAATTTGTCAATCCAGATGACGGATAGATATACTCTGGGCCCTCTCGGTGATATCACATTAGGATAGCTTGCAAGCAAGTGATGTGATCACTAGAATGTTATATCACGGGAACGAGAAAAGAGTGCATGTCGGTAACGAGATCAAACTAGGTATGGAGATACCGATGATCGAATCTCGGACATGTAATATATCGAGACACAAAGGGATTTAGTTACAAGCGTTAAAGGTTCTCACGATCACAGGAGTCATCGTTGAATGTGTAGGAGTCAGTACGGATCTCCAGGTCCCGCTGCTGATTATTGATCGGAGAAGGGTCTCGATCATGTCTGCATTATTCGCGAACCATAGGGTGGCACACTTAAGAGTTACCGGACACCATTTTGGAGCACATATGTTTCAGACGAAAGAATTGCAAAGCGCAGGAATTATTTCAATAGAAACCGGAAATTATTTCGGGTGAAATTGCAGAAGGTGGTTCTGCATGTGATATTGAAATATTGCAAGGGGCTATATGTGAATGTTTGTTAATTAAAGTAATTAACAAAATTCTGAATAAATTTAATAAAAGGGTTTTATTAAATGAGAGAGCATTAAATTTGGAGAAAACTTAATGCATTTAAAGTGGAGACTTTAAAAGGGAATGTAAAGAGGCATTTTAATGTGGAGGAGTTACCACCACATGAATGGGGGAGGTGAGGGGTCACCCCCCATGCGCCGGCCATGGAGAGAGGGGGCACCCCCCTCCTCCTATAAAAGGCCACCCATTCCCTCCTTCATCCACACACCTCCTTGTGAAGGATCTCTCTCCCCCTCTAGAATTATTCCCCCATGGTCTCGGATTAGCGAGATACATGTTCCCGATGGCATTTCGTCTGGAAGGAGTTGCTGCTTCCGCTGGATCGCTGGAGCGAGGAGGTGGAGGTTGTCCGGTGGCTTGAACGTGTGTGCGAGTGCAGATGCGCTGCTGAGTTGCGGCGCTCGGACTTCCTCACGATCTTGAGATCGGCAAGTGTACGACTACATCAACCACGAGTTCCTACTCGTTAACAAAGCTCGTTGTCTTCGAGGGTAAGTTCTCTATGGATGTATGTCCACCCGTTTGCTTTGTACCTAGTGGATAGATCTTGGCGTGTAGTTCACACCGTAGGAAATTTTTTGTTTTCTATGCTGCGGACCCAACAGCAACATGCTCCAACAAGTGGTGGAATTGTTGAATCGACTGAGGGCGCAGCTCCTACAGAAGGTGACACATAGGTGCCGGGGGAGCAATATGCTCCAACAAGTGTTGAAATTGTTGAATTGACTGAGGGCGCAGGTCCATCTAATACGAGAGATTCAATGGACTTGCCCATTGCCTTAAGAAAAGGAATCCGAGTTGGAGCTAGAAAACCTCCAAATTGGTACCGAGATGAGCATGACATAGCTAATTATGTATCATATACATCTCTATCAACAAACTACTTGGCCTTCATTGCATCATTGCAACCCGTGGTGATCCCAAGAGACTGGAAAGTAGCAAAGCAAGACCCGAAGTGGCGCGAGGCCATGATAGAGGAGTTAAATGCTCTCGAAAAGAATAAAACTTGGGAACTTGTACATCTTCAAGCAGGAAAGAGAGTTGTTGGGTGTAAATGGATTTACACTGTGAAACAAAATCCAGAAGGAAAAATTGAAAGGTACAAGGCAAGACTAGTTGCTAGAGGATATAGTCAAACATATGGGATTGACTATGATGAGACATTTGCGCCGGTGGCAAAGATGAACACAGTGAGGATCCTAATCTCTTGTGCAACTAACTTTGGGTGGCCTTTGCATTAGTTGGATGTCAAGAATGCATTCTTGCATGGAGATTTACAGGAGGAGGTATACATGGAGATCCCACCTGGTTTCTCCACACCTAGAACATTAGGAAAGGTATGCAGGTTGAGAAAATCTCTATACGGCCTCAAGCAATCTCCACGGGCATGGTTTGATAGATTTAGATGAGTGATATGTGGTATGGGATATAAGCAGTGTCACATTTGAGGGAAGGCTCAGTGCCATCCTCGATGGTTTGCTGAAGAAACATCTAAGGGAAAGAAAAGGCAACAGGATTAAAACCAACAACAAATACCGACATATGATTTAACTCGGAAAAAGTTTGGGGCACGAGACTTACCGAAGGAGGAAGCCTATCTCGGCAAAAATGTTCCATTCCCCACGTCCACTCAGAGGAGAAGTCCTTGTGGGTGGTGAAGAGGGCCTTGACCCGGCGGTAGATCTCTGTGTTGCTCAATTCGAAAGACGAGGTCCGGTTGGGGTCACGGCCCCAGCTCATGTGACAGACTTTATGTGTGCGTTTCTGAAGGGGGGAGATCCGGTTATGGACAAATGTGATCATGGCGTCCTTGTTGCGCAATCTGAGGTCCTTTAACTCCTTGAACCTCTTGTTAACTTGGTTCGCTAAGACTGTGGACTTCTTGGGGATAATGTCCCACAATTCCGGGTTAGGAGGACCCGGAGTATAGGGGCGCAGCCGGATCAGATCGTCGGTGGTGCTGTTCCGGACATAGAAGAAAGTCCGGGCCCATCCCTTGCAAGAGTCCAGCCTAGTGACTCTGGGGAAGACGGACAGCCTCCGGGGAGAAATTGACGCAGCACCGAACTGCGTGAGCTGTTTGTCCCCCGGATCTAGATCTACATTCGGAATCACGTTCCGGTGAAGGCCAAAGAACCAAATCCAAAGCTCCTTCGTGGGCCACAGTCCGGCATAACCTTCGATGGAGGAGGCAAAGGCGGAGAGAGAAGTGATGGCATTAGCCGGAAGATGGTGCGGCTGGAGCTCGTATGTGTTTAGCCAGTCATGGAAAATGTCACTGACTGGGAGACCAAATCCGCGTTGGAAATGAGAAAGGAACACCACATACTCACCCGGATTGGGTGAGGGGGCAAGCTCGGCGGAAGCGAGGCGTGCAGTGACGCCCTTCGGGATGCGCCTGGTGCGATAGAGCCAATCCAGGTCGTCCTGGCAGACCCAAGATCCAGCCCATGCGCCGCGGTCGGCGGTCGCTGCGTCTTCTTCCATCTCCTGCTCGGCGACGGTGAGCTCTTCTTCTGTCATCTCGAGGTCACTGCCCTCACTGGCGCTAGCGGCGGTGGGTGGCAGTGGCCTAGACTGGCAGCGACCCGTGGCGGAAGAGATGCGCGGAGGCGGTAGCGACGCTGGTGCGTGTGGAGGCAGCGCAGCGGCGGCGCAACTGCTCAGGTGCGGCAGCGACGACACTGTCGATGGAGAAGGAGAGGAAAAGGCAAAGGCAGAGGGGCGCGGGAGCGGGGAAATGACCCAAGGGGCGCGCCCCTCCCCTATTTAACCACTCCCGTAAGGGGTAGTGGGATCGCATTTCGCGGGCGGGCCACATCGTGTGGCCGTGTATAACCCGGATTGACCAATCAGCGATGAGCCACACGAAGGACCACAGGGCGTAGCGGATCGCATGACGCGACACAGTGATACAATTAACGAGGAGGCAGGCGTGACGTAACGTGCGCATAGTAACTCCTGGCAATAACTACGGCGGTTACTGTTGCTGGCCCTTAAAATGAGGCAAACGTGATGATTAGCCTCCACGGGGGGAAGCGTACGAGAGAAGGAAGAATGACCCGGATGAGAATGTGGTAACCGGGCCAGCAAGTGAAAACTTGGAATGTGCCAAGGGAAAGTAAACCCATGAGATCCGAGATAAGAGGTAACTCGGAAAAGGAACACAAAGCTCAGTGAAATTGAACCTGTTGTGGCCTTAGCGGCTAAGGCAGCTAAGACCGCACCAGCTTCGGGGACTAATGTTGGGGGGATACCCCTGGGTAGGGTCACGCCGGGGTATAAAGGTCGAGTTAGCCGAGGTACGGCAAGGTCAAAGCGGATGCTAGCCGAGTCATCTCAAGGCAGGCCGAATCACGGAGTAACCCGGACCAGGGGATGTCCACCTAACAGGGTCTCAACCGACTTAAGCCGTAAGTCGGATAGATGAATCTAACTTGTATGCAGGAACAGGTGTGGCCGGATCAACTATGTATGATCCGGGTCATATCAAGCTTGTAGGAGAAGGAAGGTATCTCGCTGGTCAAAGGTGACCCCTGTACACAGAGCATGAGCGAAGCGGACAGAGGCAGGACCAACGAGGCGTGGCCGACAAAGGTGACGATGCCAATGTCGGCTGATGCGGGCGCCACAGAGGCTCACGTAGCCTCTGCGTGGATGACGCGGGGGAAAAGTGACCCGGTCAGCTTACTATTTTGGGAAGAGGCATATTCCCTGGAATATGCCTCCACGTATGCCCTAATTGGAGACCTAGCCACCCCTATATAAGGAGGGCTAGGGCCTCTCTAGAAAGGGTTGAGTTTTACAGAGTTAGTCTTTAGAGGTTATGTTCTACTAGCAAGTGACTGAGAGCTAGCGAGTGGTGAGAGTAAGAGAGTTCTTCTTCCTCCTCTCCCCAATACAGCTCAAGGAGCACTTGTAAACCTTGGAAGTGAATTGAATACAAAGCTACTGTGTGTGGAATCACCACACTATCCCTCCCTGGATTCCCCTAGTGCATTTAGTCCCCACCTTTAGCCTATCCATGGCATCTGCCGTGACACCACCACGACAATGAGATTGTTCATGTAATGGCATCAGATTGTTAGGGCATGGTGCCTAGTATCTTCTATTAGTACTTTATGACTTTGTTGCAACTTGTTGTGCTTAATGCTTGTCACTAGGGCCCGAGTGCCATGATTTCAGATCTGAACATGTTATTGATTCATTATGATAGTATTGTTTTTGGTCTTATCTGCAAGTTGTATACACACATTGTTGTCCGGAACCTATGGCCCCGAAGTGACAGAAATCGGGATAACCGGAAGGGAGAGGCTTTGATGTGAGGATCACATGTGTTCACGGAGTGTTAATGCTTTGTTCCGGTGCTCTATTAAAAGGAGCACCTTAATTGCCAGTAGTTCCCTAGAGGCCCCGCTGCAAACGGGCTGGCAGGACAAAAGATGTTGTGCAAGTTCTCATTGCGAGCACGTATGACTATATATGGAACACATGCCTAGGATTGTCTAGTACTTGGATGCTTTATCTTATTTATCTGCAATTGCCCTATGTTCTGATTGCTATGTGAATTGTCTTGTCCATGCAACGCCCGTCCATCCATCCCTATGCCTACTGCACTCGAATCCCATTGTTTACTGCTTTTGTTACTACTGTCTTTGCTTTACTACTGCTGTTACTTTACTATTCCTACTACAAAACTGTTGCTACTGATAAATTGCTGTGAGCAAGATTGTTTCTAGGTGCAGCTGAATTGACAACTCGGTTGTTAAGGCTTATAAATATTCTTTGGCTCCCCTTGTGTCGAATCAATAAATTGGGTTTCACTTCCCTCGAAAATACTGCGATACACCCCCTATACTTGTGGGTCATCAAGACTATTTTCTGGCGCCGTTGCCGGGGAGCATAGCTTTATTTATCAAGTCCACTTGGAATCACTATTGTTCAAGCTAAGTTTATTTTCTCCTTGTTTGCTTGTTTCTTTATCAAAAATACAAAAAAATTGGTTCCTACTCTAGTTGTTATTTTCGTTGGTTTGTTATTGTCTTGCTTTATCATGCTTGTTGTTAATGGTTCGTTTCTTTGAAACTGAATCTTATTGGCAAGGTGGGTTCACGGAAGATCAAAAAGATTATTATAAGGAACACCGCTTGTCACGAAAAGGGAAACACTTATGGGGACAAATTGATAGATTGTATACCATTGCTAGAAATGTGTGCTCTACTTATAATGTTACTTATTGCCTTGATAAATCTTGTTGCTGTAGGAGGTACAAACACCTCCCTTTTTAATGTGAGTATAATGATAATGTTACCATATGTTCCTATGTTAAGGGAAATTATGACCTTTATGATGTGGAACAAACTGAGGAATTTATTGCTTGGAAGGGTGCATTTGAACTTGCTAGTTTGCTTGAAAATATTGATGATTCACCTTATAAGTATGAGGTTTATGGTATACTTAAATTTTGCTTTGATAATTACAAGGATGAAAATGGCTATATTCTTGAATATTTTAATAGTTGCTTTCCACAAATGGAAGAGACTAATGCCTTGCAGGATCCTATGGAAGAAGAAATTGATGAACCCGAAATCTCATTAGATGAAAAAGAGAAGGAGAGTGATGAACAAAAGGAGGAAGAATGGATTAGCTACCCATGCCTACCTTCTAATGAGAGTAACTCTTTATCCCTGACATTATTTGATTGTCCCCCATGCTTACTAAATAAGGATGAATGTTATGTTCCTGAGGATTCTTTTGAAGATGTTTATGATAAAGCTCTAGTGCTTGTAGATCATGAAAAGCATGCTTTATGTGATAGTTATATTGTTGAGTTTATTCATGAGGCTACTGAAAATTATTATGAGAGAGGAAAATATGGTGGTAGAAGTTTTCATGGTATTGAAACACCTCTCTATGTGCTGAAAGTTTTGAAGTCACTCTTGTTTTATCTTCCTATGCCTGTCACTTTGTTCTTTGCGAATTTATTTGCATACACGATTCCTATGCATAGGAAGTGGGTTAGACTTAAATGTGTTTTTAATTTGCTTCTTGATGCTCTCTTTTACTTCAACTCATATTTCTTATGAGAGCATCCTCTCAAACTTTTATGCCTGAAGATGATAATATGTCTATTATTCTTGGGAGACCTTTTCTTAATACTGCAAGAACTGTTATTAATTGTAATCAAGGAAAGCTAACCTTCAATGTTAATGACAAGGAACATACTGTCTATTTCCCCAAGAAGATTGATAGGACTTATGGTTTTGAATTTCAATTGAACATGTTGAGGGCATTCAAGTTGGAGAAATATATTGTCCCATACCAAGAGAAAAATTTGAAACTATCATGATTGGGACCATTGCTATCAAGGTTGAGGTAACATAATCATTAGTGGAATACAAAGTTTTGTATCATATGAAATTGTTTTGGTAACAAGACCTGATCAACCTTGTTAACAAAAGGATTTCATTGAACAAAACAATGTTTTCACCATGATTATCTCCGCTTACTTCTATTCTATCCATTTTATTTTTCCTTATGCCTAACTTAAATGCGTTAAAGAAAAGTACTTATTGGGAGATAACCCAAAAGTTTTAGATGAGTCTTGGAAGTTATTACCTCTGTAATAACTGCTCCTTATCCTTTTTATTTGCTTTTGGTGCCAAGAGTAACCTCTAATGAGAGAGAAGTAATGATTGGGAAAGTTGCTGTCCCAAAACAGATTTCTGTGCTTCACCGTAAAAATTCTTGTAAAATCTCTGAACGTCTTTTTGAGGCGTGAATTTTTGTGCTTTTGCCCCAGGTTGTTATCTAACTTTCGTTAGTTCAACACTTTTTGATTTGAGCAACAGAAGGTCTTCGAAACAATTCGTCTTTACCTGCTGGTCTGTTTTGACAAATTTCTGCCATTTTCTGCATTTGCTTCTTGTTGGTTCCTTTTTGAGTTCTTTTGGGGAATTGAGATTTTTGAGGGAAGTGCTACAGTAGCTAGTGTTTTAATGGAAGTTTATTTGATGCTAGAACTGAACCTTAAGACTTATTTATCTTGAGTGCACTAATGTTGGTAATAAAGATTGTGTGAAGTTTTGTATGAAGGACAAACTTCAGGTGTATGGAAGGAATGAGTAATGAGATGAAGGATGGACTAAAGCTCAAGCTTGGGGATGCCACGCGTGTCACCCCAAGAAATATCCAAGAAGTACAAGCGTCAAAGCTTGGGGATGCCCAAGGCATCCCCTTCTTCATCAATAAAAATTCCAGGTTTCTTCCAAACACTTCATTTTTATTGTTTCATGCACAGTTGTGTTGTTCTTGGAGCGTCTTCTTTTTCGTTTTCGTTTTGGTTTTTAGTTTGCGTGGTTTGCTTAGTTTGCTGAATAAATTGGTTGGACCTCCTCTTTCATACATTGGTGTTCAAATAGTCTTGTTTGGATTGGAAAAGAGTAGGAAAGCTCATGCTTAAGTGGTAAAGAGAGCTTGTTTTTGACTATGGCCTATGCTTTGTCATGCCATGCTTGATATTGTTTTGGCTTTATGCTTAGTATTCTTTGCTGTAGCATGACTTGTTATAAACAATTGAGATTGCTTAATGTGCCTTGGATGAATCATGCGTTGTTTTAGCATATTAAAGCATAGTATAGTGATATTCTCCTTTGATGCTTTATTTGGGTTGACTTGGCACATGCTCACACCATGTTATGACTATTCCAAGTCACCATAAGCCTTTATGTGTTGGAATTATGCCCTAGAGGCAATAATAAAGATGTTATTATTATAATTCTTGTTCATGATAAAGTTTATATTCCATGCTAGAATTGTATTAAGCGGAAACATTAATACTTGTGTGGTTTGTGAACAACACCGTGTCCCTAGTACGCCTCTATGGACTAGCTCATTGATCAATGATGGTTAAGGTTTCCTAACCATAGACATGAGTTGTCAATTGATAATGAGATCATATCATTGGGAGAATGATATGGTGGACAGACCCAAACTAAGCGAAGCAATTAGATCGTGTCATTGTGTTCATCTTTGCGAAGCTTTTCCTATGTCAAATATTGTATTCCTTAGACCATGAGATAATACAACTCCCTGGTATCGGAAGAAAGCTTTGAGGTCATCAAACGTCATCCTATGAGAGGGTGATCATAAAGGTGTCTCTCAGGTTATCAGAAAGTATCTGTTGGGTTGTATGTATCGAGATGGGATTTGTCCCTCCCAAGTCGGAGAGGTATACTTCGGGCCCACTCGGTAATCGATATCAACACCGCTTGCAAGCATGTGGTTAAGGAGTTAATCACAAAGTGATATCGGATTACAGAACAAGTAAAGTACTTGCTGTGAACGAGATTGAACTAGGTATGACGATACCGACGATCGAATCTCGGGCAAGTAAAATATCGCGAGACGAAGGGAATATATATATGGGATTGATTGAATCCTGGCATCGTGGTTCATCCGATATGATCATCGATGAATGTGTGGGAGTCAATATGGGTGCCCAGACCCCGCTGTTGATTATTGATAGAAGATCATGTCTGCATATTCTCGAACCCGCAGGGTCACACACTTAACGTGTCTCGACGCTAGGATAGATTGGATAATTGGTTTATGAATTTTTTGTTCGGAGTCTCGGATGGGATCCGGGATATCACGAGAGGTTCCGGAATGGTCCGGAGAATAAGATTCATATAAGGCAGTGCAGTTTTTGGAGTTCGGAACTGTTCCGGATTAATCGGTATTGTACCGGAAGCTTCTAGAACCTTCCGGAAGGGGGCCAACGTGGTCCCACCTTCCGGGAGGGGGCATGGGCCTATGAGGGAGTGTCCTGGCCGCATTGGTCCAGGGGCACAAGGCCCCATAGGGCCCAGCCGATCCTAGATAAGTTTAAGTTCGTTTAAACTAGAGATAGGGTTATCTAGATAAGGGGAAAGTTTAAATTGTTTAAACTAGAGATAGGCTTGGAGGAGGGGCTAGGGATGGCCGCCACCACCCCCTCTATATATAGAGGGCTGGTGCGGCCCCTCCGCCCACACACATCTCCCTCCATGCCCTAGTAGCCCTGCTGCCTTCCTCTCTCCCTCCCGACTGTTTGTAGGCGAAGCCCTGCAGCAGAAATTCTCCACCATATACACCACGCCGTCGTGTTGTAGATCCAATCCATCTCTCCACCATACTTGCTGGTCCGAGGAAGGAGGAGACGTCGAGGTGCTGCACGTGTGCATCTCACGGAGGCACCGCCACTTGTGGTGCTAGATCGGATCGGATCGCGAGGAGGAGAAGCGAGTACGACTACATCACCCACGTTCCGACGAACGTTCCGCTGTGCGAATCTTCAAGGGTATGAAGATCTAATCCAATCTCTCTCGTTGTTTGCATCTCCTAGATTAGATCTTGGCTTTCCCTCTGTTCGCTTCCGTAGAAAATTTTGATTTACTATGCTGCGAAACCCTTCAGTGGTATCAGAGCTAGATCTATGCGTAGATGTGATTCACGAGTAGAACGCAACATGGTTGTTGCGGGCGTTGATGTTTTCTGTTGCAAGCCTCTTGTTTGTGTTCTTCTTATGACGCGGGATAGTGAGATTGAAGCGGCCCAGGCCAACCTTACGCGACGTCGTTCGCGAGACCGGCTCCGCACTTGACGTGTGGCTTGTACCACACATGCGGCTGGTGGATGTCAGTTTCTCTCACTATAGTTGTCATGGGATTAACACCGGAGTTTGGCAACCATAATATCACCGTTGTGGCTTTCCGTAGGTAAGAATCGTTCTTAGCATCTACTCCCATGAGCCACGTAAAACATGCAACAACAAAGTAGAGGCGTCTAACTTGTTTTTGCAGGGAGTGTTTTCTGTGATATGGTATGGCCCAAGATGTGATGTGTATAATGTATGCGATGATCATGTTTTGTAATGTTTCACGACTTGCATGTCGATGAGTTCACAACCGGCAGGAGCCATATGGTTGTCTTTATAATTGTGTATGACCTGCGAGTCAACTTCTTATACGCCATGTAATAGCTTTACTTTATCGCTAAGTAGTTAGCAATAGTTGTAGTTGCTATTCGTGGTGGAGGCAATCATGGTGGAGTGATGGAGATCATGCCGGAACGCACAAGATGGAGATCATTGCGCGAAGATTGGCTATACCATGTCACATAAAGTTATATGCATGTGATGTTTATCCTTTTATGTATCTTATTATGCTTAGATCGCGACGGTAGCATTATAAGATGATTCCTCACTTAAAGATCAAGATAAAACTGTGTTCTCCCCATGTATGCACCGTTGCGAAAGTTCGTCGTGTCCAAGCATCACGTGATGATCGGGTGCTATAGACTCTACGCTCACATACAACGGGTGCAAGCCAGTTTTGCACACGCGGAAATACTTGGGTTTGACTTGACAAGCCTAGCATGTACAGACATGGCCTCGGAACACATGAACCGAAAGGTTAAGCATGAGTCATATGAATGATATGATCGACACTTCGTTGTCCACCATTGAAGCCACATCTCTTCTCGTGAAGATCGGATTAGGTGTGGTGAATTTGGATCATGTTCACTAAACAACTTGAGGGATGTTGAATTTAGTGGGAGTTCATCTAGTAATTTGATTAAGTTGAACTATTTATCATGAACATAGTCTAAATTGTACTTGCAAATACTGTAGATCACATGGCCAAGTCCAACTTCAACTTCAACGTTTTTGCTGAGATAGAAAAGCTTAGAAACAATGGGTCTAACTTCACCAAATGGTTCCGCATTCTGAGAATCATTCTCGCTGGCGGACAAAAGGACTATGTCCTTGAGAAAGCGCTAGGTGACGCCCCTGCTGTAGATGCGCCGGCTGATGAAAAAGCTGTTTATCAGTCGCGCAAGGATGATTATGATTTGATTAAGATCGCCATGTTGTATGCTATGGAATCGGATCTTCAAAATCGTTTTGAGGAGTTCGCCGGGCCCTTTGAGATTCTCGAGGAGCTGAAAAACATGTTTCAGACTCAAGCCCGTTCTGAGAGATATGAGATCTCTAAGAAATTCTTTAACTACAAGATGGAGGAAGGGAGTTCCGTTAGTGAGCACGCCATTAAGATGTCGGGCTACACTCAACGCCTTGAGCAACTGGACTGCAAGATTCCAGAGGAGCTCAAGATTGACAGAGTTATGCAATCACTCCCTCCTAGCTACAAAAGTTTTGTAGTTGCTCACAATCAAATTGGTTCCACTGATATGATCACTGAGCTCTTCGCTAAGCTGAAAGTTGCGGAGGTGGATACTAAGAAAAATAATCATGCGTTGATGGTCAACAAGCCCCCCACCTTTAAGAAAGGTAAGGGCGCAAGGAAGCCCTTCAAGAAAGGCGGCGGCAAGCGCGTTGCCCCTGCTGAGAAGAAGCTCAAGTCTGGTCCCAAGCCGGACACTGAGTGCTTCTATTGCAAGGACAAGGGTCACTGGAAGCGCAACTGTCCGGAGTACTTAGCGGACAAGAAGGCTGGCACCATCAAAGGTATATTTGATATACATGTTATTGATGTTTTCCTTACTAGCCCTCGTTGTAGTGCCTGGGTATTTGATACCGGTTCAGTTGCTAATATTTGTAACTCGAAACAGGAGCTACGGAATAGACGGCAGCTTGCGAGGGATGAGGTGACGATGCGCGTTGGCAACGGATCAAGAGTTGATGTGATGGCCGTCGGCACGCTCTCCTTAGTTTTACCTTCGGGATTAGTTTTAAACCTTAATAAATGTTATTATGTGCCTGCGTTGAGCATGAACATTATTTCTGGATCGTGTTTATTGCAAGACGGTTATTCATTTAAATCGGAGAATAATGGTTGTTCTATTTATATGAGTAACATCTTTTATGGTCATGCACCTCTTGTGAATGGTTTATTTCTTCTAAATCTCGAAAGGGATGAAACACACATCCATAACATTGAGGCTAAGAGATGCAAAGTAGATAGTGATAATACTGCTTATTTGTGGCACTGTCGTCTAGGTCATATTGGTGTAAAGCGCATGAAGAAACTCCATTCTGATGGACTTTTGGAGTCTCTTGATTTTGAATCATTTGACACATGCGAACCATGCCTCATGGGCAAGATGATCAAAACCTCGTTCTCCGGTATGATGGAGCGAGCTACGGACTTGTTGGAAATCATACATACCGATGTATGCGGACCGATGAGTGTTTCAACGCGCGGTGGATATCGCTATTTTCTCACTTTTACCGATGACTTAAGTAGATATGGGTATATCTATTTAATGAAACATAAATCTGAAACGTTTGAAAAGTTCAAGGAATTTCAGAATGAAGTGGAGAACCATCGTAACAGAAAGATTAAGTTTCTACGATCCGATCGTGGGGGCGAATATTTGAGTTATGATTTTCTCACGCATCTCAAAGCAAGTGGAATCGTTTCACAACTCACGCCACCCGGAACACCACAGCGCAATGGTGTGTCTGAACGCCGGAATCGAACCCTATTAGATATGGTCCGATCGATGATGTCTCTTACTGATTTGCCGTTATCATTTTGGGGTTATGCATTAGAAACCGCTGCATTCACTTTAAATAGGGCTCCATCTAAATCCGTTGAGACGACACCGTATGAACTGTGGTTTGGTGCTAAACCTAAGTTGTCGTTTCTTAAAGTTTGGGGATGCGAAGCTTACGTCAAGAAGTTGATGCCGGACAAGCTCGAACCCAAAGCGGAGAAATGCGTCTTCATAGGATACCCTAAGGAAACTATTGGGTATACCTTCTATCACAGAACCGAAGGCAAAGTGTTTGTCGCAAAGAACGGTTCCTTTCTTGAGAAGGAGTTTCTCTCGAAAGAAGTGAGTGGGAGGAAAGTAGAGCTAGACGAGGTTATTGAACCTTCTCTTGAATTGGAGAGTAGCGCAGCACCTGAAATTGTTCCAGTGCCGCCTGCACCAACAATAGAGGAAGCTAATGACAAGGATCATGAAACTTCGGACGATGCTGCTACTGAACGTCGCAGGTCGACAAGGTCGCGTGCCCCTCCTGAGTGGTACGGCAACCCTGTCGTGACTGTCATGTTAGTAGAAGACAGTGAACCTACGAGCTATGAGGAAGCGATGATGAGCCCAAACTCTGAGAAATGGCTAGAAGCCATGAAATCCGAATTGGGATCCATGAGCGAAAACCAAGTATGGACTTTGGTGGACCCTCCTAGCGACCGAAAGGCCGTTGAGTGCAAATGGATCTTCAAGAAGAAAACGGAAGCGGATGGCAATGTTACCGTCTATAAAGCACGGCTTGTTGCGAAAGGTTTTCGACAAGTTCAAGGTGTTGACTACGATGAGACTTTCTCTCCCGTAGCGATGTTTAAGTCCATTCGGATTTTATTAGCAATTGCTGCGTTTCATGATTATGAAATATGGCAAATGGATGTCAAGACTGCTTTCCTCAATGGCAACATTGATGAAGAGTTGTATATGATGCAACCCGAAGGTTTTGTCGATCCTAAGGATGCTGATAAAGTATGCAAACTTCAGCGTTCCATTTATGGACTGAAGCAAGCATCTCGGAGTTGGAACCTTCGTTTTGGTCAAGTGATCAAGAGCTTTGGATTTGTTCCAAATTGCTACGAAGCTTGCATCTACAAGAAAGTGAGTGGGAGCTCGGTGACGTTTCTGGTACTATATGTGGATGCCATATTGATTATTGGAAATGACATCAACATGCTTAACGATGTGAAGAGTTATTTGAACAAGTGTTTTTCAATGAAAGACCTAGGTGAAGCTGCTTATATATTGGGCATCAAAATCTATAGAGATAGACAAAGACGCCTGATAGCTTTAAGCCAGAGTACATACCTAGACAAAGTTCTGAAAAGGTTCAGAATGGATAATGCATTGAAAGGTTCAGTGCCTATGTTGTCAGGTAAGATATTGAGCAAGGCTCAGTGTCCAGCTACGGTAAATGATAGGGAAGCTATGAGCAAAGTGCCTTATGCCTCGGCCATAGGTTCCATCATGTATGCCATGCTGTGTACTAGACCGGATGTGTCCAATGCTCTTAGTTTGACGAGCAGATATCAAAGTGATCCAGGAGTGGGACACTGGACAGCCGTGAAGAACATCCTAAGGTACCTAAATAGGACTAAAGAAATGTTCTTAGTCTATTGGGGTGATGAACAGCTCGTCGTAAAAGGTTACATCGATGCTAGTTTCGACACCGACAAGGATGATCATAAATCTCAGACAGGATACGTGTATATTTTGAATGGAGGAGCTGTGAGCTGGAGAAGCTGCAAGCAAAGCGTGATCGCGGGATCTACAGTAGAAGCGGAATACATGGCTGCTGCAGAAGCGTCAAGTGAAGGAGTTTGGATCAGAAACTTCATCACTGAGCTTGGCGTGGTTCCAAGTGCATTGGACCCACTGGAGATATTGTGTGACAACACTGGCACCATAGCACTCGCTAAGGAACCAAGATATCATCCAAAGACCAAGCATATCAACCGCAAGTTTCATATAATCCGAGATTATATAGCAGATGGAGATCTCAAGATCAGCAAAGTACATAAAGATCTGAATGTCGCAGATCCATTGACAAAACCTCTTCCACGTGTAAAACATGATCAGCACCTCAGTGCCATGGGTGTGAGATTGTTGCCAAATGTAAACTAGATTATTGACTCTAGTGCAAGTGGGAGACTGTTGGAATTATGCCCTAGAGGCAATAATAAAGATGTTATTATTATAATTCTTGTTCATGATAAAGTTTATATTCCATGCTAGAATTGTATTAAGCGGAAACATTAATACTTGTGTGGTTTGTGAACAACACCGTGTCCCTAGTACGCCTCTATGGACTAGCTCATTGATCAATGATGGTTAAGGTTTCCTAACCATAGACATGAGTTGTCAATTGATAATGAGATCATATCATTGGGAGAATGATATGGTGGACAGACCCAAACTAAGCGAAGCAATTAGATCGTGTCATTGTGTTCATCTTTGCGAAGCTTTTCCTATGTCAAATATTGTATTCCTTAGACCATGAGATAATACAACTCCCTGGTATCGGAAGAAAGCTTTGAGGTCATCAAACGTCATCCTATGAGAGGGTGATCATAAAGGTGTCTCTCAGGTGATCTGAAAGTATCTATTGGGTTGTATGTATCGAGATGGGATTGTCCCTCCCAAGTCGGAGAGGTATACTTCGGGCCCACTCGGTAATCGATATCAACACCGCTTGCAAGCATGTGGTTAAGGAGTTAATCACAAAGTGATATCGGATTACAGAACAAGTAAAGTACTTGCTGTGAACGAGATTGAACTAGGTATGACGATATCGACGATCGAATCTCGGGCAAGTAAAATATCGCGAGACGAAGGGAATATATATATGGGATTGATTGAATCCTGGCATCGTGGTTCATCCGATATGATCATCGATGAATGTGTGGGAGTCAATATGGGTGCCCAGACCCCGCTGTTGATTATTGATAGAAGATCATGTCTGCATATTCTCGAACCCGCAGGGTCACACACTTAACGTGTCTCGACGCTAGGATAGATTGGATAATTGGTTTATGAATTTTTTGTTCGGAGTCTCGGATGGGATCCGGGATATCACGAGAGGTTCCGGAATGGTCCGGAGAATAAGATTCATATAAGGCAGTGCAGTTTTTGGAGTTCGGAATTGTTCCGGATTAATCGGTATTGTACCGGAAGCTTCTAGAACCTTCCGGAAGGGGGCCAACGTGGTCCCACCTTCCGGGAGGGGGCATGGGCCTATGAGGGAGTGTCCTGGCCGCATTGGGCCAGGGGCACAAGGCCCCATAGGGCCCAGCCGATCCTAGATAAGTTTAAGTTCGTTTAAACTAGAGATAGGGTTATCTAGATAAGGGGAAAGTTTAAATTGTTTAAACTAGAGATAGGCTTGGAGGAGGGGCTAGGGCTGGCCGCCACCACCCCCTCTATATATAGAGGGCTGGTGCGCCCCCTCCCCCCACACACATCTCCCTCCAAGCCCTAGTAGCCCTGCTGCCTCCCTCTCTCCCTCCCGACTGTTTGTAGGCGAAGCCCTGCAGCAGAAATTCTCCACCATATACACCACGCCGTCGTGTTGTAGATCCAATCCATCTCTCCACCATACTTGCTGGTCCGAGGAAGGAGGAGACGTCGAGGTGCTGCACGTGTGCATCTCACGGAGGCACCGCCACTTGTGGTGCTAGATCGGATCGGATCGCGAGGAGGAGAAGCGAGTACGACTACATCACCCACGTTCCGACGAACGTTCCGCTGTGCGAATCTTCAAGGGTATGAAGATCTAATCCAATCTCTCTCGTTGTTTGCATCTCCTAGATTAGATCTTGGCTTTCCCTCTGTTCGCTTCCGTAGAAAATTTTGATTTACTATGCTGCGAAACCCTTCATTATGATCCTTTAGTTTTCAACTTGTAGTATCACTTTATGCTTTGATCAATGATGTTTTGTCGCTCTGCATGATTATGGCCATTATTGCTCTCTCGTTTGTCGCTCCCTTACTATTGCTAGCCTTCACTTTCACTGAGTATGTTTTACTCATGTTTCCAACTCCCTAAAACCAAATATTGCCAAAGTGTCCACCATACCTACCTATTAGCATCATTTGCTACTTCCGTGCATATTCAATATGCCTTGTTTTCTTCCAAATAAAATATTTGCTTGTTATGAGAAAGTTAGTTAGTAAAGCTCTCACGAACTTGATGGCACACTTTATTTTCTTGCAACTAATAAACCTGAATTATTGGGTCCTTCTTTGTTGCGTATATGCTTGCGCTTTATGAGTTGAAGTTAGCAGAACCATGTATCATGGGGACCACTTTCAACACTTCACTGGTACTTTGTACCTAGTTGATATCATGTTATTTTGCTTATGGATCCCGGCGATGTGAAATAAAAGTGGAACTTGTAAGATCATGGAGTTTGTATGTATGTTAGAGAAACGCCTGGGCCGCTATCCTAAGCCATGCCTAATCATGGTGGAAACTTGCAGCATAACCGTAATGAGCATTCTATGAAGCATCCTCAATAAAAATCTATGCACATAGTTAATAAAAAGATCACTGAGATGCTCATTGTCTGCTTGCCTTGCTATTTTGATTATGGGATAGCTCCCGTGTCATGTACAAGGGGTACCCTGTTGGCGGTTCTCTATGATACGTATATACTTACAATGACAAGAGCTTACTCGTGACTGAAGTTGAGTAGCATGAGGATCGGTCTTCGTAAGTAAGGGGCATGAGACTTCGATTTATAACTTGTCAAGCATATCCTCTTAGTTGTGTCACTTTAACCTTAACCACTTAAAGATGCTTATGATAGGGGCAATGAGAGCTCAAAGCTAACGAGTATCATATTTTCAGCATTTGGAAGCCTTTCAAACTATTCAAAACCTTTTCATTTCCTTGTTGAGTCTTCACACATTCCATGAGCACTTTCTTGAGAGCATAGTGGCCATTCTTAGATCTATGTGCATTGTCCCAAGACTTGTTGATTAATGCATACCTTGATATTGCTTGTTTTAAACTATTTGTATCTAGTCACTCTTGTAAACTTTGAAGGTGTCCTATGCATTTATGTTTGCTACTCTATGAGGGACAAGCTGAATGCCACTATGCTATGTTTTCTTTATGTGAAACAAACAAACGTCTTGCAAAGCATTATTATTCATGAAATCTTTTGTTTGTGTCTTTTCATGTTGCATCATAGTTTCTTTGTCTTATTGCTAGAACTTTGTATTTCATGTTATGATTGAAGTTCTATGATCCCAGCTTTGAATGTTTTACAAATACTTTGATCAAGTCTATGATGGTGCATGTCACCTCAAAAATTATTCTTTCTTTTTATCACTTACCTACTCGAGGACGAGCAAGAGTTAAGCTTGGGGATGTTGATACATTGCAAATGTATCTATAATTTTTGATGCTCCATGCTTGGTTTTATCCACTTTCTTGTGTTTTGTCCACACTTTGGAGTACTTTTCAGATGATTTCTTGGACTAACCTATTAACAAGAGCCACAATGCGAGCTGCCTATTTTCTGCTGTTTTTGGTTCCAGGAAAGTCAGAAAATGAATATTCTCGGAATTGGATGGGACAAAAGCCAAAGTGCCTATTTTTCCAGAAGACTCTAGGAGCCAGAATACGAGACGGAGGAGGGACAAGGGCTGGCCACACCCCCCCAGACGTGGCCTGGGCCTGGCCGCGCCAGGGCATGGTGTGGTGGCCCTAGGCACCCCCTCGGTCCCCCTCTTCGCCTATAAGAAGCCTTCTGACCTAAAAACTAAAGGGGGTTCGACGTTTTTCTAGAAGAAGTTCCGCAGCGCCGCCACCACCGAAGGGGAGATTCAGGGGACAGAAAGTCTCTATTCCGGCACCCTGCCGGGACGGGGAAGTGCCTCCAGAGCCATCTCCATCGATCTCCACCATCATCTCCATTGACCATCCATGTTTCCCCATCTATGAGTGAGTAATCCTCCGCTGTAGGCTATGGGGATGGTAGGGATTGGATGAGATCGTTCATGTAATGGCATCAGATTGTTAGGGCATGGTGCCTAGTATCTTCTATTAGTACTTTATGACTTTGTTGCAACTTGTTGTGCTTAATGCTTGTCACTAGGGCCCGAGTGCCATGATTTCAGATTTGAACATGTTATTGATTCATTATGATAGTATTGTTTTTGGTCTTATCTGCAAGTTGTATACACACGTTGTTGTCCGGAACCTATGGCCCCGAAGTGACCGAAATCGAGATAACCGAAAGGGAAAGGCTTTGATGTGAGGATCACATGTGTTCATGGAGTGTTAATGCTTTGCTCCGGTGCTCTATTAAAAGGAGCATCTTAATTGCCAGTAGTTCCCTAGAGGCCCCGCTGCAAACGGGCTGGCAGGACAAAAGATGTTGTGCAAGTTCTCATTGCGATGACGTATGACTATATATGAAACACATGCCTAGGATTGTCTAGTACTTGGATGCTTTATCTTATTTATCTGCAATTGCCCTATGTTCTGATTGCTGTGTGAATTGTCTTGTCCATGCAACGCCCGTCCATCCATCCCTATGCCTATCGCACTCGAATCCCACTGTTTACTGCTTTTGTTACTACTGTCTTTGCTTTACTACTGATGTTACTTTACTATTCCTACTACAAAACGATTGCTACTGATAAATTGCTGTGAGCAAGATTGTTTCTAGGTGCAGCTGAATTGACAACTCAGTTGTTAAGGCTTATAAATATTCTTTGGCTCCCCTTGTGTCGAATCAATAAATTGGGTTTCACTTCCCTCGAAAATACTGCGATACACCCTCTATACTTGTGGGTCATCAGTGAGTCGTGCTCCAGGTCCGTCGGCATTACGGCTTCGGCGCCGTATACCATGAAGAATGGCGTGAACCCCGTGGAGCGGTTAACGGAGGTGCGGATCCCCCATATTACGGAGGGGAGCTCTTCAACCCAGCATCATGGGGTTCGCTCGAGGGGCACTTGTAGTCGTGGCTTGAGTCCGTGGAGGATGCTCTGATTGGCGCTTTCTGCTTGGCCGTTTGACTCCGGGTGCACGACTCAGGCGAGGTTGAGTCGTATGTTGTGTTCCTCGCAGAATTCCGCCATGGCGCCCTTGGCGAAGTTGGTGCCGTTGTTCGTTATGATGCTGTGCGGGTAGCCATACCGGTAGATGAGCTCGCGGAGGAACTTGGTGGCCGTCTTGCCGTCGCACTTTTTGATCGGCTTGGCTTCGACCCATTTGGTGAATTTGTCGACCGTGACCAGGAGGTGGGTGAAGCCGGATGGGGCCTTCTTGAACGGGCCGACCATGTCCATGCCCATAAAGCGAATGCCCAGGTGATGGGGATGGTCTTGAGTGCCGAACGAGGGAGATGCGTCTGGTTGGCGTACTTCTGGCATCCGACACATCGTTGGACGATGTCGGTGGCGTCGGCGTGTGCGGTTAGCCAGTGGAAACCATACCGCATGGCCTTGGCGACCAGCGACTTGGCACCGACGTGATGGCCGCAGTCGCCGGCGTGGATGTCCTGGAGGATCTTGCGTCCTTCTTATGGCTGTACGCAACACTGGAACACGCCGGTCACGCTGCGTTTGTGGAGCTCGCCGTTGTTGATGACGAAGGACTTGGATGGACGCACGATCATTCGTGCTTGCGTCTCGTTGCTTGGGAGGATCTTGTGCTCGAGGAAGGCGATATATGGTGCCATCCAGTCGCTAGGCTCCACGATCATGGCAACTAGGGCAAGCTCGGGTTGTAGTGGTATCCCGATGTCAATCTCCTTTGGTAGGGAGACTGAAGGTTTGTGGATGATGTCGAGGAAGACTCCTGCGGGTGGCGCTTGCCTGGCCGAGCGAATGCGGGAGAGGGCGTCTGCTTCCTCGTTCTTCCGCCTGTCGATCCACTCAACTGAGTAGCCGTTGAAGTGTCCTCCCAGCTGGTCCACCGCTTGGCGGTACGCTATCATCATTGGGGATACAGCATCGCAGGTCCCGGCAACTTGGGCGGCGACTAGGTCGGAGTCTCCATAGCACCGTAGGAGATTGATGTTCATCTCCTTAGCGGCCCGCATGCTGTGAAGGAGGGCCTCGTATTCTGCCATGTTGTTGGTGTAGGGCTTGAAGTCGAGGTGGAGCACGTAGCGGAGCTTGTCTCCCTTGGGGAAGTCAGTATGACCCCGGCCCCTGTGCCATCAGCGTTCTTGGAACCGTCGAAGTGTAGCGACCAGTAGTGGAGGTATGGTAGCTTCTCCGGCTGCTGTGCTTCTTCCTAATCGGCGAGGAAATCGGCCAGGGCTTGCGACTTGATCGCTTTTCGTGGCTCATACTTGATGTTGTGGACGCTGATTTCGACGGCCCATTTGGCCACTTGCCCAGTCGCCTCGCGGTTGCGGATGATGTATTGTAGTGGCGCGGAGGAGATAACCGTGATTGGGTGCTCCTGGAAGTAGTGCAGGAGTCGCCGCTAGGCTTGGAGTACCGCGTATACCAGTTTCTGGTACTGCGGGTAGCGCTACCTTGAATCCGTTAGTACCTCGCTGATGTAGTAGACAGGGCGCTATATTGGGCGCTCCTTGCCCTCTTCTGGTCGTTCTACGACCATCACGTCGCTTATGACTCGAGTGGTGGCTGCCACGTAGACGAGCATTGGCTCTTTGTCGACTGGGGCGGCGAGTAGAGGAGCCGCAAGTAGCACCTCTTTGAGTGCTTTGAGCACGTTGTCTGCCTCTGCGTCCCATTGGAGCATGGGGTTCTTGCGCATCAGGCGGTAGAGGGGCATTGCCTTCTCACCGAGACGGGGAATGAAGCGACTGAGAGCCACGACTCGCCCGGCCAACTTCTGGACGTCGCGCACGCACTCGGGTTTCCCGAGTCACGCGATGGTGTCGATCTTGGCGGGGTTGGCCTCGATGCCTCGTTTTGAGACCACGTATCCCAGGAGCTGTCCGGTGGGGACGCTGAAGGTGCATTTTCCTAGGTTGAGCTTGATGTTGTACCTCCGCAGGTTTGCGAAGGTTTTGGCCAGGTCGGCGAGCTGGTCGTCCTGGCGGGTGGATTTTACCACCACGTCATCGATGTAGACGTGTATGTTGTAGCCAATTTGGCTCGCGAGGCACTCCTGCATGCACCTTTGGTAGGTGGCGCTGACGTTCTTGAGGCTGAACGTCATGGCCGTGTAGCAGAAGGCGCCGAATGGCGTGATGAACGCCGTCTTCTCCTCATCCTCAACCGCCATTTTGACCTAGTTGTAGCCAGAATACGCGTCGAGGAAGCACAACGACTCTGATCCCACGGTCGAGTCGATGATCTGGTCGATGCGCGGTAAGACGAACTCCTCCTTCGGGTAGGCACTGTTGAGGTTGGTGTAGTCGATACACATTCTCCATGTGTTGTTGTTTTTCAGGACCAGGACTGGGTTTTCCAGCCACTTGGAGTATTTGATTGGCCGAATGAAGCCTGCGGCTAGCAGGCGTTGTACTTCTTCAACGATTGCTCGGCGGTGCTCTTCATTGAAGGTCCACAGCGACTGCTTTACTGGTCGCACTTTGGGGTCGACATTGAGTTTATGCTCAGCGAGTTCCCTCGGGACACCCGTCATGTCAGATGGCTTCCATGCGAAGATGTCGCGATTCTCATGGAGGAACCCGATGAGCGTGCTTTCCTATGCGGGGCTCATGTGCGCCCTGATGGTGACCGTCTGGCTGGAGTCGCCCGGGACGAGCTCGACGGTGCGGGTGTGGGTGGTCGCCTCAAACGTGGAGCTCGCGGCGGTTGGCTTCTTCAGGACGGTAGGGTCGTCCTTGTCGATGTTGCTCACGTATTTCGCGATCTCGTCCGCGTGGTTTGTTTCCACGGCGATGACGATGTCGGCGAGTTCAGTGCCCTTGTCTTCGCACTCCACGGCCATATCGGAGTCGCCGTGGACGGTGATGATGCCGCTTGGCCCTGTAAGATTCATCATGTTGTAAGAGTAGTGGGGGGTCACCATGAATTTGGCGAACGTTTGGCGTCCTAGGACACAGTGGTAGGGGATGCGGAAGTTCACCAGCTCGAACATGATCCGCTCGGTGTGGTAGTTTGCTGGTGTGCTGAAGGTGACTGGCAGCATCACTTTTCTGATCGGGTATGCCTTCCGACTAGGGACGATGCCGTGGAAGATTGTCAGGGTCGGCTGGATTGCTGATTCTGGGAGCTGGAGCCTCTTGAACGTGTCCAGGTACATGATGTTGATGGAGCTCCCGCCGTCCATCAGTGTCTTGGGCAGCCAATAGTCAACTACTTTGGGCCGACATTCTTGAGGCTGAACGTCATGGCCGTGTAGCAGAAGGCGCTGAATGGCGTGATGAGCGCCGTCTTCTCCTCATCCTCGACCGCCATTTTGACCTGGTTGTAGCCAGAATACGCGTCGAGGAAGCACAACGACTCCGATCCCACGGTCGAGTCGATGATCTGGTTGATGCGCGGTAAGACGAACTCCTCCTTCGGGTAGGTGCTGTTGAGGTTGGTGTAGTCGATACACATTCTCCATGTGTTGTTGTTTTTCAGGACCAGGACTGGGTTTTCCAGCCACTTGGAGTATTTGATTGGCCGAATGAAGCCTGCGGCTAGCAGGCGTTGTACTTATTCAACGATTGCTCGGCGGCGCTCTTCATTGAAGGGCCATAACGACTGCTTTACTGGTCGCACTTTGGGGTCGACGTTGAGTTTGTGCTCAGCGAGTTCCCTCGGGACACCCGTCATGTCAGATGGCTTCCATGCAAAGATGTCGCGATTCTCACAGAGGAACCCGATGAGCGTGCTTTCCTATGCGGGGCTCATGTGTGCCCTGATGGTGACCGTCTGGCTGGAGTCGCCCAGGACGAGCTTGACGGTGCGGGTGTGCGTGGTCGCCTCAAACGTGGAGCTCGCGGCGGTTGGCTTCTTCAGGATGGTAGGGCCGTCCTTGTCTATGTTGCTCACGTATTTCGCGAGCTCGTCCGCGTGGTTTGTTTCCATGGCGATGATGGCGTCAGCGAGTTCAGCGCCCTTGTCTTCGCACTCCACGGCCATATCGTAGTCGCCGTGGACGGTGATGATGCCGCTTGGCCCTGTAAGCTTCATCATGTTGTAAGCGTAGTGGGGGGTCACCATGAATTTGGCGAACGTTTGGCGTCCCAGAACACAGGGGTAGGGGATGCGGAAGTTCACTAGCTCGAACACAATCCGCTCGGTGCGGTAGTTTGCTGGTGTGCTGAAGGTGACTGGCAGCATCACTTTTCTAATCGGGTATGCCTTCCGACTGGGGACGATGCCGTGGAAGGTTGTCAGGGTCGGCTGGATTGCTGATTCTGGGAGCTGGAGCCTCTTGAACGTGTCCAGGTACATGATGTTGATGGAGCTCCCGCCGTCCATCAGTGTCTTGGGCAGCCAATAGTCAGCTACTTTGGGCCTGACCACCAGGGCGACT
Source organism: Avena sativa (assembly GCA_916181665.1). Classification (NCBI taxonomy): domain Eukaryota; kingdom Viridiplantae; phylum Streptophyta; class Magnoliopsida; order Poales; family Poaceae; genus Avena; species Avena sativa. The sequence goes on along the minus strand of OV702297.1, from coordinate 484,347,431 downwards.
CGCCCTGGGTACTCGATCCTGGGCGCGTGGTCCTGGCGACTCCAGGTGATGCTTTGCTCGGACCAGTTGAGGAAGCGGGGGAGATCGACTTGTGTCACCGCATTGACAGCGACTGCACGGGCGAGCACCTTCTTCTCGCGCTTGGTGTTGAGCCCGGTGAAGGTGTGGACTGATCCGACGGCGTTGCCGAAGCCGCCAACATTGCCATTGTCCCTTGGCGGTTTGTTGTTGGGGTCATCCTGTTCCTGCCTTGCCTTTTCAATATCCTTGAGGGAGTGGCAGTACGCGGTAGTGTGAGTGGCAGGCTTTCCCTCCCTGCCGTGGTAGACACATGGTTGGTTGAGCAAGGCGGCGGGGTCGAATTTCGGCATCGCCGTGTTGTTGGCACGGTAGTTTCCTCCGTCACGGCGGAAGTTCCTTGGGTCGCATTGGCCATAGCCGGCATTAGCGACGAAGTCGACTCGCCCGTCACCGCAGCGTTTGCCGGTGATGCGAGTGTTGCTGTAGCGCATGTCGTGGTGTCGCCCGCTGTCGTGGGCGCTGGCGTGGCGCCTTCCTCCCGGCTCGTCGTCGGAGTCCTGGTTGGGGTCCTCTTCCGTGTAGCGCTTGGCGATCTTGAGGAGGTCAGGGATGTTGTCTAGCATCCGGTAGATCCTCTTGATCTTAGCGACCAGGGGTTAGTACCGGAACGCGTTCTTGAAGCAGTGTATCGCCGTGTGCAGGTGGATGCCAAAGGCGTTGATCCATAGCTCCTGCCACCTTTGGATCCAGTGGCGGGTCAACTCGCGTTGTCCCTGGATGCATCGTTCCAGATCCTCAATGGTGGTGGCGCATGTGTAGGAACCCTCAAAGTGCCTGACAAAGGCGTCCCGCATCTCCTCCCACAAGTCGATGTTGTCGGCGGGAGGGTGTTGATCCATTGCCGGGTCGCACCCTCCATCATCAGGGAGAGGTAGCGAGCGGCTAGCAGCTCGGTGTGGCCGGCAATTCCCATCGCCATGAGGTATGTGTCCAACCAGACCGATGGGTTGTACGTTGGATCATACTTTTCGATCTCCTTGGGCGCCTTGAAGTTGACAGGGTACTTCTTGCCTCAGATCATAGGTCTGAAGCACTGGGGGCCGACTTGCTGAGCGAGCCCCTGGGTTCAGGGTCACCGCGGTTGCTGAGGGTGTGCCTTAGGTCGTTGGGCTGGCGCGCTCGCCAAGCCTGGTTGTTGACGATGTGCGCTCGAGCGTCGATGGGTTGCCCGTTGGCGGTGACTGTGTTGTTCACCGGTCGCGGCTCATTGGTGGAGAGCGTGGGGTTGGCGGCCCATGGCTGGTTCGCCAGGGGCTGTGGTGGTGGGCAGGTCACGGTGTTGGCGACGGTTGGGTGGCCGCTTGAGGCCGCCCTGCTTGCCAAGGAGAGGGAATACATCCGCCCCCGTGGGTCGACTCCCGCGGTTTGCTGCTTGACGGCCCTGGCGAGTAGGGCCTTGGCATACTAGATCTGCAACGTGCCTTCTCCCTGGACGTCGAGGTTGGCGACTGAGGCGTCGGCCGTGACGACATTGTCCATCGGGGTGGAGTACAGTGGGAGTCTGTTGGCATCATGGGCCTGTGGCGAGATTATGATCCATGGCTCGTCTGGCGGGGGCGCACGACCGATGGTTGGTGGCGGGGCCCCAGTCGCCGGTGCGCCGGGTGGTGGTCGATTGCTGCCGCCTGGTGGTGTGTGCTCGCAGTACTCGCGCTCAGCCGTGCGTGCGGGGTAGCTCTCGTCGTTGAAGTTTAGGACACGGCCTTGGACGTTGGAGTTCAAGCGGGTCCTGATGCGGCGCTGGTGGTAGAGCGACAGCTCCTGCACCGTTGCCCGCTCGAGGCAGAATTTCTCGCGCTTGGCTATCTCCTTGCGTTGCACCTCCTCCAGTCGCATGCGGGCTTCCTCCACCTCCTTGGCCATCGCGGTTGGAGGGATTGGTGTGGAGAATGGATCTGGCGAGGCGACCGTGCTTCCCGCCATGTAGATCGTGTTGAAGCGATTGGATCTAGCGTGGAAGTCCTCGGGGGACTCCGAGCCTGAGTCGGAATCGAAGATCCCAAGGATTGAGGAGTCCTCGAAATCCTCAGGGTTGGAGACCCGCGTGATGGAGTCCTCCCGTGATGCCGCGGTGATGGATCCGTCGACCGAGGCAGGGGTCGCGGAGTCGATGTCGTCGTGTAGGGCTGCGTTGTCCGCGGCGGTGCTGGTCTCGGCCGCGTTGCTAGTGGCCGAGTCATACTCGGAGGCGAGGCTCCTGATGGATCGGACCTCCTCCTCTGAGGGCAGATCGCGACATGGTGGTGATCCACCGATGATCACCATCGCTGCTGGGTCGACTGCGCCGATGAAGCCGACGAACAGGTTGATGGAGCCAACCGGCATTATCGCGCCGTGGGTGACCGGGCACGACACCGGGATGTAGCTGCTGGGCAGGATCTGTAAGATCCCGCCAATGGCGATCATGGGGCCGGTGGCGATCGGCCGGTCGATCAGCGAGTAGGGTCTCATCGCAGAACTCGGGCCAGTCCGGCCAGGCCCCACGGTCGGCGCCACTATCATGGAAATGGCCACGGCAGTCGCTGCAGTAGGCAGCGATTAATAGAATCGGGGACGAGAGCTGGCTGCCATCTGCGGGGCGAGATGGGGGAGGATGCACATGGGTTTACCCAGGTTCGGCCCCCGGAGGGTAAAGACCTACTCCTTCTAGATTAGATTGATGGAGAGCGAGTTATAGGGCGGCGAGCTCGGCGTCTAAGCAGCGAGTCGCTCGAAGGGGTGTATGATGGAACGTAAGTCCTCAGAGTACCCTAGGGAGGTTTATATAGGAGTCACCTCGCTAGGGTTTACAGCTTACAACCGAACAAGATATGAATTCAGAGGCTTTAACCTATTCTGACTAGGCTTCGAGTACGCTTCTAGGCCTCCAGTCTCCAATCGCCAGGCCTTCTCCTCAGTCGCATTCCAGTCGCCGTCCTGTAGGCCCACTCGCCAAGCCTTTGACCCAATCGGAATGTCCTGCTGGGCATACCCCGTTTGGCATATGCCCATCAAAACGACCATGATGGAGGTGCCATGCACCTTGGTGCCACGCTGATGGAATGATGAAAATCATACCATGACGCATAAGATGGAGATCAAGTGCAAGAAAGGACCATATCATATCACATATTATATATACATGTGATGTTTATCTCTTTTATGCATCTTATTTTGCTTATGTCTAGCTTAGAACTTGCCGATAGAATTATAAGATGATCGCTCTCACTAAATATATATCAAGTTAATAATAGGTACTTCTTTAGTATGCACCGTTAAAAAAGTTCATTGTTTCTAAGTACCACATGATGATCGGGTGTGATAGACTCTACGTTCACATACAACGGGTGTAAGACAGTTTTACACACGCGAGTACTAAGGTTCTTACCTGGCGAGCCTATCATGTACAGACACGGACTCAGAACATGAACCAAAAGGTAAAGCATGAGTCATATGAATGATATGATATCCATATCATGCTCTCCATTGTAGCTGCACCACCTCACGTGATGATCGGACATGGTGTAGTAAATTTGAATCATGTAATCACCAAAATGACTCGAGGGATGTTGTTTTGAGTAGGAGTTCATTTAGTAAGTTGGATTAATTTGAACTCAATTTATCATAAACTAAATCGAAGTGAATTTGCATAGTTCGTTGTAGTCACTGACATTCGTCTACTATATGTTTTAGCTATAATTGAGATAATATAACTATAGAATTCTAGATTTTTACTTTACAAACTGGTATCGTATTATTTTATGAATGTCAATCTAAAGTTTAAAGTACTATTACAAACTTTCAGCAAAACCTCACTTACTCCGTGAAATTCAATAAATAGTATTGAATCAAGAGTAACAAATTCCAGTGTTAGTATCTAAGTATCATGCTTGCCTCCATGATTCTTGATATTGAAAAATTGTTTTAATATCAACGTTATCTAGGATCTGAAAATTGTTTCAGAAACCATCATATGTAGAATATATTGTGATATCTGAAACAATGTCTTTGTTGCAATATGATAGAGTATAATTTAATAAAATACATATTCTCGTATTGTATGAGAATTTATAAAGGTTGGAGATGCTTGGCATCCTGATCACCTAAAAGGTTTTGGGAATTAACATTATATTCACGATTCGTCCTAATGAGCTATAGTATCTTGATCATGAAAATTGTGTTGGGTTCGCAGTATAGAAACCAAAAAAAAATCTACAATATGAACAACTAAGCACCAAGATCTATCTACCTAGAGACAATCAATGGGTGGATATACATCCATAGTAAGATCCCTGTGATTGCAGTGCTAGTCCCTGGATCGAAATGCTAGTACCCACAGTTTAAGATGAAGTACACAGAAACAAAGGTCATTATTACATCGCATATCCAGGAATATAATGGTTCTTACAACTCACTTAGCCCAAGGCTAAGATACTCAAGGTTCACATTACATAGCATAATAATAATAGAGTCTTTTGTCTTCATGCGCCACAGGCAAACATGTCGAGTTTAGACCCGCAACCCTACTCATCATCAGAGTATCCTGCAACATAATAAGTTACAGCCACAAGGGTCAATACATTTGGAATTGTATTGGCAAGTGATACCATAGTTACTTAGTATAATCCAACAACTACATGAATATATGGCTAAGTGGGGTTATGGCTGACTTTGCTAAAAGCTAGTTTAACTTATAGTTTTTGAAGAGTAAGTTTTCTCATTCAAACACTAAGGTACCAATGATAGACATCACTGAACCTCTACCCATGTTCACCCACAAGTTTTAACTTAGAGAAATTTGGATGAGGAGATTATTGAACTGCTTCACTGTCTCGAGGCTCGGGAATTGTCCATAACCGGGGACACGGCTAAGTACTTAGTTTTACCCTCTCGAGAGGTGGTGCACTTTCCCCACAAGACTCGACATGCATCGAGACAAGACCTTTCATAAGCAATCCCTCAGACCACCACGGACGCGTTCCATCCTATCACAACTACCACCTTCTGTCCGTCTGGCTGAGTTCTTGCAACTTAGTTGGTCAAGGCAGAGCCCATATGTCATGTGGCTGCACTAGAAGCTTCGTGACAAGAATGTCTCCAATCTCTTTGTTCCTGGGTGGCCATCCACAAGTGTGATACACCAGCTGACCATAGACATGGCCCCTGAGTAACCACTCAACATAATCCAAGCAAGTCCCATTCCACCCAGGTGTTTCATTAATATTAGTTGTTTTCTTAGTCAAACAAAATAATATCTTTCCATACTATCTTATATGTATTTTCCACCCACGAATTCTAATAGCATGGCTAATCACTCTAGCATACGAAGTCTTTCAACTAGGAGATACTATCAAGATATAGTCTATAGGGCAGCATAGCATAGTAACATGTAAATAATCCTATCATGCTAAGATCTACCAAAATAACACTAGTGCAATAGTGAAAATAATAGGACATGCTATGAAATATCACTTGCCTTGGTAGCTAGGGGAATAGGTACAATCCTCACAGCAACAAACTTCACAATCCACACAATCTACACAAAGAAAAATACAACAACAATAATTCAATCAATAAAACATTACAAAAATATGAATGCATGCAAAATGCAATGACATGATCACAACTCAATAACTTACAGAGTCTACAGTATAGAGGTTAAAATACCTCATCTAAAGGCATAAGAAATACCCCAAAACAATACATGGAATAATTTTTATGAGCAAAATTCTCCTAAAAAGGTCCTGCCTATAATTCCAATTTTTCAGAGGCAAAAGTGTGAAACAAGGCCTCTATAATAAGGGTCTTATTTTTCTGAATCCATAGACACCAAATTTGCATTTTTCTGAATTGTGGATCAAAAGTTATGGATTTTCTAAGTTTAATACAAAATCTGTCTAATTTTCTATTTAAATAGATAAGCTGGGCGACGTGGCGCAATCTCATTGGCCCGTACCTGTTCGGTCGGATCGACTGCTGCGAGCCGTTGGATTTTAAGTGATAAACAGACGGATCTGATTAGCCCGTACCGGTTCGTGCTCGATCTAATCTTAGCCATAGACACAAGATCTAACGGTCCCTAGCGGCCTGGCCGGAGACGGGCGGCGCTGACCAGCTGCGCGCGGCGGCGGAGCGTCGACCGATGGGGTTCCGGCGGTTCTACAGGGGATGGGAGACCGTGGACACGTACCAGAGGTCGAGGAGGTCGTGGCGGTCTCGATGGAGGTCACTGCGGCACGGGGGTTGCTCTGGCTTGGCCTTGATCCCTCGCCAGAGTTGCGTAGATGGCAGAGCTCGCGGCCCAGTGTCGGAGACGACGACCTAGGGCTCGAACAAGCCAACAAGAGGATCAGTGAGATGCGCCATGAACAACACGATCTAGCAGAGGCCAAAAGGGGCGGCGGAAACCCTACCTTCACCGGAAAAGGCGATGGACGGCGGCGGCAGAGGAGGTTCGCCGGAGTTGCTCGCGTCGTCGACGTGGGGCAAGAGAAGGCACGTGGCCGGGGTTAAAACACACGCTAGGTCACCACAAGTAATATGGGGCAGAGAGGAGGGCACGGCGTGGCCGGAGCTCACCGGAATTATCGCCGGAGGTGCTTCGGTCGGCGGCGGTTTGAGGTGGCAATTGGGGAGCCTGGGGGCTCTCCAGGGGCAGTGGCTGGGGGAATCGGTCGAGGAGGGGGTGGGGATTAAGAAGGGGCCGTAGCTGTGGCGATTAACTCGCGGTAACGCTCGCAATCAACCGGAGCCGGTAACGACAGAGAAGGGGAGAGGGCGCCGGCCGTTCGCGTGGAAGACGCTGAGGTGGCATCGACGTGGCGTGGGGCCCGGAGGTAAGTGGGTGGGGGTGAGTTGAGGGGGTGTGGGAAAAGACTGAGAGGGGAGAGGGATTCCGGGTGGGCTAGCTAGGCCGGTTTGGGCCAAAATGCCAGAAACTGTTGCTGCTGTTTAAAAACCTTTTCCCTCCTTTTCTTTTTCTTTTTGAATTTCTTCTCTAGTTTTTCTTGAATTTAGCAAAAGTGCTGCAAAAAGCCTCTAAATTTCACCAAATTTTTGGAGGCCAAACCTAATGCAAGGTAGCACATGCCATGTTGATAAATGCAATGATGATGATTTTCAGATAAAATTTTTGGGATGTTACAACATACCCTTGAAGAGCGACAACGCGTTACGAGGTTGGACTTGTGGATGATGTAGTCGTTCACTTGCCGATCTCAAGATCATGAGGAAGTCCAGCACTACAACTCAATGGCGCATCCGTGATCGCACACACATCCGGTCCTCCGACAACCTCCACGTCCTCACTCCAGGGATGCAGCGGAAGCATCAACTCCTTTTAGACAAAGCCACCGGGAACATGTACCTCGCTAATCCGAGGCCATGGGGGAATAAACTAGAGGAGGAGAGAGATCCTTCACGAGAAGGTGTGAAGTGAGTGGAGGAGGAGGGGGCCTTTTATAGGGAGAGGGGGCATCCCCCTCCCATGGACGGCGGTCATGGAGGTGCCCCCACCTCTTCCATCATTCAAGTGGGTGGAGCATCCACTCACATAAACACCCCTCCACTCAAACTTCCACTCACATGCATTAAATTTCTACCAAATTTAATGCAACTCTCCTTTAATAAAACTATTTTATTTATTTTATTCATAATTTTGTTAATTACTTTAATTAACAAACATTCACATAAAACCCCTATAACATTTCAATATCATATGCAGAACCAGTTTCAGCAATTTCACCCAAAACAATTCTGGTGTCCATCGAAATGATTCCAGCTCTTTCATAATATTTCTTTGAAACATATTTGCTACAAATGGTGTCGGTATCCCTTATGTGTGTCACCCTATGGTTCGAAAATAATATAGACATCATCGAGACCCCTCTCCGATCAATAATCAGCAGCAGGACCTAGAGATCCGTACTAACTCCTACATATTCAACGATGACTTCAGTGATCGTGAGAACCTTTAACATTTGTAACTAAATCCCTTTGTCTCGCGATATATTACATGTCCGAGATGCGATCATCGGTATCCTCATACCTAGTTTGATCTCGTTACCGACAAGTACTCTTTTCTCGTTCCCGTGATATAACATTCTAGTGATCTTATCACTTGCTTGCAAGCTACATGAATGTGATATCACCTTGAGGGCCCAGAGTATATCTATCCATCATCGGCATGGATAAATCCCACTCTTGATCCATGAGCATCTACATAACATTTTCGGAGTATCTGAACCCACCTTTATTATCACCCTGTTACGGTGTGACGTTTGATGTTATCAAGTTACTCTTTCGGTGTTAGTGATTGACATGATCTCATGGTCTAAGGACTAAAGTTACTTTGTATGATGTTATAACAATTTAAAGACAATGACTTTGATCATATTGTTATACTTCGGATGAATGTTCATCACATTATTCCACCAATGTTATGACCTTGTTATTAACAACATCCAATGTCCATGATTAGGAAACCTTGATCATCTTGTTAATCAACACGCTAGTTTATATGATAGGCATAACTAGGAGCTCTTTATTTGTTTATTAAACACACATGTATTAACGTATTAACACAATTATAGCATGCAAAATAAACATCTATCATATACTTGGAGTACGATAATAACAACTTTATTATTGCCTCATAGGGCATATTTCGTTCAATTTGTCATGATAAGGATGGATAGAAGATGTAGGTAAAACGTTTACTACATTAAAATGATTACTAAAAGGAATGAATTTTGAAAGAACGCCAAACATTTGATGATGGTGATCCATTTCAAAATGTAAGTCCAAAGGTATTAGTATTTGACTATACACACTTTGAACTATGTGTCATATATATGGAACCACTATTGATGTTGATAGATTCTTTTGAAAATAAGAGGAAATGATGAAAGAGAATCTAGAAAATATTTGATAGGAAAAAAAGACTGGAAATGTTCAACTTAGGTATATAGATGATATACGCATTATGGTGTATTCTTTGCTTGTTAAACATTGTGGTTCATGGATATTGGATACCGAATTGGTTGGTATAAAATGTCACATAGAGCAACACAATTCATGAACTGCAATGTCCTAATTAACTAGTAAGAGAATATGTGATGATGTTCATCGAAAAAAAATAAAGTGTTATTGTGTTTCTCGTTGACATCAAAGCTTGCCTTCAAGATTTGTTTTAATAATTGTTATTTTGTTCCTGTATTATGAGAACGATGGTTGTTCAAATAATTACCATATTCCATTGATGATGGATGAACTCTTACAAATGTATTTGCATAAATCACATGCATAAACACTTATGCTAAATTTTTGTAGATGAATGATTAAAAGATCACTTATGAGTAACACTGCAGTTTAAATCATACTAGATTTAGGGGTGCGCCTTGGTGCACCATCCCACACCATCCCAGTATACTCGAGCAGTGTATGTGGTTCAAATTCTCAACAGTGAATAGCAACATGTTTATCTCTTATGATATAGATATCAAAATGGAAACCAAAAAGGCGAGTTATATGGACATATAGATTGGTTAATCAGTAGTAGCAAAAAGATATAACCAAGCTAAAACTTGGCAACGAGATTCAAATTCATGGTTAATTTCTGAATATTGGTTTCTATCTTCTGGATGTAATCGACGAGTATTGTTTGATTGTAGAAATTGATCCAGAACAACCATATGTAAATATTAAATAAGTAACACATATTGCGAACTTAATAGGATAACATGTATGTCCTAACACGTGGTGGATGCATCACATGATTACATAATTGTGTACATGAGAAGAGTAAAAGCATACCTGAGCTTCTTAGATGTCTCCGTTAGAGGAAACCACAGTCGACACAAGAAGTGTTGATGTACCCATAGAACAAAATAGGAGACGACCGCGTGACCAAAATCCATCTACAGAAAGTGCACATGTTTCTAAAAGACCGAGAACACTGAATTGTTGGTTCTATTTTCAATCCATGCTCATTTATAGTGGGTGTACTACGAGTCGTGATTCGATTGCAGATACGAAAAGCATTCCCTAGACTGGTCAGTAGATATACGGTGTCTATTTTCTTGGTTATAATAGTTTCATTCAAAGAGAGACTGGAACAAACAATTCTTCCGTGATTTGGCTTTGGACCCCAAAACTGTCTTTTGTAGACCGAGTAACCCGGCTAATCTGGTCTTCTTTTACAATATTTTGGTTTTTTTTGCAATGCACTGGATAACTTCTACTTAAATCAATGTTGGTTGACCTTGAACATATAGAAAAATAAGCGGGATTTCTACACCAAAAAGTCGAATCTAAACATCCATCCTGCTCCTAGTACACCGAAATCATCTCCCTACACATGCTATGAGTGACAATTTTATGCCCGCCTCCCTCACATACTTCATTGAACTTCAACTTAAATACAGTACTAAAACATAATTTTCTACCATGATTCTTAGCATTCTATCTGTACATATAATATGGTGCCATGCTTGTCATGCACACTTTCAAAACTAAGGTAGTTCCATGAGTTTCAAAGCATTGAAAAATTAAATCTAACCAAGTGAATTTATTGTTATAGGATTAATGCAGTTTGGATTGTCGACAAAGATCAATAGTCAACGGTCAAATGCAACCCACTGGTCCATCTCATGGGATTACTGGAGTGGCCATCCATCTAGTTGATGCCCTCATAGCATCAATCACTCAGCCTCATAGCAGGTTCGTCTCCCTGTTGTACTTGAGCGACACCTACCACTTCCACATCCACACTCTGATCACATAGAGTAGGTCTGACTATATGCATCCATCTCATAGTCTGTGGTACCCTAAATGAAACCATGAGGAAATAATTGATCAATTGAAAAAAGGTGTTGCAATCAACACTATCTTTCGGTTGCATCATATAAGAAAAGTTCAACATGAAACAACAACGAAAAATATTATATCTATTACCTGACATCCAGCTATCAAAATTAAACTGGAAGAAATACATAATAAATATAGATTGGGCTGGCCGACATTAACTTACTTGGCTTCATATTCAATTAATTTCTGAAAAATAAGATGCAAGTTTCAGTGCCAATTGAACTTTTTTGCAATTTGAATATATAAATGTACTATTGTGTACTACAATAGATAGAAATATAGTAACAAAACAAAGTACCATAATAGTTCTTTTTAAAGGATAAAATCTATAATCTAAAAAATCAATAGGAGACATAGTGGCATGCAGCCGCTCGGTGATCAGCACCATGCATCAGTGTGTTTAGGCGGGCAACAGCGCGAGGCGGCTAAGGTTTGCAGTCTTGCAGAGCATTGACCTAGAGCTTGTATACCTTCTTGAGGCTGTTGCAAGGAACTACTGAAACTTATCTCAACTCATATCCACAACACCAGATAGGGGAAGACTAATTAACTAAATAATATGATCGCATGCCCATAAGTGGTACATGCCTAGACATGCTCAATTCTTCCTACAATGTCATATGTAAGAAACTAAATAGCATCCAAAGAGGAGATTGGAACAACATGAGAAATAATAACTCAGAAATGACAGCCGTGTCTAGTATGTATATAAGCCAAGCTATACAAACAATGAGAGTATGCCATATGAGCCCCTCTTACGTCAGATTCCTAATTTTTCAAGTGTAGTCGAAATATCCTCCAACTCAAATTCACATAGATGATAGCATAGGGTATGCCATCGTTTCTAAACAAAACATAGGGTATGCCATGTAGTCGAAATATCTACAAAATCTTGAAGGCATATTAGAATAATATGAGACCTACGATCTATTAATGCATGCTCACGGTTCATCCATAGATACAACACCTGAATATGCCATACTGTGCTAACATCAATTAGTAAAATATACCATACCTAATTATATTAGGTTCCCTATTGAGAAAGAACTTGTTTGCTTGTTTGGGACACAAATAAAAATAATAACAATTTGCATGTTACTAAGGTGCATGAACTGTTGCATCTACTCTGAGTACATGATTTTTTTGTTTAGAATTCATGCTACAGGGCAAGTAACTAAGCATTGCATTGTATTGTCATGTTTATTTTTTCCTTATAAGTCTTCTACATGTACCTAGTACCTACTTGCCAATATATTATGTCTGCTGAATAATGCAAGCTCTAACAAGAAAATAATAGAGTAGAGTACTAGAAACAGAGTAAAAATATGTAGGTATCTCTACAATGGCTATAAATAATTCGTGCTCTATAGTAAATAATTTTCAGTTACGTATGTGTTAATAAGGAAGGAGGGTGAAACACACTGTCACGATAAACCAGCTGACAAATTAGGAAAAGCCGCTAAAGACACAGTTGCCACCTGTATTCTGCTTCCCGCAGCCATCGATGTCACATGCACTGCTTCCCATAGAGCCGCCAAAGACACGGTCACCACCTGTATAGCTTAGTGAGATCTAGTTAACGCTCATATCAGTCTCCCAAATTCTTCATCCTATAATTATTCTTGTCGGTCAAAAGCTTTCAACACATATGTACCTGAAGCGATCAATTGATCACTCTCCATATATTTTCAAAATAAAAGTTCAGCCACAAAAGCAAGAAGGGTCCAGACCTGAAAAGTTGAATGTTAGGATTAAAACAGGTTTCCAAACTTATACCAATATCAACTTTTAGAAAAAATCAATTACTTTTTCCTAACCCTCAAACCAAAATAATCTCGGGTGAGCAAGTTACCAAACTAATTTTAGAACTGAACAGAATTACAAAACATATTTAAAACGGATCACTGCAACCAAAATGAATTGGTGACATTAGACATGGAGCTCACATTGCAGAATGAGCTTGCCACCGTGTGATGTTGCCTAGGGCTCCTCAAAGTTGGTCACCACCTCCTCCCCATAGCTATCGGTGTCCTAAGCCTTGATCAATCACAGCATAACACGGAAGCAGAAACATAGAAATCATTGAAAACGACCACATAAATTAAGCATGATACATAGCAGCAATGGGTATGCAGAAAATGGGAGGAGATAGTATATATGTTACCTTGCAGTGTCCATATCCGTCTCATACAGGCCAAGGTGCACGAACCTACAATGATCAATACACATGATTTTTAATCAGAATTACAAGTGTTTATACCCGCGACAAATTATCGCATTTATGCCTTGGCGCAAGACCCGTGGCTCTTGCACGGATTTCTATTTTGTAGAACGCTAATAAAAACAGATGGAAAGCAGGTAGGATAATATATTAACATAAGGAAGTTTAAGTTTGGAACAATGCTATATATAGCAACATGCAGGTGCCCTACTAACTAAGACAATGAATTTATACACCTCAAATTATTGAGCATGAAATATTTAACAATTATTGCACTACATCACTCACATTGTTTGCAGGAGTTCGACCACGAAAACCAGATAAAGCATAATCTTCTTAGGAATACGGATGTTTTAGGCACCAAGTCATGTGAAGAAGTGAAAGATACCTAGACCATGCTCTACATTATAGAAAAAACAAGAGCTTCAGTATATGATGAAAACTATAAAGCAATAAAAACGAATATGGAAAACTCCATCTTTCAGTAGGGAGTATGACTTATATCTGCATCGCCAAGTTGCAAGAAATGCCATACACACTGAGATGAAAAAAGTATACCAATATCAAACTTAAAATCCCCAATTAATTATAAGATTAGGATTAACTAGGCTTTAAAATTGTACCAATATCAAAATGAAAAACCCCAACTAATTTTTCCTAACCTTGTGAATAAGCTATAAAACTAATTTTAGGAATGGAATAGGAATCATAAAGCATATTTTAAAATGCAGAGTAGTAGCTGCAGTGGTTGTTGATTTTCAGAACATACCGAACTGGTCACTTAAATTTTGGGAAAGTGCATCAGTATTTTTCTTGTAACTGGAAGTAGTTTGATCTTTGCTGCTGCAACCACATGTCGTCCTTGATCTTCTTGAAGAGGTGAACATCCTTCTTGTCCGTGAGGTACTCCTTGGTGACGGTTCCATGGAGTTATAGCCGGTCCTGCGCAATCGAATGGTAATGGTATCAGTTTGCACTTCTAAATAATCTTGGGAGCTAAAGCGCAATCTAAAAACATGAAAAAAATCAATTGTATAACATATTTTCTGACTAAAAATCAAGGTCGTGTAGGCATACTAAATCAATCGTATATATAATAACATATTTTCTGACTAAAATCAAGCTCATGTAGGAATACCATGATACTGGTTATAAGCTACACAGATCAACTAAAGGCACATGATTTTTAAGTAAGAATAATAAGGTGATAATGCTCGATAATTCAGCGTTGGAAGGCTGAACCAGTAGAAGTGCACCTACTTGGAATCGAGGGTTATTTTCTGAGTTTCTATGACAACAGAACTTGCTTCATATAAAGAGATCTTTCCAACCTGTATGGTCGATGACAAAACTTTTAATGTAATTTTTTGTTCCAGTGGTATGTGTGACATGCATAAAGCAACTAATCAGTTGACCACCAGCTTAGTTGTGTGGTACCTCGAGCATCTTTAGTTTTGCATCATTATGGTTTGGCGGACATCATATCTCTTGGCCCATTCAAGCATACTCCCGCAAACTCTCAGGTGACAAGAAGTCAAGAGCCAATTGAACCATATGCTGAAGCATTTTTAATAGAAGAAAATGTCACTAGTGGAAACGAGGCCTTTGGTTGAGCCTAGAAATGGGCTTTAACACCGGTTCTTCTACGAACCGGTGTTAAAGGGGGGCCTGTACCAGCGTGGCCCGTGCAGCAAAAAGGAGCCCCCCTTTAACACCGGTTTGTGGCACGAACCGGTGTTAAAGGCCCCTGCACCAGTGGCCCGCGCAGCCCCCCCCTTTAACACCGGTTCGTGGCTTGAACCGGTGTTAAAGGGGGGGGCTATATAAGACATCGCAGCCCACACCCCACTCTTCTATTTTTTCACTATCTCATTTTGGAGCCTAGCAAGAGGGTGTGAAGTGTGCTAGTTTGTGTTTTTTCGTATGCACAAGAGGTGTTCGGTGAAATGCCCGAGAGCTCAAAATAAGTTTTCTCATTGCTCTTTCCTTCTCGGTCGAGGTCGGCAACTATCCTTTCATGTGTCATTGATGTACTATATATATAAATGGTCATCTTCCTATTATTTTTTGATATATACTATATATTAATGCAGATGAACCAGCAATGGATGTACGGTGACCGCCGCACTTCCGAGTACATTACGGGCCTCCAAAATTTCATCGTTGTGGCTAATGCAAACCGTGGTCACAATGGTTTTATGTGATGTCCGTGTGTTCACTGTCAGAACAAGAAAGACTACTCAAATACCAGAACCATTCACGCCCACCTGCTTCGATCCGGTTTCATGCCCGGCTATAATTGTTGGACCAAGCACGGAGAAAAAGGGGTTGTGATGGAAGACAACGAAGAAGAAGAGGATGATGACAACTATCATAATATGTATCCTGAATATGATGATACTGCAACGGGGGTAGATAATGAAGATCAAGAGGCAGCAGATGGGCCCGCTGATGACGATCTTGGTCGGGCCATTACTGATGCAAAGGAAGAATGTGAAACTGAAAAGGAGAAGGAGAAGCTGGAGCAGATGTTAAAGGATCACAAAACATTGTTGTACCCAACTTGCGAAGATGGTCACAAAAGGCTAGGTACCATACTGGATTTGCTGCAATGGAAGGCAGAGAACGGTGTGACTGACGGCGCATTTTCAAAGTTGGTAAAAATGAAGAATCTTCTTCCAAGAAATAATGAGTTGCCCGACAGTACATACCAAGCAAAGAAGGTTGTCTGCCCTCTAGGATTAGACGTGCAGAAGATACATGCCTGCATTAATGACTGCATCCTCTACCGCGGTGAGAAGTACGAGAATTTGGATGCATGCCCGGTATGCACTGCACTGCGGTATAAGATCAGACGAGACGATCCTGGCGATGTTGAGGGCGAGGCCCCTAGGAAGAAGGTTCCTGCCAAGGTTATGTGGTATGCTCCTATAATACCACGGTTAAAACGTCTCTTCAGAAATAAAGAGCATGCCAAGTTGTTGCGATGGCACATGGAAGACCGTAAGAAAGACGCGATGTTGAGACACCCCGCTGATGGGTCACAGTGGAGAAAAGTCGAGCGAGAGTACCCGGACTTCGCACGTGACGCAAGGAACTTAAGGTTTGGTCTAAGTACAGATGGCATGAATCCTTTTGGTGAGCAGAGCTGTAGTCACAGCACCTGGCCTGTGACTCTATGTATCTATAACCTTCTTCCTTGGTTGTGTATGAAGAGGAAGTTCATTATGATGCCAGTGCTCATCCAAGGCCCGAGGCAACCCGGCAACGACATTGATGTGTACCTAAGGCCATTAGTTGAAGAACTTTTACAGCTGTGGGCCAAACCAGGTGTACGTATGTGGGATGAGCACAAAGGGGAGCCATTTGACCTACGAGCATTGCTTTTCGTAACCATCAAGGATTGGCCTGCTCTTAGTAACATTTCAGGGCAGACAAACAAGGGATACAATGCATGCACACACTGTTTAGATGAGACTGAAAGTGTATATTTAGATAAATGTAAGAAGGTTGTGTACCTAGGGTATCGTCGATTTCTTCCGAACCTGCATCCAGTAAGAAAGAAAGGCAAGCATTTCAAACGTCTGGCAGAACCCCGGAGGAAGCCTGTCCTCCATACCGGTGAGGAGTTATTTGGTATGGTCAAGGACCTAGAAGTAATCTTTGGAAAATGTCCTGGTAGTCTATCTGTTCCGAATGACGATGCCGGACACGCGCCCATGTGGAAGAAGCAATCTATATTTTGGGACCTACCCTATTGGAAAGTCTTAGAGGTCCGCTCTTCAATCGACGTGATGCACGTGACGAAGAATGTTTGCGTGAACCTGCTAGGCTTCCTAGGAGTGTATGGGAAGACAAAAGATACACCGGAAGCACGGCAGAACCAGCAACGTCTGAAAGACCCTGAAGAGCCTATGCATCCTGAGAACAAGAAGGGTAAACGATGCCACTTAACTCCTGCCAGCTACGCTCTTACTAAAGCAGAGAAGGAAATATTTTTTGAATGCCTGAGAAGTATCAAGGTCCCGTCTGGCTTCTCGTCGAATATAAAGGGAATAATAAATATGGCAGAGAAAAAATTCCAAAACCTGAAGTCTCATGACTGCCACGTGATTATGACACAATTGCTTCCGATTGCATTGAGGGGGCTTCTACCTGAAAATGTTCGAGTACCCATTGTGAAGCCATGTGCATTCCTCAATGCAATATCTCAGAAGGTAATCGATCCAGAAAGCCTACCAGGGTTACAGATAGATGTGGCCCAATGTCTTGTCAGCTTTGAGTTGGTGTTCCCACCATCCTTCTTCAATATTATGACGCATCTCCTGGTTCACCTAGTAGAAGAGATTGCCATTCTCGGTCCTGTATTTCTACACAATATGTTCCCCTTTGAGAGGTACATGGGAGTCTTAAACAAATATGTTCATAACCGTGCTAGGCCAGAAGGAAGCATCTCCAAGGGCTATGTAACAGAGGAGGTCATTGAGTTCTGTGTTGATTTTATTCCTGACCTTAAGGTGATTGGTGTTCCAGAATCACGACATGAGGGGAGACTGCATGGAAAAGGCACCCTAGGATGTAAAGCAATGATATGTAGGGACGGGCATTCTCTCAATCAAGCACACTACACGGTTTTACAAAGATCTATCTTGGTTGCCCCGTATATCAATGAACACAAGAATTTAATACGCCTCAAACACCCGGGGCAGTCTGATGAATGGATTATAAGTGAACACATGGCGAGTTTTGGTGGCTGGCTGCAAAGACTTCTCACGAATAACACCATTGTTCGGGATTAGCTGTACTTGTTGGCCAGGACACCATCTTCGACTGTATGTACTTTCCAAGGGTACGAGATAAATGGGAATACATTTTACACGATAGGCCAAGATAAAAAGAGCACCAACCAAAATAGTGGTGTCCGCTTCGATGCAGCAGAAGACAATGGGCAAAAGACCACATATTATGGGTTCATAGAGGAGATATGGGAACTTGACTATGGACCTAATTTTAAGGTCCCCTTGTTTCGATGCAAATGGGTCAAGCTAACAGGAGGGGGGGTTGAGGTAGACAAGAAGTACGGAATGACAACGGTGGATCTCAACAATCTTATGAAGGTAGACAAGAACTTAGACGAACCATTCGTCTTAGCCAATGATGTAGCTCAGGTTTTCTATGTGAAGGACATGTCTACCAAACCGAAAAAAAGAAAAAATAAGCAAACAGATACATCACACGATGAGCCAAAGCGTCACATAGTTCTTTCAGGGAAAAGAAACATCGTGGGAGTGGAGGACAAGACAGACATGTCAGAAGATTATAATAAGTTTGATGAAATTCCGCCCTTCAGAGTGAAGACTGACCCAACCATCCTGTTAAACGGTGTTGATACTCCATGGTTACGGCCGACGCGATCATAAGATTGACTATATGTATTAATTGAGCCATTTTTGACACACATATGTATCTCAACATGGAAATCAATGTCATATTTCTTCTGTTAACAGTATATGTATTAAATGAGCCATTTTTCTTCCTTCTATTTCTTCCCTCTATTTTTCTTCCCGCCATTTTTTCCCGCCATTTTTCTTCCCGCCATTTTTCTTTAAGACTCAGGAAGAGGGTTCCTACCAAGGTGATGTGGTATGCTCCTATAATACCACGGTTGAAACATTTGTTCAGAAATAAAGAGCATGCCAAGTTGTTGCGATGGCACATCGAAGACCGTAAGAAAGACGGGATGTTGAGGCACCCTACTGATGGTCGGCAGTGGAGAAAAATCGAGAGAGACTTCCCGGACTTTGCTGGTGACGCAAGGAACTTATGGTTTGGCCTAAGTACCGATGGCATGAATCCTTTTGGGGAGCAGAACTGCAGTCACAGCACCTGGCCCGTGACTCTATGTATCTACAACCTTCCTCCTTGGTTGTGCATGAAGCGGAAGTTCATTATGATGCCAGTGCTCATCCAAGGCCCGAAGCAACCCAGCAACGACATTGTGGGCCAAAAGATGGGGCGGCCTTATCTGGGGGAGGCTTATCTGGGAGGGCCTTATCTGGGGGGGGTGGCTAACCTTTAGTACCGGTTGGTGGGTGCAACCGGGACTAAAGGTGGTTTTTGTGTCATCTAACAAAACTGTCGGTGGGATAAGGACGCGTGGGTAACCTTTAGTACCGGGTGGGGGCTCAAACCGGGACTAAAGCTGTCGGTAGGATAAGGAAGCGTGGGTGGACTACACTGCTCGATGTAGCGCACGACGCCCTGTCGGAGGAAGAAGACAAAGTAGAAGCGGCGTCGTGCCTATAAAAGGAGCATCGATACGCCATGGCAAGCAACTCAACAAGCCAACATGGATGGAGAGTTTCATCCCCATGGATGGAGGAAAGGGTTGGGAAATCTCCCGTGGCGGAACTTCTCGAAGATGCCCTTGGTGCACACGCCCTATGGCATCTTCGGAAGTTCCGCCTCGGAAAATATTTTCCTGCTAGCCCGTGAAAGACTACATCTCCGCCTCCCTGGGGTTAGAGGTATGGTGGAAGCCATGGGATAGAGTGGAGAGAGGCGGCAGATATGAGTGTAGATGTGCTATGGCAACGACCAAGCCAACATGGATGGAGAGTTTCATCCCCATGGATGGAGGAAATATTTTCCCGCCATTTTTCTTCCCGCCATTTTTTCCCGCCATTTTTCCCGCCAGTTCTTCCCGCCAGTTCTTCACTCCAGTTCTTCCCGCCAGTTCTTCACTATATATATGTAGGGTTGGCCTCCATTGTCATTGCACATCTCTAGACTCATATCTGCAACCTCATCACTCTTTCCCATGGCTTCCACCGTAGCACTAACCCCCAGGGAGGCGGAGGCGCTTTGCGCCTCGAACTACCCCTGCCCACCGGGCTACTGTGTCCCCATCGGCTGGATGCTGAGCGCCGGAGGCGTGCCGGTTCCTCCTGTCCCTCTAGGTGTGGCACGCCGGATGGCCATCACGAACCACTACTACTTCGAGCTCACGCCGGAGCAGCGGAGGAATCCCAGATGGCATCCCGACTATTTCCCTACTTGGGAAGCCTTCTTCGTGGATCGGCGTGAGAGGGCGCTCGCCAGGCACGAGGAGGATGGCCCACCTCCTCCAAACTTCAACGAGGCCGGCCGCCGGCTATGGTGGCGCGGTCGGACTCTCCAGAGCGTCATGGCCTATGACACTGCCGCCGACTCTAACCCCCGTCTGCGCTATCCTCAAGTCCAGCCCACGCGTACTCTGCCTTCAAGGTTCAATTACGGCGACCCCGACGACAACAGCGATGACGGCGGCGGCGAGTACGACGACTACAGTGGAGAGTATTACAGGTGTAGGCAGGAGCATGACTGAATCACTCCAACATTCCGAAACAAGTTCGGCTGATTGTTACTTAATCTGGCCATGTATCTTAATTTTCAGTTCTTTTATGTATCTTAATTTTCAGTCGTGCTTTATGTAACTTACTATTAGTTGCATTCTGTATTTTAATTCCAGTTCTATCTCCTTCACAAAATGACCTATCTCATTCGAGGTTTCTGGCTTTCGGGTCAAATGACCAATGTTATGGCTAGAATCAAGGCATAGTTTGTGATAATATGGCCATATTGTGCATACATGTGCATCATGGCATGGCAAACAATGTTGCAAGAGGAAGTTTTCCTTTTTATCGCACCAAAAAGGCATTTTTCATTTTCCGAGCATAAAAAACGAACGGTTTTGTGAAGCAACCACCAAATGGCTAATTCAAAAAACCACCACCACATTTTACAAAAATACTAGACCACCTTATATGGACAATGTACTAACAGGGGGATCTGAAACCTTTCCGTCCACCTCTGGTGAAAAAGACAAATTCCTGCCGAATCGGCAGGAAGTGGGTCAAATATGAACTACAGGTATATGATACGATGCTCATGATTTTTTACAAAAATCATTTTTAGGTTCACAATATGCTATTTTATTAAAAATCCAATGCAAGTTGAGCGAGGCTTTGTCAGATTCAAGTGTATACAAAAGATGTGGCATTTAAATATCCAATCAATTCAAAAATGTTAATACAAAATAAAATATGATTTGCTCTAATAAAATAGGGTTAGATTCCTTTTTAGATGCTTAATATTTCTTATGTTCAAAGTTTTAGGATTTGACAATTTATTTTTGTTTGAATTGAATAATCAAAATTTATATGTAAGTGTTTTAATCATTTTGAAAAATTTCATCTAAAGTAAATATAAAATGTTTTTACATGAATGGATAGATATTATTTTTCTAAAAATTATAATATATTATTCATATTTTTCTGAGTTGAAATGAATAAGATATGAATTTTCTAAATTCATATCATATTTTTTGAATTATAAATGCCCCCACCCCTTTAATGCATGAAATAAATGCCCCCCCCCTTTAACACCGGTTCCAGCCACAAACCGGTGTTAAAGGGGGGGGGTGCATTTATTTCGTTTCGCGCCTGCACCCCCCCTTTAACACCGGTTCGTGGCTGGAACCGGTGTTAAAGGGGGGGGTGCAGGCGCGAAACGAATTCCCCCCCCCCTTTAACACCGGTTCCAGCCACGAACCGGTGTTAAAGAGGGGGGTTATAACACGCGCGCCACCCCTTCCTTCTTCCCCCAGCCGGTCGCCGTCGCCATCCCGCGGGAGCGCCTGCCACTCCAGCCGCCGCCGCCACTCCAGCCGCCTCGCGTGTGCCCCCGGCCAGAGGTACACACCGCCGCCCCTCCCCTTTGCTCCCCCGTCCACAGGTCGAGGCGCTTATTCAGGGGCAGCAGCGCGAACGACGCAGGTCGAGGCGCTAGGGAGGCCGGACGCCGGAGCCAGACACCGCTAGCGCTAGGGCAGCCGGCGTGGAGGTCGCGGCGAGGGCGACTGGCAGGAGGTCACAGCGGCGTGGAAGTGATGGCGATTAGTTAGTTAGGGATTTAGTTAGTAGTGATTTAGTTAGGGATTTTAGTAGTGATTTAGTTAGGGATTTTAGTAGTGATTTTGTTAGTGATTTAGTTAGGGATTTTAGTTAGGGATTTTAGTTAGGGATTTTAGTAGTGATTTAGTTAGTGATTTAGTTAGGGATTTTAGTAGTGATTTAGTTAGGGATTTTAGTTAGTTTATTATTAGGGCTTAGGGTTTTATTAGGGATTGGGGTTTATTAGGGATTAGGTTTAGTTAGAATACTTAGTTAATGAGGTTTAGTTTAGTTAGTGATAGGTTTAGGGTTATTGTTATTAGGGCAATATATACTTAGTGATTTAGTTACTGTTTATGTTTTATGATTGTTTATTGCTATTATTTAGTTATGCCGCGTCCATCTCGTCCGAGCCTATTGGACTCCGTCGGGGATGTCCGAGTATGGGCTCCGCCGGGTTGGCACTGGGAGGTGCTACCTGTCAGGACTCGTACCTTGGTGAGGAATCCGGGTATCATCGTCGACCCGAAGCTTCTTTGGTGGCGTCCACGAGGTCCAGGAGCGGTGCAGAGGGAGCCAGCCCCCGAGGAGGTGGTACGTCGTCGTATCAGGGAGGAGGACGAGCATGTATGACGATACATGTATCTTTTGGAGACTAGGTTCTCCAATATCTGGCAGGTTCACGGATCTCACCCGAGCTATTCTCCGGTGATGGTTCCTCTTCTGTGGCTGCAGAGCTCCCGCAGCACAGAACGCGGCAGCCGCGTTCGCTAGTTTATCTTAATAATATACTTTATCTTATACTTTATCCTATAATGCACCCGAACTATTCTCCGGTGATGTATTAATAATGTACTTTATATTATACTTTATCCTATAATGCACCCGAGCTATTCTCCGGTGATGTATTAATAATGTACTTTATCTTATACTTTATCCTATAATGCACCCGAGCTATTCTCCGGTGATGTATTAATAATGTACTTTATCTTATATTATTGTACTTTATCTTAATCACTAAGTACTGTATCTGAGTTGTCGCGTATGAATCCAAGTCCACTTGAATGTTTACTCTCTTACTCTAGATAATATTATTGTTTTAGAAACTATGGATCCACTTAGTAGAAACCTTGAAGAAGAAGAAATAATGGAGAACATTATCGATGAGGACACCTCACAATATCTAGACTTGGAGGGACATGATGACAACTCAAGTAGTCATGGAGAAGATGAAGACTCCGGTGAACGCAATTTAGTGATTACAAAGTCCGGCGAGGTATATGTATTGATTAAGCCTCTGCTGACTTCCACCAACAATCTTCTTCTACATGTATTAATTAACGCTTCTTTCTTCTTTTAGCCCTCTGGATCGACCAGCCAGCAACCATCTTCTTCTACGAAAAAGAGCAAGCGAGGCGCGAGCCATCGGTTGAAAGATCGTGCAAAGTTCACGATCGAAGCAGTCCGTGTTGATGGCAGGCCGATGGAGCCGAAGAAGGCCGCAGACAAATTTGTACGTCAGGCTGGAGTTGTTGTTAGGGACCAAATCCCAATCATAATTGAATATTGGAATAAGCCAAAGAAGGGCGACGGTACCTTTGTCGATGAAAGATCCAAAGAAACGCTTTGGAATTCGCTGTTGGTATATTTCACCCTTCCGCCAGAGGAGGATGAAAACAAACCGGTTATAAAGGAAAAGGTCAAAGAGTGGACTCTAAAGAAGATGGCTGACGCTTTCCGCAACTGGAAGACAAAATTGAACAAATTTGTCAAATCTCGCGAGACTCCAGATTTTAAAGACGCATATTATGCGAAGATAAGACCTCACTGGCACGAATTTGTGGCATACAAGGAAGGTGTTATAGCTACAAAGAGGTCAGAAACCAATACGCTAAATGCCCAGAAGAAGGAATATCACCAGAGGACAGGGTCAGGTGGCTACATATCTCAGAGGCCTAAGTGGGAGGAAGCTGAGAAGGCCCTGCGCGACAGAGGGATCACACCCCAGACACATGGGTGGGACCTACGTGCAAAGACTTGGTTCTACGGAATCGGGGCAAGGTTGGACCCAGAAACAGGATTGTGTATCTTCCCAACCCTCCTTGCCAAACCCGTCACTGAACTCATCATGGCATACGAGGAAATAGCCGCCAGGACCTTCCATCCCGACAGAGAGAATGACCAGCTCACACGCGCCATCGGTAAAAAAGAACACCCTGGACATGCACGAGGCACAGGGGGTATGACGTGGAAGGATGGGTTTGCCGAGTGGAGCGACTCTTACAGATGGCACGACAGAAAAGAAAAAGAGCGTACAGAGCGGATGACACAGATAGAACATGCACTTGTGGCGCTGAAGGCGCAAGTGAATGCACAACAGAGCCATCAAGCTACCGGCCCATCTCAGCGGCACGAAGAGCCTGCATTGGAAGCTGCCGGCGGCCCAGACTCTGCGCGGAAAAGCAGCGTGGCTTCCACGGAGAACGTGCAGCCCACGCTTGAAATGGCGGGTCCTCGATACCCCGTGAATGAGATCACGGAGAGCGAACACGCTGAGCTGCATGTGATATTAATGGGCTTATCCATTAAGGTGGCTGTCGGCTATGCCTTACCTCCTGTAGCTGGTGGAACTTACCACTGCCGACCGATTCCAGATGGCTATGCTATTGTCGGGGTGGATGAGGTTGTGAAGGAATATGAGGAAGCACAGCTTGACCATGCTACAGGTGAAGGGGAAACTCAACTCAAATTTGCAGTGAAAACAACCATCGTGCTTCCAAATTAGAGGTCACTGGCACCCCCGCCGTCTCCGCAGCGTCAGCAGTCTGAGCCGCTTCAGCCATCTCCTGCGCGGCAGCCATCTCCGGCGCTTCAGCCATCTCCTGCGTGGCAGCCATCTCCGGCGTGCCACCCATCTCCTGCCCGTTAGCCATCTCCGGTGCTTCAGCCATCTCCTCAGCATAAGCGGAAGAGCACTGCCACGAAGAGCATCACTAGCACTGCCAGAAAGAGTTCAAAAAACTACGTCCCGCAGCCTTCCGCAGCGACGAGGAGACCAATAGGATCTCGGAAGAAGAGGTCAAGAAATTCTTTGCACCTAGACGGGCTGAGCCAAAGGAGAAAATAGATCCGGTGGTGGTGGAGAAGTTTTACAAAAATCTTTTGAAACCTGAAACCCCACTTGTGCCGGACTACGAGCGCCAGATTTTGAAGGCGGATGCAAGGCGCCGTAGGGAGACTGAAAGTAGCAGTCGTGCGGCACCCCAGAAAACAGTTCCCATGCTCGGAGAGCAGGAAAACCAATCATGCGCCTCGCTCCAAGTGTTTGACACATGGGACACTCCTCCCGTAAATGATTACGAGGCAGAGCTACAAAGAAAGGCCAATGAGATGGGGATGACTTACATTGCATACTTGAACATCATGGGAGACAACTTGCCCAAATGCGATGCCAACCCCATACAGCCATGGAAGTATGGGAAGAATCTCGTCAAGAAAGAGGAGCTCAAGAATCTACCAACAAAGATGCGAAGATTGCACAAGTGGTACCTTGATTTCTGCAAGACGAGAAAGGAAGAATGGATCACGGAACATATAAGAGATCAGATTTTCTTGTGCGGAGACGACGAGATCGCCTTCAACATTCAAGACTTGCATTTTCTATTCAATCAGAAGGAACTCGACAAAGCTGCCATCAGCCTTTATTGTGTGTAAGTACTATTTCTGTATTTTCTATCTCATCTCATTCACTTCATTAATTGCATGTATATATATATGCTCACCATATATGTATATACTATTATGCAGGAAAAAGGTTATGGAATGCATGAAAGGAGGACCTTTTGACATTGGGTTCGTTGACCCAAATAGAGTTCATGAAGAAGTGGTAAGAACCAAACCCGGGCAAACAGAAGATTTATTGCTAAGGTCTTTACTGAGACAACAAACCAAAAGGGAAATACTATTGCCTTACAACTTCTCGTGAGTAATGTTACCCTCTCTTTTACACATTCTGTTTTGGCTTACTCGATGTTAAGTGTAACTGATGATGAGTTATGCGTGCGTAGGTTCCACTTTATTCTGCTAGTCATTCAACCTGACTCAGGAAAAGTCGTTGTCATGGACTCGTTACGAAAAGAAAAATAGCTATGGGCAGACTTTAGAGAAATGCTCCAGAGGTAATTTCAATCATATTATCGCACTAGATCGGCAACTTTCATGACAACAAGTAATTAATTACTCCTTTATCCATTTTCTTTGCCGGACAGGGTTTGGAAAAGGTTCACGGGCAGGGCCGTGGGTGAATGGTCAGAAGAACTAAAATTTGTAGACCAAAATGTAAGTAATACTAGCTAGCTAGGTCTGCGTATCTCTTTGATTCTGCTTCCAATTCCATTATATCATGCTTTATTGATTATTATTTTGATTGAACTCTCTATTCTCGTAAAGTGCGCGCATCAGGGACACGACAATAACTTATGTGGGTACTATGTTTGCGAGTTCATTCGCAACACGATATGTGCGACGGGCCAAGCCGCACTAGAACAACTTAGAGTAAGTAAACAAAGTACACAACATTATTTTATTACCATCAATTGTGTTGAGTTTTATTCTTATATATATATTGACCTCATTCTTCATATATATTCAGATCGAACGGATGCGGGACCAACTCCTACCATTTGACCGCATACGAGCCATTCAAGAGGAATTGGCGGGGTTCATACTTGATGAGGTCGTCACGCCTGGCGGAGAACTCTTTAGATATCCACCAAAATGAACGTTGTATATATGATTGAACGTGTTTGTCTTGTACTTGATGCTTCAACGTTTACGGAGAATACCACACAATGACGATGTTGTGTATAATAATAGTTGCTTAATTGTTCATGTACTCGTATGTACCAATGACGATGTATGTGTATACCGCTCCCGATCGATTCCCCCTCCCCCCCTCCTTGTCCCCGCCGCGCCGCAGAAATACGCCCAGAACGGGGCAGGGGCAGAACTCTACCGCAGCAGAGATTTAGGTCGTTTTCCTGCCACGGCAGAACTCTGCCGCGGCAGAGATTTATCTCCTTTTCCTGCCGTGGCACAGAACCTTTAACACCGGTTCGTGTTACGAACCGGTGTTAAAGGGGGGGGGCCTGAGCCCTACGGCAGCCCCACGTGCGCCACCCTTGAACCGGTGTTAAAGGGGGGCCCCCTCTAACACCGAACCCTCAACAGCGGTTCTACAACCGCTGTTAGAGGGCCCTCCAAACCGGTGTTAGAGGGGGGGTGTGCACTAGTGTGTAAACTATATTAGCACACAATGAATGTTTCAAACAGTCAGATCATTCAAACAGTCATATTCGGTATAGCAGTCCGAGATTGTGCAAAATCATTAGAAGTATACCTGCAGATTTTTTACTTGAAAAGGACGGCCAGCCTGAAAAAATAGCCTCATCAATATTTTTCAACTCCTATAAGAATGTCCAAACATCAGTGCTCATAATCCACATTAAAATCATCTATGAACAAGATGCAACTAAATTCATTAGTCTGACTCCTATCCAAGATAACCATCGCGCTATTGCATGCCTCAACAAAAAAACATGTAGCAGTATGAGGTTGGGACTTCCCAATAAGCAAGATCTAGGAGTAGGTGAAGCAAGATCACTATTAAACCTATCCAAAAAGAAAGGATGGATCCATGGTAGTGGGAATGTCTGAACATTTAACTGTACCTCTTATGTAGCTTCTATTGGCCATCAAATGTGCATGGATAGGAGATCCATGATGCGGCTCTCCCATTGCAGGCCACTCTCTTCCCCACTCCATCGCCATGTCTTCTTAGCTGCTCCATATCCCTTTCTTTCGCATCATCTTCCTCGGCTCTCATCGACGGTGGCATACCCACGGTTAGTAGAGCAACACAAAATAGCGATTACCATTGAGAGGCTCTAAATAGGAGGTGAGTGTGCTAGTGTGGGGGGGGATTGGAGGCCATCCTGGAGGTGGGGAACGACGAGGAGGAGGAGGACTCGCCAGAGAAAGATCCATCTGTGGCACCCGGACGAGGTCGGCTCCGGTCCAAAGCCTGAGGTCACCAACGCTAGGGAGGGATGAGACTTGGTGGCCGGCCACCAAAGCTCCTTGTGGTGAAGCTGGTTGCTACCATGCAGCGCCACCACCACCGGCTTCCGCACGATTGGTGCCATGGATTCCAAATCAAGTCTTGACCCAGTTGGAACAGCGACGACCAGACAGAGAGGCGACGAGCTTGCCCGGATGATGGGAAGGCGCTGGCTTGATGCGGGGGAGAAGGACATGCAGGGCGGCAACAGCTCATCCAGGAGGAGTGTGGGGATTGGGAAGGAGGATGGTGGGGATTGGCTAGGTCACAGGAGTGGCTTTTTGTCCAACCTTTTTCACCTTGCGGAGGAGATTAATGCCACTGTCCAGACCACACGCACCAACCATGAGCCCATTGAAAACATTACATAGGAGACTGACTTGTGGGCCTGAGCCTATTACGGGTGGGAAGGAACATAACTGGGAAGAGAGACGCGCCGGTCTGGATAGAAAGGGCAAGTGTGCACGGAAAATAGACTATTTACTGCTGACAAGGGTAGAAATGACTTATCACAGATGAACAGATGAGATTTGCTCTAGGAGTTCGATTCAATGGCCCAAAACGCTAAATCGCTCTGGGAGCCCCATGGGGGTGCACCAATTACACGTTTGGATTGGAAATAAAACATGAAGAAACTCCATGTTGATGGAATTTTGGAGTATTTTTGTTTTTTTAATCAATTGACGCTTGTGAGAATTTTCTAGAAATGATTTAAATTTCATTGATAGGCCAAAGAGGAACGAACCACTAACTTATTGAACATTGTGCATATTGATGTATATAGTCCATTATGTGTAGCCGTATATGGTGGATCATTGAAACTTCATACTTAACCAAAGATTTGAGTGAATATATGTATAATTACTTAATTAGAGAGAAGTATGAAACATTTGAAAATGTTCAAATGATTTCAAGATGAAGTAGAAAATCATTGTAACGAGAAAATAAATAATTTATGATTAGATCATAAAGGAAAATATTTAAGTTACAAGTTTAGCAAAACACCTAAGATTCAAGGAATCGTTCTATGGATTTATGTTTCTAGATAAACCATAGAAATATGGAGTATTCGAGAGATTTAATCAAACCTTGTTTGACATAGTAGGATCAGTGGTATTATTTATAAAATTGCCATTATACTTTGAAGATTAAACTTTAGTGACTACCATTTTTACACTGAAAATAGCTCCATCGTGATCCGTTGAAATCACACCATATGAGTTACAGATTAGGCTAAAATCCAAGTTGTTTTTCTTAAAATTTGGTATGCTAGTCATAAGTAAAATGTTTACAATCAAAGTTGGATAAGAACATATTTGTAGGTTATCCCAAAGCAACAGTTGATTATTCCTTCATAAGAGACACCAGTGTTCGTCACTTAGAACGTCAAGTCTCTTGAGAAGAAATTTTCGCGAAAAGTCAAGTGGGGGGAAAATAGAACTTTGATAAGGTTATTCAACCTTAGCTATATGTGCTAAGTTGCGTAGCACCGGAAAGTCTCCCAGACGCAGCCATAATGCTCATGGCTCACGTGCCTCAAAGGTTGTGGTCACGGAGATCTAAGTTCCTATTGAACCGCGTAGGTTGGGTAAACAATCAAATACTAAGATTTGAGATTAAATCATTATTATTTGACAATGATAAACCGACTACATGCAAAGAAGCGATGATGGGTCCTGACTCCGTCAAATGGCTTGAAGCCATAAAATCTGTCATAGTTCCGTACATGAGAAACCAGGTTACTGAACTTGGAAGACCCTCTAAAAGGCATAAAGCTTATCGGTCGTATTTGGATCTATACAGAAATAGATATGAATGTTTCATATCTATAAAATAGTCCACATGTCGAAAAAGAGTTTACGACAATGTTCAAGGAATTGAATACGATAAGAGTCGATCTTTCGTAGTGATATTTAGTCTGGTTGAATTAGTGTAGCAACCACTACATATATCAATTGTTGTATATATTAGTTGAACAAACAAAACAACGTTCTTCTAATAATTTTTTTACCTAGGACGTGTACCTGCCACGGTCCGAGTGGTTTTATTAAATCAAAGAATGATAAAAATGCATGCAAACTTTAATAGTTGAAGCAAGCATAACGGAGTTAGAATCTACACCGTGATAAAAATGTTTAATTTGATTGGAGATGATAAAGATGCTCGCATTTTCAAAAAAATATATTAAGTGGGAGCACTAAGACATATTTCTAATACATTGTTTATAAGTCTTATTGTTGATTGAAAATGATGTATCTTTTATTGACACAAGTTAATGATTTCTTTAAAATTATATTTAAATGAAAGATTTGGGCAAAACCAGAATATTTGGCATCAAAGTCTATTTGGATAGATTGAGATGCTAATATGGTTATGCCAAATTTACATAGATGAAATATTGAAGTTCAATATGGAAACGACGAGAAAGATTCTTGCCACATGAAAAATGTTGAATCAAGATCGAAGTGTATTGATACTTGGTGAGTGAATCAAGATTTAAGTGTTTTGATACTTGGTGAGTAAAATTACATGAATATCTTGATAAACAAGATTCAAGTGTTTTGACACTTGGTGAGTAAAATCACATGAATATCTTAATCAAGCATACCGTAATATGTACATATCCATATATATCCTATGCTCTAAATGTTATGAGCATATACCAGGGTGACGAAGATGATCATTTGACGATAGTAAAGATATTCTTATAATCTTTGGAAGAATTAAGAATATATTCTATATGTAGAAGTGAGCAATAGTTCATTGCAAAGTGTTACATTAGCATTGAACTGATAGTTCAATGTAAGATGTTACATTGGTACTAATTTTGTCACAAGATATAATTAAGTTTATCTCAATTTAGGATATGGGTTAAGGTGGCACAATTTGATGGAAGAGAGTTTCATGATAGATTGGCTGAGTTTCAAAAGGTTAAGTATTGTGACGGATACTACAACGAAAGGCTAAGTATAAGATTGCTCTAGTATCAGCATAAGAAGGCATTTGTGTCAAGAAGTTTGTTAATCAAACTAGGTGTAGTTCCAAGTGGGATAATTCTATGAAGATCTATTGTACGATAATAGTATCAACATATTTTAAGCCCCAAGGAACTAAGGTCTCACCAAAGGATCAAATTTATACAATGCCATCTCATTTGAGAATGAGTGATGCGTAGAGACGCAAAGACATGCAAATACACATAGACCTGAAAGTATCAGATCTGGAGATTAAATTTACCACGAGCAATGCGTACGCACAACACCAACCATAGGTGTTTATATGCGCAAGTTTCAACTAGATTATTGACTCTACTGTAAGTGGGAGACTGAAAGGAATATGCCTGAGAGGCAATAATAAAGTGGTTATTATCTTATTCCATATTTATGATAAATGTTTATTTATCATGTTGTAATTGTGTTAACCAGAAACGTTAATACATGTGTGTTTAATAAAAAAGCAAAGGTTCCTAGTAATGCCTCTCATTACACTAGCTTGTTGATTAACAGATGATCAAGGTTTTAATAACAAGGTCACAACATTGGTGGAATGATGTGATGAACATTCTCCCAAACTATAGTCATACGATCATGTCCTCAAGTTTATATTGCTATCTTATTCGAAGTAACTCTAATCCTTAGACCATGAGATCACGTCAATCCTAGATGAGTACTTTGATTTCATCAAACGTCACACCGTAACAAAGTGATTATAAAGATGTCGTTGAGTACTTGGAAAGTCTTAGTTGAGGCTCCTGGATCAAGAGTGGGATTTTTCTATCCTGATGATGGAGAGATATACTCAGAGCCCTCTCGGTGATATCACATTGATATAGCTTGCAACCAAGTGATAAGATCACTAAGAATGTTATATCACAGGAATCAGAAAAAGAGTACTTGTCGGTAGCGAGATCGAACTAGGTATGGATAATACCAAATAATCGGATCTTAAACAAGTAAAATATCGTGAGACAAAAGGAATTGGTTACTACAAAAAAGATTCACGCGATCACTAGTTCATTGTTTAATTAGTGGGAGTCATTATGGATCTCTAGGTCCCGCTAATGATTATTGATCAGAGAGTCTCGATCATGTCCACATAATTCACGAGCCCATAAGGAGACACACTTAAGGATAGTCCACGCATTTGAGTGGATAGGAAACGCAGGAGAAAATATTGGACATCGTAGGAATTGTTCTGATACATCTGCCGGAATAGTTCGGTGTATCGAAATATTGCAAGGGGATAAAATGTTAATGTATTCATTAAATAAAGTGTTCATTAAATGAAGTACTCATTCAATTAAGTTTTCATTAAATTGAATGGTATTAAACCAAGTGAATTAAAGTGCTTTAATGAAAAGATCTTTGATTTCTTGAGTGGAAATTTAATGAGGGATGAGTGGAGATGAATGCATGTGAATGGAGTGTTCACCCACATAAATGGGGGAGAGGTGGGGGCACCACCATGCCTTCCATGCCATGGCCCTTGGGGATGCCCCCTCACCTATAAAAGCCCCCTCCTTCTCATCTCATCACACTCATTCTCCGTTCTCTCATATGCTCTTTGGTTGGCATCTTCTTCCGCTTGCTAGCCTTATCATTGCCATGAGTACGGTGCTTAGGTGAAACCCTTCTCAAGATACTCTCCACCACCAACACTACCATGTCGTACTACTGCTAGAGTTCCCAATGGTCCGCTACTTTCGCTACCCAACATGGAGCAAGGGACGGAGGTCATCAGCACACCAAACGTGTGACCGATTACGGAGGCGTTGCCCTTTGTGGTGCTTATAGTCATCGCGTCCTTGAAGATGGTCGTGTACATTCTACACCAGCCATGTTTGTTTGCGGGAATGTTATCCTACTTATAGTCTTCGAGGATGAGTCCTTCTAAAACCGTTACAATATCGTCTAGATTCGATCTTGACAGATGCAACATAGATTTTTTGTTTTCTATGCAAAGAACCCCATCATGCCCATGGGTGGGATTAAACACACCAATCGAAGTATTCTCTAAGGCACTTTCCTCAAGGAATCTCTCTCTCTCTCTCTCTCTCTCTCTCTCTCTCTCTCTCGTTGTCCTCTCGCAATGGAGCCGTCCCAGGAAGCATGGCGCCTGCAAGAGACGACACACCTGCCGAATGTTGTTGTGCTATAGGGATTTCAGCCAGGGGATCTACTTCCACACTCATGACATGGATCAGGGAACCGGAGATCGTCATCGTACACCGTATGTTTACTAAACCTCGAGGATCTGCCATTTGTGGATCTTGGATGTTGTGAGCCGGAGCTGCTGCACGATGAAGATGGAGCAAGGGGTGACCTGCGAGGAGCTTCACAACCTTGAGGTTGGCTAAAAGTATGATTACATCATCCACGTTCCTCTTAGAACATTAACCGCGTACGGTCTACAAGGGTATGTATTCTGTACGCTTCGATTGTTACTTCATTACTACATAGATAGATCCTGGGTGTCAGGGCGTTCCAACATAGGAATTTTTTGTTTTCTTCCACGAAACCCCTTCACTATCATAGCATGGATGATCACGTTGAGGCCTCAGATCCAACTCTAGACTAGGTGTTGCAACGATGAGGCCGACTTCTCTGGGAGCCAGAGCTGCCCCTATGAGACATTCTCCGGGCGGATTTGGAGAACCCAAGCCACGTCAAGCTCGAAGAAACAACTCTCAAGAACACTGGACCAGTAGCCACCGTATTCAGGTGTTGCCGGGAAAGATGATGGAGTGTGGCCGCCGAATCCAACAGTGAAAGATGTCATGTTGTATGCCTGGGCCATGCGCTGGGTGTACCCGTCACTAATCATTCAGCGAGAAATTGTTTTGAGCTCATGGACCCTGAAATCCACCGTGGCAGTGGACAGTGCAGAACCATTGGAAGATCCAGAGTTGTTGGACGGGTAAGAGTTTGAGGAAGAGTCGCTGGATTAGTTTGATGCGTCATGGCTGGAGTGGGAGTGGGAGAAGAGAGTGAATCTTATCTGCGATCCGGACACGGTGACACGCCGGATCAAGTCGCTGTAGAGGATGTGCGGTGGGTAGCCCACCGTGGAGCCATCGATGCTCTCCTCTAGCACAACAGCCAGCCTCCCAGCCATGATGCTCCTTCTCTTTTGTGGATGAACGCTCTTGATCAAGTTCGAAGCAATTTATTTTTTCTATAATCTCGAAGAGATTGGCAGGGGAGAAAGAATGTAGTGAGCACTGAGCAGTGCAGAGTCGGGAGCCTGTGAGGGCATCTCCACCGGCACGACCCACCCGGTCCGCTGCCGTCTGAACGGACCCAGGCAGCGTGCACGGCTCTCTAGCGTGATGACTCATCCAGACCGACTCGTCTGGCCCGACCCATCCATGCACCAAGTTTGGGCAACGGTTGCGTCGGGACGGACATCAGGCGTGTCCTCCCGCGGGGGCCGAGACCCCACATGGCAGCGACCCACTAGCCACCAATGGAGAGAGGTAGGCTGCTCCAAAGGTTGTCCGCACCGCTGACGCTTCCCCTCCCGCGTTGGTGGCGCCGCCTGATGCCTACGCTCCTGCCACCACACATCAATGTCGCTGCTTTGGCCTCCGCGCCAGTATCCAAGCCGTGCTTTTTTAACGGGCCACCCGCAGCCATCTTCTTCCACACCACACTCTCCTCCCTCCCATCCTTCACTACCCGTGGCAAGCCATGGCCGGTAGCATTGGATCGACCATCGGGCCCTGGCCGTGGCCGTCAAGGTAGGCGTGGAGGACACAGCCAGATCAGCACGCAGCCATGGTCTCCCTCAACACCGGGGCCTAGACGTGGCCATCGAGGAAGGCATGGGGGACACGGCCTAGAACGATGCGCTGCCTATGGCGCTGGTGGCGGCGGGTCGACAAGACCCCATTCTTTTTTGAGAGAGCGGTAGATTGTAACCTGCGTCTACAGCTGCTCTTCATCTTGGGAGAGACGGGCACGCAGGTGAGCGTCGTCTAGAATGGCCTGCACCGCTGCCCGGGCCCCGTCGCGCACGTCTCTGAGCGCTTGACGCCGCCGGTGCTCAGGCAGAAAGACACGGGATTACCTCCCACGTGAAAGGCTCGCCGATGGTCCTTTTCCGGTCGAAGTGAGTGCATATTGGCCGTCAATTGAACTAAATATCTGCGGCCGCCCTGGTAACTCCGGCGGGTCTGCCGGCTATGGCGGCTCTTCTCTGTCGCGGTTGCGACGGTCAAGCATGGTGGCTTGTGAGGGATTTCTGGTTGTATCTGTCTTGGCTGGCCTTCCTGTTTTATGGTTGCGCCTGGACGCGGCGGGAAATGGCCAGAACATGCGGGAGGTGGCGGGAAGCGGTGGGACGGGGGAACACACTGAAGATCCACTGGCACCGACGCCGGTGGACACAGTGATGGCTTATTTGCCAAACGCGGACAGATGGGTCGCGCCGCTGGTGCGGTTGGCCAGACAGGCCGGACGACGATCCAAATCCTTCCATGCCCCAGCCAAAATGGACAGAAACGAATGCTTTACGTCGTCTTTATTTAGTCGATGTGCATGTGTCTTCATTTTTGTTTTTTAAATATGTGTTTACTACTGTCCTAGCATCTTGTTTTGTTTTAAACTGAGCACTGAGCAGTGCAGAGCCAGTAGCCTGCGACGACGACCGACAAATGCAAGATCAGGGGTCAACATCATCAAGTACCGGAGCGGCGTGATGTCGGCCACACACCAGCAGCTTCTAGGAACATGTCGGCGTGATGTCCCACGATGCACGTTATGCAACGGGCACTCAACTCTCGTACCAACCAAGCTAAAGCTATTTTTGCCCCTCTAAACATTGTAAATAAAATGTATCTAGAGTTTTAGACTTTTTTTAGTGTGTAAGTTCACACTAAATCTAGATAAATCTACACACTAAAGTACATGGACATAACATCAGGTGACAAAAGACCTTTCCGTTGCACAATATTATACAATGACGTGTATTGTTGGACGAGGGGCGTGTTTCCAAGTCAAATATCCTCCCACCGGGTCTCCTTTCCGTGCCCAACTTTTAAAAAGCATATATTAAAGAAATTCGCTTTAACCAACATAAGGCCTTTCCTGAAGGGCAGTCCATGGGTTTCACTTGTGCTTGCACCAAAGTTTTATTTTTGAGGTATTGATTAGGTAGTAACTCTTACCACAGACCTTGGTTTACGCTATCATTTGATGAGCTAAAAAAATTTATTTTTGAGCTCAAGAACTCCAATGTTGAGCCCTCCTGTATCTTTTGGGTGGCAGATATTCCATTTTGTTAACCATATTTATTTTATTATAACCGTGTAGCCCAAAAAAAAACACCTCGATCTGAAAAGTCAAGTATTTTCTCACCCTTTCAGGTAACTTCAGAAATAACAACATAAACATGGACATGCTACTCCCTCCGTTCACAATTACCTTGCGTTCTGGGTTTAGTCAAAGTCAAGTTTTGCAAAGTTTGACGAACAATATAAAAAAAAAATCAACATTTATGATTTCCAATACATATAATATGAAAATATAGTTTATAATATGGGTAATACAATCTTTTTATGTTGTTAATATTGATATTTTTTCCTAACTATATGGTCAAAGTTTAGAAAGTTTGACTTTGACCAAACCTAGGATGCGAGGTAATTGTGAATGGAGGGAGTAGTTAGAACTAAACTTATCAAGGCTAGTCTATCTCTGTATGGAAGTAACTTTCCAGCTGGTCGAGCGCCTGGAGAAGGAACGGCTGGCACACCAGCTTCCACTCCCAGCCCTCTCTCCCTCCCTCCCCCCCGCGTCTGACCTCCCCTCCGCAGATCCCGGGCCCCTCCCATGGCCTCTCCGCCGGAATAGCCGGTCGGAGTTGGCACGGAGGTGGCGCCGGCATAGATAGGGTTAGGTGTAGTGGCTTGTTGCCGGT
This sequence comes from Avena sativa, assembly GCA_916181665.1. NCBI lineage: Eukaryota > Viridiplantae > Streptophyta > Magnoliopsida > Poales > Poaceae > Avena > Avena sativa. Next base: position 484,310,317 of record OV702297.1, on the reverse strand, counting down.
AGTGGGTTTCTTGCCCGGTGATGTGGTCCTTCCAGGCGGGTGCGGCCAGATCTAGAAGTTAGGGTTCGTGCTTGTGGTCTTGATGCTCCTTTGGCCGGAGCTAGGGACGACGAGGAGGACCACCGCATCTAATAAAGCCGTTGTTTGCGGTCTCCCTCGCCTCGTCTTCAGGGTGCTCTGTTTTCCCCATCTGGCCGGCCTTGGTGGCGGGGGGATGGCGAAGGAGAGCACATCGAGGTGTGGTTTGGGGGACGGCAGGAGTTCCTCCTTGCTGGCGTATGCGCGCGACGCCGGCAAGCGGTTGTCTGTGTCTGCTGCTTCTCTGCCTCTTTCGGCCGGCCGTGGGGGCGAGGAGATCAGGAAGAGAAGAAATAGGCGGACGGCCAACTCACAATGCATCTCGCGCGGCCGCTGCACTGCCGTTGGAGGTCCTTCTGCGGCTCCTGAGCACCTGGCCTGCCGTGGAGGTGAGGAGGTGGGAGCGAGCGCGCAGTGGTTTGCTTCTGCAGTGCAGGGCATTGGGGAGTTCTCGGAGCTTCTTCTCCCCTCGGCGTTCTCCAAGCGTTGGCAAAGGACTGCCGCCGCTATCCAAGGCCAGAAGGGTGGCCACGCCGTGCTCGGCATTGATTGCGCGAGCCTTCATATCCTCTTCGGGAGGATTTCCTCCAGCGGCGGAGCAGCACAGAAGTCCCTCCTCCAGCCAAGTGGTTTCGTCCCCGGCTGCTGTAGAGGTGGCGCTGCCTCGCCGCTATTCGTCGTCGGCGGTTGCTCTGGATCCGATTGCGTTTCTGCAATCTTCTTAGGGTGGTGCTTGCAAATTGTTGGGGTCAAGTTGTATTTTCATTTTCTAGTTTGGACCTGGTTGTAATTGCACACCCACCGCTGAAATGAAGCTCCTAGGCCCTTCGTGGCCTTATGTGTTCAAAAAACAAAAAACTAGGAGAAAACTTTCCATGCAAAACGAGTCTCTACTGCATTCTATTTTAAATATGAAGTTTTTTAGATGGATTGGCACCCCATGGTACCACAAGGTGGTAAGGAACCAGATTCACAACCAAATATTTGCTTATACTGTTGCTACTCATCTTTTGCTTTACCAAAACATAATATTTCTCTTTTATTGAAGTTATTTTTTTGGGTTAACTATTTTCATGCTCCACTAAGGCTTACACTACTCAGTTTTTCCCAACGTTCACGCCTCACCTTTTCCCTTCTCGCTCTAGTCCAGCCTCACCAATACCCACATGAAGCATTTCCGTAGAGTCAATACCTTAGACGATACTAGGTTGATAGGTGGGACAATCGACTTTGGTGATACCACTGATGCGCTGGGATACTCGATGTGGCATGTTTAGTATCGTCTCGCCAATTTACAAGAGGTCAAAGCAATTTAACCCGAAAGTGAAGCAGAGATTCATCAGGATCTAATGGTATCCTATCTAGGGTTTTTTAAGGATAATTTAGAGATAACTTCAATATTTAAAGTGATGACTTATCTTGACTAACCATGCATCCTCCAATGATAATTTTGTGAATAAATCCGAGCTCGTTGTTTTATAATGATGATTTAGAGATAATTTGATGATTACATCTTCAACATTTAAAGTGATGATTTATCTTGACTAACCCCGTGATTGTGACACTGTTGCCCTCAAAATATAGATAAATACCAGGAATAAATCCGAGCTGGGTTTTTGTAATGATGATCTAGAGATAATTCAACATTTATAGTGATGATTTATCTTGACTAACCGTGTGATAGTCAAGAGTCATGTGCACCAAATATTGATAACTTCGTGAATAAATCAGGGTTTTTTAATGATGTTACAAATAACAAGAAGCTTTCGGAATAATTTGGATAATTTAGGTATCATTGTATTAACCAAACTTTTTACGCTTTCTTTTCAGAAGTACTTAACATAATAAACAAGGAGGAAATCAGATTCCAGTACCAGTTCATACAAACAAAGGGGAAATTTACACGCTAACATAAGCCAGCTTAATTAAACAAAAAGGAAACCATATTCTAGTTCATACAAACAAAGATAAAATTTACACGCGAACACAAACCAACTTAATTATACAAAGAGGAATTGGTTCTAGTTCATACAAGTAAAGAGAAAATTACATATTAACATAAGGCAAATTGATTAAACAAAGATGAAATTTGATTTCCGTTCGTACAAGCGAAGTGTGGGGCGCAACGCTTAGGACTGGATTGACAAATGGACAAAGTCAAAAAACATTCTGGAAGTTCGACAAATGGTCAATGACATGTGAGATGGGGGAATCAAACGGCTTGGAAACCAGATCAGAAATTTTTGCACGTTTTATAACATTGTCATAATTCAACTTTGGTATTTTCCTGACAATTAGTTGGTACAAAGGACACTTTGCACGGTTTTTTCTTAGATTTTTTGAAAATGCGGTCAAAATTGGCATCATGGACATTCATATCGAATAGGAAAGTTTTCCACATTTTTGTGGCTAATGCATAGAATCATGCTTAGGCATCTTAAAATGAGTTTTCCCTATTGTTTCGACCAAACTATAGCACATTTGTACGATTACTTTTTTTAGAAGAATTTGTGCAATTACTTTTCGGAACATACTTGGTTTGAAAAAAATACATTGAAGATGAAGAAGTTTAAAAAACATGCAGGTGACAAAGAAAATAGTCTACATTATGCTTTGTGTGCTGTTGTAATCCTAGTACGTGCTGCATTTGCACTTTCAAGTTTATCCAAACAATCTATTGTTTCTCAATGAATGGCATGTTTTCAAATAGCAGAGGTCTTCGTGACTTGGCTAAGCATTTGATTTTTGCCGATTGTGTAATATCGTTTAGATTTTCTGGGTATTTCTGAGACTGGTAGACAAGACTTCTCACAAGCTCTACTCAATCGCCTTTCTGGCGGAGTGGACTTTACGTGGGTATCTCGTCCGCCATGTGGTAGATCTGGGGGGATTCTGTTAAGCGTACGTGATGAGACCATGGAAGTCTTAGCTAGTTCGTTTAGAGATTTTTTATAAAACTCCATATCCGTAATAAGGCTGATGATTTCACATGGTCCCTTTTCGCCATATACGGAGCCACACAGGAGGTGTTTAAAGCTGATTTTTTATGTGAGCTGGTAAATCTTGTAAAAGACAATCCGTACCCTATTCTAATAGGTGAGAATTTCAATTTGATGAGATTCCCTCATGAGAAAAGTCGGGGCCGTTTTGACGAGCATTGGCCGTTCATGTATAATGATGTTATTGACAGCTTGGACTTGAGGGAGGTTACAATATTTGGAAGACAATTTACCTGGGCTAATAGTCTCCTGGAGCCGACATATGAAAAACTTGATAGAGTACTTATGCATACCGAGTGGGAAGAAAAGTTCCCCATGTTAACTGTATAGGCTCTAGAGCGTATTGAGGCTTTGTCGGATAATGCTCCTTTACTTTTAACGTTTGGGTCTCCGCCACGAAAATCCAAGAATGAGTTCAAGTTTGAACATGGTTGGTTTATTCGTGACGGTTTCTTTGAGATGGTTAAAGAAATTTGGATAAAACCGGTTGGTGGTCAGACGCATATACAACGATGGAATAATAAAATACGTCCGTTACGTAAATTCCTTCGTGGCTGGGCCTGACATACTGCTGGAATCCTTAAAAAGGAGAAAATCCATCTTTCTTCTATTACTGATGACTTAGAAGCTTCTGCGGAAGTTAGACCGTTATCTGCACAAGCGATTGAGCTTAAGAGCCAATCAAATGTGGAAATGGCCCGACTCTTGCGTGAGGCAGGACTCAAATGGTACCAACGTTCTAAAGCGAGATTCATTCTGGAGGGAGATGCTAATACAAGATATTTCCATGCTATAGCCAATGGCAAGCATAAGAAAAAATATATTCACTCCCTCAACCAAGATGAAGGTATCATTGAAGGTCAGGAGCAACTTATGTCTTATATTACTAATTACTATAAATCTTTGTTTGTACTACCATCAGACAACTCTTTTTGTCTGGATGAGTCTCAAACTGTAGATATACCGTAAGTTTCTGTCAAGGAAAATAACTTTCTAACCGCCTCATATATGGAGGAAGAGGTCAAGAAAGCGTTTTTTCAGATGGAACATAACAAAGCGCCATGTCCGGATGGCTTTCCAGCAGAATTCTACCAAAAATTCTGGGATGTCATAAAAGAGAACTTGATGACCTTGTTTGGGTGTCTGCATGTTGGGCAACTTGATCTCTTTAGACTAAACTTTGGTAATATGATTTTACTGCTTAAGGTTAATAATGCAGAGCGCATTCAACAGTATCGTCCCATCTGTCTTCTTAATGTTAGCTTTAAAATATTCACAAAAGTTGCCACGATTAGACTAAATTCAGTTGCTGACCATGTTGTCAGTCCTTCTCAAACGGCTTTCATGCAAGGAAGAAACATCCTTGATAGGGTAGTAATCCTGCATGAGACAATTCATGAACTACACTCCAAAAAACAAAACGGGGTATTGTTCAAGATTGATTTTGAGAAGGCCTATGACAAGGTTAATTGGGCTTTTCTCCAGCAAACACTCCGTATGAAAGGTTTTTTAAAGGAGTGGCGTGCTCTCATTGAGTCCTTCGTGTCTAGAGGTAGTGTATCCATCAATGTTAATGATGACACTGGCAATTATTTCCAGACTAAGAAGGGAGTGAGGCAAGGGGATACACTATCGCTAATACTATTTAATATAGTGATAGATATGTTGGCTATCCTTATTGAGAGGGCTAAGGCTAGGGGCCAAATTGAAGGATTAGTCCCACATGTTGTCGATGGAGGACTATCTATCCTTCAATCTGCTGATGATACAATCTTATTTATGGAACATGATTTGGAGAAAGCTAAGAACCTGAAGTTGATACTTTTAGCCTTTGAGCAACTATCTGGATTGAAAATTAATTTCCATAAGTGTGATTTGTATTGTTTTAGCGAGGCCCAAAACGAGGCACGCCTGTATGCTGAACTTTTCGGCTGTGGGCAGGGGCATTTTCCAATCAACTACTTGGGTATCCCGATACATTATCGGCGTCTCACTATTGCTGAATGGAAACTCGTTGAGAAAACACTCCAAAAACGTCTTAATAGTTGGAAGGGCAAACTACTATCCCTTGGGGGAAGACTTGTACTCATAAATTCGGTACTTACCAACATGGTACTGTATATGATCTCGTTTTTCCAGTTACCGAAAGGTGCCTTGAATAAAGTGGATTATTTTTTATCAAGATTCTTTTGGCAAGGGGATAGTGAAAAGAAGAAGTATCGACTAACCAAATAGAATGTGGTTTGTCACCCAAAAGAATACGGTGGACTTGGTATACATGATCTACAAGTCAAAAACACCGCCCTTCTAGGTAAATGGCTATTTAAGCTACTCATCGAAGAAGGAGTCTGGCAAACTATCATTTGGAGGAAATATATTGGGTCCAAAGCTGCGTCTCAAGTGGTATGGAAACCTGGTGATTCACACTTTTCGGTTGGACTAATGGCGTCTAAAAAACATTTCTTCTGTTTTGGTGTTTTTAATATTAAGGATGGATCTCAAATTAGATTCTGGGAAGATAAGTGGCTCGGGCATACTTCTCTTCAGGAACAATACCCGGCACTATATTCAATTGTTAGATACAAAGGAGACACATTGTCCAAAGTTCTGGAAACTACTCCTCTTAATGTGTCTTTCAGAAGAAGCCTCATTGGTCCTTGACTAGCATCATGGAACAATCTATTATTGCGATTATCTATGATTGACCTGTCGGACGGTGTGGACGAGTTCAGATAGAAATTACTTGAGAGTGGTAAATTTTCAGTGAAGTCAATGTATAGGGCCTTGATTCAACCTAATATTCCGGTCGATGATAATAGTAAAATATGGAAAATGAAAATACCTCTTAAAACAAAGATATTTGCTTGGTATCTATATAAAGAGGTAATTCTTACTAAAGATAATCTTGTTAAGAGGAATTGGCATGGAAGTAAACAATGTGTGTTTTGCCATCATGATGAGACGATCAAACACCTACTTTTTCAATGCAAATTTACTCGCCGTATATGGTTAATCATCCAAGTAGCCTCTGGTTTATCTCCCCCACGCTCAGTGGCCAATGTATTTGGTAACTGGCTGCATGGGGTAGATGATAAATACATAATCTTATTTAGGGTAGGAGCGCTTGCCATTATTTGGTCGCTATGGCTATCTAGAAATGACAAGATTTTTAATTCTAACGTGTCTTCGACTTTGCAGGTTATTCATTGGGCTACAGCTATTTTATGATCATGGAGTACTCTCCAACGTTTCGAGTTCCGCGATTTGTTTACGGAGGGGTGTTCACGTTTGGAGGATACGGTGAGGGATATTTTCTCCCGGCATGGATGACCGCGTGATCTGCGGATTGAGTTACCTTAGCAGTTTGTCATGGAGACTTTTCGAGTCATTTGTTTATCTCGTTTGGACCTTTTTTGTAACTGTGTGGTTTAATCAGCTATATGCATCCTAGTTATGCAGAGGCCGGGTGTAAACATTATGAAAGTAACAAAACATCCATTTCCAAAAAAAAGTAGTATAGCTGCAGTGTTGGACCTATGTGCAATCCTAATGGGTGGAAATTTGAAATAACATATTTGTGAAAAGAGATTGCACATGATGTTGTTTCATAAATCGTATGTAATGTACTATCAACGCACACATTTTCCCCATAATTGTGTGGATGATCTAGGCCCATTAGGACCTAGCATACGCAACCGTAGGAACTTTCTTGTATGAATAAGGACCAGCAGGACCCCGGCCGTTCGATATCACTCCACTAGCCGCCACCCCTCATTAGGACCACCTAGTCCCTGAAAAAATCATCTGGTCGGCGAGGCGGAAGCTGCTAGCTTTTTTCTAGAGATTTTCTGCACCTGGACTACTTATATGATGGTTTTTTTGCTAGCTTTTTTCTAGAGAATAATGGTTGTTCTATTTATATGAGTAACATCTTTTATGGTCATGCACCTCTTGTGAATGGTTTATTTCTTCTAAATCTCGAAAGGGATGAAACACACATCCATAACATTCAGGCTAAGAGATGCAAAGTAGATAGTGATAATACTACTTATTTGTGGCACTGTCGTCTAGGTCATATTGGTGTAAAGCGCATGAAGAAACTCCATTCTGATGGACTTTTGGAGTCTCTTGATTTTGAATCATTTGACACATGCGAACCATGCCTCATGGGCAAGATGATCAAAACCTCGTTCTCCGGTATGATGGAGCGAGCTACGGACTTGTTGGAAATCATACATACCGATGTATGCGGACCGATGAGTGTTTCAACGCGCGGTGGATATCGCTATTTTCTCACTTTTACCGATGACTTAAGTAGATATGGGTATATCTATTTAATGAAACATAAATCTGAAACGTTTGAAAAGTTCAAAGAATTTCAGAATGAAGTGGAGAACCATCGTAACAGAAAGATTAAGTTTCTACGATCCGATCGTGGGGGCGAATATTTGAGTTATGATTTTCTCACGCATCTCAAAGCAAGTGGAATCGTTTCACAACTCACGCCACCCGGAACACCACAACGCAATGGTGTGTCTGAACGCCGGAATCGAACCCTATTAGATATGGTCCGATCGATGATGTCTCTTACTGATTTGTCGTTATCATTTTGGGGTTATGCATTAGAAACCGCTGCATTCACTTTAAATAGGGCTCCATCTAAATCCGTTGAGACGACACCGTATGAACTGTGGTTTGGTGCTAAACCTAAGTTGTCGTTTCTTAAAGTTTGGGGATGCGAAGCTTACGTCAAGAAGTTGATGCCGGACAAGCTCGAACCCAAAGCGGAGAAATGCGTCTTCATAGGATACCCTAAGGAAACTATTGGGTATACCTTCTATCACAGAACCGAAGGCAAAGTGTTTGTCGTAAAGAACGGTTCCTTTCTTGAGAAGGAGTTTCTCTCGAAAGAAGTGAGTGGGAGGAAAGTAGAGCTAGACGAGGTTATTGAACCTTCTCTTGAATTGGAGAGTAGCGCAGCACCTGAAATTGTTCCAATGCCGCCTGCACCAACAATAGAGGAAACAAATGACAAGGATCATGAAGCTTCGGACGATGCTGCTACTGAACGTCGCAGGTCGACAAGGTCGCGTGCCCCTCCTGAGTGGTACGGCAACCCTGTCTTGACTGTCTTGTTAGTAGAAGACAGTGAACCTACGAGCTATGAGGAAGCGATGATGAGCCCAGACTCTGAGAAATGGCTAGAAGCCATGAAATCCGAATTGGGATCCATGAGCGAAAACCAAGTATGGACTTTGGTGGACCCTCCTAGCGACCGAAAGGCCGTTGAGTGCAAATGGATCTTCAAGAAGAAAACGGACGCGGATGGTAATGTTACCGTCTATAAAGCACGGCTTGTTGCGAAAGGTTTTCGACAAGTTCAAGGTGTTGACTATGATGAGACTTTCTCTCCCGTAGCGATGTTTAAGTCCATTCGGATTTTATTAGCAATTGCTGCGTTTCATGATTATGAAATATGGCAGATGGATGTCAAGACTGCTTTCCTCAATGGCAACATTGATGAAGAGTTGTATATGATGCAACCCGAAGGTTTTGTCGATCCTAAGGATGCTGATAAAGTATGCAAACTTCAGCGTTCCATTTATGGACTGAAGCAAGCATCTCGGAGTTGGAACCTTTGTTTTGATCAAGTGATCAAGAGCTTTGGATTTGTTCCAAATTGCTACGAAGCTTGCATCTACAAGAAAGTGAGTGGGAGCTCGGTGACGTTTCTGGTACTATATGTGGATGACATATTGATTATTGGAAATGACATCAGCATGCTTAACGATGTGAAGAGTTATTTGAACAAGTGTTTTTCAATGAAAGACCTAGGTGAAGCTGCTTATATATTGGGCATCAAAATCTATAGAGATAGACAAAGACGCCTGATAGCTTTAAGCCAGAGTACATACCTAGACAAAGTTCTGAAAAGGTTCAGAATGGATAAGGCATTGAAAGGTTCAGTGCCTATGTTGTCAGGTAAGATATTGAGCAAGGCTCAGTGTCCAGCTACGGTAAATGATAGGGAAGCTATGAGCAAAGTGCCTTATGCCTCGGCCATAGGTTCCATCATGCATGCCATGCTGTGTACTAGACCGGATGTGTCCAATGCTCTTAGTTTGACGAGCAGATATCAAAGTGATCCAGGAGTGGAACACTGGACAGCCGTGAAGAACATCCTAAGGTACCTAAATAGGACTAAAGAAATGTTCTTAGTCTATGGGGGTGATGAACAGCTCGTCGTAAAAGGTTACGTCGATGCTAGTTTCGACACCGACAAGGATGATTATAAATCTCAGACAGGATACGTGTATATTTTGAATGGAGGAGCTGTGAGCTGGAGAAGCTGCAAGCAAAGCGTGATCGCGGGATCTACAGTAGAAGCGGAATACATGGCTGCTGCAGAAGCGTCAAGTGAAGGAGTTTGGATCAGAAACTTCATCACTGAGCTTGGCGTGGTTCCAAGTGCATTGGACCCACTGGAGATATTGTGTGACAACACTGGCGCCATAGCACTCGCTAAGGAACCAAGATATCATCCAAAGACCAAGCATATCAACCGCAAGTTTCATATAATCCGAGATTATATAGCAGATGAGATCTGAAGATCAGCAAAGTACATACAGATCTGAATGTCGCAGATCCATTGACTAAACCTCTTCCACGTGTAAAACATCATCAGCACCTCAGTGCCATGGGTGTGAGATTGTTGCCAAATATAAACTAGATTATTGACTCTAGTGCAAGTGGGAGACTGTTGGAATTATTCCCTAGAGGCAATAATAAAGATGTTATTATCATAATTCTTGTTCATGATGAAGTTTATATTCCATGCTAGAATTGTATTAAGCGGAAACATTAATACTTGTGTGGTTTGTGAACAACACCGTGTCCCTAGTACGCCTCTATGGACTAGCTCATTGATCAATGATGGTTAAGGTTTCCTAACCATAGACATGAGTTGTCGATTGATAATGAGATCATATCATTGGGAGAATGATATGGTGGACAGACCCAAACTAAGCGAAGCAATTAGATCGTGTCATTGTGTTCATCTTTGCGAAGCTTTTCCTATGTCAAATATTGTATTCCTTAGACCATGAGATAATACAACTCCCTGGTATCGGAAGAAAGCTTTGAGGTCATCAAACGTCATCCTATGAAAGGGTGATCATAAAGGTGTCTCTCAGGTGATCGGAAAGTATCTGTTGGGTTGTATGTATCGAGATGGGATTTGTCCCTCCCAAGTCGGAGAGATATACTTCGGGCCCACTCGGTAATCGATATCAACACCGCTTGCAAGCATGTGGTTAAGGAGTTAATCACAAAGTGATATTGGATTACGGAACGAGTAAAGTACTTGCTGTGAACGAGATTGAACTAGGTATGATGATACCGACGATCGAATCTCGGGCAAGTAAAATATCGCGAGACGAAGGGAATATATATATGGGATTGATTGAATCCTGGCATCGTGGTTCATCCGATATGATCATCGATGAATGTGTGGGAGTCAATATGGGTGCCCAGACCCTGCTGTTGATTATTGATAGAAGATCATGTCTGCATATTCTCGAACCCGCAGGGTCACACACTTAACGTGTCTCGACGCTAGGATATATTGGATATTTGGTTTATGAATTTGTGTTCGGAGTCTCGGATGGGATCCGGGATATCACGAGAGGTTCCGGAATGGTCCGGAGAATAAGATTCATATAAGGCAGTGCAGTTTTTGGAGTTCGGAATTGTTCCGGATTAATCGGTATTGTACCGGAAGCTTCTAGAACCTTCCGGAAGGGGGCCAACGTGGTCCCACCTTCCGGGAGGGGGCATGGGCCTATGAGGGAGTGTCCTGGCCGCATTGGGCCAGGGGCACAAGGCCCCATAGGGCCCAGCCGATTCTAGATAAGTTTAAACCCGTTTAAACTAGAGATAGGATTTCTAGATAAGGGGATAAGTTTAAATCGTTTAAACTAGAGATAGGCTTGGAGGAGGGGCTAGGGCTGGCCGCCGCCACCCCCTCTATATATAGAGGGCTGGTGCGCCCCCTCCCCCCAACACATCATCTCCCTCCAAGCCCTAGTAGCCCTGCTGCCTTCCTCTCTCCCTCCCGACTGTTTGTAGGCAAAACCCTGCAGCAGAAATTCTCCACCATATACACCACGCCGTCGTGCTGTAGATCCAATCCATCTCTCCACCATACTTGCTGGTCCGAGGAAGGAGGAGACGTCGAGGTGCTGCACGTGTGCATCTCACGGAGGCACCGCCACTTGTGGTGCTAGATCGGATCGGATCGCGAGGAGGAGAAGCGAGTACGACTACATCACTCACGTTCCGACGAACGTTCCGCTGTGCGAATCTTCAAGGGTAAGAAGATCTAATCCAATCTCTCTCGTTGTTTGCATCTCCTAGATTAGATCTTGGCTTTCCCTCTGTTCGCTTCCGTAGAAAATTTTGATTTACTATGCTGCGAAACCTTTCAGTTCGGTGAGGTGCGGCCAGTAATGCCGGTCAACCGGGCTTGTGCTTGACCTCCACCTTGGCTACCACGCTAACCGTTGTCCTTCTCTGGGGGATGGAGACTCCGATGATTCTAGGTCGGAGACTCCGGTATTGGTGTCAGTTGCACGAACAATTCAAGTTCTTGAGCCACAAATCTTGCCTCCAAACCTCAAATCCAACGGATTTTGACCAAATTGGGCTGAGAAAATTGAGGAGAAGCTGGACCAAGTCCCAAGACACAAATCCTATGGACTGAAACCACTTAAAACACACCAAACCGATAGATCCATCCAAAGGGGATCTTGGGCTCTTTTTTAGGCATTTTTCGAATTTAAGGTGCATAGAATAAAATTTGGGTAGATATTCGTGATGAACGAGGTTCTTGATACCAATATGTTAGGGGTGAACCCTTGGGTTGTCCCGATCTTTCGCGATATCGAGGAAATAGCGGTGGATTTGCGAGGGAGGGAGAGGAGATGAACACACAACGAACACACACGCGTGAAGAACTCACTCAAAACACAAATACGAGTACAAAGCCGATGACTCACGTTGGTGGCTACTGATCCAACTCAATCCAAAGGATCGGGGTTGGGCAAGGCTCTCTCTCAAACCGACATGGTGAGGACAAGAAACTTGGTGAGATTCTGACAACTTTATAAGAGCTAACTCAAGGTAAACGTATTGTACAACTTGGATGCAAAGTAGGAAAAATCCAAAAAGGCAGGGGACATTATGGCCTCCTTGCAAAGGAGGATGAGACCAAACTAGATAGATTCCTCAAAGGGGGTTTTTCTTCTAGTTCTAATATCAAGTCTATGGTTTACCATATATAGGCCAACCTACGGGACACATGCCTGTGCGCATACAGTGCGACGAATCACCGTGACTGACATGTCAATTAACTCGCGCTAACCACCGGAGATTGGCGATGGGAGTTAATGATAAAAATCCGCCACTCGGTGATGGGAGATCGTAATACTCCTTTCTTCCATGCTCGAGCATCGGCACGTAGAAAAGCCAACAAAATCAAATCTCTGTGCCGAGATGATGGATTGCATTGCACAGATGCATCCGAACTGAAAAATATGGTCCAGATCTTCTACAGGAAGTTATTCTCCTCTGAACCTATCGTTTCTATGGAGACCGTACTTGATGCCATACCCCGCAAAGTGACTAATGAAATGAATGCAGATCTTATGAAAGAATATACTAATGATGAAATCAAGGCTGCCTTATTCTAGATGGGACCGATGAAAGCACCAGGGCTTGACGGCTTTCCAGCGTTGTTCTATCAAACACACTAGGAGTTTTTGCAGGAAGCAATCTATCGCGCGGTTAGAGGATTTCTATATGGGAGCCCTCTCCCTGATGGTTTTTGTGACTCTGTAATCATGTTGATATTGAAGACCACAAACCCTGACGAGTTGAAGAACTTTTGGCCTATCAGTCTATGTAACGTGCTCTAAAAGAACGCATCTAAAGTTTTAGCAAATCGTTTGAAAATCATATTGCCGATGGTTGCGTCTAAACATCAGAGTGCATTCATCCCTAGAAGGTTAATTACAGATAATGCATTGATTGATTACGAGTGTTTGCATACTATCAGACAACAACATGCTAAGCGGCCCTATTTTGCTCTGAAGGTGGATAAGATGAAAGCCTACGATCGCGTTGAATGGAACTACCTTCTAGGCTGCCTCTAGAGGCTGGGCTTTGATCAAAGTTGGATCAACACTATTATGAGATGTGTGATTACTGTTGGATATGCAGTTCGAGTGAACGGTGATCTAACGGAACCGGTGATACCTACGAGAGGGATCCGACAAGGGGACCCCATTAGCCCTATCTCTTTCTTCTTTGCACGGAGGGTTTATCCCTGTCTTCTACAACAAAGGGAGGTCCAAGGTGAACTACAAGGTCTTCGAAATTGCAGACTTGGCCCCCCTATTTCCCACCTATTGTTTGCAGATGACAGTATATTCTTTGCCCAGAGCGATGAAAGAAGTGTAGATGCCTTGCAGAGGACTATGGAGCTCTATTGTAGTGGTTCTGGACAGAGGATCAATCTGGATAAATCCTTTATATTTTTTGTCCCTGTTGCCATAAGGCTGTCAAAAATCGTGTAAAAATGAAGCTTGGTGTTCAGTCTGAGGCGTTGCATGAAACCTACCTGGGTATGCCAATGGAGGTTGGGAGATCCCCGGACTGCACTTTCAAGTTCCTTCTTCATCGAATATGGCAGCATATGAATGGTTGTTCAGACCGTCCCCTCTCCAGGGCGGGGACTGAAACTTTTCTGAAGTCCATCATTCAGGCTATACCAACGTATGTGATGAGCTACTTCCAATTACCCATTTCCACATGCGACTCTATGCGCAGGTCAATTGCGAACCAGTGGTGGGGTATCGAGGAGGGAAAGAAGAAAATTCACTGGCGCTCTTGGGAATGGCTTTCAACTCCTAAATCATTGGGAGGAATGCGCTTTCCGGATTTAGAGATGTTCAATCAAGCCATGCTGGGGCCACAATGTTGGTGATTACTGACTGAGCCTACCTCCCTTTGCGCTCGTGTTCTTAAAGGTCGGTATTACCCGGAGTGTGATTTCTGGGATGCACCAAAACCTAGGTCTTCATCGTACACCTGGAGAAGCTTATAGCATGGAATGTTATTGTTGAAGAAGGGAATCCGTTGGGGAGTTGGAAATGCTGAAAAAACAAAGATCTTGACTGACAAATGGATCCCTGATGTTCCTCCATATACTCTGCGGCCTCACGTTTCTCTCCTTCCTGACCAAACTGTCAGCACGCTTATGTTGGATGGAGGGCGTGCATGGAATTAATGCATATCTTATTCATTCCATTTTCAACAAGGATGTGGCTGGGAAAATCCTGCAAGTACCAATTAGTCGACATGGAGGTGATGACTTCACCTCTTGGCCTTTGTCGTGCTACGACCATTACTCAGTCCGGTCGGCTTATCAAATGGCAAGGACTGACTGTTCAGCCGTATAGCGAAGCAAGACTGGCCAGGGCTCCTCATCGGCCGTAACTGATAATTCAAAGCTTTCGAAGAAACTTTGGGCTAGCAAGGCACCTGAGAAGATGAAGATTACCTTATGGCATTTCGCCCAGGATTGTCTACCGAGTGGCCATCAGCTCCAGAAATGTCACATCTCTGCATCGGCTGAGTGCATCTTCTGCAAACAATATGAAACGTCTGAACATGCTTTGCTTTTCTGTTCTTTTGCCATGGAGGTCTGGAAAGCAGTTAAAAAGTGATCGAGTTATTCATCTCCGTCGTAAAGGTTTCACATCGGCTAGAGTGTGGACTCTTGATATTCTGGAGAAATGTTCAAACGAGGAAGCTACCATCTTGATGGTTGCTTTCTGACACATATGGGATGCTAGAAACAATTGCCGCAAGGAAGGATGCATTCCGAATCCAATGACTATTGCTATTACAAGTCCTCACCTACCAACAAGCGTGAACTCCCAGCTTCAACTCCAAAATGGGTTCCACCGCCAGAAGGTACGGTCTTAATCAATGTAGATGCAGCCATTTTTCCGCCACTAGACAGATAGGCGCAGGTGTGGTTGTTCGTGATCATACTGGCAACTTTATTGCTGCTTGTGGTGAGAGAATGGAGGAGGTCACTAGTCCGGAGATGGTTGAAGCTTTGGCGATCCGGCGCGATGTTTCCTTTGCGCTGGACGAGGGCTACCCTAGAGTGATCTTTAGCTCAGACTGCCTGACTGTGATCAAACTCATTGGAATAGCCATTTCTGATAGTTCTTTGTGTGGACCAGTGATTGAAGATGTGAAGCAGCTAGCCAGGTCCTTTGAATTCTGTGATTTTCGTCATGTCTATAGTGTTCTCAATGTTGCTGCACACAACTTAGCTAGAAAGTGTGAGTTTTCTGGAGATGTCGTGTGGCGTGGTGTTCCTCCGAAGTGCATCCGGGAGGCAATCTGTAATGACATTTTGATGATTTGATCAATAAAGTACACGGTTTCTCAAAAAAAATACCTTGAGTCCGGGGCGTCCACATCGTCAGAAGCGGGGATGACATCGGCGCGTCGGACACGCCATTAAGCCACTGGACTGAAAACGATTGTGGGACACACCTATATACGTGATTTTGTTCTAAACATGTCTCATTAGCTTTTAAGCCACCGGACTGAGAACGGTTTTGGGACACACTGATATACATGATTTTGTGCTAAACATGTCTCATTACCGGACACACCGATATACATGATTTTGTGCTAAACATGTCTCATTACCTTTGGGACGGAATTTGGGACATGACGACTAAAGATGTCCTTGGTGTTTAGAGCATCCCAGTGGTGGGCCGCATATGCACTCGTCATGTGTGTTTTGCTGTTCGTGGACAACACGGTCCAAAAACGAGCTCCCAATAGGGACGCATAGGGTCCGCAGGCCCCGGATCAGCCCATTCGCGGCCTAAATCTGGGGCGCGTTTGTGCTCGTGTGTGTTTGAGCGGATATCAAATGTGTCCTCCATCCGTCCGCCTGGATCCACGTGTCATTGACATAAGATAAAATTTCCATTAAAACTAAAGGAGATACATGGTGCTGGATAATCACACATTACTATTGCTAGAGTTCGAGGGGACGAGAACGCCAGCAGTGCTACCCTACCCTACCCTACAGGATGTCTGAGTCTGGGGCCGCCGTGCCGTGCTAGCAGCTCCCCATGCTCTCCACTGCCGACCGTGCGTGCAACTCCCAGCGCACACCCCCTAAAAGGGCCAAAACCACATAATAACCGCCATTTGCGATTTTGGATGGAAAAACTAGCCCGACCATACCCCGTAAAACTAGCCCATCCGTAATTTTTTTAAGGGAGACCGAAAAATCACACACGCAACCCGCAGATACAAGGGTTGTGAGGCCGAACCGACGGGGGTATCGACCATTTTCGTTGGCGGGAGGGACAGTTCATCTTGCGCCATTCCTCCTCTCCCCTTCCGCCGCCTCCATCGATCTCCCTCCTACCGCCACACCTGAACTCCCCCTGCCCGTAGAGCACCGCCATGAAGGCTCCTCATCCACCGCCAGTGCCCAGCAAAGTCGCGCCGGTGCAGGTGAACCCCCCAAACATCTGTCAGATCTGGAGGCTGCCACTGTGGCGAACCCAGGCGCAGCTTCCCTGTCAACAGGCACCCCGGTGTGAAGGGCAAGTGGCAGGGCTTCGTTGTCATCCAGGGATCTACTTCGCCTACTCCCGTAGCTGGAGGGGCGACGACAACACTAGCTCCACGGCTGAATAAGACATCAGGGGTGAAGAAGCTGAAGAACGCGGTGCTGGAACAGTGGTTTGTCGCCTGCTCAGCGGCCGCTGATGCTACACTTGCTAGCCCCGCTCCTTCCCCTGCTCCCGACTCCAGCTCCCCTAGATATGTAGAAATTCCCCTCTTTTTACTGTTTGGCCTCAGAGCGATCGTATTAATTCAGGTATTTTAGTGAGAATTTGCACGAGATTCCGACGTCTTACATTAATTTGTTTAATGAGAACAATGTCCACATCAATAAGAATGGACTTGTCAAGTAATGATTATGCAGAACCCTCTCAAGCTTACAATGAGGCAGACGGATGTGAAGATGGAGCTGGAGAAGACGACGATGAGGTGGAGAAAGTGGATGGTTCGTCGGTTGCAAAGCCGAAGAGAACGATGAACTTGATGGCTCTGAAATATAGCCATCCATGTCCATATTTAAACTGGATATTATTCATATTTTTGATAAAATATCTCTCTGAATCCTGCCACTAATGCCTAATATTCAAAGGGGTATGAATTCTTTCTTTTTATATTTTTCCTTCACAGATAATGTCATTTGAAGATGGAAATCACTATATTAAAGTCAAAGGTACGAGATTTCCAACAACCAGAAAAAACCAGGAGTCGTGAAGCAAAGGCAGACGCTTTAACGACCAACTATATGACCGGAGCAAAATTTCGGTCGTATAGTTTCGGTCGTATAGTTAGCGCCACCAACGTTAGGTCAAACATAACAACTTTCGTGAAGGGACCCTATATAAAGAAGCCTCAAGCGACGAGAAAAGAGCCTGCCTCGTCCAAAAAGTCTCTGCCCCAGATCACCAACCGCCTCCAGATCTCAAAACCCTTTTCCATCTCCATAGCCATATTCCACCACTTGTAATAGTAGATCTCTTTTTCGATTAGCGACATTGTAAGACTATTGCTATCAATCTCATGATTTTCATTACAATGTTTGTGATTGTTGATCTCATCTCTATGTGTGAGTAATTCTCCTTGGGCTAAGGGCTTCGGCCTAGCCATGTAGGGTTTGTGCATGTTATTTATCATAGATGGGATCATGTATTAGTTTCTATGACATGATGATTATTGTATCCTCTCTTGCTTCAATCCAAGGACTTGTCAGGTACTAAAGACCCCGAGGATTGAGCCAGGTTTAGGGAGTATGAGTAATGATAGATCCACAGGTTGGGAACCCTAGTGATAGAAGGGGCAGTACGGCTGTATGTGAAGAATTTATTTGGGATTAACGATGACATCATTATGCATATCATTAGTTCTCTTTCTTCTATGGATGAGACTAGTAGGTTATTGCTATAGGCGGTTGCGGAGGCAATAGCAATTATGGATGCACTGCCCACATATAATTTATCTTTATCTTTTATTCCCATCAGATGTTTTGCACACTACAGGTGAAACCGAACGCCCTAGGCCCTCTCTCTCCATCATCGACAACAACAAAAATACGCAAACTATTATTCCGGTAAAAACACAAAAGGAATTCAAAAACTCCCGAAAGTCCGTTAAAGTAACTTCACTACGCATCTGCTTCCCGAGGATTCGATAACCTAGGTCTACTAGGGAAAAAGAAGCTATAGTACATCTGTAATCCGGATCGAATGTATCAACCCTTTTTCTAGAGCCGTTGCTAGGGAAGCAATAGCTACCCTGGTGAGGATATTAGGATCCTTGCTAGTTTTAATTCGTGTTTTTAATTTTGTTAGTTTGCTTTCAGTCTTTATTTGGTAAACAAAAAAATTAGTTAGCCTTTAAATTCTTGCTTTTACTATTATAATTCTTTATTTAAGAAAACCCAAAAACATAGAAAATATGGCTAAAAAGAAGCTTAGAGAGTTTGCTACTCCCAACAATGATTATTTGCGTACTCCTATTACTCAGGCAGCAATTGCTGCTGATGACTATGAAATTAAGCCCGATGCGGTCAAATTGCGTATAAAAGATGTTGACCCCGATGCGGTCAAATTGCATCTATTTCCTTTCTCTCTTAGAGGAAGAGCAAAAGAATGGTTGCTATCTTTGCCTAAAAATACTATTATATCATGGGTGGGATGTACTTCTTTATTTATGACTAAATTTTCCCACCTGCAAAGACTATGCAACTTAGATCTAATATTACTGGTTTTAGACAAGAAGAGTGTGAGCCACTAGCGCTTGCATGGGAGAGGATGAAAGAATGCATGAGAAACTGTCCTAGTCATGAGATGGAAGACTGGTTAATTCTCCATCTATTTTATAATGCTCTTAACCATGTGTCTAAGTCTATACTTGATACTGCAGCTGGAGAAATATTTATGGGTAAACATATTACCGAAGCAAAGCAGCTGCTGGACAATATACAAGACAACCATGCCCAATGGCATGTGTATAGATCAAACACGAAGAAGGTGAACTCTGTCTCACCACAAGAAAATGAAGAACTCAATGCTAAGTTGGATGAGCTTATACTAGCCGTAAAAGGTAAGGAAACCCAGGTAAGAGCTATCCCTGAAACAAATATTGAAGAAATAGACTTCATAGCTCATAATGATTATAACCCTGCTTGGAAGAAGAATTATAATCCTAATTTTCAGAAACATTATTCTAGTCCTACAAGTAACTCTAATAATAATATGAGAACTAGTAATGGTAGTCTCCAAGAAACACTTAAGTCTTTTATGGACTCACAAAATGAACAAAACTATATTCTTGTTAAAATAACGGAGAACCATGATGTTATGCTTGGTAAATTATCTAACCAAGTTGTTAGTTTGAGACATGATTTGCAGGGCCTCCAAGAAAGAACTAGGATCGTTGAGGCACAACTAGGTAAGATAACCGAGAGTCAAACTCTCATTCTAGCTAAATTTGCAGGGAAAGCTGAGCCTAATCCTGTTGAAGATCTCAAAATGATGAGAATCCAAAGGGAGGAGGCTGAAGAACTTGATTATAGTAATGCTCCTTCACCAAGCTACACCGTTGAAAATCTCGTAAAAAGGATCAACGTTAAGATTCTGGTAAGTGAAGGTAGTGAGGAAGCTATGTACCAACACTTTGTTAATCAAGTAGCAATAAAGGTATGTGAGCTTGAGGCAGAATATAAGCAAATTGCTGAAAAATTACATGTAAAGCTTGATGACATATTTCAGCCTACTATTAAGATTAAAATTGGAACTAATGAGATAGCTCTACTTTGTCATCTAGGTGCAAGTGTCTCAACAATTCCAAAGAGTCTTTTTAACAAGTTAAATTTTGCCTCTTTTGAGATCACCGAGTTAAAATTGCATCTAGCAGACAAGCTGTAGGAATTAAGGAAAATACTTTAGTATACATTAAAGGTTGTCCTTCTTTTATTGATTTTGTTATTGTTGACATGCCTGAAGATGCTACTTCTCCTATTATATTAGGCCGTCCTTTTTTAAGAACTATTAAGGCTATGTTTAATCTACATGAAGGGAACGTGAAGCTTCAATTGCCTTTGCGGGGTCCTTTTGTTGTTCATTTCCCCAGGAAGAAGAAAGCCAAGCATGATGAAAAGGAGGCCATCACTTTAAGGCCAACTATTTTGGAGTGGGTGTTCCACTCATCTGGCCTAAGTGATCAACATTGAGGTCAAGCTATTGACCATAGAAAAGTGCTTCATGGGAGGCATCCCATGTGAAATAAAGGTTTGAGTAAAGTTTTTAAGTTTTAGTTTATGGTTAATAAAGAGTGCTAGAGAACTCCAATTGAGGAGAAGTTCGGTAGTACTAAAAATCCTGCTTTATTCATGTTGTTGTTGGTCGACAACATTTACTGCCAATTTCCTGTAAAAAACAAGGTATATCACTAAGTTACAGGAAAAGAATAATTTTCGAAGAAACATAATTTTTTGATGCATAAAGTGAGTTTAACGACCAACTATACGGCAGGAATAAAAATTCCGGTCATATAGTTTCGGTCGTATAGATATCTTTGCCATCGATAATTTTTCTTTCATATGTACTGAGAGTTTAACGACCAACTATACGGCGGGAATAAAAATTCCGACCGTATAGCTCCGGTCGTATAGATATCGGTGCCTCCGTATAAATTATTTTCCAATTTACTGAGAGTTTAACGACCAACTATATGGCGGGAATAAAAATTCCGGCCGTACAGTTTCGGTCGTATAGATATCGATGCCTTTGTATATTTTCTTGCCTAGGGACAGACAGTTTGACGACCAACTATACAGCAGGAACAAATTGTTCCGGCGGTATAGTTCCGGCCGTATAGCTGCGCCGCCAAGAGGAAATCCTAAAATTTTGATAGAATGCTAACTATATCGTGGGAACGTATTGTTCCGGCCATATAGTTCCGCCCGTATAGTTACGTCCGACCACAAAATCGCATGGGAAGGTACCTCCAACTCCAAAACTTCAATCCTTTTTTTCTCTTCTACCTCCAAACTCTCTCAAAACCTCAAGAGATCTTCATCTCTACTCAATTTCGTTCGATTTCCTTGCACACAAGTGATCTACATTATGTTTCTCCTCCGATCCTCCAATTATTTTTTGCAAATGCGTCTTCGATCTATTGTAATTATCAATCTAGGCTGAGACCTACTATGAACCAAATGCCATGATTCTCTTACCTAGATTATTATTTTGAGGAGATTCTTTAGTGTGCTATGATGAGGAATATGATGTACTTACTGTTGTTGGATCAAAAAGTTTTATTTTTGTCTTTCTTTAATGTTTTATATGATGAACACACGAAGCTAAACTCGTGCTCATGCCACCGCTAGCGCTTCTCGGGCTATCGCTCAAGAACGCATGGGGATACGGTTCAGGAATGAGCTCCAACATGAGCACTTCGACAAGATCAAAAACCATGAAGTGAAGGCCACCAAGTGGGCTTGTCCCATTATATTAAACCAACTCGGTATTTCTGCTGACTTCAATTTACTTTGCAATAGAGATGGCCTACAAAACTTCGTGTACAATGATGTGTCTACTTATCGCCGCTTAACTATTGAATTCCTAAGTTCATTGCAAAGCACTGTTAGACAATGGCAAGGAGAGGACACAATTTCTTTCCGACTTATGAACAACAACTACACTTTAACATTAGATGAATGGTGTGCATGCCTTAGTTTGCCAAACAATGATGTTAATGCCTTACGCGCATCCTTTACTGGCTTAGAACCTATCCCTGAACAATATAACAATGGAATGAGTTTCACTACTAGAGTAAACAAGGGAAAGAATATTCAACCTCCTGCAATTCGCTATTTGTTCTATGTTATTGCTAACACCTTACAAGCATGTAATAAGTTCATGAGACTCAACGAGGAGGACATCCTAGTCCTCGCAAAGGATGCTTACATCAACTGCGGCTTGTCACTCAACTTGGGCGCCATCCTTGTGCGCTACCTGGAGCACCAAGCCTCCCAAAGCCAAGGACCAATCATAGGTGGAGGCGTCATCACCGTGCTTGCCACTTCCCTAGGTATCGACCTAGGTGAGTTGCAACATGTGCTAGGTGAACGACGTGTTGGTTTCTCTACTTTAAAGGCTTGTGGAATGCTCACTAGGAGAGGTGGTGTTTATTACTTGCATATTTCAGGAGCTGGGCATCTCTACCCCGCTCCTATGCCTAATGGTCTTTTCTCTATCAAGAAAGGACATTTTCTATATAACTTGCAGGTTGAGCAACACCAACCTGAGGAGGAGGTTCTGGAGGAGGATGAGGACCAAGAGGAGGAGCAAGAAGTTCCTCATCAAGAGCAGCAGCCATCAACCCGGTTCGCTACGTACCAAGACTTCCAAGAACTTGGAGGGACTATGGAGAGGATGCATAGCCTCTCTTTGAACCTCCGAGAAACAACTACTAACCTCTCAACTCAATTCGTGAACTGGAGTAACGACTTTTTCCCGCGACCACAATGATTTGAAGGGCTTGCAAAAGCCTAAGCTTGGGGAAGTTTCCTCATGTATCTTTATTTGGCATCCGTTTGCTTTTATTTATTTCGAGGTTATGTTTTTAATTCGAGTTTATAAGCACTCGTGTTGGTTTCTCCAACACTTTATTTTTAGTTCTTTCTATTTGCTTTCGAGATTTTCTAGCTGAGCTTTGCCGCCAATTTTCTATTCTTTAAACTCCCTCTCTTAAAAACCACAAACAGATTTCTCTATTTTTTTCTTATTTTCCCTCTTTATTTTCTTTCCGCCTCGAGGTTTTCATATGTTTGTAGGAGAGTGATCGATTTCGAGTTTCCAAGAAGCAAATAAAAAAGGAAGAGAGAAGTGGAACCAAACATGAGAGGTATGCCTTATGACTCCCCACTTTTGAAGTTTGAGAAACCCATGCTAGTTAGTAGTAAATGTTGAGATATTATATTGGTGGAGTGAGCCTTTATATTGTAGTAAGATTTTCGCTTGCATGGTTATTCAGTTGGGTAAGTTTTGTTCCAGCTCTCGTAATTAACCAAGTCTTGCCTAAAATTTGCTAAACAATTGTAATAAGAAAAAGTCTCACAATTGAAGGCTTGGGTGTTGTAGGGCTTAGTCTTGAAGGCTTATTTCTAGAGACACTCAACACCACTGAAAATGTTGATTGACTTGATAGCTCTCTTCGAAAGGATTTGTTCGATTGAATTAATGTTTAGCGGTTTTTATGAGCATGCCAAAGTTTGACTTGCTAATCATAAGAATGATACAGCTTTATGTGTGTCAAACTTCATGGGATGCCAACAACTCCGCTGGCCTACAAACGATCTTCATGGAGGAAACGCCTAGATTTCGGCTATGAGTTGTTTAAACTCATGTAGCAGCAATGCTATAGTGGGTAAGATTCTTGGCACTCCCAGGTAGCTGTAATCATGATGGAATCACTCCTCTGGCTGTTATGAGTAATCATTATGCAAAAGGAACAAAAACCTTAGTTATGTCACGAGTGTCCATCACAGCCCGATAAACTAACAAAAATATTTGGCATGCTCTCAATTACTCAAGAACTGAAATTCTTGAAGGACAATGAATATAAAAGTAGTGCTTGAAAAGTATTGATTTATTGATGTGGGAGAATTGAGATACTCTAGTGTATATGCTTTTCATGACAACTCTCACACTATCAATTTACATGATTATACTCTATTGTTCAAAGGCAAGCCTATGAGTTGATTACATGACATGGAATAAAGTTTATTTATTTGAATCATCCATGTTAACAATAATTTTGATGCGCTATAAGAATGCATAAAACCCGTATGATATGCTTTCCATTACTCTATCTATGCTGAAGTTTTTCAAATTTATGAAGTGGAGGAAACATGAGACTACCAATCATGAGTAGGATCACCATCTCGTTATTTCAGTTTAAATGCTGAGTTCCTTTTTGATTTTGGTTTTCTTGCTTGAGGACGATCAAGTTTAAGCTTGGCGAGGTTGATGGCTCTGAAATATAGCCATCCACGCCCACATTTAAACTAGATATTATTCATATTTTTGATGAAATATCTCTCTGAACCCTGCCACTAATGCCTAATATTCAAAGGGTATGCAATCCTTTCTTTTTATATTTTTCCTGCGCAGATAATGTCATTTGAAGATGGGAATCACTACATTAAAGTAAAATATACGAAATTTCCAACAACCAGAAGAAACCAGGAGCCGTGAAGCGGAGGCAAACGCTTTAACGACCAACTATACGACCGGAGCAAAATTTCGGCCATATAGTTCCGGTCGTATAGTTGGCGTCGCCACCGTTAGGTCAAACAGAACAACTTTCGTGAAGGGACCCCTATATAAAGAAGCCTCGGGCGACGAGAAAAGAGCCTGCCTCGTCCAAAAAGTCTATGCCCCAGATCACCAGTCGCCTCTAGATCTCAAAACCCTTTTTCATCTCCATAGCCATATTCCACCACTTGTAATAGTAGATCTCTTCTTTGATTAGCGACATTTTAAGACTATTGCTACCAATCTCATGATTTTCATTACAATGTTTGTGATTAT
This sequence comes from Avena sativa, assembly GCA_916181665.1. NCBI lineage: Eukaryota > Viridiplantae > Streptophyta > Magnoliopsida > Poales > Poaceae > Avena > Avena sativa. The sequence goes on along the minus strand of OV702297.1, from coordinate 484,285,455 downwards.
TGATCTCATCTCTATGTATGAGTAATTCTCCTTGGGCTAAGGGCTTCGTCCTAACCTTGTAGCGTTTTTGCATGTTATTTATCATAGATGGGATCATGTATTAGTTTGTATGACATGATCATTATTGTATCCTCTCTTGCCTCAATCCAAGGACTTGTCAGGTACCCAAGACCCCTGCTGCTCCGGGGAAAACCCTAATCTGGGTATCCGGATCAGGAAATGGCGGCGCTTTGGTGTCGTATTCTCTCTTGGGAGTTTTGCTTATGGTGCATCGCTGGATGGTAGAGGCTGGTAGGGGAGCGGATTCATCTTGCACGGAGGCTCTAATGGAGATGTCAAGTCATGCCTAACCGCTAGGTGCTACGCTCAGGCTTGCCTAGTGTGGTAGGTGCTACGGACGATAGATCTTCTGGTGGTCTCTAGCTGCGGCGATTGGCGAGACTCGGCAGCATGGCACCGAGAGATCTCGGTGGCGATCGCACGTGCTTGTTGATGGAAGTGCGCAGGGCGGTGGTGCCATCTAGCGTCATGGCAGCGTCGTTGGCAGGCCTTGCAAGGTCTTTGCATCGATCTCTCCTGAACATGGGTTGGCAGAAGACGACAGCAGCAGGAGATTCAGCGTGCACGATGGTGTGCGCTACGGATCAGCTGGACCGGTTTGTGCTCCTGACCCGTCGTGGGGCGGTTTTCGGGACCTCTGGTATGTTTATGATGTGTTGGTGTTGCGGTTAGAGTGTTCTGACATGGCCACCCCTTCATCAACTTGTTTTTTGAGAGGTGGATTCGATTGATCTTTGTATTCTCTTTGCAAGGTTTCGTTGAATAATAAATAAAGCAGGTTGTGTGCATCTTTTTGATGCAGAGGCCGGGGGTAATACCTCCATTTTGAAAGAAAAAAGGTACCCAAGACCCCGAGGGTTGAGCCAGGTATAGGGAGTATGAGTAATGACTGATCTGCAGGTTGGGAACCCCATTGACAGAAGGGGTAGTACAGTTGTATGTGAGGGATTTACTTGGGATTAACGATGACATCACTATGCATATCATTAGTTCTCTTTTTTTTATGGATGAGACTAGTAGGTTATTGCTATAAGCGGTTGCGGAGGCAATAGCAATTATGGATGCACTGACCACATATAATTTATCTTGCTCTAACAATTACATGCATGCTTTATCTTTATCTTTTATTCCCATCAGATGTTTTGCACAGCTACAGGTGAAACCGAACACCCTAGACCCTCTCTCTCCATCACCGACAACAACAAAAAGACGCAAACTATTGGTCCGGTAAAAACACAAAAGGAATTCTAAAACTCCCGAAGGTCCGTTAGAGCAACTTCACTACGCATCTGCTTCCCGAGGATTCGATAACCTAGGTCTACTAGGGAAAAGGAAGCTATACTACATCTGTAATCCGGATCGAAGGTATCAGAACTACACCCCCTTGGAGGATGTCACTCTTATCAAGGATTGGGAGGTCGTTTCTCTTGATGCCGTGACGGGAACCGACGAAATCGAGAAGAGGTATTGGCAAAGAATCGAGGACAAGTTCTTCCAGTTCATGCCACTTCTTCCAACAACGGTTCCACGCACCTATCGGTCTGTCCAAGACCGTTGGGATGTGATCAAGAACACTTACTCCCGTTGGAGTGGATGCTTGGAGCATGTGTGGAATGCCCCTCCAAGTGGAACAACTAAAAGTGATTATGTGAGTGCCAATTCATTTTTATAATGCCCCTCCTTTTGTGATCTTTCTTGTCAATAGGTTTCTCATGGTTTTTTCATCTTGTAGGAGAAAATTGCTGCCAAAAGGTACAAAGACATGCCATCTTCCAAGCACAAGCCATTCAACCTTGACCATTGTTGGAAGTTGCTCAAGAACAGTGACAAGTGGAAGTTGAGAGAGCAAGAGGCTCCACCAAAAAGAGGCTCTAATTCAATTGGATGATGATGGAGAAGATGAGACCCCGGGAGGAAGAAACAAGGGCAAGCCGAGGAGGAGAAGAAGATGTTATATGCAAGGTGGCCATGGAGGAGAGGAAAGCTATTGCCGAGGCCATAGAGAAGCTCCTTGCAGAAGAGAACAAGATCATGGGATGGACCGAAGCACTATGGACCCCATCACTTTAGAGTGACATGATGATGCAAAGAAGGACATCATGGAGAGGAGGAGGGCATCGGCGAAAGGTTGAAAATTTGAATTCTGTCTTAATAATGTGTGCATGTGATCTAGATGGATCCTAATTGTCGTGTTTGAAATGAAAGTTTGAAACTTCGAATCTTGTCTTAATTTCGTATTTTGCTGTTTACGAGTTTACGGGTCAAAAGAGTCCGGATGGAGCAGACACCGTATCTGCGGACCGTAAAAGACGCGGTGTCTACTCGCCCCGAGCTCTTTCGACCCGTAAAATCATGTTTTTTCTCGGCCTGTAAAACGAGTTTGCGGGATCGGCTAGAGATACTCTAAGGACGTGGACCGGGCAGAGCAGGCGAATTCATGTGCAGGCGACTGGTAGGGCCGAGCTGGCAGGTCTGGGCCATGTGAATGTGGGGATCGGGAATTCGGGACAACCGTCAAAAGGTGGAGCATCGAGCAATGTCCAAGCAGTTTCCAGGTCTGGCCGTCATCACGCGGTTTCCGGTTTGGTTTGACCAGTGCCCTGCTCCTGCAGTTCTCAGTTCTCACTCACTCTTTCCCTTGCCGATCTCACCGAGCTCCACCACCAAGGGCGTTCATCCATCCATCCATCCACAAAGTAGCAGGCTAGCAGCATGGCGGAGGAGACCACCAGGGTAGCATCCATCCAGCTTGCTTCCGTGCCGGAGGAGACGACCAGCAGCTTCGCGGGCCTCACGGAGGAGACCGCCAGTCAAGCATCCATCCAGCTTGCTTCTGTGCCGGAGGACACAACCAGCAGCTTCACGGGGCTCGAGGCTCAATCTTACCGCGAGTCGATCCGGAGCGTCGTCTGGCCGGATTGGCGCATCAGATCGACTCTCTCTTCCCTGTCCGGTCAGAGCGGATCCAACTGCTCCAGCATCTCTGGTGCCTCCAGCTCCAACATCTCTGGTGCATCCGCCGGCACAGCGGACTTTGGCGCCGACGAGCTCACGAAGATTGCTCACAGAATGGTCAGCGACGGCTACACCCAGCGCATGGTCCAAGCTTTCAAATCCAATGGCAAACAGGACGGCTCCCTGGAGACTTGGTTCGCCGAGCTCGACATCGAGTGGGTTTTCCAATGGAGAGAGTACTGGCAGCAACCCTGCCTCCAAGAATTTGCTGAGAGGTGGATCCGAGCTCTCACTATAATTATCGTCACTGTCAAAGAGCTGGCCGCTGACTTCCATGACACGCTGGCGGTCGGACAGTTTGGCAAAGTGAGCATCTCAGCAATGTTTGTCTTTGTCGATGCAGTTTACCAATTTTCCAGGGTGGAGAATCTACATACCTTGCTTCAAATGTATATCTGCATCTCCAATGCATCATACGACATATTGACAATGCACGAGACCTCTTGGGATGACAAAACTTGTGAAGAGATAAGTGACTTGTTGGAGACAGAAGGGAACAAGTTAATGTTGTCCATGTACAGGATCATGAGGAATGTGAAGGATACGCTCATGAAGGACAAAGGCAGGACATGGGACTATCAGCGAGAAGGCCACTGGGTTGTTGACACGACAGATAACGACGACTCGTGGGCTATCGAGATCATGCGAGGAGGAGGCGAGGTTCACAAGAAAACCCGGTTGATGGTGGATTACATAGCGTTGATGAGCAAAGCACAGGCTTCAGCACAGAGCCACAACACCGCAGAACTTCGTGACCTGATATGTGAAACTATTGATTATCTCAAGGATTTGCTTCTGAGAAAATCAGAGTTGTGCTCGGATCCAAGCCTCAGGTATTTGTTTCTGGTCAACAATTCCTATTTCATAGAGCAGGTGTATGGGCCATCGACATCCCTAGACGTCGAGCTGTTCTCTGCACACCACCCACGAGTTACACTTACGCCAGAATGTGAGAAGTACATGGATAGTTATCTCGAGTCATCTTGGGGACATGTTATGTCCGGCATATCATCATCAAATTTTCCTGGTCCGCTTGGTCGCTGGATCAACACATCCTCGATTGCTAAATTCCAATCAGCCTTTCATGAAACATACCAGGCTCAGAAGTTCTGGAAGGTTCCAGACCCTCGGATCCGATCCTTTCTGCGGGAAACTATCACCAAGAGAGTCATTTCGGGTTACCGCGACTATCTGAAGGAGCATCCAGATCTCGAGAAGCAGGTTAGCGGTGGAAGCAACAGTCCCGAGGTTTTTGAGGAGATGTTGGGAGAGCTATTCGAAGGCTGAAAAACGCTTGATGCATCGAACGCTGTGACCCAACAAATAAGAGGCCGGAGTTATGTTTCATTGTTTTTTTTGTTTTTTTTTCCTTTTGACCTGAACTTGTATTCTTAATTTCGTTGGTAGCCTAATCGCCGGGTACTTTATCAAGTTGGCCACAATCTCCATGTGTTTGTTTTGATTTAATTTCCGATTTCATTTCAAATACTTCCGCATTCTTTTTCCACTTCAATTTCATCCATAGATGATTGCCAGGTTTATATTTGATTATACAACATTCTGTACACACTTATTTTTATATAGTTTGTAAGGCTTCAGCTTGCACAGTTATATTCGCTCTATAGCTGTACTATTTATATGTGGAAATTCATTTGCATTTTGTGTACACTTGTTCGAGATTGTAATGTACCAGTATAATCTAGACGAGCTGAAATAAACATTGTGCAGTACTCTACCATGGAATTTTTCTATCTCCCAGAGCAAATGTTCAAGCCTTTTTAACTTCAAATACAATATAATGGATTAACCAGATAGATGTTAACATTGTCTTCACTCTTGAGCTAAGCTGACAATCTGCCATATATCTCCATCACAGATTTCCCATTGTGTTTTTGACAGCAAAAACTGAATCCACAAAGCAACAACGCCATCAGCTTACACATTTTGGGGCCTTCGTTAATGCTTGGTACACTCCGCGCATGTCTCATTCTGAATCTGTGATGCATTTATATGACTACTTCTACAATGTAAGATCTTTCTGGCTAGTGTCGACTACACACAGTCTGTAGAAAAAATGAAGCAAAGATGTATTATAACCAAAACTGAAGATCCACATAAAAAATTGTACAGTTACATAGCAAATATAACTATTGTGATGAAATGTCCTCATCCTACAGTTCAGAAATATGGGGCTACATTTACGTTTGAGTGACCCTGGCATCCGCGAGCTGAAGATAGAAACAAAGTATCCATGGATTGTTATACAATCAGAATGTAACATCCCAAGGTTTTAGGTCAGAGAGACCACATATGTGTGCATTGTATTCATGTATAGAAAATCCGGTGAATTTTCGCGCAAAACTAAAAGAGTGTAGAGGGATCGAAATATCTCATGTACTCATGGGAACGTCAAGACAGGTGCGACAGATTTCGACATGACCTCTATTGAATTTTTCTGTTTTAAAGGAAAATAGTTTAAAGTTGAATGTCAAATAATATATTTGAATTCACATAGAATATGTAATTGAATTATAAATTACAAATGGTAACTGGATTATAATAATAAACTAAAGGGATTACATTCCCAAATAATAAAGGAGTTCTATAATGAATTCCAAATCCAAATAAAGAATGGTATTCTTTATTACACAACTAGTATTCAACCATTTATAAATTTCAGGGAATAAGAATATATATATATATATATATATATATATATTAGAAGTATGTGGATAAAGAAAAGATTAGACTTTACTACTTAATAATAATGTTACGTTGTCTTTTCAATAAAAAACTGAATACTCCTTTGTTTTTGAGATATAACGCTTACAAGCTTTAAACTACAAACAGGAAAGAAAGCATAGCTTTATTAATTAAGATATAAACTTTTACAAGTTTCAACTAAAAAAAGAAAAAGAAAAATAACTTTATTACATTAATATCGTAATATAATATTATTTAAAATGTTTAATAAATAAAGAAAATTACAAAAATAATAAAAAAGAATCCTAATCTAATCTTTACCTCCTCTGATCTTTATCTTCAATACCTGTAAGTAAAAAAAAGAAAATAATAACAAAAGAAAACATTTGGTTATGTTAAAATGTTTGCCTCACATTTATGAGGCAAATTAATAGATAAGCCCAATTTAGGGACCTTGGGAAGAATTCCCAAGATCCACGTTCAGAACCTAGAGGGTATTTCTTTTAAATAAGGAACAACTTAGGACATGGATCCCTGATTAGCACTATACACTTGAACTAGAGGGAAAATGGAAATCAAAGTAATTAGGAATCCAATCATATAATAAAGGCAATTGATTACCCTCTAGATTCTATTAGGCTTAATAAAAGCCAGAGAAAGTAATAGAGATAAAACTAACCACAACTAGCATTAATTAGCTAATTAGGTTGATTTTAACACTTGGCATGGCAAATAGAAAATGGTACAACCAGATAATATCCACCACTCTTTGATCTCATCTAAGGTAAAATATCTGGGTATGGAAACTTGTCCACTCTGTCTGTCGTGTTGTAAACTCATCAGTAGCACTAAGCATCAGGAATTTGGTAGATAAGAATAGGGAGGTTGTCACAGCAGAGCTGCTAGCACATATAGTTTCTCCCTTCATAGCATCAACTCCACCACAGTTCATTTCATCCCCCATGATATTGCCAAATACCACAAATTAACATGGTCACTTTGAGCCCAAGGATCTCAAGCCAATAGAAATGAAGCTAAATCAGGAGTAGGAGGTGGAGCAAGCCGCAAGATCTAGCAACAACTTGCCAGGATCTATCATTTAGTTCATCCACTACAAGCAACCACTACAGTAGCAGTTTGCTAAATCTTATCAAGCAGCCAGGTAAATGAAAGTACCATCAGATGTTGCATAGCATATGTTCTTGAGTATTTATTTAGAATAGAATGTTGGGGAGGAGAGTGAGCTCTCATTATAGCGTAGGTTGCTATGCTAATTCATCCTAGAGCTAAAAGAGGGAACAACAATAATATTTGGCAACACAAACACGTGATGTTTTCTCAAAGGAAAGAGCCTCAGTCTCTTGGATCATAGGCAGGGACTCAATCCAACAATCCTTCTATATCATAAATCATCAATGATGCTGGTTTAATCCCACTCAGAACACCAATGCATACAGCTAATAAATGGCAGTAGACCATAGAATCCATGACCATGCTATTGTACACACTCCAAAGAGGTCCCACAATAGCAGTATCACAGTCTAGAAGCCACTCATTTAAAATTGCACAAATAAAAGCTTGCTAAGCAAGGTATCAGTAAATCACAAGGGTAACAAGCCCAGGACCAATCATAATCTTTACCATTCATATGTTATTAAGCATAGAGTAGTTCTAAATCATTTTCCTAGTTAATCCTATGAATCATTTATAAGTTCATCCAATTTACAAAAACCAACATGTGCTTCTAAGCCTCAGCATTTGCATCATTGGCTAGGATAAGATATCAAGCATAATGTCTTTTTTATCAGTGTGCTATCTAGCATCAGATTGGTCCTAGAAATGAATATTTCCACTTTGCATTTCATATTCACAATAGTTAAACCAGATCATATATGTACATGATTTGATGATCAACAATAGCAGATCTTGCATAAATGGCTCTGTTGATGTGCACACTCAAAAAAAAGAGGCACCACAATAGCAGGGACATTTAGCAGAAGCTGTTATTGGCAATAAGATAATATGCCCAAACAGTAAGGTCATCAAGTTCTCTACAAGCAAGCAAATGATATATCTAAATCATTTCCCTAGTTTAAATAACTAGTAATCATTCTAATATTCCACTGTCATGTTCCAAAAGCCATGATGGAGGAAATCTTATAAAAGCAGTCATATCATTTTCCTAGTAAAGATTATAGGAATCAAGATTCATATCTAGTTCTCACTAGTATTGTTAACATAAACTAGTTCAATCCAAGCCATTTTCCAAAAAAGGATCAAAGTTAGGAATTGCATCAAACTTGTTCACTGTCAAAATTGATAGAAGCAAGTTCAATAAGAAGTTTTCTATGCCAATATGCAGTCAAGTATTAGATTAACCGAAAAGTCCAGTACCAGTAAGGTGATCACTATCAAGTAAGTTCAAAGCGTCATATACCGACCAAGTCCAAGCCAGTAGCAAAACAAAACACATGTTCAAAGGCCTAGATCAAGTATTTCCACCATAAGGGTCTTTAGATGTTAATCGGATCCTAGGACAATAAGCAGAAGAATTCAACCAATCTAGGAACCCTAGAGGTTAAACTAGGGAGCAATTCACACTCGACCTAAATGGCTCGATCTAAGGTTCTAGGAGCTAAAGAAAAGAAGATAGAACGGAGAAAGAGGTAGAAGGAAGAGGTCACTTACCTGGGGGCACGACGTATCTCGTCGGAGATGTAGCAGTGGCGATGCAGGCCAAGCTGGTGGCCGCGGCACATCGGCACAAGGAGCACGAAGTGCTAATCCTGCGTCGAGCTGCGACCTGCAGCATTGCCACATCAACGAAACACCAGGGCAGGAGACGGTCACCACAACATCCCCACCACACCACCAATCCACCAGGACGACACCACCAGGCTGCTAGAGCATGGTAAGGCCATGGTACCGAAACCCTAGCTCCATCGAAGATAAAGGTGGCGAGTTGGATAAGGCTTGATTCTCAAATCAAGCTTGACAGGAGTGTAGAAGAGAGAGGGCTGCATCATTTACCACCGGCGGTGGCGGTGGCAGTCGCGACAACCCAGGCTCTTCAAGAACAAGCTGCAATGACGGCGGAGCCACGACATCATCAGAGAAGAAGAGGAGAGGGCCTCGAGAGGAGAGGGTAAGGATCAGGTCTGGGTCAGCCGACCCAGTGGACCGAATCGGGTGGTCTAGCCCAACCGTGTGGGTTGGGCCGGGCTGAGTAGTGAATCGGGTTGGCCCGTGGGCCAGGCCCAGTTTTTAAAGATAAATTACAAAGTAAACAGAAAATTCAAAAGAAAAAGTACCAATATGCCCCTAGGATTATTTTAGTTGTAGAAAAATCCTAAAAATACATATAATATATTAAAATGATCACAAAATAATATTTACCTAGGAAAATATAACATTACTTGTTTGAGTTAAATAAAATTTAACTAAATATTAAAGTTACTAAAATTCTCAATGAAATATAACAAAATAAGGAAAAGTACTAAAATCAATAAAAATCATTTTATGCATAAAAATAAATCTAATATTTTATAAAAATGATAATTATAAAACTCCAAGTCATTTTGGGATTTTTTATAAACAAATAAGTGTTATAAATGACCTTATAGTCCTTTGCTTCTATTAAAATAAAATACATACTCTTATCATTTGTAAATTAAAATAAATCCATATTAATTTTAATTGACTACTTAGGATTTATTGAAACATAGAATGTAATTCTTTAAGGCTAAAACATGTAGGACTTATATAAAGCTATTTCTTTAAACCATAGAATTAACTCTTAAGTTTGAATAAATACTTCAACCCCTAACAAATTATTGAAATCACCTAATTATGCTTCCATCAATAAGTTACATATTATTTCTAGGATTATAATAACAAATCGAATCTTGAACTCATCGTTCACTTAAATTGAAAGTGAATGATCCCACATTCTTAATCATACTTATCAAAACCCTAAAGCTTGGTAATGTTTTAGACACATTATACCTTAAGTCCATTTCGATCTTTTATGGTCTACTTGGTTTGAAAAAAATCTCATATGGTCTACTTGGTTTGAAAAAATGCATTGAAGATGAAGAAGTTTAAAAAATATGCAAGTGACAAAGAAAATAGTCTACATTATGCTTTGGCTGATGTTATAATCCTAGTAGGTGATGCGATTGCACTTTTAAGTTTATCTAGGTGCAAGTAGTATAGTTGCAGTGTTGCATATGTGTGTAATCCTAATGGGTGGAAATTTGAAATAACATATTTGTGAAAAGAGATTCCATATGATGTTGTTTCATAAATCGCATGCAATATACTATCAACGCACACATTTTCCCTCTTATTATGCAATATATGCTTATTATTATCTTTTATCCTATATGATGTGCAGCTCTAGGTGGACCTTCAACCCTGGCCTGTCTCCATCCATTGATTCAACCCATTAAAAAGTAAACTAGATTGGTCTGGTAAACTAAGGTAAAACGAACAAACAAAGTCTTGTAAATGTGTCCTTTTTATTTTTGTTTAGCTATGCTTTCCGAGGTTCGATTAAACCTAGACCTTCTAGAGAAAAAGCTATTATACTACATCAATAATTATGGATCAAAGGTATCCGTCGCCAGAAAAGTGGGACATTGAAAATACTATAGCCATGTGTGTGCAAGAAGAGGAGAGGCTTAAAACCTCAAATGGTGGTTCCTTGAACTATGTGAAGTATAATAAGAAAATAAACTTCACTCAAAGCAACCAAGGTTCCCCTTCAAAGCCACATGGAAAAGCTCCCATGCACTATTAGCATCAGCAGAGGCCTCTCCTAGTGGACAAAGATACTTGTCTCCACTTCAAGAAGACAGGGCATTACAATAAAGATTGCTCTGCTTGGCTAAAGGAAGTGATGGCAAAGAGAGGTAACAACATTGTTTTCTTTGTAAATGAATCCTTGTATACATAGTTTTCAAAATCTACTTGGTGGATTGACTCAGGTACAATTATTCTTGTTGCAAATTCTTTACAGGGATTCCATTCGACGAGGACTACGCAAAGAAGCAAAAGATGCATTGAAGTTGCAAATGGAGTCCAAGCGGATGTTGAAGCTGTTGGCGACATCTTCTTGGAGCTAGCTGATGGATTCACGATCCTGCTTATAGATATTTTATATGTCCCTTCATTACACAAAAACTTAATAAGTGTTTCACGTTTGGACAAAGTTCATTATCAGTGTCTTTTTGGACATGGAAAGTGTGCCATATGGTATAACAATGATTGTGTGGGTGTTGCTTTCCTTCATAGTGAGATTTATTTGTTATCCCTTTGTGAAAAATTATATTCTGTGTGTAATGTGAATGAGCATGTTTCCACGTCGGACAAAGATCAAAAGAAAAGAAAGAGAACTCATGACTCGTCAAAGTTATGGCACTATCGCTTAGGTCATATTTCGAGGGGGGAGAATAGAAAGACTAGTTAAAAATGATATGCTTCCTCCATTAGAGTTATCCTATATAGAGTAATAAATAGATTGCGTTAAAGGAAAGTATGTAAAGCAAATCAAAAAAAGGTGCAAAACAATGCACTGAAACACTAGAAATCATTCACACTGATATTTTTGGACTGTTTCCTGTGAAAAGTATGGATGGTTATGACTCGTTCATAACATTCACAGACGATTACTCATGTTATGGTTATATTTATCTAGTTAAAGAAAGATCAGAAGCATTGGACAAATTTAAGATATTTAAATCTGATGTTGAGAATCAGCACAGTAAAATAATAAAGATAGTAAGATCTGACCGTGGAGGGAAGTACTACAGTCGGCACACCCCATATGGCCAAGTCCCTAGACCTTTTGCAAGGTTCTTATAGGAGACTGTCATAGTGGCCCAGTATTCAATGTCAGGCGAGCCTCAGCAAAATGGAGAAGCTGAAAGGCGTAACCGTACACTTATGGATATGGTGCGCAACATAATGAGTTACTCCACCTTACCGTTGGGATTGTGGATGGAGGCGTTAAAAACTTCCATTCATATCCTCAGTAGAGTACCAAGCAAGTCAGTGCCCAAAACACCATACGAGCTGTGGACAGGAAGAGTACCCTCTCTACAACACCTGTGGTGTGAGGGTGCCAAGCTGAGGCCAAAGTGTTTAATCCAAACATTGCAAATCTAGATGCTAAAATAGTTAGTTGTCATTTCATTGGTTATCCTGAAATATCAAGGTTTTCATTTCTACTGTCAAGATAGATATACAAAGTTTGTAGAAACAAGACATGCAGTCTTCTTAGAGGACGAAATGATGAGGGGGAGCATGGTAGCTCGTAAAATTGATCTTGAGGAGAAGAGGGTACATGCACCTAATCTGATGACTCAAGAGCCATTCTTTTCACTACCTATTGTTCCTGCATCGACAACCCCTGAGGTTGTGGTGCAAGAACATGTTGCAACTTCACCCATGGAAACCGTGAGTGAAGATCCAGAACCTGTCCATCAGGAGCCGATTGAACCCATGTTGAGCATGAAAGGGAGTAGCAGTAGCCACCTCAACAAAATGTGCCACATGTTGAGACACACAATGTGCCAACAAATAAGGCACCTAGAAGGGCACAGAATGTGCCAAAGATGAGGCCCCTAGAAGATCTCAAAGAGTTAAAATATCAGCCATTTATATTGATTATAAAGTTTATAATACAGAAAGAGTTCATATGGAAAATAATTCCACTTCATATGAAGAACCCATGAGTAGCCCTTACTCATCGAAGTGTCTAAAGGCCATGGAAGATGAGATGAAATCGGTGAGTACCAACGAAGTTTGGGACTTAGAGGAAATTCCTAAAGAGCCAAAACAGTAGGCTGCAAATGGGTCTACAAACAAAATATGACTCTAGAGGGAATGTAGAAAAGTATAAAGCACGACTTGTGATAAAAGGATTTACACAAAGAGAAGGGGTAGATTACAATGAGACATTTTCTCCAGTCTCATGTAAGGATTCCTTCAGAATCATAATGGCATTAGTTGTACATTTTGATTTAGAGCTACGTCAAATGGATGTGAAGATGACATTTCTAACTAGGGATTTAGAAAATTGTGTCTACATGAAACAACCTAAGGGTTTTGTCATGGAAGGCAAGGAAAAGATGGGATGTCGCCTAAAGAAATCCATTTATGGATTAAAGCAAGCTTCTAGATAGTGGTATCTATAGTTTAATGAGACCATTAAGAAATTTGGATTTAAAGAGAACGTTGAGGACAACTGCGTTTATGCAAAGTTAAAAGTGGGAAATACATTTTCCTAATTCTGTATGTGGATGATATCTTGCTTGCCAGCAGTGATGTCAGTCTACTACTGGAAACAAAGAAGTTCTTGTCCTCAAATTTTGATATGAAAGATCTTGGTGAAGCTTCATATGTTTTGGGCATAGAAATTCACCGAGATAGGAAAAATGGGGTTCTAGGACTATCACAAAAGGCATACTTAGAGAAAATTCTAAAGAAATATAGTATGCATGCGTGTAATGCCACACCTGCTCCAATTGTCAAGGGCGACAGTTTTAGGAAATTTCAATGTCCTAAGAGTCAATACGAGATCGATCAAATGAAAGCAGTGCCATATTCTTCGGCTATTGGAAGCTTACAGTATGCGTAAATGTGCACTCGCCCTAACTTAGCTTTTATCATCTGGGTACTCGGTAGATATCAAGAGAATCCAGGCATAAAGCACTAGAAGATGGTAAAGAAAGCATTGTGTTGTGCGCAAGGCACAAAAGACCTCATGCTAACATATAGAAGGTCTGATTCCCTAGAAATAAGAGGGTATTCAGATGCGGATTTTGCGGGAGATAGAGATGATAGAAAATCCACGACATGATACGTCTTCACTCTCGCAGGTGGGGCTATTTCGTGGAGAAGCTCCAAACAGTCAATAGTTGCATCATCCACGATGTATGCAGAATTTATAGCATGTTATGAGGCCACGGGGCAGGCAATATGGTTAAAGAAATTTATACCCGACTCGAAAGTGGTAGATTACATTGACAAACCACTAAAGATGTACTGTGACAACCAGCCCGCAGTATTCGAGTAATGCTTCCAAACCAATAGAGATAAAGTATTATGTTGTGAAAGATAAAATTCAGGATCACACTATAAGTCTCAAGCATATAAGAACAAAGGATATGCTTGCGGATCCACTAACGAAAGGCTTACCATCCAATGTGTTCAAGGAACACTTAGTCAGCATGGGTTTAAGAGAAAGCCTATGATTCCTGGATCATAAACGGTCCAAAAGTAATGGAATTTATTTCAAAACAGAGAGGTATGTTGTAGCTGTCTGATTCTATCGGCAATTGAGTTGTGACGATAAAACATTCTCTACATGCTAATCAATGATGAAACGAGTAAAGTGAAAAGTATACAGTTAAAAGAATGGTTGAGATCAAGGGGGAGAATGTTAGATTGATCTCTCCTCCGATTGGGCCCAACGACCCGTCAGCCCTTTGATCATGCACCCTGATTGGGGGCGCCCAACAGAACCATGGTTGGTGGGCCTCTGCGCTATATAAAGAGGTGGGGGTCGGCGGCTCACGATACGAGGTTCGTCAGCGTAGCCGCACGCCCCACCGACATCCCTATCCGATCTAGGCTAGCGCAGTAGCAGTGGGAAGCTCCGCAGCCTCCTAGCTCCCCACTCGCCATCGCTCGACCATGGCCACTTCATCGACCTCCTCTAGCCAGGAAGAAGGTACACACCTCCCTTTTCCCGATCTCTCTCTCCCAGTCTCAAGATCGGATTAACTAGTACTCCCTATGTAAAACTATTGATGTATGCATATATCAATGAGAGAGTTATGGAGTGTCTTGATCTTAGCATCTTGGGTCTTAGAACTAATGATCCTAAACATAGGTAGTATGATGCTTAGACAGTAGTCAACCGATCGATCAGATCTATACCTAGTTGGTCCTATAGTGCCTAAGGGCATGGGGATTGGTTTAGTCGGCTGCCCTCTGTAACTCGCCTCCACGTCAGTAACACAATAAGTTAAAGATACCGTTTACAATGATCTGTCTGTTAGGCTATCTGGAAGTATCGCAAGATTTGGATATTCCGTTGCTAACTAACTGAACGTGGAACGTTGGATTGGTTATACGATCGTACGTGGCAAGCAAAAAAAAATTGAACGTGCTTCTCCTACAGATAACCGACGGCCTACATACAATGAAAAAAGGATGTCGATAAGAAACGACTTTTACGAGAATCGCCCGTCTAAATTTCTACAGACGACCGTCCTCTCTCTCATCGATCTCTCTCTTCCACATCGTGCAAATCTCCAAGGTGAATGGTTTTACAGACAGTTGATTTAGACTATTCTCCAAGGTGAATGGTTTTACAGACAGCTGATTTAGACTATTGTACACGCCCTAACAAAGCCACCTGCCACTACATTGGTTTGCTTAACCGAGGCTAGGTGGTGTGGCCGTCCATCACGCAGCTCCGGCAGTTGGTGTTGACCAGCGGCACTCGGGTCTTCCTCTCTCATCGTCACGCGGTTCCGGCCAACGGACCAGATCAAGCACTAATTTTT
This sequence comes from Avena sativa, assembly GCA_916181665.1. Lineage (NCBI taxonomy): Eukaryota > Viridiplantae > Streptophyta > Magnoliopsida > Poales > Poaceae > Avena > Avena sativa. Next base: position 484,270,099 of record OV702297.1, on the reverse strand, counting down.
ATATCCGACAAAGGAATCTTTCATCGAGACCTACAGTGGCATGAGCTGCAATCTAGGTTGATTCCCCTCTCCCCGTCCTGCACTTCTGCCACTTCACTCCCCTGCAAATCTCCTCGAAACAGGCTTTCGTCCCGCTTTATAAATAAAGCACACAGATGAGACCGCTGCTAGGCCAGACAGCACAACGCCTAAGGTACAAACCGGCACAACCACGAAACCACAGCTAGGGCATACAACGCAACAAAAGCCCAAAAGAAAAACAAGAGAACGAAAAAAAGAAAGAAATACCGACAACGTCGGATCGACAGAAGCGCTAGTGTCTCACAACCGTTGTGCCCACCGAAGATTATCACCACACTCAGATGCCTTCGAGTCGTCGTGTACCAAGCAGCACCTTTAAGAAGGGGACAACGACGACGACACTGCTTTCCGAACAGGTCCTAGGATTTCTCCCGATATCCTCTGCAAATCTCACCGAGCTCCAGCAACGGCGACCATTCTATCCAAAACGTAGCAGCTATAATGGCCGAGCAACTTGCTTCGGTGCTGGAGGAGAGCACCATCGACGACTTCACCTTCGCTGCTCCCTCCCCGGCGTACTATTCCTACCGCGAGTCGATCTGGAGCGTCGCCGGGCCCGAACGGCGTATCAGATCGACTCTCTCCTCCCAGTCCGGTGAGGGAAGATCCAACTACTCCAGCATCTCCGGTGCCTCGTATCCGTTCAACATCTCCGGCTCGGCATCCGCCGGCGCAGCGGATTTCGGGGCCGACGAGCTCCACCAAGGGCGTCCATCCATCTGCGTGGAGAAGCAGCCTGCTTCCGTGCCGGGGGGTAGCACCGCCGGCTCCACTGCTCCCTGCCCGCCAGTCAATTCCTACCGCGAGTCGATCCGGAGCGTCGCCTGGCCCAAATGGCGCATCATATCGGGTCTTTCGTCCCAGTCTAGTCAGAGCGGATCCAACTACTCCAGCTACTCCGGTGCCTCGAGCTCTTACAAGTCAAGCTGCTCCTCCCGTTTGGGTTCAGCTGGCGCAACGGACTCCCCTGCCGGTCAGCTCACGGCGATCGCTCACACAATGGTCAGCGATGGTTACACCAAGCACATGGCCCAGGCATTCGGAGACGGTAGCGGCCAGGACGGGGGAAAAAAAGCGACCAGGACCGTGCCGTGAAGAATTGGTTCGTCGAGCTCGACGTCGACTGGGTTCTCGAAATCGACGAGACCTATCGCGTACGGCCGAACCTCGAGCTCCTACCTCCAGGCACGCCCACGTCGTCGCACCGAGAATTGATCGAGAGGTGGATCCGAGCTCTTACAATAATTGCCGCTAGTATCAAGGAAGAGCTGGTCGCGGCCGTCTACCATGAGATGTCCGTGATTGCGCAGTTTGGCAAAGCGAGCATCTCAGCAATGCTCGTCGTCTTTGTCGAGGCCATCATCCACGTTTTCAAGGCGGAGGATCTTCAGCCTGTGCTACACATGTATATCTGCGTCTGCAGTGCATCATACGACATGTCAAATATGGATTGTTTCGTCTCTTCAGAAGCCCAGCGCATTTTCAGCAACATAGGTGCCTCGTTGGCCACAGAAGCAACTAGATTAATTCAGGCCATATCCACCACGATGAAGCGAGTGGTAGTCGACAATGACGACGACTGGTTGGCTCCGGAGATTCTACGAGGAGGAGGCTGGAGGCGGGGTTCACAAGAACACCCGGTGGGCGGTGGATTACATAATGTCCGGATTACATAATGTCCACTAGACCATAAACGCCCGCGTTGCCGCGCTCGTCCATGTTAAGAAAATAAAGATATAATTATCTAAAAATTCATAATGGTCAAAATAATGGATTATAGAATTTATACACGATGCAAATAAGGACAAATTTGATGAAGAGGTTTAGTAGCAGGACCTTTTCAGTATTTTTGTCAAGGTGCTAAAGGAGGTAGAAAATAGATGCACACAAGCTCATATCCGCCATTTCAATATAAAGAAGTTAAGTAGATCCCTAAATTTTTCAAAACTGATGCAAACATAGGTTCATCGTAAGTGTTTAACTCAACATAAATTCATCATAATTGTTTTACTGAAGCATGCCCAGAGAGCATTACAATAGCGTGTTGTTGATATCTATCAGTTTGGCAACAATAAAAGCAATCTATCCAACATCCGTTCAAGGCTCTCTAGCCTAGTAATTGTCTAACATAAATCCATATAGTTCAGAGGACGCAAGAAGATCAAATAAACAACAGCTATTTTAGGTGAGTTTTAAAACATAATGTACAGTAGAGAAGGCAGAGGAAGTATCATGCGTCCCTCTTGATAACCACCATCGACAGTGACATCTTTTCCGATAATCACCGTCGACACCTCTTTTATTACACTACTATCCTTGATCACTACGTCCTGCCAAACCATGGTGTATTCCCAACGATACAGTGAACATAGAACAACTTGCTACACACATAAAGATGAACATATAACATGGCGCAATAAAAGGCGGATATCACAGAAACAGGCACAAAATTCACCTATGAACCTCAGGGATGTAATATCCCAAGGAAACACATTAATGGTCAATCGACTAAAAGACCTTGTAGAATATATTGAATAATAAAATCACCTATGAACATCATGGATGTGTCAATGTTTCCATGGAAAAAATAAGGCATTGAGTGAGCAAATCGGACGACTTAGAACGCCAAATTGTTGACAGCGCCTAGGTAGCTCCATTTTGCTGTGTAGGGTTTAGGCTGATGATGACAATCATTTCAATTCTTTTAATGGCCACATGGCACAGTTTGTGGACAGCCTATTTAGACACCATAGTGATGTCTTGATGTGGCTTACAATGTCAAAGAAACCATACAATCAGTCCGAAAAGTAAAATGGCACTTTTCATTTCGCTGACAATCAAGAATGAAGATGATCTTGTATCCTAGCTACTTGAAAGAATTTCCCTTCTGTTTGACGCTGATGGTTACACATAACTAAGTAGGTTACATACACACCCAAAATAAAATGTGATTAAGTATATGTTCACAAACCAACAAACTAACCATCTGATCTATGATGTTAATCACCTTTACTGCATGGATCAGATATCCAAGAAAAATCCATGGCAATCTTTATTCTTCAAAATCTACGGACATTCACCAAAAAAAAGTTCTGTACAACTTAATCTTAATTTGTTTATGCAGTGAAATATGCAACATAATCAACTACGACAATCCATCATTACAAAAGCTGCAACTCATAAAATTTAGGAACAAGTTATTTGTGTTTACCGCTTACCATATGCAATATAAATGAATACATAATGTCTCAAATTTTCAAGGAACAACCAAATTAGGAATGGACCAAAAAGATAAATCTTGATTAACACTGGAATAGTTCGGTAAAATAGTGCCACAAAATAACGAAGCAAATTTATCTATCAACATTAACCATCATTGTTTTAGATGAACTGTTATTTATCACTGCGTCCTCGTGTATCACCAGCTATTGCCTACTACAAAACCTCCGTCCTTCTTGAGCAGTGATCTTTCTTAATATGGCCTTTCTTACACTTTGAAGGAAAGAAACTTCAGTCATCAGAGTTAGCGATATATATGGTGTGTGAAACTGTATAGTGCAGATACAATGCAGGTGACCATGAAACTAAAAGTTCTATAAGCTTTCAGTATTCTCATCCTGTTTAACTATGTCGACCAATTGAAGTACAGCTAGATTTTTCTTTTGCTATTAGCAACCTGGGTTGAGAACATCGAGAAGATCAAGTGTATAATAGGGGGTGTAGACGTGATGTATCTAAAACCCTCCTCATCGTCATATCCGATATTTTTTAAGGAGCCAAAAAAGTTAGCAGATTATGTATCCTCCCTCCCTATATTAGCAACCTAAGGCTGAGAGGATTTCTCAAACGTGGCTCCCATATGCTTCTCTAGAAAACCCAATTCGGACAGTGCTACGCGTCTCCCGGGGGATATTTGCCCCGGATTCCCCGGGTCGACAGCGCGACACGTGTCCTCCAAAACAGCACATCCTTCCGCTTTTGCTACAAATGACTCCGTTTTTGCTACAAAATGACCCCGCTTTTGCTACATGGAGCAAAAAACGGTTTGGCCTAGAAATACAAAAATAGACTGGACCTTGCTGGAGATTTCGCCAGAGACCTCGCCGGCGACCGTGTAGCAAAAAAGTTGTGCTAATGTAGCATACCTGACCTCGCCGGAGGCTTTCACCAGTAGACCTCACCGAAGACAGAGACAGTGTAGCAAAAATGTTACGCTATTGTAGCAAAATCGCAAAACGGTGGTAGCAAAAAATGTGCTAATGTAGCAAAAAGAACGACCTCGTCGGAGACATCGCTAGAGATCTCACCGGAAATCTCGTTGCAAAACAACAAAAACATTTGTAGCAAAACCCGACGCCACTTGTAGCATCGCCGCCGGCTGCACGTAGCAGCCTCGCAAACCTCATGTAGCAACCCTCACCCCATGTAGCAATCCTCGACGCCATAGGTAGCAGCGATCATTGGCAGTAGGTAGCAGCGTCGGTGGCCTTCGGTAGCAAAGCAGGTGGCTTCGTGTAGCTAGGGAGACGGCTGCAACACCACAAGGGCAGGGAGAGGCAGCTCTCCTGCGAGGGTAGGGAGGCACATCTCCGACTGACACAGGCGGCGCTCCGGGTAGGGAAAGGAGGCCCATCTCCGACGAGGTAGGCGAGGCGCAGCGACCTGGTGGCGGCTCGGAGCGGGGGTACGCGCGCGGCGGCACGGCGGTGGCGCTCTGGCGAGGAGTAGGTAGGCGCGACGGCGACCCCAACGACCTAGAGGCCCAGCGACCTGGCGGCGGGCCGGCGGAGGCCCTCCGACGTAGGTTAGCTAGGCGCGGCGGCGACCCAGCTGCGTGGAGGCGCAGACCTGCCGGCAGCCCTGCATGGAGGCGAGGGAGGTAGGTCGGGGACGACCACGCAGGGGTGCGTCGGGGTGGCGGCACGGCATGGAGGCACACGGCGGCGGCGCGGCATGGAGGTGCTGCTGTGTCTGAACCTGAGAGTCGAAGGGGCTTGAGGGGATAAGGTCGTGGGGGGGCCACCCACGTCCTCTTAGGCACGCACGCCCGACCAGACCCGGGGGGATGAAACGCACATATCCCCTGGGGGAGTGGTATCATTTACCATTGAGAATTATGAGCCCAGCAAGTGTTTGGTAATAGTTTGAGGAACTTTCAGGCATAACACGATTATTCCGCTGCTGCTTTTTCTTCTCATGACGTTATCTCTGAAGTGTTTTCCTGATCTGCACAAATTGCAATCCCTTGTTAAACTATATGATGTCACTGATAGAATGAGCTATGCTAGATCTACGCATGAGACAAATGTTAATTAGACTGTTCTTATTTGTGGAACTATTTCAACCAAAGTACAAGAATATGAATAGAGCATAAGTTTATATACTAATTCAGTAAATATTATTTGTAGCCTTCTTGAATTTGCATCAAATGGTTGTCTGCAGAAATCTAAAAGTTGAAGCATAAATCGTTTAATTCAAATTTGAAAGGTTACTGATTTAATATCCACCATTGACGTTCAAAACAGGTAAGATAAAAAAAGATTTCTAGAGAGTTAATACGGAATCTTTTGTACCTTGCTGTTAGGAATGTTGATGCAAAGGATAGATGAGTGCAGCGTGTGATGAGTTTTCACACGCCAGAGAGCAGACATGTAAATGAATGTGGTGTGTTCAGTTCGGTTGCAAGATCATAGCACGATCGACGATGGATACATGTCACATTGCTTGATGTAGAAGGCGGACTTGAGGGCCTGACCTGGGGCACCTCCGCCGCCGTTGGCCCACCTAAAGAGGGGTCCAGTTAGGATGGGAAACTATGGCGTAAAATAGGGGCGAGCAGTACCTCCGGGGAAGGCATGGACAGCGCCGAGGAAGTGCAGAAGTTGGAACCATCATCTTCAACGGCGGAGTGCGCATGTAGATCAAGTTCTGGTTGCGTTCCCTCTGGGCAAACTGTCAAGGACGTCGGCGCTCGAGGTCACGAAACTAACGCCGCCGCTAAACATCAAGATCGCCGCTAAAGCAGGAGGTTAGGAGAGGAGAGGAGAGGTCGGGTCAGGGAGGCGGCGCGATGCGAGGCCGAGGCCGAGCGCTCCTGAAACATGGGCTTCGTGCAATCAAGAGCCCAATTAACCATAGAACGCCCCACTTGTTCGGCGGAGCAGCAGCCCTGTAATGACGGTCCAGCCTATCTAACGTGAATTGCTGACGTGAGTCGTTCCAGCGACGTTTGAGTGACATCGAACAATCTGGAGCGTTGAAGGACGGAATCCGACGGCGAGGAGAACCAAATCGCTGCAAGAAGGCCTGAGTGGTTGAGTTATACTGTTTCTTATTAATGAGGGAAGTACAGGCCTCGACACAGAACTCCGCACGGAGCAAAAACAGCCAAACGCTCCGTGGCCTGATACAAGACACGGTCGTTTACCTGAATCATCTGCTTTGGAAAAAATCAGAGATGTTCCCGGATCCAAGCCTCAGGTACCTGTTCCTGCTCAACAATTCCAATTTTGTAGCGCGGGCGCCTATATCGTTGGATGCTGAGATGTGGGCTGGACAACACCAGGAACTTGTTATAGGTTGTAGTCTTTAGGGGAAAAAATCTGGGATGGGCCAGCCCCTTGGACCTCTACACCCTCTTATATATTATATATATATATAGAAAATATATATATATATATATATATAGAAAAAATACTTCGTACACCCGGGTGTAACTACACCCACGTCTAATATAGTACGTTACGGAAGTATTTGTAATATTTTATCTGTTTGAGTATGTTCATATACTATATCTAAGATACTTCCAATCAAGTTAGGTGAAAAAATTGCAAGTGCACCCATAATTTGCACTATATATGTAAAATACCGTCATATTTGTACGTACAAAAGGAGTATGTGAATAAAAACTACATACTACCAAAAAAATAGCATATATAATGCATAAATATTCTTATATACTTCATACTACGCGTACATACATTTTGGTATGGTAGATACTGCCTAGATAGTGTGAAATATGTGTGGGTGTAACTATACCCGGGTGTAGTATGGATATGTCCTATATAGAAAAAATATTTCTTACACCCGGGTGTAACTACACCCACCTCTTATATACTAACTTACGAAAGTATTTGTAGTACTTTATCTATTTGAGTATGTTCATATACTATATCTAAGATACTTACAAGCAAGTTAGGTGAAAAAATTGTAAGTGCACCCATAGTTTGAACTATATATACTCCCGGGTATAGTTACACTCACGTGTGTTTCACGTAATTTAGACAGTATCTATCATACTGAAGACTATATATAAGTAGTATGAAGTATATAAGAATATTTGGATAGTATATATACTATTTTTTGGGTAGTATGTAATTTTTATTTGCATACTCCTTTTGTACGTACAAATATGACGGTATTTTACATATATACTGAAAACTATGGGTGCATTTGCATTTTTTTTACCTAACTTGCTTGAAAGTATCTTAGATATAGTATATAAACATACTCAAACAGATAAAGTATTACAAATACTTCCGTAAAGCAGTATATGAGACGTGAGTGTAGTTACACCCGGAAGTAAGAAGTATTTTTCCTATATATATATATATAGCTGAACTTAGGTACATCTTAACCAGTACACTATAGAATACTCTAGAATTAGGTAGGACACTAACTTAGACTATAACATACTGGAATGTTCCAGGCATTTCTAGGACAGCACTAATATACTAATACTCCCTGGAATATTCTAGGCTCTCCTAGGACAGTCTCCAACACTCCCCCTCAAGATGGGTGATAGATATCTATCATTCTCATCTTGTTACAAGCTGAACTACAGTCTTTATTTCCTAATCCTTTAGTTAAACAGTCTGCAATTTGCTCGCTAGCGGTTACATGATTTATCTTAATTATACCGTCATCCAATTTCTCTTTTATGAAGAAGCGATCAATCTCCACATGCTTGGTTCTATCATGTTGAACGGGGTTGTTTGCGATGTTGATCGCTGACTTGTTGTCACACCACAAATTTAAAGGGTCTTTCCTCAACACTTTCAGTTCTGAAATAAGATTCCTCACCCATAACATCTCACTCAAACCTTGTGACATAGCTCTATATTCAGCTTCAACTGTTGACTTTGAAACCACCTGCTGCTTCTTACTTCGCCATGACACCAAATTGCCCCCCACAAACACACAATAACCAGAAGTTGATCTCCTATCATCCAAGCAACTTGTCCAGCCAGCATCACAATACCTATCTACATTTAGATGACCATTCCTTTTGAACCATAGTCCCTTTCCTGGACTACCCTTCAAGTACCGGAGGATTTGATTGACCGCATCCAAGTGTCCGCTCCTAGGATCATGCATGTATCTACTCACTACACTCACTGCATATGAAATATCAGGTCTTGTGTGACATAGATAGATGAGTCTTCCAACAAGCTTCTAGTACTTCTTCTTATCCACTAGATCACCAGATTCGGCACATAATTTGTGGTTTTGGTCGATAGGTGTTGATGCAACCCGACACCCAAGCATGCCCGTGTCACTAAGCAAGTCCAAAACATACTTTCGCTGGGAGAGCACAATCCCTTTGGGAGATCTAGCAATTTCTATGCCAAGAAAGTACTTGAGTTGACCAAGATCCTTTACCTCAAATTCCTTGCGTAGGTTGTCTTTCAGCCGTGATATCTCCATCGCATCATCTCCCGTGATTATGATATCATCAACATATACAGCAAGGATTGTAATCTGGCTATTTGAGTGCTGATAGAACATCATATGATCTCGCCTGACCGAGATACCTCGGACGAGGACGAACCGGACCAGGAGATGTTCCTTCCTATGGCCGATGTGACCAAGCGACCCACCGGTAAACTCTCTTCTATTAGAGATTGGCCCGATGATGAAGATGACTCGGATGTTGAGGTGATGGAAGCATTTGACGCTATCCCCCTTTCTTATGCTTTTCCGGCATCAGCTAACCTCGGTGGGCAGATCCATGAGGACCCTCCCCTTGCCATGCGTGATCCTGTTCCGGTCGCGCCGAAGAAGAAAACCAGAGCCGCATCAACTTCTTCCTCCGGACCTTCTCAGCCAGCCAAAAGGCGAAAGAAGTCCGGGGACAAAACTGCCACCAAGCATGCAACCAAGGCCACAACACGAAGGGCTCGGAAGCCCAAGGAGCCCCTGACCTCGGATGAGTAAGCCTCTTTTCCTTTTGCCATTTACTTGTTCTTCTATTGTTATAGTTTCTCATCCGACAATGTTTGATTCGGCAGGGCCGCGGTGGAGGTCCCACAGAGTGGGTCCGGCATTGCCTCGCCACTTCGGCACAGCCCTTCTCCCCCTCGTGGCGACAATTCACGCCCACTGAGCCCCATTCCGGAGGGTTCAGCGGTTGCTCCGGGTTCCAGCCCACCTCGTCAAGAGGAGGGCAACCTTGGAGCAGGGGAGACCGGCTCTGCCGAGGCAGCGGCAACCACTACTTCGGCTCCGCCGCAACCAGCTACCACCGAGGCTCCTTCCGCCCCTCTGCAGAAAAAGAAAACAGTGCCAGCACCATCATCAGCTTTAGCGCCAGTGGCAACAACAAAAGCAACAGCAGCAACTCCAAGCCCCTCCGCCTCGTCCGAGTCTTCCCAGTCTCGGCGAGAAAGCACCAAGGCAGCTCCCAAGGGTAAATCTGATGCAACAACTTCCACTTCTCAATAGCAACCTAAGGGCAAGAAGGCCCCTGATGCCACCAGGGCAACGTCCATCGAGGCTGGACAGCGCACACTCGCATCCATGCTTTCGAAGAAAACTCCACCACCGAAGGACGCCCCTGCCGAGCCAGCTGACGTGCAACTTGTTTTGCACACCAGCCCGGCCCTTGCCCAGGTTGAGAGGAGGGAGGCGCATGCCAAGGGTTTGGTGGCGCCCCACATGCTCAGCGGCGAACGATACCCTCCGACCTTGATCGATTTTGTAAATAACTGGAACAAGGCGGAGTTCGTCCACAACGACGATCTCCCGGAGAAGTTCAGTCCCGCCGAGTTTGCTGCGCAGATGAATACTGCTGCCAAGGCCATCAACCTTGCGGGTTGGATGATGGAGGTACGTTACTTCATATTTTCCTTGACATGTTGTAGATATTGGTGATATAACCACTAGTCCCCGAGCCTCCGGGGGAGTAACTTGTTACTCGGCCGGATGCTCCTTAGAAAACTAACATAGCTCCTTGATAACTTCGAATATGCACACACCTAGAGCCGGGTTAAGTTCCACTTGGCCCGGATTTTGTACACTTCGAATATGCACACACCTAGAGCCGGGTTAAGTTCCACTTGGCCCGGATTTTGTACATTTCGAATATGCACACACCTAGAGCCGGGTTAAGTTTCACTTGGCCCAGATTTTGTACACTTCGAATATGCACACACCTAGAGCCGGGTTAAGTTCCACTTGGCCCGGATTTTGTACACTTCGAATATGCACACACCTGGAGCCAGGTTAAGTTCCACTTGGCCCGGATTTTGTACACTTCGAATATGCATGCACCTAGAGCCGGGTTAAGTTCCACTTGGCCCGGATTTTGTACACTTCGAATATGCACACACCTAGAGCCGGGTTAAGTTCCACTTAGCCCGGATTTTGTACACTTCGAATATGCACACACCTAGAGCCGGGTTAAGTTCCACTGGGCCCGGATTTTGTACACTTCAAATATGCACACACCTAGAGCCGGGTTAAGTTCCACTTGGCTCGGATTTTGTACACTTCGAATATGCATGCACCTAGAGCCGGGTTAAGTTCCACTTGGCCCGGATTTTGTACACTTCGAATATGCACACACCTAGAGCCGGGTTAAGTTCCACTTGGCCCGGATTTTGTATACTTCGAATATGCACAAGGCTAAGCTATCTCCTTGTATTATTTTCAGGTGACCACCAACCGTCGGAGCACTGAATTTCAGCGTCTCCTGGACACTCACAAAATGATGCGTGCGAAGCATACTGTGCTCATCACCGAACATGATAAAAGGGGTAAGTTTCTTCCTTGGCATTTTTCCATGTTTTCTTCCTCTTTTTCTGCCGAACTAATCCAACATTCAGATTTCGCAGCTGGGGTGGAAGCTGAGAACATCATCATGAGGAAGAACCTGGACCAGATCAAGGGTAAGTCGTTTTGGCTCAGCTCTGCTATGCTTTGTATCTCCTTTTCTCCCTGGCTCGGCAAACATTCATACCTCGGCTTTGCCGGGTCAACAAACTATTTCAGCATCTCTTGAAGACCGTGTGCCCGTGCCTGATATGATGCTGCATTTTCTCGAACAAGCAGGGCAGCATCAGGCCGAACTTAAAAAGAAAGACGATGAGCTTGCCCTCCTCCGAACCAAGGATGATGAGATCGCCAAGCTCAAGGCAGACATGAAGAAATTGAAAGCACAACACCAATCCGAGCTTCAAAAGGCTGGCCAGGACTTCACTGAAGAGCGCGAGTGCCTCAACCTCCAGATCGCCAAGGACCGAGAACTTCTCCAGGAGGCCGACGTCAAACTTGAGTCGGCAAATGCTGAACTTGTGCAGCTTCGCAAAAGGCGTGATGACTGTACCAAGGAGTTGACCCGGATCCACAGCCATATTTCACGTAAGTTCCTTTCCCTCATCCGGCATATTTCTCCGGGTTACTTCACATGCCTTTTCTTTACCTGCTTCTCTTGTCTTGTTTTCAGGCAAATTTCTAGAGGGCAATGCCATTGCAAGCACCGTTGTTGCTAAGTTCCGCCGAGAGAGGGGTACCCCCATTGCTCCTGGCGCTGAAGAGATTCCCTATGACATGGAGGACCTGTTGGTCAGCTTGTCTTCTCGCATGGAAATCATGAAGAACTATGGCAAGGATATCCTTGATGTGGCAGTCCAAATCTTCAACACCTTTTGGCATGCAGAAGATACTCCGGAGGGGACCGTAGTTCTTGTTGATAAGTTGATGGAATGCGAGACCCAGCTCGACCTTTGGAGGGAATCTGTTGGACGTGCCGGAGCTGAGAATGTTCTCCACTACGTGCTTATGTGATACGAGAAGATCGACCTCAACCTCCTAGCGCGCATGCATACCGGATCCAAATGGTCTAGTGACCCGGAGTGGATAGCTCGGTGCAAGGCTTGCACCCATAGCCTCATCGAATATGCCCCCATTCATGAATGGAATGAGGGTCCAAGCTTCCTTGGTGGCGCGGATGATGAAAACGCTGAAAACATTGAGGATGGCTCTGATGAGGACGAAGAGGATGAGGCTTCGGACGTCGAAGAAGACGAAGATAAAGCTGAAGCCGAAGCTGGGGCTGCACCCGCTGGCGCCGAACTACCTCCTCCTACTGCTCCTTGAGCGAAAAAATTCTTAAATTTCATCAGATCCCCGGTATGCCGGGTGGAATTGTATCAAGCACACAAGTGATATTTTGCTACTAAGTTTTCATACCGGATTAACTTGGGCGTAGTCCCCGAGTTTCATTTTCTTGTTCATCCAACCTTTTGGCTCGGCTCGTGTCTACCTTGATTCGGTTTTATGACTTACGAGTCCGAGCTTCAAAAATTGTCTTAACAATACTTGGAAACTTTGGGATTAGCTCAAAGTAATTTAGCATAGTAAATCGAAAGTAAACATAAGGTTAGTCCAAAAAACAAGTGTCGGCTCGATTAAGTTCCTTTCCTTAGTCGTTTTTCATGTGCTACGCAATCCCAAACTTGTTCTCTTGCTTGCCATGAAGCCAAATCTTGTTGGACAGTAGCAAGTCGAAGAGTTGGGTTCTTGGTGCTCACACACTACTAATCCGGGTTAAGTAGAAGAACTTATGCCAGCCGACGTATAAATAATAAATACAAGAGACAATAAATATTTCCAAGGCAGTCCCCGAGTTACTGCTCGAGGTGCCCATATTTCATTGATAGGCTCATTGCCGGCATACATACCGACATATGAGAGACTCGGATACATACACTTCTTTGCTAAGTGTAGAAAGGACGAAGTAGAGCTACATTCCATGGATGCTTAGATTCCTCGCCGGACCTGTCCGCCTTGTTCTTTTCCTGTGGTTTTGCATCGATAAGATAGTAAGAATCATTGTGCAATGCTTTGCTCACAATGAATGGCCCTTCCCATGGGGGGGATAACTTATGCATGCCAGCAGTACGTTGTACCAACCGGAGTACCAGATCACCTTCCCGGAAGACTCGGGGGTTTACTTTCCGGCTATGATAGCGTTGGAGATTTTGCTGATATATGGCGGATCTAGACAATGCCAATGCTCTCCCTTCTTCCAGCAGATCAACATCATTTTGCCGGGCTTCTTGCACTTCGGCTTCTGTGTATTGGGTGACCCTAGGCGAGTCATGCTCTATGTCGGCTGGTAATATAGATTCTGCCCCATATACAAGAAAGAATGGCGTATAGCCTGTTGATCGATTCGGAGTTGTTCTTAAACTCCACAATACCGCTAGTAGTTCTTCTATCCAGCACCCCGTTGATCTTTGCAGCGGCTCAATGAGTCGGGGTTTTATCCCGGATAATACTAATCCGTTGGATCTCTCCACTTGTCCGTTCGATGCGGGGTGGGCTACCAAGGCAACGTCCAACCGGATCTTCTTATCTCGGCAGAATCGCGCAAATGCTCCTTCAGCAAAATTTGTGCCATTATCAGTTATGATACTGTGAGGATAACCATATCTCAAGATGATGTCTTTGAGAAATGTCACGGCCGTAGCTCCATCACATTTTCTTATTGGCTTTACTTCAACCCACTTTGTAAATTTGTCAACCATGACTAGGATGTGGGTCATGTTTCCCTTGCTGGTTTAAACGGGCCAACCATATCCAAGCACCATACGGCAAATGGCCATGTAATTGGTATGGTCTTGAGCTCCGACATTGGCATATGTGTCTTGGTAGCATACCTCTGACAACCATTGCATTTTCTTACCAAATCTTTTGCTTGTTCTAATGCACTTGGCCAGTAGAATCCGTGCCGGAAAGCTTTTGCTACCAAGGCTCTGGACGAGGCATGATGCCCACATTCCCCTTGATGTATATCTTGGAGGATGTCAAGCCCTTCTTCCGGGTCAACACATCGCTTGAGGACATTAGTCACACTCCTTTTGTATAGCTCGGAATTGATGATTGTGTATGCCTTTGCTCTCCTCTGAGTTTGCCTAGATAGCACCTCCTCAGTGGGTAAAGTTTCACCTTTCAGGAATTGAAATATGGGTAGTGCCCAAGCTGGTATTGCTCGTACAGGGAACACATCCTCATCAATTTCCATTTGATCCACCGGCATAACTTCAACCGGATCACGCTGAGCAGTCCCCGGGCCTTGCGAAGCAGTCCCCGGGTCGGCCGAGGCAGTCCTCGGGTTTCGCGCACCACCTCCCATGTCAATGTCCATGGGAACAACTCCGGACTCCGGATCCTCTGGGACGTAGATTGAGTCGGTTTTTGGGGACGGTCTAATAGATGGTTTTCTGAGGTGTTCTAATGCTACACCCGGTGGAATTGCTTGTCGGGTTGATCCGAGCTTCGACAATACGTCGGCAGCCTCATTCTCCACCCGGGGTACATGGCGATTCGCATCCCTCAAAATAACCAGATATCTTTTGCACATGGAATCTGTATAGTGCCATGTTTGGATCAAGAGCGTCCCACAGCCCCGACACTTGCTGAACTACCAAATCCGAGTCGCCAAAGCATTGGATCCGATGTATCCCAATTTCTTTTGCCACTTTGAGCCCATGCACAAGTGCTTCATATTCGGCGACATTATTTGATGCTGCGAAATGGATTTGCAGCACATACTTCAACTGGTCATTCTTTGGCGAGGTAAGCACAACTCCGGCGCCTAACCCGGTTTTTGTTTTTGACCCGTCAAAGTGCATTCTCCAGTAGTTCGAATCTGGTAGCGGTGGTTCATATTGCACCTCGGCCCAGTCCACAAAAAAGTCGGCCACAACCTGAGACTTGATTGCTTCTCTTCTGTCATATTGTGGCACATAGGGATCTAGTTCAATTGCCCATTTTGCAATTCTGCCACTTGCATCCTTGTTACTCATTATCTCGGATATGGGAGCTTCACATATTACTTTGATAGGGTGCTCCTCAAAATAATGCTTTAGCTTCTTTGCCGACATGTACACACCATACGCCACTTTCTGATAGTGCGGATAATTTTGCTTTGAGGCTGATAATACCTCGCTCAGATAATACACCGGCCTTTGCACTGACTTACCCTCTTCGTCGCGCTCTACCACAATTACTGCACTTACAACTCGGTTGGTTGCGGATATATAGAGCAACATTGGCTCCTTTGATAGTGGAGAGGCTAACACTAGTGCAGTGGCTAACATTTTCTTTAATTGGATAAAGGCTTCATTGGCCTGCGGCGTCCAAATGAACTTGTCCGATTTTTTCATGAGTTGATAGAGAGGCAATGCCTTTTCTCCCAAGCGACACACAAATCGACTTAACGATGCCAGGCAACCAGTTAACTTCTGGACATCGTTAAGACACTTCGGCAGTTCCATTCGCTCTATGGCCCGGATTTTAGTTGGATTGACTTCGATACCTCGGCTGGAGACTAGGAATCCGAGTAATTTTCCAGCCGGGACACCGAAGGTACATTTTTCCGGGTTAAGCTTCATCCGGAACCTTCTTAGGTTCGCGAATGTCTGCCTGATATCGTCAAGGAGCGTTTTGCTTTCCTTGGTCTTGATAACCACATCATCCACATACACCTGTACATTTTGACCTATTTGGTCGTGCAAACATTTCTGCATACATCTTTGGTACGTTGCCCCTGCATTACGTAAACCAAATGGCATGATGCGATAGCAGTAAGCCCCATACGGGGTGATAAATGCAGTCTTTATTTGATCATCCGGATTCAGAGGTATCTGGTGGAAACCAGAATATGCATCAATGAATGACAACAGTTCACATCCAGCGGTTGAGTCTATGACCTGATCTATCCTTGGCAGTGGAAATGGATCTTTTGGACACGCCTTATTCAGGTTCGTGTAATCGATACACATACGCCAAACCACTGCCACATTCGGATCATCCTTCTTCTTCTCCACCAGCACCGGATTAGGTAGCCAATCCGGGTAAAGAACTTCCATGATAAATCCTGTTGCTAGTAACCAAGCTATCTCATTTCCAATGACTTTTCTCCTATCCTCGGCGAAGCGGCGGAGAGGTTGCTTCACCGGCCTTGCTCCGGGTCTCACATTCAAAGAGTGCTCGGCCAACTCCCTCGGAACTCCTTGCAAGTCCTGTGTGGACCAAGCAAAAATATCCCGATTCTCACGGAGGAAGCTGACGAGCTCGCTTTCCTATTTATCATTTAACCCGGCACCAATTGTTATGGTGCGCTCTGGGAACATATCATCAACAGACACTTTCTTGGTATCCTTTGTGGCTTGGAATGAGACACTACCATGCGGATTACTCAACGCTGGCATATATTGCTACGCGGACTGAGCCAATGCCGCCACCTCTTGGATTTTTCTTTTCTCTTGCGCAATCACGCGTGACTCGGCTAGGTTAGACCTGGCTGACGCACACTCAATGGAACGTCGGAAATCTCCAGCAATGGTAATCACTCCATTTGGTCCGGGCAGCTTCATCTTTAGATAACTGATGTGGCAGCTTGCCATGAACTTGTTCAATGCTGGTCTACCGAGTAACGCGTGATACGCGCTTTCTAAGTTCACCACTTCAAACTCCAAATTCTCAGTTCGGCAATTATCCCGCGTGCCGAACAATACGTCAACCCGGACCTTGCCTATGGGCTCACAAGAAATGCCTAGCACAATGCCATGGAAAGTTGTCCTTGTAGCCCGGAGCATGTTCTCCGAGATACCTAACTTGTGCATCGTATCCGCATACATGATGTTGATGCTACTGCCATTGTCGATCAGCACCTTGGAAAATCTCACATTGATGTTAGGCTCGATGAATGTCAGATCCAGCACTAGCGCATACGAACCAGGACTTGGCATAAGCTTGGGATGATCTTTGATGCTCCAGGTAATTTCCTGGTTCAACCAAGGCATATACCTCGTCACTGCTGGCATTACCGCATTGACCTCCATATGTCGGCGCTGCAAGCTCTTTCTGTTTGTTTCCTCTGTGGTGAACACACAATAACTCTGATGATGCTCCCTGTACTCATTCCTCCCCTCGTTTCTGGGGTACCTCTGATCCGGTTGATTTTGGTTCTCCACCTGATGCACTGCATCCCTTCTCTCATGGTTGTCATACCTCGGCGGAGGGGGTGGCAACATTAACTGTTGCGTGTTTGCTCTAGAGAGCAATTGCTTCCGGGGTAACTCCTGCCGAGGTTGATCATTCCGAGGTGCCTGAGCATTCCCCGAACCACCTTGTTCTATTTTACACATCCACTCACATTGCCTTGTTGTATGACCCGCTGGGTTACTTGGATTTGGCGTGTGAAATTTACACGGCTGATCCAGCATTGACTCGTATGTATACCTCGGACGGTCCTTCTTTTCTTGCCACTGTTTCTTTTGCTATGGCGTCCAAGTTTTCTTGCCATCATTTCTCGGTGTCCATTGTTGCCCTCTAGTTTTCTGACGTTGATTGCCCCTGCTTCGGGCTGATCTTGATTCACAGCAGCAACTTGTTGCGAACTGTACCGGTAATCCGGTCTGTCATCTCTTCTCTTACCTTTGTAGTCATTCCTCCGGGATGACCCGGCTCCATCTCTCTGGTAGTACTCCTCATTCGACTCGTTTGACACGAGCCTGGGTTGAGTCGGATCACCCAAGGCATATGAATCAGCAATCCGGATTGTCTCTGCCAACGTAGTTGGCATATCCCTTTGCAATCTTTGCCACAACATGCTCGCATATCTGCATCCTTGCGCAAACCATGCTATGGCCCGTGACTCGATCACACCCTCACAGGAGTTTCACATGGTACACCACCGGGTCAGGAACTCCCGGTCTGTCTCATTCGGTTTCTATTTGCACATTGTTAGGGTCTGTGGCCTATTCGGCCTCTGATACGTACTTGAGAAATTGCTGATAAACATTTCCTCAAAATCAATCCAACAGTTAATACTTCCGGGCGGCAAATTGTTTAGCCATACTCTCGCTGGCCCCTCCAACATCTGGGGTACGTATCTCACAGCCCATCTCAAGTTGCCTGTAGCAATTTTTACAGTTGTGGCATAGTTTATCAACTAATCCTCCGGCTTAGTACTGTCGTCGTATGTCTTTGTGCCTCTAGGTAGCTGGAAGTTAGGTACCGGAGGTTCCTTCATGATCTGGGGCCCAAAACACGCAGGATCCGGGGGACCTTGACATTCAATCTGCTCTAACCTATACAGCCGATCCAGTTTTAATCTGGCATCGTCAGGCATCAAATCCCTGCTTCCCAATCTTGACCCTATCACATGATAGTCTGGCCTTGGGTATCCTGCGTTTGCCATTTCCGAATCACCATCATTATACCGGTCTTGCTCTCTTGGAGCACCTCTCTGTTGCATACCTCGGCCGGCACTTTTCTCTTGCCTTGGTATATACCGCTGCTGCGGTTGTCCTGCTCCTGCCGAGTTACGCTATCCGGCATTGCCATTTACAGCATTTCCTTGACCGGCATTGCCTTGGTCACGGTTAACCTGGCCAGCTTCACCTCGGCTCACACTTCTTCGATCTTCATTTCTCTACACTTCTTTTCCTTTTCCTGCCCTTGCCGGGTCATATGGGACGATCTGTTTGTTTCTCCTCGCCGAGGTTACTACCTCTTCTCTCCTAGGACCACCATGAGGAGACGATGCAGCTCCAACGGATTTCTCCGGGTTCCCCATCGCCGAATGAACGATCTTGGAGGCCCTAGCTCTCTCCGGTTTAGCTCTGAGCAATTCCTCATTTTGCCTGTTCGCGGTCTGAACCAACTCATTAACCCTATCTTGCTGTCTTTGGCGGGCTTCACCCGTCAGACCTTCTAACTCGGATGCAGCTGCATCTACTGCCCTGAGGTTTTTCGCCGGGGTACTATACTTCGGCAGCCCCACGGACAAATAGTTCTCAGATTCCTCAATCCTAGTATCACCCTCTTTGTTCATTTCACTCATGAGGTTTCTCCCTTTTACTTTCACAGCATCTACTTTATTTGCCTTCGCGTGCTCACGCAGTGTCATGTTCAACGACTGCTGAGCCACGGCTATCTTTTTCGCACCCTCTAGAATTTTTTGCCTAGTTTCCTCTAGCTCGGCCTGTGCCTGAGCCGGATCTACCACTGCTGCTATAGGGTTTGCCAAGATATCCATCGCTTCCCGCAGCACATTCTCTGGCCTCTCTAGTGGAGGACCTCTACCTTTCCTCGGTGCCTTAGGCGTTACCTCCGGATCCGGTGCCGGATCCTTGCTTGCGCCTGCACCTGGCACAGTCATCATCACCTCGGCACGGTCCGGGGAGCGAGTGATACGCGCCCCATGAACCACGCTAAGGGGTGGCTCGCCTCCTTCGATGACATGCCGCGGGTGAGCGCATGACACATCAACAGCAACGTAGACCTTCTGTGCGCCGAGCTTGATGAGGAGGCCGTTGCATGGAAGTGGACGCTTGCCGAAGCAGCTAGCGTTGTCGCTGACAAAGTCCAGCGCTCCAAAGCACTGAACGATCCCGGAGACGATGCGTTCGCCGGTGCCGATGAGGTTTCCCGTCCGGATCTTGACCCCTGCTAGCGCTGCTAGCCCCACGGTGGGCGCCAACTGTCATGGTGGTGTCACGCAAGATGCCATGGATAGGATAAAGGTGGGGACTAAATGCACTAGGGGAATCCAGGGAGGGATAGTGTGGTGATTCCACACACAGTAGCTTTGTATTCAATTCACTTCCAAGGTTTACAAGTGCTCCTTTAGCTGTATTGGGGAGAGGAGGAAGAAGAACTCCCTTACTCTCACCACTCGCTAGCTCTCAGTCACTTGCTAGTAGAACATAACCTCTAAAGACTAACTCTGTAAAACTCAACCCTTTCTACAGAGGCCCTAGCCCTCCTTATATAAGGGTGGCTAGGTCTCCAATTAGGGCATACGTGGAGGCATATTCTAGGGAATATGCCTCTTCCCAAAATAGTAAGCCGACCGGGTCACTTTTCCCCCGCGTCATCCACGCAGAGGCTACGTGAGCCTGTGCAGCGCCCGCGTCAGCGACATTGGCATCGTCACCTTTGTCGGCCACGCCTCGGTGGTCCTGCCTCTGTCCGCTTCGCTCATGCTCTGCGTACAGGGGTCACCTTTGACCAGCGAGATACCTTCCTTCTCCTACAAGCTTGATATGACCCAGATCGTACATAGTTGATCCGGCCACACCTGTTCCTGCATACAAGTTAGATTCATCTATCCGACTTACGGCTTAAGTCGGTTGAGACCCTGTTAGGTGGACATCCCCTGGTCCAGGTTACTCTGTGATTCGGCCTGCCTTGAGATGACTCGGCCAGCATCCGCTTTGACCTTGCCGTACCTCGGCTAACTCAGCCTTTATAGCCCGGCGTGACCCTACCCGGGGGTATCCCCCCAACACTCATCCAATCCCTACCATCCCCATAGCCTACAGTGGGGGATTACTCACTCATAGATGGGGGAAACATGGATGGTCGATGGAGATGATGGTGGAGATCGATGGAGATGGCTCCGGGGGCACTTCCCCGTCCCGGCAGGGTGCTGGAACAGAGACTTTCTGTCCCCCGAATCTCCCCTTCGGTGGTGGCGGCGCTGCGGAACTTCTTCTGGAAAAACGTCGAACCCCCTTTAGTTTTTAGGTCAGAAGGCTTCTTATAGGCGAAGAGGGAGACCGAGGGGGTGCCTAGGGCAACCACACCATGCCCTGGCGCGGCCAGGCCCAGCCCACGCCTGGGGGTGTGGCCAGCCCTTGGCCCTCCTCCATCTCGTATTCTGGCTCTTGGAGTCTTCTGGAAAAATAGGCACTTTGGCTTTTGTCCCGTCCAATTCCGAGAATATTCATTTTCTGACTTTCCTGGAACCAAAAACAGCAGAAAACAGGCAGCTGGCACTGTGGCTCTTGTTAATAGGTTAGTCCAAGAAATCATATGAAAAGTACTCCAAAGTGTGGACAAAACACAATAAAGTGGATAAAACCAAGCATGGAGCATCAAAAATTATAGATACATTTGCAATGTATCACTCACCTCGAGTCGCCAACTACGTCGAGGCAATAAATGAGACCGCCCGCCAAGATGGCATCGACCATCTCGACGAGGCACGCGACCTGGCTCGCTCCCTCACCGCCATCTACCAGCAGGGACTCCGCCGCTACCACAGCCGCCGAGTCCGGACCCGCACCTTCCAGGAGGGCGACTTGGTCCTACGATTGGCCCAGGACAAGAAAGGCATGCACAAGCTCTCCCCTGCGTGGGAGGGGCCATTCGCCATAGGATGCGTCCTCGACAATAAAGCCTACTACCTCATCAACATTAAGGCGATGTCCAACTTGATGTCGGGAGGCCATGGAATGTAAACCTCCTCCGAAAGTTCTATACATAGAACTCAAACTTGTATCTAGATGATATATAATGAAATTCATTCGGATCGCACAAATTGTGTTCACTCACCATACTCTTGTGCCACTTGCACTCGTACATTAAGCAATATGCTACCTACGGAAGTCAACCCTTGGTCGAGCGACCGGCACGGCTAAGTAGTGCGACCCAAGTACACCGAAGATATTCGGGTTTGCGTCGTCCACGAACACACCAACCCAGAGCCACCATCGGAGTCGCCCTGCTCGACTGGCCCACCGGGCCAAGACGACTGACGTTCGCTTCCCACATCGACTGATATGTTGCTAACGTATCCATAATTTTTGATATTCCATGCTTGGTTTTATCTACTTTCTTATGTTTTGTCCACACTTTGGAGTATTTTTATATACTTTCTTGGACTAACCTATTAACAAGATGCCACAGTGCCAGTTGCCTGTTTTCTTCTGTTTTTTGTTCCAGAAAAGTCAGAAAATGAATATTCTCGGAATTGAACCGGACAAAAGACAAAGTCGTTATTTTCCCGGAAGACTCATGGAGCCAGAAGGAGAGACGAAGGGGGCCACAGGGCAGCCACACCACCCCTTGGAGCGGGCAGCCCTAGGCCACGCCAGGGCATGGTGTGACCCCCCTGGCTGGCCACCGACCTCGCCTCTTCGCATATAAGAAGCCCCCAAGGCAAAAACCCTCAATCGAATAGCCTCCAGCCACAAAAAGTTTCGCAGCGCCGCCGCCACCGAAGGGGAGATTTGGGGGACAGAAAGTCTCTGTTCTGGCACCCTGCCGGGACAGGGAAGTGCCCCCAGAGCCATCTCCATCAATCTCCACCGCCATCACCATCGTCGTTGCTGATTCCCATGATGAGGAGGGAGTAGTTCTTCCTCGAGTCTAAGGGTTCTACCGGTAGCTATGTGTTCATCTCTCTCTATATGCATGATCATATTATGATCATGAGCTTTGTAATCAAGTAGATCTACCTTGCTACTCAAGTGCTTTAATAGATCTCTGCTCTCCCCATGTGTGTGAAAGTGACAGCGTGCACACCATGGTGGCACTTAGGCTAGAGATTACAATTACTTGTTATGAGTTATATTTGGAGTTGGATGTTTCTATGAAATTGTGGTGTTTGTTGGAACCATCTAGAGCTCAAGGTGACAGTGTGGGGTTACCTAGATAGGGAAAGCGAACTTTGAGGAGTTCTGTTATAACCCTACCATGGATTAGAGTGTCCAACCAGAGAGTAGTTAAGAGTAGTATCATAGAGAGAAGATATTTATATGAGAGTGTTCACTAGCAAAAGTATGATCCCTAGGGCTTGTTTCTAAGCATTGAAACACCATTTGCAATTAGATCTGTTACATGTTTGCTTGCTTCCATCTTTATTTTAGTTTGCCTTTAGTCTTTTCCACGCCATCAAGCTCTTTTCTGGCACCGTTGTCTTATATCCATACCACTTGTATTTCACTATCTCTTCGCTGAACTAGTGCACCTATACACCTGATAAGTGTATTGGGTGTGTTGGGGACACAAGAGACTTCTTGTATCTTGATTGCAGGGTTGCTTGAGAGGGATACCTTTGACCACTTCATCCCTGAGTTCGATAAACCTTGGGTAATCCACTTAAGGGAAAACTTGTTGTTGTTCTACAAACCTCTGCACTTGGAGGCCCAACAACTGTCTACAAAAATAGAAGTGCGTAGACATCAAGCTATTTTCTGGCGCCGTTGCCGGGGAGGTAAGGTAAAAGGTACTCACATCCTCTAGCTACTAAGCTATCTTCTAGTACTGTTGCCGGTGTGTGAGTGCTCGAAGTTATTTCCTTTAGATTCTGCCATTATATCTTTTTGTTTCTTGTTTTTATTTTCACTAGTTAGGCTTAATGGAAAACAACAACAAAATTAGAGAGCTTTATAGTATTTATCTTGAGTTAGGACATGAAGTGTTTGAAGAGAAAATTAAAAAACCTATGGAACTTTATTTTCATGCTAATATCAATGTTATTAGTATGAATTCTTTGAACACCATTATTGCTAATGCTATGGAAAAGTCAAAGCTTAGGAAAGCTAGTTTTTATGAAAATGATCTTTTTAGTCCCCCAAGCATGGAGGAGAATATTTACTTTGATGATACTATGCCTCCAATATATGATGATTACAATGATGAGTATGATATTTTCAGTCCACCTACTATTGAGGAGAAAATTAATTATGATTACAATATGCCTCCTATATTTGATGATTATGGTGATGAGAATAATAATGATAGCTATTTTGTTGAATTTGCTCCCACCACAATTAATAAGAATGACTATGTTTATGTGGGGAGTATTAATTCTTTTAAGCATGTGGCTCATGATAAGAATGTTTTATGTGATATTTATATTTTTAATTTTATTCATGATGCTACTAAAAGTTATTATGAGAGAGGGAAACATGGTTTTATGTATCTCAACAATATTAAGTTTCCCCTCTTTATGTTGAAAATTTTGAGGTTGCACTTGTTTTGCTTTCCTATGCTTGTTGCTTTGTGCTTTCATGACTTGTTTCTTTACAAGATTATTTTTCATAGGAAGTGGGTTAGACTTAAATTTGTTCTATATTTGATTCTTGATGCTCTCTTTTACTTCAGTTCATATCCTTATGTGAGCATCATTGAAAACTAGCATGCCTAACTTAAAGGCTTTAAAGAAAAGTACTTATTGGGAGATAACCCAAAAGTTTTAGTTGAGTCTTGGAAGTTATTACCTCTGTAATAACCGCTCTTTATCCTTTTTATTTGCTTTTTGTGCCAAGAGTGACCTCTAATGAGAGAGAAGTAATGCTTGGGAAAGTTGCTGTCCCAAAACAGATTTATGTGCTTCACCATAAAAATTCGTGTAAAATCTCTGTACGTCGGTTTGAGCTGTAATTTTTGTGCTTCTGCCCCAGGTTGTTATCCAACTTTAGTTAGTTCAACACTTTTAGATTTGAGCAACAGAAGGTCTTCGAAAAAATCGGTTTTTACCTGCTGGTCTGTTTTGACAGATTCCTGCCATTATTTGCATTTGCCTCTTAATCTCTTTCTCTTTGAGTTCTCTTTGATCATTTGAACTTTTTAAAGGAAGTGCTACAGTAGCTTTTGTTTTAATGGAAGTTTTACTTGTGTTGGAACTGAACCAAAAGACTTATTATCTTGAGTACACTAATGTTGCTAATGAAGATTGTGTAAAGTTTTGTATTAAGGAAAAAAAATTAGGTGTAAAGAAAGAATGATGTAATGAGATGAAGAATGGACTAAAGCTCAAGCTTGGGGATGCCACCCGTTTCACCCCAAGAAATATCCAAGAAGTACAAGCATCAAAACTTGGGGATGCCCAAGGCTTCCCCTTCTTCATCAATAAAAATTTCAGGTTTCTTCCAAACACTTCATTTTTATTATTTCATGCACAGTTGTGTTGTTCTTGCAGCATTTTTGTTTTTGTTTTTAGTTTTCGTTTGCTTAGTTTGCTTGAATAAGTTGGTTGGACCCACTCATTCATGCATTAGTTTTCAAATAAGTTGGTTTGGGTTGGAAAAGAGTAGGAAAAGTTCATGCTTAAGTGGTAAAAAAGAGCTTGTTTTTGACTGTGGCCTATGCTTTGTCATGTCATGCTTGATATTGTTTTGGCTTTATGCTTAGTGATTTTTGTTGTAGCATGACATGTTATAAACAATTGAGATTGCTTAATGTGCCTTGAAAGAATCATGTGTTGTTTTAGCATATTAAAGCATAGTATTGTGGTATTCTCCTCTGATGCTTTATTTGGGTTGACTTGGCGCATGCTCACACCATGTTATGACTATCCTAAGTCACCACAGCCTTTATGATCCTTCAGTTTTCGACTTGTAATATCACTTTATGCTTTAATTAATGATGTTTTATCGCTTTGCATGATTATGGCCATTATTGCTCTCTTAGTTGGTCGCTCCTAGTCTTTTGCTAGCCTCCATAGCCAAGTATGAGTTCCACTCATGCATCCAACTCCAAATAAAACCAAGTTATTCCAAAGGTTCCACCATACCTACCTATTAGCATTTGCTATTCCAAGTATATTCATGTTTTTATCTACCTTCCGAATTAAACTTGTTATGTGAAAATTAGTGATTAAAGCTCTCACGAACTTGATGGCACACTTTACTTTTCTTGCACTTAATAATCTTGAACCATTGCGTCCATCTTTGTTGCGTATATGCTTGCACTTTATAAGTGGATGTTAGCAGAACCATGTATCATGGGGAACGCTTTCAACATTGCACTTATTATTCCGTTGATATCATGATTCTTTTGCTTATGGATCCCGGGGGTGTGAAATAAAAGGGGAACTTGTAAGATCATGGAGTTTGTATGTGTGTTACAGAAACGCCTGGGCCGCTAGCCTAAGCCATGCCTTATCATGGTGGAAACTTGCAGCATAACCATAATGAGCACTCTATGAAGCATCCTCAATAAAAACCTATGCAAATAGCAAATAAAAAGATCGCTGAGATGCTCATTGTCTGCTTGCCTTGTCATTTTGATTATGGGATAGCTCCTGTATCATGTGCAAGGGGTACCCCGTTGACGGTTCTCTATGATACATATGCACTTACAATGACAAGAGCTTACTTGTGACTAAAGTTGAGTAGCATGAGGTTCGGTCTTTGTAAGTAAGGGGCATGAGATTTCGGCTTATAACTTGTCAAGCATATCCTCTTAGTTGTGTCACTTTAACCTTAATCACCTAAAGATGCTTATGATAGGGGCAATGAGAGCTGAAAGCTAATAAGTACCATAATTTTTGGAAGCTCTTTATGAAACTTGAATCCCTGCTTCCTTCTATGAAGGCCTTTCTTTTACTTTTATGTTGAGTCTCCACCTTCTATCTTTATGCACCTATTGAGAGAGCATAGTGGCCATTCTTAGTTCTATTTGCATTGTCCCAAGACTCGTTAATTGATGCATAGCTTTGATATTGCTTGTTCTTGAACTATTTGTATCTAGTCACCCTTATAAACTTTGAAGGTGTCCTATGCATTTGTTTGCTACTCTATGAGGGACTAGTTGAATGCCATTATGCTATGTTTTCTTTATGTGAAACAAACAAACGTCTTTCAAAGCATTGTTATTCATGAATCTTTTGTTTGTGCCTTTTCATGTTGCAACATAGTGCTATGTCTTATTGTTAGAACTTTATCTTTCATGTTATGTTGAAGTACTATGATCCCAGCTATCAATGTTTTACAAATACTTTGATCAAGTTTATGATGGTGCATGTCACCTAAAAAGTTATTCTTTCTTTTTATCACTAACCTACTCGAGGATGAACAGGAGTTAAGCTTGGGGATGTTGATACGTTGCTAACGTATCCATAATTTTTGATGTTCCATGCTTGGTTTTATCTACTTTCTTCTGTTTTGTCCACACTTTGGAGTATTTTTATACACTTTCTTGGACTAACCTATTAACAAGATGCCACAGTGCCAGTTGCCTGTTTTCTTATGTTTTTGGTTCCAGAAAAGTTAGAAAATGAATATTCTCGGAATTGGACCGGACAAAAGCCAAAGTCGTTATTTCCCCGGAAGACTCATGGAGCCAGAAGGAGAGACGAAGGGGAGCCACACCACCCCTTGGCGCGGGCAGCCCTAGGCCACGCCAGGGCATGGTGTGGGCCCCCTGGCCGGCCACCGACCTCGCCTCTTCGCCTATAAGAAGCCCCCGAGGCAAAAACCCTAAATCGAAGAGCCTCCAGCCACAAAAGTTCCACAGTGCCGCTGCCACAGAAGGGGGGATTCAAGGGACAGAAAGTCTCTGTTCTGGCACCCTGCCGGGACGGGGAAATGCCCCCGGAGCCATCTCCATCAATCTCCACCGCCATCTCCATCGTCGTTGCTGATTCCCATGATGATGGAGTAGTTCTTCCTCGAGGCTAAGGGTTCTACCGGTAGCTATGTGTTCATCTCTCTCTCTATGCATGATCATATTGTGATCATGAGCTTTGTAATCAAGTAGATCTACCTTGCTACTCAAGTGCTTTAATAGATCTATGCTCTCCCCATGTGTGTGAAAGTGACAGCGTGCACACCATGGTGGCACTTAGGCTAGAGATTACAATTACTTGTTATGAGTTATATTTGGAGTTGGATGTTTCTATGAAATTGTGGTGTTTGTTGGAACCATCTAGAGCTCAAGGTGATAGTGTGGGGTTACCTAGATGGGGAAAGCAAACTTTGAGGAGTGTTGTTATAGCCCTACCATGGATTAGAGTGTCCAACCGGAGAGTAGTTAAGAGTAGTATCATAAAGAGAAGATATTTATATGAGAGTGTTCACTAGCGAAAGTATGATCCCTAGGCCTTGTTTCTAAGCATTGAAACACCGTTTGCAATTAGATCTGTTACATGTTTGCTTGATTCCATCTTTATTTCTGTTTGCCTTTAGTATTTTCCACGCCATCAAGCTCTTTTCTGGCACCGTTGTCTTATATCCATACCACTTGTATTTCACTATCTCTTCGCTGAACTAGTGCACCTATACACGTGACAAGTGTATTGGGTGTGTTGGGGACACAAGAGACTTCTTGTATCTTGATTGCAGGGTTGCTTGAGAGGGATACCTGTGACCACTTCCTCCCTAAGTTCGATAAACCTTGGGTAATCCACTTAAGGGAAAACTTGCTACTGTTCTACAAACCTCTGCACTTGGAGGCCCAACAACTGTCTACAAGAATAGAAGTGCATAAACATCAGCGACCTGTCCTCCCCATCCTCGATCAAAGCGACTCAAACGGTTAAGTACCACGCACGGGGACTCCGCAAACAGAAACCCTAACGCGGCTCGGGAACACACCAAGTAAGAGAGCTGCCTTGGACTCGCCACATGACTGGCTCTCCGAGCCAGGGGGAGAGACGCGTTACAAACAACGCACAGACAACCCATAATAAGCACACGCTTGGGGAATCGCCTAAAATAACCCCACTCGCACTCGGGGACTCGCCCCTCCGGAGTCGCAAGGGATAACCAACACAAAAATCCAAAGCAAACACATACGTACACAAACGAGTTATACCCCACTAAAGGGCGGACGCGCTCGGGGACTCACTTAAACAAAATTTATACACCACACAATTAAGCTTGCATTGCGAGTCAGACTCCTCTTACTCCCATACAAAATATTGTTCATATTACAAAAGTCACCAATTGGCATATCTTACAAACTGCCCAGAGGACTTATCTATTTTGCAAGCCCTGATGAAGAAGCATCGCCACCACCCTTGACACGGACGAATGGCTGCCATGGGTTCGTCGGATAAGTCGTCAGTGACTTTGACAGCACCGAACAGAAGGGCTGCTCCGACTTCAGGTCGCGATATTCCGGCTCGAGGTCGCCCGGCACCACCACGGTCTCCTGGTATGGCAGCAGGTCCCCCATCGCCAGCACCCGATCAGCAAAGGGGGCAGCCTTGGCGGTCAGCCTCAACACCTCTGACATCTCCACCGCGCCAGTCGCCGAAGGATAGCCATTTCCACGACAGTCGTCTTCCACCATTACAATATATATCATGGATATATATACAACTAACACACATGCCATAAAAAGATAAAGATAACCATATGTCTCCTACCAGTTGTTTAACTTACAATATATCTCATGGATATTTCTGTATTTGTTCGCTTGCCAATCTCAAGCTTTGTTTACAAAATATGATTCCGTGGATGATGTAGTCTTTGCGTCTCTACGCATCACTCATTCTCAAATGAGATGGCATTGTATAAATTCATTCCTTTGGTGAGACCCTAGTTCATTGGGTTTTAAATATGTCGATACTATTATCGTACAACATATCTTCATAGTACTAGCCTACTATGAACCACACCTAGTTTTATAAAAAACTACTTAGCACAAATGCCCTTCTTTGCTACTACTATAGCATTCATATACTTAGCATTTTGTTGTAGTATCCGTCACAATATCTTAACTTTGGAACTCGTCCAAATCCATCAGGGAAACTCCTTTCCATTATATTGTGCCACCCATAATTTAAATTGAGATAAACTTAACTTGTATCTTGTGACAAAGCTAGTATCAAAATAACACTTTACAATGAACTATTTGTAACTATTTGTCACCTATACATAACATATTCTTAGTTCTTCCAAAGATCATAAGTATATCCTTAATATCGTCCAATGATCATCTTATGAGTCATCCTGGTATATGCTCATGACATTTAGAGCATAGGCATATCTAGATTTGTACATATCACGATATATATGATTGATCAAAATATTCATGTGTTTTCACTCACCAAGTGTCAAAACACTTGAATCTCATTTCACTTACCAAGTATCGATACACTTGAATCGTGATTCAATCATTTCCATGCGGCAAGAACCTTTCTTGCCATTCCCATATGGAACTCGTTCAATATCTCATATATGTACGTCTAGCACAATCATATTAGTCCCTCAATCTATCGATATAGACATTAATGCCTAATATTCTGGTTTTTCCCAAGTCTTTCAACGAAATCCAATTTTAATTAAATTCTTAACCTATGTCAATAAAATATACATCATTTCCAATCAACACCATGTCTTATACATAATGTTTTAGAAATATGTCTCAGCGCTCCCACTTAATTTCTTGCAAATGGAAGCATCTTCATCATCTTCGATGAAATTAAACTATTTTAGCAGTTTCATCACGGTGAAGATTCCAACTCCACTATGCTTACTTCAACCATTGAAGTTTGCATGCCCTTTTAGCATCCTTTGAATTAACAAAACCCTTCAGACCGTGTCATGTACACGTCCTAGGTAACCATTCTATTAGAAGAACTTTGTCTTGTTTATTCAACTACCATATACCAAAATTGATGTATGCATTGGTTGCTACAATGATCCATTCAGAATAAATATCACTACGAAAGATCAAACCTTGTCGTAGTCAACTCCTTGAACATTGTCGTAAACTCCTTTCCGACATGTCGACTATTTCAAAGATATCAAACATCCATGTCTATTTCTTTATAGATCCAAACATGACCGATAGGCTTCATGTCTTTCCGGAGGGTTTTCCAAGTTCAAAAACTTGATTTATCGTGTATGGAAACTATCACAGATTTTATGACTTCTAGTCATTTTATGGAGTCAGGGGCCACCATTGCTTCTTTGCATGTAGTCGATTCATCATTGTCGAAAGAATAACGACTTCTATTTCAAATATTACTATTTGATTCTTACCAGGCCCATACGGTTCAAATAGGAACTCTAATATCCGATATCACAACCTTTGTAATCACGGGAGCCATGAGCATTGTGGCCGCCTCTGGGACAATTTGTGGCGTTGTGCTACTTAGCACATGTTGCTTAGGTTCATCAACGTAATTAAAGTTCTATTGTCCTCGCACTTAACCTTTTGCGAAAAAATCCTTCTTAAAAACTTGACGTTCTAAGTGACAAACTCTTTTGTCTTTAGTGTTATGGAGGAATACCTAATTGTTGCTTTGGGATAACCTACAAAGACGTTCTTATCCGACTTTGGTTGTAAAAACTTTACTTATGCCTAGCATACCAAAATTTAAGAAAAGACAACTCGGGTTTCATCCTAAACCATAACCCACATGGTGTCATTTCAATGGATCACGATGGTGCTCTTTTCAGCGTAAAATCGGCAGTCTCTAAAGCTTTAAGCCATAAAATACAATGGTGGTTTTATAAATGACACATTTGATCTTACCATGTCAAACATGGTTTGATTTCATCTCTCGAACATTCCATACTCGTATGGCTTATCGGGAAATGCAAATCCATGGAACAGTTTCCGAAATCTTAGGTGTTTTGCTAAACTTGTAACTCAAATATCTTCCTTTATTATCTAATCATAAATTCTTTATTTTCTTGTTACAATGATTTTCTACTTCATCATGAAAGTCTTTGAACAATTTTTCAAATGTTTCATACTTATTCCTTATTAAGTAAATATACACATATATTCACTCAAATTCTCGGAGAAAGCATATGAAGCTGAAAGATCCATCGCCCATGGCTACACATAATGGACTATATACATCAACATGCATAATTTTCAATAAGTTAGTCATCAGTTCCTATTTAGCGTATGAACGGAGTTTCAATTATCTCGAGGAAAGTCTCATAAGCGTTAATTGATCAAAATCAAATACTCCAAAAATCCATCAACATGGAATTTCTTCATATTTTCTTTCCAATATAATTTAAACGGTGATGTCACTTTGTAAGGGAACTTTCAATGATTTGTCTTGCGACATTTTAGCATTAGTTTTTATGGACGTGACTTCTCCAACTAGACTTGTAAAAGTTCATCCATATTCTATCGAATACGGTAATTATTTGAACAACCTTTGTTCTCATAATACCTAAATAAAATAACAATTATTAAAGCAAATCTTGAAGGAAAACTTTGATGTCAACAAATAACATAACAACACTTTATTTGTTTTCGATGAACATCATCACATATTCTATTGCTAGTTACTTAGGCCATTGTAGTTCATGAATTGCATTGTTCTGTATGACATTTCACACGAATCAATTCGATATCCAATACCCAAGAATCATATTGTTTAACAAGCAAAGAATACAACAATAACATGTATATCATATATATACCTAAGCTGGACATGTCCAGTATTTTTCATTCTGTCAAATATTTTATAGATTCTCTTTCAACATTTCCTTTTCTTTTAAAATAATCTACCAACATCAATAGTGGCGCCATACACATGACACATACTCCAAAGTGTGTATAGTCAAATACTAATACCTTTGGACTTGCATTTTGAAGTGGATCACCATCATCAAATGTTTGGCGTTCTTTCAAAATCCATTCTTTAGTAATCTTTTAGTGTAGTAGAAGTTTTATCTACATCTTCTATTCATCATTATGATGACAACTTTCATGATCAAGCTACTATAGCCTATAAGGATGAATCGTGAGTATAATGTCAGTTCCCAAAACCTTTCTGGGAGATTAGGACGCCTAGTGTCTCCAACCTTCACAAATTCTCATACAATATCAGAACATGTATTTTACTAAATTATACTCTATCATATTGCAACCATAAACATTGTTTCAAATATCACAATATCTTCCACACATGAAGGTTTCTGAAACAATTCTTTCAGCTCCTAGATAACCTTGATACTAAAACAACTTTTGATTATCAAGGATCATGGAGGCAAGCATGATACTTTAGATACTAACACTGGAATTGTTACTCTTGATTTAATACTAGTTATTAAACTTCATGGAGTAAATAGAGTTTGCTGAAAGTTTGCAATAGGACTTCTAAACTTTAAATCCACACTCAAAACAATACGATACCAGTTCGTAAAGTAAATATCCAGAATTCGATAGTTCTATTATCTCAATTATAACTAAGCATAAGGTAGTAAACAGATGCCAATGACTAGAACAAAATATCCAAATTCACTTAAATTTAGTTTATGATAAATTTAGTTCAACTTTAATCATATTACTATATGAACTCCCACTCGAAAACAACATCCCTCGTGTTTTTGGTGATTACATGAACTGGATCCACTACACCAAGACCGATCAGCACGTGAGTTGGTGTAGCTTCAAAGGCAAGCATCTAGAAGGTCATAATATCAATCATATGACTCATGCTTTACCTTTTGGTTCGTTTTCCGAGGTCATGTCTGTACATGCTAGGCTCGCCAAGTAAGAACCTTAGTACCAGCATGTGTAAAAATGTCTTACACCCGTTGTATGCGAACGTAGAGTCTATCGCACATGATCATCACGTGGTGTCTTGAAACGAACTTTCGTAATGGTGCATACTAAAGGAAGAACACATTTTTGTCTTGATATTTAAATGATGGATCATCTTATAATGCTATTAAAGCGCCATACAAGCAATGTAAGATGCAAACAAACATCATATGCAAAAATGATATGATATGGCTCTTACGCTTGATCACTATCTTGTGCATCGTGGTATGATCTTGATCATTCATATATGTGTAAGGCCAAGGTATATGTAACTTACACTTTGGTATGTTATAATTTCCAAGATTATCAAGCCACACTAAAAATTATAACATTACCATATCATAGCACTTGCCTAGCAAAACCAAAACCTAGACACTTCTAATTTATGTTTGCATGTTTATACGTGGCTTAGGGCTTTCAGAGATAGAACCATTCTTACCTACAAACATGGAACCACAAAGATGATTTATTACCAACTCGTTGTAAATCATATATTGACTATAGTCAGAGAGACAGACACCCACGATCCACTTATGCAAAACTAGTTGCATATCAAGCGTGGAACATGTCTCATGTGCGAGGACATGTAAAGTTAGTCCAGACCGCTTCATCCCACTATGCCACCAATATCCAAAATACATAAAGGATGCAATAACATGATCATCAGCACCCACATAATCATACGTGTTCTACCCGTGCAAAGCATCTACGCATAAATCAGGCTCTGATACCACTGTTGGGTTCGCAACATAGAAAACAAAAAATTCCTATGATGTGAACAACTAAGTGCCAAGATCTATCTACATAGATACAATCAACGGGTGGATATACATCCATAGAGATCTTACCCTCGAATACCAAAAGCTTTGTTAACGAAATATGATTTTGTGGATGATGTAGTCGTTTGCTTGCCGATCTCAAGATCGTGATGAAGTCCAGCAAATCCAGCAGCTCCAGCACCAACAAGTCCAGCACCACAAAGTAGCAGTGCATCCATGATCACACACACATCTGGTACCCTGACCACCTCTGAGTCCTCGCTCCAGCAAAGCAGTGAAGCACCAAATCCTTCAGAAAAAGCCACCAGGAACATGTACTTCGCTAATCTAAAGCCATGGGGAATATTCTAGAGGGGGGAGATCCTTCACGAGGAGATGTGAGAGTGGATGAGGAGAGATCCTTTTATATGGGAGGGGGCAGACCCCAAGGGTCCATGCGCATGGACTGGTGGTGCCCCCACCTCTTCCCTCTTAATGTGAGTGGAGCTTCCACTAATCCCACTTCCATTAAAACCAACTCCACTCACTTTCCATTAATTTTCCACCAAATTTAATGCAAGCTATCATTAAATAAAAAAATTATTCTTTTTTTTTTGTTCAGAATTTTTTTAATTACTTTGATTAACAAGCATTCACATAAAACCCCTTTCAACATTTCGTTATCACATGCAAAACCAATTTCACCCGAAACAATTTCGGTGTCCATCGAAATAATTCCAGCACTTTCACAATCTCTCTCTGGTATCTTATTTGCTCAAAATGGTGTCGGTATCCCTTAAGTGTGTCACCCTACGGCTCGCGAATAATGCATACATGATCAAGACCCCTCTCCGATCAATAATCACTAGCGGGACCTAGAGATCCATACTAACTCCCACACATTCAATGATGACTTAATGATCGTGAGAACCTTTGAAGCCATAAATAAATACCTTTGTATCGTGATATATTACATGTCCGAGATTCGATCATTAGTATTCCCATACCTAGTTTGATCTCATTACCGACAAGTACTCTTTTCTCGTTCGATATAACATTCTAGTGATCTTATCACTTGCTTGCAAGCTATGTCAATGTGATATCACTGAGAGGGTCCAGAGTATGTCTCTCCATCATTCGCATGGACAAATCCTACTCTTTATCCATGATCCTATACATAACACTTTTGGAGTATCTGAACCCACCTTTATTGTCACCCTGTTACGGTGTGATGTTTGATGTTATCAAGTTACTCTTCTGGTGTTAGTGATTGACATGATCTCATGGTCTGAGGATTAAAGTTACTTCGCATGATGTTATAGAAATGTAAACATAATGATTTTGATCGTATTACTATACTTTATTATTGCCTCTCAAGCATATTCCCTTCAATTTCCATTCGAGGGGCCATAGAATAGGGGGACACATGAAATCATCCAAATATGTTGGGAACCCTAGATTGTTTCCATGGCGTCCTGATTTGGGTATATAAGGTTGGTGGTAAAGATGAATATCCAGTAAATAACTTTGAAGTGGAACCTCCTTCACATGTAGGACTACCTCGCAAGAAGTTCCTACTCTTAATGTGGAAAAGTCCTACTTGTTACAGAAGAAGAGAAACAACAACTAGGTAACTTCAAGTTTATGAAAACGTCCAAGTGCATTGTCATGGATGCACGTGAGATGATGAGTAGGAGAATAGTTGTTTACATAATGTGTACCTAGACTGACTAGTCAAATATGTCATAGAGTGTCGTCCACAAAAACCTTACTCCCATAGGCGTCGACTCCGCTCTTACATCAAGAAGCGTGCCTTCAGCTAGACGATAACAATGGAGACTAACTACACACATCATGACACCGTCACAATAGATGGAAATCAGCGATGTCGTGACAT
Source organism: Avena sativa (assembly GCA_916181665.1). Classification (NCBI taxonomy): domain Eukaryota; kingdom Viridiplantae; phylum Streptophyta; class Magnoliopsida; order Poales; family Poaceae; genus Avena; species Avena sativa. Next base: position 484,234,027 of record OV702297.1, on the reverse strand, counting down.
TCGCCAACTGACCTATCACGACCACTTGATAGATATATTATCGTTAGTCTAATGTTTAGATCGAGGATATAGACTTAGGTTTTAGGTTTAGCATCGAAGGACTGGGGTGTATCTAGGGTTTAGGGTTTAGATATAGGGTCTAGGTTTAGTGGTTAGGGGTATAGCTATGAACCCTAGATCTAGACCATAGACCCTAACCCTAGATTTATAACCAAGACCCCTAACCTCTAGACCCTAGACCCTAGACCATTAACCTAGATCCTAGACCCTATATATATATACTAGATATATAACCTAGACCATAGACCATTATCCTAGAGATCCTAGACCTAGACCAAAACACTAGGCGCTAAACCTTATACCTAACCCAAAACCCTAAAGTACTAATATGGGAATATAAGGTTAGTGGTAAAGAGAAACATCGGATGCACAACTTTGAATTGACACCTCTCTCCTTCACAAATTGGCCTATCTTGTTGGAAGTTCTTGTCTTAGAGTAGAAAATTTGCATTTGGTGTAACCGAATAATTTCACAGGACAAAGAAGGATGTCTTTACGGCCCCAAAACCAAAGCACAAGTTCTGGTTGATAATAATTACCAGTGTCCTCAAAATTGATGTAGACTTTTCAAGTTCCTTATTTTATGTTGGGATCTTTCATATTACCAAATTTTTTACGTTAAATCTCATGTTGTGTGCTGTAATTTTTATATAACCTACCATTTCATGTGTCTTTCTTATGGCTACCATTACTATGTGATGCATAAAATGATAGTATAAGGCCCATCATTTCTTTTCCATCTCGTCATCGCATGTTATCTAGGCCCTTCTTTCATGCCTGGAAAAAACTACTACCAACAATTTCACAAGTCAAGTCTCGTTGTTAGGCATTATTATTTGACACTAGGAAAAACTATTGCCTATGATTTCATGTGCCACCTCACTATCACGTGTTATTACTTATGGAATACTTTATCATTTGCAAGTTTTGTGTTGATGTTAGGGCTTTCGCAATAGAATGTTTCTAATCTACGAACTTTCCAACCACAACATGGATCCACAAGTTGTCTCTACTACACCCCTTTCGGGGCCCTCCGTTGTAAATGCTATATCAACTGTTGTTCGAGAAACAGACACCCACTAACCACTTAAACAGTACAAGCCGTATGTCGAGCGTGGAACCAGTCTCGTGCAAGGTAGGTTTGGGCCGCTTCATCAACCAATGCCATGATATAAACAAGTACACGTTAGAGGATAACAACTATATGATCAATGCCTGCACAATCCATGTGCGTACTAGCCGTACAACATTCATATGCATAGATCAGCTCTAATACCACTGAAGGGGTTCCGTGGTAGTAAACAAAAAAATTCCTACGTTGGAATGCCCTGACACTTACGATCTATCTATGTTGTAATACAGTAACGACTGGAGCGTATAGAATACATACCCTTGTAGATTGTACACGGTTAAAGTTCCGAGAGGAACGTGGATGATGTAGTCATACTCGTAGTTGACCTCAAGGTTGTGAAGCTCCTCGAAGGTCACCCCTTGGTATATCTTCATCATGCAGAAGCTCTGACTCACGACATCCAAGATCCACAAATGGAAGATCCTTGAGGTTTCATACACATACAGTGTACGATGATGACCTCTGGTTCCCTGATCCCTGTCGGGAGTGCGGCAGTAGATCCCCTAGCTAGAATCCTAGCAGCGCAATGGCGTGATGTAGGTGTGTCATCTCTTGCAGGTGCCATCCTTCCTGGTACGACTCCATCGTAAGAGGACAACGAGAGAGAGAGAGATTCTCTGAGGAAAGTGCCTTAGAGAATACTTCGATTAGTGTGTTTAATCCCACCCATGAACACCCCTTTATATAGATGGAGGGGCATGTACACCGACCATTAGGTGCCCCATGTGGGACTAAAAGATTAAAGGGAAATACGGGTGAAAAGGAGGACAGCTGGCTAGGCTCCCAACACCTAGTCCACCTACCACCGGAGGCCCAACTTGGCGCGCATAGCAGCAACAACTAGAGCTGGCCGGGTGGGCCGGGGCGTGATGGATCTAGAAATAGCCATCTTCCACCACGTTTAAACATTGTTTTTAGTCAAGAAGTTGACAAGAAACTCTCTATCCTTGCCACTAATGACTAATAATTGCAAAGATATGCAAACCATTCCTTTGATTTGGGTTGTGCAGGAAATCACGCCTTTTAATGCGAAATCTAGAGTCATAATGAAGGTTTTTGAGGAATTCCAAATGACCAAGTGATTGTGAACAAATTCTAGGCATCTGCGGCCGTAACAACCACTGGTAGGGGCAGGGCCCTCTCTTACCGTCCTCCCATACCATGTGGCGGTGGCTTAGTCTCATCAAATCCTACAACTTTCGTGAAGACACATATATATTTTGAGGCCTCAGCCGCCGCATAGAACGCCGCCATTCTCATATTGCATCATAACACCACCAAAGGAGATCCACACCATTGTTCATCCCTTTTATCTTCCATCCCCTCCATTAGCCGTAGCCATTACTTTGTACTTGAGATCTCCTTGTGATTCAGCGACCATTGTAAGAATATTTGATTTCAACCTAAATATTTTGCACAATGTTTTGTATCCTTGATCGTATTGTTATGAGTGAGTAGTCCTCACGGGCTACAGGTTGGATAGAAACCTCGGAGCAATTATGTGCATCTAATATATGGGAGCATTATGTATTGTTTGAAAGAGAGATTTGGATCTTTTGTTTCTTTGTCTCTTGTATCGATCTTTGGACTTGTAGGTACCCAAGACCCCATAGATTGATAAAGGCTTGATGTGAGATACTTGTCTAGCGTCAATATCATAGGAACCCACAGACAAAAAGGGTAGTATGGTCTTCTCTTCGCGACCCATTCGGGATCACAACAACATCACCATTGAATGTTTTGATCTGTGTTCTATACTTAATAATCATTTGTAGCCTGTGGCTTCATGGTGCACTCGGTTGGATCAAAATACTATTGCTATGCCTACTGCATCATAGGGGCTCTAGTATATTAGGATCCGTTGTCCACAAGAGATTATCCCTATTAAAACATTACACATGACTATGCTTATTATTATCCTGTATCCCATATGATGTGCAGCTGCAGGTGGATCTTCCACCCTGGCCTATCTCCATCCATTGAATCAACCCACTATAAAAGTAAACTAGATTGGTCTGGTAAAAAAGGTAAAACAAAGAAACAAAGTCTTGTAGACTTGTCCTTTTTTATTTCCTTTTAGCATTGCTTTCCAAGGCTCGATTAAACCTATGTCTACTAGGGAAAAAGAATCATACTACATCCATGAATCCGGATCGAAGGTATTAACCCTTTTTCTGGCACCATTGTCGGGGAAGCAATTTTGCTATCCTGATGAGTTCACTAGAGACCTCTTTTTAGTTTTATTGTTTGTTTGTAGTTTATTTCTTGTAATTAGTTTACTTTGTAGTTATCTATTTGGAACCCCCAAAAAATAGTTATTTGTTATTTGTTTTCTTAACTTAAAAAATACCGAAAAATATAAGAGCCATGGCTCAAAAGAGACTTGGGGAGTATGCTACTCCCAATGGTGATTTTATTCGTGCACCTATTACTCAGCCCGATGTTGATGCAGAAGAATATGAAATTAAGCCTAAGCTTTTAAGTTTGGTTCAGCAAAACCAATTTGGAGGCTCATCTTCTGAGGATTCAGGTTTGCACTTAAATACTTTTACTGAATTTTGCGACATGATGTGTATTAAGGATGTAGATCCAAATGCTGCTAAATTATGTTTGTTCCCTTTATGTCTTAGAGGAAAGTCTAAGGACTGGTTGCTAGCTCTACCTAAGGGCACTATTAAATCTTGGGAGGAATGCACTAATATGTTTATGACTAAATTTTACCCCCAGCCAAAACTATGCAACTAAGATCCAATACTACAAGTTTTAGACAAGAAGATCGCGAGCCACTAACGCTTGCATCGGAAAGGATGAAAGAAGCCATAATGAATTTTCCTAGTCATGGGATGGAAGAATGGCTAATATTACATTTATTTTATAATGGCCTTAACCCAATGTCTAAGTCTATGCTATATACTGTAGTAGGAAGAACAATCATAGGAAATCAAGTGAGTGTTGCAAAGAAATTACTTGATGATATGCAAAACAACCATGCCCAATAGCATGTAGAATGAACCCCGAAAAGAGTGAGCTCAATCACCGAGGTAAACAATGAAGAGCTTACATCTAAAGTAGACAAATTACTCAACATAGTAAAGGGTAAATAAGATACCCAAGTTAATGCTATCGCTACCGATGTTAATGATGTTAATTTTATAGCTCGTACTCCTTATAATCCTGCTTGGAAAAACCAAAAAAATTCTTCTAATGTTCAAAAACATTATTCTAATCCTGCATGAGCTCCTTACAATAATTATGATAATCATAATTATCTTTGTCCTTTCCTATAGAGCCCACACATCATTTTTAATCATAATAGAGATATTTAGAGATGGAGTATAAGAGACTAGCTGATAAGCTTCCTGCTAAGCTAGATGATATATTTGAGCCCACTATTAAAATTAAGATTGAGGTTAATGAGATATCTGCACTTTGTGATCTTGGTGCAAGCGTCTCAACAATTTCCAAAAGTCTATTTGACAAGTTAAACTTGGGGCATTTTGAAACTACTGAACTAAGACTCCATCTAGTGCATTCAACCTATAAACAAGCTATTGGGATAAAAGAAAATATAGTTGTTGATAGTCCTCCTCTTATTGATCTAGTTATAGTGGACATGCCCGAAGATCCCATAGTACCTATAATTCTAGGTAGGCCATTCCTAAGAACTATTCAAGTTCTAATCAGTTTACATGAAGGGAATGTGAGAATAGGACTACCATCTAGAGATCCTTTTATAGTCCACTTCCCTAGGAAGAAGAAGGCCAAGCCTAATGATGATGATGATATAATTACATTGAAAGCCAATTACTTTGGAGTGGATGTTTCGCTCACTAAACCTAAATGATCACCATCTGGGTCAAGCTAATTGACCTTAACTAGAAGCGCTTCATGGGAGGCAACACATGTGAAATAAATGTTTTTACTCTTGTGTTAGTTTTGTTTATTTTTGTTTTTGATTCATTTTGTTTTTTAATAATGAGTGTTCAAAAAGACCTTTGGAGAGAGGAGAAGAAATAAGGTAATCCTCGATCTTTTATTTTTACTAACACATGGCCTAAGAAGTATTGCTGATTTTTATGAAGTCTATTGCTGTTATTTTGTCCTTTGACAAGATGTGTAAAGACACACGAAGCTACCAACCAAATTCTATGAGTTTTTCAGCTTATTGGCCGAATAACGACTAGTGGTATGGCCGAAAGGGCCCGTACCATGCGCCCATACCACATCGAGGCTTTGGAAAATAGAAACTCTGATTTTTGCTGAAGGACACATCGACTGTAACAACCACTGGTACGGTCAGACGTGCCCGTACGGTGTGCCTATACCGTATCCTCAAGCAAAACATCATATTTCAAGCAAAGGTTCTGGTCGCATAAAGACCAGTAGTACGGGCGCGCGCGACTATACCGCGCGCCCGTACCGAGTGCATTGCCGGAAGGGATTCGTCACCCACAAGGTTTGTTAGACGGTACGGGCGGGCTCCGGCCGTACTGCCCGCCCGTACCATGTACGCGGCCACCATAACACCTAGGAGGAGGTAACCTAAAATCCCCAAACACAAAGTTTTCTCTTTATTCTTCCTCCAAATTTCAAACCACCTCCATTGGATCTTAAAATTTATTCAGTCTTACTTTGATTCCTCGCACCCAATCGATCTAAGATATGATTCTCCTCCGATCCCCAACTTATTTGCAACAAAACTCTGCTCAATCTTTCATTATTATCAATCTAGACTTTGGTCTTTTTCTTGGGATAATCTTGATATTGAGCATGCTTAGTATTGTTTTTAGTGGAGTTTCTTTTATAACAAGTGTAGATGATTGTGTATGCTATGTTTCTATTGGACTAAGAAAATTACTCAGCAATTTTTATTCTATTTTATTTTAGATGAATACGAGGATCCGTACACGTGTGATGGCTATGGAACCTGTCGCACCACCCGTTGATACGTTGACCCCTGAGTCACTTGGTATCAAGTTCACCGAGGAGTTTCAGCTGAACCGTTTTGACCGTCTCAAGATCCGAGAAATCAAGTCCGCCAAGTGGGTGTGTCCCTATATCCTGAACCAACTTGGCATTCATGCTGATTTCGATTTACTTTGCAACAATGTTGGTTTGTATGACTTTGTCTTCCAGGATGTCGCCATGTACCGCCGCTTGACGCTTGAGTTCCTGAGCACCTTGACACATACGATGTGCTCTCACTATTGTTCTAAGGAGAAAATGCCTAGAGTTGATCGCATCAACTTCCATCTTATGAACTATGAGTACTCCTTGACACTCGACCGATGGGCTCACTGTTTTGGGTTTGCCAACAACATCACCGACATATGCTCCACCACTTTTGTTTTAAATCCTGCACTTTGGGAGTACTTTAATAGAATGAGAATCCATGTAAACACATCCAAGGGGAATCAAATTGATCATCCTGCTATTCGTTATTTGTTTGATGTCATTGCTAACACTTTGCAGGAACATGGTGAGTTTACTAGAGTTAATGAGGAGGACACGATGATCCTTGCAAGAGCTTCTATCATTAATTGAAATTTAACGCCAAATTTAGGAGCCCTTCTTGTGTTTTACCTTAAGCACGCGCACTTCACATCAACCTAGGTAACATCCAACTGTTCACAGGAAGTCACCGTCTTTGCTTTTTTTACTCTAAGAGCTTGTGGTATGATTTCTAAAACTAATGGTAGATACTTCCTTGATATACCTGGAGCGGATCACTTCATCCCAGTTTCGTTGCCTAATGGTTTATTCTCTATCGAAGATGGACATTTGCGTTTTGACACACAGGTTGAGGAAAGTCTACCCCATCAAGAAATACCCATGGGAGAGGAAGGAGAAGATGAAGAACTAAAACAAGAAGGGACCCGGACAAGATGTGTAGCCACCAAACTACTACACCACCTATGATGATATTTGTGCTCTCGAAGGAAATATTCAAAACATGAACAACCTCTCCATCAACCTTTGAGATGCTACTACCAACCTCGCCACCCAGTTCCATGATTGGAGCAGCCAATGGAACATGGGATATTATCCACCACCATCACAATGAGCAACAAAAGGGATTGCAAAAGCCTGAGCTTGGGATGTGTTCCCTCGGCAATTTTATTTGTGTAATAATGAGGTTGTACTCCAGCTCCTTGAGATCTTTGAAACACTCGTGTTGGGTTGTTCCAACACTTTGCTTTTGTTTTTCGTTTGTTTTTCTTTTATTAATTCCTTGCTTGGTCACAAGTTCTTTTCTACTCTTTAATCCCTATCCTCAAAAATACGAAAAGATTTTTCTGTTTTTCCTTTTTTTTCGTGAACGTGGATTCACACTTTGGCTCTTTGTTTTAATATTATTATGGGAATAATCGTACTTGAGTTTTGAAGGAACACATCCCTATAAGGAAGATGATCATGAAGTCACTCATGAGAGGTATGTCCTATGTCTCCCACTTTTGAAGTTTGAGTTGTTTATTTTAGTTGGTTGATTTGCTAATATGCCATGCTAGTGGGAGTAATTCAAAATAGTTAGAGTAAAACTTTTTATTGGTATGGATGATTAGTTGTGGAAGCTTCTGCTCTAGTTCTTTTTAGCTAACCGAGTATTGCCTTGGAAATAATATTGCCAAACAAGTACAACAAGAAAAAGTCTGAATTTTTTAACTTGTTTGATGAATGATTGTCTTGAGAGTATACTATTGAAGATACTTAACCCCATATATGTTTTGATAGACTTGATGTCACTCTTGAAAGCAGTTGTTTGATTGAAATGAAGTCTAGCGGTAATTGTGATGCATTCCAAAGCTAACCTTGCGGATCAAACCATGGTACTAGTTAAAAAAGTTCTATGTTTCTCATGCACACCTTTGGGATGCCAACAACTTCGCTAGCTTTTGAGCGACCTATAGTATAACCCCGGATTTCAGCTATGAGTTGACGACATGAGTGGCATACGTGTCAATATATGGGGAAAAGTATTGGTACTCTCAAAGGTTGTGCAAGCACTTGTAAAAGAAACACTCAATGACCCTTGAAGAAGGAAGAAAAATATATATATGAAGATCCACATAACAAGTCCTTGTCATGGTCTTGTTACTACTTAATGGATTTTTTAAAGACAATGATTGGATTAGAAGTGTTTTGATAGCCTTGATTTACTGATGTGGACGTCAATACGACACTTCACTATTATGCTACTTAGGACATGAACTCTCTTACTCAATTACAATATTAAAACATCCTAGTGTTCCTTGGCAAGCTCATAGTTAACTAGAAGAATTGGATTGATTGTTACACTTCTAGTTATTTATGCTTATATTAAACTGTACTTTGATTGTCTTGACTTACCGAAACTTGTATAGTATTCTTTTCATCTCTCTAACTTTGATAAGTCTTTTAAATGAATGAAGTGTTGGACGCATATGACTACCAACCGTAAGTGAATTCTTATTCTCGTTGTTTCAAGTTGAAACGTTGAATTCCTTATAGTTCTTTTGTTTCTTCTTGCTCGAGGGCGATCAAAGTTTGAGCTTTGGGGAGGTTGATGGCTCCAAAAATAGCCATATTCCACCGCATTTAAACATTGTTTTTAGTCAAGCAATTGACAAGAAACTCTCTATCCTTGCCACTGATGACTAATAATTGCAAAGATATGCAAACAATTGCTTTGTGACATGGGCATAGCTTACAGGTACTCGAGTTTGGCATATACGGTCCAGTCTAGTAGAATCCCACGACATTACCAGGGCCCAATCAAGGATTCAGGTGACCTAAGGAGACTCTGACTGCTTGCGGCACACGACGAGCTCAAGATAGAAAGTTTAAAGGGAAAACCTTAACTTGTAACCGACTCGATCTGCTATCCTGAGACCTAGCCTATCTATATAAAGGCTAGGAGGGGGCGGCGAGGAAGACAATCAACACCCTAGTTTCCACACCATCGCCAGATTGCATCTGCACACCCCTGTAACTTTCGACTCCCTCGATAATTCCGAGAGCAGACAAGCAGGAGTAGGGTCCTCTACGAGGCCTGAACCTGGGTAAACCTTGTGTCCCAGTGTGCTTGTTTGCTAGCCGATTGATGCCTCCAGCGCTCCCCTCTTCTCCAAAACCTAAGTCCATAACAATAGGCATTGATGAGTTTAACCCTCGTCACTTTGATTTGGGTTGTGCATTAAATCACGTTTTTTAATGCGAAATCTAGAGTCATAATGAATGTTTTTGAGAAAGTCCACAGACAAAGTAATTGTGGAACAAATTCCAGGCATCTGCAGCCGTAACGACCACTGATACAGGTAGGGCCCACCCGTACCGTTCGCCCATACCATGTGGCGACGGCTCCGTCTCGTCAAATCTAACAACTTTCGTGAATACGCCTATAAATTTTGAGGCCTCAGCAGCCGCGCAGAAGGCGGTCATTCTCAGATTGCATCACAACACCACCAAAGGAGATTCACACCATTGTTCATCCCCTCCATTAGCCATAGTCATTACTTTGTACTTGAGATCTCCTTGTGATTCAGCGATCATTGTAAGAATATTTGATTTAAATCTAAGTATTTTGCACAATGTTTTTTATCCTTGATCTTATTGTTATGAGTGAGTAGTCCTTACGGAGTGCAGGTTGGGGAGAAACCTCACAACAATTATGTGCATCTAACCTATGAGAGCATTGTTATTGTTTGCAAGAGAGATTTGTATCTTTTATTTCTTTGTCTCTTGTCTCGATCTTTGGACTTGTAGGTACCTAAGACCCCATATATTGATAAAGGCTTGAGGTGAGATACTTAGCTAGCGGCGATATCATAGGAACCCAGTGACAGAAAGGATAGTACAGTCTTCGCTTAGTGACCCATTCGGGATCACAACAACATCACCACTTAATTCTTTGATATGTGTTATATACTTAATAATCATTTGTAGCCCGTGGCTTCGTGGTGCACTTGGTTGGATCAAAAGACTATTGCTATGCCTGCAGCATCACATGCGCTCTAATATATTAGGATGTGTTGCCCACGAGAGATTATCCCTGTTAAAACATTACCCATGACTATGCTTATTATTATCTTTTATCCCATATGACGTGCAGCTGCAGGTGGATCTTCAACCCTGACCTATCTCCATCCATTGAATCAACCCACTATAAAAGTAAACTAGATTGGTCCGATAAACAAAGGTAAAATAAAGAAACAAAGACTTGCAGACGTGTCTTTTTTATTTCCTTTTAGCATTGCTTTCTAAGGTTTGATTAAACCTAGGTCTACTAGGGGAAAGCTATTATACTACATCCGTGAATCAGGACCGAAGGTATCAGCGCGCTCCCGTGCGGACGAGCAGCGCTGCAGTGCCCAGCGCATCAGTGCCCAGCGCAGCAATAGCCCGGGTGGGCCAGCTACCCGTCTGCGAGGGCCACTAGCACGCGCGTGGCGTAGCCTGCGGTGAGACAGTGGTGGTGAAGCAGCCAGGCCCGCGTGGGCCGGTTTGCGGCCATGGCCCGCCTGCACGCGGTGTGACACCCAGCAGACGCCTTGAGTGGTGCTTAGCGCAGCTCGTCCAGCTCCCGCCTACCCGCGTGTGGTCCGCCTAATGGTGGACTAGTAACGGCTGCAGTGTTGTTTTCTTTCCTTTTTCAGGGTGGCTTCCTCCTAGGCCAATTCCCTCCGGGTTTTATACCTAATGAGGAAGTTACCCTATAAATTTAATTTTAAATATTTTATTTAGTATGTATTAATTCACAATTACAATATAATAAATGTATATTTACCCGAAACACGTTTTGGTCCTTTTTTCCTTTCTCTTTCTCTGAACAACTTCGGATTCTTTTCTCTTTGGAACGATTCCGGCTTTATCTTTCTCTATGTGATTCCATCTTCTATAAGATCTCTATCTCATCGTACTCTTAAGTGTACTTCCCCAACGGCACAAGGAACGTCACAGAGATGTTCAGCGGAGAGCTATCATGGATAGAGTTGTCTCAAGTTACAACGACTATCTGAAGGAGCATACGGAGCTGGCATACCATGTTAGCGGCAGAAACAGCACTGCTAACGTTTTGGAGGAGATGCTGGGTCAGTTATTTGAAGGATGAAAACTGCCACCCGATAAAAGAGTCCAGAGTTCATGTTCCATCATCCTAGTTGGCTTTGTTTATCCTTTTGAAGCGAAGTTGTAATCTGAATTTGGTTGGCAGCTTAAGAACCAGATATTATGTCAACTAGCCACAAGAATATGCGGGTGTGTTTTGATTTGATTTCTGATAGATGTCAAATACGTACTATTCTATTTTTTTCTCTGTCTGTGTCATACATAGATAATTGCCATGTTTAGTTCTGATTGTATAAGATTCCATGCATACATTTTTTCTATCTTCAGCTTGCAGATGCCAGGGTCACTCAAACATAAAGGTAGCCCCAGATTTCTGAACTGTAGGACGAGGACATTTCATCACGGTACTCAATAAAACCAAGAGCTCGCCCAAAGGAGCTTCGTTGTAGGCATCACAAGTAATCTCCTGTTTCAGAAGATCACCCTGCATTCCTGCAAGAGCAAAGCCTTCAGTATGTAGAGCCTCCCACGCCGGTGCTACTCTACATGCTAATAAGCCGAAGCAAAAAAGTTCAGTGTCTCGAGTTCTGCACTGCAGGCACAACCGACATCCCCATTCTTTGTCGCTTCAGGAAACGGTCCATCTATGTTCAGGAAACGGTCCATCTATGTTCACCCTGACAAAACCCATTCTTCAGTACAGAATTCTTCAGTGTGCATAATTCTTTCTATTCAGCGACATATCTGATATCTTGGAATCTGAAACTGAAATTCACCATCTTCCCTAAGAGACTCAGTATGGTTCGCCTTGTTACGCTGCACCGAAAACAGAGGAAACAGAGTGAGCGCTACTGTGGCCCATCCAATAATGTGAAGATGCTCCCCAAAAATGTCCATGGGCGCTCGGTAGATACTAAAGTTTGCTGAAGCATGCTCCGCAGTTGAGCTGCTGGCCACCTCTTTGGGCGTCGTGTCCAAATAAAGCCATTATGAGAAATTTTCCATTAGAAATGGTGTGCACTTCTGGTGGACAATGGACACATCCTTTCCAAAACTTGGGCTATGTTTGTACCTCGGTCAGCTCCATTCGATGCTTCACCAGCGCAGTCATTGATTATTATTTCTTATCAAAGGGGTTCCCCCAGCTTCATTAACAAATCTTAAAGGCTCTACATCGTTTTGGATTATTACATAATGCTGCATCTACAACATAGTAGATGCACACAGCGAACGAAACCAAAAGCAGGAAAAAAAAGAAAAAAAAAACAGGAAATTGCAAGAGAAATTAAACTTCAGCAAACAGCCAACACACTTTCCTCCAATCAACGACCACCCACACGGATTCCTCACGAAGATGATCAAATCGCTATTCTACAGCGACGCCAAACCTCTAGCCCTACCCCAGATCTCCCGGATCATCATCATCAACGGTTCCAGCAAAGTCTTTGATGCTTTGTTCGTTCAGTTTATGCCGTCGAAAAATGTTGGCAAATCCGTGATGAAGGATACTTGGTGTATAGACTGTCAGTTTAGTTCAAGAATGAAATAATATTAGTAACATCTATCCAGCCAAGGTAATATTATGAATTCACAGTTAAAAGGGGGGATGTTCCAAGTTAGCTCTAGGAGACCAAAAAGGTTCACTACAGTATATACTATCAACAATGATTATGTCGGCTGGTCTGGATAATAATGATGCATAATAATCAGATGTGCATTAGTACTCTCAAAACTGTAAGAAATACAAATAGTTGATGAATATTAAGCAGATACAACTATTTCCTGATGTACGGGCTATCTGCAAGCTCAAGTTTAACTCAAGTAGATGAAAATACGAGAGAATAGAGTGTTGTATAATCAGAACTAAATATTAATAAAACTATCTATGTATGAATTTGACACAGAGGAAGAATCAGAAGTATTTGGCACGAAATGGAAGTCAGATCAAAACACACACCTGCAGATTGTGGCCACTTGATAAAGTACCTGGTGCTTAAGCTACCAACCAGATTTAGAATACATGTTTACTTCAGAAGGAAAAAAAAATCAAATACAACCATGAAACATGAACTCTGGCCTCTTATTATGGGGTGACTTTGTTCAGTGCGTCAAGTACATTTCATCCTTCAAATAGCTGACCAAGCATCGCTTCCAAAATGTCAGGAGTGCTGTTTATGCGGCTAACGTCCTCCGGATTCTCCTTCAGATAGTCACGGTAACTTGAGATGACTGCAATAATGATCATTCTCCGCAGAAAATCTCTGAGCCGAGGGTCGGGAACCTTCCAGAACTTCTGAGTTTGGTAGGTTTTATGAAATACCAACTCAAATTTAGACAGTGGAGAGGTGTTGATCCAACGATGAAGCGGTCCACGAAAATTTGATTTCTGTAAGCAGGACATTACATGTCCCCAAGAAACATCAAGATAACTACACATGTACGTTTTGCATTCAGCTGTAAGTTTCCACTCATGTGTAGGTTCACATGGCTCAATCATCTGTGCTACAAAATAGGAATTGTTGAGCAGGAAGAGGTACCGCATGCTTGGATCCGAGCTTAACTCCGATTTGCGCAAGAGCAGGTCCTTGACATACCGGATCGTCCCATCTCTCACGTCAGAAAGGCTGCTGTTGCGAAAAATGCTTCTGCTGTTGTTGATTGTTGGGAAGATCGAACTGGCATCTGCTTCACCCAAGGACACGATACAGTCCGCAATCCACCGAGTGTTCATGTGGACCTCGCCTCCTCCTCGTGGTATCTCAATATACCATGAGTCGTCCTCCTCAATCAGTGTCCTCACCTTCTCCATCATTCTGCATATGGCCCTTTTTAGTATGTCCACATGAATGGACAAGTTGGGAAGTAGGCTTAGGTTGACCAACTCAGGACGCTCCTGGGAATTTTCCATGATGTCCATTGCCTTACGGACGCATACATACATGTCTAGCACGGTCCGTAGGTTCTCCGCCTTGAAAGCAGGGGCAATGGCAACAACAAAAACAAGCATCTTGTCAATACCCGCGTTGACAAACCGTGCGACTGACCTCATCTCGTAGCGAACGGAGAGCAGCTCTACTATACTATAGACCATCACAGTGAGACCTCGGATCCACCTCTCAACCAAGTCTTGCAGCGACGACCCTGAATTGTCTCGGAGACGGAGCTGCCACTGCGAGCCATGCTCCAGGCGAATTTGGAGTACCCAGTCAACGTCGAGCTCCAAGAACCAACTCTCAAGCACACGGTCCGGGCCGTCAAATGCTGGCACGGGAGGTGCGATGTGGAGCTCTAAGAAGCGGTTCTCCAGGATATGGTCCGGGTCGCCGCCGTATTCGAAAGCTTGGACCATGCGCTGGGTGTAGCCGTCGCTGACCATTTGGCGAGCGATCGTTTTGAGCTCGTGGGTGCCCCAATCCGCTGCTGCGGCGGCGGACAGTGCCGAACCGGAGGAGCGGCAAGAATTGTTGGACGGGTAAGAGTTGGAGGCACCCGAGTCGCTGGAGTAGCTGGATCCGCTATGACCGGACTGGGAGTGGGAGAGCAGGAGAGTGGATCTTATCTGCCTTCCGGACACGGCGACCCGCCGGATCGAATCGCGGTAGTGTCTGCGGGGTGGGTAGGCGGCCGTGGAGCCATCGGCGCTCTCCTCTGGCACGGGTGCAAGCCGCCCCGCCACCGCCATGCTCTGCTATTCTGTGGATGGACGCCCTTTGGGTTTGGGGAGCAAGATGAGGCTGGCAGGGAAATGAACTGGGAGAATTTCAGAGCCGCCCGGCCGCGAGAGGGGAATCAACACGGATTGGTCTGCTAAAAGCTTCCCTAGTCAAATAAAAATATGGAACAGTACCTGGTCAACACCACACCTCTTTCAGCCCCACCCACTCCCCCTCATCGCCGGCTCGTCATCTTCTCCAGCCGCGCCGCCGCAGATGACGCGGGCGGCTGAAACGGCGGTCAAAGCCCACCGCGTGGCGAGCTTCTTGGCAGCTAATTCAATCTCCTGGGCAGGGAAATCGATAGCCGCGGCAACCAGATCGACCATTTTTGTGTGGCAGCCGCCGCTTCCCAGCCAGCCAGGTAGAGCTCCTTGGTGACGGGCATTGCTTCGAGGTCGGGCGTGCAAGCTACTGCTGGCCGGATTTGCGGGACGACACAGCTCTGGATTTGGGGCCGAATCTCCCGCATGAAAGAGAGAAGAGCTCCGGAGGGAGGGGAAAGTAGTATACTCCAATATTTACCGCCCGTAGAGCGCGCTACAGCCAGCCCACGCACCCTGGCTCATTATGGGCCAGCCCTTTTGTTCCTTTCTTCTTTTCATTTCTTTTTCCAGATTTCTCTTACTATCATTTTTCGTTATTTTTTTCTTCCTTTTTATGTTATATTTTTTAAAAAATATCATTATATATTATCACACCGCCACCACTCAGACACCGCCAACCAGGGCTGACCAACACCGAGCTGGGGGAGAGAGAGCCCCACCTGGCTCGACGCCGACAAGGCTTTGTCCGAGAGCGCAACATGGCGGTAGCGAAGAGGAGGGAGGAGCGGGGGCTAGGGTTTCCCCCAGTCGCTCGCGGGAGTGAGGCGGGCAACTAGGAGGTCATCAAGTCACTGCCATTTGATAGTGAGGAACCATTTCTCCAAAAAAAAAATGACAGCGAGGAACAAAAAAAGTGATCAAAGCTACTGTATATGGCGGGCCATGAACGCGGCTTGTGATTATTTTTCTTGTAACGTGAAGGCATTGATTCTCTTTCTTGGAAAAGTCTTGAACCATTGGTGCTATGTTATTTGATGTAACACCATAGTAATTGTGCACGTGCCACACACGTGTAATCTTAGGAGACAGATGTGTGTAAGGAGACAAATGTCATCAATCATAAATGCATTATTATTTTGTTAGTGGAGCGAAATCAGATTTCAAACTCTTTTTTATTCTAAAACTTTCGCTACATTGCTTAAAAACTCATGGAGCAAGAAGTCCCCGGAGATACATCAAAGGTTACAGCTAAGGGCAAAAGTATTCTTAGTTATTGGTGAGATCTAAGAAAAAATTATGGAACGCAAAATTGATCTAAGCTATCACTGTTATAAATATGGACTATACATTTCACATGCTAATCTACCAAAATAATGCACAACATCAAGATGTATTTATCTGCATATGGACTAAACCCAGTCTCTCGCACAATCCTAAGTGTGCTAGTGCCTAGCTGAGCCATGTGAATTTCTTGGCGGTCAGACGGCGTCGCCTATGACCAACATGATGATCAAATTGTTGGTAGTTGAAAATGACAGAGGTACAAAAGCACATTTAAATTCTCACTACTTGATTCAGCTAATAAACAAATGACATTCTACAGATGAATCGCTTAATCGGCTTTTCTTCAAAACCCAATTATGCAGAGAGCACATGCGGATTCCAGTCCTGCATCAAATGAAAACATTTTGGTAAAGTTAACACTGAAAGGGGAGATGTAGCTGAGCCTGGAAGATTCATCTCGACGCTACCTGTCATAAAAGTATTCACCCATGTCACGGCGGAAAAACATAAGATCTGATGATAGGTGCTTCTAAAGCATAATTATATCATATTAAACTGGTGATCTGAATATCTGACTTCCAATAGCGATTGGGAGTGGATTAGCATATTATTTGGGATAGAGGGAATACTAAAAGTTGAGACATGGCATATAATATTTAAAGAACATGCACATCGGAAATAATATAATGAGCACGAAGAATAAAAACACTACCTCCTTCAAAAAAGAGGTAGATGTATCCTTTGACAAACCAACTACAATTGAGTATGCTACAACCAACTTCTGAAACATGGTACATATAATTTTCAGTAAACATCAATCTTGAATAAGTGTGTTCATTGTATGTGTACCTCAATTGCATAAATTAGTTGTGAACCCTGGGAATCCATGCCTCTTTCCTCTTCGGTAATTTATGGGGAATAACAGGTTATGAGTTGAGCGCCTACACAAAACTTGCACATAATTCAGTATATGGCACAAATAAGTGGACAGACATGATGTGTGGAATACTGGAATTCATTCAGCTTTCACATCACACTGAAGGGACCATGTGACACACCTTAAAGTGGGTACTCAGACGGTCAAAGACCCAGCCTCCATATGCACTGCCATTTTGGATCTGGTCCCTTTAGGTGTGACTGGGTGAAACTAAACTGGCATACTCTTGATCTTGTCTTCTATCCCCTCATCGACAAGGCTATGAGGTACGTCCATACCTTAAGGTGACACACCGACCTGGCCATTCAAAACAGAATCAAAATTCATTATCTTAATTTGTCACATTACGGCAACACACATCCAGATGTAAGTGCTTGAATTCTCATGGCGATTTTCTAATGGAATGTATCATATCAGAAAGCTTGACCCGGCAACAAGTACTAATGAACCTAGCAAGTCGAACTTAAATTTTTCCTAAACCTGACCCCAAACTCGCTAATCGGGTAAAAAAAGTCGATGGGGAAGCAGACTGGTGGGGACGCTACCACTACATCAAAGCCATCCAATTCTAGCTGGTACTGAAGGTGAGGGCACCGGTGCACGTTCTGGAGCGGGCAACGAAAACGGCGGAAGTCCTCAGCTTCGACGGCGTCCTAGCCGTCGCCTCTAGAGGTGGAGGGAGGGGCGTTAGAGAGGCGGGGCTTCAGGGAGGAGAGGCCGGCGGCAAGGCACATCGTGGATCCAGGTCGGCATCGTCACGCACGGTGGATGGAGGCAGAGTGGCAGCAGGGCGGGGCTCCTGTGACGGCGGCACAGAGATGCGCGGGGGCTAGCGGGGCCTTGAAGAGGTGGTTAGGCGATTTGGACGTCTAACGTTGCTGTCGTCTAACACTGTTTTACTGGTAATCTAAACCGGTGGATTAGATGGTTAGACGGCCCGGATGATTTGGACCTGCCGGTCTGGCTTTTTTTTATCAATGGAGATGGTGCTCGACTAAATCGTTGGCGTCAGCCGTTGTGGAAGCACCGTGTAACTACCTCGGTGAATTACGCTCTAAGTTGCATGCCTGGATGAACGAAAGTGGTTAAAATAGTACAGTGGGGCCAGGGGCCACTCACAGGTAGACCTTTCGGCCGTCCTAACCACTTCCAGAACATCGGGACAAGAACGAGCGGCGTAATCGGCAGGCGAAGGGATCAACTACATACACAAGCCACCATACAACAGTTTTCAGAGTCATTCCATCTAAAAGAAATAAAAATATTGCAACGCCATACGGCAAGATCCAAATATCCTAGATAGAGATAATAGTTTCGGATAGCTCCTCATACATCAAACATCAGATTATCAGGCGGAAGCGGAAAACAAGATCCGAATACGGATAACAAGCAAATTGGCATAAGATGCCACATAAATAAACACATCCCGCCCACAGATCTCGCGGATCCCCATCCCCGGAATCTCTACACCGAGTGATCGTTGCCAACATTATCCGTCTCCTCCACCCAGTATCCATCTTGCGAATACACCTGTTCATCTGAATCAAACAATTTATCGTGTGAGACCCTAGGGGTACTCAACAAGTCTTTATGCCTCTAAAGGGGACATATACCTGGGGTGATGCAATTGCAGCAAAAGATAATAACTATAAATCTATAGATACTCGCTAACCATCCGCCTAACCAATAATAGACGGATGTCCGTTAATTAGTAACAACAGTTATAACAGTATAATTAACAGATCCATCCTTCTTCTCGCTTACCAACGAGAAAGCGGACGAACAACCCACCCGTTGGCAGTTTTATTAACCATTCCATGAGTATTGCACTATTTACTAGTCAGGTACTTAGTCAAATTAAAAGCGGTACTTTAGTTATACTTGTCTATGATCGAGAAACTGTGCTCCAAGTCGTCCATAACCGCGGACACGGCTTTCAGAAAGATTTACCCGGCAGGGGTGCACAAATAGCAACACACACTCGATCAACCTCGAAAAAACCAAATCAAAACCCAACGAGACATTCACGACAAAGCGATCACAGGATTCAGAATTATTTCAGGGGGCCACCCCAATAAGCTACCCGCAACGAAGTTGGCCGGCTCCGAGACGGACCCAGGATTTGCGACAATGACTGTAAACGACTGGGAACCCGAAAATGTGACTGGGCTTGTCGATACCACGAAAACATTCCGCATTCTTAAACAGTACATGTGCTCCTCGCACAAACTTAAATAAAGCAGTAAAGCATGGCATAAGTACAGGATAGTAATAAAGCCCCAAACTACTTTGTGGCCCCAAGAAATAGAAATGAATCAAGCTCTGGCTCAGGGGGGTCCATAAGGCCTCCCGGATGTGGATAGTGCGAATAGTCAAGGAACAGAAATCAAGTACTCCGGGTCCTACGGGACACAAGTGAGCATGAAAAACCAAATAGCAGATATTGCTCACCGGTGCCTCTTTCATTAGTTTTCCCATTACTACTCAGGTGAAGTTGTTTAGGTACCTCGTTATCCATCAGACACTCACATACCCTACACATGCATTGCTACGACTCGCATGGCTCAAACAACTCCTGTAGTAATGGCTCATGGGATGGAGGAACAAGCTTCGGTGGGGTTTAAAAGTAAAGGCTATGCAGTACTTGGGATTCAATTTAATGCAACCGCGACTACTTGGGATTCAATTTAATGCAACCGCGACTCAATGATGCAAGAATAAGATAGAGGCAATAGGTACTATATGTATGCAAGCATGTGGTAGTGCTTGCCTGGCAGCTCAGTTGAAGCGAGAGAAGGATCTGGGTAGTACTCCTGGGATTCCTGGTATTTTCCCCGCTCGGCGTATATTTGAAAGAAGAACCAAACAAACAAGGGCCAACATAAATAAAGTGCGCAAGCATATATATAAAATACGACAAGCAAACAAGCATGCCATGATGAATGATGCACAATTTACATGGCAATAATGTAGCATGGCATGGGTGAGGTGTGGAGTGCGAGAATAAAGTATTTTATTAAGTTTTAGTCATGTTTTGCTCCCATAACACTTGATGTATACTTTGAGATGCGGTAAAAACGAAAAACACAGAGGAGGACAAGATCTACGACTTTCGTGTTTGCGGCATCGCCAGACGAGGGCTGGATACGCCGGAATCGGCGGAAGATCAGAGGGTCCGCGGAGGTGTTTTCCGGGGCCTGACGAACTGAAAACGTTTTCGAAAAACTGGCTAGCTGTGGCCAATCTTACGAGGACGATGGCGAGCGATCTAGCGAGAATCTAGCAAAACCGTAAAAACGAAAAACACAGCTACGATGAAGGGCTACAACTTTCGTTTGGCCAGCTCGCACGGAGGCGGATCACAGCGAGCAGAAATTGTGAAAGAACAGCGGGGCACGCTAGGGTTCTTTGCTGTTGTTGATTGTGCGCGCGGCGGGTGCTACCTGCGAGCGGCGGCTGCGCGCGGTGCCAGCGAACGCATCGCAAGCCAGAGAGGAGGAGGGGCATGTCCAGGGTACCAAGGGGCTCACCGGGGAGGAATCGAAGGCGGTGACTGCCGTGGATGACGACGTCGGCGACGAGAGGATGGAGAACGTCGGCGAGCGTACGGTGGCGGCGACGTGAGCGCGGCCCGGCCTGCCACTCCTGGCTCCTTCCCTTGCGTGTGATGGAGAGGGTGCAGGGGCTCTCCGGCTCGCCGCCGTGTACAAGGCGAAGGAGAGGAACTCCTGGCGTCTTGGCCACGTTCCGGTCACGGTGGCAGTAGACGCGGAAGAGGTGCACGGAACGGTGGGGCGGCTCTGGTCGGCGGCTGGTGGAGCTACGCGTGGGGATGACGAGGAACCCGGAAGGGGATCTCGATCTGGCTGGGGCCTTGGTGTGGTGGTGCTTGCTTTATGCCAAAGGCAGGGAGGGGAGACACGAGAGGCAAGAGGTAGGGCGATCGAGCACGTGGGAGAGGGCTGGGAGGAGAAAAACAGTGCACCGGCTTGTGTCCACCTGGTCTGGTCGAGCCAGAAGGGAGGGGGGACCCAGGGAGGAGGGGACCGAGCCGAGGAGACTGGCGCGTGGAGCTGGCGCAGCCCGGCAGCGAGGTAGAGAAAGAGAGGGTGGGGCTCGGCTAGGGTTTAGGGTAGGTAGGTTTTTGGGCTGGGATTACTTCGGTTAAGGGGGTAAAGCTAGGTAGGTTAGAGAGAGAGAGACTCCCATGTGGACACACATGCATGTGTAGGTGTGGGCATGAGAGATTAGGGTGTAGGGTTTTTGGCTCAAGATCAAAAGCATGGGGGTATGGAGGAGATGGGGTGAGGTTAGGGTTAAGGTTTTTGGGGTGAGAGAGAAAGATTTTTGGTGAAGGGAGGAACATATGCCTCATGCACCATTGCATGTAACATATGCCCACAAAACAAAGAGAGGAAGCCTCTCGGGTGGTGGAGAGATTCAAAACTAAACAAACTAGACTTGATTTCAAAAGAGCCATGCTTCACTCCAAAAACAAAGAAAACCACATAAAGGAGGATGGTGGTGATTTTTGCATGGCCCATGCATGAATAGTAAATGCCATGTTTAATCTTGTGAAAACAAAGATAAAGACCCATGGCATTTATTCTCATGCATCCCACAATTTGGAGTTAAGGCAAAGCCAAAAGAAATAAAGTGGATGTTCCATGTGGAGTAGATGGCATATGCTCATGTTTGAATATAAATGGGACATGCTAATGTGTATGTTCCACTAGGTGTTTAATATCCTCAACAATATTCCAACATGAGCAACTATTCCAAAACACTCCATATGGAAGCTAGAAAAGGGTACCACTCATAACGCATGCAAAGGTGGCTCCACATATCAATAATGTGAAAACAACATGATGTTAGTGTGAGAGCATGTGGAAATAGAAGTGGATCCATCCCAACCCACATGAGCTAGATTAAATGCCAAAGGAAAAATCTAAAAGCTCATGGATAATTAGGATGGTGGAATTATAAGGTGGTGACAAGGAAAAGGTGGTGGAGTTGAATAAAAGATATGCCCCCAACTCAACTTGGGCATCAAGCATTTATCAAGAACCAAATACAATATATCAAGAGCCAAATACAATTACTAATGCATATGAGAGAAGAACCAAATGAAAAGGGTTTTATATGATGCTCAAATGCAATGTGGCATGATGACATGAGCATGATATAATTATGATGCAACAATTATATGTAGGAAGTAGCATTGCAACTGTTAGACAATTGGGATGCTACAACTCTCCCCCACTAAACAAGAATCTCGCCCCGAGATTCCTAGGAAAAAGAAAACAACACAAGGAGAGGCGGGTGTTCGGAACGAAGGTGAGCCTCACGTTCCCAAGTTGATGAACCACGGAATGGTGCGACCACTATACCTTGCAAAACTTGCTAGACTTATTGCGAGTCTTGCGTTTTGCTTGAGAAACAACGGGTTAGAAGAGTTGAAGGATTGTCGTGAGCCAAGAAGGATAGGATGAACATAGCTCCGGTTTTTCGGGAAACAAGATAAAAGAATAGAACCACTTGTGAAAGAAATAGAAAGGATGGTGTATCAGGGAGAAAGAAACGACACACCATTAAGACTAAGGATTTACCAATACGACATAGGATGAATCTTTATCTCGCCGGAAGAAAAGAGCTAGATTGGGGAGGTTTTGAACCACTATGACAATAGCATTTTCTTCTCTCGGATTTGAGAAATGAAGTTCGGAAACAATATTGCCTTCAAACAATAGAGTTCCTTGATATCAACGGAAAGATTGAATTAGACATTGTCAGATTAGATTCTTGTTACACCGGTAAGAACCAAAGGATCACGCAATTGAGGTGCACGGATATATCTTCAAGACAAGGAGGTGATCCTAGATTATGGTGGGATCCCGAGAAGAAAGAATATAGAGGGTCTGGAGTTTATTGTAGGGATACTTGTTGCTTTCTTTAACCTTGAGGATAATGCAATAGATTTGCGACTGATGGCATCAACCATAATTGGCTTTACCAAGAGAAAGGGATTTGACAAATTGAAGACATATATAGTTTCCTTCCATCTTGTTTGGGAATGTCGAGCACCAGTAGAATGACGAAGAAAGAAAAGAGTTTGCGTTTGTTCCCACCAGATAATTAAAGATTTTGCTCCGTGTAGAAAGGGCGAGATCACCAACAAGAGATCATAGATTATGTTCTTCGAGAGAGCACTCCGGAAAAACAAGGACGGAAGTAGAAGTATCGAGGGATAAAGGCCACTTCCAACTTCCGTGGAATGAGTGGAATCACATTAATTCACCAATTCAATGTACAAGAGCGAATGGTAAGAGTAGTGGTATGGTAGCTACTCCATCCCGCACTCAAAGCATTACTCCGTACATGAATAAGAAAATCATGCAACCCAACTACTAAACAGACTGAAGGTATTGACAATAACTCATGGAACTCCGTTAGAAAACAAGGATAGGTGCAAACGATTCGCCGGATTCAAAGATAGATAAAGATGATGATGTTGTCGGCATGTCGGAAGTACCAAGCCACCGGAAAGATATGAAGGAAGATTACGGAGAACAACTGCAAGATTCAACAGATAAAGAAAAAGATAGCACCAACTTGAACAGAAGGAATACAAAAGATCTGAAAAGTCTTCATGGCCTCCGGTGGATTGAGCATAGACGATCGAACGAGATGGTTCCAAAGATTACTTAACGAGACAGAGGTGAAAAGAACTCCATGTTCTTCTTGAAATGATTGAGAGATATTTAGCAGTCTTGAGGAAAATCTTTAGCGGAACGACGATGATAACTTGCTAACAGGAACAACTCCGGATTGGTTGAAGATGGAGGATGGAATTAACAATGGACTTGCTAATTCTAGAATTGAAGCAATGTATTTAGCAGAAGGACGTGGTCGAGATAGGTGACTTCAAGAAGCCAGAATTCACACTTTGAGAACTTTGCACACAGGCAGTGTTCTCGCAGCTTGAGAGAAAGAGACACAGATGATCTTCCATGTTCTTCCATTGATATAGAATAAGAAAGCATATCATGACGATATACCACCATGGATTAACAAGATATTCCCAGAATACCAAGTTCAAGAGGCGAGGGAAAACGAACAAATGCTCGAAACACTTCCTGAGCTCCACGCTCTTTGAAAAATCAATATTAAGAGCACGGGTTCATGTTGAAGAAGATGCACTGGCAGAATAGATTATCTGGTCCTTCGGAAGAGAAAAGGAAAGGCCACTTGGTTCACATTGTCGATTGGGTCACCGGTTACAAAGATAAAGAGACCTTGGATAAAGAAACGATGATAGCTCATACCTTAAGCAAAGCTATCAGAGACGAAAAAGATGCAATTCCCTCATGTCGAAGAGAATTTTCAGATATGGAGTTCAAAAAGATGTGGAGCATGATAACAGATGATAGACCACCGTAGAGCCTTAAGAAAAACTCCGGATTGGCAAGGATACTTGAATATGATAAAGATATGATCACGGTATAACTCAAAATCACAGGAGATAACCGCCATCATTTGGAGGATAGGGTCGATAGCATTGTCCATATTCCACTCATGATAAGTGTCATATAGCTATGCCGCGAACCAAATTACAATACAAGCATCAGATCGACACACGTTATGTATTTTAGCCCAAAAGAATTGAAGATGACGTAAAACTCCAAGATTAAGCGCCGGTGACAAAAGAATGGGTTAGCATGAACATGCCGATAAAAGGAAGATAGATAATGTTTCACACACGACTGAAGAGGAGTGTGGAAACACAGATGTATCAAAGAAAAATTTTCCGCATTTTTCGGCATTAAAATACCAATAGATGTGCAAAACCACTTATCAGATAGAGATTAGCAACTCCACATTCTGTGAAACATGCTAAAGAATGAACACCCTTAACAAGATGGCACCGGTTAACAAAGAGTAAGACAGATCGCGTCGGTTACAACGAATCAGATAGATCGCGTCGGTTTACAAAAGCTTGTCGGTATGGAATGTACCAACAGTTGATAACCAAAAGGCAGATAGCGATAACATGTTGGATGCAACAGATAGACAAGGAATTCACACACAACACACACACAACCTATGGTACTACGGAACCCAGAACACGTGAATCCTAGTTTGAATTGTTAGAAGAGGATTGAAAACGTTACACTTCTTTACTAGAAAAGGGTGGGTGGGTGGGTAAGAAGAAAAATGGAAGCAATCCTACTCTCACGTTTTGTTTTTCCCTAGTATACATAGCTACCAAAAATATTTGCTAGACTGACAACGACCATTTGGCTGAGACCCTAAAGGGCGGGATGGCTCTGATACCAATTGTAACTACCTCGGTGAATTACGCTCTAAGTTGCATGCCTGGAGGAGCGAAAGTGGTTAAAATAGTACGGTGGGGCCAGGGGCCACTCATAGGTAGACCTTTCGGCCGTCCTAACCACTTCCAGAACATCGGGACAAGAACGAGCAGCGTAATCGGCAGGTGAAGGGATCAACTACATACACAAGTGAGTATGTATGCAAGCCACCATACAACAGTTTTCAGAGCCATTCCATCTAAAAGAAAATAGAAATATTGCAACGCCATACGGCAAGGTCCAAATATCCTAGATAGAGATAATAGTTTTGGATAGCTCCCCATACATCAAACATCAGAGTATCAGGCGGAAGCGGAAAACAAGATCCGAGTACGGATAAGAAGCAAATCGGCATAAGATGCCACATAAATAAACACATCCCGCCCACAGATCTCGCGGATCCCCATCCTCGGAATCTCTAAACCGAGTGATCGTTGCCAACATCATCCGTCTCCTCCACCCAGTATCCATCTTGCGAATACACTTGTTCATCTGAATCAAACAATTTATCGTGTGAGACCCTAGGGGTACTCAGCAAGTCTTTATGCCTTTAAAGGGGACATATACCTGGGGTGACGCAATTGCAGCAAAAGATAATAACTACAAATCTATAGATACTCGCTAACCATCCGCCTAACCAATGATAGACGGATGTCCGTTAATTAGTAGCAACAATTATAATAGTATAATTAACAGATCCATCCTCCTTCTCGCTTACCAACGAGAAAGCGGATGAACAACCCACCCATTGGCAGTTTTATTAACCATTCCATGAGTATTGCACTATTTACTAGTCAGGTACTTAGTCAAATTAAAAACGGTACTTTAGTTATACTTGTCTATGATCGAGAAACTGTGCTCCAAGCCGTCCATAACCGCGGACACGACTTTCAGAAAGATTTACCCGGCAGGGGTGCACAAATAGCAACACACACTCGATCAACCTCGGAAAAACCAAATCAAAACCCAATGAGGCATTCACGACAAAGTGATCACAGGATTCAGAATTATTTCAAGGGGCCACCCCAATAAGCTACCCGCAACGAAGTTGGACGGCTCCGAGACGGACCCAGGGTTTGCGACAATGGCTGTAAACGACTGGGAACCCGAAAATGTGACTGAGCTTGTCGATACCGCGAAAACATTCCGCATTCTTAAACAGTACATGTGCTCCTCGCACAAACTTAAATAAAGCAGTAAAGCATGGCATAAGTACAGGATAGTAATAAAGCCCCAAACTACTTTGTGGCCCCAAGAAATAGAAATGAATCAAGCTCTGGCTCAGGGGGGTCCATAAGGCCTCCCGGATGTGGATAGTGCGAATAGTCAAGGAACAGGAATCAAGTACTCGGGGTCCTACGGGACACAAGTGAGCATGAAAAACCAAATAGCAGATATTGCTCACCGGTGCCTCTTTCATCAGTTTTCCCATTACTACTCAGGTTAAGTTGTTTAGGTACCTCGTTATCCATCAGACACTCACATACCCTACACATGCATTGCTACGACTCGCATGGCTCAAACAACTCCTGTAGTAATGGCTCATGGGATGGAGGAACAAGCTTCGGTGGGGTTTAAAAGTAAATGCTATGCAGTACTTGGGATTCAATTTAATGCAACCGCGACTCATGTGGTAGTGCTTGCCTGGCAGCTCAGTTGAAGCGAGAGAAGGATCTGGGTAGTACTCCTGGGATTGCTGGTATTTTCCCTGCTCGGCGTATATTTGAAAGAAGAACCAAACAAACAAGGGCCAACATAAATAAAGTGCGCAAGCATATATGTAAAATGCGACAAGCAAACAAGCATGCCATGATGAATGATGCACAATTTACATGGCAATAATGTAGCATGGCATGGGTGAGGTGTGGGGTGCGAGAATAAAGTATTTTATTAAGTTTTAGTCATGTTTTGCTCCCATAACACTTGATGTATACTTTATATTTATATGATGCATGGTGCAATTCAGAACATGGAATGCATACTTAGAACGGGCTCGTCGCGCTGATCGATTTAGACATATTATTTGCCGTATTTGGAGTTGTAGAATTAAAGTTATTAATTAATTAAGAAAAGACATTTTTATTGCACTTAAACAATTTCAAAAATTTAAATTGCTCAAATGATATTATGAAAGGCATATTTGAAATCCTCATATTTTTCTGATTAAAAAACATATATTATTTGTATTATTTGAAGTTACCATTTAAAAGTTATTAATTTCTGGATATTGAAAACATATTTACATTTTCTGAAATTAGTTTTATTTGGAAAAGGGCTCATGGAAACTTTTTACACTCAGGAGAATCTAGCCAGGGACGCTGACGGGTGGGGCCGATGCTGACTCAGCAATAGCCGACCCGGCGGGGACTGGACCGGACTTTTTGCACCGCGAGTACACCCAGCCGCAGTGGATGACAGGTGGGCCTCCGGTCGGCGGGGCCACAGCGTGCGCGTGGCCAGCGGGCAGCTGACACGTGGGCGATCCAGGGCGTGGGTGGGTCTTTCCGTGATTGAAAGAATCTTTCGGGGGGTTTTCTGCAAAAACCTCGGAGATTTTGTCTGACGGAACTGAATCTGGAGCCGCGAGACTGCTAGCTGGGAGCGTTTTCGGACGAAGATCCCGATCAATCTGTTGGGAATTTTGAGATGCGGTAAAAACGAAAAACATAGAGGAGGAAAAGATCTACGACTTTCGTGTTTGCGACATCGCCAGACGAGGGCTGGATACGCCGGAATCGGCGGAAGATCAGAGGGTCCGCGGAGGTGTTTTGCGGGGCCTGACGAACTGAAAACGTTTTCGAAAAACTGGCTAGCTGCGGCCAATCTTACGAGGACGATGGCGAGCGATCTAGCGAGAATCTGGCAAAACCGTAAAAACGAAAAACACAGCTACGACAAAGGGCTACAAGTTTCGTTTGGCCAGCTCGCACGGAGGCGGATCACAGCGAGCAGAAATTGCGAAAGAACAGCGGGGCGCGCTAGGGTTCTTTGCTGCTGTTGATTGTGCGCGCGGCGGGTGCTGCCTACGAGCGGCGGCTGCGCGCGGTGCCGGCGGACGCATCGCAAGCCAGAGAGGAGGAGGGGCATGTCCAGGGTACCAAGGGGCTCACCGAGGAGGAATCGAAGGCGGTGACTGCCGTGGCTGACGACGTCGGCGATCAGAGGATGGAGAACGTCGGCGAGCGTACGGTGGCGGCGACATGAGCGCAGCTCGGCCTGCCACTCCTGGCTCCTTCCCTTGCGTGTGATGGAGAGGGTGTAGGGGCTCTCCGGCTCGCCGCCATGTACAAGGCGAAGGAGAGGAACTCTTGGCGTCTTGGCCACGTTCCGGTCACGGTGGCAGCAGACGCGGAAGAGGTGCACGGAACGGCGGGGCGGCTCTGGTCAGCGGCTGGTGGAGCTGCGCGTGGGGATGACGAGGAACCCGGAAGGGGATCTCGATCTGGCTGGGGCCTTAGTGTGGTGGTGCTTGCTTTATGCCAAAGGCAGGGAGGGGAGACACGAGAGGCAAGAGGTGGGGCGATCGAGCACGTGGGAGAGGGCTGGGAGGAGAAAAACAGTGCACCGGCTTGTGTCCACCTGGTCTGGTCGAGCCAGAGGGGAGGGAGGACCCAGGGAGGAGGGGACCGAGCCGAGGAGACTGGCGCGTGGAGCTGGCACAGCCCGGCAGCGAGGTAGAGAAAGAGAGGGTGGGGCTCGGCTAGGGTTTAGGGTAGGTAGGTTTTTGGGCTGGGATTACTTCGGTTAAGGGGGTAAAGCTAGGTAGGTTAGAGAGAGAGAGACTCCCATGTGGACACACATGCATGTGTAGGTGTGGGCATGAGAGATTAGGGTGTAGGGTTTTTGGCTCAAGATCAAAAGCATGGGGGTATGGAGGAGATGGGGTGAGGTTAGGGTTAAGGTTTTTGGGGGTGAGAGAGAAAGATTTTTGGTGAAGGGAGGAACATATGCCTCATGCACCATTGCATGTAACATATGCCCACAAAACAAAGAGAGGAAGCCTCTCGGGTGGTGGAGAGATTCAAAACTAAACAAACTAGACTTGATTTCAAAAGAGCCATGCTTCACTCCAAAAACAAAGAAAACCACATAAAGGAGGATGGTGGTGATTTTTGCATGGCCCATGCATGAATAGTAAATGCCATGTTTAATCTTGTGAAAACAAAGATAAAGACCCATGGCATTTATTCTCATGCATCCCACAATTTGGAGTTAAGGCAAAGCCAAAAGAAATAAAGTGGATGTTTCATGTGGAGTAGATGGCATATGCTCCTGTTTGAATATAAATGGGACATGCTAGTGTGTATGTTCCACTAGGTGTTTAATATCCTCAACAATATTCCAACATGAGCAACTATTCCAAAACACTCCATATGGAAGCTAGAAAAGGGTACCACTCATAACGCATGCAAAGGTGGCTCCACATATCAATAATGTGAAAACAACATGATGTTAGTGTGAGAGCATGTGGAAATAGAAGTGGATCCATCCCAACCCACATGAGCTAGATTAAATGCCAAAGGAAAAATCTAAAAGCTCGTGGATAATTAGGATGGTGGAATTATAAGGTGGTGACAAGGAAAAGGTGGTGGAGTTGAATAAAAGATATGCCCCCAACTCAACTTGGGCATCAAGCATTTATCAAGAACCAAATACAATATATCAAGAGCCAAATACAATTACTAATGCATATAAGAGAAGAACCAAATGAAAAGGGTTTTATATGATGCTCAAATGCAATGTGGCATGATGACATGAGCATGATATAATTATGATGCAACAATTATATATAGGAAGTAGCATTGCAATTGTTAGACAATTAGGATGCTACACACCGGAAGTTTGAGTTCGACGCCGTGGAACTCCGCTCGCGCCCACAGAGCACATGTGACATGTGGTACACTTAAATCTGGAACTAGATCAGCTTAGGATGTGTTTGGTAATTGGATAGAGTGGAATGAAATGTCATGGTTACATTCCGCTGTAATGGAACGGTTCTATTCTCGTGTTTGGTTTGGACAAAAAAATGGAACAAACGATTCCATTTTGTGTTTGGTTTGGAGCAAAAAAAAAGTGGAATAGAATGTCTAGAATTGGGTTGTGCTCACCTCCTTCGTGGCAATAGTGAGCTTACCTCTCACAATAATTTGCACAACTGCAACCTTTTGCATTTTTAGCAACATATTTAGACACGTTCAATCATTTTTATTTGTATTTAAAAACACAAACAATTACTAATACATTAAAATAAAGTACTTTTACCCTCAAGTTTTCTTTTCTTTTCCATTAATCTTCAGATGGCATCATAGGCGGTGATACAAATAAATATCAACTATAGTTGAAGAGCTATGCACAACCACATCCTCAGGAGCTAAAGCATGGAACAAAAAAATTAATGGACTCACTTCTGGATCAGTAGAGTCCTCGGCGGCTCGGCCCCTGGCAATTTGCATCGATTAATCAAGCACTATGCACCGAAATCACCATCTACGAGGATGCGTCTTCTCGTCAATCGACTAGACCAAGCGACTGGCACTTGCTCGTCTTCTTGCTCGCGGCAAAATCATAGAGGAACGAAGCAAGAGAGGAAGGAGGAAAACGGAAGTGGACAGGGATATGCCATCTAATTCCCGCCGCCATCACGCCTGCTCGCCGGCTAGCCGCCGCCTCCTAGCTTGATTTCCGCCTCCACTGCCGCCTCGCTTGGTTCCAGCTGCCGCCGTGTCGCCAGTTGGGAGAACGGGAGGGAGAAGATGGGGCTAGGTCGTGCGGGTCGGTGAGAATAGGCAGTTTCTTTTTTTTCGGTCGATCGGTGATGCTTAGCTAGCGGTTCCACCAGGTTTCACCGATTTGGTCGAACCAGTGCGTTCCGGATCTTAGGGGTAAATTCCCTTTCTCGGAATTAGTTGGTTCCATTCCTTCTACATAATCAAGCATAGTTATTGGCTCTAGGTGCGGAACAGTTCCGTTTCATTCCACTTGATTCCATTGCCAAACACACCCTTAGTCCAGTGGGTTTTAGACTTTATTTAGTTGGATATATAATTGGACTGGACCTCATTCGATATGGATATCAATGGACATATGGTCCAATAAGCCTACACTGTGACAAGCCCATGGACTATATCCAACGCCCTGCCACGATGGATAGCTAGAGCAAAGCCTTCGGTACGCAGAGCTTCCCACGATGGTGCTACATCTATGTTCAAAAGTTCAGTGTCGTCATTTCTGCAGGCACAATCGACAACCCCATCAACCCTCCTGTGTCGCTTCAGAACCGGCTGGAGGACGAGTACATTTCGAGACCTGGGCTATGCTCGGCCCATTCTTCGGGTCGCAGAGTTCTTTCATTCAGCGACATATCTTGGAACCTGAAACTGAAATTAGCCAACTTCCATAAGAGACTCGCACGGCTTGCCTTGTTGCTCGCTGCACCCAAAACAGAGGAAACAGATTGTGTGGTACTGTAGGTCATCCAATAGTGGGCGTCCGGCGGAAACTATAAGTCCCTACGGATACTCTTCAGTTAAGTTGCTGGCCACGTCTTCTTCACCTCATTGCACACCATGTCCAACGTATAACTGATTATAATAGTGCATAATACTCAGACGTTTACTGTAACTCTTAAACCTGATGGATATTACAGTTACGGAGCAGATATAACTATTTCCAGATGGATTCCCAGTTACAGAGTACGTGTATGATCATAAGTAAATATGGTGATCATCTACGACATAAATTGGCGCAGATGAATAATGTCAAAGTAAAATACAACAGTATGAGCCAATTTTGTGATGATATTTCCCTGTCCTACAGTTCACAAGTACGGGAGCATTTGCCACCAACCTTCAATATCTGGCTCGCGTTATTTCCTCCCGATTCGCTGCGCGTGGCGGCTCCGGAGGATCCCAAAAAACCCTAGAAACAACCTCTGCCGGCCGACAGAAATTGACGACATAAATTGATGTCGAAGTAAAATACAATAGTATGGGGCTATTTTGTGATGATATTCCCCATTCTACATTTCAGAAATATGGGGCTACCTTACGTTTGAGTGACTATGGCAACTGCAAGTTCTGCTGAAAACATGAAAATAAGTGTGCATGCAATGTTTTATAATCAGAACTAAACATGGCAATTATCTGTGTATGAAATTTGATGCAGAAGCAAGATACACATCCACAGATTATCATGGCTAGTTGATATAATATGTGGTGCTTAAGCTACCAATTAAATTCAGAATACAATTTCACTTCAAAACGGGAAAAAAAAAGCGAATACAACCATGAAACATGAACTCGGTCTCTTATCTAGTGTGGGGTGAACGACCCAGCATTTCCTCCAACACTTCAGGAGTGCTGTTTCGGCGACTAATGTGCTCCGCTAGCTCCGGATGCTCCTTCAGATAGTCACGATAACTTGAGACCACTCTCTCATTGATAGCTCTCCGCAGAACATCTCTGAGCTGCGGGTCTGGAACCTTCCAGAACTTCTGAGTTTGGTAGGTTCTATTAAACGCTGACTCAAATTTAACCAGTGAAGAGGTGTTGATCCACCGATGGAGCGGTCCAGGAAAATGTGATTTCGGTATGCAGGACAAGACATGTCCCCAAGAAACATCAAGATAAGTGCACATATACTTTTCGCATTCAAGTGTAAGTTTCCAATCATGTCCAGGTTGACATGGCTCAATCATCTGTGCTAGAAAATAGGAATTGTTGAGCAGGAAGAGGTACCTCAGGCTTGAATCGGAGCACAACTCCGATTTTCTCAGGAGTAGGTCCTTCACATAACGGATCGTATCATCTCTTACGTCAGAAAGGCTGCTGTTGCTAAAAAGGCTGCTGCTGTTGTTTATCGGTAGGATGATCGAATTGACCTCTGCTTCACCCAAGGACACTAAGCAATCGGCAATCAACCGAGTGTTCCTGTGAACCTCGCCTCGTCCTCGTGGAATCTCGATAGCCCATGAGTCGTCGTCCTCAATTTAACCAGTTTCCTCACCTTCTCCATCATGCTGGATATGCCGTTTTTTAGCTTGTTCACTGACATGTACAAAGAAAAGGGAAGTATGATCTGGTTGACCAACTCCAACCTCAACCCTGAACACACCTCGGAATGCTCCATGTTGTATGATTCCCTAATGACGCATGTATACATGTCTAGCACGGCCCGTAGATTCTCCGCCTTGAGGAGAGGCACGATGGCATCAACGAAGAGGACCATCTTGGAAATGCTGGCTTGGCCAAACCGTGTGACTGTCCTGATCTCGTGGGGAGTGAACGCCGGATCTATCATAGTGTGGACGATCACGGAGAGACCTCGGATCCAGCTCTCGACCAAGTCTTGCAATGATGAGGCCGAGTTGTCTTGGAGCCAGAGCTGCCTCTGTGAGCTATCCTCCGGACGGATTTGGAGAACCCAAGGCACGTCGAGCTGGGCGAACCAACTCTCAAGCACACGGACCCAGCCGTCACCAGATCCAACAGCGAGAAATGCGACGTGGTATAAGTTGGCCATGCGCTGGATGTACCTGTCGCTGACCATTTGGCGAGCGACCGTTTTGAGCTCGTCGGCGCCGAAATCCGCTGCAGCCGCTGAACGGGAGGAGCAGCCGGAATTGTTGGACGGGCAAGAGTTCCAGGTACCTGAGTCGCTGGAGTAGCTGGATCCGCTCTGACCGGACTGGGAGCTGGAGAAGAGAGTGAATCTTATTTGCCTTCCGGACACGGCGATTCCCCGGATCGAGTCGCGGTAGAGAGTGCGTGGCCGGTAGGCGGCCGCCGTGGAGCCGTCGGCGCTCTCCTCCGGCACAGGTGCAAGCCGCCCCGCCATCACCATGCTGCTATTTTGTGGGAGCGCGATGATACTGGCAGGGGAGTGAAGTGACGTGCAGGGCCGGAAGAGGTGAATCAACACGGATGCGACTGTAGATCTCGCAAAAAATGGTCCGTTGTCGGATAAAAAACAGTACTTTGCTGGAACCGCGTGACGACGACAGAAAAGCCCAGGGCCGCGGGTCAACACCAAGTACCGGAACCACGTGGTGACGGGCCACACTGCTAGTCGCGCGATGTACGAAGCCGAGGCTCCGCTCGAGCCTCGAGGGGACGACCATGCCCTGCCCCATCTCCTTCAGCCCCACCCGCTGCCTATCATCTCCAGCTCTTCGCTGCTTCGTGGGTAAAGGCATTTCCAGGCCACGGCGTGGCGAGCTCCTTATCAGCCAAGACGAGCTCTCGCACAGCCAAAGCGAGCGCTGCAGGCCGCACCGGCCCATCAGATCGACCTCCGCCGCGGCCGTTGCTTCCCAGCCAGGCCGAGTTCCTCCGCGTGCATCGCTTCCAGGGCGGGTGTGCGAGCTCGCCGCTGGCCGGAATCGAAGGTGAGAGACAGCTCAATGCCGGATTTAGGGACGAGAATCGCGGAGTTCTTGTCATGGTCTGCCTGTTGTTCTCGCGTGAAAGAAGAACGAGAGGGGAAAGTAGTAGGATAACGGCCCACTCAGGTGGCCTGCGTTAGAGGGGATATATGGCCTCCCCGCTTCGTGGGCCTTATAGGAGACATGCGACGAAGCTGACCAGGCCCAGTTTAACACAACCTATGGTTTGGAGAAAAGACATTGCTACCCGGCGCCGCACATCGGGCAGTACCGAAACAAAGCTTCCAGTCCTCTCTCTTCTCTCTTCTCCCAGCCTCCTTCTTCTGAGAGTTCTCTGTGAGGGCCCGGGCTGAACCCGAGCTGTCTTCGCCGGCGACGCCGACCGGAGATGGCGGAGGGGAGGCGTCGGGGCAGTAGGTAGGAGTAGTTTTAGGGTTTTCGGCTACTTGCCGGTAGTATGGAGTAGGGCGTCGGCATTCTTCAGCAAGATCCGGCGCATCTGGCGGTGGTGTTGGCTCTCGTTTCTGCCCCAATGGCTGGTGCAGGGGATGAGCTCTGTTGTTGTTGACATCTCCGTAAATAAGGCCGCTCTTCCCTTCCCCCGGATCTGGTTCCAGGCGTCTCTGTACCTTCTCTGGCTGGCCGGCCGTGGCGACGAGGAGCAGGGAAGATACTGTGGACGCAAGGCTGGTTTGGTGGATGGGAAGGGGTCCTTCATCTCGGCGTTGTTGCACGGCGTCGGATGGTCACCCTCCTCTCCCATTGCAGAGCCACCGAGGTGGTGGTTGGCGGGCTTGGAGTTGATGGTGAGGCCCCTGTCCAATAAGTGCAGTTTCGCCCATTTGACCAGTGTAGATGGCGCGGAGGAGTGGCTCCTGGGCTTGCTCCCTTTCGGCCGGCTGTGGTGGCGAGGGAGGGCGGAGTAGCTGTGCGCCAGGCGTTGCTCGGCTCGGGTGGAGGAGTGGCTCCTCTTTTTTGGGGGGGGGGGGGCTTTCTGGATCGGTTGCGGCGGCATCTTCTTCGGCCTCTCTCCCTCATCTCGGGAAAGAGCTCTGAGGGGAGGGCTTGGCTTCTCTGCGCGACGGCAACGGATCTTGGCTACTCGACGTCGCTTCCTGATGGTCTCTCTTCTCCTTCTCGGCGCTGAGGTTGCGTGTGGAAGGACAAGGTCTCCATCGAGCAGCGGCGGAGGCTGGCCTTGGAGTAGTGAAGCCACCTTCATCTGCAGATCCAAATCGGAGGCTCGGTGCCAGTCGATTATCTTGGCCATGTTGAGGCCTTCAACCTCGCCGGCGTTGTGCTCCGGCGTTTCTTCAACCTCCTTCGTGAGGCCCAGTAGTTGCAGAGGCGGGATAGGAGTAGGACCTGATTGCTTTCTCCTGCATTTTTCTAGGGTCCTTGTTGTAAAGTGCATGGCCTTGATGTTATTTTCCTCTTTTCTAGGGGCCTACACGAAAATCTGTATCTTCACCATCGTGAATTAATGAAGGTTTCCAGCCCCTTCTGGGGCTCTCCCGTTCAAAAAAAAACCGGCGCCGCACCAAACCCATCTCCATGTGGCGGCTGACGTTACCCCCTGCGCTAACTGTCCGGAGTGAGCGCACTAAATTTTTTTTAGGGGAGCGCACCAAATTTTGACGGCGTGTTTTACTGGTACTTCTAATCCAAATTAATTGACGCATTAGATTAGTATCTAGTCACGTTTACTGCTAGATACATCAAATTCTAGACAGTCCTGAGGCAAATTAATTTTAATCATAAATTTCTAGGTTATTTGCATTTGCCATTTTTGTATATACTAGAAAAAATGCCTGTACGTCGCACCAGGAGAGAAAAAACTACGTCATAAAGACACATAAAGTAACGTGCCATGTCTAAAACCATCCGGCTACACAAAGTAATATGTGATGTCATAGAACCATTTGGCTTCAGGGTATCCACAATCTGCCACTACCTATTCTTCCCGTCGCTTCAATCTGGCCATCTAATAAACATGCGTGAGCGGTAGCAAAGCCATGCACCGCCTGAGAAGCCCTTCGACTCCCTCAGGGCCGAGGATTGGAGGAAGTGGAGGAGGACAGTTAAATTTTTAGGGAACCCTGAAAAGTGGAGGAGATAACCAAATCGAGTGTATTAGATAACTGAATCATAAGACAAAAAAAGCTAGCGCGTTGCAATGGGAGAGAAATAGTTTTAAATAATAGGAGCATATGCAAAGTAGAGTCAAAACTCCACGTCCGTGGTATAGTCATTCAAACTACCCCTCCATTCGGAAATAAGTAATTTGGATTTGGCTAGATTTACATGTATTTAGACGCATGTTAGTATATAGATGCATGTGAATCTAGACAAATACAAGTCACTTGCTTCTGGACAAAGAGAGTAAGTTCACGTAATTAAAGCCATATCACGTCTAAATCTTGCACACATAATTTTTATGTTTTTAATTTTTTTGGTTTAGCTTCACTAAACAAAAATTGTATAAATTTTGACGTGCAGTCTCAGTGCTAGATATTTGCATCGTGAAAGGCTGATATTCTTGACGCACTTTTTTTGGCACGACAGAATTCTTCGACTCGCTACACAGAACACACTTTTGATGGAATTCTTTGGCTCGCTACAAAGAAAATGATACGCTTGTTTCTATTTTCCAATGGTGAGGAAATCGGTAATCATTAATTGCTCGGTCTGCTTGGGAGTAACGACAAATCGGAAATTTGGATGATTAACTGATTTAATTGGTCGGCTATTAATCGGTGTAACCTACACAAATTAGCACCTAAAAGACATGTAGTATATAAGAAATAAATAGTATATGGGCCTATATACCAAACCCTACTTACCTAGAGCCCAAAAGCCCATTAAAACACATACGCTTCTCCTCTGACCTTTGAAGTTGCTCTTCTCCCACCACCTACCCAGGGTACTGGTTGGTGACGGCGGGAATCGAGCTTGAGAATCAAGCGAGAGCTTCGCAAAACCTACTTCATTGGAGGGGGCTAGCGGTTAGACAGGCGATATGCGTTGAAAATTTTGCAAATTTTTTGACCAAATATAGTAGTTAATCGAGAATATACCTAGTAATCGATATGCCAGAGCTATTAGTCGGGCTAAAGGATTAACACAACATATTAATGGTAATCTACACGGTTAGGTCCCTAGCAGTGATTAATCGGCCTATTAATCGCTGATTCAGATGATTTTTTAAACAGTGCTATTTTCTTTCTGCAAAATAGGGAGGTTAGGAAAGTAGCAATTTCCTTCCACGTGATGATGGAATAGTCAATAAGCATGGGTTGTCGGCGGTGAGGATAGTTTAGTTTAGACAGGTGATGTCTATAATACAATTTCTAGATAATATTATAGACAACTTATACAATCAGTGGCGGAGCCAGGATTCGAACTGAGCCGGATCGAACAAATAATCTCTAAAATTTTTTTTGGCAAAAAATCGAATGTAATCAACAAAAAATGGTCCAAACAGATTCATTTGTCACATTTCACCGAGTAGAAGTACAAACTGACTAAAAACAAGAACTAGATACAAAAGTGCTACATTTTGAGAAGATATTATCATACCATTAAGTTGATTCCATGCTGGGAAGTCGAAATCCACGAGGAAGATGACATGAAACCGAAGCATAATCTTCTTGTCATCAATTTGTGCAAATATCTCTTTCTCAACATAGCAAATCATCAAAACATTGAGCCAATCATCCCCTATCTTGTTTCGAAGATCTGATTTTATAATCTTCATGGCCGAGAAAACCCTCTCAACTGATGATGTTGCCACAGGCAATGTCAAAGCTAGTGTAATAAGGCGATAGACCAATGGAAATGTCAAATGATATCTTTTCTGAACCAACTTGAGAGCAAGATCACTTAAACTATCACAAGCTATGAATTCAGGAGTTCTCTTCATGACATCAACATATATGTTCAGTTCATCAACCAATAGACAACAATCATGTGAAGAGAAATCAGCAGAGTATATGGTTGCAAGCTCAACTAGCATATCATTATCAAAGCTGTTGAATGAGTCTCTAGGATCAAGGCATGAAGTGCACAATAATCGAATCATCAAATGCAAGATAATAACAAATTCAAAAGTTTCCATGTATATGATATAACCTGAAGCCACACCTTTCTCCTCGGCATCTGTCCCATCATGAGAAACACTGCATAGTGCTTTAACAAGTGAATCCCACATTACTTGAATCCGAACTAGAGTTTTATGGTGTGACCCCCATCGAGTATCACCTGGTCTTGCTAAACTTGTCTCTTGATTTTGGCCTCTTCCCGACGAGATCTCTCCACTCTCTAGCTGTGCTACCAAACGGTCATGATGCAATTGCAACAATGCATCCTTTTTCCTACAAGAGGCACTCACCTACAAAATTTGTGCATGTAGAAATTAGAATTGATACATAGACAAAGATTTGCAGGTAAAGATTTCCTACAAAAGGCACTCACCATACTGACAATCTTGTTTAAGTGACCAAAGAACTGACCAACTGGAAGAACCCCTTTCACAACTGCCACAACCACCAATTGTTGTTGGTTGGCAAAACAATGCACATAAAAAGCATAAGGGTTGTCGGCCAATACCAATGTTTTTAAACCATGTAGCTCCCCACGCATATTAGAGGCACCATCATATCCTTGACCTCTTAAGCTAGACATGGATAAATTATGTTTCACAAACATTGCATCTAGATATTTTTTCAAAGAAGATGATGTAGTATCAAGAAGATGCTCAACACCAAGCAATCTTTCCATGATCTCTCCTTTTTGGTTCACAAACCTACAAGCAATAACATATAAGAATTGTGAGAGTATGATAATTGAGTTGTGGGAGTATGAGAAAGAATTGTGAGAGTATGACTAACCTCACCATCACAGCCATTTGCTCTTTAACCGATACATCACGAGACTCGTCAACAAGTAGAGAGAAACAAGAATTTCTGAGCTCACTCATAATGACTTGTGTAATCTCTTCTGCACATGCTTACACTATATCTTTTTGGATTTCAGGAGATGTTAATTGACAATTGCCAGGAGCATTCTCATTGATCACATCAGCTACATCCTTGCATCTTGCACCATACCAATCCAATATCTCACGGAAATTGCCCTTGTTCAAGGAAGTGCTAGACTCGTCATGCCCTCGAAAAGCTAGACCTTGGTCAAGTAGAAATCTGACAATACCCACAACCGCCCTCAAACGAATCTCATATTTAATATGTGATTTTTCTTCATGACAAACAAGAGCATATGCAACACTTTGCTTTTTATTTCTGAAATCTTCACAACTATTTCTTGCATTGTTGTGAAAGCTCGTTGGTCCACCTACATGACCCTTGAAATTTTCCGATGCTTTCTTCCAATTTGTAAACCCCGACTTTGTGAAAAAATCCGATCCAAAGTGGTTACTATTGCTTGAAGACTTGAAAAGAAAACAATGGAAACAAAATGCAGCATCCTTCTCCACACTATACTCTAACCAATCATACTTGCTATACCATGCATCTAGAAATGATCGCCTATCCAGATTTTTGGGATAATTATGACCAACTAAACGATTACGACCTCTCGACAAATAAGCCCATCGCATTTTATCTCTAATTTCAGGGGTACCATATGACTCAATTGGTCTCCGAATTCCGGGATCGGCAACCACATTTGCTAGATCAAAGATTTCCGGAACATTTGCCTACAACAATGAAAAGAAAACAAACGATGAGGAAAGATTTTACACTAGTAATTAATTACTAGACAAAAACGTATCAACTCAAGACAAATGGGGGAAATTCAACCTCTATGTGTGCCCTCTTGCGTGCTTCTTCTTCAGCTGCCTCAGTGGCCTCCTCTTCTTCAATCCAGGCAGCCAGGTCAGCCTCGTCGTCGGAGCCCATCAAAGGCGGCCGTCGGGCTGAGCAGAGCAGAGGCGTTGAGCTTGAGCAGAGGGAGACGACAGAAGATGAGCGGCTGTGTGCTGCAGCGTTGTGTGTGGGCAGCTAGCAGGGGGCGAGCGGTCAGGGACGGGCGGCTGAGGGCGGTGGTCAGGGACAGGCGGCCGACGGGGGCGAGCAGAGGGGACGGCCTGCCAAGGGCGGCGTTCGGGGACAGGCGGCCGAGGGCGGCGGTCGGGGACAGGCGGCCGACGGGCCGAGGGCGGCGGTCGGGATCGAGGCGAGACGGCGCGTGCGAGAGTGTGAGCAATGGCGATGCGAGGGGATTAGGTCGGGCTGCTCTGCTCGTGCGGGGAAGGAGAGAATCGTGGCTTTTTTCCCCACCAAAACTGAGCCGGGTCGGTTGTCCAGGCTTGACCCGGTGGTGGCTCCGCCAATGTATACAATAGTCTATCTGTAGGATATCTATTTTTAGCCATAGCTATGTGTGAGTACAAGTTATAGACACCACTGGTACAACAATAAAATTATTGTCTGTAAGCTGTCTGTAAGATTCCTACAGACTATCTAGAACTTTATAGATAGTCTCACTCTCTCTCCTCTCCACATCAGCAAAATAAACTATAATCTTCTGTTGCAGACAGCTGACTCAGCACTATTGTACATGACTGACAGCCACCTCCAGATCCATCTCCTCTGCATGACACACACCACGGATACGCATTTTCCCTCCCCTAGCCGATTCTCTGGTTGCCTCGTCCCGCGAGGAAGCCGGCGGCGGGCATGAAAAGAAGCCGGCGTGGCGACCCCCGCTCTTCTCAAGTCCTTCAGAGTGCGCACGCGCGGCCAACCTGCTTCTTCTCAGGTCCCTTTCCTCCAACCTCTACTCAACTTCTCTGTCCCAAGATCCATTCACCATCCTCTTCCTGACATAGTACAGCTCTAGGCCTCGGTCAAGGTTGTCGCCTTGGTTCTTTTCTAGTACATCAGTATCTCTCTCCAATTGTTCCAGGCAGCCATCAAATTCTGATTCCAAGCCGACTTGTTGCATCTGTGTCTCTCTCCAATTGTCCTAGGCAGCCATCAAATTCTGATTCCAAGGCAACTTGTTGATTTCAGTATATAAATTGGTGGAACTCTGTTTAAGAAAGCAATGTGAAACTATTCAATAAAATTTTATCGGGAATTAAGGAGTTCAAGACGAATCGATGGACTGGGTCAGATTGCCGTGGTGGGTTGGGCCGCACAGAAAAAAGTTCCATTGTAGGTAAAAACGACGCGGCACCAGATTCCCCCCCCCCCCCCCCCCAAACCGTACGGTATAATGGTATTAGTGCTTTATCATGGGAAAGAAGACACGGTTCGCGGGTTTTTTTCCAACAGTCATTTAAACTTAGGAGTGGCATCGGTGGGTAATATAAGGTTTGATGGGAGGGTAAAACGGTCTAGAAAAGAGTTGGACCGCAAGAAACAATCTGTCATTTATTACTAGCTATATAATAAGTACTACCTCTATTTGGGATTATTAGTCCTAAGGGCAACTTGCTAATACCAAGACACTCCATAACTCTCTCTGATTAACATATGCATGCACTAATAGTTTGACATGCATGAGAGAAGTGAGAGAAAAAGGAG
Organism: Avena sativa; assembly: GCA_916181665.1. Classification (NCBI taxonomy): domain Eukaryota; kingdom Viridiplantae; phylum Streptophyta; class Magnoliopsida; order Poales; family Poaceae; genus Avena; species Avena sativa. Next base: position 484,191,509 of record OV702297.1, on the reverse strand, counting down.
AACATGCATTGGACGAGAGAGACTAATAAATGAGATAGCCCTTATAATCTCAAACAATATAAAAAAGCTCTTAGGACTAATAATCGCAAACAGAGGTAGTATAGACTAACAACATATACCATGTGATTTTTTTTTGCAAAAATGCTTTGAGGACAACACAATAATGAAGAAGGTTCCATGTGGCTATCTAGTAGAGATAGCATCCACACACTACAATATAGAGCTCGGGCCCTGGCGCTTATAAACGCCGAGGCACAGCCTTAATCGCCGCACTCACGCTGGCGCGGTAAAAAAAGCCGTCAAAGATAACTGCGTCGGGATTCTCAAACGATGGTGGATTTTTTGGCGCATTACAACATGATCTGCCGAACTAGCGCTTCCACGGCATGGCAGAGGATGCGTCACATTACATTACTGAAGACGGCGAAACTTTAGTGCCAACCGCAATTTTTTTCCGTGTTACACCTTCCAACGTCATTGAAAGTTAATTACCTTAACACTAACTGATTTAGATTGCTAATAATCCGTTGCATTTTCACAAATCAAATATTACATAACATTAAGATCTAATTACATTTCCGTTACATTAACTTACAGTAACTTATCCTTAATCCTGTAGGACGCCCTAGCCGAATTCCTGGGCGACACGGTCCTGGACGAGGGCGCCCTCGTGGCGACCCTAGACGGCATCGTTGCCACTTGCCTGTACAACGCCCTCTCCGCCGTTCTCATGGCAAAAACATCATCAACATCATGTAACAGATGAATACCCATCGAGGCCGCAAGTATTCTTCCAATGCAAATCACCAGAACTCAATCTGCCAGCAAAGTGCTCAGTATTAATACAATTTCTCTGACTGGGATTTTACAGTTTTCTTACAACGACAGCTCCAATAGTTCTAATCAGGATAAGTTGATTCGTGAGTGTGGTGTGTAGGAATAGATCAGGTATCAATTGTTGTAGTGCTAAGTGCAAATCTTTCATCTTCATGCAACATAAATTTAGCAAACAAATGTACATTGGTAACATATGTCTAAAACTTGCATATTTGTCTAAATACCTAAAAATTTAGAACAAGCTGCATGTAGAAGCAAAGCAAAATTGCGTCGCTGCCTCTGTCTTCAGATCTTGCGGCGGCCATGTCCTCTTGCTCACATGCGTCAATCGCGTGCTTATATCAAGAACAACAAGTAGTTAGATTAATTTTCATATAGAAATACGTGATATACACATAAGGTTTTACGTGTTTAGGTTTGGATCTAGGCGACCAATATAATTAATAGAGGATTAGTAATTAATTAATGGAAAAGACCAAATTGTCCTTTTAAGTTTGGGGAAGGGAGGAGCACTGAAGAAGACCTCTTTCTTTAGATCTCTTAACTGAATGCTTTGCGGACTCAGCTTTGTTAGGTCAGCAGCAGAAGATTACCGTTTAGGCTTTTCTGTCGGAAAGACGTTTGCAAATCGGCATCCACAAGTCTTACTGATTTAGATGAAAATAAGTGTGTAATGAGAAATGTATAACCAAAAGCAGAACACCTGGAAATTATATATGCATGAGATTGACGTAGAAGCAGAATGGACAAGTATTTTAGCATGGAAAAACCGGAAATCTGATCAAAACACACCCACAGATTGTGGCCAGCTGACACAGTATCTGGAGCTTAAGCTACCGACGAAATTCAGAGAATACAACTTCAGTTCAAAAGGATAATTTTTTTTTTCCAAATATACAAGGATGAAACATTACTCCGGGGTCTTATTTATATGGAAGGGTGAATCTGTTTGATACTTCAAGTAGTTTTCAGCTTTCGAATAGCTCCCGCAACATCTCCTCAATAACCTCGGGACTGCTGCTTCCGTGGCCAACGTGTTTCTGTAGCTCCGGATGCTCCTCCAGGTAGTCGCGGTATCCCGAAACAACTCTTGTACTGATAACTTCCCTGAGCTCATTTCTGAGCAGAGGGTCTGGAACCTTCCAGAACTTGTGGGCCTGGCACGTTTTGCGAACTGCCAGCTCGAATTTGGCCAGGGAAGAGGTGTTGATCCAACGATGCATCGGTCCAGGACATCTCGATTTCCGCATGCAGCAGGACAGCACATGTCCCCATGAAACATGGAAATAGAGATGCATGTACTTCTCACAATCAGGTGTAAGTTGTATCTTGTTGGGTTCATAGTACCAGATAGGGGAACGCGAGGGCTCACATAGCTTCTGCACGAAATAGGAATTGTTGAGCAGGAATAGGTATCTGAGGCTTGGATCCGAGCATAGCTCTGATTTTCTCGAGAGCAGATCCTTCAGATAGGCAACCGTGTCACTGATCAGGCCCTCAAGACCGCTGCTGTTCTTCTCGACCGGCGCGAAGCGATCCATCATAGCCACTGCCTTCTGAATGTACAGGATGCAATCCACCATGGACCGAGTGTTCCTGTGAACCTCGCCTCGCCCTCGCAGAATCTCTATTGCCCACAAGTCGTCATCCTCCACCAGTGTCCTCACCTCCTTCATCGTGCTGACTATGGCACCGTTTAACCTGTTGCCTTCCCTCGCCAACGAGCGGCGTGTCTCGTTGAATACGATCCTGCTCTCTGTATGCATCGGAACTGGTATAATCATGTACGATGTGCAGACACATATGTACATGCCTAGCATGGCCTGCAGCTTCTCTACCATGAGAACGGCGACGATAGCGTCGACGAAGGCGAGCATCTCGGTGATGCTGGCCTTGCCAAACCGTGCGACTCCCTCCAGCTCGATATGGTCAGGAAAGACCAACTCGCCTATGGTGTGGACGATCACGGTGAGACCTCGGGTCCACCTCTCGACCAAGTCTTGCAACGACGAGGCCGACCTGTCTTGGAGCTGCCACTGTGAGTCATGCTTCTCCCGGATTCGGAGAACCCAGTCGACGTCGAGCTCGAAGAACCAACTCTCGAGCACACGTTTCGGGGATGCGGGAGATGCGTTGTTGAATGCTTTGACCATGCGCTGGGTGTACCCGTCGCTGACCATCCGGCGAGCGATCGCTTTGAGCTCCTGGGTGCGGAAATCCGCTGCGGCGGTGGGCGGTGCCGAACCGGAGGAGCAGCCAGAGCTGTGGGACGGGTAAGAGTTCGAGGTGCCTGAACAGCTGGAGTAGCTGGATCCATGACCGGACTGGGAGTGAGAGAAGAGGGTCGATCTTATCTGCGCTCCAGACACGGCGGCGCTCCGGATCAGGTCGCGGTAGAGGCTGCGCGGCGGGTAGGCGGCCGTGGTGCTCTCCTCCGGCACGGCAGCAAGACGCCCAGCCATGCTGGTCCTGGTTGCTACTCAGTAGATAGATAGACGCCTTTTCTGTGTGTGGATAGATCTGGAGAGAACTGTGAGAATTGCAGGGCCAGGCCGCCGGAACCGCGTGAGGACAAGTGACAAGTGCAGCACGACCGACCCGCCGGGTGCCGTGCCAACACCAAATGATGGAACGACGAGATGGACGACGGCCACACGAGCAGCTGTCAGACGCGTCCTTGTAATTTCCAGGAGCTTTATCGGATGAATAATTCGTTGCGCCTAGCTACTGTAGCCCAAACGCACGATTTGGGTCTCAGTTGGCGGTGGTGGTTAGGGTTGAAAATGGTAAGTAAAATTTTCCGTCTATTTTCGAAGAAAAAGAAAATCGAGAGCTAAAAAGAAAACAAAAATAGCATTTTACGGAAAAGGAACAGAAACGGATATTTTAAACGAAAACAGAAAAGAAAATGGTGGACGACGGAAACGAAAACGGTAAGGAAATTTTGGATAGACACATATAGAAACTTTCTGGAAATATAACCAGTCAAGCCTATGTACGAGAAAATATATTGCATCAGTGATGTCTCTTGCAATTGTTGGGCCTTAGAATATATAAAGGGTCTATATAATGCATGCAACCGGCCCATGCGACATACTAATCAAGTGAGTGTCTTAGCTGTTATCCGTTACTTTTAGTTTACCTAATATGATATTACACCACTATTATATTCCGACAAATGTATGTTTTCATATCATATCCATCCCATATCCGTACCAAATTCATTTCGGATGATTTCTGGTATCATGATTCGTTTTCGAAGTTTTCCGTTTCATTTCCAATTTCGGCAACACAAAAGGAAACGAAAAAGATAACCGTATATTTCCGTCCATTTCCGTTCAGTTTTCAACCCTAGTGGTGGTAACAATGCTCTACGATTCTTTTTTATTTAAAGCCGCAAGGTCCATCTAAGGCCTCGTTCGTTTAATCCCTCTAAGGCATGGATTAATCTGGATTGTGGCCCGATCCAGCCTGGCAAACTATTTCCATAGCCCACTAAAATTGGGTCTTACTAACCAAAGGGAATATTACCCCAATCCATCGCGTCCATCTTCGTGACACGGTCTAGAAAAAATTTCTTTCCACCTGACCCATTGAAGAACATCCATGGTGGAGGAGACAGGCGAAGCGAAGACTGGGCGGTGATGGCACACGCCGCCTTCTCCTCCACCATCGGCTCTCCCCTCCATTAACAATGTTCTCCACTACTAGAGAAAAGACTATAGGAGACATGCTCATTTGAGGCGCATTTATACTATATGTGTGTCCGATAAAATAGGCGAGGCGTACTGCACTTATATGCGCCTCTAGTATTAAAGTAGGTGAGGCGCATATTTGTAGGATGCGCCTCCTCTAGTCTATGTACGGACGAAATCTGGCACTTCCATATTATGCGAGACGCATTTTGATAATATGCGCCTCCAATATATTAGATAGGCGAGGCGCATATGGGAAGAATGCGCCTCGCATAAGTTGCATGGGACTAGGAGGAGATCTATGATCGAATATGCGAGGCGCATATGGCAATATGCGCCTCCTATACTTGATAATATGTCAGGCGCATATTCCCATATGCGCCTCCTCTAACCTGGCAGATCCCACCCCCCCCGGAACATCTTTTAAGTTTTGTAAAAAATAATAAAAAATGATAGAAACTTTTAAAAAATAATTCCTTTGAGTTGTAGTTAGATTTTAGGGTATAGATCTAGACAAAATTGAAAAACATGAATTTCGATGTATTTTGCAAAAATAGGTCATGGCACGGTAAAACGGCTATAACTTTTGCATACGATATCGAAAAAAAATCTTTAACCTATCAAAATGATCGTCTCGAAATTCTCTATTCAAATTCAATGACCTAGGGTCATTCTGGATTTTACAGAATCCCCAAATTCGAAAAGAGTAAAAAGTTATGGCCGAAAGACGATTTTTTCCTGCAAAAAAACAAAAAAAACTACCACATAGTAGAGCCGGATTCAAATTCGAAACAGCCACCTACCACCTCTCCTCCTTCTCCTTCTCCTCCACCTCTCCTCCTTCTCCTTCTCCTTCTCCTCCACCTCTCCTTTTTGTCCACCTCTCCTCCTTCTCCACTTCTCCTCCTCCTCCTCCACTCCCTTCCTCCACCTCCGATGGCATCCTCCTCCTCTTCCTCCGACGACCTCCTCCTCCTCCTCCTCCGGCGATCACTTCGGCCATGGCCTCTACAACCACACCGACCACCTCCTCCTCCACCTCCGGTGGCCTCATCCTCCTCCACCATCTCCGGCGACCCCCATGGCCATGGCCTCCCGCACTTGCCTACGGTGGTAGGTTGTGGCCACGGGCACGGCCTCCGACGAGCTCCGATGAAATTCCGGTCAGATCCAGATCTGGCCGCCATTTTTTTAAAATTCAAAAATAACATCCGAGGTGCATAATATCCGAGGCGCATTCGGATCAATATGCGCCTCGCATATTCTAAGTATGGGAAGCGCATATGATCAATATGCGCCTCACATATCTAGGATATAGGAGGCGCATATGATATGCGCCTCGCATAACAAATATTAGAGGCGCGACGGCCTCTCGGGTAGGGTTTTCCCTAGTAATGCTCCCCGGTACCCCTCCCCTTCCCTTCCCCGGCTACTTTGCATCCTTAGCATCTCGTAACTAGGTTTATTGGTCAGAGTCAAAATCTTGGGAAAGGATGGCGTAAATCGATGCAAGGAGAAGGTGGTCGTCGAAAGGAGAGGATGGGAAGTAGGGTGTCTAGAACAACCTCACTGTTGGTATCCTTTTCTTGGGTGAAGGCACCAATGGCGGGGGATTTGATGTTCGTTAGTCATCTGCCCTTCTTCTTGCTAGCCAACTTGGCGCCCTTAGGAACGTCTACAACCTAGTATTAGCCAGTTGTTTTGTTCTTCTCTCCCTGAGTTCCGATCGGGGTCCCAGGGTGTCGAGCAGAAATTTTGTGTGATTCTTTCTTCAATGTTCCGTGACCAATGAAAGTTGGACTTGCCCCGTAACCCTCAAAGAAAGCCCTACCTCTTACTCTTTTCCCACATCCGGAAAGCAGCGGCGCCGCTTGGTGTGACACGAAAGGAAACTCTCCTCTCCCATTCGTCTAGATCTGATAATGCCCCGTAACCCTCAAACAAAACCCTATCGGTGATACCTACTTCGATCCGGATTTTGGATATAGTATAGCTTGCTTTTTCCCTATAAGGCTTAGGTTTACCGAGTATCGAGAAGACGTCCCTTGGTGTAGGATTATGTTGAACAAGACCTTGAAAACTCGTAGTATTTTTCTTCATTGGACCTTTCATGTTTAGTTTGTATCTTGGTGTGTCGATGGATGGATATATATAAGTCAAGGCTAAGGATTCACCTGCAGTTGTGCATACATGCATGGGATAAAGATAATAATAACCATATTCATGAATTATGATCTAATTTAGATAGATATTATGGGTGATGCATCCATAACTACTGTAGTCTTTTGCGAGACACAAAATACTACAGCCTTTTGTCCAAGCACTACATCACCGTCACGTCGGTTTGGTAGTTATTAAATAAAACATACCAAAGCCTTATGAACAATGATGTCACCTGATTTCCAATGGATCTCAAAAACTATTGTACTCCCCTTACTGTTACTAGGTTTCACACATAGTTGCAGATTATCACTCATCTCACCTTGCTACCTTTATCAATCATCGGGGTCTTGAATACCTGACAAGTCCTTAGATTGAGGTAAGAGACAATGATACAAATTCACTACTACAATCGCAACACAATATTCCCATGTAAAAGGATGCACAAATCACTGCTAGGATAAGCCTCATCCCACAACCCGTGAGGACTACTCACTCATTTTTAGATGAACAATCATAAACATTGTATAAAGATTCTTAAGAGAAATACCAAATAGTCTTACGATATCACCAATCACGATGACATCAAGATTACAAGTATATGGCTATATCTATGGCTATGGAGGGGGAATGGAGATGGAGATGAAGGGATGACAATGGTGATGGGGATGGCGGTGGCTCCGTGGTGGATATCTTATCCTAAGATGTGTTTTCTATGAATGTATTTTGATGTGTTAGGTTTTGGGGCGGCTATGATGTTAGGTGTCTTCACGAAAGTTGCTCGGTTTTCCTCGACGGAGGCAGTGGCACCTGGTACAAACGGGTGGTACGACGGAGCTTTACAGATCAAAAATGAAAAAGGAAAAAGGCATTGCCTTCTTTACTATATCTTGTATTTATCGTACTTCTGCCCTGGGGGGGTCTCTTTCTCATTTAACAAATGTCTGGAACTTTGGATTAAGAATTGGTGGAATACCTAGCAATCCGAAACTCTCTTAACTGATAATCAAGAGAAAAGGACTCCACCCGTACCCATGGTTGTTAAAGGTACTGATTGCTTCTATAATGTAGAAAGTGCCTCATGTAATCCAGAACTCAAGAAGGCCCTAGTTGAGTTACTCCATCAGCACAATGTTACTCAGTACAAGGGTAATAATGGATGGTCTTTGGAGGCTTGGAGCAAGATAGTCAATGAGTTCCGCACCAAATACACATATGTAAGCATGAATAAGAATCAGATTCAAGAGAGGGAAGGGAATAGAAAAGAGACTACAAGATTTTGAAAGAAGCGAGGATGTAGAGTGGTGCTTCTTGCAATGAACAGAGGTGCATGATCGAGGTTGAACCACATCTATGGAACAACACCATCACTATAATAAGTTATTTATGTTTTGTTGGGGATATACTTTCCGGGTATCCTCAACGTTCCTCACTAACCAGGGTGGCTCACTTCGGGTTAGAGCTTTGCTTCACGGGCGGCCCAGTCAGGGAGAAAGACGGAGTCCAATCTGGCTACGGGAAGGCCCAGAAGACTTACCGACATAGGCCCATAGTGTTACTTGTAGTTCAAGATGTACTCTGTAACTGACTCTTAGTCGTAGCCGGATAGATCTCTCCTGTAAACCCTAGGCCGGATATCTATATAAGCCGTCCTAGAGAGAGCCTTTAGGGCACCCTCAATAGAAAACAATCTCAACTCACACAAGCGAACCCTTGTAACCCATATTCCGGCTCTGCCGTATTACTGGATTACTAGCAGGAGTAGGATCCGTCCAAAGCCGGCGGATTCGAACCTGGGTAAACTTGTGTGCTCACCGTCCCGGAATACCATACGTCTCACACCCCTCTCTTTCGCACGCCTCGGGGACCCCCTCATGGCGTACTTGTCATCAATCCGACGACAGTTGGCGCCCACCGTGGGGCAAGTGAGCTTCGGATCTACATTCTGAGCGGAATCTGCAAGTATCGGAATCAGCGAGACCATTGCTGTCAGTCGCATCCTCTACGCCAGCGACGTCCCTCTCATAATTCTTGACGAGACCTGGATTCCGGCTAGGGAGGTTGTGACTGCCTACACCATCATGTCTTTTGGTGAGATCGATGTTTACATCGGTTTTGCTGAACCTGTCCCACCCACCCCAGCGGTGATGATAGAGGCAGAAGAATCTTCTGGGTCCCCTTTGTCCGCAGAGGCGACAGAGTTCCAGATCTCAGAAAACCCTAATCCCACCCAGCCCGCACCAGTTGCGGAGATAGTGGAGAAACCGAACCTGAGGAATACCTAATGGCCAAAGTTGAATCCAGAGTGGACCTCCTCGGAGAGATTGAATCCCAGATCGACCCACCCGTAGAAGTCGAAATCCAGGAGGAGCATATCAACGACACTGATTCCGGCTCTGACGACACCGGGACAGACAGGCCTTTTCTAAGGAGGCATGCATCGCACTTCGTCGGATATGTGGGATCCGGATCCGGCTCTGCCGATGCTGGAGACAACACCGACTCTGTGCTGGAGGCAATTCAAACAAACGCCGACGTACCCGCATCCTCGGATGATTCGATGACGTCGGCAGATTTCCGAAAGTTCTTCGCGGAATATGAAGAGGAGTATAACTCCAAAGCTGCAGAGGAAGGATAAGCCATGGATGAAGGATCTAGGGAACACTCTCCCAAAGCACAGGATGACATGGAAATCGGATATAATCCCGAGATCCAGAGGTCTGAAAGTACCGATCAGAGCTTGACTCCGGGAAACGGACCCAAAGCCGTCTTTGCTACCGGCGCCGCCAAGAGGGCAAAGAAGAAGAAGAAGAACAAGACCCCGGCAAAAGACCCTTTGACAGAGGAGGTGATTGCCGAGGAATATGAGGAAGACTCGGATGGAGCACTTATCCTAGACGAGCCCAAAAAAGAAGAACCGGTGGATGGACACGTAATCACAGCAGGTGCGCATAAATTCATCGATGCTGCATTAACCACACCTATCCCTATAGCTGCAGAACTTACTGCTGAAGAGCTGGACGAAAGGGCCCAGGCCCTAGAAGCGTGTCGTCAACAACTCCTGGATGAAGCCAAAAACATCGAGGATGAGAAGAAACGCATGGTAGCTAAGGAGAATTACATCTCTCAGTTACATCAGAAGACTCGGAAACGTTACACACGTGACGGTCAATTTCCGGAAGTAAACAAGGTTCTCTTTGAAGGAGATCCAGGGATGCCTCATCTCGACGGCAAAGGAGATCTGGTGCACTCAACACCGGTACAGAACACTGTCGCAGCTCGGGATATCCTGTCAAATAACCCAGGCCCAGAACAGGTTCGATTGGGCATCAAGCTACTCACCAAGGGTCTGGAGCAACAAATGGCTGCGAAATCCGGAAGCGGAAAACTGGTCTCCAAATCCGACCAATGTCGCACGGACTCAGCCTGGAAAGATATAAGGCCCCGACGTGTTCCGGAACAGCATCACCGTTCCGACCAACGGGAAGACAACTACTCCAGAACCGGATCATCAGGATAGCACCACAAAACCGCAGGCGATTGGTGCAACGTTGCTCCAGCTGCCGAGCAAGAGGCCATTGCTGCACTGTATCCGAGGAATCCTCCCCGACGAGAATCGAACGATCGAAGGGGAGAAGATAAGGAGAAACATCGGGAGGAAGATCGTCAAAATATGCCACCTCCTAGACATGCAAGACGTCCGGCTGAGCCTCACCGTGGTGGAAACGATGGACGAAGGAACGACGAAAACCATGCCGAGACAAGCCGGCAGGGGGCTCGTCATAGTGAAGACCCTCCCCGAAACCAGAATAACGACACTCCGGACGGAGGTCGGCGAACAACCGGAAACAATCCAGCTACCCCACCCTCTCCACCAAGCAGTCATCACAATGGCTCTCAAGGGGGACAAGGAGGAGGACATGGCGGAGGAGGTGGTGGCAGAAGTCGGAGTCCGGCTCCAACGCACTGCAGCCACATCCGACATTCGGGACGATCTCTATCCCTGAACGACGCAAGGCACAAGATCAACTCCAACATAGAGGCGTGGCGCTACGAAAACGATGATATCTACGTGGGCCCAAAGTGCTTCGGACCACGCATCAGAGCTACAAAATTCCCGGAAGGATTTGCTATCTCAAGACATATCCAAGCCTACGACGGCATTGCTCGGCCAGATACCTGGCTACAGGACTTCTTCCAAGCTTGCTGCATCGGCAAAGGCAGAAACAACCTGGTCGCAACCCGATATCTCCCACTCATGTTGCGGAAGACGGCACGATCATGGCTTAATGAACTTCCGGAGAACACCATCCATAACTGGTATGATATGCAAAGTGCGTTCTTTCGGAATTTCGAAGGCACATACCGGAGGCCCTGTACGGTCGGAGACCTACGGCGTTGCACCCAGAAGGCCGGAGAAACTTGCCGGGATTACCTCGGACGATGGATCGACACCAAGAACTCCTGTGAAGGAGTAAACGATCAAACTGCGATTGAAGCTTTCATTGCAGGTCTCCCAATTGGTCTACTGCGTCATCGCTTGAAGTGTGACAAGGTCACTGATTTGGGAGAGATGATAGAAACAACGAGTAAGTATGCCAATGCCGATGCCGATGCAGAGGGATTACTCAATGCCTTAGATGTGCCACAGTTGGCAAAACAACCAAAGCAACAAGCTTAGAAGCGCAAGAATACCTCGGAAGAGAAACCCAACACGGAAACGGCAGTGGTCATTGCTACTTTCGGGTCTGGAGGACGAGGAGGACGCGGCGGAGGCCGCGGGCATGGCCGTGGAACTTCGAGAGTTCAAGGTAGAGGAGACCAGCAACTAGGCAAAACCTACTCTTGGGCCGACATTGCCAATAACCCATGTGTGCATCACTTAGATGCCAATGGGGGCTCGTCCCACACCAACGTCGAATGTCGTTTCAATGATGACATCAAAAGTGATGACACCGCTGGCTACAAAGCTAAGCGGAAGAAGGGAAAGAAGAATCCCGAAAAAGATAAAGAGACCAAGGAAGATTCCGACATGGAGGAAGCTGATGCTTCAAATCCCAAGCCGGAAGGGAAGAAAAGTTTTCCGACCAAAAAAGACACGTACATCACCTTCCTCGGATCTCAACCAGCAAAGGTCAAGAAAGCAGTTCTACATGAGCTCAACGCAATAGTTCCGGTTGTCTCCCAATACCTGGATTGGTCGGAAGTGGCAATCACATTTGACCACGCTGATCATCCGCCTAAGCTACATAGGCGAGGAAAATACGCCTTAATCGTCAATCCACTTATTGACGGTTATGGTTTCTCCAAGACCCTCATGGACGGTGGCAGCAATATTAACATCTTATATGTCAAAACGCTACGCCAGGTGAAGATCTCGGAGACCCAACTGAATCACAGCTCTGTGATTTTTCACGGAGTTGTCCCAGGAAGACAAGCTAATTCCCTAGGAGAAATCACTTTGGATGTTACCTTTGGAACTCCAAAGAACTATCGGACGGAGGCACTTTCCTTCGAAGTGTTCCCGTTCAAGAGCACGTACCACGCTATATTCAGACGTCTGGCTTACTGGGCTTTTATGGCTCATCCGTGTTACATTTGTCCGTGTTACATTTACAATATGATGAAAATTCCAGGTCCCAACGGCATGATCACCATCAGGGGAGACCCGAAGAAAGCGCGAGAGTGCGAGGATGGAAATGCCGCCTTTGCTGAAGCCGTGCTGCACGCCCAGGAGTACCAGGAGATCAAGAAGAGCATAGATCCGTCCGAGATGCCTACAACAAAGAAGGAGGTGACAAAGCCGAATCCAGAGTTCAGGGCATGGAAGAGACGAAGAAGACGCCGTTGAAGGATGATGACCCCTCCAAGGTGACCCAGATAGGCGTAGGCCTAGGTAGCGCATAGGAAAGCGCACTCGTCAAGTTTCTCCAAGCAAATCAAGACATCTTCGCATGGCAGCCATCTGACATGACCGGAGTACCTAGGGAACTTGCCGAGCACTCTCTAAATGTAAACCCGAACGCTAAACCCGTCAAATAGTCCTTGCGACGGTTTGGCGATGTAAAGCGTAAGACAATAGCTAAGGAACTAGCACGTCTCGAGTTAGCCGGATTCATAGAAGAGGTCATCCATACTGATTGGTCGGCCAATCCTATAATGGTCCCTAAAAAGGAAACCACTGATTTAAGGATGTGTGTTGATTATACTGCCTTGAACAAGGCTTGTCCCAAAGATCCGTTCACTCTGCCTAGGATTGATCAAGTTATCGATTCTACGGTAGACTCGGAACTCCTCTATTTTCTCGACGCATATTCCGGTTATCACCAAATTCGGATGAAGGAATCCGACAAAATCAAAACTTCATTCATAACCCCTTTCGGAACCTTCTGCTTTATTACGATGCCCTTTGGGTTGAAGAACGCAGGAGCTACGTACCAGCGCACAATGCAATGTTGCCTCCATGATCAAATCGGACGCAATGTACATGCATATGTGGATGATATTGCAGTGATGTCCAAAAACAAGGAAACATTAATTTCCGACTTAGAGGAAACGTTCGCCAATCTACGAAAATACAACATAATACTTAATCCGAAGAAGTGTTTCTTTGGAATCCCAGCCAGAAAATTGTTAGGTTTTATCGTGTCTCAAAGAGGCATAGAGGTGAACCGAGACAAAATCAAGGCTATAATCAATATTTCTAGGCCAAATCGCTTGAAGGACGTACAAAGACTAACTGGTTGCATCGCTGCAGTCAGTCGGTTTGTAAGCCGGCTTGGTGAAAGAGCCGCACCATTATATAAACTCTTGAAAAAGACCAAGGATTTTGTTTGGACCGACGAAGCTAAAGCTGCACTACAAGACCTGAAGAAAGCACTCTCATCTGCTCCTATCCTTGCTGCGCCGGAACCACAGGAACCGATGTTGCTCTATCTTGCTGCGATAAACAAGGTCGTTAGTATCGTTATGGTGGTGGAGAGACCGGAGGAAAATCAGGAACACTTGGTGCAGCGTTCGACTTACTTTGTCAGCGAGGTCTTGACAAAATCAAAACAGTGATATCCGCACTATCAAAAGCTAGCTTATGGAGTGTTCTTGGCATCTCATAAGTTACGACATTATTTTCAGGAGCATCCAATTACCGTGGTGAGCACAGCTCCCATGAGAGATATAATCAACAATAGTGACACCACAGGACGCGTCGCCAAATGGGGCATAGAGCTTTCAGCTTTCGATATTGAGTACAAACCTCGGACAGCAATCAAATCCCAAATCCTTGTCGACTTTGTTGCTGATTGGACAGAGACGAAGGAAAATATGACCCTCCCCGAGTCTGAATATTGGACCCTCTACTTTGATGGGTCTAAGGCTCGAGGGGGCTCGGGGGCTGGCGTGGTGCTCAAATCACCCCAAGGAGATAAACTTTTATACGTGTTGCAGATCCACTTCACAACGACAAATAATATTGCTGAGTATGAAGCACTATTACATGGAATCCGGATTGCTAAAGATATCGGCATCCAACGACTGATGTGTTATGGAGATTCGGATCTTGTTGCTCAGCAAGTGTCGGATATTTGTAATGCAAATAAACACATGGCAGCATATAAAGCTGTCGTGGATGATTTATCTAAATCGTTTGAAGGGTTTGAGGTTCAACACATCCCTCGAGCAGAAAACGAGGAAGCAGATGCACTATCTCGGATAGATTTTGCGTGGAAAGAGGTCCCGGATGGCGTTTTTCTAGAGCACCTAAAACTTCCCTCAATAAAAGGAGTGGACGAGGAATATCCGACCAAATCCGACTCAGCCTTGATAGCAGTTCTGGCTGTAATTCCCAGCTGGACTCAACCCTACCTCGATTATTTGGTAGATGACAAATTACCCGAAGACGAAGTTCTGAGCCGACAGATAATCCGACGAGCGAAATCCAACACTATGATCAGTGGAGAGCTCTATAAGCGGAGTGTTTCTAGGGTTTTTCAGCGCTGCGTATCTCCGGAAGAAGGAGTGGAAATCCTAAGAGAAATCCACGAAGGCGAGTGTGGTCACCACGCTGCAGCCAAATCTTTAGTGGTAAAAGCTTTTCGACACGGTTTTTTCTGGCTTACAGCCAAGGCAGATGCTGAACGACTGGTCAAGACGTGCAAAGGCTGCCAAAAGTACGCCAAACAAGCTCATGATCCAGCTGATCAACTACGAACAATACCTATAACATGGCCGTTCGCGGTCTGGGGGCTTGATATGGTAGGACCATTTAAACGAGCTCCAAGTGGATTTACTCACCTCTTAGTGATGGTGGATAAATTCACCAAATGGATCGAGGCAAAACCTATCACTAGTTGTGATGGAGCAACAACCAAAAGATTTGTCGAGGATGTTATAATCCGGTATGGTTATCCGCATAGCATTATCATGGACAACTGGAGTAATTTCTCTATGGGAGAATTGGCCGAATTCTGCGATGAACAAAATATCCGGCTTGACATTGCGTCAGTCGCACATCCACAGGATAATGGACAAGTTGAAAGAGCAAATGGTTTAATCTTACAAGGCCTAAAACCGAGACTCGAAGCACCACTACGACGTGCTGCGGGGGCTTGGGCAGAGGAATTACCCTCTGTGATATGGAGTTTACGAACAACTCCGAACAGGTCAACCGGATACACACCTTTCTTCTTGGTCTACGGCGCAGAAGCAGTTCTTCCTAGTGATTTGATTCACATTTCTCCTAGAGTGGCTGCGTATATCGAAGAGGATGCCGAGATTTATCGACAAAATGATCTTGACTTAGTCGAAGAAGTTCACGTCGTTGCTGAAATGAGATCAACAGCCTATCAGCAGAAGTTATGCAAGTATCATAGCCAGAGAGTCCGAAATAGATCTTTCAATAAAGGTGATTTGGTTCTCCGGCTTGTGCAACAAAGAAAGCACAAACTTTCCCTAGTATGGGAAGGTCCCTTCTTAGTTAGTCGAGTATTGCACAATGGTTCGTACTACTTAACTGACATGAGGCCAATCAAAGAAAGACCTGCTACAAAGAAGAGAAAGAGAGCTAGAGGCAGTACAAATCCGGATGAGTTAGACAGACCATGGAATATTGCTCAGCTACGTCCCTTTTATTCTTAGTTTATCCTTCTTTGTAATCATATATGTGTACATGTTCTGTGAGAAATAAAAGTCTTGGTTGCCTCAAGTTTTTTCTGAGAAGTTTTTACCATCTTATTTCCGAATGATCATATCACAGTCGAAAATCCCAGAATGCTTGAAAGTACTTTATGCTCATGTTCGTTCTGGTTTAGATTTCCGATTCTAAAATTGCTACCCTTGGGTATAACTCTAAAGTTTCAAGTCTATACTTTGGTTATTTGTCTGATTGCCGGATGCGGGCATTTTCCGAGTAGTGAATTGTTGGTACTGGACCCCGGCTTTGTTTCCGAGTTTAAACTGGTTTAGCAATTGAGCTCCATTGCTCGGCAAAGTTTCCGTGCAGAAGGTTTAGCCGGCTCACGAAAGGGACGAAGAAGAAAGTCAGATAAACGATAAGTATAGTCAAAAAAGTATAAAGTGCTTATGAAAACATTTCAGGCACACAAAAATTTAAAGCCAAAAG
This sequence comes from Avena sativa, assembly GCA_916181665.1. NCBI lineage: Eukaryota > Viridiplantae > Streptophyta > Magnoliopsida > Poales > Poaceae > Avena > Avena sativa. The sequence goes on along the minus strand of OV702297.1, from coordinate 484,175,201 downwards.
TGCTGAATAGCTCAAAAGCTTAGCACTAGCAAAATTCTAGTACTGCATATTTATAGACCCATCATGTTTTTTTAGAATAATACAATTGTTTTTGATAATTTATGGTGCAGGAGAAGAGGATGCAGGAGCTGTCGGCTCGCTGGATACGTCGGCCTCAGTTTGGTAATGCTCCGAAATGTTCAGATCCGATACGGTCTTTTCATCGTCAGAGACTTCAGCTGCTTCCTCGGGAGGCGGAGGTGGCGTATCCACGCGAGTGAAGAAGGGAGTGCCGTAGCTGGTTAAATCAGCTACATGGCATCCATATCCGGCGCAGGAGTCCATGATGGCTTTGATATCTTGTTCCTAGCCGTCTTCATCCACTGTAGAATATCCTCTGGTCACTTGCCAGATCTCCATGCTTCCATGGTGGCTCATGACCATGGTGAGTGCGTTCTGCGCTGCGGATCGCGCGTAGGACATGTTTCAATCCTGGACAAGTTGCGGCATTTCCTTGGCCTTGTCCCGCACCCGAAAATCCGACATGCTATGCATGTCCAGAATCTTGAGAGCTTCGCCAATATCCTTAAGGGATTGGCGGAAGTCATAAAGCAGGTCACCGACTTGTGTAAGCCGGTGGGTGCGGGGCTCAGCGGAGGTGGAATCCGTCAAGTTCAGAGGACCTATACATGAAAACAATTAAGAAAATCCGACATTGAAAGATGTCGAAGAAAATAGACAAGTCAGACAGATGGAACATACCGAAGATGACGTCGTCAACTTTGGTCTTCTCTTCCCGAAGACTCCGGAGTTCAGCACGGAGTGCCTCGAAAAGATCCTTCTCTCTGCACAGCTCATTATTGAGGTCCGAGATTTTCTGATCCTGAGCGGCAATCTTACGATCATGCTCGTCGGTAGCCATGGAGGACTCGAGAACCTGAGCGATGCTCTTCTCATGATCTGCCCTGAGCTTATCTAGCTCTTGGCGAAGTTCTTTATTTTCCACCACCGGGGTTTTGAGGTTCTCGGCCTCTTGAATCATAGCGCAGGACTGTTTTACCAGCGCTGTAAGTCAAAAAGAACAACAGTTCAGTAAAAATTCGACTATGAAAACATGAAAGACAAGGTTTGAGTCTCGGAATGTTTACCTTCGGCCTCATCCTTGGAAACCTTGAGCTCAGCATTCTTAAGTCGGAGAGTTTTGATCTCTCTTCGCTTGTTGCAGACATTTTTCAACAAATCCTGGTTATATGAATATACTTTATGTAAGTCAGAATACCCAAAGTCAGAAGTCTACTAAAGACTCAGGCTAATATTTTTACTAATATCAGCACGAGCCTTGGGGGCTACACTAGTTCATTCTTTGGCATCCTAAGGAAGCATAAACCCGGATTATATATCCCACTTCATGCTTGGGGGCTAGAGGATATGATATGAAATAAAGGGAAAATAGGAGTTAGAATTCCAACTTACATATTGTTCGCGAGCAAGTTTATACAAACTCGCGTTCACTTCAACAGCAACCTTCTCGGCGAGAATCAGAGGAGTCATTGGAGCAGTTGGAAGCTCACCAGACCTTATCCTCTCGTCGTGAAGACGCACTTGTTCAAGAAGGTCAGAGTGCTTGATGTCCTCTGCCTCTTGTGCTTCTTCTTCGGCAGAAAGATTTCTTTTCTCCAGGCACTGCCTAGCCAACCGCTGGATCTCCTCCGCAGATTTCCGAGATAGGCCAAACTTGGCAAGTCCCGGATTGCTGAGAAGGTTTTCGGCAAAGGTTTCTGCTGAGGGATCATTACCCAAAGAGGGTTCACCCTTATCTATACCTGACACACTCATGGTGACGTCAGTTTGCGATTCAAGGATCACAGTCTCCATTGAAGGAGCCGGATCTTCTGCGACAGCCGGCGAAGGAGTGATCACTGGCGTTGCGGAAGGTTGAGGGGCAGGAGTTAGAGGAGCCATGGTAGGAGAAGCTATGGTAAGCTTCGTCTGTCGTAGGGGCTTCGAAGAAGTTCCCTTCCCCTTGCCCTTGATGAGCTGCTTAGCTCTGAGAATGTAATAGAGTCGAAAACATTACATCTCGGAAGAAAATTCGAGTAAGGTACAAAGGCGGAAGTTGTGTTGAAAGTTACCTCTTCACAACCGGCACTTCGTTTGTGCCAACAGCCAATGTCGGAGCTTTGCGCTTTCTCGGCACAATGTCCGACAATGGGACTACTTCTTCCTCCTGAGAAAACTCTGGAGGATATCCCTCGAGTGGAGCAAATTCCGACTCGGGGAGGTCAGCAAGCTGAAAAGAAGAAAACATATCAGTATTGCGATATAACCTAAAGAATGAAACACCTAAAAAGGTTTATTGTTAGAAGCTTACCGGCACAACGGGGTTTTCCGTTGTGTGCATATCCAGAGAAATCTCTAAGATCATCCTCTCGATCCGCTCCTTAATCAGCCATTTAATCTGGCTTATATAACCTTGCGAGGTATAGGCTTTGGGGCTGATGCAGAGGGAATCGTTTTTGGACGACATGATGGAGTGCATCATACGGTCGCCGTGGTACTAGAGAGGCCGGATCCGATGTGACACCCAGCATTGGACCAAGTCGGATCCCTTCAGTCCTTTGTGCTTTATTAAATATTCGATCCGCCTCTTGGCAAGAAGCAGATCGTCACTGAGAGCTGGAGCGGCCTCGTCTCAAGATGCTTGAGGCGTGGCAGCTCCGTCGATGAAATCCGGCAAAGCAGTAGCTTTGCCGGGAGAAGAAACGTCCTTGTGATAGAAGAAAGTGGCTGGCCATTGTTTGACCGAGTCACTGGCAGAAATTCGAGGATAACTGCGCTCACGTCTAAGAGAAAGGCTAATGGTACCGGTAATGTAGGGATTACCGCAGTAATAGAGTTTCTACGGACATGGAAGTAGAAACAAAATAAGGTGAGACTTGGCCTAATGCCGAGGTACCCCTCACACAGAGCTGCGTAAGAACTCATCTCTAAGATGAAGTTCGGGGGAAGATGGTGGAGTTGTACACCGTAGTGATCGATCACCTCGGAAAAGAATTCCGAGGGAGGAAAGGACAAACCTCTATCGAGGTGGGTGCCGAAGTGGACCCGCTCGTCGGCGTGCGGGTTGGGGACGGTTTCGTCGGAGCCGCTCCGCCAGTCGCCGGCGTGGAGGAGCCCTTCCTTCTCCACGCCGTGGAGTTTCTCATCATCTAGCAGGCAGGGGATCCAAAGCCCACGGTTGCTTTCCTTCTCTGTCGCTGCCTCCGTCGCTGCTACCGCTGTCAAACCGGAAGAGGATGAGGAAGCCATTTTCTCCGGTGTGCCGGTGACCTAAGATGGGCGGCGCTGGGAGTTTTTGGGGAAAGCAGAGGAGCTCTGTGCGCGAGGGAGATGTGAAGGAGAAGGAAACAACGATGTAACAGGTGAAGAAGATGAGGGAAGAGGAATCATCACCCCTTATAACCACCTAACCGCGCCAAGATTCGTGCAAATGACACTGTATAACCGCCACGCGTCGTGGAAGGAACTGGAAAGGACCCACGCGATGATTATGTCGCCTCGATCTCCGCGTACGCATTGAAACAGCGCCTCGGTTCCGCGAACGGCGGACCCACCAACGGTCGTGCTGACAGGATGTTTGTCAGATGACGTGACTTGACCATGACTGGTGTCAGGTGGCGTTAGAGACCAAGTTCCGGCTTAGTTTGAAAATCAAGCTGGAAAATCCGAGTAACATGTTGATAGGTCCGACTTATTTTTTAAGACCCGGATCGTATTTTTGTTGTAAAGTTTCAGGAACCCTTCAATATTCTGCAAGCCGAAGACTAAGCTAGACGATGATGAATCCGACTTTGGATCTTGGAGACTTCCAGGGGTTGCTGTTGGGGATATACTTTCCCGGTATCCTCAACGTTCCTCACTGACCAGGGTGGCCCACTTCGGGTTAGTTTGCTTCACGGGCGGTCCAGTCAGGGAGAAAGACGGAGTCCAATCCAGCTACGGGAAGGCCCAGAAGACTTACCGACATAGGCCCATAGTGTTACTTGTAGTTCAAGATGTACTCTGTAACTGACTCTTAATCATAGCCAGATAGATCTCTCATGTAAACCCTAGGCCGGATATCTATATAAGTTGTCCTAGGGAGAGCCTTTAGGGCACCCTCAATAGAAAACAATCTCAACTCACATAGACGAACCCTTGTAACCCATATTCCGGCTCTGCCGTATTACTGGATTGCTAGCAGGAGTAGGATCCGTCCAAAGCCAGCGGATTCGAACCTAGGTAAACTTGTGTGCTCACCGTCCCGGAATACCGTACGTCTCACACCCCTCTCTTCCGCACGCCTCGAGGACCCCCTCATGGCATACTTGTCATCAATCCGACGACATGTTTTATTTGTACATTATGCATACATTTGATGAATTAATTTTCTATGTTCTATTCTCATGCTTAGTCATTTCCTAAAGCTAAGAAGTTCCGCAAGAAGCCTTTTCCTATCTTTGGAGCTTTGCGAGAGTTGTATGATGGCCAAAATGCAACTCAGTAGCAATGGAGTTGAATTTCTAGACATGGAAGAAAACATATGCGTATCGAGCACAATATGAAGATGGAGATGCAAGACAACAAACAACCAAAGATATAATACCACAAACAACTAACGATGAAAGTATTGAAAGCAATGTACAGAAGCCACCTAGAAAGACTAGTGCACCAAAAATATACAGTCAAGAGAATGAGCAAAAAGAAGCCTAAGAAATGAGCTGCACTAGAAGGAGTGCGAGGTGCACCTTTATTCTTACAATAACAACATTAGAATCAGATGAAAAGGCAAAGGCGTCTAAGGTTTTAAAGATTCTAGCTAATAACCAAGAGAGAGAGCCACCCGAAAATTGCTCTGCTTTGGTTGACAGGGAAGGTCGATAAGCTTTGAAGGTATGCATAGTCTTTATCATGTCTTATTTATATTCGTGATTTAGTTTCAGGGTCATGGGTATTGTGTATAAAAATCGTGCATACTCGGCCGTGTGCATAGCACCACTCTAAAAAGACCTTGTGTTGGATGGATGGATGCCCTTGGTGGAGCTCGTTGGTCCCGAAGTCCGCTGCACACTGATGGCAGCCGAACCGGAGGACCAACCTGACATGTTGGACAAGCAAGAACTCGAGGCACGAGAGATTCTTGAGTAGCTTGATTTGCTTTGACGGAGGTGGGAGGAAAGAGCCGATCTGTTGCTGCAACATTCGGGCCAGACGCACTCTATGTTGACTCGCAATAGGGGACAATGAAGCCGGTGGTGCTCTCCTCTGGCACATTAGGAAGTTGCTTTCCTTATACGATGCTACTTATATTTGATGGACACCTATCACGTGACTACGTTCAAAAGAAATCATATATGCATCGTTTCCTTCTAGTAAATGCTCGAGAAACGGAACACTACACCACCCTCGAAAAGAACAGCTCTTGGGATCAGACGCCCCTCGAGGCCGGCGACTGGCCGAGCTTCCCCACCTCCTCCTCCTCCCCGTCATCGTCGGCCCGCGTCACCGGGCTAGCCCCGGGTGGCACCGGCGCCAACAGTCTCTGGCTTCTCTCCTTACGATCCCGGGCTTGCACGGGACGGCTAGAGATGGAGAGGTGCACACGGGTGGCGACGGCCTGATGCGGCGGCAGGGCAATCCGGCGGTGGCATAAGTGGCTTCAGGACACGAAGGAGCGGCCAATTGGCGGCAAAGGGCCACGGTAGCCCAGGCAGCGCCCGCCTTCCAGCCCAAATGTTGGCCCGCCAAGCCACATCTAGGTCTGGACGGGCTGCCTAGGGTGTGATGGCGGCTCTCCTGGTGGCCAGGAAGAGGGGACCTGGCCTCGTGTTGGTGGTGATGATGGTGCTCCTGCTGCAGTGTGGCGGCGGGGCTTTACGGACCCATTTAGGCTCGGCCAGGACGGAGGGCATGGTTTGCCCCTGCTGCTGCATTCGGTCGACGACCGCCTTCTGACAACAGAGGTAGTTCCCTCCTGCGTGCTATTGCTCCACCGACCTCGCCAAAGTATCTTATTTTCGGTTTTCCGGCCTCGCGACATGGGCCACGGTGAGACAATGATGACGATTGCAAGATAGTGGTGGCGTGTGCTGGTGGGTGGAGGGATATAGAGCGTCCCGAGGGGAGGGGCTATTTTTTAGGGGGGAGGGGTCGGGAGAAATCCTTAGCATCTCGGCATCGATCTGGCGGTTAAAAACTTTTACGAGATGGGCTTAACAAAGGCAAAATAGAACTAGCATTTTCTTTTGTCAAGCACAAAGCCTATAAATGCTATGGTTCACCTATGTGCACCAACAACTTATGCTAAGCAAGACAACCAAAAGTGATAGCAAGATAGATTACTTCAAGCACAAAGACTATCACAATGTAAAATGCATAAGTAAAGAGCTCGAGTATAGAGATAACCGAGGCACGCAGGGACGACGATATTTTACCGAGTTCCTCCCAACAAGGGAGTACCTCTCATTGGAGGGATGGGCGTTACTAAGACCACCAACGCCACAAGAGGCCTCACCCAATTCTCCCGAGCACCCACCACACGGCAAGAACCCGATCCACTATGGGACACTTGAGGGCAATCACCAAACCCGTACAAGATTGGGGAAATCTTCACAACTTAATTAGAGGTTCCCAATAATCACCAGCAAGGCCACAATCTTGGAGAGAGCTTCACAACTTAACTGAAGGCCCCAAGAACTCACCACAAAGGCCACACAACCTTCTAGGGTTTCAAGAACCCAAGAGGGACAAGCTTCTTGATTTCATCAGCCAAATCCTCCAAGGAGAACTCAAACCGATGCACCTAATGCAAATGGAAAGAACACCACAGAGATGCTCCAATACTTCACTCACAAGTTCCAACAAAACTACTAAATCAATTGGGGGGAACAAGATAGGAAGAACACAAGGAGAACAACAAATCCTCCAAGATCTAGATCCCAAAGATTCTCACAAAAAGATGATATGGTTTGGTCAAAATATAGATCTAGATGCAAGAACTATTGGAGGGGGAGAAAGAAATCAAGCTCAAAGAGAGGGAGAAGAAGCAACTAAAAAAGAGAGAGGAAGGATGCTTAAATAGGGGCCCCAGTAATCTGCCTGTTGGGGGCTAGTTTCTGCCTAGGCCGGTACTACCAGCCTGGTCAGCGGTACTACCGCCTGGGCTTGGGCCGGTAGTACCAGCCAACACAGTCGGGCCGGGTAGAGAGCGACAAAACACTCAGTATTGCCCGGTAGCGGCAAGCGGTACTACCGCACGGCCCAAAAACAGACCCCCCTTTTTTCTTTAAAATCAAATAAGAGGCAAAATTCAAATGGTGATAACTAGAGTTTGGAAACTCCGATCGACCCGAAACCAATTTTGTTGAAAAGAGGAAGACAAGAGCTACCCAACAAAGTGAGAATGTACCAAGTATTATAATGTGAGATACCTCCCTTGGTGATTAGCCGACAAAATATTGGATACCACCAAGTGAGAATGTACCAAGTATTATAATGTGAGATACCTCCCTTGGTGATTAGCCAGAAAAACTCCAAGATAAAAAATGCAATAAGATATAAAGAGGAGATCCGTTTTTGATGAAATAAAGCTTGTTATTAATGTTATCACAAGATCTAGATCCATACATGGATAATATCCAACAAACAACCAAGAAAGATGATGCTAAGAATGCAATGGTTTGATCTCTCTTCGAAAGATATGATCGAGCTACTCACTCAAGAGCCCCTCTTAATAGTATGATTATCTATTCTAAACCAGTCTCCGAACTACCAAAATGAGACCAGAAAAAGGGGAAACATATCAAGATAATACCTTTGACTTGTGCAAACCACTTGAGCACGATGTAGACGATCTTGTCCTTCTTAAGATGGACAACATTCTTGATTGATCTTGCACGGACTCGATTGATGAAGATATGACATATGCTCCCCCCCATACATCATGGGGAAGCCTCTTCGTTGACCTTGTCTTCATCGATCCATGACCACCGAGAATGACAAGCTTCAAGCATGAGATCTTCTAGAGATGGCGCATCTTGATCTTGCACAACATTTCTTCTAACTTCATATGATTCCAAAAGACCCAAGTCCCTTGGATAATGCTTCTTATTCTTCATTTCTTCCACCTTAAATCCAACACATGGTCCAAGTGAGGCCAATGGACACTTCCTACAAGTGCAACTTAATACAAGCATTAGTTCATAGAGATTGTCATTAATTACCAAAACCACACATGGGGGCCCACATGCTCTTTCAGGGTTCCGCCGTCTTTCCTGAAGGGGTTCGGCGTACCACTTCCCCCCCATACGTATCGGGAGAAACCCTAAAACATGTTCTAAGGGAAACCCTTGGATTGATTCGGGCAGCAATGTCGTCGTCACTTCCCTTCTTGGAGGTGTTGCTTGGTATGCGTCGCTTCAGAGTTCTAGGAGCGTGGTAAAAATTCTCCGGAGGGCACAGTGCTGGCGAGTCATCTCCTTTTTCATTGAACCGGCAGTGTCAGCATTGGTTTCTCTTCATTTTCTTTCTTGTTTCTTTTGGGCTGAATTTGTGTTATTTACCTAGCGGTGGTATCATAGTTGTAACCGTTGGTTGCTATATTAATATAGTGGGACAAGATCGGCTGGACCAAACCATTTTGCTCCTTAAGAAACAGATCATGATCCATCTGCCCCCAGTGACAAACGCCAAGCCACTAATCCCTGCCTCCTCCACCCACCGCTCTAGCGACAGGAGAGGGTGGGGACCCTGGTGCTTCGGATCCTGTAGTTAGGGTTAGCCTAGTGCTTCCTCGAGGCGTTGTTTCCATGGAGGATAAGGCGCCACGTCGAAATAATTTGCCTCTGCTCTTCCTCCATCTCGACGTTGCTCTAACCGGTGGCGTTGGGAGGCAGGTGGCCCGGTCGTCTCGCAGATCTCTAGATCCGTCGAGATTCTTGTCTGTTGGTCGATGGTTGGCACCCTCACGGGTGGCGATCGTGTCAGCTACTATAGTTGTGTTTGCTGTCTTGCAGTTGGGTGCGCGGATGACGGAAGGCGGCGGTGTTTCTCTTTTTTGACTACATCGGATAAAGTTGACGGCGTCAGGATCTGGTGATCACGGGGAAGATTCCCGGTTGATGTGCCACAAAGTCTTGGTCTCGTTGCTTGTGGTGGTCCGGTTCATCGGCTCAAAAAGCATCATTGTATGCGAAGGTGCTCTCCCAGATCTTGGTATGGCGGCTATTCACCCCTTTTTCTAGCGCGGTCATGGTGACGGCAGAGGATGACGGTGGACGACGTTTCGACAAGGCACAAGTTTCTCCAATGGTGGACTTGTAGTTTTACTCCTTGTGAGGTTCTTTGTGCAAAGTTGCTTGACACGCATTTTAAACATTGACCCCCGGGAAATGATCCCTCACGGGTTGTTCGTTGTTAAGTAGATGAGACCTCTCCAGCAACAGATTATACGTGCTTGGATAACACCCCGTTTAATTCGGTCCCCATGGAGACTCGAACCCGGGTGGGCTAGCTGCACGCTCGCAAGCCTTGGCACCAAGCGAGCGCTTGGTTCTCACGCATTTTTGTTTCATATATGATGACCATATGTGTAATCTCTATAAACGTTTTGTTTAATGGAATATATGGTTACTAAAAAAATAGTGGGACGAAAATTTAAGCTTGTTTTAAAGACGTTCAAAAGAAAGAAAAATCTTAAGTTGTCGGCCCCCACGTGAAAATTACCATGGCAACTTTGGTATGGGTACGCGCCGCGCACTCCCGCTGGGCACGATTCGCCCCCAGAATTTTCGTATTTCATGGACGACCCCTTTGATCTAGCTCGTTGAGACCGGTAAGAGCATCTCCACTCGTTGGCCGTTCCCAGGTCAAAATCTAGACCTAAATAGCGCCGTACGGACGAAGGTTTCGGCCTGAAAATGGCCGATTTCCTACTCGCACTCCCAGGTCGAATTCCCAGGCGAAGCGAAAAACGGCGACATTTTCAAATTTTCTCGTTCTCGCGGCGAAATCTTGGTCATAGGGTGTTCGACAGAAATACGCCCAAAGTAGTTCGGCCATCGAATTATTACAGAACAAGATAAAATGGTCGGCGATCAGTCATCGATGGGAGTGATCTCCTCCGGCGTGTCCGGTGCGACGGGAATGGGTTCGGCAGTGTTCCTGCCGGCCGACTGGTTGGAGGAGGTCGAAGCGGAGCTCGGCGAAGACACGGTGGCGGAGGTGTTTGGCGCAGAGCTTGGCGCGCTCTCGGCGTTGTCCTCCTCGAGGATGTCCTTGCGCCGGGCCAGATACCAGGCCTTGATCGGCGAGCTCATCGCCGAGGTGTCTTCGCCGCCCATGAGAAACTGAAGATCTATGTTCCTCTTCTTGGCGGCGAAGTTTGCTTTGAGGAGATCGAGCGTGCGGTCTTGGTTCTGTAGCAGCTGCGCCCATCTCTGCTCGGTCTTCTCCTCCCTCTGCTTGGTATGGACCTTCGTGTCGGCGATGCACCTCTCGATGGATTCCTGGAGGCGCTCGGCGGGAGGTCCTGCGGCTTTGAGCATCTTCGCCTTCTTCTGGTCGATCTCTGGCCTTTCTTCGCCGGCGGCAGGTGGAGGGGCTGCTGGGTTGTACACGTCGTCCTTCGTCTTGCCGAGGGTGAGTCGAGTATCCGCCCATTTCTGGCATTTCTCAATCGAAGGGAATACGTGATAGAACTTGAACTCCGTCCTGATGTCAGCCCGGTACATGTCGAGTACGCGGAGAAGCTGCAATGGCAAGGCAAAGTGTGTCAGCATAGGCATGAAGAAGTGTCTTCAACTAGTGTTCGGCGTAGTACCTTGGCATACATGCTCTCGCCGCTGACGGGTGTGCGCTCGACCTCCTCGAGAAGACTGTGCCACTTGCTACACGCATGTTGGACGAGTCCCCAGTGGTTGGTCATGGCTTTCTCGTCGCGCTCCATGTGGGTTTTGTTGTACTTCGGGTTACAAAGGTTGCGTTCATCGAACGCTAGCTTCACGAGCTTCCAGTAGTTGTCTGGATTTTGGTTAGTGCCAGTGATCGGGTCCATGCTCACCGATTTCCAGGCATCGGCGAGGCAAAGGTCCTCAGTCGGCGTCCACTTGATCCGGGGCTCGGTCACCAAGGTGCCCGCCTTCTTCTTGCCTTTTCCCTTCGCCAGAGCCAGGCCAACGCCTTCCTCTTCCTCTTCCTCATCGGTCTGGGTCTGCTCGGCGAAATCCTGGGACTCGATGCCGTGTTCGGCGTTGGCCCGGGACTGTTCCTGGGTGAAGAAGCCGGCGTTGCTGGCCGCGGCGGCCGCCGAGCCTTCGGGGATCATGCCCTGCATGTAGGCTTAATTGGACATTCCGCCGAACATGTTCTGGGTGTCCGCCTCGCCGTGGGTCGCATGCGACGAGCTCCCGGGGAACGGCAGAGGACCGCGGCGCGCCGTCAAGGAGGAGGTGTAGGGGGCGTTGATGTCGATGCCGAACACTGAAGGAGGGTGTTGTGCGGGGCAGGGGAAGACGTTGTTTGGGTTGAATCTACCGTCGAACTCAGGGGAGGAGGAGTATCTCTGCCGTAGGTTCGCCTGGTTCTCCTGGAACATCGCTGGCGAGATCGGCGAGAACCCAACAGGCGAGTATCCGGCCGGCGACGAGACGCTTGGCTGGCTCCCCAGACGCCCCCGTACTGCGCATGGGACGACGCCAATGCCGCTTCCCTCATCGCCTGAGCCTCGGCCGCCGCTCCCCTCATCGCCTGAACTTCGGCGAGCTCCTGCGCCTGCTTGGCCCTTGCCTTCCTGTGCCTACGGCTCTCCGTAGCGAACTTTCTCTTCGTGGATAGGGCCAACCAGTTGGGAGCGCTCATGCCCTCAGATTTCGTCGTGGGCGCTCTCGGCTTCCTCACCTTTTTCTCCTTTGGTCGGCGACGGATCGGGGTTTGGCGAAAGCCTTGGGCGGCATGGCGGGCGGGAGCTCGGCGAACTGGCGGGAGATGTGGGGGATTGCGGAAGGAAGGCAGGAGAAGAAGAAGAAGAAAAGGGCGGGAACTCGGCCTCCCCTCGCTGACAGGGCTGGCTCACCCACGTTTTCTCTCCATCCAGCGTTTCCAGGCCGTTCCCGACGCCTCGGGTTCGGTCTGGGAACGCCGAACCAATTTTGGGCCAAATCCGGATGAAACCGGCGTCCTGGGAATACGACTAGAAGAAAAATCGTCATCCGGGCCAAAAATACGTCCTGGAAACGGCGTCCTTAGAACGCGAGCGGAGATGCCGTAAGGGATAGGACTTTGAGAATGGTAGGGCCAGGCTAGGTCACCGGAATCGCCGGAGCCGCGTGAAAACAAACAAAGTTGAGAGCTGCCGCGGGTCCGACTCCAACGGCGTGTACCGCGTACGGATGACGACGGCTAAACCAGTTGGTTCCGGCAGTTGGTGTTGACCCTGGCAAACAAGTGTTGCGTCCATCCACAAGGTAGCAGCTTTCCTGCAAACCAACCAGTCAGTGGCGTATCCAGTGGGTACCATGGGTCCATGGCACCCCCTCCAAAAGTACAAATCTTCTTTTAGCTACTAATATTTGTACTATTTATGGCTAAATGCAAGATTAATAAGGTAGTACTTTTTAAACTTGGCACCTCCACCGATTTCACCCTAGATCCGCCACTGCAAACAGTGTTGAGTCCATCCACAAGGTCGAAGCTCCCCGTCCAACCAGTGTTTCGCGTCCATCCACAAGGTCGCAGCATGGCGAGGCGGCTTGCTTTCGTGCGGAGGTTCGGAGAACAGGAAATACGAGACCCTGCTCAGTCCTCGCCGCGCAACCTCTACCGCGACTTGATCCGGAACGTCGTCGTGTCCAGAGGGCAGTACATCACACAGTCCGCTCATACCAGGTCTAGCCACTCCGGCTCATCCGGTGCTTCGAGTTCCTACTGCTCCTCCGGTTCGGCCTCCGCCGCAGCGACATCAGAATTCTTCGCCCATGACCAGGAGCTCACCAAGATCGCTTGTCAAATGGTCAGCGACGGGTCCGCCCGGCGCATGGTGAACGGATTCGGTAGTGGTGGCCCAGACCATCCTCGTCTGGAGACCTGGTTCACGGAGCTCGACGTCGACTGGGTTCTCCAACTCCATGAGGAGCAGCTGCAGGAGAAGTCCGAGTCGTCGCTCCAAGAATTGATCGATAGGTGGATCCGAGCTCTCACGGTAATTTCTGTCAGTATGGCAGAGCTGGTCCTGGTCGTCGCCGTCAAAGAGACGCCGGCGGTCGCACGGTTTGGCAAAGCGAGCATGGCCAAGATGCTTGTCTTCGTTGATGCCATTATCCCTGCTCTCAAGGAGGAGGAGAAGCTACGGGCTGTGGTAGATATGTATGTTTGCCTCTCCAGTGTATCATACAGGTTTGCATCGAACAGGTTCATGCTGCTGCCAATCTTACCAAAAGCCCGAACCATTCTGAAGGAGATAGTCGGCTCGTTGTCAAGAAAAGTGATCAGCCTAAGAGAAGCCATATCCAGCACAATGGAGGAGGTGAGGACACTCGTCGAGAATGACGACTCATGGGCTATCTTGATTCAGCGAGGAAGAGGTGAGGTTCACCGGAACACTCGGTTGATGGTGGATTACATCAGGTCCATGGTTAAAGTAGACAACTTGATGAATCTTGACACCGCAAACCTCCGTGGCCTGATCGATGATTCTGTACATCATCTAAAGGACCAGCTACTGAGGAAATCAGAGCATGCCTCTGATCCAAGCCTGAGGTGCCTGTTCCTCCTCAACAATTTCTACTATTCAGTAGCGCAGCTGTCTAAGCCACAGCCCGAACACCCCGTGGTATTTACACCTGAATGTAAAACGTCCATGGGTAGATATCTCGACCCCGTGGTATTTACACCTGAATGTAAAATGTTCATGGGTAGCTATCTCGACGTTTCTTGGGGACATGCGCGAGCTCACATACAGATAACGGTTTCCAAGGGTAGTTGTCTCGATGTTTCTTGCGGACCTGTGCTGTTCTCCATACCGAAATTGTGTTTCAGTGGATCGCGCCAACACCACAAGAAGATCTCTGAACTGGCTAAATTTGAGTCAGCGTTTCATAAAACGTACCAGGATCAGAAATTCTGGAAGGTTCCAGACCCTCAACTAAGAGACGTGCTGCGGAAAGCTATCACGGAGACAGTTATCTCAGATTACCGCTGCTACCTGAAGAAGCATCCGGAGCTACAGAAACACGTTAACAGCGGAAGCAGCAGTCCTGATACGTTGAAGGAGATGCTAGGAGAGCTATTTGAAGGATAAAAACTTCTCAAGGAACCAACAATGCATATATAAGAGAACAGAATTCATGATCGTTGTTGTATTTAGATTGCCTTTCCTTATTTGCGTGTTTTGATTTGATTTTGTGGTTCCATGCCCAACACCCTTTTCCTTTTTTTTAGAAACATAGTACAAACGTAGACGCTCACAATGCGTACATACACTCACTTCTATGAATCTGCTTCTACATCTATTTGATACTTATCATGTTTAGTTTTGATTATGCAAGATTCTATATGTTCTTATTTGTATCTAGTTCGGTAAAACAGTTGAGTATGTGTCAAATATACACGCTTCACTTTCCAGTACTAAACTAATTTGCTAAGCTGAGCCACAAACAGTAATAGAGTAATGTGATATCTAACAGAACAAGGGAATCCAACTTGTCATACATGGACAAGCTCAAGTTATCTATGGTCACTACTGGAAGTTGTAGGAAGAGGAGGTAAAGCCAACTAACCTCTTGTCTCCAAGATGCAAAAATTTCCTCCAGTGGTGGTCGACCTGTCATACGGAGAAAATGGCAGATCACTGAAACCATCCAATACACTTCATTCATTTGTGCCAATTGTTAAAATAGTTTTGATCTGACTACAAATGAAGAGCAGCGATCCTGTTGGAGCAAACCATGTGGAATAAATCTTGGTGGCCAAACCTGTAAGCAGAGTAATATTAATGAAGGGATTAAAATTTGAAGTTGAAGTTGACTACGTTAGTCCAACAATTTGATTTCACAGTTCTTCAGTTTCTTTTAGGTATGTTCTTCAATTTGATATAGCAAATGTTCCAATAAATAGAAACTATGCAGCTGAACACAACTCTTCGAAGCGAATGAAACAAGTTGATGCTCGGATTCACTCATGCTGCTGCCAATCTTACCAAAAGCCCGAACCATTCTGAAGGAGATAGGCGGCTCGTTGTCAAGAAAAATGATCAGCCTAAGAGAAGCCATATCCAGCACAATGGAGGAGGTGAGGACACTCGTCGAGAATGACGACTCATGGGCTATCTTGATTCAGCGAGGAAGAGATGAGGTTCACCGGAACACTCAGTTGATGGTGGATTACATTAGGTCCATGGTTAAAGTAGACAACTTGATGAATCTTGACACCGCAAACCTCCGTGGCCTGATCGATGATTCTGTACATCATCTAAAGGACCAGCTACTGAGGAAATCAGAGCATGCCTCTGATCCAAGCCTGAGGTACCTGTTCCTCCTCAACAATTTCTACTATTCAGTAGTGCAGCTGTCTGAGCCACAACCCAGACACCCCGTGGTATTTACACCTGAATGTAAAACGTCCATGGGTAGATATCTCGACCTCGTGGTATTTACACCTGAATGTAAAATGTTCATGGGTAGCTATCTCGACGTTTCTTGGGGACATGTGCGAGCTCACATACAGATAACGGTTTCCAAGGGTAGTTGTCTCGATGTTTCTTGCGGACCTGTGCTGTTCTCCATACCGAAATTGTGTTTCAGTGGATCGCGCCAACACCACAAGAAGATCTCTGAACTGGCTAAATTTGAGAAAGCGTTTCATAAAACGTACCAGGATCAGAAATTCTGGAAGGTTCTAGACCCTCAACTAAGAGACGTGTTGCGGAAAGCTATCACGGAGACAGTTATCTCAGATTGCCGCTGCTACCTGAAGAAGCATCCGGAGCTACAGAAACACGTTAACAGCGGAAGCAGCAGTCCTGATACGTGGAAGGAGATGCTAGGAGAGCTATTTGAAGGATAAAAACTTCTCAAGGAACCAACAATGCATATATAAGAGAACAGAATTCATGATCGTTGTTGTATTTAGATTGCCTTTCCTTATTTGCGTGTTTTGATTTGATTTTGTGGTTCCATGCCCAACACCCTTTCCCTTTTTTTTTAGAAACATAG
The DNA here is from genome assembly GCA_916181665.1 of Avena sativa. Lineage (NCBI taxonomy): Eukaryota > Viridiplantae > Streptophyta > Magnoliopsida > Poales > Poaceae > Avena > Avena sativa. The sequence goes on along the minus strand of OV702297.1, from coordinate 484,158,978 downwards.
TATAAACGTAGACCCTCACAATCCGTACATACACTCACTCCTATGAATCTGCTTCTACATCTATTTGATACTTATCATGTTTAGTTTTGATTATGCAAGATTCTATATGTTCTTATTTGTATCTAGTTCGGTAAAACAGTTGAGTATGTGTCAAATATACACGCTTCACTTTACAGTACTAAACTAATTTGCTAAGCTGAGCCACAAACAGTAATAGAGTAATGTGATATCTAACAGAACAAGGGAATCCAACTTGTCATACATGGACAAGCTCAAGTTATCCATGGTCACTACTGGAAGTTGCAGGAAGAGGAGGTAAAGCCAACTAACCTCTTGTCTCCAGGATGCAAAAATTTCCTCCAGTGGTGGTCGACCTGTCATACGGAGAAAATGGCAGATCACTGAAACCATCCAATACACTTCATTCATTTGTGCCAATTGTTAAAATAGTTTTGATCTGACTACAAATGAAGAGCAGCGATCTTGTTGAAGCAAACCATGTGTAATAAATCTTGGTGGCCAAACCTGTAACTTCAGTTTTTCACACTGCATTTGCTATGGTAGCCACCTGCAGGATATAGCAGAGTAATATTAATGAAGGGATTAAAATTTGAAGTTGAAGTTGAAGTTGACTACTCGTTAGTCCAACAATTTGATTTCACAGTTCTTCAGTTTCTTTTAGGTATGTTCTTCAATTTGATATAGCAAATGTTCCAATAAATAGAAACTATGCAGCTGAACGACAACTCTTTGAAGCGAATGAAACAAGTTGATGCTCGGATTCACTCATGCTGCTGCCAATCTTACCAAAAGCCCGAACCATTCTGAAGGAGATAGGCGGCTCGTTGTCAAGAAAAGTGATCAGCCTAAGAGAAGCCATATCCAGCACAATGGAGGAGGTGAGGACACTCGTCGAGAATGACGATTCATGGGCTATCTTGATTCAGCGAGGAAGAGGTGAGGTTCACCGGAACACTCGGTTGATGGTGGATTACATCAGGTCCATGGTTAAAGTAGACAACTTGATGAATCTTGACACCGCAAACCTCCGTGGCCTGATCGATGATTCTGTACATCATCTAAAGGACCAGCTACTGAGGAAATCAGAGCATGCCTCTGATCCAAGCCTGAGGTGCCTGTTCCTCCTCAACAATTTCTACTATTCAGTAGCGCAGCTGTCTGAGCCACAGCCCGAACACCCCGTGGTATTTACACCTGAATGTAAAACGTCCATGGGTAGATATCTCGACCCCGTGGTATTTACACCTGAATGTAAAATGTTCATGGGTAGCTATCTCGACGTTTCTTGGGGACATGCGCGAGCTCACATACAGATAACGGTTTCCAAGGGTAGTTGTCTCGATGTTTCTTGCGGACCTGTGCTGTTCTCCATACCGAAATTGTGTTTCAGTGGATCGCGCCAACACCACAAGAAGATCTCTGAACTGGCTAAATTTGAGTCAGCGTTTCATAAAACGTACCAGGATCAGAAATTCTGGAAGGTTCCAGACCCTCAACTAAGAGACGTGCTGCGGAAAGCTATCACGGAGACAGTTATCTCAGATTACCGCTGCTACCTGAAGAAGCATCCGGAGCTACAGAAACACGTTAACAGCGGAAGCAGCAGTCCTGATACGTTGAAGGAGATGCTAGGAGAGCTATTTGAAGGATAAAAACTTCTCAAGGAACCAACAATGCATATATAAGAGAACAGAATTCATGATCGTTGTTGTATTTAGATTGCCTTTCCTTATTTGCGTGTTTTGATTTGATTTTGTGGTTCCATGCCCAACACCCTTTTTCTTTTTTTTTAGAAACATAGTACAAACGTAGACGCTCACAATGCGTACATACACTCACTTCTATGAATCTGCTTCTACATCTATTTGATACTTATCATGTTTAGTTTTGATTATGCAAGATTCTATATGTTCTTATTTGTATCTAGTTCGGTAAAACAGTTGAGTATGTGTCAAATATACACGCTTCACTTTCCAGTACTAAACTAATTTGCTAAGCTGAGCCACAAACAGTAATAGAGTAATGTGATATCTAACAGAACAAGGGAATCCAACTTGTCATACATGGACAAGCTCAAGTTATCTATGGTCACTACTGGAAGTTGTAGGAAGAGGAGGTAAAGCCAACTAACCTCTTGTCTCCAAGATGCAAAAATTTCCTCCAGTGGTGGTCGACCTGTCATACGGAGAAAATGGCAGATCACTGAAACCATCCAATACACTTCATTCATTTGTGCCAATTGTTAAAATAGTTTTGATCTGACTACAAATGAAGAGCAGCGATCCTGTTGGAGCAAACCATGTGGAATAAATCTTGGTGGCCAAACCTGTAAGCAGAGTAATATTAATGAAGGGATTAAAATTTGAAGTTGAAGTTGACTACGTTAGTCCAACAATTTGATTTCACAGTTCTTCAGTTTCTTTTAGGTATGTTCTTCAATTTGATATAGCAAATGTTCCAATAAATAGAAACTATGCAGCTGAACACAACTCTTCGAAGCGAATGAAACAAGTTGATGCTCGGATTCACTCATGCTGCTGCCAATCTTACCAAAAGCCCGAACCATTCTGAAGGAGATAGGCGGCTCGTTGTCAAGAAAAATGATCAGCCTAAGAGAAGCCATATCCAGCACAATGGAGGAGGTGAGGACACTCGTCGAGAATGACGACTCATGGGCTATCTTGATTCAGCGAGGAAGAGATGAGGTTCACCGGAACACTCAGTTGATGGTGGATTACATTAGGTCCATGGTTAAAGTAGACAACTTGATGAATCTTGACACCGCAAACCTCCGTGGCCTGATCGATGATTCTGTACATCATCTAAAGGACCAGCTACTGAGGAAATCAGAGCATGCCTCTGATCCAAGCCTGAGGTACCTGTTCCTCCTCAACAATTTCTACTATTCAGTAGTGCAGCTGTCTGAGCCACAACCCAGACACCCCGTGGTATTTACACCTGAATGTAAAACGTCCATGGGTAGATATCTCGACCTCGTGGTATTTACACCTGAATGTAAAATGTTCATGGGTAGCTATCTCGACGTTTCTTGGGGACATGTGCGAGCTCACATACAGATAACGGTTTCCAAGGGTAGTTGTCTCGATGTTTCTTGCGGACCTGTGCTGTTCTCCATACCGAAATTGTGTTTCAGTGGATCGCGCCAACACCACAAGAAGATCTCTGAACTGGCTAAATTTGAGAAAGCGTTTCATAAAACGTACCAGGATCAGAAATTCTGGAAGGTTCTAGACCCTCAACTAAGAGACGTGTTGCGGAAAGCTATCACGGAGACAGTTATCTCAGATTGCCGCTGCTACCTGAAGAAGCATCCGGAGCTACAGAAACACGTTAACAGCGGAAGCAGCAGTCCTGATACGTGGAAGGAGATGCTAGGAGAGCTATTTGAAGGATAAAAACTTCTCAAGGAACCAACAATGCATATATAAGAGAACAGAATTCATGATCGTTGTTGTATTTAGATTGCCTTTCCTTATTTGCGTGTTTTGATTTGATTTTGTGGTTCCATGCCCAACACCCTTTTCCTTTTTTTTTAGAAACATAGTACAAACGTAGACGCTCACAATGCGTACATACACTCACTTCTATGAATCTGCTTCTACATCTATTTGATACTTATCATGTTTAGTTTTGATTATGCAAGATTCTATATGTTCTTATTTGTATCTAGTTCGGTAAAACAGTTGAGTATGTGTCAAATATACACGCTTCACTTTCCAGTACTAAACTAATTTGCTAAGCTGAGCCACAAACAGTAATAGAGTAATGTGATATCTAACAGAACAAGGGAATCCAACTTGTCATACATGGACAAGCTCAAGTTATCTATGGTCACTACTCCAAGTTGCAGGAAGAGGAGGTAAAGCCAACTAACCTCTTGTCTCCGGGATGCAAAAATTTCCTCCAGTGGTGGTCGACCTGTCATACGGAGAAAATGGCAGATCACTGAAACCATCCAATACACTTCATTCATTTGTGCCAATTGTTAAAATAGTTTTGATCTGACTACAAATGAAGAGCAGCGATCCTGTTGGAGCAAACCATGTGGAATAAATCTTGGTGGCCAAACCTGTAAGCAGAGTAATATTAATGAAGGGATTAAAATTTGAAGTTGAAGTTGAAGTTGACTACGTTAGTCCAACAATTTGATTTCACGGTTCTTCAGTTTCTTTTAGGTATGTTCTTCAATTTGATATAGCAAATGTTCCAATAAATAGAAACTATGCAGCTGAACGACAACTCTTTGAAGCGAATGAAACAAGTTGATGCTCGGATTCACTCATGCTGCTGCCAATCTTACCAAAAGCCCGAACCATTCTGAAGGAGATAGGCGGCTCGTTGTCAAGAAAAGTGATCAGCCTAAGAGAAGCCATATCCAGCACAATGGAGGAGGTGAGGACACTCGTCGAGAATGACGACTCATGGGCTATCTTGATTCAGCGAGGAAGAGATGAGGTTCACCGGAACACTCGGTTGATGGTGGATTACATCAGGTCCATGGTTAAACAGTTGAGTATGTGTCAAATATACACGCTTCACTTTCCAGTACTAAACTAATTTGCTAAGCTGAGCCACAAACAATAATAGAGTAATGTGATATCTAACAGAACAAGGGAATCCAACTTGTCATACATGGACAAGCTCAAGTTATCCATGGTCACTACTGGAAGTTGCAGGAAGAGGAGGTAAAGCCAACTAACCTCTTGTCTCCAGGCTGCAAAAATTTTCTCCAGTGGTGGTCGACCTGTCATATGAAGAAAATGGCAGATCACTGAAACCATCCAATACATTTCATTCATTTGTGCCAATTGTTAAAATAGTTTTGATCTGACTACAAATGAAGAGCAGCGATCCTGTTGGAGCAAACCATGTGGAATAAATCTTGGTGGCCAAACCTGTAACTTCAGTTTTTCACACTGCATTTGCTATGGTAGCCACCTGCAGGATATAGCAGAGTAATATTAATGAAGGGATTAAAATTTGAAGTTGAAGTTGAAGTTGACTACGTTAGTCTAACAATTTGATTTCACAGTTCTTCAGTTTCTTTTAGGTATGTTCTTCAATTTTTTATAGCAAATGTTCCAATAAATAGAAACTATGCAGCTGAACGGCAACTCTTTGAAGCGAATGAAACAAGTTGATGCTCGGATTCACTCTGCCGAAGTGTACTTGGGTACCCCTCCCCCCCCCCCCCCCCCCCCACACACACACACCCCAAAGGAAAATTTTGATTGGAAAACCGGCTTACCGGTCTAGGCCATTATTTTTTTGTACCGGTACGCGTATCTAAGGTGTTATGTACATGTCGTGGGTAGTGAAAAAAGATTTGCCGCTCCCACGTGCGATTCTGAAGCAATGTCGTTCCACGTTCCATCTCGCTCGTCGCTGATACCACCTGCGTCGTGCGCCTCCGATCTTGATCGAACCGCATCTCCTAGACAAACCGTAAGACGCAGACGGAAGGAGAACAAGAGGTGGCCTCCTCTCGTGTAGTCGCAGTAGATCGGAGAAGATTTGGGCGAGAAAGAGGATGTGGACGGAGGCGACGGGGCCGACGGTTCCTTCATGTGGACCGATCGTTTGGTCTCCGTATTTTACTCAGCAAAGTACGCATATGGGGTCACACATACGGATTAAAACAAACTGATCGAATCCGAAACAAGCACGTAACCACCAAAAAACCGGTTATTACCTGAATGATTCCCTATAGTGGGGGGGGGGGGGGGATACCGAAGCAAGAGTGGGTCTTATAACCTTTGTCAGCTTGGCAGTCGATCCCAATTTCATTAAAAAAATTGGAGTCTGTTACTACAACTGCATCAAAGGAAATAACATCATTGCATCTTACCAGACTACCCCTCAACTAAGCATTATGCCGAAGCATAAGCTACTACAACTAATTTGCTAAACTGAACCACAAGCAGAAGCATCACAATATAAGTCTTCGATTACATCATTTTAAAATGCCAGCGTGAAGTTAACTTCAACAACTTCACAGCCCGGTACTGCAGGAAAGCAAGAGAGAATTCCAGCAAAGCATAGTTGACATTGATGGACATAACTCTGACGTTTTATTTATAGGCTGAGTCTGATGCATAAGGCAGCTTTTATCCTTCGAGTAGCTCTCCCAGCATCTCCTCCAAAGCAGCGGGACTGCTGCTTCCGTGGCTAACGTGTATCTCTAGCTCCTGATGCTCCTTCAGGTAGTCACGGTAACCTGAAATGACTCTATTGGTGATTGCTCTTCGTAGGGCATCTCTGAGAAGAGGATCCGGAACCTTCCAGAACTTCTGAGCCTGGTATGCTTTATGAAATGCTGACTCGAATTTAGACATTGAAGGGTTGTTGATCCAACAATGGAGCGGTCCAGGAACATACGGTTGCGGTATGCAGGGCAGCACATGGCCCCAGGAAACATCGAGATAATTATCCATGTACTTTTTTGGCATTCAGGTGTAAGTTTCCAAGCATGTCCAGATTCACACTGCTCAGCTAGTTCTGCTACAAAATAGGAACTGTTGAGCAGGAACAAATACCGCAAGCTTGAATCCGAGCATAGCTCTGACTTCCTCTGGAGCATATTGTTCAGATAGTTGAGCATGGATTGCATCATGTCACGAAGCTATCCGGTGGTGTGACCTCGTGCGGACAGGATACAATTCACCATAAACCGAATGTTCTTGTGAACTCCGCCCCTTCCTCGCAAAATCCCAGTAGCCCACGAATCATCATCCTTCACGAGTATCGTCACCTCCTCCATCATGCTGGATATGGCCTCATTCAAGATTCAACCTGTGTTCTTGTCTGTCCAACAAGCGGCGTATCTCGTTGAAAATGCTTTGGGCCTCCCCAGAGCAAGAGTTCAAAAACACTGATGCACGGGAGACGCAGGTACACATGTTTACCATGGCCCGTAGATTCTCCGCCTTTAGAACATGGACGATGGCGTGTACGAAGACCGCCACTGCGGAGATGCATACTTCAGCCAAAATTCCGAGCGCCGGTGTCTTGTGGACGTTGAAGAGCAACTCACTGATACTGAAGACAATTAGGACCAGAGCTCGGTTCCAAGTCTTCGAGCGACTTGTCTTGGAGCTGGAGCTGCTGCCGAAAGCAATGGTCGCCGCGGATTTGGAGAACCCAATCCACATCAATCTCGAAGAACCAATTCTCTAGGGAGCCACTGCGGTCGAATTCTTGGACCGTGCGCTGGGTGTACCCGTCCATGACCATTTAGCGAGCGATTTGCAATAGATCACTGGGTGCGCTGGGTGTACCCGTCGAAGACCTCTTCATGAAGAAGCATTTCACAGAACTCGCATGTTACCGTTACTACGTGAGGAAGCATCTAGAGCCAGAGGAATACGTCACTGGAGGAAGCAGCAGCCCCAACGTGTTGAAGGAGATGGAGAGAGAGTTCGGTATCCTCTCACGTGGGTTGCGAGCAGATGGCTTTATGAAGCGTTTCATATAGCCCAAATAGGTTCAAGACCCCACTTCCCATTATGGTTATGACGGAGGGTTAATTTGGATATTGCACGTGAGGTAAGGGAGATACTAACCTTCTCATCCAGCCACGACTAAGTGGGCAGACGAAAATCCAGGTTAGCCTACACTGAAGAAGAAACCTTCAAACTACGATTTCACCATCTTTGATGGGATTGTTTCAATCCCAATCTCTTGTCCCCCAAATCTGTTGTAGCATCTGAGATCCTTGTGTATCTTGATGTATGATATTCTCTAATGTTCTCTAGATAAAAACTGCTTGTGCCCACACATTTATAATAGTGGAAGAAGATTTGTGTGACTTTGGCCCGTGGTTTTTCTTCTCTTGAGAGGTTTTCCAAGAAAAAAAGATTGATGTGCTTGTGTGTTGATTTGCTCGTTGGTGGACAATTCAACTACCTGTGTGCTCAAAGCACCCAGAATTTGTCCTCGGTCGAGGCAAAATCTATTTCTCCATATATGTTTGACTGATATGTTTAACTCGTCCGTGATTAAGCAACCATCCTGAAGTTAGCACATGAATGATGCTGAAGTTTACAACTCATTTCGTTGCGTATGTTTAGATCATGTTCAGGTGCGCTAATTTCCTAACAGAGAGCTACTTGAAGGACAAGAAATGCTTGAGAAATCGGAGCCACCATATATGACACAAAGAATTATTGATTGTCATTGTATTTAGATTATTTTCCTTGTTAAGTGAAGTTGTATTTTGAGTTCAGTTTCTTGCTTAAGCACCAGGTACTATATCAAGTTGGCTACAATCTGATCCGATTTTGTGATCCATGTCGAGCCCATTCTGCACAAGGGAACCCGGCTGGTCATACATGGACAAGATTACCACGGAAGGCAGAACTGAAGACAACATCCTGGAATCAACTTAGTAAAATTGCATGTCTTTCCCATAGAACCAGTGTACAGACCATGGAATTATTTACTACAATCACAGAACAACTTGGTATCATAAATTTCGGAATCATTTGGACGTAAGACTAGCTATGTATGTATGTGTGTCTATCTAAACATATCAAAGTTAAAATATGCAGAGAAGAGAAGACATGAGCTTTGCTGCTCACATCTTGCATGCTTTATCATCTTTACATTCACCCTGACAAAGAAAATGCAGTCAGTAAGCTAAAGTCATTCATGGTCATTATAGGAAGTTCAAGGAAGGGGAGATAAAGTCAACTAACCGCTTGTCTCCGAGCTGCAAAAATTTCCTCCAGTGGTGGTCGACCTGTCACAGGGAGAAAAATGAGCAGATCATTCAAACCCATCCAGTATATTCCGCATTTCAGTGTTGGAGCGAACTATACAACAAACTCTTAGTGGCCAAACCTGTAACTTCCATGCGGTATTTGGCCCATACACTATAAACTGCATTTGCTATGGTAGCCACCTGCAGGACATCAGAGTAAGATTAATGAACGAAGCGATCAAAAGTAAAATAAGCATTTGAAATTTGGGTTAACAACAATTTGATTCCATACTTCTTCAGTTTGATACACAAATATTCCATTAAACAGAAACTAGAAAACTGTGCAGCTGAGCAGCAACTCTCTGAAATGAATGAAACAAGCTGATCCCTGAATTTACACTGTGGAAATGTGCACTTACAGGTTCATACTTAGTAACTGCATAAACCCATCCAAGTCCCACTTCCTCGTAAAGCCTTCTAAATGCCTGCAATCATAACTTTAGTTACTATGTACGGAAACATGTAAAGACCAATTGCATACACAAAACTCATCTTATCTTGCATTGTTTCTAAGATCATCTTATGTCTCTTGGTATTACAGCCTTTATCAGCTTAGCAGTTTGGACTAGTATTTAGTGGTAAATACTGTAGGGTAAAACTAACTCCAAAGACTGAATGGACACTTCTTTAGTATATGACAGTATCACAAGGGCAAAACAATTGCTGCACCAATGTGATGATAATAAGCTCTGCATGTAATACTGCTCTTGCATCGAATGTCATCAAGGAACTTGAGGGACATTACTGTTTGTGCATCCTTATCTCTCTCTCTCATTTAGCTTCTCCTTGCCACCAGGGGATCTGGATGCTCTTGTGGTAGTGAAACATATACATCATCCAATAGTTCTGTGTCTAACTCGTGTCTTTCATTAGCTTCCCAAGTATAGTTATTATGTTTTAATAACAAATATTTACCTAACTTCTATGTTTTGAAAAGGAAAATATCCAAAAGTTCAGTATGAGAGGATGCGAATGACTTGGTTTCACACTGTCATACCTCAACATCTGTAACGATGGTTCCATCTGAGAGAATGGCATGGATCCTCCCCATGGCCTGGAAACAGAAAATAAATTTATCTGGAGAGGAAAATATATATGTCTTTCCTCTAATAGAGAAAAAAGATATATGAATGCATACTGTTCTAAAGCACTACTACCATCAATTTAACTAAACATAAGTAGTTGGAGTAACCAAAAACCGCGAATACAAAATGGCTTCTATTGGAAGATTTAACATGAAGTTCTCAAGGGGAAAAACTGATACTCATTTTCTCGGGAGCCAGTAAACATGGAGAAACTCATTAAAGCCTTTGGTGCTTGCTAAAAAGTGGTAAAGGAGGTCTATATGAGTATCACTATAATGCAAAGTGTATTTTGTTCCAGTATCACATAAAGAAATCAAACAGACAATGGAAAATTTGGACAGTGAGCCACTGAGGTTATACATGACCAAGTTTGTACTTTCCAGAATCCAGATAATTGAGTATGAAACTAACAAAAACCAAAGATGATAATTTGTATTAAAAGTAATACGCACAGTTTCATAATCAAGACCGTGATTGTCTTTCGCGGAGTAATCTTTTGAGCTGATGTCAACAAAATTTATAGCTCCATAGGATTTGTTTCTTTCCCTCAACATGTTTACCTGCCAAGCCACGAGAGTTAGTACAAACAATATCAGTGAAGAAAATGCATTCAAATTCAAACGACTGCGAGACAAGGAATCCATTATTCATAAGATGGTGATGCAAATAGCGCTTGTAGCATGGATAGCACACGTGAGAGGATCTAAAAGTTAAGGCCCATGGTGGGGAACTGGAGTTCAGGCTGAGTGGCACGAAAGTTCTACTAGGAACACAAATTGACAGTAAAACACACAATTCTATTGAGACACAGGAATCAAATCAACAAGAGTTTATCCACATCATTAGATGGTTCAGAATCCATATAATGGTATTTTTCTCTCCATATATCCTAGCCAAGAATTTCCAGCTGTTCATCGATCATAGAAAATAATCTATCTGGACATGGGAAATATAATTGGTGGTATCCTGGATTATCAAATAGATGCAGATTTTTTTTTTCTGTAACTGGGCCAAGACAAACACAATTGGTGATCACTGTGTCAGTTACTGAATTGCAGAACGTTAGTCCATTCTCATGCACTTATATGGCATATCATACGCTCAGTAATGTCATCATTCAGTTATCCCACTAATTAAACATGCTCAATTTCACTCTCGGAAAAAACGCGCTAAGTAATTCTCAGAATATTCATACGTGTGCCCTTATTAAGCTGCTTCATATATTCTAGAGCTAGTCCACACCGAATATAGAATTTCAGAGTGAAGATAGCAAGTACCACCAATCACAAACACATCAATACCTCACGCATACAGAGCGGGCATTCACCATCGTAGAGCATCTTGATCCTCCAATTCTGGGACGAATTCCCCACATCCTTCGATTCCGCTGCAGGGGACACCTTCACGTCCGAGTGAACTTGGCATCTCCAAGCTGGAATTCAATTCGAAGTTAATAATAGAAGCTTATACACAAAATTCACAAACCTAACAACCGTAAATCTCTGCCCTTGTGGACAGTGGAGTTCGGGAAATGGATGCAGCAACATGTCCCGATCTAGGCAATGGGCTAGAGTACAGAGCGCTATGAAATTTGCTGGGCTTTTGCTCACCGTACAGCGAAGCGGGGCGGGACGCGGCGGCCGCGGCGGAGTCCCACCGCCCTCCCCGTGGCGTGATCCGCGCCGCAGCGGCGGCGAGCGGGCGCGCGCGGGGCAGCGCCGCTCCCAGGCGGGCCAGCGAGCTCGCCATCGATCGATCACCTTCTCCCTAGCGACGTCGGTGCGAATGTGCGTGTGCGTGTGCGTGTGCGTGCGGTGGGCAATGAAGCCTCGGGGCGCAGCGGTGGCCTCCGGCTCCGGTTCAATGGAGTCGGTTTACTGGTCGGCTTTAGCTCCACGAGGGCAGTTTCCCTCCCTCCCTCCACGCCGCCAGTTTTCCCCCAACTTATATTTATTTTTTATGGGAACGACTACATCTCAGTCGACAGTCGACTGAGAAATCAATAGATTTCAGCTGGCTGATTGCAGGAATCATATGATATTCTCTGTGTCCATCCTGTGTGTCTTGTGCCTGTTTTTTTCTACGTCTGGGATGAATTTTCCGCCCATGTAAGAGCCTAACGTATACACACCGGACCTTCATCTAACACACGATGTTTATTTTGGTGTTGTTTAATAGGATATGCCCAGTTGATAAAAATAATTTATATTTAAAACATAAAATTAATATTTCAATTGCAACTCACTTGTAACTGGAAAAATACAGATTGCAACATACTTGCAACTTGAAAATGTTTAGTTGCAATCCATGTGCAACTCCCACGACTGCACGAATCACGATGCCATTCAACGGTTCAATATTTTTCTCTCTCGGTTGCAACCGACTTGCAACTGGAAAAAAACTCGCATGCATCCCACTTGCAAAACTGAAAAGCTAGGTTGCAACCCACTTGCAACGGTAAAAAAACTCAGTTGCATCTCACTTGTAACTAAAAAATCTCGGTTACATCCGACTTGCAATTGGACAAACTAAGTTGCAACCCACTTGCAACTAGGAAAAGTCAGGTTGCAATTGGAAAAATCTCAATTGCAATACATATGCAACTCTCAGGCTAGTATGAATCACGGTACAATCTAATGAGCTAAAAAATTATTCTCTTAGTTGCAATTCATTAGTAACTAAAAAACTCAGTTACAACCTACTTGCAACTAGGTAAAACTCGGTCCGTCACACGAGTACAGTTACAACACAATCTAATGGACCAAACTATAACATTAGTAAAACAGTAAAAACACATTTCACGATATACAAAAGGAAATAAAACAACCCCACAAAAGGAAAAGATTATATAAAAGGGAAAGGAAAAAGAGCAGATGTGCACATGCACAAGCAAACGTTCAGAAATGAGTAATAAAAAGAAGCCCATGATGCCACGGCTGGACGAACAGAAAAAGATGCCAAGACCGGACAAACAGTAAAAGAAAATCTCAAAACTGTAAGAAGAAAGCCCAGAAAGCCCACGTACGCGAACAGTAAAGACCTAGACTGGTTTCTACGAATCCTAAAGTTGAGATCGAACGGTTCTTGTGTTGACTGAGAAATAACTATTTCTCAGACGTCTTATAAATAGCAAATCCGATTTCTTATCAAAAATTTCATTAAAGTACTATTTTAAAAAAACACTGATATATTAATAATCATCAATAATAAGGATAATAATAAAAATTATAAATAGTTTATTGGACCAGCTAGCAACAACTACATACAGTACCACGAGCCGAAGGTGCACCTTGTCTTCGTCCCTCCATCACCGGGAGTCATGTAAAGCTTATCATAGTAGAGTTTGTTGTAGTAGATGAAAGGAAAATCATTATGCTAAGAGCAACTCTAGTGGTGCCTGCAAATCCGCCGAAACTGTGAAATTCCAGCGGTTTTACAGTTTCGGCCCAAAACGCGTGACTTAGTAGTACCCATATTGGGGCCTCGCCCGTGAAACTTTTTACCGTGGCATGTTACCGTCCTCTCGTGACCACTATATTTACCTACCGCGGCGGCGGGTGTGGGTCACGATCCTTACTCGCTCCGCCGCGTAACCCTAGCCGCCACCACGAGCACACCCACCTCCGCGAGCAATTTCTCCACATCCGGCGATAGATCCGCCATGTCGTGCTCGCACGGACACCACGGGCACTTCGGCCTTGGCCAAGGTCGCGTCGGAGACGGTAGGGGTGGCCACGACCACGATGACGACCAATGCTGCCATGACGAGTTGGAGAAGAAGCGTTGGTGCTCGGAGGGCACGAAGAAGCTCGCGGCGTTGAAGTGGTGCAACCGTGACGAGTCGCCCCCGCCGTCGCTCCGCGCATACGCGTTGGCATGGTTCCGCTCCGGATCGTCGATGCGGCGTCGCGCGCCATCGCTCGAGCCCCTCCGCAGGTATGCGTACGCCGGCGAGGGATCCTCTCGCCGCACACCTCCCTCTCCTTCGTCTTCCAACAAGTGGAGCTCGGCCTACCCTCCATGCGCCCAAGTCGTCGTCGCGGCGGACTACGCACATGACTCCGACGAGGAGCACCTCGCAATGGACATGCTCATGCGTGAGTCCGAACTCGACCACGAGCACGAGATCCTCTGCGAGCAGGAGGAGACGCGCCGCGCCCTCATGCTCGTGCAGCGGTGCATCGACCTCACCGAGAATTGAGGTTGTCTCCGCCACCGAAGCTACACCGAAGTTTACTAATTTTAAGCTAATCTGTAATCGCGAGCAGCTTTCGATGCGATGTGTATGTATGTAATGACTATGATCGAACTCGTTGCTACTAAGAGTTTCCTTGCGAGATGCTCTGGTTTACTGTACTCGTGTTTTCAGTTTGCTTATTTACAGGCACTTCTAGAGAATAATCATGCCGAAGATGACAACCGTAGATTGAAACAGGCTGACATAAAATCACATCAACGAATACGAAAAACGACCGGATGCCAAGAGATCCACCGAACACACGATTCCACGCGCCCTTCGCCAGCGCTAGGCGCACCACCGGAACGATGATAGGGCGGGAGGATCTTATTTTGACTTCAGAACGTAGTCACCACCTCAACATCCCGTAAAAGGCACTGAAAACAGTTTAAATAAAGAACTTAACCTTCCCGCTGGTGACATGCCGTGGTCCGCCACATATGCAGGGCTCTAAGGCAATCGGAGACAGAGTAGACCGACGGCATCGCCCACAAGAGGACGAAATCCTAGATGGATTTTACGATTGCCAACGTGCTCTCCTGTCCCTCACGTGTAGGGATGGCAATGGGTACCCGATACCCGCTAACCCGATGGGCCCCGCTTTAAATGGGGAGGGTCTGGTAAAAAGATAAACCCATGGGTCTGATTATTGGTAAAAACTCACACCCATCGGGTCTAGCGGAGGCGGGTATGGAGGTGCCAGACCCAGACCCGCGTACCCGCATACCCGCATAATACATGTGGAGCCCACTTGTAAGTGTGAGAGAGCAAACCCTAGAGACCCAAAAGACCAAACCGTCCTGAGCCGCACTCCCACATTTCCCCTCTCGTTCTTGTCTCCTCCTGTCCTGCGCCGCTCCATGATGTTTCTCCTCTCTCCCCTCCCGCAGTACCGCTCCCGCACAACCGCATATCGCACTCGCGCCCTAGATCCTCCCTCCCTGCGCCGCCGGCTAGCCCTTACGCTGCCGCCGACCTGTCGCGTGCCATGGAAGCCATAGATCCCACCGCATGGAAGCAGTGCACGGTTGGGTTTTCTCCTCGGCATGAACCGGTCGTCCTAGAGCACTAGGGCAACCGGAACGTGGTCGTGCCCTGCCAGTTGATGGCTCCTCTACAGGCCTCTATCTTTTTTTCCCTTCGACTTCGGCCATGACCCCAAAGTCTACTATGGAAATTCTTCGGGAAGAGAGGTGCTTTGTATCAAAGACAATTCCTGGTCCAGGCGAGGGAAAAGTTTGGGTATCTTTTATTGAATATGCCTCGAATAGATAGCGAGCCAAGAGACGCCATGCAGTGCTAGTTTTGAAGAGAGGAGGGCACGCTCAAGCTCTTTTGATCGGTTACCGACGACGGGTTTGGGGTTAGTTTCCAAGTATCTATCTAAGAGTTTAGACGAGAGTTTTATCGGGTAGTCCATTTTCACTAGTTCAATTGATGTCAAAGACACGATAATTCACATCAATTGAAGCAGGCAGGAAGGGCGCGGAAGCTACCATTTAACGAATGCAACGAAAGCAAGGTAGCTTGCTTACTCTCCATCTAGCGCGCGTTGGCGGCAAGGAAGGAGGCATTGGAAAGACTGGTGATTCAGTAAGTTGACTACTTTGTTCGCACTTTCTATTTGCGTAAGAAAAGTATGCTCCTTTCCCTCCTCCAACTGCCAGAGTTCACTAGCGCGAAAGAAAAATAGATGGATTGAGCGACAGGACATTAACCTGGATTTAGCCCTCCTCTCTACTATCTACTGGCTAGACCTCAGTTTAGAGCAAAGCGTGAACTCTGCTTCTAACCATCAATAAGATTGACTCGAACAGGTTCCTATGAAACGGAAAGAGGAGGACTTAATGATTATTCGTTCGCCGGAACCAGAAGTAAAAATTGTTGTGGATAGGGATCCTGTAAAAACATCTTTTGAAGAATGGGCCAGACCCGGCCACATTCCCTGTAGAAGTATTCCGAAAATCTGCGCCTGGTGCTCTCCTCTATCTTCTGAGGTCCTTAACCATCTCCCTGAGAAAAGTAGACAGTAAAAGCCAAAATAGACTAAATATAGCCTGAACGATCCTAAAAATCCCTCGAAGGAGATAATAAAGAACCCAAAGCAGATGGTATCCTACTGCAAGGGTGGTCTTAAGAATCCAAAAGAGGTTGCTCAGAAGAGATAGATGTATCCCAACCGCTATTGCTCTCGTGTAAAGACTTGTTTTTACGCGATAGGGTGGCAGCCGACGAGTCGAGGAGAAGGGGAAAGATAGAGAGAAAAAGGGAAAGCACATAGAGAAGAAGAGCAAACACGCTGCTGTCGAGGTGAAGGGGAAGGCAACTGTCATTTTTTTGCGGGTAGTGGGTACCCATTGGGTGTCGGGTCTGGTAGGGATCTAGACCCGGCGATGTAATTGGGACGGGTGGCGAGGGCGGAGAAACGGGGCAGGGTGGGTATGGGGGGCCTCGACCCGGACCCGAACTCGGTGGATGCCATCCCTACGCACGTGTGTGGTGTACCGGTTCGGTTAGGTAAGCCTAACTCAAAGTACTCTAATCAGTACTAGGAGCACAAGTAAAGATCCCTCAAAAGAAAAGAGCACAAGTAAAGAATTATTCCATCTTATTCCATCTTATCTAAAATATAGGATCTACACACTAAAATACGTCTAGATATATATATTTTAAATGTATATCATATATTTTAGAATGGAGTGAGTAGGTATATTTCTAAGTTTTTATTTAGTTTTTATTTGTTAAAATGAGGCAACATATTTATCATTTTCTTTTACAAGGCCAAAAAAGGGGAAAGCGTAGTGATGCTTTTCACGTGCGTAGTGTTTGCAAATTTATCTACATTCGGATGTATCTAGTACTAAAATATGTTTAGATACATCCGAATCTAGACAAATCTGAGACAACTAATTTAGATCAGAGGGAATATGATTTCTCGGTCTTTGAAACATGATTTGAGTACAAGCGGACACATGGCGAAAGACATAAGCATCCCTTTTGTCCCAAATTTCCCAATTCATATTGCAGATTTTAGGTGAAGGATATACAATCAAGACTGCATCATGCTCCCTGGGGACATCACCACACGAACAATGCACTTCAACAAAAATACTCCCCCCTTTTAAAATAAGTGACTTGCATTTATCTAGATTCGGATGTATCTCATACTAAAACAAGTCTAGATACATACGAATCTAGACAAATACAAGTCACTTATTTTGGGACGGAGGGAGTATTTATTTGCATTCTTGTATTTGAAGATGGACAAAATACGATCAAAGTATGGTGAAACCAAAAATTAAGGATGAAAAATAAACTAGGAGCCGAATTATGCTACTCCCAAAGTATAGGGAGTAGCAGGCTTCTAAAACCCTGGCGCTAGTACTGGGTGGAGCCAGCGGGTGTGCCGCTTGTGCCCAGGCACACCCAGAGTTTTTGGTGAAAATTACAGGATCAACTCAGTTGTAGCTTAGTCCGTCACGGTACAGGTATTTAGAAAACTAAGTTCCACCGAAAAGGAAAACAGAAAACTCCAAAGAAAAGAGCCCAATAGTGAGTAGAACTCATGAGACCTAAAACTGCTCCCGATGGTGAGCTTCCTCCACCTCAAGACGGTATGAATCAGTGGCTAGTATTGAAGCCACTGCTCACAATTTCCCTCTCTCTCAACTCAAGAAATCCCTAAATTCCTATCCGATCGATGTTAGAATAAGTACACACATGAGTTAGAGATAGACTAGATTTTAGAGAACCTTCTTATACTCCAAGTCTACCTCCCTCGTGTACCTCCATATATACTCGTGAGGGTCAGATTTATACAACAAATAATAGGGATCAATATTTTTCACAATCGATTCCCCTCTAAAGAGTAAGGGAGGAAGCCACGGGGCAGCAGAGGCAAGCGAGCACGGTTGCGCAGCGGCGTTGAGCTCCAGGTGGTTTGTGGTGTCGATCACGTTGGCAAGCAGCGCGAGATGCTGGCAGCGTCGGGCGCCGAGACGGTGGCAGGGACAAATTGCACTCCAGGATTGGGTCAGCACCAGCTGAGCAGTACCACGCTAGCAGCCGACTTAAGGGGTCTTTGGTTCCCAGTCACAGTTTGCCAATCCAAAGTTTGGTAATTGTTGGGGAAATTACCGGGACAGTGGTTGGTTATCCCTTAACTGTGATTAGCACACTCTTAAACGTGATCTGAAAATACGCAACGAATTAGTGTAAACTTCAGCACCATTTGTATGCTAACTCACGGATTGTTGCTCTTTATGGAAGTCAAACATCAAACATATATGGAGAAAATGAGACGGTGAGAAGCTGTCTCCTGACCCTAGACAATGTCTATGGTAAGGAGAGAGGTTCTCAGAACAGCAACAACAGTAGCAAATCAACACAGGGACACCAATTCATTTTACGGTAAAAACCTCTCAACTTAAGAGAAAAAACTAGGGGTCGAATCCACCCAAAAAAAAATCCACTATTATCAAATGGGGATACAACTTGTTCTTCTCTAGAGAGCACTAGAGGATCTCATACATCAAGGTACACACATATTTGTGATGCCAACAACAAGATTTAGGGCACAAGAGCTAGAGATTGGAGCAATCTCACCAAAGATGGTGGAACCATAGCTTGACGGAGACAAGGTAGTAGATCTGGGTCTTCACAACCTTGTGGGCAGAGCCCGATGCTTAATTCAATTTCTTCCTTCAACTTTTTCCTTTTCCCTTCTCTCTTGATTTTCTTCTTCAATGGAGGCTAACCTGGATTTTTGTCACACCACCTAGTGGTGGATGGAGGCGAGGCTTATCCTCTCCCCTCCCTCATGTGCAATGTCCAAAATAACCCTTGGTCATAACCTTAAATGTTGGTGGGCTCTTACACCTATTTGGACCGCCTGAAAGACTGCATAAGGACATCTCCTCACAACCCACATGAGGAGGATACCCAGCAGTAATTTGGCGTATGTTTGGTTATTGCCACACTTTAGGGATGCTGAACTTTATTATTTGTATGGTCCATATGTCATAGAGTTAACTTTTTTATAACTTTTGCCACACTTTATGGCTTCTATTTTTTAGTCACGCTTTTGTGGCCGCCACACTTGCTAAACTTACGCTTAGCAAACTGTGGCTAGGAACCAAACATGCCCTTAGCCTAGGTAAGCAGAAACCACTAGTTTTGGTGTTAGCACAAGTGCAAAAATGCTATTTATGCTAACTTTAAACATATTTGATGAGCCGCAATATTGTAAGTCTTGATTTTGTTAGTTACTCCGTAAGATTGTGTATAATATATAAACGTGATGCCGATTTTTTTTGCAGAATGGCAACCCTCCGAAAATGTTCTAGCACCGCCACTGCCGCTAGGATTGATTTCCTCGCGGTCAAGCACGAATCTCGTCCCGTCCTAGTTTTTTAGCTTGCATTGATGCCTAGCGATCCCGTGGATTTGCGATGAGATGGAGAGGGAGACACTTGTATGGACGCCATAAAAAAGATCCGAGGTGCCTATACATTGTATGTGGCCTGACATGTCATCCTGAAACATAAGAAGTTAGCACAAACAATATGCGTTGCCCTAAATAGCAAAAGGAAGTCGAGAAAAGGAGCCAAACTATGCTAGTACCATCAAATCAGCTTTCTTGAAATAAAAAATTTAGCATGAGCATGTTACTCCTCTAA
This sequence comes from Avena sativa, assembly GCA_916181665.1. NCBI lineage: Eukaryota > Viridiplantae > Streptophyta > Magnoliopsida > Poales > Poaceae > Avena > Avena sativa. The sequence continues at coordinate 484,139,175 of OV702297.1, read as the reverse complement.
ACAGCGAACTGTACCCACAAGATAGAGGCATGCCAACTTGTCTTTATAAACACGTCGGTCCCTCTCGAATCAAGTTGGACATGGTAGGTAGTCTAATCTAAGCTGAGAAAATAAATAAAAAGAAAAACAAAACGATGGATGAACGGAAACAAAGACAAGAAGTCGCGAAGAGCTTTCTCTTTCCGAGAGAAAACGGCCGAGACGCCAATCAAAACCGTCTGGGAAACCGCAACGCGAATATACTCCGCCCCACGTCATCCGGCCGTGGCCAATCGCTCTTATCCACATCGCCGTCTTGTTCGTCCGGCCATCTGACGGCTGGTGACCCCTCCCTATCTGACATCGTACGGCTGCCGCGACTACTTCCAGACCTTTCCGCGCGGGGTCACCGCGACCCCGGCTCACGGCGTCTCAGCTCCGTCACGGGTGTCCACGTGGCGCCCACGGATTGCGCACGCCCGGTGTCCCGGCACGCAGTAAAGGCGCGAGAATCACGGCCGTACAGACATGTATTTTTCGTAAGGCCCCTACAGATTACCCGTACTCATGTCTTCATCCCATGGAGACCTGGCCCGGTCCCTCTCTCAGTGTGATCTCTGAGCTCCATCGCGGATATATGTGCAAATATCTCGTAGTTCGAGTAGTTAGGTGATAAAAATCCAATTCCCGTCACGGATCAGGTAGAGAAAGCCGAGCGGAATTCGACGGGCAGCGGGTTGGTGATGCGGGCGCAGCAGCAGCAGCTAGACAGACCAAAGGGATCGGCGATAGGTTGCCACGGCATGACCACGACTCCGGATCTGCTCCGCCGCTAGCCTGCTTCCTCGCCGCCCCGGCCGGCGCAGTCGCCGCCGGCCGATCCCCTCACTATCCTCCCGTGCCTCGCCCCCTTCATGGTGAGATAGAGCTTCGCTGAGAATTATAAATTCCCGTACTGTCTTTCGCTGCATCTGGCTCCATGCTCTGTTTTTCTGTATGCTCGCGCAAATTCAGTCCAGCGAGATTGCGTAGGTGTGATTCTGAGTGTAAATTTCTGTTCTTTTGTGTTGGTTTGTTGGCGCGCAGGCGTGATCCGATGATAGCACCCAGAGCGCGACTTCCCCACTCCCTCAAGGCGTCGGCGTGCGGCGGCGGAAGAAAGGGACACGCAGCCGCCGCCATGTCCCCCAACCTGGAGAGCTCGCTCAAGAGCCAGGTGCCGGCGCTGCTTCTCAGGCGCCTCTTCGGCGCCGGGGCAAGGCGGGATGAGGCGGCGGCAGCCAAGCAGCAGCAGATGCCGCGGCCGTCACCGTCACCCCCGCCAGCGGGGAGGCGGCGGGTCTTCGTGCAGACGGAGTCCGGGTGCGTGCTGGGCATGGACCTGGACCGCGGCGACAACGCGCACACTGTGAAGCGCCGGCTGCAGCTCGCGCTCAACATGCCCACCGGCGGGACCTCGCTCACCTTCGGCGACCGCGTGCTGGAGAACGACCTCTCCTCCATCCGCTCCGACTCGCCGCTACTGCTCACACGGAACAGCATCCACCGGAGCTGCTCCACGCCCTGCCTCTGCCCGGCGTCCAAGGACTTCGAGCACAAGGACAGCAGCGGCCTGGTTGAGATACTCGGGTCATCAAGCCACAGCGTGAAGTGCCTCGTCGAGGACGTGGCGACCGGCATAAGGAGCGGGCTGGATCCGGTGCCCATTGACAGTGGCCTCGGCGGTTCCTATTACTTCAGGAATGATGGCGGCGACAGGGTTGCCATTGTGAAGCCGACGGATGAGGAGCCGTTTGCGCCAAACAACCCGAAGGGGTTCACCGGGAGAGCGCTTGGCCAGCCAGGACTGAAGAAGTCTGTCCGAGTGGGGGAGACTGGGTTCAGGGAGGTCGCGGCGTACCTGTTGGACCACGAAAATTTCGCAAATGTTCCCGCAACGGCGCTGGTGAAGATAACACACTCGGTCTTCAATGTCAATCGCCCAATGAACAATGGCACTTCGGCTCATGACCAGAAGCAGCAGGTTACCAGTAAGATCGCTTCATTTCAGCAGTTCATTGCACATGACTTCGATGCCAGTGATCACGGCACTTCAAGCTTCCCGGTTGCTGCTGTTCACAGGATCGGCATACTAGACATCAGGATTTTCAACACTGACAGGCATGGTGGTAATGTGCTGGTGAGGAAACTTGATGCTGGCACCGGCCGCTTTGGTTGCCAGACGGAGTTGTTCCCTATTGATCATGGCCTGTGCTTGCCGGAGAACTTGGAGGATCCCTATTTCGAGTGGATACATTGGGCTCAGGCGTCGATCCCGTTCTCTGAGGAAGAGCTTGAGTACATTAGGGATCTTGATCCGATGAGGGATGCTTCAATGCTGCGGAGAGAACTGCCCATGATACGTGAGGCTTGCCTCCGAGTCCTTATCCTGTGCACAATCTTCCTCAAGGAGGCTGCAACTTTCGGGCTTTGCTTGGCAGAGATAGGAGAAATGATGACCAGGGAGTTCAGAGGGATGGAGGAGGAGCCAAGCAAACTGGAGGTTGTCTGCATGGAAGCTCGGAAGAAGGTAGCCGAATGGGAACCGTTCTCCCCTGGGGTTGAACAAGGGGAGGACATAGATTTCCAGTTCTCGATGGATGTGTTAGGAGGGTACAATGATGTGATTCGATCGCCAAGATTCCATTGCTCAGGCTTGAAAGGCAGCTTCAGAAATCCCCTGACGAAACTTGTGGAGAGCATGAACGAGGACAATGATGATGAAGAAGATCAAAAGGAGTTCTCCATGCATTCATCTCATCGGATCCCGTCTTCTGAGTTCAATACTCCCAGTGTGCACAGAACTACTAGTTTGAATGGCAGCGTGCCTGCCCTGAACAGGAGCGCAGACGAACAGCTTCCATCGAGCATGTGCTTTGTCAGGTTGTCGGACATGAGCGCAGAGGAGTGGCATGTCTTCGTCGAGAAGTTCCAGGAGCTGCTGAAAGAAGCGCTGGACGAATGCAAGGCGGCTGGAGCACAGCGGATGAAGCAACGGCTGGGCACTTCCTGCAAGTTTTGACTAGGACCATAGAGCAGCAGAGAAGGAGTACTGTACTGCTACCTGGGTTGCTTTTGGGGCTGAGTGCAGCAAAGATATGATCATATCTAAGTAATTTTTATCAGGTCGACGAGAACTGCTACGCATGTTTATTAGTTATGTTAAGACAGTACTGCATAATAAATGCTTACCAGCTTGTGTATATATTGCTTTAGATGTTAAACACTAAGAATGCTATTCGTTGGTTGAGCAGTGTAAATATGCACCTCTGATGTGCTTACCTGGTGTTGAATATCTTGAATGAACACCTTGTCTTGCGATGGCTCTGATATCCCGATTTCTCGACTCTCCAAATCTGGGAAGGTTAAAATGATGTCTTCGGAGTGGACAAGTTAATTGTCAACTCACAAAGATCACTGGAAGAATGTAAAAAAAAAAAGAAATGAGGTATTCTCTCACTGCAGTTACCTTGCATAATTGCACAGACAGGGAACTAACCATCTTAATCACAGCTGTATTGCGCCTTATGTTAGCAATAATTAAGCTGACAGCAGCATCCAAGCTACTTTCAGCTGCCAAGGCTGGGCTGTACAATACTCCCTGCCCTGAAGAAGCCATCCATGTTCTGCCAGAGGACTGCTCCTGTTGTGACAAGGAAAGCAGCACGGATTTCTTTTATTGTGACGAGAAAAGTAGTCAGATTTCTTCTGATGTAACAAGAAAAATAGTCAGGTGCAGTGGTTAAGTCAAACCATATGATGGCTAGTTAGATGATTAAGAGCAGTGATAACCTGCAGCAGTTAGTCATGGATGGTGGATATATCATGCTACATCAATAGTGTTTCATACTGTGTGCACTAAGACTATCTTTGAGCACTTAACATAACCAGTTTGTGCAGCTAGTTACTGCTTAGCAACATATGCTTAGGCTAACAAGAATGTTTAACCAATAAACTAAGCACAAGATGACCTGGTATATGAATGCCTGTTGACCATATTACTAATTCTTGATTAGCCACAATCAAATTGAATAAGAGGTAACAAGAAGTAGATCTTGCAACAAATTGAATTGCTTCGAACGTGCAATCATGATGGTGGACCTGTTGATGATATATAGCATTAGCAACCAACCCTCAAGCAAAGTGTCCATATGCATAGCAGTATAACTTACCAACTCCGTTTGCCAAACAGCCTGATCGCTGTCAAAAACTTCCCTGCTGGAGTTCCCCAAAATAATGAAAATGATAAACTAAACCAAGTATGGGAATATATTCCAGTACACACGCAGGATTCTTGATTAGGCAAGAAAATAACAGGAAACAAAAAGTAGGTCTTGAAACAAATTGAATTGCTCCAGTCATGCAATCATGATGGTGGACCTGTTAATGATATGGCAGCATTATCAACCAACCCTCAAGCAAAGTGTCCACATGCCTAGCAGTATAACCTACCAACTCGGTTTGCCAATCAAGAGCTTGACCGTTACCAAGTACTTACTTGCAGGAGTTGCCAAGAGGAGTATATACTTTACCAAAATAGTGGTAATTATAACCCAAAATAGTGAAAATTATAACCCAAACCAAGTATGGAACATGTTCCAGTACAAATGCAGGATTGGACTCAATAATTTTGTGGCCTGCACACTGGCACCAGCTTGACAATCTTATCTGAGAGCTAGCTACCAAAATCCAAGAAGTTAGTTTAAAGCAAACTGATAGCTGGTTTACGTGGGAAAGCAGATCTGCACTTACATTACATTGTCTATCATTCCATATACAAATTTACTACTAGTACATGATATTTTTGTCTTACTTCGGTGTCACAAAGCAACAAGCAAGTAACCGAATGTTTTTAGTAGCCAGTATTATCGAAAGCCTTTCAATTCAACATGTCACTAAATGGAACACATATCATCCAACACATGAGCCATAACACAAAAGATTGACTGAAAGGTCATGGCAGAACAAATTTGTCTCCTACAGGACATTATCCACATTTCTTTTTGGCCATGTCACTCTCACAACAAGAAACAGCTTAGGAGCGTAATGTATTAGTAGGTATTAAGTGATCAAGTAGTACAGTTACAGTGGCTGGATTCTAGGGGCAGGCATTCTGCACTCATATACTCGATTATTATTTTCTTTCGAGAAGTCATAATGCATTATAGTTTTATTATAGTTTTGCAGTAGCGAACTGCAGAATCAACTTCAGTTAACACTTCAACACTAAACAAATTAGAAATTGTGCTTTGGACTTTGGAGTAGACGATACTAGAATCCTAGTGAACCTGAAAGTTGTAACCCGTATGTCAGTGGAATATTCACTTTCTAGGGCTGATCTGTGGGTGCAGGAAACTTGTGAGCATTTCGTAGTAGTCAGTTGATTTCTTGTTAAAATGATGACACCATATAAAATGCCTTCATGGAACCAATGCCAAACATATAAACCACACAGTGAGCTCAAATAAAGATCTATTCAGGATGACTCAGTTCACAATGCACTCATCCATACAAAACATGTTGCTTCATCATGTTACAACTTACAAGTATGCATATCGAACCTGAGGATAAAAGTGCGCCACCCCCATGTATAAAAAGACCCCTCAAAGCTGTTGTTTCAATATCAAAATAACCTATACCATATGGATGATATTCAAATGAAACCACTTGGGTATAAGAATGCAGTGTCCAGTTATCTGGAGAAGTACCATCACAGATCATATGAACTCATCTTTTTAAGCAAAGCAAATACAAATCAGAACTATTCGGATAAAACAGCAGAAGATACTTTTCATTTCAGAAATGGAATGAAATCATTTACAAGTCACTGTTTGCTAACAAAATGGGAATAGGAACAGGCGGACCTCCATCTGTGATGATACTTCTAACTGCTGGAGTAGTGAAGGATCTCCAATAACATGACTTGAGAAAATTGGTGGCTCAGGTCAAGCACTAGAAATGTTCTAAATTATAGGCTCAAAGAAGACACGCAATTCAGCTAGCACTTGATAGTTGATACAGCTGACAGGTATGATCCAATAGGACATAACAAAGGCATCTGGATGCTGAACCGTGAAGTGTCTGAGCTCAAATCTTCACAATGCAGCTTGTTGCCACAATCAATAGATGGATGTATCAAATCTTGGCTCATAAAAGCAGAACTGGGTATTGCACAACTGGCTTGCACAACCGGCAATCCACGACCAAGCCTTCTTGTCAACATTGTATAGAAGACCTTTGCCCTGGTTCCACGACGTGAAACAGATCAAGTTGTCCTGCCCAAAGCACTCAAATCTCTCGGCGGACAACCTCAGCAGAGCCCTGAAGTACTTGGGCGGCATCCTGCTTATCTCCACCCAGACAGTCCTACCATGATCCAGCTCCCAGATCCTCATGCTCTGCAGCGTGCTGTATAGCCCGATCCTCCCCACTAAGAACAACCTTCTGCGAGCTCCAGCAACGAGATAACCATCTAGCAGCGACCGCGGGAACTTTGCTGGTATATGCTCCCAATGGCCCGCATCCACTCTGTACATCATCAGCCCGAGCGGCGAGAGCGTCTCCAGGTAGAGCCGGGAGTCGCAGAAAGCCATCTTCGACGAGCACAGGTTCGCCGCGGGCATCATCTGGTGCACTGACCAGCTATCCTCCTTGGAATCATATACCTCGGTGGGGAGCGTCTTGTCCCCGTACACATCGCTGGCGGCGATGACCTTGAACGAGCGGCGCTTCCTGTCGACGGCGAGCACGAGCTGCCGCTGGTGGTTGTGATGCATGTCCGGGAGCACCCGCCAGGCCTGCGTGAGCGGGTTGCAGACGACGGTGCGGAATATGGGGCCGTCGAAGCCGGAGAGGCAGACGAGGCCCCCCGAGGATCCGACGAGCCAGAGGTCCCAGGCGGGGAGGAACCCGACGGGGAGCCTGTAGCGCGCGCGGAGGGGCAGGCTGAGCGCGCCGCACTGCGGCGGGGCGCCGCGGGAGAAGGTGAGGAGGCAGGGCCCGTGGGAGGGGGCCGCGGCGTGCGCGGCGAGGAAGGCCGGGTCGCCGCCGCGGAGGAGGGAGCCCCAGCGGCGGGAGACGGCGCGGAGGCGGAAGAGGAGGAAGGGCGGGACGCGGGCGAGCACCTCGACGAGAAGGTCGTCGGGGAGCGCCTCCCAGACGCTGGGGTCCATCCGGACGTCCGCGGGCGACGCGGCGGCGGCCGCGGAGGCCGCCTTGTTGGGCGTCGCCGCGCAGGTCTCCTCGTCGAGCCCCCGCGGCTTGGTGCGGGGCCGCGACGGGCTCGTGGGCCGCGCCGCCACCGCCCGCGCGCCCGCCGCCGCCGCCAGCGCGTCCATCGCCGGGATCGGAGCGGGGTCGAAGGGGGAAATCTCGAATCCTTGGGAGTCGCTGCTCTCTCTTTTTTGTTTTTTTTCCTCCTCTTTTTGGACGGAGTCGGCGGGCGGGCTCCACTCGCTGGAGGCAGCGCAGCTGCGAAATGGGGGAGCACGACGTCGAGAAGGGGAACGGAACGGAACGGGGGAGCGGATTCCGTTACTTTTTGGACGTTTGCGGGGCCATTCTGAACGGAGAGGGTAACGGAACGGGTGCGGTTGGTCTCCGTCGCCTTGGCTTGGCCGGCTGGAATTTAAATTGGGAACCTCTAGGCAGCAATCGGTGACTGGTTAGTTAAAACTAGCCATCGCTCCGATTAGGAAAGGTTAGGCCCGATAGGATTGTTTTATTTTGGGGAAGACACGGAAACAGGCGCGGAAACAGCGACACCTTCCCACAAATCCTTGACGGAAGTAAAAATCACTTTATTCAACCCACTCTGCCCACCTCCATCTTCTCCAAGACATATGCTCATAGCCCTCCCTCCCTCTTGTTCCTCCTCTAGATCATCCCCATGACCCCTAGCTTTTTAGACTGATTAACAGTTAACAAAGCACTAGAAATCACAAACGCCTGGGTTGTTTTCTAGGGAGATCAAGGTAATCCATATGTTGCGAGCAAATCAACTACTAGATAAAAACATCCCAGAAACAAAACTATGGAAAAAAATTGTAGTAGTAAAATATGCAGGACAGAGACCAGCAGCACACATAAAAACCTGTAGATCCTCAATCCCAGTTTCTGGGGACTGATTAACAGTTAACAAAGCACTAGAAATCACAAACGACTGGGTTGTTTTCTAGGGAGATCAAGGTAATCCATATCTTGCGAGCAAATCAACTACTAGATAAAAACATCCTAGAAACAAAACTATGGAAAAAAATTGTAGTAGTAAAATATGCAGGGCAGAGACCAGCAGCACACATAAAAACCTGTAGATCCTCAATCCCAGTTTCCGGGGTAGAATTTTTTTTTGGATCTGCAGTTGAAAAACAACTTAGTTGTATGACAGGTACAACTAAATAGTAAGAAATCATGCAACTAGTATCCAACTCGACATTAATAGGAAGTTCTGTAAGGATATACTACTAGTCGATAGTGCATCCATCTTTACCCCAACAAAAACAACTGGGATATCTGGGATATCTCACCGAATCAGCAACTTGACAACAAAGGTTGGATAACATTCTTCGTTACTGCCGCTCGCTGGTGCCCACGCTGGTATTAATATTCTTGTTGAAACACCCTGAAAAGTTGCACATAAGATATAAGATCATTGAAGTCTTTTGTTTTCCAGTGAATACATGAAGTTACTTTCATGTTGCTTGCATTACCAGGGTTGTAGGAAAATTAAATCCTCAACGCTTATAGTTTCTTATCATGTTGTAGATGTGTTATCTGGACTTGAAGGCACCCTATGGATGTGGACAACAAAGCTAATGTCAACGACACGGAGACGCCATTTTGCACTCAACTTGGTTAGAGTGATTTAAAAAGCAATTATCAAACAACCATCGAACAACTCTACACGATCCCTACTGCAACTCGGGCTAGAGGAAAAACAACTGGATAAAAATCATGTAAACAAGTTGGTTGCATGGATTCAAAAAACAACTATTCAGACATCATCATAACACTCTACACAATCCCTGTTGCAACTTTGGCTAGAATAAAGACAACTGGATAAAAATATGTAAACAACTTAGTTTCATGGATTAAAAAAAGCAACTATTCAGACACCATCAGACAACTCTGCGCGATCCCTACTGCAACTTAGACTAGAGTAAGAACAACTAGCTAAAAAATATTGTAAACAACTTGGTTGCATGGATTCAAAAAGCAACTATTCATACACCATCACTAATCTACACGATCCCTAGTGCAACTTAGGCTAGAGTAAGAACAATTGGATAACAATCTGGTAAACAACTTGGTTACAAGGATTCAAATAGCAACTATTCAGACACCGACATACAACTCTACACGATCCCTGCTGCAACTTAGGCTAGAGTAAGAACAACGATTAAATCATGTAACCAACTTGGTTGCAAGGATTTATAAGCAACTGTTCAGATACCATCATACAACTCTAGTAGTATTTTCGAGCTATTTTTACTGAAGTGTAAAGACAACTTAATGTATCAAAACAGTACCCCACCCCTCCCCCTGAAACTTGGCATATCAACATTTTAATTGGGAAAATGATCGCAATAAAATCGAGTAAATAATATGTAGAAGGAAAAAGTTTTGAGGCAACTTTAATTGGCTAATCGTCATGTTTATTTGTATAAAGTAGTAATGGAAAAACCTACATAAAGATCGGTATGTAATTTAGTCTAGGATGTCTAATCAACTTTATAAGTGGTAGAAACAACTTTAGAATATTGGAAAAACAACTTAATTGAGAAAAAAAGAATAAAAAGAACAACTCTAATGCGTTCATGGACATGTGAGAGGACCAGTATGAAACTTAGACTAATATGTCTAGTGAATTTAATTAAGTGGCATAAGTAACTTAATTCCATGGCACGTATCAGCATGGCGATCACATCAAAGCTACTACCTCATGAGACAAAGAGGGTACATGAGCCTGAACTCGTAGATGTGCAGCGTGTCAAGGGCCCTTGGTGCCATGGTGCCAGCCTTCATCCACTACCCGCATCATGCTCTGCCATAACTCGCTCGGCAGTTGCAGGCATCCCTAGTCCCTGTGCGAGTCCACATCCTTGGCGAATCCCTGGAGGTACCAGTGCAAGAGCTTTGTGATTAGAAGCCTCTCCGGCACTGACACAACCACAGAAGCCTGCAGGTACTCCCTCTTTTTTGGTGCCCTCCAGCTCCACCCCCGCACGCGGGCCGCAGTGTACACTCTCACCTTGAGAGAGAAAAATAAAATGAAAAAGTCATAGCCATCGCCATCATTTTCAGTACATCAATTTTAGACTGCACACCGTTCATAAATTGTTGGAATCGGGAGATCTTACAGTAGGAGAGGACCAGCTTCCACATGAGAGCGTGAAGGTATGGTTCCAGCCACTCTAGTCTAAACGCTCCAGCACATGTTGTCGCGTCGTCACCAGCCTTCATTCCTTTGGGATTTACCTATTGATGGGTACGTTCTTGAGAAAAAGAAATTAAATCAGAGTATTACTAATGGGAATTTAGTTGTATCGTAAATTCAAAAACTTAGGTTAGATGATGGTGACGTAAAACAACTTAGCCAGAAATCAAAAAGCAACTTAGTTAAAATATTAGTAAACTCAGTCATGTTGAGAAAAGCAACTTAGTTTAGACAAACTTCCATGTATATATAGGGAGAACTGCCTATTGACTATAGTCAAAAAGCAAACAACCACCAAAGGTAATGTTCAGTAATAATTTACTTAAAAGAGGGGACAATCGCATGACATAAACAATTTGAAGTAAATTGCCTATGACACCTAGAAAACACTAAAATGTAGTGGTTCTACACGTTGTGCAATGGTCCTGTCAGTGGCCAACTAAGAAAATCATGTTGCTAAAAGCAAACTTACCTAGGCAACTTAAGCAACTTAACATGCAACTATGACCATTTCTTGTAATCAACTTAGTTTATATGATAAGAATCAACTTAGTCGCGTCATAAAAACAAGTAAAGCATGTTATCAAAAACAAAAACTTAATTAATTCAGAGCATGATGAGATCAGACACAACTACCCCTTCCCTCGATAGACATTGCATAAGTGCGACTAATATAACATGCTACCAAGCAAGTAGGTGCACATCATGAACATAAATCCAAGAAAAACAACTCCCTATGTATGCATGCATGATCATTTTTCTTCAAGATGTGAGGTCTGATCGGAGAATAAATGTTACCTTGCTCCGATCAGCGACGTCACGGAGCTCACTGTAAACGGTGTTGGGAAACAGATCATTGGTGCCTCCTGTATCAGTGCATGAAAGTAAATAATGAGGAACTCATCATGATCTATTCCTTCTAGAAAATATCTCATACATATGGAGCACATGGATATCCTTCTTTCTCAAAATAAATCCTTTGGAGGTAGGATTGAGTTCATAAACCAGCCCAAACATGCATCAATAAGAATCAACTATTAATCATACAAAAACAACCAATATAACACGTCGAAGGAAAAAAACTGATGGGTATAATGCAACTTGATATGCAGGGGTAATCAACTGAAGGATTGACTGAATATATAGCTACAGGGTAAAATTTGGCATCTGACTAATGGCTACAACAACTTGCTTGAGATAAAAAAAATTGGCAACACAAAACACACGAGATGATACCAATTCCCTACTAATTCTCCTTGAATTTGGGGACAAGTATCGATCCATGGCACAAACATTGTACGGAAACTAGTTGGACATGGAAAAAAGCAACCACATAACATAGATAGTGTAGGAATCAGCAAAATCCACAACCTATAGAGCCCAGAACACTATGAATTTGGGGATCTACATGTGTCTGATGCGTCCATGGTCTACCCCCAATCAGATTCTGATGTATTCCTACTAATCGTGATTGCACACAAAGATCTCCCGCAGGAAACCCAAAAAGTGAGATGAAATCCAATAGGGAATTGCACGCGTAGATGAAATTTATAGTACACAATCTTGGCAAAATAGACATGGAAGACGGTCTTATCTGGGGCATTTATGCACAAAGCTTTACCTCATGGTCCTTGATCTGGTAAATCACCGTGTCCCTAATCTCCCGTCTCAAAGCTCTTCCGCCCCTCAGCGCGCGCCTCACACTCCGTGGCCAAGCTCAGCAGCATCCTCCGGGCCTCGCTCTTCGTCGTCGAGCTCCCCGCACTTGCGCGCCGGCCGCTCTCCGTCGACGAGCTCTACATACTCGAGCATGTCTCGCTCTCCGCCGGCGACCTCCCACCGCCTAGCGCGTGACTAGCTCTGCGGCGACGAGCCAACACCCTCTCGCGTGCGTCCCACTCTCTGTCGACAAGCTCGGCAGACCTCCTGTGTCGCGAGAGCAAGATGACCCCTCCGTGAAAGGCTAGTGAGCAGCGAGGGACGGGGGAGGAATGGAGAGATAGGGATGCTCTCTTACCAGCACGTGGTGGGCCCTCAGATAGAATTATGTCGGGAAGGGGAGGCGTGATGCGAGTTCGATCAAGCTAATCAAACGGCCAGGAATCAGTGGCTCGATCGAACAAACGAGCCACTTTTTAGCTTTTGGGATTTAAATTTGACATGCCCGAAGAAAACCCAGAAATGCGTGGGAAATCACGAGGAAGCAGAGGACCGTGGACGGGAAACAATCATGGACGTTGAATGATGTGTGGGAAGGTAGTAGCCTCTGGATGAGTGTGTGTTTGGGTGATGAGTGTGAGTTTTCTGGCTGCTATGATCTGTAGTAGCTCGAGGTCTGTAAATAACATTGTAAAAACAGGTTGGTTTCAATAATGGGAACCGGGGTGAGAGCCCTTTTCATAAAAAACAATGGTACACTTACGAGCATGTTTTTACGGGGTATAGGTTAGTTCCTAGAATCACGCGCAGGGGGGGGGGGGAGAAAGGAAAACGCTGCTGTACCGTCTGAGGTTGCGGGCCTCCGGGTCACGTGCCACCTCCCACCCCGTGGCACAACCGACCATTCGTGGATCCCACCTCCGGAAGTTGCTCCCTTATCCCGTCCTCCGTCTCCATCGTGTTGCCTTTGTGATCAGAAAATCTCTAAATCTCATCCTTCGTCTCCTCCAACAACACCGCCACCGAGCTGCCACACGCGCTGACATACCACCTTGTCCTGAGCCGCCTCCTTCAACCCCACCTTCATTCCTTCCTCCCCTCTCTCCTGCTATAGCCCATGCCATCTCGTCTCCCGTGGCCGCAAACCATCACCTTGTGATGCGAGCACTGGGCGACGGAGCTACGAGCGCTAGGCGGCGTTCATGGGCCGCGTTGCTCCGAGGGAACCGTGTGCGGTGGTGCTGCCAAGCCAGGCCGGCGATGCTAGGTGCTCAAGGCGGCGGTGCTGCAAGTGGAGGGCGTCGGTGCTACCAGCGGCGACGAGGGTGTTGCGACTGCGAGGCAGAGCTGCTATGAGCGAAGGGGACAACTGCTACCACGGAAGTGAAGGAAATATGCCCTGAGAGGCAATAATAAAGTTGTTATTATGTATTCCTTGTATATGATAGATGTTTATTTTGCATGCTATAATTGTATTGATAGGAAACGTCAATACATGTGTGTTTAATAAACAAAAAGGGTTCCTAGTGAAGGAAATATGCCCTGAGAGGCAATAATAAAGTTGTTATTATGTATTCCTTGTATATGATAGATGTTTATTTTACATGCTATAATTGTATTGATAGGAAACATCAATACATGTGTGTTTAATAAACAAAAAGGGTTCTTAGTTATGCCTCTCTTATAGACTACCTTGTTGATTAACAAGATGATCAAGGTTTCCTGATCATGGACATTGGATGTTGTTAATAACAAGGTCACAACATTTGTGAAATGATGTGATGAACATTCATCCGAAGTATAGCATTACGATCAAGTCATTATATTTATATTACTATAACATCATACGAAGTAATCTTTATCCTTAGACCATGAGATCATGTTAATTGCTAACACCGGAAGAGTATCTTGATAACATCAAACGTCACACCGTAACAGGGTGACTATAAAGATGGGTCCAGTACTACGAAGGTGTTATGTTGAGGCTCATGGATCAAGAGTGGAATTTGTCAATCCAAATGACGGATAGATATACTCTGGGCCCTCTCGGTGATATCACATTAGGATAGCTTGCAAGCAAGTGATGTGATCACTAGAATGTTATATCACGGGAACGAGAAAAGAGTGCATGTCGGTAACAAGATCAAACTAGGTATGGAGATACCGATGATCGAATCTCGGACATGTAATATATCGAGAGACAAAGGGATTTAGTTACAAGCGTTAAAGGTTCTCACGATCACAGGAGTCATTGTTGAATGTGTAGGAGTCAATACGGATCTCTAGGTCCCGCTGCTGATTATTGATCGGAGAAGGGTCTCGATCATGTCTGCATTATTCGCGAACCGTAGGGTGGCACACTTACGAGTTACCGGACACCATTTTGGAGCACATATGTTTCAGACGAAAGAATTGCAAAGCGCAGGAATTGTTTCAATAGAAACCGGAAATTGTTTCGGGTGAAATTGCAGAAGGTGGTTCTACATGTGATATTAAAATATTGCAAGGGGCTATATGTGAATGTTTGTTAATTAAAGTAATTAACAAAATTCTGAATAAAGTGGAGACTTTAAAAGGGAATGTGAAGAGGCATTTTAATGTGGAGGGGTTACCACCACATGAATGGGGGAGGTGAGGGGTCACCCCGCCCCCATACGCCGGCCATGGAGAGAGAGGGGGCACCCCCCCTCCTCCTATAAAAGGCCACCCATTCCCTCCTTCATCCACACACCTCCTTGTGAAGGATCTCTCTCCCCCTCTAGAATTATTCCCCCATGGTCTCGGATTAGCGAGATACATGTTCCCGGTGGCATTTCGTCTGGAAGGAGTTGCTGCTTCCGCTGGATCGCTGGAGCAAGGAGGTGGAGGTTGTCCGGTGGCTTGAACGTGTGTGCGAGGATGGATGCGCTGCTGATTTGCGGCGCTCGGACTTCCACACGATGTTGAGATCGGCAAGCGTACGACTACATCAACCACGAGTTCCTACTCGTTAACAAAACTCGTTGTCTTCGAGGGTAAGTTCTCCATGGATGTATGTCCAGCCGTTGCTCTGTATCTAGTAGATAGATCTTGGCGTATAGTTCTCATCGTAGGAATTTTTTTGTTTTCTATGTTGCGGACCCAACAGTGGTATCAGAGCCAGGTCTATGCGTAGGTGCTTTGCACGGGTAGTACACATATGTTTATATGTGGGCGATGATGATCATGTTATTGCATCTTCTATGTACTTTAGATATTGGTGGCATAGTGGGATGAAGCGGCCCGGACCAACCTTACATGTCATCGTACATGAGACCGGTTCCACGACTGACATGCAACTAGTTTTGCATAAGTGGCTAGCGGGTGTCTGTCTCTCCTACTATAGTCAATATCTGATTTACAACGAGTTGCTAATAACTTGGTTATCCTCGTTGTGGTTCATGTTCGTAGGTAAGACCGGTTCTATCTCCGAAAGCCCTAAGCCACGTAAAACTTGCAATTGATAAATTAGAGGCGTCTAGTTTAGATCGTTGCTGGGCTAGTGTCTTGATATGGTATTGTTGTAAGTAGATGTATGATAGATACTCTTACAACTCACTTAACGTGTAAGTTCCATAGACCTTGGCCTTACACACAAATGAATGATAGAGATCATACCACGATGCAAATGATAGAGATCAAATGCATGGACCATATCACCTCACTTTACACATTAGCATCTTATATTGCTAGTTTGGCGCTTTTGGTAGCATTATAAGATGATCCCTCATTTAGATATCAAGATAAAATGTGTTCTTCCTTAAGTATGCACCGTTTTGTGGATCGTGTTTTGAGGCATCACGTGATGATCGGGTGTTCTCGACTCTACGCTTTCTACAACGGGTGTAAGACAGTTTTACACACGCAAATACTAAGGTTCTTACTTGACGAGCCTAGCATGTACAGACATGGCCTCGGAACACGGACCGAAAGGTTAAGCATGAGTCATATAGTTGATATGATGCCCATATAGATGCTCGCCTTTGAAGCTACACCGACTCACGTGATGATCGGACTTGGTGTAGTGGATTTGGTTCATGTAATCACCAAAAGGACACGAGGGATGTCGTTTTTGAGTGGGAGTTCATTAGTAATTTGGATTAGTTGAACTCAATCTACAAATTCTGTTGTAGATGGCACCACCTGCTTTTAATTTCAATGTGTTCATGGAGAAAGAGAAGCTTGCTGCGAATGGTAGCAACTTCACCAACTGGGCTATGAATTTGAGGATTCTCCTCACTGTTGCACAAAAGCAATATGTGCTAGAGGCGCCGCTAGGCCCCCCACCAGCTCCTGATGCCCCTGACGAGGAAAAGAACGTCTATATAACTCGTCAGGAGGACCACAACTTAGTTCATTGCGACATACTGTATGGGCTAGAGCCAGAACTTCGAAAACGTTTCGAAAATAGCAATGCCTTTGATACCATGGGAGAATTGAAAATGATTTTCGATACCCATGCTGCCGTAGAGAGTTATAATGCTTCTGAAAAGTTCTTTAGCTGCATGATGGAAGAGAACAGCTCCGTTAGTGAGCAGGTACTCAAAATGTCTGGGTACGCCGACAAGCTTGTGTCCTTGGGAATAACATTCCCATTGACTTAGGCATACATCGTGTTCTCCAATCTCTGCCACCTAGCTACAAGAGCTTCTGATGAACTATAATATGCAGGGCATGAAGAAGTCTCTTCTCGAGCTTCTGTCAATGCTTAAGACTGCAGAAGTGGAGATTAGGAAAGAACATCAAGTGTTGATGATCAATAAGACCACCGGTTTCAAGAAGGACAAGAAAGGCAAGCAGAAGGGAAAGAAGGGCGGCAAATCTGTTGCCGCGCCTGAAAAGAAACCCTGAGCTAGCCCTAAGTCTGACACCGAGTGCTACTATTGCAAGGGGACTGGCCATTGGAAGCGCAACTGCCCCAAGTATTTGGCGGACAAGAAGGCCGGCAAGGCAAACAAAGGTATATGTGATATACATGTTATTGATGTGTACTTGACTAGTACTCGCAGTAGCACCTGGGTATTTGATACGGGATCGGTTGCTAATATATGTAACTCGGTTCAGGGGCTGCGGAACAAGCGACAACTAGCAAGGGATGAGGTCACGATGCGGGTCGGCAATGGATCAAGAGTTGATGTGATCGCCGTCGGAACGCTGCCTCTCCATATGCCGTCGGGATTAGTTATAAACCTAAATAATTGTTATTTGGTGCCTGCATTGAGCATGAACATTGTATCCGGATCGTGTTTGATGCAAAGTGGTTATTCGTTTAAGTCTGAAAACAATGGTTGTTCGATTTATATGAATAATATCTTTTATGGTCATGCACCTGTGTTGAATGGTTTATTTCTGTTGGATCTCGATAGTAGTATTACGCATATTCATAATGTTGATGTTAAAAGGATTAAACTTGATAATGATATATCTACATATATGTGGCACTGCCGTCTAGGTCATATTGGCGTTAAACGCATGAAGAAACTCCATTCTGATGGACTTTTGGAATCACTTGATTTTGAATCATTTGATACATGTGAGCCATGCCTTATGGGCAAGATGACTAGAATGCCGTTTTCCGGTTCAATGGAACGGGCGACAGATTTATTGGAAATCATACATACTGATGTGTGTGGACCAATGAGTGTGTCGGCGCAAGGTGGATATCGTTATTTTGTTACTTTCACGGATGATTTGAGTAGATACGGGTATATCTATTTGATGAAACATAAGTCTGAAACCTTTGAAAGGTTCAAAGAATTTCAGAATGAAGTTGAAAATCATCGTAACAGAAAGATCAAATTTCTACGGCCTGACCGTGGAGGAGAGTATCTTAGTTACGAGTTTAGCACACATATGAAAGACTGTGGAATAGTTTCACAACTCACGCCTGCCGGAACACCACAACGTAATGGTGTGTCAGAACATCGTAATCGTACTTTATTGGATATGGTTCGATCTATGATGTCTCTGACTGACTTGCCACTGTCATTTTGGGGTTATGCACTGGAAACAGCTACATTCACTTTAAATCGGGCACCATCTAAATCCGTTGAAAAGACACCGTATGAATTATGGTTTGGAAACAAACCTAAGCTGTCATTTCTTAAAGTTTGGGGATGCGATGTTTATGTGAAGAAACTTCAACTGGATAAACTCGAACCCAAAGCGGAAAAATGCATCTTCATAGGATACCCTAAGGAAACGATTGGGTATACCTTCTATCACAGATCCGAGGGCAAGGTCTTTGTTGCCAAGAATGGATCCTTTCTTGAGAAGGAGTTTCTCGCGAAAGGTGTGAGTAGTCGGAAGGTAGAACTCGAAGAGGTTATTGAACCTTCTCTCCATGGAATGGCGAGTGGCGCAGCACCGGAAGTTGTTTTGGAGTTGACTTCACCTGATGAAGAGAGAGCTAATGATAATGATCATGAAACTCCGAAAGAGGACACTACCGAACCTCGCAGGTCAAGCAGGACACGTGCAACTCCTAAACTGTATGGCAATCCTGTTGCGAATTTCATGGTTGATGAAATGGATGACCCTGCGACGTATGAAGAAGCGATGATGATCCCGGATTCCAACAAATGGCTAGAAGTCATGAAATCCGAGATGGAATCCATGTACGAAAACCAGGTTTGGACCTTGGTGGACTTACCTCACGATCGAAAGGCCGTTGAGAATAAATGCATTTTCAAAAGAAAAAACTGATGCTGATGGTAATGTAACCATCTATAAGGCTCGACTTGTCGCAAAGGGGTTTCGACAAATTCAAGGAGTTGACTACGATTAGACATTCTCTCCCGTAGCGATGCTTAAGTCGGTTAGGATTATGTTAGCAATTGCTGCATATTTCGATTATGAAATATGGCAGATGGATGTCAAAACTGCGTTCCTCAATGGTAATATTGAAGAAGAGTTGTATATGATACAACCTAAGGGTTTTGTCGATCCTAAGGATGCTGATAAGGTGTGCAAACTTCAGCGATCCATCTATGGACTGAAGCAAGCATCCCGGAGTTGGAATCTCCGCTTTGATGAGGTGATCAAAGAGTTTGGATTTGTCCAAACTTATGGAGAGGCTTGTATTTACAAGAAAGTGAGTGGGAGCAATGTGGCGTTTATGATATTATATGTGGATGACATATTATTGATTGGAAATGATATAGATCTTTTAAACAGTGTTAAAAGTTATCTAAACAGCAAATTTTCGATGAAGGACCTTGGTGAAGCTTCATATATAATAGGCATTAAAATCTATAGAGATAGATCAAGACGCCTAATTGGGCTATCGCAGAGTACATACCTTGATAAGATATTAAAGAAGTTTAATATGGACGGAAGTAAGAAGGGGTACTTACCTATGTTGCAAGGCAAGACATTGAGTAAGACTCAAAGTCCGGCTACGGCGGAAGAAAGAGAGATAATGGATAAGATCCCCTATGCCTCAGCCATAGGCTCTATAATGTATGCCATGCTATGTACAAGACCGGATGTGGCACATGCTATTAGTTTGACTAGTAGGTACCAATCTGATCTAGGTTCAGAACACTGGATAGCGGTAAAGAACATCCTCAAGTACTTGAGAAGAACTAAGGATATGTTTCTTGTATACGGAGGTGAAGAAGAGCTAGTCGCTAAGTGTTATGTCGATGCTAGCTTTGACACTGATCCGGATGACTCTAAGTCTCAATCCAGATACGTATTTCTCTTGAACGGAGCAACAGTTAGTTGGAGGAGCTCCAAACAACCTGTGGTGGCTGGATCAACGACGGAGGCGGAATATGTTGCTGCTTCAGAAGCAGCGCAGGAAGCGGTTTGGATGAAGGAGTTCATAACGGAACTAGGTGTGGTTCCTAGTGCGTTGGACCCAATGGTGATCTATTGTGACAATAATGGAGCCATAGCCAACGCCAAGGAACCAAGGTCTCACAAGAATTGCAAGCATATTAAGCGCCGGTTTCACTCCATCCGCGAGCATGTCAAGGATGGAGATATAAAGATTTGTAAAATGCACACGGACCTGAATGTAGCAGATCCGTTGACTAAAGTACTCCCTAGGGCAAAACATGATCAACACCAGAACTCCATGGGTGTTAGATTTATCACTATATAAACTAGATTATTGTCTCTAGTGCAAGTGGGAGACTGAAGGAAATATGCCCTGAGAGGCAATAATAAAGTTGTTATTATGTATTCCTTGTATATGATAGATGTTTATTTTGCATGCTATAATTGTATTGATAGGAAACATCAATACATGTGTGTTTAATAAACAAAAAGGGTTCCTAGTTATGCCTCTCTTATAGACTACCTTGTTGATTAACAAGATGATCAAGGTTTCGTGATCATGGATATTGGATGTTGTTAATAACAAGGTCACATCATTTGTGAAATGATGTGATGAATATTCATCCGAAGTATAGCATTACGATCAAGTCATTATGTTTATATTGCTATAACATCATACGAAGTAATCTTTATCCTTAGACCATGAGATCATGTTAATTGCTAACACCGGAAGAGTATCTTGATAACATCAAACGTCACACCGTAACAGGGTGACTATAAAGATGGGTTCAGAACTACGAAGGTGTTATGTTGAGGCTCATGGATCAAGAGTGGAATTTGTCAATCCAGATGACGGATAGATATACTCTGGGCCCTCTCGGTGATATCACATTAGGATAGCTTGCAAGCAAGTGATGTGATCACTAGAATGTTATATCACGGGAACGAGAAAAGAGTGCATGTCGGTAACGAGATAAAACTAGGTATGGAGATACCGATGATCGAATCTCCGACATGTAATATATCGAGAGACAAAGGGATTTAGTTACAAGCGTTAAAGGTTCTCACGATCACAGGAGTCATCGTTGAATGTGTAGGAGTCAGTACGGATCTCCAGGTCCCGCTGCTGATTATTGATCGGAGAAGGGTCTCGATCATGTCTGCATTATTCGCGAACCGTAGGGTGGCACACTTAAGAGTTACCGGACACCATTTTGGAGCACATATGTTTCAGACGAAAGAATTGCAAAGCGTAGGAATTGTTTCAATAGAAACCAGAAATTGTTTCGGGTGAAATTGCAGAAGGTGGTTCTGCATGTGATATTGAAATATTGCAAGGGGCTATATGTGAATGTTTGTTAATTAAAGTAATTAACAAAATTCTGAATAAATTTAATAAAAAGAGTTTTATTAAATGAGAGAGCATTAAATTTGGAGAAATTTAATGCATTTAAAGTGGAGACTTTAAAAGGGAATGTGAAGAGGCATTTTAATGTGGAGGGGTTACCACCACATGAATGGGGGAGGTGATGGGTCACCCCCCCATGCGCCGGCCATGGAGAGAGGGGGCACCCCCCTCCTCCTATAAAAGGCCACCCATTCCCCCTTCATCCACACACCTCCTTGTGAAGGATCTCTCT
Organism: Avena sativa; assembly: GCA_916181665.1. Lineage (NCBI taxonomy): Eukaryota > Viridiplantae > Streptophyta > Magnoliopsida > Poales > Poaceae > Avena > Avena sativa. The sequence continues at coordinate 484,117,620 of OV702297.1, read as the reverse complement.
CCCCCTCTAGAATTATTCCCCCATGGTCTCGGATTAGCGAGATACATGTTCCCGGTGGCATTTCGTCTGGAAGGAGTTGCTGCTTCCGCTGGATCGCTGGGGCGAGGAGGTGGAGGTTGTCCGGTGGCTTGAACGTGTGTGCGAGGACGGATGCGCTGCTGATTTGCGGCGCTCGGACTTCCACACGATCTTGAGATCGGCAAGCGTACGACTACATCAACCACGAGTTCCTACTCGTTAACAAAACTCGTTGTCTTCGAGGGTAAGTTCTCCATGGATGTATGTCCACCTGTTGCTCTGTATCTAGTAGATAGATCTTGGCGTATAGTTCTCATCATAGGAATTTTTTTGTTTTCTATGCTGCGGACCCAACACCTAGTTATGCCTCTCTTGTAGACTAGCTCGTTGATTAACAAGATGATCAAAGTTTCCTGATCATGGACATTGGATGTTGTTAATAACGAGGTTACATCATTTGTGAAATGATGTGATGAACATTCATCCGAAGTATAGCATTACGATCAAAGTCATTATATTTATATTGCTATAACATCATACTAAGTAATCTTAGTCCTTAGACCATGAGATCATGTTAATTGCTAACACCGGAAGAGTATCTTGATAACATCAAACGTCACACCGTAACAGGGTGACTATAAAGGTGCGTTCAGTGCTACGAAGGTGTTATGTTGAGGCTCATGGATCAAGAGTAGAATTTGTCAATCCCGATGACGGATAGATATACTCTGGGCCCTCTCGTGATATCACATTAAGATAGCTTGCAAGCAAGTAATGTGATCACTAGAATGTTTCACGGGAACGAGAAAAGAGTGCATGTCGGTAACGAGATCAAACTAGGTATTTGGATACCGATGGTCGAATCTCGGACATGTATTATATCATGAGACAAAGGGATTAAGTTACTAGCATTGAAAGTTCTCACGATCATAGAAGTTATCGTTGAATGTGTAGGAGTCAGTATGGATCTCCAAGTCCCGCTTCTGATTATTGATTTTAGGGGAGTCTCAATCATGTCTGCATTATTCACGAACCATAGGGTGACACACTTAAGGGTTGCCGGACACCATTTTGGAGCACATATGTTTCAGACGAAAGGATTGCAAAGCGCAGGAATTGTTTCGATAGAAACTAGAATTGTTTCGGGTGAAATTGCAGAAAGTGATTCTGCATGTGATATTGAAATGTTGCAAGGGGTTTTATGTGAATGTCTGTTAATTAAAGTAATTAACAAAATTCTGAATAAAATAAATAAAAGAGTTTTATTACTTGAGAGTTGCATTAAATTTGGTGGAAATTTAATGCATGTGAGTGGAATTTTGGGTGAAGCTTGAATTGATGTGAGTGGAGCTTCCACCACATGAATGAGGAAGAGGTGGGGGCACCCCCCTTGGCCGCCGGCCATGGGAGGGGAGGAGCCCCCCTCTCCTATAAAAAGCACCCCTCTCCCCCCTCACAAAACACACCTCCTCGTGAAGGATCTCTCTCCCCCTCTAGATATATTCCCCCATGGTCTCGGATTAGCGAGATACATGTTCTGGGTGGCCTTGCGTCTGGAAGGAGTTGTTGCTTCCGCTGATTCGCTAGAGCGAGGAGGTGGAGGTTGTCCGTGGCTTGAACGTGTGTGCGAGGACGGATGCGCTGCTGATTTGCGGCGCTAGGACTTTCACACGATCTTGAGATCGGCAAGCGTACGACTACATCATCCACGAGTTCCAACTCGTTAACAAAACTCTATTGTCTTCGAGGGTAAGTTCTCTATGGATGTATATCCACCCGTTGCTCTGTATCTAGTAGATAGATCTTGTCGTATAGTTCTCATCGTAGGAATTTTTTTGTTTTCTATGCTGCGAACCCAACAGAAAGAAGCATGGTGCTTCCAACGTCAGTGGTGGTGCTGCAAGCCGGACTCAACGTTGCGGTGGTGCTTTTGACTGCGAGGCGGTGCTGCTACGATCGGAAGGGGCCGTTGCTACCAATCTGAAAACATTCTGCTTCCTTTGTTTGCATTTTCATACTAACTCCTGCACATTATAATTTTTTGCTACATTTGTTTTGCGATTTTGCGGTGCTACGATTTTTCTAGGAAGATTTTTTTTGCTACAAACGATGTTATGACTTTGCATCATACGAAGAATTATTTTTCTACAACCGTTCTAGGATTTTGCGTCATAAGAGTCTTAACAGAGGACCTCGCTAGAATTTTTCTTGCTACGATGCATGCTACCACCGTACAATTTTTTTGCGACATCCGTTCGGTGGTTTTGTTGTAATAGTTCAAAGTTTTTGCTATGGGTTCTTTGACAAGAATCTTCGGCGAACTCAGTTTTGCTACAATAGGGCAATTTTTTTTTTCGAGGTCTCCGACGAACTTTTTCTATTTGATGGGTGAACTACAGCAAAAACAGGACAATATTTTTTTGCTACATACATTAAAAGTGGGATTGGAGCTTAGCTGGACACGTGGCAGCACCAGGACCCGGCGGCTGGGAATAGCACGCATCCTCCGGAGGATGCATAGTCCTGTCCAAAAAGAAGTCTATTGAAATTTTTTCTATGGAGTCAATTTGGTCCAAAGAAATGAATCCCCTATAATTTCTAATGATTGTTTTCTCTACACTACAACCTTCAATTTAGCACGCCCAACAAGAAAAAAAAAATATAGTACGTCTAAAATCATGAGAAGGCAACGTAATCTAATGAAGCAGATAATCTGGAGGATTTTAGGCCGATTTCGTTGTGCAACGTAATCTATAAGATTATATCAAAATGTATGGTGAACAGGTTGAGACCGTACCTTGATGGTCTCATTGGTGAAACCCAAAGCGCCTTTATCCCGGGTAGACTCATCTCGGATAATGCTCTAATTGCATTCGAATGTATTCATGAATTCCAAAGAAACAAGAAACAAGAGATTCTGTCCTACCCCCCCTCTTCCTCGCCCCTCCTCCCTTGCTACCACCGGGGAGCGCCGGCGGCAAAGCCGCTCGGCGTCGGTGGCGGCGGGGCTTCTTCTCCCCCGTTCTCTGTCTCTAGCGCGGGCCAGCAAGGCGAGCGGCGGCGGCGTGGCTTCGCGAAGCGCGGCAGAGCGTGGGGTGGCGCCCAGGCGGGTGCGGCGGAGGCGTGGCTCGGTGGCGCGGAGGCCCGCGCGGGGTTGGGCGCGCGTGGCTCTGGCCCTGGCTCCCGCGGCAGGGGAGAGACGGCGTTGGTGTCCTCAAGACCGGGGTGGTGCATGTTGGTGGACGGCAAGCTTGGTGGAGCGCTTCGGTCTGTCAGGGTCATGGGTTCGGGGGTCGGGAGAAATCCCTGTCGGTGTTGTCGACACCGTCACGGTGACGCCTGCGGGCACCACCTTCCTAGTGCAGGGCGTCAGGTGTACTCCCTTCCATTCCCCCCGTGTACCGGGAGAAATCCTAGGACCATTCCGGGCAGCAGCATCGTCGTCGCGCCCCTTCTTGAAGGTGCTGCTTGGTACACGGCGGCTCGAAGGCATAGGTGTGTGGTGGATTTTTCTAGAGGGCACAACGATTGCAAGGCACTAGCGCTTTTGTTGATCCGGCGCTGTCGGCATTTCTTTCTCTTTTCTTTCTTTTGTTTTTCCTTTTGGGCTTCGGTTGTGTTGTCTGCCCCAGCAGTGGTCTCGTGAATGATCCGGTTTGTCCCTTGGGCGTTGTGCTGTCTAGCCTAGCAGCGGTCTCACCTGTGTGCTTTATTTATAAAGCAGGACGAAAGCCTGTTTCGAGATGATTCTTATTATGCTTAAAAATTAGATCTATCCAAAGCATATGACAGGGTAGATTGGACCTTCCTTGAAAACTTGCTGCAAAAATGGGGCTTCAGTGACAAGTGGGTTAAGTGGATTATAGCCTGTGGCACGTCTGTTAAGTTTTGCGTCCAAGTCAGTGGAAGCATTACAGAGGAGATCACACCTTCAAGAGGTTTGATGCAGGGGGATCCCCTATCCCTTACCTTCTCTTGTTCATGGTAGAATGTTTATCCAAAAGAATCAAGTAAGAAATTCTAAACCAAGATCTCAAAGAGTTCAAGATATGCAGATCTTCCCCTGGCATCTCCCATTTGTTATTTGCAGATGACTGCATTCTATTCTTCAAGTCAGATGAAAGTCAAGATAAGATTGTAAGGTCAGCCCTGGCATCTTTTGGGAGGGGATCTGGCCAACTCATTAGTGCAGGGAAGTGCTCAATCTTGTTTGGCGATAGTTGCCTGCCTCAACATCAAATCAGTGTTAGGAATGTCCTGGAGGTGGAACATGAGGAGTTTGAAGATAAGTATCTTGGTTTTCCTACTCCGGAGGGCCACATGAAGAAGGGGAAATTCCAGCCTTCAAAAGACCGTCTCGGCAAAAAAATATCAAACTGGGTCGAGAGGTTTACTTCTATGGGGGCAAAGGAAGAACTCATCAAATTCGTGGTTCAAGATATCCCCAACCATGTCATGAGTGTCTTCAAACTACCTGCTGGGTTTCATAAGGATTATACCCAGTTGGTGAGGAATTTTTGGTGGGGTGAAGATGGTGGAAAAAGGAAGGTTCATTGGGAATCTTGGGATGTGCTTACAAAACCAAAGGAACTTGGTGGAGTGGGCTTTAGAGACATGAGACTTATGTACCAGGCGATGCTAGCTAGGCAATGTTGGAGGATTGTCTCAAAACCAAATAGTATGTGTGCAAGGCTCTTAAAATCAATCTACTATCCTCGTGGAAACTTCATGGACACAGTGTTCCGGAATGATGCGTCCCCATCCTGGCGAGGTATCGAACATGGCCTCGAGTTACTTAAACAAGGGCTGATCTAGAGAGTAGGCAACGGAGAGAAGGTCAATATTTGGCTACCGAGAGACTTTAACATGACCACTAGAGCAGGCAAAACAAAGACCAGAGTTCGAAGGGTTAATCAGTTGTTCCACCGCAACTCAAACCAGTGGAACGTCGAGTTAATAAGGGAAATATTTTACCCCAAGGATGCAGATTACATTCTCAAATTAAAGTTACCGTCACATATCATCGAGGATTTCCCTGCGTGGCAGTGTGAGCGCAATGGTATTTTCTCCGTTAAAAGCGCTTATAAACTTGCATATAACCTAAATTATGGTGTCAGGTGGATCGTCGATAGCAGAAAAGCACGGGACAATATGAGAAGCATGTGGAAATATGTCTGGAATGCACAGGTGCCCACCAAGGTTCGGATCTTTGGGTGGCGAGCGACACGTGATAATCTGGCTACTACTAGAAACAAATATAGACGAACCCTGGAGACTATGGGCACATGCAAGGTGTGTGGTATGATAGAGGAAAATAACTACCATGCTACGGTTGAGTGTACTAAAGCAAAATCCCTGAGAGAGCAGATGGGACACCACTGGGATCTCCCCCCAGAATCTGGGTTTTAGTATACATGCAAAGACTGGTTACTCATCCTCCTCCTTCTCTAGAGAGCCTAGCATCTGAGGTGTAACTTAATTTATAGTGATGGCAAGGAAATGATCTCCAATTCAGTAACCTTCCTATTATCATATGCTTCTATTCTTTGGGAACCGATCCATAACAAAAGGGATGAAAAAGGTAAATCCCATGTAAATCTGTTGAGATCTACTAACTACTTCGATATTCCAGATTCTAGCAGAAGTTCAACCAAGGAGAGGCCAAGCTGGTCCCTTGCACACTACTAGGGAAAACCCTACCCGAGGCGCACTAGAAACCCTATCTGAGGCGCATATGGTATGCGCCTCTAGCGTCACGCCTCTAGTATTTGTTATGCGGGGTGCATATCATATGCGTCTCCTATACTTCATATACGCGAGGCACATACACATGCGCCTCGCGTATATGAAGTATAGGAGGCGCATATGATATGCGCCTCACATATCCTCGTATAGTACCCTATATGTGCCTCCTATACTTCACATATGCGCCTCAGATATATTTTCGAAATTCAAGTTTTATAGCAATTTTCAAATAATAGTTTACAGGTATTCAAATATACAATATAGTCCATAATACAGTATAAACAACACAGAATTTTCCAGAAACTTGCAATTGGCCAAAGCATAATAGAACCAGCATGAATACAAGTACATTACACATCAATCACGACATACGAGTTCATACATCAACTAGAATCAACAAGTGCCAAGTTTTCACACAACACCAAGTGTTTGTGCCACAAGTTCACACATCCGAGTACAAGTTCACAATCACATTACAACTCCGACAACATAGCTCTATCTAGATGAAGTAGAGCACATAACCTACCATGAAGAGCAACAAGGTGGTGATCACGAGGAAGTTCCTCCACTCTTCCTCACGTGCCTCCTCCACTTCTCGTCCGCCACCTCTCTAGTCTTGTAGCCTTTGTAGCTGTTGCCCGAGAATTTGTTCACTTGCTTCTGGCAGTCTTCTCACTCCTCGTACACACCTGGAACCTTGCCGACGTACATGACATAGCACTTCTTCGCCATATCCTGTACACAAGATAGATGATATTATCTATGTCAATGGAAGGCAATAGCAGTTCACAAGATAAGACCATGCATAAATATATGGGTGCAACAAGATGTAAGAAATCACGTTCTAATCATCGGCATTTCAAAGAAACATAAAAAAAAGCAAACCAAGAATGACTTGCATTAGTGCCTCATACTTAGGTTAGGCACGGAAATAACAATGCTCATTGTTTGATCTCGTGCGGCAAGTAGAGTATATGCCCAAACTACTAGTCTACTTGGCACACCAGATCAAACAGCAGCATAGTCATACACATGACGCCACACCACGTTCTAATCATCGGCATTTCGAAGAAAGACCAAAAAAAGCAAACCAAGAATGACTTGGAGTCGTGCCGCATACTATTCGTATCGCCAAAGACAAAAGAAGAGAAATACTTCCACGATTCATATAGCATGGGCATGATATGTCCAGAGGTAAAGCAAGGAAAGGATTCGGTCTTCCACGACAACGACTCATTTCGAGTTTGGTGTGTCAAAAGGAGTCATTGCCGTGGACCCAGAATCCTTTCCTTGGCTTACCCCTAAACATATTAGTCTTATGTATATGAATCTCGAAAATATTTGTCCTCTTTCGACTTTGGGGCTGCGAGATGAAATAGTTTATCATTTCTTTGTATCGCCAAAGACGAAAGGAAAGAAATCATTCCATGATTCATATAACAATGTCGCTAGTGCTATACGAATAGTGAAGTAATGTCTTTCCTTTCGACTTTGGGGCTACAATGAGATATTTGAAACTAAATACTTCACCATTTCATTTAATTCATGCTATCTAATCTATTCGTATTGGCAAAGACAAAATAAGAGAAATACTTCCACGATTCATATAGCATGGGCATGATATGTCTAGTGGTAAACCAAAGAAAGGATTCAGTCTCCACGGCAACGACTCATTTCGAGTTTGGTGTGTCGAAAGGAGTCGTTGCCGTGGACCCATAATCCTTTCCTTGGCTTGCCACTAAACATATTATGTCTTATGTATATGAATCTCGAAAATATTTGTCCTCTTTCGACTTTGGGGCTACGAGATGAAATAGTTTATCATTTCATTATATCACCAAAAATACGAAAGGAAAGAAATCATTCCATGATCCATATAACAATGTCTCCAGTGCTATACGAATAGTGAAGTAATGTCTTTCTTCCTTTCGACTTTGGGGCTACAGTGAGATATTTGAAACTACATAATTCACCATTTCATTTAATTCACGCTATCTAATCTATTCATATCACCAAATACAAAAGAAGAGAAATACTTCCACAATTCATATAGCATGGGCATGATATGTCCAGAGGTAAAGCAAGGAAAGGATTCGGTCTTCCACGGCAACGACTCATTTTGAGTTTGGAGTGTCAAAAGGAGTCATTGCCGTGGACCCAGAATCCCTTCCTTGGCTTGCCTCTGAACATATTATGTCTTATGTATATTAATCTCGAAAATATTTGTCCTCTTTCGACTTTGGGGCTACGAGATGAAATAGTATTAACTTGGGTGACATTGTTACAAGTCTACTTGCCTCATACTTAGGTTGGGCACGGAAAATGACAATGCCGCTGATGGATCTAGGGCGGCAAGTATAGTATATGCACAAACCTCTAGTCTACTTGGCACACCAGATCCAGCAACGACATGGTCACACACATGATGCCACAACACGTTTTAATCATCGGCATTTCGAAGAAAGACAAAGAAAGCAAACCACAAGAAGTAGGGCGGCAATAACGAATGAAAAGCAACAAGCACTTAAAATAGTTCATAACACAAATAACTAGCTAGTGTCGCTCACAATCAAGTTCAATGGTTGATGAAAGGATCGTATGGGCACCTAGAGGGGGGGGTGAATAGGTGCTACTCCAAATTTTACTCTTTTTCAATTTAGGGTTTGACACAAAAGGTAAATTCTCTAGATTATGCAACTAAGGTGAATTTACCTATATGTCAACCTAGCACAAGTACTAAGCAAGAACTAGATAAGTAAAGTGCGGTAAAGGATAGAAGTAACCAAAGTGGAGCACTCGGAGACACAAGGATTTGTTTCCCGTAGTTCTTTCCTTTTGAAGGGAAGTACGTCTATGTTTGGAGAGGGGGTGGTTTCAAACCAGCAACGCCACGAGAGGCCTCCCTTGTTCTCCGATGAACCTCACCCCAAGGGGTTCGATTCACCTCTTCCACTATACGACAACCTTCGAGGTGGAAGCCGGCACCTTTACAACGAGTTCGGGGCACACATCCACAACTTAATTGGAGGCTCCCAAATACAAGCAAGTTGTTAAACAATCAAAGACAAGCTTGTAAGAACCAAATCAAAAGCTAGGGTTTCCAAAGAAACACTAGAGCATGGGAGCCCTCAAGTGAATGAGGGGGAAATGAAGATCTCTCTTGGTGAAGCTGTAGATCAAGGCCTCCTCCTTCGATTCTCCAAAGATCAATGACTTTGGATGGTTGGATGAAGAGATCTTGTTGATTTGGTGGCTCAAATGGGCATGGTGTTCTTGACGTGGACGAGCAACTGGAGGAAGGGGATAAGGTCCTCTATTTATAGCCCTTCACTCCAGTGAACCGTTTTCTGACCATTGGAGAAAAGTCAGACCAGAGACTCCGGTCTGCACATCGGAGACTCTGGTCTACACTAGAGAATCCGGTCAATCTCTGGACCAGCCTTCGGACCGTCGAACAGAATGACCCAACCCTTCTGTGAGCCAAGTGGACCGGAGACTCCGGTCCCTCTGCACCGGAGACTCCAGTCTGAGGCAAGGACCGGAGACTCTGGAACTTCCTCCGGACCACCTCTCTGGCTGGCCCAGGCAGGAAATAGGAACCCCCTCCGGAGACTCCTGGGGAAACTCCAGACCACACCGGAGACTCCGGTCTAGGCAGACTGGAGACTCCGGTCTGGAATTTCCAGGAGACAAGTAAATATGCAGGAAATGTTCCGCAGGCCAAGGGTCCTTTTCACTTTGTAATATATCAACCTGTAGACAATAGCAAACTATAAAAGGCTCTACTTGTTGTTAACGAACACCAAAAGTGATTATGACAGTAAATGTCCTTTCAATCTCCCCCTTTTTGGTATTTGATGACAACAAGTGATTTTGCATGAAAAATAGTTTGCAATGACTTATGACAGAGTATGAACATGCTCCCCCTGTCAATGTGCACAAAGATAAACATGTAAAGCAAGCATGGTAGGTAGCACATGGATAAAACACATAGTTCTCACACGAGTTACAATAATGTAGGAGCACCCACAGAGTCACACATAAATAGCAAATAGTGTCTCGCAATAATATAAGGCAAATAGGTGCGAAGGTCGAGATAGCAAATAAGAATCAAATAGCCCAAGCCCATGCAAATCCCGATAACAATGTCTTCTCCCCCTTTGGCATCGAAACGTCGAAAAGGGAAAGGACCTAAGCTAGCGCCCCAACAGATCAGTAGTCCTCATCATCCTCGTCCTCCTCATCCATATCCTGATCCTCCTCATCATCATCATAGTCCTCATCACCATCTAGAGTTGCAGGTCCTTTGTCGTGAGGGCGAGAAGAGGAGTTATCTTGGTACCCATATCCAGACGTGACATCAGAAAAGGTCTTCCAATCCACCAAGCTGTCTTGTTGGGCATTCCATGCCCCAAAAGAAAGAGTGTAATCTGACTCGGTGGATGGCTGAGTGCCATTCTCATCAGTGTACTCATCCTCACCTTCCTCATCATTCGCTTCACCCTGAGCCTTGATCTCCTTGAGTAGTTTCTCTATGCGACGGTTGCTCTTGTAGGAGGCATGCTGTTGCTTACGGATGTCCACATTCATGCAACATAGGGTCCTCTCCCAGAATGAGGCCTTCTTGACCTTCTCATGTACATAGTCACGTGTCATGGGAGGAAGAGGTGCATTGGAAGCATTCTTCCTTTGAGCCCTAGTAGGAGTGGGGGCCCTCTCGGCCTCTGAGATATCCTCCTCCACATGGGCATGGGAGCGTTTAGGAGGAGCCCTCATGTCACCCTTCTGCTGTAGAGATACAAGAGTGTGCTCGGTAAGGTTGGGAGGCAAGGCAAGTGGAGAACCATGTTCCTGTGTGTTGATGAGTCTCATGACAAGTGGTGCATATGGGGGAGCCTTCTTGTATAAAATGACATGGTACATCTCCTCAAATATGTAATCCATAACATCAATAGGATCTGCATCTGCCTCGGGGCCAGCCATGTAAATCCTGTGGGTATGATACAACAAGTTCACCAAACCACATCTGATGGCATCATCATTCCCAACACTAGGGGAAATGGTCTGGTGGAAGATCCTCAACATCAGATTGTAGAGAGGCTTGAGTCCCTTGGACCCGCCCACAACACCCTCGCTGCCATATAAAGGGGCAAGCTTGTTCTTGTTCACCCCAAGAGCTGCTGAGTGCATGCGCACCCCAACATGAGTAGACATGCCCTGGAATGTCTCAAAGATGGCCTCAGCAAAGTCATAGAAAGTTGCAGAACCGGTGGTTTCTAGTCATCCAAGTTATAGTCCTGGCTTGATCAGTCCCAAACACAACTATGGCATAAAACTGCTACACAAGGGTGATGTTGTAGTCTTCACGGAGCTCCATCAAGTTGAACAACCCTAACTTCTCACTAATCCACAGTGCATCCGAGAAGTAGGAGCTCTTCCTCATCTGTTCAACACTCAGGTACTTCTGGGGGCACACAGGTGATCTCTTGAGCACGCTGTAAATGTCTTTCATGAAGACAGCTTGCTCCTTCCTCCAATAGCATGGGTCCTCACTGTTGCGAGGTAATGCATAGAAACAGTCTTGCGCAGCTCACGGTACTCCTGCTTTGACATGCGGGCCAAAGACTGAAGGTTGTCGTATTTTGCCCTCTTGGCACGGTTCTCTTCCTCAGCCCTTTCCTGCTCCCTCCTCATATAGGCTGCATCACGGGCCTACTGTCTTCAGTTGGACGGGGGCACAATGTACTGACCCTCAGACTCATCATAGCGAGGATCCGCTCTCTTCATCTTGGCCTTGGTGCGAGGAGGGCGACAAGAGCTAGAACCTATGAACAGCAGCGAGGGAGATAGCATGGAGGTAAGTATATATGTCCCAAGGAGGCAGCACAGGACCCTTGAGGCATTGCAAGATATGTTTGATCCAAACCACACCGGAGACTCCGTGGTCCACACCAGAGTCTCCGGCTCAGACCAGAGTCTCCGGTCGGGAGACTCGAGGGAAGACCAGGGAGGCTCCAGTAGTGTTGAATCCAACAGGCTGGGCAGGGCAACAAGGGTAAAGTGCTCGTCTACATGCAAACAAGAGATTCCCGTGGGCAAAAATAGTACCAATCCTCAAAAACAAAAAGGGATGAACCCTAGGTGAGAAAAGAGGAGGAGAGGTACTAGATCTATCCATGGGATTGATTCCACCGTTGGGAATCACCTAATAGTGGAGGGGAGAAGATTGGCCGGCGGCACGGCGGATCCCGGTGGCTTCTTGACCTCCGGGGAGGAGATTTGGGAGTGGAGGCGACGAGGTAGTTAGGGGAGGACGGGGGTGGATGAATGAAACTGTCTATTTCAGTTCACCCCGTCCTCCCTCTAAGTGGCCAGAAACCATCCGGACCGGAGACTCCGGTCTACACCGGAGACTCCGGTGTGAGCACACCGGAGACTCCGGTCCTCCTCGACCAAAAACTCCAAGATCTGTGTATGGGGACATATATTAGATAGAGAGAGTTTACATGACCAGAAAGAGGCTTGGGTTAAGATGACCTACTATGAAGAATCAAAGAGGCCATAGAAATCCATTCAAATGTTAATTAACGCACCAAATAAACCCCAACTAAGAACCAACTCTTCAATGAGAAGAGGGTGGTGGCCGAGGCCACCATGTAAGAGGTTGTGGCATGACACCACGAAGAATTATCCTTGGGTTTATGGCCACTAATCATCAATGAAGCTCACATATCACAAAATGATATTAAGAGGATTGAATTTCTTAATGTTGGCATTATGGGGGGAGGGATAGTCCAATGTATTAGGACCTCACTCCCCCTAGCTCCATGCCTGCACCTAACCAAATAAGGGTCAAGACATAGGTGAGTATGCAAGGTGATCAAGTCAAGCTCCTAGAATCTACGATATTTAGTTCATTCATCAAGTGGCTTCGTGAATATGTCGACAAGTTGGTCTTTGGTTGACACATAGGATAGCTCAATATCACCTCGAGCAACATGATCTCTAATGAAGTGATGATGAATCTCAATATGCTTTGTCCTTGTATGATCCACTGGGTTATAGGCAATCTTGATAGCACTTTCATTGTCACATAGAAGAGGCACTTTGTCACAATGGACACCGTATTCCTTTAAAGTTTGCCTCATCCATAGCAATTGAGTACAAGCACTAGCAGCTGCCACATACTCGGCTTCGGTGGTGGAGAGAGATATACAATTTTGCTTCTTAGAAGGCCAACACACCAAGGACCTCCCAAGGAATTGGCAAGCCCCGGAGGTTGATTTCCTATCATCCTTGTCACCAGCCCAATCCGAATCCGTATATCCACAAAGAGATAAAGTTGAGCCCCTAGGATACCAAATACCATAGTTTGGGGGTATGAACCAAATATCGAAAGATTCTCTCGACTGCCATCAAATGGCTTTCTTTAGGAGCCGCTTGATATCTTGCACACACTCCTACACTCAACACAATATCGGGTCTAGATGCACAAAGGTAAAGCAAAGAGCCAATCATGGACCGGAATACCTTTTGATCCACATCTTTACCATTTGGGTTTAGTTCAAGATGAGTCTTTGTTGCCCTGGGAGTGGGAGCTCCATTTAGATCTTTCATGTTGAATCTTTTGAGCATATCTTGAGTATACTTGGCTTGGTTGAAAAAAATTCCTCCTCTCATTTGCTTGATCTCAAAACCAAGAAATACTCTCAATTCTCCCATCATAGACATCCTGAACCTGTCAGTCATAAGCTTTGAGAATTCATTATTAAAAACCTTGTTAGATGAGCCAAAGATAATATCATCTACATATATTTGGCATACAAAAAGTTCCCCATTGACCTTCTTAGTAAAAAGAGTGGGATCGATTTTTCCAACCTCAAACCCACAATCTAACAACAACTCTCTAAGGTGCTCATACCACGTGTGTGGGGCTTGTTTGAGCCCATAGAGTGCCCTATCGACTTTGTAGACGTGGTTTGGAAAGTTGGGAGGGTTGCTTCACATATACCAACTCTTGCAATGGACCATTAAGAAATGCACTTTCTACATCCATTTGTTGCAATTTAAATTTATGATGTGCCGCATAAGCAAGAAGGATACAGATGGACTCAAGGCGAGCCACGGGTGCATAAGTCTCTCCATAATCAATGCCTTCAATTTGAGAGAACCCTTGTGCAACCAATCTTGCCTTGTTCCTCACCACAATTCCATGCTCATCTTGCTTGTTCTTGAAAATTGACTTGGTGCCTATAACATTGCGGCGATCTTTTGGCTTTTCAACTAGCTTCCATACTTTGTTTCTCTAAAAGTTGTTGAGCTCTTTGTGCATTGCATCCAAACAATCTGAATCTTCAAGAGCTTCCCATACTTTCTTTGGTTCCACCATGGAAATGTGAGCTTGGTGTTCACCAAAGTTCTTCAGTTGAGGTCGAGTGGATATCCCTCTTCTTAGATCTCCTACCACATTCTCAAGAGTGTGGTCTCTCAACTCCAATATTCTATCCATTCTAGCTTGGTGACAAGTTTCGATCTCCTTGTTGTTCCTTGTGGGGATCACTTCATCATTCTGGTCCTCGTGTTGACCATCAACTTGACCTTGATCATCATTGGAATCATTTTCTTTTACAAGAGGCACAGATTGACCTTGGTCTTGATCAAGCATACTTCTAGACAGGCATTGAGCTTCCCTTATGGTAGTTTCTATAGATCTTCCTTGTGTAATAGCCTTAGCCCAAATGGACATTCTGTCAAATGGTGACTCAAGTACCTCCTGGCTAGATGCTTCAACTTGATCAACATGTTGAGGGTTCACATCTTGTCTTTGGCATGGGTCATTGTCCCCCTCGATAGGAGCTTGATGATGTTGTGAAGATGCGGGCTCCACATGAGTAGAGCATAGTTCTTCTTGATCCGCCATAAGGGGTTCCTCAACAGGACGGATGAAACCCACACCCATTCTTCCTATGGCATCCTGAGGCATTTCATCATCTACATCACAAACATCAACACGCCCCACTTGGGGACCATCATATTCTTCAAACACCACACTACAAGATTCTATGAAAGTTCCGGAGAGCTTGTCATAGATTCTATAAGTGTGGGATTCGAGACCATAACCAACAAAAATACCCTCTAATGCTTTGGAATCAAACTTGGACAAACGAATGCCCTTAATGCGATAGAAACACTTACAACCGAACACTCGGAAGTATGAAATGTTGGGCTTGTTACCGGTAAGAATTTCATATGGAGTCTTGATCAATTCTTTTCGTAGGTAGAGGCGGTTTGATGCATGGCATGCAGTGGAGATTGCTTCAGCCCAAAAATTGTATGGAGATTTAAACTCCGCCAACATGGTCCTTGCCATATCAACAAGAGTCCGGTTCTTCCTCTCAGCTACACCATTTTGTTGAGGGGTATATGCAGCAGAATATTGACGTTTTATTCCCTCATCACTAAGAAATCCATTCAATGTGTAGTTCTTGAACTCGGTACCATTGTCACTTCTTATTGTCAATACTGGGACATTGTGTTAACGTTGAGCCATGTTGATGAAGTCAATGAAGTTCTCTTGTGTCTCACTTTTCATCTTGAAAAAATATACCCAAGTGTATCTTGAGTAGTCATCAACAATCACCAAGCAATATTTCTTCCCACCAAGACTTGCATGAGAAGGAGGACCAAAGAGATCCACATGAAGGAGCTCCAAGATCCTCTTGGACTTGATGTAGTTCTTTGGCTTGTGGGGAGAATCATGCATCTTTCCTTCAACACATGCCCTGCAAACACGATCTTTGGCAAAGCAAACATTTTCTTTTAGTCCAACAATATGACCATCCTTGTGGAGGCTTTGCAAAGTTATCATGTTGACATTGGCTAGACGGCGATGCCATAGCCAACCCACATCGGCCTTTCCAAATAAGCACATCGGACTTGTAGTGGTTTTCCCCTAAAAGTCCACCACATACAAGTCATTCTCGACGTACCCAACAAAAGAGACCTTTAGAGACTTGCTCCACATGAAGATCACAATATCATTATCAATAAAGACGGCAAAGCCCATCTTTCCAAGAGCACGGACTGAAAGTAAATTATAGCCAAGGGTCTCAACAAGCATGACGTCCACGAGAGTGATATCGTGTGCAACCACCACTTTGCCGAAACCTATTACCTTAGACTTTGACTTGTCGGCATACGTCACAGATATTTGATCAACATTTGGTCTCAACTCCTTGACACTAGACGCGCTTCCGGTCATATGACTTGTGCATCCACTATCAAGCACCCATTTTGACCCTCCGGAAGCATAGGTCTAGCAAAGATCAAACTAGTTTTTAGGTACCTGACATGGGTATACCCTACAGGTACTCGAGCTTGGTATATACGGTCCAAATACGTATAGGCCCACGGTGTCGCTAAGGCCCAGATAGAAGGACTCGAGGAACCTGCGGACTCTCGATTGCTTGAAGATCAAGAGAAAGCTAAAGATAGAAAGTTTGAAGGGGAAAACCCTAACTTGTAACCGACTCGACCTGCTACCCGAGACCTAGCCTATCTATATAAGGGCTAGGAGGGGGCAGCGAGGAGGACACGCGCAACCCTAGCTTCCACAAACCCTCGCCATATTACATCTGCGCACCGTTGTAACTTTCGACTCCCTCAATAATTCCACGAGCAGACAAGCAGGAGTAGGGACCTCTACGAGGCCTGAACCTGGGTAAATCCTGTGTCCCCTGTGTGGTTGTTTGCTAGCCGATAGATGTCTCCAGCGCTCCCTCCTTCTCTAAAACCCAAGTCCATAACAATGGGCATTGATGAGTTAAGCTCTCGTCAATTGGCGCCGTCTGTGGGAAACGGGAGTGCTGATGTTGCGGCTTCTTCGGCCCCATCAACTGCGATCTACAACTCCGCAACAGCGGAGATTCGCCAGCTCTTCGGCGCCTTCGACTTCACCGTCCACACACCGGCCACTCGCCCGGCCTTCGAATCCGTGGGCGATGGAGTCAGCTTGGCGATTGGGAGCTTCCGCTTCCAAGTTGGACAGATGGGCACGCTTCGCATGCCCGATCAGCCGACAGCACCAGCGATTGCCCCGGCATCATGGTTCCCTCCATCGATCGGCACCCTCGGCGAGCTCAATCCTCCGGTGGCAGTTGGGAACATGGTCAGCGACAGTAGTCGCGACTCCGATCTAAGCGATCTGGCCACTGAAGATGGAACCTACGGTTCCGGATCTGAAAGTTGTGGAAGCAACAGCTCCCCTAATCACTTCATGTGCGCCGTCATCAACGCGGGCGACACCTCCGCCAACCGCGGTAACGGTGGCAAAACCGGCAACGGCACCGATCCACCCAATCGCGGCAACGGTGGTAACGCCGGTAATGGCACCGACCCACCCAACACCGACAATGGTGGCAATGGAGGAGCAGTCGAACCTCCTAGCATGATCAACGAGCAAACCGGCGAACGCGTCGTAATTAGGCTCAAGGAGCAAGAGTGGGATCACTGCCGCGAAGCCCTACGAGGTGCACCTCTACCCTTCGGGTCCCCGCAGGAACTGCTGATGGGCTACCACTGGCTCCTAAAAGAGGAATTCAAGCGCCAAAAACAAGCAATCGCGCAACTTGAGGCGTGTAAAAAGGCGGCGGACGAGTCGAGCCTTCGTCGCGCTGGGCTCTCCTCCTACGGAGGATCCTCCTCAAGAGGCAACGAGTACCTCGCCAAGAAGAGGCAATCGCGGATGGCTCACCTCACCGAACAAGAGCGCATAGACGCCACAAAAGTCCTCGACTTCGGCTCTATGACAGTCGACACGAG
Organism: Avena sativa; assembly: GCA_916181665.1. NCBI lineage: Eukaryota > Viridiplantae > Streptophyta > Magnoliopsida > Poales > Poaceae > Avena > Avena sativa. The sequence continues at coordinate 484,100,037 of OV702297.1, read as the reverse complement.
AGGCAATGTGGTTCCCAGGACACTGCAGGCCGCGGTGACAGCAGCCACCATGTACCTTCTCAATAACCAGCCACCAGCTGGAGATCCTCGAATGGCCATGCACCAATCTATGATCGCGGGCCTGGGGCTAATCGAGGCCGCCCTCGACAAGGAACCGGTACCAGACCCAAAAAAGGGCAAAGCACTAGCAAAGCGCTACTCCTCGCCCTCGTCTAGCAATGATAGTCATGACCTGTCTCGTCGCCGCCGCTCACGGCGACACGATCGCGACTACGATGCACGCGACAAACTCACGCAACGCAAGATCGACAAGTCAAGGGCACGACGTGCTCGGTCGACTAACTCGGAAGAAGAAGATGGGGAGCTCTGCGGCGCTAGATGCTTTAGCAGATCCATCAGGCAAAAGCGAATGCCTAAAGGGTTTAAAATCCCATCGGAGAACCTGAAATTTGACGGTCTGCAGGACCCCAAGATCTGGCTGGAGGACCACATCTCCTCCGTCAGGCTACATGGAGGCAGTCGAAGTACTGCGATGCAATGCTTGCAGCTACAGCTGCAGGGCGCCGCCCGGGCATGGCTCAATAACCTTCCACGCGGATCCATTCGCAGCTGGAATGAGATGGTCTACAGCTTCATGCGCAACTTTAAGGGCACGTATAAATGCCCCGCCTCAATCGAAGAACTGAGATGCTGCCAGCAAAGATCTGGCGAATCACTGCGCTCTTACATCCAAAGGTGGTCCATCATCAAGAACTCCGCGGAGAACATCTCGGAAGACCGCGCTATTGATGCATTCAACGGTGGTGTCCGCCGCATGGAACTCAGGGAGGAGCTAGGCCGCTCAAAGCCCCAGACCATCGACCACCTGATGGAGATCGCGAATCGGTGGGCAGATGGAGAAGATTCGGTGAAGAATCGCGTTCACTCTGACGAGGAGGCAGAACTCGAACGAAGACGTGACCGCCAGAGTAAGCGTCGCATGCGCATCTACGACGATCGCGATGACGTCAACATGGTCGCAGCTGGCTACGCCGACAGACGCGACGATAACCGCAACAGCGGATACCGCAGCGGCGGATACCGCGACTCCGGGAAAACCACACAAGTGTGGCAACGCTGCACTCGCGATGGAGCACCCGTGACCTCCATCTAAGACAAACTGTCCGGGCCATGCACGGTACACTTCTACATCGACAAGCATGATGGCAAGAGAAAGTCCAGCCACCTCCTCAAGGACTGCCGCGAGTTCCTCAAGGTACATGCGGGATTGGTTCGGATGAACCGCAATGCAGTTGAAAGAGGCTACGGAGCCGCTCCAGGCGCCATGGCACATGGCGCACCACCACCACCACCACCTGGGCCACCCCCGAACGGAGCTGCACTGGACCAGCACCACGGAGGCGAACCGTACCCACGGGCCATGGGTACCATGATGATCCAAAAGGGGCGCCCCTCTAATAGGGTGCAGAAGGCCATCACTCACCAAGTCAACTTGGCCATGCACTCGCCACCATCCACCACTGAGTACCTCAGTGGCAGTGAGTCGTGCATTACCTTCGACAAACGCGACCACCCGCCTCATGTACCTCGCCCAGGTCATTGCCCCCTCGTACTCGAGGCACAAATTGGAGGCTTCGACATGAGTCGCGTCTTCATGGATGGCGGAAGCGGCATCAATCTCATATTCGCGAGTACCTTGCGAGCAATGAGGATCCCTCTAACCTGCTTGGAGGCATCAGACACAACGTTCCACGGTATCGTCCCAGGGAAAGGCGTATACCCCCTGGGAAAAATCAACCTCGACGTCATATTCGGCACGCCAAGGAACTTCCGGCGCGAGCGCATCGACTTTGAGGTCGTCGACTGGCCCTCACAATACCACTGCATCCTCGGACGCGTCGCGTTCGCTAGGTTCATGGCGGTACCCCACTACGCCTACCTGCAGATGAAAATGCCAGGTCCCAACGGCGTCATCACGATCAACGGGAGCTTCGAGCGATCTGATAGTTGCGACAGGGAATTCAACAGAATCTCCTAGTCCTTCGGCATGCAGGAAGAGCTCGCGCGATTGAAGGAAACGGCAGACAACAGTCTGCCTCCCCTGAGTAGGCCAAGCGCACCTAACCTCTCCTTCGACTCATCTGTGCACACAAAGAAGGTACAGGTCCATCCATCAGATCCCGCTAAAATGGCCCTCATCGCCAACAACTTGAGTCCCGCATAGGAACTCGCGCTCGTCGAATTCCTCCGTGAGCACTGGGAAATTTTTGCCTGGTGTCCTACGGACATGCCAGGAGTTCCCAGGGAATTCGCCGAGCACGCACTCAACGTCAACCCCGACGCAAGGCCAGTCAAGCAAACAATCAGGCGACTGTCTGAGCCATGAGAGCAGGCAGTCGGAATGGAGATCAACAGACTCCTCGAGGCCAAATTCATACGCGAGATCAAGGAAAGCACTTGGCTCACCAATACGGTGTTGGTACCAAAAAAGGACACGGATATCCTACGGATGTGCGTGGACTTCACTTCTTTAAACAAGCACTGCCCAAAAGATCACTTCCCGCTACCACAGATCGATCAAATCATCGACTCAACCGCTAGATGCGAGCGCCTCTGCTTCCTTGATGCCTACTCAGGCTATAACCAAATTTGAATGAAGGAGGAAGACCAGGAGAAGACCGCGTTTACAACGCCCTTCGGTGTGTTCTGCTACAACACAATGCCCTTCGGGCTAAAAAACGCGGGAGCCACATACCAGCGGTGCATGCAGGCTTGCCTTAAGGAACAACTGGGTCGCAACATCCAAGTCTATGTCGAGGACATAGTAATCAAAACCAAGGAAGAATCCTCTCTAATCGATGACCTACGCGAAACCTTCGCCAATCTCGATCGTTACCGGATAAAGCTCAATCCGGACAAATGCGCCTTCGGCGTACCAAATGGGCAGCTGCTCGGGTATCTCATCTCCACGAGAGGGATTGAAGCAAACCCGAAAAAGATAAAGGCCATACTGGCCATGGAGAAGCCAAAGAACATAAGAGGCGTCCAGCAACTAGCCGGACGAATCGCGGCCCTCAGTCGATTTATCAGTCGAATGGGAGAAAAGGCACTGCCCTTCTATCAGCTCCTCCGCAAAGCTGACAAATTCGAGTGGACCAATGAAGCGCCATTACTTCCAAGAACACCCAATCGTGGTAGTCAATGACGCCCCATTGGGACATATCCTCAATAACCCCGACGCCACGGGGCGAGTCACACTTTGGGGAATCGAACTGTCTCCACGAGACATCACATACGAAAAGCGTGACACAATCAAGTCACAAGTTCTCCCTGACTTCCTCGTGCATTGGATGGAAAACCAACTCCCAGACAAGCCAGATATGTCCTACCTCTGGACAATGCACTTAGATGGGTCCAAGCGGAAAGATGGAGCAGGAGCAGGTGTCATACTGACATCACCTCAATGGGACAAGCTGAAATACATCATGCAAATGCAGTTCACAGCCTCAAACAACGAGGCTGAATACGAGGCCCTGTTGCACGGGATGAGGATGGCAAAAGCCTGCGGCGCAAAGAGGCTCATCATATATGGCGACTCCAAGCTAGTCGTCAACCAAACAATGAACGAGTGCGACGCACTGAATGACAACATGATCGCATACCGCGACCTCTACGACACACTCGAAGGAGACTTCGATGGTTGCGAGTTGTGACACATATGTCGCGAAAGCAACGAGGAGGCGGACACACTCGCCAACATAGGCTCCACCTGCGCCCCGATACCACCTGGGGTATTTCTCGAGCGCATATGCGAACGCTCCATCAAGCCAAAGGCCGCAGAGAAGAAAACAAGCGCAGCAACAGACTCGGGGGCTACGCCACCCAATGAGCCAATGGCACTTGATGACTTGGAGCTAGACCCAGGACTCGAGGGACCAATGAGTGTCATGATGATCGAACAATCCTGGACGCAGCCGTACATTACGTACCTCCTCAGCAAGCGCCTACCGGATGACCCAACAGACACACGACACATCGCGCGACGCTCCAAGGCATTCGCTGTTATCAACGGCGAACTGTATAAACGCAGCATCATAGGCGTGTTACAACGATGCGTCTCCCTAGCCGATGGAAGAGCAGTCCTCCTCGACATCCATGAAGGGACCTGCGGGTACCACGCCGGCAGTCGCGCCCTCGTTGCCAAAGCTCTACGAGCTGGATTTTACTGGCCCACGACCATGCGCGATGCCAAGGACATAGTCCAAAAGTGCAACGCTTGTCAGCGATTCGCGGACAAGCCACACGCACCAGGTGCAAAACTACGGCCCATTCTATTGGCCTGGCCCTTCGCACAATGGGGGCTTGACATGGTGGGCAAGATCCCAAGGTCCTCGCAAGGAGGCTACGTCTACCTCTTGGTCGCAGTCGACAAGTTCACCAAGTGGATTGAGGCCATGCCAGTGACCAAGCAATCAGGTCACAACGTGGTCAAGTTCTTCGAATCCATTGTCTACCGCTTCGGCGTGCCACACAACATCATCACTGACAACGGGACGAACTTCACATCCAAGGAGTTCCAAGAATTCTGCGGAAACCTGGGGATCAACATCAGTTACGCCTCAGTCGCGCATCCACAGACCAATGGTCAGGTGGAAAAAGCAAACGGGCTCGTCTGCAGCGGCATCAAGAAGCGACTCTTCGACCACTCGAGCAAGCCGCGGGTTGCTGGCCAGATGAGCTCCAATCCATACTCTGGAGTCTACGAACAACTCCAAACAGTGCCACGGGCTACACGTCATTCTTTATGGTGCACGGAGCAGAAGCAGTACTACCCGTCGAAGTGCGATACAAGGCGCCGCGCGTAGTTGCTTACAGCGAACAAGAGTCATCTCTTGCACTCGAAGACTCTGTCGACCTCCTCGACGAGGCAAGAGAAATCGCCGCAGAAAGATCCACGATCTACCAGCAGAACCTGCGCAACTACCACAGCAGAAGGCTTCGCCCCAGATCCTTCGTCGAAGGTGACCTGGTCCTGCGACTGAAGCAGCAGGGGCATCTCAAGCTTGAGTCCCCCTGGGAAGGACCGTACATGATTACAGAAGTAATCCCAGGTGGCGCCTATTGCCTTCAAGATTTAGAGACAGGAGTCGCATACTCCAACCCTTGGAACGTCGCACAACTGCGACGCTTCTACCACTAGTTGTTTTACTTTTTACATCGCAAATAAGGCTACTCAGCCAAGGCTACTTAGCCACACATTGTACCTCGTACTGCTCTTCAAATAAATAAAAGCTAAGTGCCCCAAAACTCTGTGTTTTTCTTTCACTTTTGTCAATTTTATACTCGGGGGCTACGCCACCCTACCTACATCTGTTCTTCGAACCAATAAACACGATATCCTGAGTAGCTGGCACATCAATCAAACCCCTTAACACAAACTCAACCCAGCCGCAACGCGCCTGACAGGTTGACAAAGGGATGGCCAGGCTAACGAAAAGGAATCGCATAGTGCAACGCACCTGACGCTGACAAAGCTGTTTGTACACATTCAACAATAAATTATCTACAAATATATATGAACTTTAGAACACAAGTACACTTATGTGCAGGATACAAATCTAGCTACTGCTACAACAGAAGAACATTGGTTTGTTCCTCGAAGAAGTCGACAATCTCCTCTGCTGGACGGTCCACCGCCTGATAGTGTGGCACCATATTCCAAGCAGATCCGGCCGGCGGCACCGGCAGCCCGGAAGCAATGGCGGCGACATCCACGTCAGGCATGTGCAATCGCACCATCGAGAGGGCAGCCTTGGCACCAGCCACCAACTGCTGCCTCATGCACTCGCGAACCACGGACATATCTTGAAATTTGGCCAGGAGAGCCAGCAGGCTTGATGGAGTGTCATCCAACGGGAACATCGCCCGATAGATGCTCTTCAAACACGACTGCGACTTCTTCAGGAAGAGCATCACTCGCGAAGCGCGATCCTGCAGGGTCGCTAATGCAGTCGCACGATCATGATCTACCCAGAAGTATCCACTCTCTTGAAGTTGCTCCTAGGTGAGATCATGAAGGCGGATGGCAATCCTATCCTTGTCCTCCTGCGGACGGCGTGCGCTAACAACTACACGAAGCAGCACCAACAACATGAGTACAACGTTCCATTGCGTCTAACTACAAAGGAAAAGATGAGGACAAGCAAACTAACACTTAAACTGGTCACCCAGCTGCATCACCTCGCCAAGCAGATATTGCTCGCGGGCGGCGGATTTTTCCGCCTTCGACTTCCACACATCTGCATTACCACGGATCAGGGGCAACTCACGCTCCAGCTGCTTCACGCGATCACGAAGTCGCGACAGCAAGGATAGCTCCTCTACCCTGGAGCGCGGTGGTGCCACTATCTCATCAAGAGATGGCGAATCCTGGTTTCCCCCACAGGACCACTCGATGTGCCCTACCACAAGTCAAGACAAAAGCAAATAAGGCGACAAAATTAGCACAAAGGCAAGGAGAACAGACGCATTCAACATAAGCATAAGTGTTTACAAACACACTCGCCAGCAGGCACGTCCTTAGGCTAAAAAGGCAACTGATCAATCATTATAACAAGCTAACTACGGAGCAGCTGGCTTCTTCGACTTCGATGGCTTCGGGGGCTTCATCAAGTCTGTGGCAGTATCAGATGCCACTGACTTTCCGCCGGCCCCTAAGGCCGAAGCTTTTGCCGCCTTCTTCGCACGTTGGAGCTCCTCCGAATACTTGGCAACAATATTTATCAAGGAATGGCCATATTTGGCACATGCAGTCGCAAAGGAAACGAATACTACCTGTTGACCATCCGCGCCAACAGGCATCGTCTTCGACACTGCAGAAGGATCTATTTTGACTCTGTGGGCTTGCACCATAGCAAGAGACATGGTCACGCCAGCCGCGCGGAGGGAGTTCTTGTACGTGGCAGGCACACCCCCGGCGAGCGACTCCACCAGCTCTTCCACATTGTCGACCAGCTCCGCCTTCGGCATCAACTCCTCCCGGAGGTGACTAAGGGTAACCTTGGCCTTGGACAACGTATTTTGGACAGCGGCGCTACGATCCTCGACCGCAGACACCGCGCCTGCCAGAGCGTCATCGCGACAAAGGTCTTGGGGATCAAAACTCAAGTCGCCAGCATCTACACCGAAAATACACACATGGATCAAACTTCTAGTGCCACCGACAAAAACTCTAGATGCAGAGAAGAACATCAATAAAATATCTACCAGTAAAGGTACCTGAGAGGGCCTTGGCGACTGAGAATAGTTGCTCTTCGAACAAGTTCTCCCTGGCTGCAAAGGAGGCGCGCAGATCCTCTTCGCGCTTCTGGGCATCATCACGAGCCGCGATTGCCTCGTCGCGCCCCTTCACAGCTGCGGCTAATGTCTTCTCCAACATGGCGATGTTGCGCAGTAAAGCGTTATGCTCAGCTACATGGCAATCAATAATCGGCTATCAGTCGATTATACCAAAACAGAGAGAAGACAAAAAGAATAAGTGTAGAGCACTCACTTTCGACCACGTGGTGACGCGTCTCCAACATTGCATGCTGGCGACCCATCGCCATCCCCTGCTCCGCTACCTGCGCGACTTCCTTTACAAGGAGCTGTCACACAAAACAAGGAGTCAGAAGAGGGCAGCAGAAGGCGTTGACTACCACATTAAAAAGAAGGAAAGATATACTTACATGGTCCTCTAGCGACTCCGAAGAAGTTTGCTGAACCGTCATCCGAGCAACCACTCGATGCTCCCCTACGTGAGGAGAGCTCGAAGAATTGTGCCCGGAGTGGGCCGCCGCCGGAGGAGAAGGAGCGCGCTCGACCTCTACCTTGGCCCTTGAAGTCGCGACTCCCGATTCTTTCAAAAACTCGATGTTGCCAGAAGATGACGACGCCTCTTGACTACAAGACCAAGTCCACATTGAGAAAAGGGCAAACTCCAGGGCAACACCAACAAGAAGAAAACAGAAAAGAATGAATGACCCAGCAAACTTACCAGTTAAAGTTGTCAAGATCAAACGTGGCAACCGCCGATTCTGACGAAGCCTCCTTGGGCAATCACATCTTCTTGCGAGAAGACGGTGCCACAGCCCTCACAGGAACGGCTAGAATTGGCGACTCCGTGCCAACAGCCGTGCCTCCTGGAGTCGAAGGAGTCGACGCGTCGGAGTCCTCGCTACGCAAACGCTTGCGAGTATCCGGGCTCTCGGACTCGGGGGCTTCCTCTTCCACATCAGAAGGGACAGTCGACTCAGACTCGTCCTCTTCCAAAGCTTCACGAGCAATAATCCCCTTAGGGAGAGGAGGCATACAAGGCGACACCGCCCAATCCTGCATACAAACAGTGAAGATCAGCAAACATAATAGGTAAGCAACAGAAAACGCAATCACGAAAATAAGCTACTGCGTAGCACAATTGTACCTCGGGAGGAAGATTTGAAGCATCGAAAGGAGGAACGACTGGCTCATTTGGAAGCACATCCTTGAAGGTGTACTTCGTGACCAGTCGCACCCTCTTATCTACCTCACTCGCGGACATGCCATCAGCAGACACGCGAGTGGCATCATCAGTGCCACCCCATTGAAACATGGGATGGGCCCAGGCCTGGAGACGCTGGACACGACGAATATAGAACCATTTGTCCCTCCATCCCTGGACGGACTTGGTAAGCTTGATGTCGAAGTAGGTGGCGGATGGGTCGACATGGATACCGCAACCACCTACGTCATAAACTAAAGAGCCAGAGGCGGACTGGCACTTCAATTTAAACAAGCGCTTGAAAAGGCCAAAGTGCGGCTCGATTCCGAGCCAGCACTCGCAAAGAGTAATGAAACAGGTGATGTGGAGAATCGAGTTTGGGGACAGCTGATGGAGCTGGAGCCCGTAGAAACAAAGGAGACCCCTAAGAAATGGGTGGAGAGGCCACGAAAGGCCGCGAATGACGAATGCAAGAAACATCACTCGAAAACCAGCGGGAGGCACAAGAATGGTCTCACCGCTGGGGACGCGCGCATCGGCGACTGCCGCAGAAATAACTCCATCCTGGCAAAGAAGACGGAGATCTGATGCCTTGATGATGGAAGGGTGCCATGCACCATTTGTCACGTGGGTGCCCGCGACCTTCTTCTTCCCGCCGGCGGCAGCGCTGGTGCCCGCAGCAGTGGAGCCACTCTTCTTCTTCGTCGCGGCAACGGTGGCTGCGGAATTAGCGGCAGCACCTCCTTTCTTCTTTCCCATTGCACGACGGCGATGAGAGCGCAAAAAGTAACTTGGAAACGAACGGAGGTGGTCCAGAGTTGTGGAGGAGACGAGCGCAGGAAAGCAAAAGAACAACAGCAATGGCAATGGCAGCGAGGACAAAAAAGTGCAGATGAAAAATTACCACCGCAGTGCCGCTATTTAACCCCTGGAAGATGCAATCCAACGGTTGACAAAAACCCTATTAGACGCGCAGCGCGCATCACGTTGGACACATGGAGAAGAGGAAGCGCGAACCGTCCCCCCACTTCTACCATTACGTGCGGAAATCGAGGAGGCGCAGTTAAAAATAAGATTACGCACGCCCAGTCAAATTAAAGTCAGAAAGTAGGACCCACCGCTCGTCACGTCCCGTTAAAATCGCTCACACGGGAAACTGAGGTCATACAAACGTCAGCACTAACGTCACCAAGGCTACGCAGTGGAAAACTTCGACTATTTTTGACTCCAGCAAGCACTCGGGGGCTACTCCCATAGGGAGCGCTGGCCGCGCACCCTACGACTTTTTATTTTCTTGTTGCAGGCACGAAGACAATCACAAAGGCAAAACCAACCACTCGAAACACAATTCGATTATGGACATGGATTACTCCCATAGGGAGCGCCGGAAACAAATTCGACTGAAACAAGCACGCAAAAGACGATAGTAGTCGCAAAAATATTTAGTCCCTGCCTGAGTCATCGACTGAAACAAATAAGCAAAAAGACGACAACAGTCGCAAAAGTTCTTTAGTCCCTGCCTGAGTCTTCGACTCAACCAGGCACTCGGGGGATACTCCCATAGGGAGCGTTGGTCGCGCACCCTATGATTATTTGCACAAAAACTGTGTGTTGATAACATCCGCACTCGCAACCTTTGGCGACACCACCTCACAAATTTTCCCTACAAAGAGACTACGTCTCCTGGGACACCCGAATCATCTCCGCGATGATAAAATTCGGATGCCACGCTTACGGCGTGAAGGTAAGACCTGAATAAGGCCTAGCAACGCATTTAACTGCGCACTACCAGAAATGTATCCGTGCCTACAGGCATGATGAACATGCCTTGACGGTCACGTCGAGTGCTCACACCCATATTGAAGGGTTTCGCAGCATAGTAAATCAAAATTTTCTACGGAAGCGAACAGAGGGAAAGCCAAGATCTAATCTAGGAGATGCAAACAACGAGAGAGATTGGATTAGATCTTCATACCCTTGAAGATTCGCACAGCGGAACGTTCGTCGGAATGTGGGTAATATAGTCGTACTCGCTTCTCCTCCTCGCGATCCGATCCGATCTAGCACCACAAGTGGCGGTGCCTCCGTGAGATGCACACGTGCAGCACCTCGACGTCTCCTCCTTCCTCGGACCAGCAAGTATGGTGGAGAGATGGATTGGATCTACATCACGACGGCGTGGTGTATATGGTGGAGAATTTCTGCTGCAGGGCTTCGCCTGCAAACAGTCGGGAGGGAGAGAGGAAGGCAGCAGGGCTACTAGGGCTTGGAGGGAGATGTGTCTCTGGGGAAGGGGGCGCACCAGCCCTCTATATATAGAGGGGGTGGCGGCGGCCAGCCCTAGCCCCTCCTCCAAGCCTATCTCTAGTTTAAACGATTTAAACTTATCCCCTTATCTAGAAATCCTATCTCTAGTTTAAACGGGTTTAAACTTATCTAGGATCGGCTGGGCCCTATGGGGCCTTGTGCCCCTGGCCCAATGCGGCCCGGACACTCCCTCATAGGCCCATGCCCCCTCCCGGAAGGTGGGACCACGTTGGCCCCCTTCCGGAAGGTTCTAGAAGCTTCCGGTACAATACCGATTAATCCGGAACAATTCCGAACTCCAAAAACTGCACTGCCTTATATGAATCTTATTCTCCGGACCATTCCGGAACCTCTCGTGATGTCCCGGATCCCATCCGAGACTCCGAACAAAAATTCATAAACCAAGTATCCAATCTATCCTAGCGTCGAGACACGTTAAGTGTGTGACCCTGCGGGTTCGAGAATATGCAGACATGATCTTCTATCAATAATCAACAGCGGGGTCTGGGCACCCATATTGACTCCCACACATTCATCGATGATCATATCGGATGAACCATGATGCCAGGATTCAATCAATCCCATATATATATTCCCTTCGGCTCGCGATATTTTACTTGCCCGAGATTCGATCGTCGGTATCGTCATACCTAGTTCAATCTCGTTCACAGCAAGTACTTTACTCGTTCCGTAATCCGATATCACTTTGTGATTAACTCCTTAACCACATGCTTGCAAGCGGTGTTGATATCGATTACCGAGTGGGCCCGAAGCATATCTCTCCGACTTGGGAGGGACAAATCCCATCTCGATACATACAACCCAACAGATACTTTCCGATCACCTGAGAGACACCTTTATGATCACCCTCTCATAGGATGACGTTTGATGACCTCAAAGCTTTCTTCCGATACCAGGGAGTTGTATTATCTCATGGTCTAAGGAATACAATATTTGACATAGGAAAAGCTTCGCAAAGATGAACACAATGACACGATCTAATTGCTTCGCTTAGTTTGGGTCTGTCCATCATATCATTCTCCCAATGATATGATCTCATTATCAATTGACAACTCATGTCTATGGTTAGGAAACCTTAACCATCATGGATCAATGAGCTAGTCCATAGAGGCGTACTAGGGACACTGTGTTGTTCACAAACCACACAAGTATTAAAGTTTCCGCTTAATACAATTCTAGCATGGAATATAAACTTTATCATGAACAAGAATTATAATAATAACATCTTTATTATTGCCTCTAGGGCATAATTCCAACAGTCTCCCACTTGCACTAGAGTCAATAATCTAGTTTACATTTGGCAACAATCTCACACCCATGGCACTGAGGTGCTGATCATGTTTTACACGTGGAAGAGGTTTAGTCAATGGATCTACGACATTCAGATCTGTATGTACTTTGCTGATCTTCAGATCTCCATCTGCTATATAATCTCGGATTATATGAAACTTGCGGTTGATATGCTTGGTCTTTGGATGATATCTTGGTTCCTTAGCGAGTGCTATGGCGCCAGTGTTGTCACACAATATCTCCAGTGGGTCCAATGCACTTGGAACCACGCTAAGCTCAGTGATGAAGTTTCTGATCCAAACTCCTTCACTTGACGCTTCTGCAGCAGCCATGTATTCCGCTTCTACTGTAGATCCCGCGATCACGCTTTGCTTGCAGCTTCTCCAGCTCACAGCTCCTCCATTCAAAATATACACGTATCCTGTCTGAGATTTATGATCATCCTTGTCGGTGTCGAAACTAGCATCGACGTAACCTTTTACGACGAGCTGTTCATCACCCCCATAGACTAAGAACATTTCTTTAGTCCTATTTAGGTACCTTAGGATGTTCTTCACGGCTGTCCAGTGTTCCACTCCTGGATCACTTTGATATCTGCTCGTCAAACTAAGAGCATTGGACACATCCGGTCTAGTACACAGCATGGCATACATGATGGAACCTATGGCCGAGGCATAAGGCATTTTGCTCATAGCTTCCCTATCATTTACCGTAGCTGGACACTGAGCCTTGCTCAATATCTTACCTGACAACATAGGCACTGAACCTTTCAATGCCTTATCCATTCTGAACCTTTTCAGAACTTTGTCTAGGTATGTACTCTGGCTTAAAGCTATCAGGCATCTTTGTCTATCTCTATAGATTTTGATGCCCAATATATAAGCAGCTTCACCTAGGTCTTTCATTGAAAAACACTTGTTCAAATAACTCTTCACATCGTTAAGCATGCTGATGTCATTTCCAATAATCAATATGTCATCCACATATAGTACCAGAAACGTCACCGAGCTCCCACTCACTTTCTTGTAGATGCAAGCTTCGTAGCAATTTGGAACAAATCCAAAGCTCTTGATCACTTGATCAAAACGAAGGTTCCAACTCCGAGATGCTTGCTTCAGTCCATAAATGGAACGCTGAAGTTTGCATACTTTATCAGCATCCTTAGGATCGACAAAACCTTCGGGTTGCATCATATACAACTCTTCATCAATGTTGCCATTGAGGAAAGCAGTCTTGACATCCATTTGCCATATTTCATAATCATGAAACGCAGCAATTGCTAATAAAATCCGAATGGACTTAATCATCGCTACGGGAGAGAAAGTCTCATCGTAGTCAACACCTTGAACTTGTCGAAAACCTTTCGCAACAAGCCGTGCTTTATAGACGGTAACATTACCATCCGCGTCCGTTTTCCTTTTGAAGATCCATTTGCACTCAACGGCCTTTCGGTCGCTAGGAGGGTCCACCAAAGTCCATACTTGGTTTTTGCTCATGGATCCCAATTCGGATTTCATGGCTTCTAGCCATTTCTCAGAGTCTGGGCTCATCATCGCTTCCTCATAGTTCGCAGGTTCACTGTCTTCTACTAACAAGACAGTCAAGACAGGGTTGCCGTACCACTCAGGAGGGGCACGCGACCTTGTCGACCTGCGACGTTCAGTAGCAGCATCATCCGAAGCTTCATGATCCTTGTCATTAGCTTCCTCTATTGTTGGTGCAAGCGGCACTGGAACAATTTCAGGTGCTGCGCTACTCTCCAATTCAAGAGAAGGTTCAATAACCTCGTCTAGCTCTACTTTCCTCCCACTCACTTCTTTCGAGAGAAACTCCTTCTCAAGAAAGGAACCGTTCTTTGCGACAAACACTTTGCCTTCGGTTCTGTGATAGAAGGTATACCCAATAGTTTCCTTAGGGTATCCTATGAAGACGCATTTCTCCGCTTTGGGTTCGAGCTTGTCCGGCATCAACTTCTTGACGTAAGCTTCGCATCCCCAAACTTTAAGAAACGACAACTTAGGTTTAGCACCAAACCACAGTTCATACGGTGTCGTCTCAACGGATTTAGATGGAGCCCTATTTAAAGTGAATACAGCGGTTTCTAATGCATAACCCCAAAATGATAACGGCAAATCAGTAAGAGACATCATCGATCGGACCATATCTAATAGGGTTCGATTCCGGCGTTCAGACACACCATTGCGCTGTGGTGTTCCGGGTGGCGTGAGTTGTGAAACGATTCCACTTGCTTTGAGATGCGTGAGAAAATCATAACTCAAATATTCGCCCCCACGATCGGATCGTAGAAACTTAATCTTTCTGTTACGATGGTTCTCCACTTCATTCTGAAATTCTTTGAACTTTTCAAACGTTTCAGATTTATGTTTCATTAAATAGATATACCCATATCTACTTAAGTCATCGGTAAAAGTGAGAAAATAGCGATATCCACCGCGCGTCGAAACACTCATCGGTCCGCATACATCGGTATGTATGATTTCCAACAAGTCCGTTGCTCGCTCCATCATACCGGAGAACGGGGTTTTGATCATCTTGCCCATGAGGCATGGTTCGCATGTGTCAAATGATTCAAAATCAAGAGACTCCAAAAGTCCATCAGAATGGAGTTTCTTCATGCGCTTTACACCAATATGACCTAGACGACAGTGCCACAAATAAGTAGTATTATCACTATCTACTTTGCATCTCTTAGCCTCAATGTTATGGATGTGTGTTTCATCCCTTTCGAGATTTAGAAGAAATAAACCACTCACAAGAGGTGCATGACCATAAAAGATGTTACTCATATAAATGGAACAACCATTATTCTCCGATTTAAATGAATAACCGTCTTGCAATAAACACGATCCAGAAATAATGTTCATGCTCAACGCAGACACATAATAACATTTATTAAGGTTTAAAACTAATCTCGAAGGTAAAACTAAGGAGAGCGTGCCGACGGCCATCACATCAACTCTTGATCCGTTGCCAACGCGCATCGTCACCTCATCCCTCGCAAGCCGCCGTCTATTCCGTAGCTCCTGTTTCGAGTTACAAATATTAGCAACTGAACCGGTATCAAATACCCAGGCACTACAACGAGGGCTAGTAAGGAAAACATCAATAACATGTATATCAAATATACCTTTGATGGTGCCAGCCTTCTTGTCCGCTATGTATCAAATACCCAGGCACTTCGCAGGTCATACACAATTATAAAGACAACCATATGGCTCCTGCCGGTTGTGTACTCATCGACATGCAAGTCGTGAAACATTACAAAACATGATCATCGCATACAATATACACATCACATCTTGGGCCATACCATATCATAGAAAACACTCCCTGCAAAAACAAGTTAGACGCCTCTACTTTGTTGTTGCATGTTTTACGTGGCTTATGGGAGTAGATGCTAAGAACGATTCTTACCTACGGAAAGCCACAACGGTGATATTATGATTGCCAAACTCCGGTGTTAATCCCATGACAACTATAGTGAGAGAAACTGACATCCACCAGCCGCATGTGTGGTACAAGCCACACGTCAAGTGCGGAGCCGGTCTCGCGAATGACGTCGCGTAAGGTTGGCCTGGACCGCTTCAATCTCACTATCCCGCGTCATAAGAAGAACACAAAGAAGAGGCTTGCAACAGAAAATATCAACGCCCGCAACAACCATGTTGCGTTCTACTCGTGAATCACATCTACGCATAGATCTAGCTCTGATACCACTGAAGGGTTTTGCAGCATAGTAAATCAAAATTTTCTACGGAAGCGAACAGAGGGAAAGCCAAGATCTAATCTAGGAGATGCAAACAACGAGAGAGATTGGATTAGATCTTCATACCCTTGAAGATTCGCACAGCGGAACGTTCGTCGGAACGTGGGTGATGTAGTCGTACTCGCTTCTCCTCCTCGCGATCCGATCCGATCTAGCACCACAAGTGGCGGTGCCTCCGTGAGATGCACACGTGCAGCACCTCGACGTCTCCTCCTTCCTCGGACCAGCAAGTATGGTGGAGAGATGGATTGGATCTACAGCACGACGGCGTGGTGTATATGGTGGAGAATTTCTGCTGCAGGGCTTCGCCTGCAAACAATCGGGAGGGAGAGAGGAAGGCAGCAGGGCTACTAGGGCTTGGAGGGAGATGTGTCTCTGGGGAAGGGGGCGCACCAGCCCTCTATATATAGAGGGGGTGGCGGCGGCCAGCCCTAGCCCCTCCTCCAAGCCTATCTCTAGTTTAAACGATTTAAACTTATCCCCTTATCTAGAAATCCTATCTCTAGTTTAAACGGGTTTAAACTTATCTAGGATCGGCTGGGCCCTATGGGGCCTTGTGCCCCTGGCCCAATGCGGCCCGGACACTCCCTCATAGGCCCATGCCCCCTCCCGGAAGGTGGGACCACGTTGGCCCCCTTCCGGAAGGTTCTAGAAGCTTCCGGTACAATACCGATTAATCCGGAACAATTCCGAACTCCAAAAACTGCACTGCCTTATATGAATCTTATTCTCCGGACCATTCCGGAACCTCTCGTGATGTCCCGGATCCCATCCGAGACTCCGAACAAAAATTCATAAACCAAGTATCCAATCTAACCTAGCGTCGAGACACGTTAAGTGTGTGACCCTGCGGGTTCGAGAATATGCAGACATGATCTTCTATCAATAATCAACAGCGGGGTCTGGGCACCCATATTGACTCCCACACATTCATCGATGATCATATCGGATGAACCACGATGCCAGGATTCAATCAATCCCATATATATATTCCCTTCGTCTCGCGATATTTTACTTGCCCGAGATTCGATCGTCGGTATCATCATACCTAGTTCAATCTCGTTCACAGCAAGTACTTTACTCGTTCCGTAATCCGATATCACTTTGTGATTAACTCCTTAACCACATGCTTGCAAGCGGTGTTGATATCGATTACCGAGTGGGCCCGAAGCATATCTCTCCGACTTGGGAGGGACAAATCCCATCTCGATACATACAACCCAACAGATACTTTCCGATCACCTGAGAGACACCTTTATGATCACCCTCTCATAGGATGACGTTTGATGACCTCAAAGCTTTCTTCCGATACCAGGGAGTTGTATTATCTCATGGTCTAAGGAATACAATATTTGACATAGGAAAAGCTTCGCAAAGATGAACACAATGACACGATCTAATTGCTTCGCTTAGTTTGGGTCTGTCCATCATATCATTCTCCCAATGATATGATCTCATTATCAATTGACAACTCATGTCTATGGTTAGGAAACCTTAACCATCATGGATCAATGAGCTAGTCCATAGAGGCGTACTAGGGACACTGTGTTGTTCACAAACCACACAAGTATTAAAGTTTCCGCTTAATACAATTCTAGCATGGAATATAAACTTTATCATGAACAAGAATTATAATAATAACATCTTTATTATTGCCTCTAGGGCATAATTCCAACACATATAACTGGAATTCGACTCCTGTAAGACCTCCGCGGCCTGAGTCGAATTACACCAGCACTTGTCCGGATTCGAGTCCGGGGACTCGAATTTGAGTAGATTGCATTGTTTCACCCTAAGGTGGTTAACTGATACTGATACTTCGGTTATATCAGGCACGTATATCAACAGTCCCTATGACATAAATAAAAGCAGTCGAAAATGTACTCATTCAGGCACTCGAAGACTTCAAAAAAGTCCCTAGTCGAATCTGTGATTCCACTGGACACTCGGGGGTTACTGACATGGGTATACCCTACAGGTACTCGAGCTTGGTATATACGGTCCAAATACGTATAGGCCCACGGTGTCACCAAGGCCTAGATAGAAGGACTCGAGTAACCTGCGGACTCTCGATTGCTTGAAGATCAAGAGAATGCTAAAGATAGAAAGTTTGAAGGGGAAAACCCTAACTTGTAACCGACTCGACCTACTACCCGAGACCTAGCTATCTATATAAGGGCTAGGAGGGGGCAACGAGGAGGACACGCGCAACCCTAGCTTCCACAAACCCTCGCTAGATTACATCTGCGCACCGTTGTAACTTTCGACTCCCTCAATAATTCCACGAGCAGACAAGCAGGAGTAGGGACCTCTACGAGGCCTGAACCTGGGTAAATCCTTTGTCCCCTGTGTGCTTGTTTGCTAGCCGATAGATGTCTCCAGCGCTCCCTCCTTCTCCAAAACCCAAGTCCATAACAATGGGCATTGATGAGTTAAGCCCTCGTCAATTGACCATGCAATATAACCATCAAATGGGCCAACATATTGTGCATACACATCACCATAATAAGCACACATTAAAACATAGTGAGGGTTAACACTACCCGCAAAATCATCATGTGACATAGTTTTGCCACTTGTGGTCTTACTTCCCACAATGACCTTGTTCTTTTCTTGAGCAGGCTTGGCCTTCTTCTTCTTGTTGTTCGTTTTCTTCTTGGCTTTATAGATAAAGCCAATGCCCCCTTTTTCACCATTTGACCTTTGCTTGCTTAAGAGGTCATCAATAGACTTGTTTCCTAGGAGGTCTTAGCTAGCTCCCCCTTCAACCTAGCATGTTCTTCAAGTGTATTTGTACAACTAGAAGGAATGAACGTACTAGATGAGGGAGTATTGATCAATTGAGTTTGAATATTTTCACGAGACTTTGTGAGCGACAAGAGTTCACTTTCCAAGGCCTTGTGAGCCTTCTCAAGTGTCCTAAAGTCCTCGGCAAGTTTTTCATGAACATCAAACTCAATCTTGTCCTTTTTTAGCCTTTTTATATTTAGCAATAGCATGATCATGTTCCTTGATGAGTTTATTAATAATGAGATCATTTGCTTCATCAGGACCCTCTAGTTTAGTTTCAAGAGATATTCTAGTTTCTTGTTCTTCTTCTAGAGCATTATTTAGAGCTTCTACCTCAATCATGTGCTCTCTTCCTAATTGACATCTCTCATCTAGAAGTTCTTATGTGTGGGCAAGTTGATTTAAGAGGTCCACAACATGTTTCTTGTGTTCCCCTTGCAAGTTGTTCATGAACACATCAAAAGCAACTAATTCCGTTTTAACCTCAAGAGATAACTCATCATCAAAATCATCATTGCTTAAGGAGGTGGAGTGCGATGATGATAATACCTCCGTTCCTCTTGCCATAAGGCAAGTGAATTTCTTGTTAGAGATATTCTCATTTGGAGAATCGAAGAGTGAGAATGAAGGGGTAGAGGTAGTGGCAAGAGCCGCCACACCACTTGATGTATCCTCTTCTTCATCTTCATCATCATCATCGGAGGAGAACTCTTCATGTGTGATCAAGACAATTTCTCCCGGCTTCTTGTTGGTTGAATTCCTTTTGATGAAGGGTTTCTTGTAGGGAGCTTTGGAGGTCTTATTCAACACAAGTTTACCCCCATGATCTTCTATTTTCTCATAGGGACAAGCTGCAACAAAGTTATAGCGGTCACCACAATTGAAGCAAGTTCTCAACTTGGACCCATTATCTCTTCTCCCATTGAGGTTGCTTCTTTGTTGCATTTCCATCTTGGCCTTGGCGGGATCTTTCCAAAGTTTCTTGCATAGAAGGCCATGTATTCACCATGAGCAACCTTGACATCTTCGGGGTGGCTCATTGAAAGTCCCTCATCACTTCCTTCATCTTCATCATACTCCACAACCTTGGCCTTCAAGGCAAGATTGACACCACTACTCATTCCAATGGCACGAGCACGGGCGTCTTTGGCATTCTTGGCAACAACCTTGAAGGCGACCATCTCTTGCATCACTTCATTGGAGGTCATGAGATGGTAGTTGTGTCTTCCTTGGAGACTCTTCAAGTCACTAGGCTCGAAGGGCATGAGTGCACTCACATACTTCCTCATGATCCACGCATCATCAATGTGAGAGGCACCAACATTCATGAAGGCGGTGGTTGTGGATTTGAGTCTTCGATACATGTCTTCATGATCCTCACCATCCTTCATGAATAAACCTCTGGCCTCATTTCTTAAGGCATCATATCTATTTCTTCTCATACTCTCATTGCCAACAAACAAGTCACTAAGAGCATCCCAAGCTTCCTTGGCGGTGTTGTAGTGCTCAATGTGGGGAAAATCCTTTGGTCCCACTCCAAGTTGGATCATGTGCAAGGCAGTCGCATTGAGTTGGCTATTGACCACTTCTCTTGTAGTCAAGTTGGTTGGATCCTCAATTTTGAGTCCTTCTTCAATAATATTCCACAAATCAATGCAAGAGCTGCGCACATGAGATTTCATTAAAACTTGCCATTGAGCAAAAGTATGTGCAGCTAACTTAGGTGGGTGATACATTGCAAATGTATCTATAATTTTTGATGTTCCATGCTTAGTTTTATCCACTTTCTTGTGTTTTGTCCACACTTTGGAGTACTTTTCATACGATTTCTTGGACTAACCTATTAACAAGAGCCACAATGCCAGCTGCCTATTTTTTGCTGTTTTTGGTTCAAGGAAAGTCAGAAAATGAATATTCTCGGAATTGGATGGGACAAAAGCCAAAGTGCCTATTTTTCCGGAAGTCATCAGATGCCAGAGTACGAGACGGAGAGGGGCCAGAGGGCCACCACACCACCTGGCCGCACGGCCCAGCCTGGACCGCGCCAGGGGGTGGTGTGGCCGCTCCCAGCACCCCCTTGGCCTCCCCTTCCGACTATAAGATTCCCTCGGGACGTAAACCCTAAGTACGCGATCAAAAATCCACGAAAGAGTCTGTAGCCGCCGTCATATCCATCCCTAGATCAGGAGGGATCTGAAGCTCTTCCCGGCACCCTGCCGGAGAGGGGAATTCACCCTGGAGGCCTTCTTCATCACCATGCAAGCCTCCGGTGTGATGCATGAGTAGTTCATCCTTGGACTACGGATCCATGTAGTAGCAAGATGGCTGGTTCTCCTCCTTTGTGCTTTCATGTCTAGATCTTGTGAGCCCCGTTCATGATCAAGATCATCTATTTGTAATTCTGCATGTTGTGTTTGCGGGGATCTGATGGATATTGAGATGCTATTTCAGATTGATTATTGATTCTATCATGTCTTTGTTATTTGTGATCTTGCATGCTTTCCGTTGTTAGTAGCTATCTTGGCCAAGTAGATGCTAGCAACTCCAAGAGTTAGTATTTATGCTCGATAGTGGGTTCATGCCTCTGGTAATCTGGGGAAGTGACAGAAATCTCTAAGGTACTAGATGTGCTATTGCTACTAGGGAGAAAACAACAATCCTTTGTTCATAGAACAATCGTATTGTTTACTTTACACATAGTTCGTAAAGCAATAATCTGTTGCTTGCAACTTAATACTAGAGGGGGTTCGGAAGATAACCTGAAGGTGGATTATTAGTCATAGATGCAGTTGGATGGCGGTCTATGTATAATGTTGTAATGCCCAATCAAGTCTCAAAGGAGTCAAGATGATTAGTATATGCATGTATTGCTTTCTCGATGTTTGTCAATTGCCCCGCTGTAATTTGTTCACCCAACATGTTATCTATCTAAGGAGAGCCACCTCTAGTGAACTATGGATCCCGGTCCTTGTCTTTTACATACAATCTACAATCTTTTACTGCTTTGTGTTTACTTTCTGCAAACTATTACTTCCTTCCATTCGATACGTTTAATCCTTTGTTTTCCGCAAAACACGGTGAGATTGACAACCTCATCGCAAGTTGGGGACAAAGTTATGTGGTTGGGTTGTGCAGGTCTCCACGTTGCTACTAGCACCGGTAGTGCGCCCTGCCAAAGCTCAGCAAGTAACACCTTTGGGGTGTTTCCTTGCTCATACTGGTTCGATTAAACCTTGGTTTCATAACTGATGGAAACTTGCTGCTGTGCTCATCATACATTCCTCTTGGGGTTCCCAACGAGCTCTACATCAACACCGCTCCAGCATTTTTCTGGGCGCCATATACAGAGCCATCAAGCATTTTTCTGGCGCCGTTGCCGGGGATTCAAGGACATCTTCACAAGGGGAGTCCCTCATAACCAATCTCTTTACTTTGTTATTTTTGTTTTGCTTAGTTTCTTTTTGCTTTGTTTGTTTGTTTTGTTATCAAA
Source organism: Avena sativa (assembly GCA_916181665.1). NCBI lineage: Eukaryota > Viridiplantae > Streptophyta > Magnoliopsida > Poales > Poaceae > Avena > Avena sativa. The sequence goes on along the minus strand of OV702297.1, from coordinate 484,077,834 downwards.
AACACAAAAAAATTAGTTTGACTAGTTTGCTTTCTTTATCAAAAACACAAAAAATGACTACTCTTGAAAACACTAAGTTGTGTGACTTCACTAGCACCAACAACAATGATTTTATGAGCACACCTATTGCTCCACCTATGCCTGAAGATACTTTCTTTGAGATAAAACCTGCTTTGCTCAATCTTGTTATGAGAGAACAATTTTCTGGTATTGGTAATGAAGATGCTACTTCCCATCTGAATAACTTTGTTGAACTTTGTGAGATGCAAAAGCATAGGGATATAGATGGTGATATTATTAAGCTGAAATTGTTTCCTTTCTCTTTGAGAGGAAAAGCAAAAGAATGGTTGAATTCCTTAACTAGGAATAGTATATATTCTTGGACTAAGTGCAAAGATGCTTTTATTGGAAAATACTATCCTCCTGCTAAGATTATATCTATGAGAAGTGAAATAATGAAATTTAAACAACTTGATAATGAGCATGTTGCTCAAGCTTGGGAAAGAATGAAATCTTTGGTAAAGAATTGTCCCACTCATGGACTGACTGCTTGGATGATCATCCAAACTTTTTATGCAGGATTGAACTATTCTTCAAGGAACCTATTGGATTCTGTTGCTAGAGGTACCTTTATGACCATCACTTTGGGTGCTGCAACAAAACTTCTGGACAATATGATGGTTAATTATTCTGAATGGCATACTAAGAGAGCTCCACAAGGTAGGAAGGTAAATTCTGTTGAGGAAACCTCCTCCTTGAGTGATAAGATTGATATTATTATGTCTATGCTTGTTAATGGGAAAGCCCATATTGATCCAAATAATGTTCCTTTGGCTTCTTTGGTTGCTCAAGAAGAGCAAGTTGATGTGAACTTTATAAGAAATAACAACTTTGGCAATAATGCTTATGGGAGTAATTTTGGTAACAACAATTAAAAGCCATATCCTCCCAACAACGGTAATGCTTATGGAAATTCTTACAACAATAATAGGAGTGCTCCCTCTGAATTTGAAGTTATGCTTAAAGAATTTATTAGTAAGCAAACTGCTTTCAATAAAACTATTGAGGAAAAACTCTCTAATGCTGAAAGAAATATAGCATCTTTTGTCTGAAGCTCAATCTTCATTGATTAATAAAATGGCTGTTAAACCTAAAACTAATGATAATCCCTTTGCAGCTACTAATGCTATACAAGTAAGAATTGATGAGAATGTTAGACTATTAGCTGAATTACATGCTAAGTGGGAAAGAGAAGATGAAATTGCTAGAAACATTAGTGTTTCTACTATTACCACCACTAGTGTTGAGGCTAGTAATAGTTCTACTACTTTAGATGATAATTTTGATTTTGATCTTGATGGTTGCAATATCTCTGAAGTTATTAAGTTCCTACAAAAGGTTGCTAAAAGTCCTAATGCTAGTGCTATGAACATGGCCTTTACAAAACACATTACTGATGCTCTCATAAAGATTAAAGAAGAAAAGATGAAACATAAAGCTTCTATTCCTATAAAACAAGAAGATGGTTGGGAACCCATCATTAATATGAAAGTGAATGACTTTGATTTTAAAGCTTTATGTGATCTTGATAGTAGTGTTTCTATTATGCCTAGAAGGATTTATGATATGCTTGATTTGCCTCCACTTGAAGATTGTTATTTGAATGTCCCACTTGATGATAATGCTAAAAAGAAACTCATGGGGAGTCTTAATGATGTTCTTATTATGGTTAACAATGCCTATGTCCCTGTTGATTTCTATGTTTTGGATGTTGAATACAATGCTTCTTGTCCTATTACTTTGGGAAGACCTTTTCTTAGAACTGTTGGTGCTATCATTGATATGAAAGAAGGCACCATTAAATATCAACTCCCACTCAAGAAAGGTATAGAACACTTCCCTAAGAAAAGAGATAAGATTTCTTTTGCTTCTCCTATGAAAACAAAATTTGGTCTTAATGCTTCTTCATTTGAGAACACTTGATCCTTTTTCTTGCTTCTTAGGCCTAACTTAAAGGCGTTAAAGAAAATTACTTATTGGGAGATAACCCAAAAGTTTTAGATGATACTTGGCAGTTATTACTTCAGTAATAACTGCTCCTTATCCTTTTTATTTGCTTTTTGTGCCAAGATTAACCTCTAATGAGAGAGAAGTAATGATTGGGAAAGTTGCTGTCCCGAAACAGATTTCTATGCTTCACCGTACAAATTCGTGTAAAATCTCTGAACGTCTTTTTGAGGCGTGAATTTTTGTGCTTCTGCCCCAGGTTGTTATCTAACTTTAGTTAGTTCAACACTTTTTGATTTGAGCAACAGAAGGTCTTCGAAAAAATTCGTCTTTTCCTGCTGGTCTGTTTTGACAGATTTCTACCATTTTCTGCATTTGCTTCTTGTTTGGTTCCTTTTTGAGTTCTTTTGGGGAATTGAGATTTTTGAGGGAAGTGCTACAGTAGCTAGTGTTCTAATGTAAGTTTATTTGGTGTTATAACTGAACCTTAAGACTTATTTATCTTGAGTGCACTAATGTTGCTAATAAAGATTGTGTGAAGTTTTGTATGAAGAAAAAATTTCAGGTGTATGGAAGGAATGAGTAATGAGATGAAGGATGGACTAAAGCTCAAGCTTGGGGATGCCACGCATGTCTCCCCAAGAAATATCCAAGAAGTACAAGCATCAAAGCTTGGGGATGTCCAAGGCATTCCCCTTCTTCATAAAAAAAATCTCAGGTTTCTTCCAAACGCTTCATTTTTATTGTTTCATGCACAGTTGTGTTGTTCTTGGAGCGTCTTCTTTTTCGTTTTCGTTTTGTTTTTTCGTTTGCTTTGTTTTCTTAGTATGCTGAATAAATTGGTTGGACCCTGATACATTGCAAATGTATCTATAATTTTTGATGTTCCATGCTTGGTTTTATCCACTTTCTTGTGTTTTGTTTCAACTTTGGAATATTTTTCATATGATTTCTTGGACTAACCTATTAACAAGAGCCACAGTGCCAGCTGCCTGTTTTCTGCTGTTTTTGGTTCCAGGAAAGTCAGAAAATGAATATTCTCGGAATTGGACAGGACAAAAGCCAAAGTGCCTATTTTTCCGTATGTCATCAAGTGCGAGAATACGAGACGGAGAGGGGCCAGAGGGCGGCCACACCACCTGGCCGTGCGGCTAGGCCTGACCCGCGCCAGGGGGTGGTGTGGCCAGCCCAGGCACCCCCTCGGCCTCCCCTTCCGACTATAAGATGCCCTCGGGGTGTAAACCCTAAGTACCCGATCAAAAATCCACGAAAGAGTCTGTAGCCGCCGTCATCTCCATCCCTAGATCGGGAGGGATCTGAAGCTCTCCCCGGCACCCTTCCGGAGAGGGGAATTCACCCTGGAGGCCTTCTTCATCACCATGCAAGCCTCCGGTGTGATGCGTGAGTAGTTCATCCTTGGACTACGGATCCATGTAGTAGCTAGATGACTGGTTCTCCTCCTTTGTGCTTTCATGTCTAGATCTTGTGAGCTCCGTTCATGATCAGGATCATCTATTTGTAATTATGCATGTTGTGTTTGCGGGGATCCGATGGATATTGAGATGCTATTTCAGATTGATTATTGATTCTATCATGTCTTTGTTATTTGTGATCTTGCATGCTTTCCGTTGTTAGTAGCTATCTTGGCCAAGTAGATGCTAGCAACTCCAAGAGTTGGTATTTATGCTCGATAGTGGATTCATGCCTCTGGTAATCTAGGGAAGTGACAGAAATCTCTAAGGTACTAGATGTGCTGTTGCTACTAGGGAGAAAACAACAATCCTTTGTTCATAGAACAATCGTATTGTTTACTTTACACACAGTTCGTAAAGCAATAATCTGTTGCTTGCAACTTAATACTGGAGGGGTTCGGATGATAACCTGAAGGTGGATTATTAGTCATAGATGCAGTTGGATGGCGGTCTATGTATAATGTTGTAATACCCAATCAAGTCTCAAAGGAGTCAAGATTATTAGTATATGCATGTATTCCTTTCTCAGTGTTTGTCAATTGCCCCGCTGTAATTTGTTCACCCAACATGTTATCTATCGAAGGAGAGCCACCTCTAGTGAACTATGGATCCCGATCCTCTTTCTTTACTTACAATCTATAAACTGTTTACTGCTTTGTGTTTACTTTCTGCAAACTTTTACTTCTTTCCATTCGATACGTTTAATCCTTTGTTTTCCAAAAAACACGGTGAGATTGACAACCTCATCGCAAGTTGGGGACAAAGTTCTGTGGTTGTGTTGTGTAGGTCTCCACGTTGCTACTAGCACCGGTAGTGCGCCCTGCCAAGGCTCAGCTAGTAACACCTTTGGGGTGTTTCCTTGCTCCTACTGGTTCGATTAAACCTTGGTTTCATAACTGAGGGAAACTTGCTGCTGTGCTCATCATACTTTCCTCTTGGGGTTCCCAACGAGCTCTACATCAACACCGCCATCAAGCATTTTTCTAGGTGCCGTGCATTGAGCCATCAAGCGATTTTCTGGCGCCGTTGCCGAGGAGTCAAGGACATCTTCACAAGGGGAGTCCCTCATAACCAATCTCTTTACTTTGTTGTTTTTGTTTTGCTTAGTTTCTTTTTGCTTTGTTTGCTTGTTTTGTTATTCAAAAACACAAAAAATTAGTTTTACTAAGTTGCTTTCTTTTCAAAAACACAAAAAAATTAGTTCCTTTCTTAAGTTGCCTTTATGTCTAGCCTTGCTCCGGTCACTATGTCACCCGAGAAAATGATTTTAACTTTTAAACAAGGAATTGGGGAAAGTTTTAAGGAAGCTTGGTCTAGAATCTTCGATCTACATAAAAAAACTGAGCCTAAAATGACTCAAAGCTTGTTCCTTAGCAGTTTTTACCTTGGGATTGCTCTTTGCTATAGATATGCTTTAGATGCTGTTGTGGGAGGAGATTTCCTCCAATGTAATGAGGATTATGCTATTAATGCTATAAAGAAATTGATCCTCACTTACAACATGCCTAGCCAAACTGATATTTCTTTCGCAAAAATATTTGCTAGGTTGAACACTCTTGAGGCTAGCACTACTAGTTTAGAAAGTTGCTATAATAAGCTTAGGGAGCATCACAATTATGTTCCAATAAACTCTGAACCATCAAAGTGGTTCCCTATAGTAAAGATTGAGATGAACACTGAAACTTTTCAAGCTCGCTGTGATATCATGTCTGAATTTTGTCTTATGCCCAAAGATATTTATAAATCTCTGAATACTTGGGGGCTCACTGAGGGAGGAAAAGAAATATCTCTTGCTAATAATACTACCATATTACCTCTTGGAATAGCTGAAGGAGTGTTTACAAAGATCCTTGGGAAAACGATTTCTATTGATTATCTTGTTATTGAATGTGCAGGAAAAGGACAAATTACACTTGGAAGGTCCCTATTAGAACTCCTTGGAGCAATAATAGATGTGGGAAAGGGGACCATGCACCTTTCTTATCCACCAAACAATCACATTTTCCCAAAGGTTAAGAATAAAAATAAGAGAGGTAAGGGCAAGAAAGTTGGTGTTAATGCTTCTTCATTTGAGAACACTTGATTCTTTCTTTGGTTCTTATGCCTAACTTAAAGGCGTTAAAGAAAAGTACTTATTGGGAGATAACCCAAAAGTTTTAGATGAGTCTTGGAAGTTATTAACCTCTCCTTATCCTTTTTATTTGCTTTTTGTGCCAAGAGTAACCTCTAATGAGAGAGAAGTAATGATTGGGAAAGTTGCTCTCCTGAAACAGATTTTTGTGCTTCACCGTAAAAATTCGTGAGAGAGCTCTGTATGTTGGATTGAGCTGTAATTGTTTGTGATTCTGCCCCAGGTTGTTATCTAACTTTAGTTAGTTCAACACTTTTTTATTTGAGCAACAGAAGGTCTCATAAAAAATTCGTCTTTACCTGCTGGTCTGTTTTGACAGATTTCTACCATTTTCTGCATTTGCTTCTTGTGGGTTCCTTTTTGAGTTCTTTTGGGGAATTGAGCTTTTTGAGGGAAGTGCTACAGTAGCTAGTGTTCTAATGGAAGTTTATTTGGTGTTATAACTCAACTTTAATACCTTTTATCTTGAGTGCACTAATGTTGCTAATGAGATTGTGTGAAGTTTTGTATGAAGGAAAATTTTCAGGTGTATGGAAGGAATGAGTAATGAGATGAAGGATGGACTAAAACTCAAGCTTGGGGATGCCACGCGTGTCACCCCAAGAAATATCCAAGAAGTACAAGCGTCAAAGCTTGGGGATGCCCAAGGCATCCCCTTCTTCATCAATAAAAATCCCAGGTTTCTTCCAAACGCTTCATTTTTATTGTTTCATGCACAGTTGTGTTGTTCTTGGAGCTTCTTCTTTTTCGTTTTCGTTTTGGTTTTTCGTTTGCTTTTGTTTGCTTAGTTTTCTGAATAAATTGGTTGGACCCCCTCTTTCATACATTGGTTTGCAAATAGTTTGGTTTGGTTTGGAAAAGAGTAGGAAAGTTCATGCTTATGTGGTAAAAAGAGCTTGTTTTTGACTGTGGCCTATGCTTTGTCATGCCATGCTTGATATTTTTTTGGCTTTATGCTTAGTATTCTTTGCTGTAGCATGACTTGTTATAAACAATAGAGATTGCTTAATGTGCCTTGGATGAATCATGCGTTGTTTTAGCATATTAAAGCATAGTATAGTGGTATTCTCCTTTGATGCTTTATTTGGGTTGACTTGGCACATGCTCACACCATGTTATGACTATCTCAAGTCACCATAGCCTTTATGATCCTTTAGTTTTCAACTTGTAGTATCACTTTATGCTTTGATCAATGATGTTTTGTCGCTCTACATGATTATGGCCATTATTGCTCTCTTAGTTTGTCGCTCCCAGTCTTTTACTAGCCTCCACAACCAAGTATGAGTTCCACTCATGCATCCAACTCTCTAAACCAAATTATTCCAAATAGACCACCATACCTACCTACTAGCTTATGCTATTCCAAGTATAATCATGCTTTTGTTTACCTTCCAAATTAAACTTGTTATGAGAAAACTAGTGATTAAAGCTCTCACGAACTTGATGGCACAATTTACTTTTCTTGCCCTTAATAAACTTGAACCATTGTGTCGTCTATGTTGTATATGCTTGCACTTATTTGTTGGGAATTAGCAGAACCATGATTTCATGGGGAACGCTTTCAACATTGCACTTGGTACTTGTACCTAGTTGATATCATGCTCTTTTGTATATGGATGTCGTCGGTGTGAAATGAAAGGGGAGCTTGTAAGTCCATGGAGTTATGTATATGTGTTAGAGAAACGCCTAGGCCGCTGGTCTAATCCATGTTGACATGGTGGAAACTTGTAGCGTAACCATAATGAGCTGTCTATGAAGCATTCTTCTTATAAAAAAAGAGTCCTATATTGAGAAAAAAAGAAAAAAAGAGATTATGAAAAGAGGAAAGAGAGAAAAAAGCACCATATTCCCATGGTAAATAAGAAGAATGCTAAGATGCTCGCTGTCTGCTTGCCTTGTCATTTTGATATAGGGATTCTTCCGTATCATCGGGCAAGGCGTACCCCGTTGGCGGTTCTCTATGATACACATATACTTACAATGACAAGAACTTGCCGATGACTAAACTTGAGTAGCATGAGGAGCGGCCCTCATATACAAGGGACATGAGATTTATGACTTATACTTCGTCAAGCATGTACACCATAGTTTGTTCACTTTAACCTTAATCACTTCAAGATGCTTATGATAGGGGCAATGAGAGCTGAAAGCTATAAGTACCATAATTTTTGGAAGCTCTTTATGAGACTTGAATCCCTTCTTCCTTTTCAAAAAAGGCCTTTCTTCCACCATTATATTGAGTCTCCACCTTCTATCTTTATGCACCTACTTTGAGAGCATAGTGGCCATTCTTAGTTCTATGTGCATTGTCCCGAGACTAGTTGATTGATGCATAACTTGATATTACTTGTTTTAAACTATTGTATCTAGTCACTCTTATGAACTTTGAAGGTGTCCTATGCATTTATATTTGCTACTCTATTGAGGGACAAGCTGAATACTATTATGCTATGTTTTCTTTATGTGAAACAAACAAACGTCTTGCAAAGCATGTTATTCATGAATCTTTTGTTTGTGCCTTTTCATGTTGCATCATAGTTTCTTTGCTTATTGCTAGAACTTTGTCTTTCATGTTATGATTGAAGTACTATGATCCCAGCTTTGAATGTTTTGCAAATACTTTGATCAAGTCTTTGATGGTGCATGTCACCTCAAAAATTATTCTTTCTTTTTATCACTTACCTACTCGAGGACGAGCAGGAGTTAAGCTTGGGGATGTTGATACATTGCAAATGTATGTATAATTTTTTATGTTCCATGCTTGGTTTTATCCACTTTCTTGTGTTTTGTTCCAACTTTGGAGTACTTTTCATATGATTTCTTAGACTAAGCTATTAACAAGAGCCATAGTGTCAGCTGCCTGTTTTCTACTGTTTTTGGTTCTAGGAAAGTCAGAAAATAAATATTCTCGGAATTGGACGGGACAAAAGCCAAAGCGCCTATTTTTCCGGATGTCATCAAGTGCTAGAATACGAGACGGAGAGGGGCCAGAGGGCGGCCACACCACCTGGCCGTGCGGCCAGGCCTGGCCCGTGCCAGGGTGGTGTGGCCAACCCAGGCACCCCCTCGGCCTCCCCTTTCGACTATAAGATGCCCTCGGGACGTAAACCCTAAGTACCCGATCAAAAATCCATGAAAGATTCTGTAGCCACCGTCATCTCCATCCCTAGATCGGGAGGGATCTGAAGCTCTCCCCGGCACCCTGCCGGAGAGGGGAATTCACCCTAGAGACCTTCTTCATCACCATGTAAGCCTCCGGTGTGATGCGTGAGTAGTTCATCCTTGGACTACGGATCCATGTAGTAGCTAGATGGCTGGTTCTCCTCCTTTGTGCTTTCATGTCTAGATCTTGTGAGCTCCGTTTATGATCAATATCATCTATTTGTAATTCTGCATGTTGTGTTTGCGGGGATCCGATGGATATTGAGATGCTATTTTAGATTGATTATTGATTCTATCATGTCTTTGTTATTTGTGATCTTGCATGCTTTCCGTTGTTAGTAGCTATCTTGGCCAAGTAGATGCTAGCAACTCCAAGAGTTAGTATTTATGCTCGATAGTGGGTTCATGCCTCTGGTAATCTGGGGAAGTGACAGAAATCTCTAAGGTACTAGATGTGTTGTTGCTACTAGGGAGAAAACAACAATACTTTGTTCATAGAACAATCGTATTGTTTACTTTACACGTAGTTCATAAAGCAATAATCTATTGCTTGCAACTTAATACTGGAGGGGGTTCGGATGATAACCTGAAGGTGGATTATTAGTCATAGATGCAGTTGGATGGCGGTCTATGTATAATGTTGTAATGCCCAATCAAGTCTCAAAGGAGTCAAGATGATTAGTATATGCATGTATTGCTTTCTCGGTGTTTGTCAATTGCCCCGCTGTAATTTGTTCACCCAGCATGTTATCTATCTAAGGAGAGCCACCTCTAGTGAACTATGGATCCCGGTCCTCTTTCTTTACTTACAATCTATAAACTGTTTACTGCTTTGTGTTTACTTTCTGCAAACTTTTCTTCTTTCCATTCGTTACGTTTAATCCTTTGTTTTCCGCAAAACACAGTGAGATTGACAACCTCATCGCAAGTTGGGGACAAAGTTCTGTGGTTGTGTTGTGCAGGTCTCCACGTTGCTACTAGCACCGGTAGTGTGCCCTGCCAAGGCTCGGCTAGTAACACCTTTGGGGTGTTTCCTTGCTTATACTGGTTCGATTAAATCTTGGTTTCATAACTGAGGGAAACTTGCTGATGTGCTCATCATACCTTCCTCTTGGGGTTCCCAACGAGCTCTACATCAACACCGCTCTAGCATTTTTCTGGGTGCCGTATACAGAGCCATCAGTGGGTCGCCTCTATTATTTATATGTGGGTGAGGGATAGGAGGGTCAGGAGAGTACCATCCGGGAACCGCATGGTGCTCTTCCTTCCCATCACCCTTTTTGGTGGTGGAGTTAGTGGAATTATGTTTATCCCCCTCACTTCCTCCAAAGGCTTAGCCAGAGCATTAGCCTTTGGGTTGGGTGGTGTTTCCTCTTGAGAGGGAGGAGATGAGGTTTGCTTATCCCTAACAAGTTGCTCAACGAGTTGGCGCAAGTGTTGGATTTCGTTTCCCAAGGTAGAGCTCAAGCTTGTTTCCAACTTCTTGAGATCTACCATGGTCACCGAATGGCTAGCCTCACTTTCTCCCTCCTCCGTGTTGCCCATAATCTCTTAGGCGGTTAAGCCCGAATAAAGATCCGAGGCTCTGATACCAATTTAAAGGATCGTATGGGCACCTAGAGGGGGGGGGGTGAATAGGTGCTACTCCAAATTTTACTCTTTTTCAATTTAGGGTTTGACACAAAAGGTAAATTCTCTAGATTATGCAACTAAGGTGAATTTACCTATATGTCAACCTAGCACAAGTACTAAGCAAGAACTAGATAAGTAAAGTGCGGTAAAGTATAGAAGTAACCAAAGTGGAGCACTCGGAGACACAAGGATTTGTTTCCCGTAGTTCCTTCCTTTTGAAGGGAAGTACGTCTATGTTTGGAGAGGGGGTGGTTTCAAACCACCAACGCCACGAGAGGCCTCCCTTGTTCTCCTATGAACCTCACCCTAAGGGGTTCAATTCACCTCTTCCACTATACGGCAACCTTCGAGGTGGAAGCCGACACCTTTACAATGAGTTCGGGGCACACATCCACAACTTAATTGGAGGCTCCCAAATACAAGAAAGCTGTCAAACAATCAAAGACAAGCTTGTAAGAACCAAATCAAAAGCTAGGGTTTCCAAAGAAACACTAGAGCATGGGGGCCCTCAAGTGAATGAGGGGGAAATGAAGATCTCTCTTGGTGAAGCTGTAGATCAAGGCCTCCTCCTTCGATTCTCCAAAGATCAATGACTTTGGATGGTTGGATGAAGAGATCTTGTTGATTTGGTGGCTCAAATGGGCATGGTGTTCTTGAGGTGGACGAGCAGCTGGAGGAAGGGGATAAGGTCCTCTATTTATAGCCCTTCACTCCACTGAACCATTTTCTGACCGTTGGAGAAAAGTCAGACCGAAGACTCCGGTCTTCACACCGGAGACTCCGGTCTACACCGAAGAATCTGGTCAATCTCTGGACCAGCCTCTGGACCGTCGAATAGAATGACCCAGCCCTTCTGTGAGCCAAGTGGACCGGAGACTCCGGTCCCTCTGCACCGGAGACTCTGGACCTTCCTCCGGACCAAGCTCCGGACCACCTCTCTGGCTGGCCCAGGCAGGAAACAGGAACCCCCTCTGAAGACTCCTGGGGAAACTCCAGACCACACCAGAGACTCCGGTCTAGGCAGATCGGAGACTCTGGTCTGGAATTTTCAGGAGACAAGTAAATATGCAGGGAATGTTCCACAGGCCAAGGGTCCTTTTCACTTTGTAATATATCAACCTGTAGACAATAGCAAACTGTAAAAAGGCTCTACTTGTTGTTAACGAACACCAAAAGTGATTATGACAGTAAATTTCCTTTTAGTTGATGAAACATACTCTAGAGGTTTTGCTAGGCAAGTTTAACATAGTGATAAGAGGTTACACCATGAGTTTGGAACTAACAGCTAGCTACCCAGGCAATGCAATCATCAAGACTTCTTCGGCTGTTGAGTCGGCTTTGGGAGGGCATTGATGAAGCCCGACCGAGTTTTCACCATCTGCATGAACATCCTGCGGTCACCTTGTTGTGCTAAGCGTTTGTCTATCTCCCTGTTGGGCAGTGTATAGCCGCCGTAGAAGGTGCCCCCGGATTTCATGACTCCCTGGTGCACGATTGTCGCGATCTCCTCCTGGATGTCGAAGAAGTGCTGCCTGAGGTTGCGATCATGTATTATTGCAAGCCTTTCAGCCCACTTCGCGAGGTCAGATGGCAGCGTTTTGCTCTCCATGTCATTGAAGAACGCCTTCATGTGGTAAATGGCGTAGAAGGCATCCTTCCCGCTACCAGACGGTTGCTTGACTCAGGCGAACTTGGTGTTGTGGCGGAACACGTGCGTGCCGAATTTCACATGTGGTGTTGCCGGTTTGACGCCTCCTGCTGCAACGTAGCCGGTGAGAGCACCATCAAGAATTTTCTTGATATTGGTGTAGTTTTTTGGGATCACACTGTTTGAGTCGAGGTACACGGCTGTTGAGTGTTTCAAATTCAAGCATATGAGCATGCAGCCTGTCCGATCATCCTCCATGATGGTATGGTAGGGAAGGAGAATCACATCCTTGTTCGAGTATGTTTGCAGGAAGGTTGAGAGGTAGTCGGTCGCCAGCGCTATGTCCTCAACATCTTTCAGGACGACGTCACGCATGAAGTAGGGATCCACTATCTGGATGCCCGGGATCTTGTCTCTGGTGATCTGCATACCCATATTGAGGGAGAATGGTCGGACTAGGGTATTGTGCAGCCGGAACCCGTTCAACATGTCGAAGGTGTCGGTATGCTGCACGTAGAAGATATCCCCGGGGGGTACACTGACGAAGCATGGCACAGAAGGAACCTTAGCCTTGAAAACGAGGTACAACTGATTGTTCTCGCGAATGCAACGCTCCTCAATTGTGAGATAGCTATAATGAAGATTGCACATTTGAGAGCCTGCGACCTCGAGCAATGAGTTACACATCATTGGTGTACCTGCCACATGCTGCTGATTCCTGTCTTGCCCCGCAGGGCCGTCCTGAGCCCGGAGAACAAGATTTGGATCCTTGCCCCGGTCACCCTTAGGCTTACTTTTGCGACCCTACTTCCTGCCCTTTGCAGCGTCGGCCACCACGTTCACCTCACCGATCGCCTTATGGAGGGTGTTGGGGCTGATCAAAGGAATTGCTGGCCTCGGAGGCTCGGTGAAGGGGGCGGGTGGCGGCGTCTCCTGACTAGTTGGGAAGAGACGCACCTTGCAAGGGGGTTTCACTGGTGCTGGTTGGGTATCGGCAACTTGATGTGTGCCTGATGGTGCCGGCTCATACCAATTAGAAAACCTTGTGTTAACGAACTGGTCGCCGAAGTTCGGGTCAATTTCTCCATCATCATCATAGGGATCCTGTGCCATGTTGTCCAAGTCTGCCATCTCGAAGTCTTCATCATGTGCTGGCTATGCTGCCTCTAGGGTGATGTTGAGCTGGTCCTCCGTCCCCAAACGGATTTGGCTCTTTGGCCATAGGTATAAGTAGTCGAAGCCGGTATTGAGGACCGTCGCCGTCTCCTCATCATCCCATCCTTGAGGTTGAGAGGGAGGTTCCACTTGCTCGTAGCCCGGAAGCATCATACTGTATCTAACCCTCATCATGTCGGGTGGCATTGTGACATTGTGCATTTTGCGGTTCTCCGGTTGAACGATATTACCCTTGGCAACATCCTTCAACTGGCCGCCCACCCAGTGCATTAGAGTGCAAGGAGTGTCTCCCTGCGAAAGACATCTAGGTCGGGCGTCAGTAAACGGAGATCAAGTCATCAGTGTGGTTAAGCCTCCTAACTCTCGCTTTAATTAGTTAGTTACCTTGAGGGCTTCGAACTCGGCCAATGTCGAGGCACCGCCGCCGGCAGGCCTGAGCGCACAAGTGGCGGAGTGGCTGCCTGATGGCACGGTGGTGCGTGTCGGCGCCTTCGCTGCAGCGGGCAAGTTAAGCTCCAGAGCTGGAGGAGTCTCCACCACCACCGGCCCTGCTGGAGGAGTCACCAACGCCTCCGTCTGTGCCACGTTATCCGATTGGGCGCTATCGAGGTTGGGAACCGGTGGCGGCCCTCGTTTACCACCCTTCTGCCACTTGCTGTACTTTTCCATGTAGGCGGGAAGGATGGTGTTGAGCTTATTGTTCACTTGCGACTGGACTTATGCCTAGACTTGTGTATGAACTTGTTCTTGGAACTTTGTCTCGGTAGCCGACACAGCCTGGTTCACGGCAACTTGGACTATATTGGGGAAGGCTTCACCTGTTCCCTTAGGTGTCTTACCTCGGCGCTTTCGGCCTTCCTGCCCTTCCGCTCCGGGGTGCCATAGTACTCAGACCATGTTATGCCGCCAAAGCCAACCACACAACCAGCCGATGACGAGGCCGCCAGGGGCTCGACATTCTTGGTCCGGTTCAGCGCCCTGTTAAAAGTGGTGTCCCACTTGGCGATAGGCACCGGCTCCTGGGATGAGGAGCTCCTACACTCCTCGTCCTGCGCACAAGGAACGCGAAGCATTTGATCAGAAAACTGGACTTCATTGATTAATCGTGAACACAATTAATCTACTTGCATGCAAACTATTTACATATTTTCTAATGAAGTCTGTCACCTTCATAGCGAAGAGGTCGGTGGGCTCTGATATGTTGCAAACGTATCTATAATTTTTTATGTTCCATGCTTGTTTTATATCTACTTTCTTATGTTTTGTCCACACTTTGGAGTATTTTTACACATTTTCTAGAACTAACCTATTAACAAGATGCCACAGTGCCAGTTGCCTGTTTTCTGCTGTTTTTGGTTTCAGAAAAGCTAGTAAGGAAATATTCTCGGAATTGGACCGGACAAAAGCCCAAGTCAATATTTCACCAGAAGGAACACGGAGTCCGGAGGGGAGACGAAGAGGGGAGCCAGGCCAGCCACACCTGGTGGTGGCGCGGTCAGCCCTAGCCGCGCCACCAGGTGGTGTGGGCCCCCTGGCGCTCCACCGACCTAGCCCCTTCGCCTATATATTGCCTCCAGGACGAAAACCCTAAGTCCCCAATCAAAAATTCCACGAAAGAGTCTGTAGCCGCCGCCATCTCCATCCCTAGATCAGGAGGCATCTGAAGCTCTTCCCGGCACCCTGCCGAAGGGGAGAGATTACCCTAGAGGCCTTCTTCATCACCATGCCTGCCTCCGGTGTGATGTGTGAGTAGTTCATCTCTAGACTACGGGTCCATGTAGTAGCTAGATGGTTGGTTCTCCTCCTTTGTGCTACCATGTTTAGATCTTGTGAGCTCCATTCATGATCAAGATCATCTATTTGTAATCTTACATGTTGTGTTTGCGGGGATCCGATGGATATTGAGATGCTATTTTAGATTTATTATTGATTCTATCATGTCTATGTTATTTGTGATCTTGCATGCTTTCCGTTGTTAGTAGCTATCTTGGCCGAGTAGATTCTAGCAACTCCAAAGGGAGTATTTATGCTCGATAGTGGGTTCATGCCTCTAGGAATCTGGGGAAGTGATAGAAATCTCCAAGGTACTGATACATTGCAAATGTATCTATAATTTTTGATGTTCCATGCTTGGTTTTATCCACTTTCTTGTGTTTTGTTCCAACTTTGGAGTACTTTTCATATGATTTCTTGGACTAACCTATTAACAAGAGCCACGGTGCCAGCTGCCTGTTTTCTGCTGTTTTTGGTTCCAGGAAAGTCAGAAAATGAATATTCTCAGAATTGGATGGGACAAAATCCAAAGTGCCTATTTTTCTAGAAGGGATCAAGTGCCAGAATACGAGACGGAGAGGGGCCAGGGGCCGGCCACACCACCTGGCCGTGCGGCCAGGCCTGGCCTGCGCCAGGGGGTGGTGTGGTAGCTCCTGGCACCCCCTCGGCTTCTCCTTCCGCCTATAAGTTGCCCTCGGGATGAAAACCCTAAGTACCCGATCAAAAATCCGTGAAAGAGTCTGTAGCCACCGTCATCTCCATCCCTAGACCGGGAGGGATCTGAAGCTCTTCCCGGCACCCTGCCGGAGAGGGGAATTCACCCTGGAGGCCTTCTTCATCACCATGCAAGCCTCTTGTGTGATGCGTGAGTAGTTCATCCTTGGACTACGGATCCATGTAGTAGCTAGATGGCTGGTTTCTCCTCCTTTGTGCTTTCATGTTTAGATCTTGTGAGCTCCGTTCATGATTAAGATCATCTATTTGTAATTCATACATGTTGTGTTTGCGGGGATCCGATGGATATTGAGATGCTATTTCAGATTGATTATTGATTCTATCATGTCTTTGTTATTTGAGATCTTGCATGCTTTCCGTTGTTAGTAGCTATCTTGGCCAAGTAGATGCTAGCAACTCCAAGAGTTAGTATTTATGCTCGATAGTGGGTTCATGCCTCTAGTAATCTGGGGAAGTGACAGAAATCTCTAAGGTACTAGATGTTCTGTTGCTACTAGGGAGAAAACAGCAATCCTTTGTTCATAGAACAATCGTATTGTTTACTTTACACGTAGTTTGTAAAGCAATAATCTGTTGCTTGCAACTTAATACTGGAGGGGGTTCGGATGATAACCTGAAGGTGGATTATTAGTCATAGATGCAGTTGGATGGCGGTCTATGTATTATGTTGTAATGCCCAATCAAGTCTCAAAGGAGTCAAGATGATTAATATATGCATGTATTGCTTTCTCGGTGTTTGTCAATTGCCCCGCTGTAATTTGTTCACCCAGCATGTTTTCTATCTAAGGAGAGCCACCTCTAGTGAACTATGGATCCCGGTCCTTTGTCTTTAGATACAATCTACAATCCTTTACTGCTTTGTGTTTACTTTCTGCAAACTTTTACTTCTTTCCATTCGATACGTTTCATCCTTTGTTTTCTGCAAAACACGGTGAGATTGACAACCTCATCGCAAGTTGGGGACAAAGTTCTGTGGTTGTGTTGTGCAGGTCTCCGCGTTTCTACTAGCACCGGTAGTGCGCCCTGCCAAAGCTCAGCTAGTAACACCTTTGAGGTGTTTCCTTGCTCATACTGGTTCGATTAAACCTTGGTTTCATAACTGAGGGAAAACTTGCTGCTGTGCTCATCATACCTTCCTCTTGGGGTTCCCAACGAGCTCTACGTCGATCGTCGAGTGCATCAAGACGTTTTCTGGCACCGTTGTCGGGGAGTCAAGGACATCTTCACAAGGGGAGTCCCTCATAACCAATCTCTTTACTTTGTTGTTTTTGTTTTGCTTAGTTTATTTTTGCTTTGTTTGCTTGTTTTGTTCTTCAAAAAACACAAAAAAAAATAGTTTTACGAGTTTGCTTTCTTATTTTGAAAACCCAAAAAAATGACTACTCTTGAAAACACTAAGTTGTGTGACTTCACTAGCACCAACAACAATGATTTTATGAGCACACCTATTGCTCCACCTGTTGCTGAAAATACTTTCTTTGAGATAAAACCTGCTTTGCTCAATCTTGTTATGAGAGAGCAATTTTCTGGTATTGGTAATGAAGATGCTGCTTCCCATCTAAATAACTTTGTTGAACTTTGTGAGATGCAAAAGCATAGGGATATAGATGGTGATATTATTAAGCTGAAATTGTTTCCTTTCTCTTTGAGAGGAAAAGCTAAAGAGTGGTTGAATTCCTTAACTACGAATAGTATTGATTCTTGGACTAAGTGCAAAGATGCTTTTATTGGAAAATACTATCCTCCTGCTAAGATTATATCCATGAGAAGTGAAATAATGAAGTTTAAACGACTTGATAATGAGCATGTTGCTCAAGCTTGGGAAAGAATGAAATCTTTGGTAAAGAATTGTCCCACTCATGGACTGACTGCTTGGATGGTCATCCAAACTTTTTATGCAGGATTGAACTATTCTTCAAGGAACCTATTGGATTCAGCTGCTAGAGGTACCTTTATGACCATCACTTTGGGTGCTGCAACAAAACTTCTGGACAATATGATGGTTAATTATTCTTAATGGCATACTGAGAGAGCTCCATAAGGTAAGAAGGTAAATTCTGTTGAGGAAACCTCCTCCTTGAGTGATAAGATTGATATTATTATGTCTATGCTTGTTAATGGGAAAGCCCATATTGATCCAAATAATGTTCCTCTGGCTTCTTTGGTTGCTCAAGAAGAGCAAGTTGATGTGAATTTCGTAAGAAATAACAACTTTGGCAACAATGCTTATGTTATAATTCTTATAGGAACAATTTTGGTAACAACAATTATAAGCCATATCCTCCCAACAATGGTAATGCTTATGGAAATTCTTACAAAAATAATAAGAGTGCTCCCTCTGAACTTGAGGTTATGCTTAAAGAGTTCATTAGTAAACAAACTGCTTTCAATAAAACTATTGAGAAAAAACTCTCTAATGCTGAAAGAAATATAGCATCTTTGGCTAAAGCTCAATCTTCTTTGAATAAAATGGCTGCTAAACCTGAAACTAATGAGAATCCCTTTGCAGCTACTAATGTTATACAAGTAAGAATTGATGAAAATGTTAGACTATTAGCTGAATTACATGCTAAGTGGGAAAGAGAAGACGAAATTGCTAGAAACATTAGTGTTTCTACTATTACCACCACTAGTGTTGAGGCTAGTAATAGTTCTACTACTTTAGATGATAAATTTGATTTTGATCTTGATGGTTGCAACATCTCTGAAGTTATTAAGTTCCTACAAAAGCTTGCTAAAAGTCCTAATGCTAGTTCTATGAACATAGCTTTTACAAAACATATTACTGATGCTCTCATAAAAATTAAAGAAGAAAAGATGAAACATAAAGCTTCTATTCCTATAAAGCAAGAATATGGTTGGGAACCCATCATTAATATGAAAGTGAATGATTTTGATTTCAAACCTTTGTGTGATCTTGATAGTAGTGTTTCTATTATGCCTAGAAGGATTTATGATATGCTTGATTTGCCTCCTCTTGAAGATTGCTATTTGAATGTCCCACTTGATGATAATGCTAAAAAGAAACTCATGGGGAGTCTTAATGATGTTCTTATTATGGTTAACGATTCCTATGTCCCCGTTGATTTCTATGTTTTGGATGTTGAATACAATGCTTCTTGTCCTATTACTTTGGGAAGACCTTTTCTTAGAACTATTGGTGCCATCATTGATATGAAAGAAGGCACCATTAAATATCAACTTCCACTCAAGAAAGGTATAGAACACTTCCCTAAAAAGAGAGAAAAGATTTCTTTTGCTTCTCCTATGAAAACAAAATTTGGTTTTAATGCTTCTTCATTTGATAACACTTGATTCTTTCTTTGGTTCTTATGCCTAACTTAAAGGTGTTAAAGAAAAGTACTTGTTGGGAGATAACCCAAGAGTTTTAGATGAGTCTTGGAAGTTATTACCTCTGTAATAACCGCTCCTTATCCTTTTTATTTGCTTTTTGTGCCAAGAGTAACCTCTAATGAGAGTGAAGTAATGATTGGGAAAGTTGCTGTCCCGAAATAGATTTTTGTGCTTCACCATAAATATTCCTGAGAGAGCTCTCTACGTCGGATTGAGCTGTAATTGTTTGTGCTTCTGCCCCAGGTTGTTATCTAACTCTAGTTAGTTCAACACTTTTTGATTTGAGCAACAGAAGGTCTTCAAAAAAATTCGTCTTTACCTGCTGGTCTGTTTTTACAGATTTCTGCCATTTTCTGCATTTGCTTCTTGTTGGTTCCTTCTTGAGTTCTTTTGGGGAATTGAGCTTTTTGAGGGAAGTGCTACAGTAGCTAGTGTTCTAATGGAAGTTTATTTGGTGTTAGAACTGAACCTTAAGACTTATTTATCTTAAGTGCACTAATGTTGCTAATGAGATTGTGTGAAGTTTTGTATGAAGGAAAATTTTCAGGTGTATGGAAGGAATGAGTAATGAGATGAAGGATGGACTAAAGCTCAAGCTTGGGGATGCCACGCGTGTCACCCCAAGAAATATCCAAGAAGTACAAGCGTAAAAGCTTGGGGATGCCCAAGGCATCCCCTTGTTCATCAATAAAAATCCCAAGTTTCTTCCAAAAGCTTTATTTTTATTCATGCACAGTTGAGTTGTTCTTGGAGCGTCTTCCTTTTCGTTTTTGTTTTGGTTTTTAGTTTTCTTGGTTTGCTTAGTTTTCTGAATAAGTTGGTTGTACCCCCTCTTTCATATATTGGTTTGCAAATGGTTTGGTTTGGTTTGGAAAAGAGTAGGAAAGTTCATGCTTATGTGGTAAAAAGAGCTTGTTTTTGACTGTGGCTATGCTTTGTCATGCCATGCTTGATATTGTTTTGGCTTTATGCTTAGGATGCTTTGCTGTATCATGACTTGTTATAAACAATTGAGATTGCTTAATGTGCCTTGGATGAATCATGCGTTGTTTTAGCATATTAAAGCATAATATAGTGGTATTCTCCTTTGATGCTTTATTTGGGTTGACTTGGCACATGCTCACACCATGTTATGACTGTCACAAGTCACCATAGCCTTTATGATCCTTTAGTTTTCAACTTGTAGTATCACTTTATGCTTTGATCATTGATGTTTCGTCGCTCTGCATGATTATGGCCATTATTGCTCTCTTAGTTTGTCGCTCCCAGTCTTTTGCTAGCCTCCACAACCAAGTATGAGTTCCACTCATGCATCCAACTCCCTAGACCAAATTATTCCAAAGATTCCACCATGCCTACCTACTAGCTTATGCTATTCCAAGTATATTCATGCTTTTGTTTACCTTCCACTTGTTATGAGAAAACTAGTGATTAAAGCTCTCACGAACTTGATGGCACACTTTACTTTTTGCCTCTAATAAACTTGAACCATTGGGTCCTTCTTTGTTGCGTATATGCTTGCGCTTTATAAGTTGAAAATAGCAGAACCATGTACCATGGGGAACGCTTTCAACATTGCACTTGTACTTTGTACCCCGTTGATATCATGTTCTTTTGCTTACGGATCCTAGCGGTGTGAAATAAAAGTGGAACTTGTAAGATCATGAAGTTTGTATGTGTGTTAGAGAAACGCCTGGGCCGCTAGCCTAAGCCATGCCTAATAATGGTGGAAACTTGCAGCATCACCATAATGAGCACTCTATGAAGCATCCTCAATAAAAACCTATGCAAATAGCAAATAAAAAGATTGCTGAGATGCTCATTGTCTGCTTGCCTTGTCATTTTGATTATGGGAAAGCTCCCGTATCATGTGCAAGGGGTACCCCGTTGGCGGTTCTTAATGATACACATATACTTATAATGACAAGAGCTTACTCGTGACTGAAGTTGAGTAGCATGAGGATCGATCTTCGTAAGTAAGAGGCATGAGATTTCGGTTTATAACTTGTCAAGCATATCCTCTTAGTTGTGTCACTTTAACCTTAATCACCTTCAAGATGCTTATGATAGGGGCAATGAGAGCTGAAAGCTTTAAGTACCATAATTTTTGGAAGCTCTTTATGAGACTTGAATCCCTACTTCCTTTTATAAAAGGCCTTTCTTCCACCATTATATTAAGTCTCCACCTTCTATCTTTATGCACCTTCTTTGAGAGCATAGTGGCCATTCTTAGTTCTATGTGCATTGTCCCAAGACTAGTTGATTGATGCATACTTTGATATTGCTTGTTTGAAACTATTATATCTAGTCACTCTTATGAACTTTGAAGGTGTCCTTTGCATTTATATTTGCTACTCTATTGAGGGACAAGCTGAATACTATTATGCTATGTTTTCTTTATGTGAAACAAACAAACGTCTTGCAAAGCATGTTATTCATGAATCTTTTGTTTGTGCCTTTTCAAGTTGCATCATAGTTTCTTTGCTTATTTCTAGAACTTTGTCTTTCATGTTATGATTGAAGTACTATGATCCTAACTTTGAATGTTTTGCAAATACTTTGATCAAGCCTTTGATGGTGCATGTCACCTCAAAAATTATTTCGTTTTATCACTTACCTACTCGAGGACGAGCAGGAGTTAAGCTTGGGGATGTTGATACATTACAAATGTATCTATAATTTTTGATGTTCCATGCTTGGTTTTATCCACTTTCTTGTGTTTTGTTCCAACTTTGGAGTACTTTTCAAATGATTTCTTGGACTAACCTATTAACAAGAGCCACGGTGCCAGCTGCCTGTTTTCTGCTGTTTTTGGTTCCAGGAAAGTCAGAAAGTGAATATTCTCGGAATTGGACGAGACAAAAGCCAAAGTGCCTATTTTTCCAGAAGGGATCAAGTGCCAGAATACGAGACGGAGAGGGGCCAGGGGCCGGCCACACCACCTGGCCGCGCGGCCAGGCCTGTCTCGTGCCAGGGGGTGGTGTGGTGGCTCCCAGCACCCCCTCGGCCTCTCCTTCCGCCTATAAGTTGCCCTCAGGACAAAAACCCTAAGTACCCGATGAAAAATCCGCGAAAGAGTCTGTAGCCACCGTCATCTCCATCCCTAGATCGGGAGGGATCTGAAGCTCTTCCCGGCACCCTGCCGGAGAGGGGAATTCACCCTGGAGGCCTTCTTCATCACCATGCAAGCCTCTTGTGTGATGCGTGAGTAGTTCATCCTTGGACTACGGATCCATGTAGTAGCTAGATGGCTGGTTTCTCCTCCTTTGTGCTTTCATGTTTAGATCTTGTGAGCTCCGTTCATGATCAAGATCATCTATTTGTAATTCATACATGTTGTGTTTGCGGGGATCCGATGGATATTGAGATGCTATTTCAGATTGATTATTGATTCTATCATGTCTTTGTTATTTGAGATCTTGCATGCTTTTTGTTGTTAGTAGCTATCGTGGCCAAGTAGATGCTAGCAACTCCAAGAGTTAGTATTTATGCTCGATAGTGGGTTCATGCCTCTAGTAATCTGGGGAAGTGACAGAAATCTCTAAGGTACTAGATGTGCTGTTGCTACTAGGGAGAAAACAACAATCCTTTGTTCATAGAATAATCGTATTGTTTACTTTACACGCAGTTCGTAAAGCAATAATCTATTGGTTGTGACTTAATACTGGAGGGGGTTCGAATGATAACCTGAAGGTGGATTATTAGTCATAGATGCAGTTGGATGGCGGTCTATGTATAATGTTGTAATGCCCAATCAAGTCTCAAAGGAGTCAAGATGATTAGTATATGCATGTATTGCTTTCTCGGTGTTTGTCGATTGCCCCGCTGTAATTTGTTCACCCAGCATGTTTTCTATCTAAGGAGAGCCACCTCTAGTGAACTATGGATCCCGGTCCTTTGTCTTTACATACAATCTACAATCCTTTACTGCTTTGTGTTTACTTTTTGCAAACTTTTACTTCTTTCCATTCGATACGTTTAATCCTTTGTTTTCCGCAAAACACGGTGAGATTGACAACCTCATCGCAAGTTGGGGACAAAGTTCTGTGGTTGTGTTGTGCAGGTCTCCATGTTGCTACTAGCACCGGTAGTGCGCCCTGCCAAAGCTCAGCTAGTAACACCTTTGGGGTGTTTCCTTGCTCCTACTAGTTCGATTAAACCTTGGTTTCATAACTGAGGGAAAACTTGCTGCTGTGCTCATCATACCTTCCTCTTGGGGTTCCCAACGAGCTCTACGTCGATCGTCGAGCGCATCAGGTACTAGATGTGTTGTTGCTACTAGGGAGAAAACAACAATCCTTTGTTCATAGAACAATCGTATTGTTTACTTTACACTCTTTGCTTAATGCAATTATGTGTTGCTTGCAACTTAATACTGGAGGGGGTTCGGATGATAACCTGAAGGTGGATTATTAGTCATAGATGCAGTTGGATTACGGTCTATGTATAATGTTGTAATGCCCAATCAAATGTCATAGGAGTCAAGATGATTAGTATATGCATGTATGCTTTCTCGATGTTTTTTACAATTGCCCCGCTGTAATTTGTCCACCCAACATATCAACTATCTTAAGGAGAATCACCTCTAGTGAACTATGGACCCCGGTCCTTTCTTTTACCATCAATCTCCAAGCTATTTACTATTTTCTGTTTACTTTCTACAAGCAATTACTATCTTCCACACAATACGTTTAATCCTTTGTTTTCAGCAAAACTGGTGAGATTGACAACCTCACTGTAACTTGGGGGCAAAGTTCTGTGATTGTGTTATGCAGGATTCCAAGTTGGAAACAACACCTTGGAGGTGTTTCCTTGCTCCTACTGGTTCAATAACCTTGGTTTCATAACTGAGGGAAACTTGCTGCTGTGCTCATCATACCTTCCTCTTGGGGTTCCCTAACGAGCTCAACGTATCTTGAGCCATCAAGCTCTTTTCTGGCGCCGTTGCCGGGGAGTCAAGGACATCTTCACAAGGGGAGTCCCTCATAACCAATCACTTTACTTTGTTTTATTAGTTTTTCTTAGTTTATTTCTGCTTTGTTTGCTTGTTTCTTTATCAAAAACACAAAAAAATTAGTTGTACTAGTTTGCTTCCTTTATTAAAAACACAAAAAATGACTACTCTTGAAAACACTAAGTTGTGTGACTTCACTAGCACCAACAACAATGATTTCATCTGCACACCTATTGCTCCACCTGTTCCTGAAGCTACTTTCTTTGAAATTAAACCTGCTTTGCTCAATCTTGTTATGAAAGAACAATTTTCTAGAGTTGGTACTGAAGATGCTGCTGCTCACCTTAATAACTTTGTTGAAATTTGTGAGATGCAAAAACATAGGGATATAGATGGAGATATTATTAAGCTTAAATTGTTTCCTTTCTCTTTGAGAGGAAAATCTAAAGAATGGTTGCAATCCCTAACTAGAAATAGTATTGATTCTTGGACTAAATGCAAAGATGCTTTTATTGGAAAATACTATCCTCCTGCTAAGATTATATCTATGAGAAGTGAAATACTGAAATTTAAACAATTTGATAATGAACATGTTGCTCAAGCCTAGGAAAGAATGAAATCTTTGATAAAGAATTGTCCCACTCATGGACTGACTGCTTGGATGATTATCCAAACCTTTTATGCAGGACTAAATTATTCTTCAAGAAATCTGCTGGATTCTACTGCTGGAGGTACCTTTATGACAATTACTTTGGGTGCTGCAACAAAGCTTCTGGATAATATGATGGTTAACTATTCTGAATGGCACACTGAGAGAGCTCCACAAGGTAAGAAGGTAAATTCTGTTGAAGAAACCTCCTCCTTGAGTGATAAAATTGATGTTATTATGTCTATGTTTGTTAACGGGAAAGCTCATATTGATCCAAATCATGTTCCCTTAGCCTCTTTGGTTGCTCAAGAAGAGCAAGTTGATGTGAACTTTATTACAAATAATAATTTTAGCAACAAGGCCTACAGGAATAATTTTGGTAATAATAATTATAGGCCATATCCTCCCAATAATGGCAATGCTTATGGAAATTCCTACAATAATAATAGAAGTGCACCCTCTGAACTTGAAGTCATGCTTAAAGATTTTATTAGTAAACAAACTGCTTTCAATAAAACTATTGAGGAAAAACTCTCTAATGATGAAAGAAATATAACATCATTGTCTGAAGCACAATCTTCTTTGAATAAAATGGTTGCTAAACCTGAAACTATTGAAAATCCCTTTGCAGCTACTAATGCCATACAAGTTAGAATTGATAAAAATGTTAGAATGTTAGCTGAATTGCATGCTAAGTGGGAAAGAAAATATGAAATCGCTAGAAATATTAGTACTTATACTATCACCACCACTAATGTTAATGCTAGCAAACCACATGAAGTTCCTTCTACAACAATACCTAAAACCAATGGAATCTTTTCTAATAAAAATGCTGAAATTCTTTGAAATATGGGAAACAATAGCTCTACTACTTTAGATGGTAATTATGATTTGACCTTGATGGTTGCAATATCTCTGAAGTAATTATGTTCCTACAAAAGCTTGCTAAAAGTCCTAATGCTAGTGCTATGAATATGGCCTTTACAAAACACATTACTAATGCTCTCATAAAAATTAAAGAAGAAAAGATGAAACATAAAGCTTCTATTCCTATGAAATTAGAAGATGGTTGGGAACCCATCATTAGTATGAAAATGAATGATTTTTATATCAAAGCTTTATGTGATCTTGATAGTAGTGTTTCTATTACGCCTAGAAAGATTTATGAAATGCTTGATTTGCCACCATTGGAAGATTGTTATTTAAATGTCCAACTTGATGATAATGCTAAAAAGAAACTCATGGGGAGTATTAATGATGTTCTTATTATGGTTAACAATGCCTATGTCCCTGTTGATTTCTATGTTTTGGATGTTGAATGCAATGCTTCTTGTCCTATTACTTTGGGAAGACCTTTTCTTAGAACTGTTGGTGCCATTATTGATATGAAAGAAGGCACCATTAAATATCAATTTCCACTCAAGAAAGGTATAGAACACTTCCCTAAGAAGAGAGAGAAGATTCCTTTTACCTCTCCTATTAAAACAAAAATTTCTCTTAATGGTTCTTCATTTGAGAATACTTGATTCTTTTCTTGTTTCTTATGCCTAGCTCAAAGGCGTTAAAGAAAAGCACTTATTGGGAGATAACCCAAATTTCGTTAGGAGTCTTTTGTTGAGTCTTAGAAGTTATTACCTCTGTAATAATTGCTCCTTATCATTTATGTGGGGTTTTTGTGCCAAGAGTAACCTCTAATGAGAGAGAAGTAATGCTTGGGAAAGTTGTTGTCCCGAAACAGATTTTTATGCTTCACTATAAAAATTCGTGAAAACTCTCTGTACGTCGGTTTGAGCTGTAATGTTTTGTGATTCTGCTCCAGGTTGTTATCCAACTTTCGTTAGTTCAACACTTTTCGATTTGAGCAACAGAAAGTCTTCGAAAAAATCGGTTTTTACCTGCTAGTCTGTTTTGACAGATTTCTGCCAGTATTTGCATTTGCCCCTTAATCTCTTTCTCTTTGAGTTCTCTATGATCATTTGAACTTTTTAAAGGAAGTTCTACAGTAGCTTATGTTTTAATGGAAGTTTTACTTGAGTTGAAACTGAACCAAAAGACTTATTATCTTGAGTGCACTAATGTTGCTAATGAAGATTGTGTGAAGTTTTATATGAAGGAGATTTTTAAGTGTAGGGAAGAGTAATGTGATAAGATGAAGAATGGACAAAAGCTCAAGCTTGGGGATGCCACCGGTGTCACCCCAATAAATATTCAATAAGTACAAGCGTCAAAGCTTGGGGATGCCCAAGGCATCCCCTTCGTCATCAATAAAAATTTCAGGTTTCTTCCAAACACTTCATTTTTATTGTTTCATGCACAACTGTGTTGTTCTTAGAGAGTCTTTGTTTTGTTTTTAGTTTTTGTTTGCTTAGTTTGCTTGAATAAATTGGTTGGATCCCCGCATTGCATACATTAGTTTTCAAATAGGTTGATTTGGATTGGAAAAGAGTAGGAAAGTTCATGCTTAAGTGGTATAAAAGGAGCTTGTTTTTGAATGTGACGTAGACTTTATCATGTCATTCTTGATATTGTTTTGGCTTTATGCTTAGTGATTATTGCTGTAGCATGACTTGTTATAAACAATTGAGAATTGCCTAATGTGCCTTGAAAGAATCATGCGTTGTTTTAGCATATAAAAGCATAATATTGTGGTATTCTCCTTTAATGATTTATTTGGGTTGACTTGGCGCATGCTCACACCATGTTAAGACTACACCAAGTCACCATAGACTCTATGATCATTTAGTTTTCGACTTGTAATATCACTTTATGCTTTAATCAATAATGTTTTGTCGCTTTGCATGATTATGGCCATTATTACTTTCTTAGTTGGTCGCTCCCAGTCTTTTGCTAGCCTCCATACCAAGTATGAGTTCCACTCATGCATCCAACTCCAAATAAAACCAAGTTATTCCAAAGATTCCACCATACCTACCTATTAGCATTTGCTATTCCAAGTATATTCATGTTTTTATCTACCTTCCGAATTAAACTTGTTATGTGAAAATTAGTGATTAAAGCTCTCACAAACTTGATGGCACACTTTACTTTTCTTGCACTTAATAAACTTGAACCATTGTGCCCAGCTATGTTGCGTATGTGCTTGCGCTTTATAAGTTGTGAATTAAGAGAACCATGTTACCATGGAGAACGCTTTCAACATTGCACTTTATTTGGTTGATGTCATGTTCTTTTGCTTATGGATCCCGGCGGTGTGAAATAAAAGGGGAGCTTGTAAGCTCATGGAATTTATATATGTGTTAGAGAAACGCATGGGCCGCTAGCCTAAGCCATGCCTAATCATGGTGGAAACTTGCAGCATAACCATAATGAGCAATCTATGAAGCATCCTTAATAAAAACCTATGCAAATAGCAAATAAAAAGATTGATGAGATGCTCATTGTCTGCTTGCCTTGTCATTTTGATATGGGAATGCTTCCGTATCATCGGGCAAGGGGTACCCCGTTGGCGGTTCTCTATGATACACATGTATTTATAATGATAAGAACTTACTCGTGACTAAAGTTGAGTAGCATGAGGTTTGGTCTTCGTAAGTAAGGGACATGATATTTCAACTTATAACTTGTCAAGCATATCCTCATATTTGTTCACTTTAACCTTAATCACCTAAAGATGCTTATGATAGGGGCAATGAGAGCTGAAAGCTAATAAGTACCATAATTTTTGGAAGCTCTTTATGAGACTTGAATCCCTGCTTCCTTCTATGAAGGGCCTTTCTTTTACCTTTTATGTTGAGTCTCCATATTCTATCTTTATGCACCTATTGAGAGAGCATAGTGTTCATTCTTAGTTTAATGTGCATTGTCCCAAGACTTGCTGATTGGTTCATAACTTTGATATTGCTTGTTCTTAAACTATTTGTATCTAGTCACCCTTATGAACTTTGAAGGTGTCCTATGTATTTATGTTTTGCTACACTATGAGGGACAAGCTGAATACCGTTCTCATTATGCTTTCTATATGTGAAACAAACAAACGTCTTGCAAAGCATTGTTATTCATGAATCTTTTGTTTGTACCTTTTCATGTTACAACATATTTGCTATGTCTTATTGTTAGAACTATATCTTTCATGCTATGTTAGAGTATTATGATCCCAGCTATCAATGTTTTACAAATACTTTGATCAATATTATGATGGTGCATGTCACCTAAAAAATTATTCTTTTTTATCACTTACCTACTCGAGGATGAGCAGGAGTTAAGCTTGGGGATGTTGATACGTTGCAAACGTATCTATAATTTTTTATGTTCCATGCTTGTTTTATATCTACTTTCTTATGTTTTGTCCACACTTTGGAGTATTTTTACACATTTTCTGGAACTAACCTATTAACAACATGCCACAGTGCCAGTTGCCTGTTTTCTGTTGTTTTTAGTTTCAGAAAAGCTAGTAAGGAAATATTCTCGGAATTGGACCGGACAAAAGCCCAAGTCAATATTTCACCAGAAGGAACACGAAGTCCGGAGGGGAGACGAAGAGGGGAGCCAGGCCGACCACACCTGGTGGTGGCGCGGCCAGCCCTAGCCGCGCCAGCAGGTGGTGTGGGCCCCCTAGCGCTCCACCGACCTTGCCCCTTCGCCTATATATTGCCTCCGGGACGAAAACCCTAAGTCCCCGATCAAAAATTCCACGAAAGAGTATGTAGCCGCCGCCATCTCCATCCCCTAGATCAGGAGGGATCTGAAGCTCTTCCCGGCACCCTGCCGGAGGGGAGAGATTACCCTAGAGGCCTTCTTCATCACCATGCCTGCCTCCGGTGTGATGCGTGAGTAGTTCATCTCTAGACTACGGGTCCATGTAGTAGCTAGATGGTTGGTTCTCCTCCTTTGTGCTACCATGTTTAGATCTTGTGAGCTCCGTTCATGATCAAGATCATCTATTTGTAATCTTACATGTTGTGTTTGCGGGGATCCGATGGATATTGAGATGCTATTTCAGATTTATTATTGATTCTATCATGTCTATGTTATTTGTGATCTTGCATGCTTTCCGGTGTTAGTAGCTATCTTGGTCGAGTAGATGCTAGCAACTCCAAGAGGGAGTATTTATGCTCGATAGTGGGTTCATGCCTCTAGGAATCTAGGGAAGTGACAGAAATCTCTAAGGTACTAGATGTGTTGTTGCTACTAGGGAGAAAACATCACTCCTTTGTTCATAGAACAATCGTATTGTTTACTTTACACACTTTGCTTAATGCAATTATCCGTTCCTTGCAACTTAATACTGGAGAGGGTTCGGATGATAACCTGAAGGTGGATTATTAGTCATAGATGCAGTTGGATTACGGTCTATGTATAGTGTTGTAATGCCCAATCAAATCTCATAGGAGTCAAGATGATTAGTATATGCATGTATGCTTTCTCGATGTTTGTCAATTGCCCCGCTATAATTTGTTCACCCAACATATCAACTATCTTAAGGAGAATCACCTCTAGTGAACTATGGACCCCGATCCTTTCTTTTACCATCAATCTACAAGCTATTTACTGTTTTCTGTTTACTTTCTACAAGCAATTACTATCTTCCACACAATACGTTTAATCCTTTGTTTTCAGCAAAACTGGTGAGATTGACAACCTCACTGTAACTTGGGGCAAAATTTTGTGATTGTGTTATGCAGGATTCCAAGTTGGAAACAACACCTTGGAGGTGTTTCCTTGCTCCTACTGGGTCGATAACCTTGGTTTCATAACTGAGGGAAACTTGCTGCTGTGCTCATCATACCTTCCTCTTGGGATTCCCAAACGAGCTCAACGTATCTTGAGCCATCAGGCTCCGAGGAATAATCAGAACTCCCTTTCGGCTTGGCAAACTGGGCCCTGACAAAGTTCTTTGCCTTCTTCTCTTTTATGTCATCAAAGGGAGGTGTCAACCCCTTTGCACGAGCGTCGGCGTCCTCCTTCTCCCATTTGGGAATCGTAGCTCCTTCTTGACCGTCGGAGCCGAGATGGTGGGTACCTATGTTCTTCTTGTACAACTCCTTGAAGTACAGACTCTTGGCCTTGCCTAGGGTGGATTTACATCTGGCCTTGAACACCTTGAAGTCTTTTTCCTTGACCAGAGGCTCCTTCTTGACAACCTCCGAATAACTTAGCTTGTCCTCGAAAATCAGCTTCTTCACCCGGACCTTCCAATTCGACAAGGCCTTGGTCATCTTCCTAAGGGCATACTTGTTCACCGGATTCCCTTTGAGATTATCATTATTGTACTTGTGTTCCTCATCAACCAGGAACGTGTATCTTGCGTGCAGCTTCTGGAAGAGCATGATGAGGAAACCCTTGTTCTCTTCGGCCTTCAAGTTCTCTGTGTAGATCGTGACGGTGTTCTAGAGGATTGACATGAGCTGGTTTGAGTAACCCACAACAAACTCTTCCGGCTCCAAAGGCGCACCTTTAGCGCTCACGCTTGTGATGATGGACCTTTTGATGTCGAAGACAATCAGGGTCCGATCCTTCCGGGCCTTCTTCGATGTGCTACCACCGTTCGTAGTAGCTTCACCGCCGCCATCAGTGGTAGTGGCATCGCCATCGGCGTTTCCCATCTCCTCATCGCCCGACGAGGTATCCTCGTCCGCCTCCATCTCGTCGTCTCGTGGAACGAATTCCGGGTCCTCTTGGGATTCCATCTCTGCCTGCTGCTCCCAAAAGGGCTTCTTGCTAGAAGGCCCCGGCTCCGCCGACATTTCTAAACACACAAATAAATGGAACTAATAAGCACAAAAATTCACAGATTTTTTTTGCATAACCTTTGCTAATTTTCTATGTCTAGGAGTGCCAGAAATTCACCAGAACGGAAATGAATCAACATTCCGGCGAAACATTGGCAACTCAAAAAGAAAAACCTGCACAAAAAAGCCTAAATAGGCACAAACACAACCATTTTGCTGCCAGCATACAGAAGCACAGCCATATCACAACCAGCCAACTTGCTAATTCATTTCCAAACACAATAGATTGTAAACCATTGTGCAAACTCCTCTGAATTTTAAATACTGCCTCTGAATTTTAAACAGTTCCTGGATCTATTTGCAACTAGTACCTACTCCCTAATCTGTCCAATATTTAGAAGAAAGACACACTTAATTAGAGGTACTATTGGTTCAAGATCAGAAGTGCATATAGTAACTTGCAAGGATCAAATCACTTAAACATGTACTAATTATAACAGATTGCTAAATCTAGTAGAGAATATGTCCATATCAACTTATTTCCAGCTACCTGCAGCTAGTACTTAATCACAACATACTAGTTGGTACAAGCAAACCAGCCAACACAAGCCGTAGCTGGCACCAGATTCACTATATAGCCAACAATTACACCACAAATCAAATCTTGATACAAAACAGTACCGAATTAACTTAATCTAAGAACCCTATGCATCTCTAGCCTAGCACATCTTATTCCCTCCAATATAAACCTAGATGCTAATAGCTAAACTATAAAGTACAACATAGCAGTAGATCATGCATGAGGAGTAGACCAAACATGTAACAATAGGCATGATCATCAGGATGCTATGCGACATTAAACAAACAAATCTAAACAGTACTAGTAGTTGGAACTCTAAGCAAATCTCAAACAACAAGATTTAATAAAAAGGATGATAAGCAGAACCTAGTAACAAATCATTTGAAGCAATCAGATTCTTTGAAAAGGAATCAAACATTATACTATATTTATATCCAGTTTAGATCACACCCATAGAATCCTTCCCCGCCCGCTTCCTAGCCCCCTTCCCCACCACCACATGTTGTCCTCAGAAGAGAGAAGGAGCCCGCAGTGCATCCACAACCGGGAGCGAGAAGGAGTCATGATGTCACATCATCTACTTTCTCTCCAGCCTACTCCGTGACATCCAAGCGCTCCCCCCTTCTACTCGGTCTAGGTAAATGATCTTCCTCTACTCCTTCTAGTCGATATAGGGTTCTTACTTGTCCTATAATTCAACAATCATTATCTACTATTGGTCATTATCTACTAAGAGGCGTTTCTTCTTGAAAAGTTGGTCATTATCTAATTCATGCATGCATTTAACTTGAGATGCAATATAGCGTTGGTAATCATTGTCAAATAAATATAATTGTAGTCCACTGATTCATAATCTTTGCCTACTAGTATCAGTTGTGCTACTACAATATAGTATCAGTAATTCTACTACAATCTAGTATCAGCAGTGTTGCTACAAGCAGCATTATTATTTTTTAGAGTCTAGTATAAAAGAACAATCCCTATCAGCAGTGCTGCTACAAGCAAAATAGATGATAAATCATGTTCGCTGGTTTTAGAGGCTTTAGATAGGGCACTAGTCAATTATACTTGAATTCCTTGGACGATGCTACTGATTCGTTGATGCATTCGTGTTCTGCTTCTAATATTCCTAAGCTGGAAACATATACTGTTAGAAACGGCTGCTCGTCTAACAAGCAATAGAGAAAAATCCACCATTTTCCAATACTACACATCAGCTATAGATCCATCCATTGATTTCGAAAAGAAAAGAGACCTATAGATCCGTCAGCTAGTAAACTACAAATTTAGTGCTTATTGGCACTATCCATGGGAAGGGAGGTTGCAGACGAGGTGATCACCTTGGGGTGCTCAGCGAGGATGACGGTGAGGTTGCAGACGAGGTGGCGGTGGCGGGCTCCTCCTCCATGGGGCGGCGGCGGGCTCCTCCTCCACAGGGCGGGCGGGTCGCGGGTGGCGGGCTACTCCTCCTTGTGGCTGGTCATGGAGATGTCAGTGAGAGGGGAAGGGGAGGGAAGAGGGGTAGGAGGAGGGGAGGGAGAGGGGAAGGGGGTCACCCCGACGACGGTGGATGGTGGGCGCGAACGGCAACAAGAAGGGGCGACGACGGCAGAGGAAGGGGCGACGTTGACGGCAGAGAGGCAGAGGAATCGAAGGTTGCAGTTCGTCCAGGAAGGGGCATAGAGGCAGAGGAAGGCCCTCAATCATTTAGGCAGGTACCAGCTTATGCGAGGCGCATATTTGAAAGTGACATGGGTATACCCTACAGGTACTCGAGCTTGGTATATACGGTCCAAATACGTATAGGCCCACGGTGTCGCCAAGACCCAGATAGAAGGACTCGAGTAACCTGCGGACTCTCAATTGCTTGAAGATCAAGAGAAAGCTAAAGATAGAAAGTTTGAAGGGGAAAACCCTAACTTATAACCGACTTGACCTGCTACCCGAGACCTAGCCTATCTATATAAGGGCTAGGAGGGGGCGGCGAGGAGGACACGCGCAACCCTAGCTTCCACAAACCCTCGCCAGATTACATCTGCGCACCATTGTAACTTTCGACTCCCTCAATAATTCCACGAGCAGACAAGCAGGAGTAGGGACCTCTACGAGGCCTGAACCTGGGTAAATCCTTTGTCCCCTGTGTGCTTGTTTGCTAGCCGATAGATGTCTCCAGCGCTCCCTCCTTCTCCAAAACCCAAGTCCATAACAATGGGCATTGATGAGTTAAGCCCTCGTCAATTGGCGCCGTCTGTGGGAAAAGGGAGTGCTGATGTTGCGACTTCTTCGGCCCCATCAACTGCGATCTACAACTCCACAACAGCGGAGATTTGCCAGCTCTTCGGCACCTTTGACTTCACCGTCCACACACCAGCCACTTGCCCGGCCTTCGAATCCGTGGGCGACGGAGTCAGCTTGGCGATTGGGAGCTTCCGCTTCCAAGTTGGATAGATGGGCACGCTTCGCATGCCTGATCAGCCGACAGCACCGGCGATTTCCCCGACATCATGGTTCCCTCCATCGATCGGCACCCTCAGCAAGCTCAATGCTCTGGTGGAAGTTGGGAACATGGTCAGCGACAGCAGTCGTGACTCCGATCTAAGCGATCTGGCCACTGAAGATGGAACCTATGGTTCTGGATCTGAAAGTTGTGGAAGCAACAACTTCCCTAATCACTTCATGTGCGCCGTCATCAATGCGGGTGACACCTCCGCCAACCGCGGTAACAGTGGCAACACCGACAATGGCACCGATCCACCCAATCGCGGCAACGGTGGTAACGCCGGCAATGGCACCGACCCACCCAACGCCGGTAACGGTGGCAATGGAGGAGCAGTCGAACCTCCTAGCATGATCAATGAGCAAACCGGCGAACGCGTCGTAATTAGGCTCAACGAGCAAGAGTGGGATCGCTGCCGCGAAGCCCTACGAGGTGCACCTCTACCCTTCGGGTCCCCGCAGGAACTGCTAATGGGCTACCACTGGCTCCTAAAAGAGGAATTCAAGCGCCAAAAACAAGCAATCGCGCAACTTGAGGCGCGTAAAAAGGCGGCGGACGAGTCGAGCCTTCGTCGCGCCGGGCTCTCCTCCTACGGAGGATCCTCCTCAAGAGGCAACGAGTACCTCGCCAAGAAGAGGCAATCGCGGATGGCTCACCTCACCGAACAAGAGCGCATAGACGCCGCGAAAGTCCTCGACTACGGCTCTATGACAGTCGACATGAGAGGCAACGTGGTTCCCAGGACACCGCAGGCCGCAGTGACAGCAGCCACCATGTACCTTCTCAATAACCAGCCACCAGCTGGAGATCCCCGAACGGCCATGCACCAATCTACGATCACGGGCCTGGGGCTAATCGAGGCCGCCCTCGACAAGGAACCGGTACCAGTCCCAAAAAAGGGCAAAGCACTAGCAAAGCGCTACTCCTCGCCCTCATCTAGCAATGATAGTCACGACCTGTCTCGTCGCCGCCGCTCACGGCGACACGATCGCGACTACGATGCACGCGACAAACTCACGCAGCACCAGATCGACAAGTCAAGGGCACGACGTGCTTGGTCGACTAACTCGGAAGAAGAAGATGGGGAGCTCTGCGGCGCCAGATGCTTCAGCAGATCCATCAGGCAAAAGCGAATGCCTAAAGGGTTTAAACTCACATCAGAGAACCCGAAATTTGACGGTCTGCAGGACCCCAAGATCTGGCTGGAGGACCACATCTCCTCCGTCAGGCTACATGGAGGCAGTCGAAGTACTGCGATGCAGTGCTTGCAGCTACAGCTGCAGGGCGCCGCCCGGGCATGGCTCAATAACCTTCCACGCGGATCCATTCACAGCTGGGATGAGCTGGTCTACAGCTTCGTGCACAACTTTAAGGGCACGTATAAACGCCCCGCCTCAATCGAAGAACTGAGATGCTGCCAACAAAGATCTGGCGAATCGCTGCGCTCTTACATCCAAAGGTGATCCATCATCAAGAACTCCGCGGAGAACATCTCGGAAGACCACGCGATTGATGCATTCAATGGTGGTGTCCGCCGCATGGAACTCAGGGAGGAGCTAGGCCGCTCAAAGCCCCAGACCATCGACCACCTGATGGAGATCGCGAATCGATGGGCAGATGGAGAAGATTCGGTGAAGAATCGCGTTCACTCTGACGAGGAGGCAGAACTCGAACGAAGACGCGACCACCGGAGTAAGCGCCGCATGCGCATCTACGACGATCGCGATGACGTCAACATGGTCGCAGCTGGCTACGCCGATAGACGCGACGATAACCGCAATAGCGGATACCACGACTCCGGGAAAACCACGCAAGTGTGGCAACGCCGCACTCGCGATGAAGCACCCACGACCTCCATCGAGGACAAACTGTCCGGGCCATGCATGGTACACTTCTACATCGACAAGCATGATGGCAAGAGAAAGTCTAGCCACCTCCTCAAGGACTGCCGCGAGTTCCTCAAGCTACACGAGGGATTGGTTCGGATGAACCGCAATGCAGTCGAAAGAGGCTACGGAGCCGCTCCAGGCGCCGTGGCACATGGCGCACCACCACCACCACCTGAGCCTCCCCCGAACGGAGCTGCACCGGACCAGCACCACGGAGGCGAACCGTACCCACGGGCCATGGGTACCATGATGATCCAAAAGGGGCGCCCCTCCAATAGGGTGCAGAAGGCCATCACTCGCCAAGTCAACTTGGCCATGCACTCGCCACCATCCACCACTGAGTACCTCAGTGGCAGTGAGTCGTGCATTACCTTCGACAAACGCGACTACCCGCCTCAAGTACCTCGCCCAGGTCATTGCCCCCTCGTACTCGAGGCGCAAATTGGAGGCTTCAACATGAGTCGCGTCTTCATGGATGGCGGAAGCGACATCAATCTCATATTCGCGAGTACCTTGCGAGCAATGAGGATCCCTCTAACCTG
Source organism: Avena sativa (assembly GCA_916181665.1). Taxonomy (NCBI): domain Eukaryota; kingdom Viridiplantae; phylum Streptophyta; class Magnoliopsida; order Poales; family Poaceae; genus Avena; species Avena sativa. The sequence continues at coordinate 484,040,944 of OV702297.1, read as the reverse complement.
CTTGGAGGCATCGGACACAACGTTCCACGGCATCGTCTCAGGGAAAGGCGTATACCCCCTGGGAAAAATCAACCTCGACGTCATATTTGGCACGCGAAGGAACTTCCGGCGCGAGCGCATCGACTTTGAGGTCGTCGACGGGCCCTCACAATACCACTGCATCCTCAGACGCGTCACGTTCACTAGGTTCATGGCGGTACCCCACTACGCCTACCTGCAGATGAAAATGCCAGGTCCCAACGGCGTCATCACGATCAACGGGAGCTTCGAGCGATCCGACAGTTGCGACAGGGAATTCAACAGAATCTCCCAGTCCTTCGGCATGCAGGAAGAGCTCGCGCGATTGAAGGAAACGACAGACAACAGTCTGCCTCCCCTGAGTAGGCCAAGCTCACCTGACCTCTCCTTCGACTCATCTGTGCACACAAAGAAGGTGCAGGTCCATCCATCAGATCCCGCTAAAACGGCCCTCATCGCCAACAACTTGAGTCCCGCATAGGAACTCGCGCTCGTCGAATTCCTCCGTGAGCACTGGGACATTTTTGCCTGGTGTCCTGCGGACATGCCAGGAGTTCCCAGGGAATTCACCGAGCACGCACTCAACGTCTACCCTGACGCAAGGCCAGTCAAGCAAACAATCAGGCGACTGTCTGAGCCAGGAGTGCAGGCAGTCGGAATGGAGATCAACAGACTCCTCGAGGCCAAATTCATACACGAGATCAAGGAAAGCACTTGGCTCGCCAATACGGTGCTGGTACCAAAAAAGGACACGGATATCCTACGGATGTGCGTGGACTTCACTTCTTTAAACAAGCACTGCCCAAAAGATCACTTCCCGCTACCACGGATTGATCAAATCATCGACTCAACCGCTGGATGCGAGCGCCTCTGCTTCCTCGATGCCTACTCAGGCTATAACCAAATTCGAATGAAGGAGGAAGACCAGGAGAAGACCGCGTTTACAATGCCCTTCGGTGTGTTCTGCTACAACACAATGCCCTTCGGGCTAAAAAACGCGGGAGCCACATACCAGCGGTGCATGCAGGCTTGCCTCAAGGAACAACTGGGTCGCAACATCCAAGTCTATGTCGACGACATAGTAATCAAAACCAAGGAAGAAGCCTCTCTAATCGACGACCTGCGTGAAACCTTCGCCAATCTCGATCGTTACCGGATAAAGCTCAATCCGGACAAATGCGCCTTCGGCGTACCAAATGGGCAGCTGCTCGGGTATCTCATCTCCGCGAGAGGGATTGAAGCAAACCCGAAAAAGATAAAGGCCATACTGGCCATGGAGAAGCCAAAGAACATAAGAGGCATCCAGCAACTAGCCGGACGAATCGCGGCCCTCAGTCGATTTATCAGTCGAATGGGAGAAAAGGCACTGCCCTTCTATCAGCTCCTCCACAAAGCTGACAAATTCGAGTGGACCAATGAAGCGCAAGAAGCATTCGAAGATCTCAAGCGCCTGCTATCCACCTTGCCAGTATTGGTGACTCCACGAGAAAGGGAACCACTACTGCTGTACATCTCCGCTACCAACCAAGTGGTTAGCACAGTGCTCGTCGTCGAGCGGGCCGAGGAAAACAAGGTCCACGGCGTACAACGCCCGGTATACTACCTCAGCGAGGTCCTCACGCCAACCAAACAGCGGTACCCGCACTACCACAAGCTGGTGTACGGCGTCTTCATGACCGCCCGGCGACTGCGCCATTACTTCCAAGAACACCCAATCGTGGTAGTCAATGACGCCCCATTGGGACATATCCTCAATAACCCCGACGCCACGGGGCGAGTCACACTTTGGGGAATCGAACTGTCTCCACGAGACATCACATACGAAAAGCGTGACACAATCAAGTCACAAGTTCTCCCTGACTTCCTCGTGCATTGGATGGAAAACCAACTCCCAGACAAGCCAGATATGTCCTACCTCTGGACAATGCACTTAGATGGGTCCAAGCGGAAAGATGGAGCAGGAGCAGGTGTCATACTGACATCACCTCAATGGGACAAGCTGAAATACATCATGCAAATGCAGTTCACAGCCTCAAACAACGAGGCTGAATACGAGGCCCTGTTGCACGGGATGAGGATGGCAAAAGCCTGCGGCGCAAAGAGGCTCATCATATATGGCGACTCCAAGCTAGTTGTCAACCAAACAATGAACGAGTGCGACGCACTGAATGACAACATGATCGCATACCGCGACCTCTACGACACACTCGAAGGAGACTTCGATGGTTGCGAGTTGCGACACATATGTCGCGAAAGCAACGAGGAGGCGGACACACTCGCCAACATAGGCTCCACCTGCGCCCCGATACCACCTGGGGTATTTCTCGAGCGCATATGCGAATGCTCCATCAAGCCAAAGGCCGCAGAGAAGAAAACAAGCGCAGCAACAGACTCGGGGGCTACGCCACCCAATGAGCCAATGGCACTCGATGACTTGGAGCTAGACACAGGACTCGAGGGACCAATGAGCATCATGATGATCGAACAATCCTGGACGCAGCCGTACATTACGTACCTCCTCAGCAAGCGCCTATCGGACGACCCGACAGACGCATGGCACATCGCGCGACGCTCCAAGGCATTCGCCGTTATCAACAGCGAACTGTATAAATGCAGCATCACATGCGTGTTACAACGATGCGTCTCCCTAGCCTATGGAAGAGCAGTCCTCCTCGACATCCATGAAGGGACCTGCGGGCACCACGCCGGCAGTCGCGCCCTTGTTGCCAAAGCTCTACGAGCTGGATTTTACTGGCCCACGGCCATGCGCGACGCCAAGGACATAGTCCAAAAGTGCAACGCTTGTCAGCGATTCGCGGACAAGCCACACGCACCAGGCGCAAAACTACGGCCCATTCCATTGGCCTGGCCCTTCGCACAATGGGGGCTTGACATGGTGGGCAAGCTCCCAAGGTCCTCGCAAGGAGGCTACGTCTACCTCTTGGTCGCAGTCGACAAGTTCACCAAGTGGATTGAGGCCATGCCAGTGACCAAGCAATCAGGTCACAACGCGGTCAAGTTCTTCGAATCCATTGTCTACCGCTTCGGCGTGCCGCATAGCATCATCACTGACAACGGGACGAACTTCACATCCAAGGAGTTCCAAGAATTCTGCGGAAACCTGGGGATCAACATCAGTTACGCCTCAGTCGCGCATCCACAGACCAACGGTCAGGTGGAAAAAGCAAACGGGCTCGTCTGCAGCGGCATCAAGAAGCGACTCCTTCGACCACTCGAGCAAGCCGCGGGTTGCTGGCCAGATGAGCTCCAATCCATACTCTAGAGTCTACGAACAACTCCAAACAGTGCCACGGGCTACACGCCATTCTTTATGGTGCACGGAGCAGAAGCAGTACTACCCGCCGAAGTGCGATACAAGGCGCCGCGCGTAGTCGCTTACAGCGAACAAGAGTCATCTCTTGCACCCAAAGACTCCGTCGACCTCCTCGACAAGGCAAGAGAAATCGCCGCAGAAAGATCCACGATCTACCAGCAGAACCTGCGCAACTACCACAGTAGAAGGCTTCGCGCTAGATCCTTCGTCGAAGGTGACCTGGTCCTGCGACTGAAGCAGGAGGGGCATCTCAAGCTCGATTCCCCCTAGGAAGGACCGTACGTGATTACAGAAGTAATCCTAGGTGGCGCCTATCGCCTTGAAGATTTAGAGACAGGAGTCGCATACTCCAACCCTTAGAATGTTGCACAACTGCGACGCTTCTACCCCTAGTTGTTTTACTTTTTACATCGCAAATGAGGCTACTCAGCCAAGGCTACTTAGCCACACATTATACCTCGTACTTCTCTTCAAATAAATAAAAGCTAAGTGCCCCAAAACTCTGTGTTTTTCTTTCACTTTTGTCAATTTTATACTCGGGGGCTACGCCACCCTACCTACATCTGTTGTTCGAACCAATAAACGCGATATCCTGAGTAGCTGGCACATCAATCAAACCCCTTAACGCAAACTCAACCCAGCCGCAACGCGCCTGGCAAGTTGACAAAGGGATGGCCAGGCTAACGAAAAGGAATCGCATAGTGCAACGCACCTGACGCTGACAAAGCTGTTTGTACACATTCAACAATAAATTATCTACAAATATATATGAACTTTACAACACAAGTACACTTATGTGCAGGATACAAATCTAGCTACTGCTGCAACAGAAGAACATTGGTTTGTTCCTCAAAGAAGTCGACAATCTCCTCTACTGGACGGTCCACCGCCTGATAGTGTGGCACCATATTCCAAAAAGATCAGGCCGGCGGCCCGGAAGCAATGGCGGCGACATCCATGTCAGGCCTGTGTAATCGCACCATCGAGAGGGCAGCCTTGGCACCAGCCACCAACTGCTGCCTCACGCACTCGCGAACCGCGGACATATCTTGAAATTTGGCCAGGAGAGCCAGCAGGCTTGACGTAGTGTCATCCAACGGGTACATCGCCCGATAGATGTTCTTCAAACACGACTGTGACTTCTTCAGGAAGATCAGCACTCGTGAAGCGCGATCCTACAGGGTCGCCAATGCAGTCGCACAATCATGATCTACCCAGAAGTATCCACTCTCTTGAAGTTGCTCCTAGGTGAGATCATGACGACGGATGGCAATCCTATCCTTCTCCTCCTGCGGACGGCGTGCGCTAACAACTACACGAAGCAGCACCAACAGCATGAGTACAACGTACCATTGCGGCTAACTACAAAGGAAAAGATGAGGACAAGCAAACTAACACTTAAACTGGTCGCCCAACCGCATCACCTCGCCAAGCAGATATTGCTCGCGGGCGGCGAATTTTTCCGCCTTCGACTTCCACACATCTGCATTACCACGGATTAGGGGCAACTCACGCTCCAGCTGCTTCACGCGATCACGAAGTCGCGACAGCAAGGATAGCTCCTCTACCCTGGAGCGTGGTGGTGCCACTGTCTCATCAAGAGATGGCGAATCCTGGTTTCCCCCCATAGGACCACTCGATGTGCCCTACCACAAGTCAAGACAAAAGCAAATAAGGCGACAAAATTAACACAAAGGCAAGGAGAACAGATGCATTCAACATAAGCATAAGTGTTTACAAACACACTCACCAGCAGGCACGTCCTTAGGCTAAAAAGGCAACTGATTAATCATTACAACAAACTAACTACAGAGCAACTGGCTTCTTCGACTTTGATGGCTTCGGGGGCTTCATCAAGTCCGTGGCAGTATCAGATGCCACTGACTTTCCGCCGGCCCCTGAGGCCGAAGCTTTCGCCGCCTTCTTCGCACGTTGGAGCTCCTCCGAATACTTGGCAACAATATTTATCAAGGAATGGCCATATTTGGCACAGGTAGTCGCAAAGGGAGCGAATACTACCTGCTGACCATCCGCGCCAACAGGCATCGTCTTCGACACTGCAGAAGGATCTATTTCGACTCCGTGGACTTGCACCATGGCAAGAGACATGGTCACGCCAGCCGCGCGGAGGGAGTTCTTGTACGTGGCAGGCACACCCCCGGCGAGCGACTCCACCAGCTCTTCCACATTGTCGACCAGCTCCGCCTTCGGCATCAACTCCTCCCGGAGGCGACTAAGGGTAACCTTGGCCTTGGACAATGTATTTTGGACAGCCACGCTACAATCCTCGACCGTAGACACCGCGCCCACCAGAGCGTCATCGCGACAAAGGGCTTGGGGATCAAAACTCAAGTCGCCAGCATCTACACCGAAAATACACACATGGATCAAACTTCTGGTGCCACCGACAAAAACTCTAGATGCAGAGAAGAACATCAATAAAATATCTACCAGTAAAGGTACCTGAGAGGGCCTTGGCGACTGAGAACAGTTGCTCTTCGAACAACTTCTCCCTGGCCGCAAAGGAGGCGCACAGATCCTCTTCGCGCTTCTGGGCATCATCACGAGCCGCGATTGCCTCGTCGCGCCCCTTCACAGCTGTGGCTAATGTCTTATCCAACGTGGCGACGTTGCGCAGTAAAGCGTTATGCTTAGCTACATGGCAATCAATAATCGGCTATCAGTCGATTATACCAAAACAGAGAGAAGACAAAAAGAATAAGTGTAGAGCACTCACTTTCGACCACGCGGTGACGCGTCTCCAGCATTGCATGCTGGCAACCCATCGCCATCACCTGCTCTGCTACCTGCGCGGTTTCCTTTACAAGGAGCTGTCACACAAAACAAGGAGTCAGAAGAGGGCAGCAGAAGGCGTTGACTACCACATTAAAAAGAAGGAAAGATATACTTACATGGTCCTCTAGCGACTTCGAAGAAGTTTGCTGAACCGTGATCCGAGCAACCACTCGATGCTCCCCTACGTGAGGAGAGCTCGAAGAATTGTGCCTGGAGTGGGCCACCGTCGGAGGAGAAGGAGCGCGCTCGACCTCTACCTTGGCCCTTGAAGTCGCGACTCCCGATTCTTTCAAAACCTCGACGTCGCCAGAAGATGACGACGCCTCTTGACTACAAGACCAAGTCCACATTGAGAAAAGGGCAAACTCCAGGGCAAAACCAACAAGAAGAAAACAGAAAAGAATGAATGAGCCAGCAAACTTACCAGTTAAAGTTGTCAAGATCAAACATGGCAGCCGCCGATTCTGATGAAGCCTCCTTGGGCAATCGCATCTTCTTGCGAGAAGACGGTGCCACAGCCCTCACAGGAACGGCTGGAATTGGCGACTCTGCGCCAACAGCCGCGCCTCCTGGAGTCGAAGGAGTCGACGTGTCGGAGTCCTCGCTACGCGAACGCTTGCGAGTATCTGGGCTCTCGGACTCGGGGGCTTCCTCTTCCACATCAGAAGGGACAGTCGACTCAGACTCGTCCTCTTCCAAAGCTTCACGAGGAATAATCCCCTCAGGGAGAGGAGGCATACAAGGCGACACCACCCAATCCTGCATACAAATAGTGAAGATCAGCAAACATAACAGGTAAGCAACAGAAAACGCAATCGTGAAAATAAGCTACTGCGTAGCACAACTGTACCTCAGGAGGAAGATTCGAAGCATCAAAAGGAGGAACGACTGGCTCGTTCGGAAGCACATCCTTGAAGGTGTACTTGGTGACCAGTCGCACCCTCTTATCTACCTCACTCGCGGACATGCGATCAGCAGACACGTGAGTGGCATCATTAGCGCCACCCCATTGAAACATGGGATGGACCCTGGCCTGGAGAGGCTGGACGCGATGACGCAGCCAAGTCCTGACAAGGGCGCAGCCTCCCTCTTCTGCGCCTATGCGACTCTCGAGGTCGCAGACGCGTTGATATAGCACGTCTGTCTTCGCGAGTTTGGAAGGCATGATCACGTTCTTCCAAGAACGCATCTTCTTGCAGGGAGTCGCGGGATCGAAAGGCGCGAGTCCAAAGTGCTCGTCCTTGGCCTTCTGGTCGCGAACATAGAACCATTTGTCCCTCCATCCCTGGACGGACTTGGTAAGCTTGATGTCGAAGTAGGTGGCGGATGGGTCGACATGGATACCGCAACCACCTACGTCATAAACTAAAGAGCCAGAGGCGGACTAGCGCTTCAATTTAAACAAGCGCTTGAAAAGGCTAAAGTGCGGCTCAATTCCGAGCCAGCACTTGCAAAGAGTAATGAAACAGGTGATGTGGAGAATGGAGTTTGGGGACAGCTGATGGAGCTGGAGCCCGTAGAAACAAAGGAGACCCCTAAGAAAGGGGTGGAGAGGCAACGAAAGGCCGCGAATAACGAATGCAAGAAACATCACTCGAAAACCAGCGGGAGGCACAGGAATGGTCTCACCGCTGGGGGCGCGCGCATCAGCGACTGCCGCAGAAATAACTCCATCCTGGCGAAGAAGACGGAGATCCGATGCCTTGATGATGGAAGGGCGCTATGCACCATTTGTCACGCGGGTGCCCGCGACCTTCTTCTTCCCGCCGGCAGCGGCGCTGGTGCCCGCAGCAGCAGAGCCACCCTTCTTCTTCGCCGCGGCAACGGTGGCCGCGGAATCAGCGGCAGCACCTCCTTTCTTATTTCCCATTGCGCGGCGGCGATGAGAGCGCAGAAAGTAACTTGGAAACGAACGGAGGTGGTCCAGCGCCGTGGAGGAGACGAGCGCAGGAAAGCAGAAGAATAGCAGCAATGGCAATGGCAGCGAGGACGAAAAAGTGCAGATGAAAAATTACCACCGCAGCGCCGCTATTTAACCCCTGGAAGATGCAATCCAACGGTTGACAAAAACCCTATTAGACGCATGGCGCGCATCGCGTTGGACACGTGGAGAAGAGGAAGCACGAACCGTCCCCCCACTTCTACCATTACGCGCGGAAATCGAGGAGGCGCAGTTAAAATAAGATTACGCACGCCCAGTCAAATCAAAGTCAGAAAGTAGGACCCATCGCTCGTCACGTCCCGTCAAAATCGCTCACGCGGGCAACTGAGGTCATACAAACGTCAGCATTGATGTCACCAAGGCTACGCAGTGGAAAACTTCGACTATTTTTAGTCCTTGCTGGAGTCTTCGACTCCACCAAGCACTCGGGGGCTACTCCCATAGGGAGCGCTGGCCGCGTACCCTACAACTTTTTCTTTTCTTGTTGCAGGCACGAAGACAATCACAAAGGCAAACCCAACCACTCGAAACACAATTCGATTATGGACATGGATTACTCCCATAGGGAGCGCCGAAAACAAATTCGACTGAAACAAGCACGCAAAAGACGACAGCAGTCGCAAAAATATTTAGTCCCTGCCTAAGTCATCGACTGAAACAAATAAGCAAAAAGACGACAGCAGTCGTAAAAGTTCTTTAGTCCCTGCCTGAGTCTTCGACTCAACCAGGCACTCGGGGGCTACTCCCATAGGGAGCGCTGTTCGCACACCCTATGATTATTTGCACAAAAACTGTGTGTTGATAACATCCGCACTCGCAACCTTTGGCGACATCGCCTCACAAATTTTCCCTACAAAGAGACTACGTCTCCTGGGACGCCCGAATCGTCTCCGCGATGATAAAATTCGGATGCCACGCTTACGGCGTGAAGGTAAGACCTGAATAAGGCCTGGCAACGCATTTAACTGCGCACTACCAAAAATGTATCCGTGCCTACAGGCATGATGAACATGCCTTGACGGGCGCATCCAGTGCTCACACCCATATAACTGGAATTCGACTCATGTAAGACCTCCGTGGCCTGAGTCGAATTACACCAACACTTTTCCGGATTCGAGTCCGGGGACTCGAATTTGAGTAGATTGCGTTGTTTCACCCTAAGGTGGTTAACTGATACTGATACTTCGGTTATATCAGGCACGTATATCAACAGTCCCTATGACATAAATAAAAGCAGTCGAAAATGTACTTATTCAGGCACTCCAAGACTTCAAAAAAAAACCCGTCAAATCTGCGATTCCACTGGACACTCGAGGGCTACTGACATGGGTATGCCCTACAGGTACTCGAGCTTGGTATATACGGTCCAAATACGTATAGGCCCACGGTGTCGCCAAGGCCCAGATAGAAGGACTCGAGTAACCTGCGGACTCTCGATTGCTTGAAGATCAAGAGAAAGCTAAAGATAGAAAGTTTGAAGGGGGAAACCCTAACTTGTAACCGACTCGACCTGCTACTCGAGACCTAGCCTATCTATATAAGGGCTAGGAGGGGGCGGCGAGGAGGACACGCGCAACCCTAGCTTCCACAAACCCTCGCCAGATTACATCTGTGCACCGTTGTAACTTTCGACTCCCTCAACAATTTCACGAGCAGACAAGCAGGAGTAGGGACCTCTACGAGGCCTGAACCTGGGTAAATCCTTTGTCCCCTGTGTGCTTGTTTGCTAGCCGATAGATGTCTCCAGCGCTCCCTCCTTCTCCAAAACCCAAGTCCATAACAATGGGCATTGATGAGTTAAGCCCTCGTCAGAAAGTGTGCCTCGTATAAGTTTACTTGAGGCGCATCTGGCCAGAATGCGCCTCGGGTATTCTGCAGTACTAGTCAACTAGCGCAGTGCGTTGTATCTGTGAACAATCTGACACTAGCCCACTGGTTACGTCCCTTGCTCTATACTGAACCCTAGCCACCCAGGTTTGAATCCTGGTGGCAATTTTTTTTGAAAACTTTTTTTAAAGGCCATTTTTCATGTAAAAACATTGTCCAAACACAATATGAACTATAAAATATACTGCAAATATTTTAAAAATTCAAATATTGCCAAAACAATAAGGTGAGGTTGCAGCCATTTTAGGTACCAGCTTATGCGAGACGCATATTGCAAAGTGCGCCTCGTATAAGATTAGGCGAGGCGCATCTAGTCAGAATGCGCCTCAACTATTATTCAATACTAGTCAAATAGCGCAGTGCGCTGGTATCTGTCAACAAAAAGACACTAGTCCACTGGTTTCGTCCCTTGTCCTATTCTGAACACTAGCCACCCAGGTTTGAATCCTGGTGGCAACATATTTTTGTAAACTTTTTTTAAAGGCTATTTTTCATGTAAAAGCATTGTCCAAACACAATATGAACTATAAAATATACTGCAAATATTTTAAAAATTCAAATATTGCCAAAACAACAAAAGTGAGTATTATGAATGTGTCTCGTCGATACGTAATATTCTCAATGCAATATTATAATATACAAAAAATGATAATTATGAATGTTTCGATACATAATAGTAGGCCACACACACGATGGTTCTTGATAATGGTCGGAGCGCGCTAGCGTTTCTTTACAATGGTTATCTTCTTGCCCTTCTTTGTCGTTGTTGCATAGGTTAGGTCTGTCTTTGTTGCGTATCCGTCTTCCATCTTTGGGTCACTGTTCTGGTCAAAGTCTTGCTCGTTGGCGACTCTGTCCATTCCGATGATGTTCCTTTTGCCTTTCCTGATGACAACCCGGCTAGGCTTTGACGGGTCTATGATGTACCAGCATTAGTCGACCTTGCTAGCTAGAACCCAAGGCTCATTTCTCGCGGGTGCGTTCGCGTTGGTGGTCTTTGACGGTATAACCATGGTTGTGAAATATCGGCCTTCTTTCTCGACGCTCTTGGCCCACCTGACACGGAACATCGGCACCTTATCCGTAACGTAGTCGAGCTCCCAAATCTCCTCGACCCTTCCGTAGTATCTTTCTGGGACGTTGCTGGTGTAGAATATCCCTGTTACCCCTGAGTTTTAGTAATCGCAGTTATTGTCCTTTTCCTCGGTGTAGAACGTGTATCCGTTGATATCGTATGCCTGATAAGTCATCAGGTTGTGCGAGGCGCCCCGTGATAAGGAGAATATGAGTATATCTTCCTCTGAGTACTCGCCCTGTGATGGATTAGCAATGACCTTCTCCGTGAACCACCGCGTGAAACCGGAGTTGTTCTCCTTGATAACATCTTCCTCCAAGTACTGGCGCCCCCGGCCAGCATAATTCTTCTTGATAAACTCTTTGTGCTCATATATGTATGGATCGACCACCTGCAGGTGTTGTAGCGCAACCAGGTTTGCTCTTTGAAAGTCCTTGGTTCAGCCCTCGAGGTCGACATGCTTTGGGCACTGACCCTCGTGGTGACCCCATCCAGCGAGCCTGCCGAGGTGCTTGTTGAATGGCAGACCAAGAGGGGTCTCGGTTTGTAGAAAGTTCAAGCAGAAAGAGATGCACTCTTCGGCCATGAAGCCGTTTGCTATGCTTCCATCTGGACATGACCTGTTCTTAACGTATCCTTTGATGTGTCCATTGAGCCTTTCGAACGGCATCATGCTTCGCAGAAACGGAGGACCGATCTAGACGATATCCTCCACGACATGGAGAAGCAGATGAAGCATGATGTCGAAGAAAGCAAGGGCGGAATAGATCTTGACCTCACATATTATCACCACGATCTCGTCCTATAGCCTCGTGAGCTTCTTAATGCCTATCGACTTCCGAGAGATGACGTCGAAAAAGTTGCAGAGGCCAAACAATATTTCACGAACGTGCTTGTCCATTATACCTCGGATCGCGACCGGGAGTACCTGCGTCATCAGCACAGCGACATCGTGAGACTTCATCCCGCTGAAGCGCTGCTTCGCCTCGTCTAGCCATCTGCTTATCTTCTCCGTGTAGCCGTTCGGAAATTTGACTCCGAGGAGGCACTTCTAAACTGTATGGCCTCCTTCTTACTCAGAGTGAAGCACGAGGCCTTGAGCTTGACCTCACCCTTCTTGACCTACTTTTTGCCCTTGCGATGATGGCTATTCTGCATTTCCGTCTCCTCCTCCTTGTCCTCCTCCTCGTCATCTCTAGGTGGTGGTTGAAGTTCATCCCTGATGCTCATATGCTTCAAGTCATTCCATGCCTTCGGCCCATCTTTGGTGTTGTCGGTGTTAAGGAGGGTGTCAAGCAGACTCTCGCCCACGTTCTTCGTGATATGCATGAGATCGAGGCTATGAGGCACGCGGAGGATCTTCCAGTATGGCAAGTCCCAGAAAACTGACCTCGCCTTCCATACCTTCAGCAGCGGATCTGGCTTCTTCTAGGTCTTTCCCGGTGCAGGGCATTCCTTCTAGTTATTCAATAGATCGTAGATTTCCGTGCTGCTCCTCTGGTCCGGGATTCCTTGGAGCTCGACCGTCCCATCGAACAGATCTCCTAGCTTTCTCTAGGCGTGATTCTTGGGAAGCCACCTCCGAGCCCCAAGGAACACGGTTTTCCCGGACCCAGGATATTTCTGTAGCCGGCGGTATGTTGTATTATCCTTGCACCTAACGCACCCATAGAATCCTTGGACCACCTGCCCCGAGAAGTATCCGTAACCGGGATAGTCTTGCACCGTCGTGATCACCGCTGCTCTCATGTCGAAGTATTCTTGTCTCGAGGTGTCCCACGTACGAGCTCCTTCTTCCCATACGTGGCCAGCTCCTCTTTTAACAACGTGAGATACATATTGATGCCTGTACCGGGTTGTTTTGGCCCTTGAACCATCATACTCATGGTTACGTACTTCTTCTTCATGCACAACCAGGGGGAGGTTGTAGATCCATACAAACACGGGCCAGGTGCTGTGTCTACTGCTCTGGCTTTCGAACGGATTGAGTCCACCGGTGCTCACGCCCAGCCTGAGGTTCCTTGTCTCTTTCCTGAAATGTTGGTAATATTGGAGGTCCAACGCCTTCCACTGACAAGCATTCGAAGGGTGCCTCAACATTTCCTCCTTCTCTGGATCATCGTCTTCTGGCCTCTTTCTTTCCGCGTGCCGGCACATGAGCTCTGCTTCCTTAGGGTCCGTGAAATACCGCTACAGACGAGGAGTTAGAGGAAAGTACCACACCACCTTTCTAGGAGCTTTATTGGTCCCTCTCTTGTATCGAGAGGTCTTACACACCGGACACGTGGTATTCTCCGCGTCCTCGCCCTGGTAGATGATGCAATCATTTATGCAGACGTGGTATTTCACGTGCAGTAGATTGAGAGGGCACGCGACTTTCTTGGCCGCAGCGATATTACTCGGACATGTGTTCCCCTTCTTGGGAAGAATATCGTGCCAGAATGCAATGTTGTCGTCGAAGCATTCGTCGGTCATTTTGTGTTTCGTCCTCATCTCCAAAGCCCTGAGCATTACATTTAGACGGGTATCCCCGTCGCTGCATCCGTCAAACAATGGAGTGACCGCGTCTTTCTTCATTTGCTCTAGCTTAGCTTTCTCTCTAGCGGCGGCTCTGGCATTACTCGTCTCCTTAAGAAGCAGATCTTGGACATGAGGGTCTCGCAGCCAGCTCGAATCATGGCCAACACCTTGATCTTCGTGTTCATGCCCGGCGCCACCTTGATCATCTTCGTGTCCATGCCCGGCGCCACCCGTATCTTCATGTCCATGCCCGGCGCCACCCTGATCTTCATGATCGTGACCGGTATCTTGATCTTCACCATTATTGACATCCTCGTCATCATCTTCGTCACCATGTATCCACCGAGTGTAGCCATCCATGAAACTACGTCGGAGCAGGTGCGACTCCAGCATTCCGGAATCGTGCCTTATCAGATACATCATCTTCCAGTCGTGACACGGACATCTTATGTCCGTCTTGTTTGCGCGTGCCATATCGGCCCTCGTGCATCTCATCCACCTATCCACGAGGGCTTTGCGGATCACTGGTCGGACCATGGTCGCCTGCGCGGTACAAAGAGTAAGAGAATAATTAGAGCATATAAGGACGTGGATCGCCGGAAAAATTCGGCATGACCTCCCTAAAAAGAGGACATCCGCAAGTGCTAGAAATTCACCGGAAAAGAAATGAATTGACATTCTGGCGAAATATTGGCATCTCAAATGAAATCCCTGCACAAAAAGAAGCATGCACCACAACACAATCATATAGTCGCGGTGTCGCCGACAACACGCATGAGCATGCAAGCAACGCCTTCACGCTTCCTCCAACGACAACTTGCGCAAGAGAGCCAGAGGAGAAGTAAAGGGACATGTTTTAGATCTAGAGGAGCAAGAGACTTCACTTACATATGAGTGTTAGCCAATGGAGATTGATTAAGCTTCTATGGTGAATCAATGTGGGAAATGAGATGGAGAGGAGGAGGAGGGCGACCAAATCTGTCTTTTGATGGAGGAGGAAGAAGTGAGACAAGTGAATGGGGTGCATGTGCCAAAAGGTGCAAAAAAGGTGGTGCCAGGTTATGCGAGACGCATATGCTCACATGTGCCTCGCCTATGCGGCCACCCGGGCCCGCAGGGGTTACTTGAGGCGCACTCTGCTGCATGCGCCTCGCCTATTATCAAGTATAGGAGGCGCATGTGATGATATGCGCCTCGCATATTGGACCACCGATCTCCTCCCGGGCCCACGCAACTTATGTGAGGCGCATTCTTCCCATATGCGCCTCGCCTAGCTGATATATTGGAGGCGTATATTATTATAATGCGCCTCGCATAATCTGGGACTGCCAGATTTCGTTCGTACAAAGATTATGGGAGGTGCATCTTACAAATATGCGCCTCGTCTATTTTGATACTAGAGGCGCATGCCAGAGCAGTGCGTCTCGTCTATTTTATAGGAGGCGCATATAGTTTAAATACGTCTCAAATGAGCATGTCTCCTGTTGTCTTTTCTCTAGTACTGGCAGACAAGGGCTCTGTCAAGCTGAATGTAGATGTTGCATTCTCTCCAATCTCAGGAGAGGCGGCTATTGGCGCCGTGGTACGTAACGAGAAAGACATTGTGGTTGCTGCTCTCAGCTCTCCCATTTGTTCCTGTAACGACGCCGAGGAAGCTGAAGCTAGAGCTATTCTGGCTGGGCTCCGTCTAGCTTCAGAACTGAACATCGGATGTCTCGCTTTGGAGTCGACCGACAGTGCCCTTGCAGTCGCTGCGTAAAACAAACTAAATAGAAACCACTCCCAACACTGGAGTGTCTACAAAGATATTGTCTTGGCTAAGTATGTAATACCTAGCTGTTCGGTTACTTATATTAGGAGAAAACTGAATACTGTGGCGCATGTTCTGGCCAATCGGGCTCGTGCTTCAGGTGTATGTAGATGATGGCTTTATCCAGTACCAGATGATATAACTGAACTTGCTAAGCGAGACCTTGTAAACAATGTTTGTGATTAATGTATGAGCTTTTCTCCCTCAAAAAAATCATGAGAAGGCAGAGGAAAAGGGAGCCAAAATGAAACCCCAAATTCTAAGTACTCCCACAGGAAGAGGGAGTACATTTCTCGGTCTATAGGTTTTACTATATGAATTGAATGAGTTGAGATGTTGAATCCCACAACAATTGGAAACATAGAAACTGCAAAAAACATATAGGAAGGGTGTGACTACGTTGCGACCATTCTACGAATGGTAGTTTCTGACAGGATTCCGACAACCCGCGTCCTGACAGTCGCGCGTCTCGACACCCCCCTGTCCCCCTCCCTAGGTTTCTGCGTTCGTACGCTCCCCCGCGGTGACATAGTCCAACGAACCGAGCTGACCGACCTGGACCTGGGCCACGACACGAATCGGTCCTCCTGCAACACAAAGCCTGAAAAAAAAGGAAGAAAACGGGATCAGCTTTCAGGATCTACTTACTCTCCAAGCAAAAAAAAGACAAGATTTCAACTAGGATAACTTACCTAGCGTCGTCTTCAACATCGAGGAAAAAGGGGATCGCCATGAGTGCCGGACCTCTAGCTGCAGGGTTCATCTGAAAAAGAAGGGGAAACGCCTTGCAGAAAAGTTCGGTAACTTTCTGACATATGTGCGCATAATTTGAATCACCACGGAAACAAACATGATAGATCCATCAAATCTACTATAAGAAATCAATTTTTTTGAATCTATGCCCAACTAGATTTCCGCGGAGGTGTCTTTTAGGCATGAGTATAGAGCTTCAAAATCGGAAGCTCGCAAACTGGCTTGATCAGCAAGTATGCTGAAAGTGGACGTCAGATTTGGCTTGTTGAACCTCCTGGCTTGTTGAACCATTAAAAGATGCAATCTTTAGAAAAATACCACCCAAAGTTTGTGAGCTAGAAAAATACCATTAAAAGGTTGCTCTGTTATTGATTTCTATCACTGTCGTTATGTGGACGTGATCTACCGAGGAAAACGTTTTGAAACTCATTCTCAGTTGACATTTGAACAGTGTTCAGCTCCTGGACTGAACCTTTGGTCAATACAAAACAATCCCAGACTCCATTTGATCAGGTATTCAGTCACCAATCGAGCAGCATGACGGCATCATTCCAGCCCAATTTACAGCAACAATTCAGCAATAGATCAACAACACTACATCAAGATATGTAAGGACATATGACACAAGATTTTAGTAGGATATAGCAAACCATCTCAACGAGATATATAACACAAGTTCCAAAAGAAAGAACACAAGTTTCAGCAGCCATACTTCTACAGGCTGTTCACACAAAAGACCATGGTTCATGGAGAAGTACTGAGATATCTAATTCATCTACTCAATTAGCTCAAAAGGAAATCATCTACTCAATGATGAGCCTACGGTTGATTCCCCCAGGTGAGATTGCAGCCATACTTCTAGTTGTTACACCTGGGCTAGTTGGAGAAAGAGACGACATCCTTCTAGTTGTTACACCTTGGCTAGCTGGAGAAAGAGCAACAACCCTTCGAGTTGTTACACTTGGGCTTGAATGCGGCATCAAAGAGGGTTCAACAACTGTTGTGGAGGCCTCACCAACTTCCAATAGGGTTTTCCTACAAGGCAACATGGGTTGTGAAGGAAAAGGTTGCACCACATATAAGATTCGTACCAAAAAAATTGCAGCACATATAAGAAGCGAAAATATGCAGCACATGTAAGAACCGATAATACTACATTACCTTGGCTTTTTTACTTTCTTTGGACGAGGAGGAGGAAGCTCTTGTTCTAGTTTAGCTTGAGTAGCATTACAACCTTTCTCTATATGTCCAAACTGATAACACCTTTTGCATTGATATGGTCCTATTTTTCCTGGCTCTCCACTAGCCTTGATTCTTTGTTTCCTTGGCCTGCCAGCAGCCCTTTGTAGAGGCAGAGGAATCATTTCAAAACCAACATCAACCTTAGGCCATTCAGACCTTCCATTCATTGGAGCAATCTCAAACTGATAAGCCATCTTGAATCTCTCTACTGAATAGTAGTCATGCACGAAGTCCTCAGTCTTTAGTTGTCTAATTTTTCCAAGCAAATATATAGCATGAGGACATGGTTTTCCAGACACCTCCCATTGTCCACAACCACATTCTCTTTTCTCAAGGTCGACCGCGTACCTCCATGTCTTCCCTTCTTTTGTTGTTCCTGATATTTCAGCTAACATGGGGCCACTTTTCTGGATATCATAGTGCAAGGCTCGACTCTTCATGTTCAACTCATGTAAAACACTTGGGAGGATAATGCCTTCAAGTCTTTTGGCTATCTCTTTCCTCGTGTACATCTTCTCCTGGATCATCTCCCTAATTTTGTCCATCAAAAAATCAACCGGAAGGTCTTTATAATCCTTGATCCAATTGTTGAAGCATTCTGATATGTTGTTGTTAACATAATCAACTTTGCACTCTTTGGAGAATTTAGATCTGCTCCATATCTGCTTGTGATGCATATCTAAGAAGGGAATAGCTTTAGGACAATCAGCTGCAATTTTTCCCATCAATGCATCATGTCTGCGAGTTGTACATGCCCATGCACATGGCCACATGTACTTCAGTACCTCACCTCTGAACTTCTTTCGAAAATTAGCCATTAGGTGTCTAAAACACTCACGGTGCTCTGCATCCGCTCCAAAAGCTTTCTTGACACCATATGCTAATCCCTTACAGGCATCAGTGTGGATTGTCAATCCAGGTGGAGTGCCAACAGCTTTCTTTAGGTTGCTCATGAACCATGCCCAATTTTCATTGTTTTCCTTCCCAAATATACCATATGCAACTGGATACATCCAGTTGTGTCCGTCAATGGCAGTTGCTGAAGCCAATTGTCCATTGTACTTACAGGTGAGGTGAGTGGAATCAACACCAAGATATGGTCTGCACCCAGCCAAAAATCCATCAACACATGCTCTAATGCACACAAACATCCTTGAAAAATGCATTTGTCCATTGATTTTCTTGCAGTCGATCTCAACAATGCTTCCTGGACAAGTTTCTTCTAGAGCTGCTTTGAATCTCCATAACATTGCGAAGCTCTCCTCCCAAGTACCATGAAGCTCATTCATTGCAGATTTCTTCCCAGCCCACACTTTAAAATATGACATCTCAATATGGTATTGTTTCTCCAATCGTTTCTGTAATTTCTTTGCACTAAGAGTGGGATCCTCTTTAATAATATCTTTTGCTCTTCGAGATATCCAAGACGTGGAAGCTTGGTGTCCCTTTAGTGTGGCTGAACCGGAACATGTGTGATCATCCAATGAAGATATTTTTAGCACCTGCAAATAAACACGATTTACAAATTTAGATAAGTCTTGGACAAATGTGCTACAAATAAAATAATTAACAATCATTATAAGCTAACAAAGAAATAATACTAACCATGAACATGCTGCCACCATGGAGTTTCTTCGCATAAACTCTCCACTCGCAGTTTTCATCTGCACACCTTGCCCTATACCGTGTTGTGTCGCTATGCTCAACCATAGTCTCAAAGTTATTTTTTATGGCATATGTTCTCATACTCTGGATAAACTCTTTCTTGTCTTCAAATGTGTCTTTTTCCTTAATGATTGGATTCTCTGGATCATGTGTTGTGTGAGGTGCAAAATAATCACCTACCATACCGGCCTCGTCATCAGGAACACATTCAGGATCAAACTCTTGAGTTGGTCTTGTCCTCTTTCTTTTCTGCACCTTTATTTGACTATTGTCTGTTGGTCGAGCATCATGGACTACATCATCAACCTTTTTGAAGTACCTCCACTCTTCATTTGCACCAGCTGGCTCATCTCCATGAGGATCACACCCAACAGTCATGAAGTGTTCCTTCTCTTCTTCTTCAGCCATTGCTGGCCCTGCAGTTGTTTCTCCATATTCCGGTACTTCTGCCCATATAAATCCCTCAATTTTGATCTCCTCCTCAACCAGGTTCGTTGTAGCTTGTGTCCCCTCCCCATCCACGTTCGATGAAACATTCATACCCTCCTCGGCCTCATTAGCTGCAGCACCTGTGCCCTCCCCACGTGCACCAACTACCATGAATAATTTAACATCTTGAAATCCCCTTAGTAAGTCAAGGAGCTGACCATCAGTAGCTAACCTGCATGTCGCATTCAGCCTTGAATCAACAACCCAAAAATTTGGCTTTTGGTTACTAGCCCATGTGAAGTACAGACCAATATCTTTCTCCAGATCAAGAATTGCATACTCTTCTGCATCAATAACCCAGCTTACAGTCCTACCCTTATTGTACACCTTTTTTGCCATCTATAATACTGAAGTAGGAGTTGACAATAATCTCTATTCTACAAGCAGATTTTGGATCAATCCTGCAATATGCAAGCCAGAAACATAAGGAGCTCATTTATCCCCTTCACGCAGCATGTGCCACACACAAATAAAAGAAAAATAAGTACAAATTGGAAAAATCTAGAGAGATTCAGGTGAAATTACCCTTCTGAAAGTTTATCAGTATCCATCCCTACTCAGATTGACGACCCCTCGTCTCAACACTACAAAATTCACAAAGTTAGGTTTTAGACACTTCAAGAGAGGAGGGGAAGGAGAGGGAAGGGGAGAGAAACAGGGTGAAGATGGTGTTTACCATAGAGGAGCGCTCGGAGAAGGAGCACAGCCGCTGTGTTGGTGCGCCGCCGGGGAGGTCCGTCGCGGGGAGGCGCGCCGCCGGCAGGTCCGTCGCGGGAGAGGCGAGAGTAGATAGCTGGTCTTCGTTCGGTCGGTCTGGGCTGGATACGTATGTACGATGCGTTGTGTTCAAGTCCAGCTAGCTGGCTCTAACCGTCTAAGCTGATCGATTTTCTTTTTGAGCTGAAGCCTGATCGTTTCGTGAGTTCACGTCCAGATCACGGCAGTGGTACAAATCAATAACGTAGCAACCTTTCAATGGTATTTTTCTAGCTCACAAACTTTGAATGGTATTTTTCTAAAGATGGCATCTATGGATTCAATTTTCCCAAAGAAAGTTGTCGCTTCTTGTTCCTGCTCGTCTGGTCGTCAGCAGCGCATCCATGGCGCTAGTTAGGGCATCTACGTGACTCCATGAGCCGGTGACTGAGTGGCGGAGGTAGCTGCCGGACTGCCGGAGTCCGGAGAGACTCGGTCCGGCGAGCGGCGAGCCAGCGAGGGCACCTAGGCACCGACCCAAATCCCCAAGCCTCAGGCAGGCGGCCAGATAGCTAGCAACGGCGATCCGGCGAGGCGGCTACCCAGGCTCTTCTCTAGTCTTATCCATTTTCCTGCTGCAAGTGAAGTGCAGGCCCGCAGGCCGCCGCTGCTCCAGTCCTTCCTAGGCAAAGCGCACGGCACAACACAAGTGACAGGTGAATTCGCTTCCCCAAATTACTTCAGGGCAAAATCATTGCATCTTAATTCTCTCTCAATACCTATCTTCCTACCGTAAACAATTTGGTAGCATGAATAATTTAATAATCCACTGTTGTTTACAAATTACAATTTAGGTACCACGGGCAAGGACAGTCCGAGATGAAATTATTTGTTTATTCAAAAGAAAAAGGAGATGATGCAACTGAAAAATTCTTTGTGCTGTGCTTTAGCTCGGCCTGCCCAATATTTTCTTTGAAGCTCCATCATTACAGGAATACGATCCTAGCTAGCTGAATGTTAGAGCAAGGAAAGAATGCTGACTGTTAGAGCAAGGAAAGAATCAGGTAAGAGGATTACAACAAGGAAAGAATCAGGTAACACATCCAATGAGCAGTTGCTAATAAGGTTCTGCCTTGTGAGTGTCTTGTCACTTTATAATCTTTTGCAGATACAAGCAGCATGACTCCCCGTCCATAAGTCATTCCATTATTTTGAGAAACGAGATAGAGGGAGAGGGAGAGGGAGAGAGAACACCATCGATGGGTGGTCTGTCAAGTGTGGTGCAATGGTGGGATGAATCGCAGCTGCGCGTCCTTGTCCTGGCCAGCCTCAGCATCCAGTACTTCCTTGAGTTATTCGCCCTCGGTCGTAAGTACTCTGTTCCATCTTGGTTCAGGTTCGTCATCTGGCTGCTGTATCTCGGCAGTGACGCTCTCGCGATATATGCACTCGCCACGCTTTTCAATCGCCAACAGAAGCAGCAGCCCGCCTCGAATAACACTCTTGAGTTGGAAGTCTTATGGGCGCCTTTCCTGCTGATGCACCTCGGTGGCCAGATCTTCATATCTGCCTATAACATCGAGGACAACGAGCTGTGGACGCGGCATATTGTCACCGCGCTATCTCAGGCAAGTGTTTTGCCCAGCTTCAGCAATTACTAGTACCCAATCCGTTTTAAAATATAAGATGTTTTAGCTTTGTGAAGCAAATGTATCGAACATCTTATATTTTAAAACGGAGTCTAGATACATTTGCTTCACAAAGCTAAAACATCTTATATTTTAAAACGGAGGGAGTACACTACAAATAACTATTTTGTATATATGATACACATACACTACAATGACTTCATACTACTACCTATGTTCCATAATATAATCCTTTTTAGAAGGTTGTTTCTAATAGGAATTATCCCATTTAAGCTTTTTTCTTTTTGTTTCGGGCATCTCCAATGTTTCTAATAGGAATTATCCTTTCATTATAGGTCGCGGTGGCCCTCTATGTGTTCTGCAAGTCATGGTCGTTATCGGCAGATAGCAAGCTACTAGCCACGGCGATACTGATTTTCATCCCCGGAATCTTAAAATGCTTCGCCAAGCCATGGGGCCTCAAGTACGCTAGCTTCCATAGCTTAGCCCACTCGTTCGATCTCGCTAAGAGGACTACAGCTTCCAACAGAGAAGAAGAGCTTAAACAATACGTTCAAGAAGCAAGGACTTTTATTTTGGCCAGAGATAATATTCCGTCGCACTCGGTGAAGCTATATGTCCCTGAAATGCTATTTGTAGACTTTGCATACACCTACTCCTGCCGCCTTATTAATCTGAAATCCTTCTGTGGGCTCGACAGCATAAAAGCCTACCATTCACTGCGAAATGGGCTTTCAGACATTTTTGATCTTCTCTACACCAAGGTGAGCATGAATTTTGACACTGATACTCGTGGCTGCACAAAACGCTATGGCTGTGGTGTATTCACATGGTGGCTCAGTTTTCTTCCGCCAATAGTTGCCATTGTACTCTTCCACATTAGCCACAAGAAGGCATATAGAAGTGACGATGTCATCGTAATAATCGTGCTATTGTACAGTGCCATTGTGCTGGAGTCCTTTTCCATGGTCGTCATTGTTGTATTTGACTCTGAATGGCCTGACACAGTTTTCCAGCGGAGCATTCTAGGGCAATTTGCCCATAACAAAAGGCACATCAACTTAATGAGCTTGGCAGCATGCTTGGGATGCAAGGACCTGCTTGACCAACACTGGTCCATGGAGTCATGCCACTCAACAAAGAACATTACAAAGTTAGTGCGCAGACATGTCCAGGACGGGTGGAAGGACTTCATAACGGATGCTGAGAGTTACAGAGAGTTCAACGATATTAGGGGCCAGTGGACACTTGTGCGCGAGGGATGCCATGGACGACTGAACTGGAGCTTAGAGAAGCCGTTCGACGAGAGCATCCTGCTCTGGCACATAGCCACAGATTTGTGCTTTCACCATATGGGCGCATCTCCTGTTTACGATCAAGCATGCAGACAAATGTCCAACTACATGATGCATCTATTGATTGCTAATCCTGAGATGCTAATGCCAGGCAGCAGGAGAAGCTTGTTTGCAATAGCCTACAATGAACTTGATGCCATCTTGGAGGGTTACGAGGACACGCTAATGGAACAAGGTAAAATTGCAAAGCACGTGATCGACAAAGTGAACTCTGCACAAGATACTGGTACAAAGGAGAGTTTTATTTACGACGCATGGGTGCTTGCTGAAGGGTTGATCGATCTCGGTATCGAGAAGATGTGGAAGGTGATCCAAGGTGTGTGGCTGGAGATGATGTGCTTTTCCGCCGGCAGATGCCGA
Organism: Avena sativa; assembly: GCA_916181665.1. Classification (NCBI taxonomy): domain Eukaryota; kingdom Viridiplantae; phylum Streptophyta; class Magnoliopsida; order Poales; family Poaceae; genus Avena; species Avena sativa. The sequence continues at coordinate 484,017,353 of OV702297.1, read as the reverse complement.
GGGTACCTGCATGCCAAGGCACTTGGCTCTGTAGGGGAGTACCTCTCCTATGTCTGGCTCGCGTTGGCATACTCTGGGATGGAGACATTCCCAGAGAGACTTCAAAGGACAAAAGAATTTCATTTCTCAGCGGAGAAGAGGAAGCACCTTCAGACTGGAGGCAAAGATGTTGCCGGTCCATCTGCTTCCCACGGCACGGAAGAAGAAAACACGGCAGCTCCACCGACTTCCCAAGATGATTGTGCCGTGAAGATTGTTGTCTCGCCATAACAATAGCCCCTTCATTTGGAGTATATTGTCTGTATGCCAGCACCTCTACTCTAGTTCTGAATTCTGATGTACAATGCTTTGTTGTGGTTGGTATTTTTACTCATTACGTTTGGCTGTTGTGTACTACCCAAAACTTCTTTTTTGCCTGTCTACTCTTGTATTTCCATCATCAATAACTCAGCTTTTCTTGGTTGTGAAAGAGTCATCTTTTTGCTGCATTCTCTACTGAATGTCAATGGAGCAGACTCAGTCATGTCAGTGGAGCAGACTCACACAGATCAAGATTAAGTAAATGAGACTATGCGGAAACTGAATATCAGATCACAAGACCAAAACCTTTAAATTCTAGTAGTAGTACTATTGATTAAGTTTAGACCGATCAAATCCTTGAAAACATCGAAAAACAAAGTCCACCCACGTATAGACGTCTCGGTCTTATCCTTAGTTGTCCAATCCAACATCGTGATTCGTGCAACTCCCGTATAACATTACAGAAAAGACCCTAGACTATGTCACTTTCAACTTAGTAAGGCCCTCTTCATTTACATCGCATACCCTCACGTTTTTCATATTACATAATGTAGGACTTGGAATCCTCCAGGTTAGTAATGACGGCTCGTCAAACTCTGTACCAAATTTAGCAATATTCCCTACCAATTTTTTGTACAATAACAAATCTGCCCTGAAGCATCCCAGAGAGGAGAAATATCAAAAAAAAAATCCGAACCATAATGGAAAGTTCCACCACTACAATCGTGGGAATTAGTCCTAGATCTGCAATATTCCCTGTATTAATTGGATTAGGAGCGCTAATTAGGATCCATTAACCGGTCATGAAGCGCAGATTTTGGAAACAAGAATCCCCGTGTTTCATGAACGGGGAAGATCTCTAAACCGAAAATAAAGAAATCAAAAGATGGAAGAAAACATGAACAAATCAAGACGGAAGAAAAGATAAAAAAATCGAGATGGGAGAAAAGGAAGTCGAGATGATCAGCAGCATCGGCTCAACGCCCCCGTCTCCCATCTTCATCGTCGCCGGTGGCTGGGCGGCGTCGGCACAGGAAGCCATCCATTCAGGAAACGCCGTGCACGAGATGGTCGGAAGGGAACGGAACCTCGCCGATCTTGACGAGCCTTTGGAAATCGAGATGGCCGTGCAGAAGGCGACCGCCGGCACGCCGAGCTTCCTTGGCGACGCCGGCCAGGCTGCGCCCAAGGTCTAAACGCTTGGCCCTTTTCCATGTACCAATGGAGGATGGCTGTGAGGACGAGATCGGTGACGACGCAGTGAGAGAGAACACAGAAGATGGACATGTCAACTTCGGCGTCTATAAGAGGGTGGAGATGGACTTGTACAGGTTGTCTTTTGCAAAATGGAGTAGCAGTGATCTTAGAACACCATCCACCGTAGGATAAGCCAGAGACGTCTACAATGTTGTGGAATCGCCGCGTCCTTGAAAACATAAAGTAAATCAAAACCAGAAACCACAAGAGCTATAGAAATTCGAAGGTCTCATAAATTATTCCAACCAGAACGTAGCTCCTCTCCTCTAATAAATGTACTGGACGCGAGACAGCTTCGATGACGACCCAGTCCATGGCACGGCGACGGTGACCATGCCTTCCTGGTACGCGAACTCGACATTCTCACCTCCCACCTTGCACAGCTTGGGCCTAGCCGACGAGTACGCCACCATCTCCCCTGCGCCCTTGACGGCCACCTCCACCGTCACCTCGCCGCCATCGCAGCTGGACTCGAAAGCCTGCACCGCGCCGCCGGTGTTGAGCATGTTGGAAAGACCAATTGGCGCGAACCCGACGTTCGGCGAGACGATCCTCACAGGCGCCACCACGAGGAGCTCGTAGTTGAACGGCTCGAGCGTGATTTCCACCGTTTCCTCCGGGAGCAGCAACTCGAGCTTCTTGGCCTCGACGAAGTACACGGCGAACTGTGCCGCGCCCTCGACGTCAGCGACGGGGTGGGTCTTGCCCTGGGTCCACTCGACGTCCGTCGGCCCGGCGCGCGCCTTGACGGGGACGGAGCACTGTGACGCACACTTGTTCCTGCGCGCCTCGGGGCACCACCCGCCGCCCTGGCAGTTGAACACGCCGAGGACGCCGGAGAAGCGGTTGAGGTTCCAGATCTTGAGCATGGTGGCGCCGTCGTGGAGCGGGTCGAGGAAGAGGCAGTCGCGGGTGGGGAGCGCATGGTGCTCGCAGCGCAGCACGGTGCCGTCGGGAAGGGCGAGGCGGCGAAGGAGCGCGAAGTCGTGGCTGCCGACAGAATCGCTGACGTAGATGGGTCCGCCAGAGACAGCGCGGGAGGCGGCGTGGAAGGCAGCACAGGGGTGCGTGGACTGGAACATGTCCCAGTCCGGGTGGATGAAGCTGCCCATCCAGAGCGAGTTGTAGGCGCAGTGCACCATGTGGCAGCCCTGTAGCCAGAAGGTACCGTTGGGGTCGCCGGAGGGGTCCGTGCACCAAAAGTCGTCGCCGACGCGACCCAGCGCCACCGCCTCCGTGCCCAGCAGCATGAAGTCGTTGCAGTGCTCCATGCTCGCGATCACACCGTTGCCGCCGAAGTGCCGGCGCACAGACTCCGTCAGCCCCCGGAAGTAGGCCTTGGCCAGCTCCACCCGTCCGCCGTACTCCTCGCTCAGCATCTCCAGCAGCTGCACGTATAGTACGGTAAAAATTACAAGCACCGTAAGAAACAAGAAAAGAAAACATCCATGGCATTAGCAATTTCATGGTTCAGCTACTAATAAGGCACATCAACACGTGTAGTATCAAATGTGTCAAATTAAATCTTGTCTATCCTACCGTCCAGGCAAGGTCACTAGAAGGCTAGAAGCTGAAAACATCCGGATATGATCTTCATTAAAGCAGAAAATGAAATTGTCTACCCTTAGTGTGGACTACTATTTGTGGCAAAGCTAGCTAATTACCTTGTACGTACAGTGGTACTCTTATGAGAGCGATGTCGGTCACCAGTAATGGTTGCAATTTCATATATTTTCGGAACCTCACGTGTGGAGTTTTCTTTTACAAACTAGTATTGATACTCCCATGCAAATTAATGGATTTAGATTTATGTAGATATTCGGATATATCTAGCACTAAGTTTAATTTGAATTGGAGGGGTAGATTTTCAAGTTTAAAAGTACAGATGTAAAATAGTTTTATATACAAGAGAGAGTAGAGTGCCCTAAGTTTTGCTACTATAGAACTGGTGATCAGACATAGGTCATCGCCCAAAAGCCGAAAGAGATCAGAAAATGCTGGAAACAGCTGGTAACCTTTTCAATTCACAAATAGATCTGTTTCGAGTGAAACATGTCTTGAGAAGCAACAATCGCCATGCAACTGCAACATATACTAACAAGCCATGCAGACTGCCTAATAAGGCTAATGAGAATTTAACAAATGTGTAAATCCATGATCTAAATAAATAAGGTGTAGGCCTTTCTAGCTCTGTACATGTGGTTGTACAATGTGTACTATAAGCATATAATTCAAAAGCATGGAAGCTAGAGATTCTTACGCAAATCCATCAAACGTAATAGTAGTGATATAATTGTGTAGATCAAGGAAAAAGAGTTGATCAGGGGAAGAAGAAGACTCACATGTATGACGTCGACCTTGACGCCGTCGATGCCGGAGGCCTGGAGGTGTGCGTGGAGGCCCTCGTAGAGCTCGCCCGCACGCTCGGGGTCGACGAGGCCGATGCCGTTGTTGACGATCTTGTCGACGGCGAGGTCCTCCATGGTGCGTTGGAGCCCCGGCGAGAGATTGGGCGTGACGACCTTCGCCGGCGGCAGCCCCGGCACGCCGGGACGGAGACCGCCCCAGTAGCCGCACAGCGCGTGCCACACGTACACCTGCTCCACCGTCGGGAAGGCCGCCTTCATCTCGCGCACGAAGCCGCCGAGGCCGATGCCGTCCTTGTAGTCCCTGAACTTGTGGTTCTCCTGGAACTTGACGAGGCGGCACGGCATCTGCTCGCCGGCGGCGGTGCGGTTCATGCCCTCGGCGCCGTCGGCGGGATCGTCTTCGTCGTGGCAGATGGACTGCCAGCCGTCGTCGATGAGCACGAGGCCCGGCGGGCAGCCGCCCTCGGCCAGCCTGCGCACGCCCTCCCACACGCCCTCCGGATGGACCTTGAGGTAGAAGGCGTCCCAGGCGCACCACCCGAACTTGTCAACGATCGGCGGCGGCGTCTTGTCCTCCAGCAGGCGGAAGGTGCCGAGGTGGGCTTGGACCACCCTCGCCGCCTCCTGGACAAGCGCGAACGGGTCGTCGCCGGCGTGCAGGTACACGGCGCTCCGGAACACGCGCCCCTGCACCGCGGACGATCCGCTCTCGAGGCAGATCGCGACGTGGTCGTCGTCATGGACGGCGGCGGACTGGAGGCAGGCGCGGAAGGCACCGTCGACGATGGGGAGGAGGAGCACGTAGGGGCGGTGGGCGGTGCGATCGAGCACCATCATCTGGGTCTCGTTCTCGACGTCGCGGCCGGCGGTGCCGATCCAGTGGATCGTCCACCACACCTTGAAGCGGAAGATGCTCATGAAGCGGGTGTCGACCAGCTTGCCGATCGGCACCACGTGGCGGCTGTCGGGCGCCGGGGCGTCGAAGCCGAGGAAGCAGCCGTCGGCGGCGACGTACGTCGGGCACGAGGGTGGAGGCCGGGGTGAGGCGGATGTTGGCGGGGACGTCGAGGAGGGCGGGGTGGCCGTCCACGGCGAGGTCCTTGCCCTCGAGAGTGAAGCGCGACGGCGGCTTGAGCCCGTCCGCCGCCACCGCCGCCGCCGCCTTGGTGAGGTTGAGAGCCATGGTTGTCGTGGATTCTTGGAGAGGTTTTGCTTTGATCTGATTGTTGATGGATTAGCGGCCAACTGATGGTCTTTTTATAGGGGATCTGCGTGCCCCCGAAAGGAAAGCTCAATCAAAAAAATGGAAGCTTTCATTGGCGGTATAATCTTCCATACTACTTGTAGAGTTATCGTCCCTTTAACGTGCTCATTGATTCTTTCCCAATTTAAATACAGACCAAAATCTCCGGAAAAAACATTACTCCGGTTTCTCAATTTAACGTGCGTCATTGGAGTACAATACCGGTTTCTCAATTTAACGTGCGTCATTGGAGTACAATGCAACAAAAATATGTTTCTATATTATAACCTTGTAAGTACTAAATTTTGCTTGTAGCGCCGGTCGAATTTCCTTCGATCTAACTATTACTCCCTCCGTCCTAAAAAATAATATCTCAGATTTGTTAATTTTTCAATGTATCTACACACTAAAATATGTCTATTTAAATTTAGACAAATTTGAGATACTTTTTTTAGAATGGATGGATTACTTATTTCCGATTTAATAATTCCAGTTTGCTTGAGCACAAAAAAAATTGGTTTCCAACGATTACAAATTTTGCTTCAAGTACAAGTAAATTTGATTCGAGGAAAGAAATAGAAGTGCGTCCAAATAACTTATTATGTTTCCATGAAATTGAGATTTGCTTCCGATTAAAGTTCTTCCCATGCAACCGAACCGGTACAGGACGTAACTCAGGAGGCCATGAGGCGGCAGCTAACAAAAACCATCTAGCTTTCCGTTGGCCGTCTGTACGCTACGGCTTCGATGGTCTCGGGCATCTAGCTTTCTGAACGGACTCAAGCGGAGCGATCTATCCGCACCGACTCGTCCTGATTCATCGGTGCACTAAATTTAGGCAACGTTTACGTCGGTCTGGACAGCGCGCGGATCTGCGGCTGTCGCCAGTCATCTGCTCGGTCCATATATAAGTAAAACACTAGTTGAATGCCCGTGCGTTGCTACGGCTTTTTAAAATTTCGAAAAGGTCAAAATTTTCAATTTGCAATATCTTGTTACGGGTCATGCAAATCTCTGTGTGAGCTATGGATGTCAAGTTTTCCAGTGCGTCTCCTCGACACAGTGCCTCTTCTATTAGGATGACACTACCACGAGAATCCGACGATATTCTTTCTCCCTGACATCGAACCTATCTCGTCGCCATGCTCATTGTCATCGATGTCCCTAGCCAACTCTCTAACATATGAAAACCTGGTGTATTATCAACCTCCCCGGCCGACTTCGGAGTTTTGCTTGGTGTGTTTTTCATTACATTTCCTCCGCGGTGACCCTTCGCTATCCAGTGTCTCCATCTTCTGTCGTGCATAACAGATCCACTTCACTGTGTATGTCGCCGCCATGGGCATGTGGCCTGACAACACAATATCTGACTTCGGTACCTCACAGCTTTACGCCTTCCCTGAACGACCAGACCTGCATCTTGGTACATCCCCTACGGTGGAAGTCAGATGGCCAAAGGCGACCGGCATGATCGATGGCCATAGTCGGTGGACACGGCCGCGCCGCCCAGCACTTCACATCGTGTCCTTGGTGGCAAATAGAGCGCATGCAGCTGACATGGAGGTCCAGGCTGATAGGGCAAGTTAGAAAGAAAAAAAAACAAAGCAACATGAAGTTAAGATTCTTTTAAACAATAGAGAAGGGACTTTACAAGATTTAATGCAGACATAGTTGGAGGGAAAAAGTTGCTGGATGAAATTAGCATAGATCATTAACATCCAGTTAGTCTCCTTCCGTGACACTACAAGTTCCTGGGCTCTCGTGGAAATAAGGAGACATTGACTTTTGTCTATCTATAGGCGCAGAGGCCAGGAGATTTACTATCCTATAATCAAATAAGATGAGCAAAAGCACACGATGTGAACATGAAAATCGAGCAGCTCTACCTTAATATGTGCACCACACGTCCAAAGAGTTCAATGAATTTTTGTATACTGCATACAGACTCCAAAACAGAATGTTATGGGAAAAAGTAATTATATCATTCTTTTTTGCTTCACTGAATCAAATGATTCTTCCGCGTCTCAAGATCAAGATCATATGCTCGAGTAACAGTCAACTGTAACAGAGAGCTCCCTAAGATAATGTGCAAGAATGAAAGGCGTACCAAGGCAATTTATACACCACGCAATAGAATAAGTATTTGGAATCAAAAACGAACTATTGAACTATATGAAAACTACAACCATTTTCTGCTGCCATATTGGAATAAACAAATTAACGCAAGCAAGTGGGTGGGGCGTGTCAGCTGTCTACAAAAAGAACTTCGCCTCACTTCCGTGATAGATCAGTAAGGATCCCCAAAGTGTGTTATGGGATGGAGTGGAGTGCTTCAGATAATGTTGTCATGTTCTACTCACTGCAGATAAATCATTGAAAACAAGTTCTATTACCATGTCAGGTTCACGATTAACCGACCAATATATCCGACCAATATATCAGCTGCGGCTAGATTACACATAGCTGTTGTCTCAACACATCAAACATGTTTACAGAGGCCATTAAAGTACGAAGCACAACAGGTCAAGGTCTCGCCTGGAACCATCAGGTCAAGGGTCTTCTTGAAATCCGGCGATGCCTGTCCTGTCTTTGATAGAACTTAGAAGCACTTCTTATAGAGCTCTCGCAGAGTGATTGAATTCGTCTGCATCATTGGCTCACATGAAGTCCTCCTCTGGTTCCTGCAAGTTCTTGCTACCGGCGCAACCTGCTTGTTGGAAGTCATCTTGTCCTAGACCATCAAGGCCCTTGTAGCTCCTTATTTCAGCCTGCTTATCCTTCTCTAGCCTCTCCATCTCTTCCTTGCGTTTCTGAAAAAATTGAGGAAGTATTTCCTGCACTGTTCAGTCAACGCCCAGTTAACAACACATGACAAAATGCGATCTGCCGACACGTCGGATGATGAATAGCTTACCTTGTCTCTAAGCTGCAACTTTCTTTCTGCCTTTTCGGCGGCACTCACAGCTTCTCTTTCAGCTACAGCAAAAGACAACAGCTATAAATAAATACTAAAATACAATATATAATCAGAACTAACAAAAACACACATCAAACGCAGGGTAGGGGTAGCAAAAAATAGTTGGACATGAATGCAAATCAAAATGTCCGTAAATTAGGGACTGTGATTGATTCACTTTGGTCCAGTTACTCGGAAAAAGGAGCATTAGTAAAAAGCAGAACCAAGTCGCTGAAGACATGACTTGATATAGAATTTGAGATCTAGATCCGATCGAAAAAACTGTAGTGATTGCAGTCTGCAGAGACTGGATTATGAGAGTCATTCTAGACTGAATCATGGTGCATGCATTAGCATACGAATATCTTCCAAATGACCTCCAGGTAAGTGGCTAATCAGCTTATTGAACTTCTACGGTTGAAAGAACTTCTGGCTGTTTGGTTAGAGGAGAACTAAAGAACACAACTGACCTGCATCAGAGGCAAGATAGAGCGCAACCATTGCTATGTCCTGTGTCTCCCCCAACTTAAATAAAGGCACAATTTCCCTTTTTCCCTTGGCCATTTCATCAGGTGCAAGCTTCCTTAGTCCTGGAGTGCCTCCGATTGGTCCTAGTGCAATTCCATTGAACCTAATTTCATAATTTGTTCCCCGTTCGAGAGCCAGTGTTCTTGTGATACTATCAACACCTGCCTCCTGTGTAGAAGCCAATCCCGTCAGAAGAAGTCTACTACGAGTACCTATTTCAATTACGTGAGATCCAGATCGGAGGTGGACACCTACCTGAGAGATGGAGGCGGAGGCGGGGTTGGCCAGAAGCTGGCACAGATCATGCGTCCACGGGAAGGCCGCCGCCTCGGCGCTCGAAGGAGCACCTAGGAGAGGGACTGGAGGACGAAGGTGAGGTGGACAGAAGCTCCCAGAGCTCACGCAGGTATTCGTCGCGTGCGTACACTGGAAGGCCCGTCGCCTCCGCGCAGAGGAGCACCGAGGCGGGTGGCTGCAGCGCCGACGTCTTGCTCGTGAGCCGGTGCGGCGAGGAGACGGGGAGCCCGTCGGCTCCGGGCGGCCGCGACGAGGGGAGAGAGGACACCTGAGCTGCCTCGGCGCCGCCGCCTCCCGCTCCTGCTCGACCGCGCCAGCCGCCTACATCGCCTCTCCCCGCACGCCAAGGCCGCCCTGCTCGTCCTAGCTGCCTCGGCGCCGCCGCCTCCCGCTCTGTCCATATATAACTAAAACATTAGTACTTTCTCCGTCCCAAAAAAGGATATTTTAAGTTTATTTAAGCTTGGATGTATCTAAACTCTATTTAGTATATAGATGCATCTAAATTCAAATAAACTTGAAACATCTTTTTTGGTAACGAGGGAGTACTAAAATTTGTTTTTCATTAGATTTGCCCCGCCCATTAAAAAATGCATATTTGTACAAAATAAAAAAAGGACTACTAGTATTGCTAGAGGAGGACGTCCCTACGGCTACTCGTCGTCGTTGCCGTGACCACCGTTGCCGTTGGCCCCGTCGATCACTGCCCTCGCTGCCCAGATGGCGTGCTGCTGGAGACGTTTGCACTGACGGTCGAGCGCTCAGCCACGATCTTCCACCTTCTGGCGGTGTGCCTCCCGGTTGGCCAGATCCCTCTCCATCTCGGTCGCCCAGTAGTCCCTCGCCTCTTGGTTGGCCCGAGCCGCCTCCAGCGCCTCTCCACTGAGGAGCTCCGTCGCCGCCCTCGCTATCGCCTCCGCTAACCGATCATCGGCGACACGGCGTACCTGCTCCTCCCGACATCGCGTCGCCATTAACGCTCCATCGCAGGAGGGCGTCAAGCAGTGACAACATGGGAGACGGACAAGATGGTCAGGCTGTTGTGCGTGGCCCCTCGGACAGGCCGGACCACGACCCAAATCCCCCCGCGGCCCAACCCATCCGGACCAAAAGGGAAGATTTGGGTCGGCCGACCCGACCCATCTGGACCAAAACAGAAGATTTGGATCGCCTGTTTGGGTCGGCCCGGTGGAGATGCCCTTAGAGCATCTCTAGTCGATCCCTTAAACGGGCCGAACTATAAAATGAGAATACAGTCCACTGAAAACCGAATTCACAGTTCAAAACGATGTGGTGCAGAATGGAACCCATAAATACGAACTGGGAATTTGAAATTCAAACCACGCGGGTAAATTCGACAACGAACTAACATGTGATCATGGTTCTTCACGGCGTATTACACATAATTTACATGAAAACAGCGGATCAAAAGCTGCACGATTTACAACTGCGGGGCACCACCGCGTCCTATACCGAAAATGAGCTCCTCGGCATCGTCGGGAGCTACAGGGTGCGGCGGCGATGTAGTGACCGAGGACCTCGCACGTCGGTCAGTTCGATGAGGTCGGCGAGCTCCAGCTTCACGATGGCGCCGTTGGTGGATGTGCGCGCCTCCTTCCTCTCCCTGGCCTCGTGGAGCCGGACAAGTGCGATGGCCTCGGACCGCATGAAATTGGCGTGCGCGTCGTCGGCGAGGCGGCATGAAGGACGGTCGCCTTCACCCCTGCCTCCGCATCTCCCTCCCCCAAGGATGCACCGTCCGCTGCACGAAGACATCAGGCTCGATCTACTAGCGAGGTGCGCGCGATTTCTCACCGGAGTTGGAGGTGGCGACGACCATGCTAGGGTTGGGTGCGGGGCGAGTGAGGGTTTCTACCCTCACCCGCCCGAGCCGCCGGTATTTGTAGCGACCACGTCGCAAGTAGAACGGGCCACTTTAAATGTTTTACGGGTCGGACATGTTCACGGGCTCGACTAGACCAACGCATCTCGACCTGGCCCATATACTCGCCGGAATTTCATATGTCCTGCCCGTTTAAGGGCTCAACTAGAGATGCTCTTAGGGCGTCGGAGGTGTGGAGGTTCGTGACTCTTTGCCTTTTGGGGTCTATTTTTTGATTAGCCTATTTTTTGTGTCTTTTATAGAATGGTGAAGCGATGGCTATATTCTAAATTCAGAATAATGTCCTTCATGTTCTATCCTCGCTCCGTTGGTGCCTATAGCATCGACGGAGGGGGCGTGGAGTCGTGTGTCTGGAGGATCTTCTAGGATCTAGTCCATTTTGGTGATGGTTGCTACTCTAGTACGTTGGTCCTTTGGGGTCTTAAAATACTAGGAAAAGACTTATAGGAGTCACGCTATCGAGAACGTACACTAGTAGAAAACAGACCTTTGGTCCAGGGGTATTAGCCCCGGTTTTGCTACAAACTGGGACTAATGCCCCGGTCCAACGGCTAGAACTGGCCCCAGGGGGTGGCAGACACTAGCCCCGGTTCGAACGGGACCTTTAGCCCCGGGTCGTATAACAAACCAAGGCTAAAGGGTTTCAGGCAGGCCAGGTCGGGCGCCAGACCCTTTAGCCCCGATTTGTTACACGACCCGGGGCTAAAGGTCCGGTTCTAGACACAAACTGGGGCTAAAGGTCTGTCTATATCTTCTTCCCCTGCCCGAGCCACCATTCAAGCTGGTGGCTCTCCTCTCCCCTCTCTCTCTCTCTCTCTCTCTCTCTCTCTCTCTCTCTCTCTCTTTCTTGCTTCAAGCTCGAGTTCATGCCCTTTTTTCCTCAAGATTTGTCTATATTTTGTGGTGCCCCATCTATCCAAAGGTTCTAAAAGATGAGCAACTTCATCCTTTGAACTCTCATTGCTATATTAGCTCATTTCATGCTCTATCTTATAGATGGATTTAGTTTGGTAGTAATTTTTGCAATGATAGGATGAGATCGATGTTTAGATTCTATCTATATCTTGTATTAATGTAAGGAACTCTAAGGTAAATATCACAATATGTGGATTCTATCTATATATATATATATTGTTTTAGCACATAGTCTCGAAATTTGATTTTAGAAGCACACACATGCGTGAGTTCATCATTCTAACTAGCTAGCTGGGCAAAATATCCTTCTTCGTCTATCTGCGTTCAACAAACTGAAAAAAAATATAACAAAGATAGGGTTAATTCATAAAAGCTTGATAAGAAGACATCACAATTCACATATTAGGGAGTGCCTCTATGACGAGCTCTGATACATCTATTTTGCATCACTATTCTATGTCTTAATTCACTATTATTCATTGATATATTTCGTATTGAGAGGAGATACTTATGTTATTTCATCTATTTTGCATGGTTGATGACTTTTGGAGCATGGACCGCTGCAGTCAGGATTCTGATGGAAAAGATGCTGTTTGGAGGCAAAATTTGCGAAGATCAGAAAATCCGGAAAAATATACGGAAAAATCTATTTTTCTAGAAGACTCACGATGCCAGAAGATGGAGTGGAGGTGGGCCACAGGGGGCCCACACCACCCTATGGCGCGGGCAGGCCTAGGCCGCGCCAGGGAGTGGTGTGGCCGCCCTGGCCCACTCCAGCCTCTCCCCTCTGGCGTATATCAACCTCCCGAAACCCTAAGACTCGGGGAACGACCATAGAAAGATTTCGCCGCCTCTGCGGGGCGGAAAACACCGAGAGAGAAAGATCTCTCCGGCAGACAGATTTCTGTCGGGGGAATTCCTTCCCAGAGAGGGGAGATCATCGCCATCAACACCACCATCAAGCTGGACTTCATCGGGATCATCATCATCATCACCACCACCATCATCACCATCAACACCCTCATCACCATCTCCATATTGCTGTAACAATTGAGTTGAATCTTGCATTAGTTCATAGGGGAAACTTTCCTGGTGTTGATTACTCTTTGTAGTTGATGCTATTGAGTGAACCGTTGAATTATTGTTTATGTTCAGATTGTTATACATCATTATTCCATCTCTGCTCATGATCCATATGATGTCTTGTGAGTAGTTCGTTTTGTTCTTGAGGACATGGGAGAAGTCTTGTTGTTAGTAGTGGAGTTGTGTTGAGAAAGATTCAATAGATTGTTATTTAAGTTGTGGTGTACTTCTTCTAGTGGTGTCATGTGAACGTCGACTACATGACACTTCACCTATATGGGCCTAGGGGAATGCATTGTGTATTTGGCTACTAATCGTAGGGGCTGCCGGAGTGACAGAAACCTGAACCCCCGTTAGGAAACCATTGCACAAGGGACGTAAGGGTCTTAGAGTTTAAAGCTGTGGTTAGGTGTCTACCTTAATTACTTTCTTGTACTTACGGATGTTTGCAAGGGGTATAATCACAAGTATGTATTAGTCTTGGATGGGGCGGTACATTAGCACAGGTTCACCCACACAACACTTAGCAAGCTAAAGAAGATTAATCAACTATATGAAGAGAACGCACTTGACAGTCTTCCCATGTGTCCTCGAGAACGTTTGGTCATCTTAAGTAATACAACCGGCTTGTCCTTTGCTGCATAAAGGATTGGACCACTTGCTGCATTTATTCCTACTGTCTTTTATTTACTCGTACTTTGTTTACTTGCTTTATCGAAAACCCCTAAAAATCCATTTGCTAAGTATTTGCAGAGAATTCCTGATCCATACCACTAGCCAGCACCTTCTGCTCCTCGTTGGGTTCGACACTCTTACTTATCGAAAATACTGCGATACACCCCCTATACTTGTGGGTCATCAAGCTCCTCGAAGATGTCTGAGGACGGGATCCTAAGACATCTTCGAGAAGCTCTGCCGTAGTGGTGTCCCTGCTCTCTCACACCATCTTTCGGTTTATATCTTCTTTAGCTAAATCAATATGCTGGTGGAGCTAACTAATTTCACATATTAGAGAGTGCCTCTATGGCGAGCTCCTCGAAGATGTCTGAGGACGAGGTCCTAAGACATCTTCGAGAAGCTCCGCCGTAGTGGTGTCCCTGGTCTCGCACACCATCTTGCAGTTCTTCACAAGAATGCATACCTATTTATAGATTAAGCAGCATAACATAGTGTCGGGCACTGATGACATAATGTCGACACACTCACGCTGGCATAGTGCTGCCACCCACCCAAAATAGTGTCGACATTGAATTTACTGGCTTAGTGCTGCCCACTGAGGACATAGTGTCGACATGTTGTCTCCACATCCACATTTAGTCCCGGTTGGTGCCTCTAACCAGGACTAAAGGTTCATCATATCTTTAGTCCTGGTTGCTGGTTTTAGATTAGTACTAATTAATTATGATTATGTTTGATGTACTTAATTAATTATATATTGCAGATGAGCCGGCAATGGATGCACGCTGACCGACTCTCTAACGAGTTCATTAAAGGCGTGCATTATTTTCTTCTTGTGGCCGAGGCAAACAAGCGGAATGGTTTTATGTCTTGTCCATGTGGCGTCTGTCAGAATCATAAAGAATACTCTTCCTCAAGAGTCCTTCACAGCCACCTGTTTTGGTCCGGTTTCATGACCGGCTATAATTGTTGGACCAAGCACGGAGAAAGAGGGGTTATGATGGAAGACAACAAAGAAGAAGAGAATGACAATGACTACCCTGAATACGATGGTACTACAATGGAAGACATTGATGAAGAAAAAGATGAAGAACGGGCATCAGATCTGCCTGATGATGATCTTAGTCAGGCCATTGCTGATGCCTAGGAAGAATGCGTAACTGAAAGGGAGAGGTTGAAGTTCAAGAAGATGTTAGAGGATCACAAAAAATTGTTGTACCCAAATTGTGAAGATGGACACAAAAAACTGGGTAGCACACTGGAATTTCTGCAATGGAAGGCAGAGAACGGTGTGACTGACAAAGGATTTGAAAAGTTGCTGAGAATAATGAAGAAGTTGCTTCCAAAGGATAACAAACTGCCCGCCAGTACCTACGAAGCAAAGAAGGTTGTCTGCCCTCTAGGATTAGAGGTGCAGAAGATACATGCATGCATTAATGACTGCATCCTCTACCGCGGCGAGTACGAGAATTTGGATGCATGCCCAGTATGCACTGCATTGCGGTATAAGATAAGACGAGATGACCCTAGTGATGTTGAGGGCGAGCGCCGCATGAAGAGGGTTCCTGCCAAGGTGATGTGGTATGCTCCTATAATACCACGGTTGAAACGTTTATTCAGGAACAAAGAGCATGCCAAGTTGTTGCAATGGCACATGGAAGACCGTAAGAAAGACGAGATGTTGAGACACCCCGCTGATGGGTCGTAGTGGAGAAAAATCGAGAGAGAGTTTCCGGACTTTGTAGGTGATGCGAGGAACTTATGGTTTGGTCTAAGTATAGATGGCATGAATCCTTTTGGGGAGTAGAGCTATAGTCATAGCACCTGGCCTGTGACTCTGTGTATCTATAACCTTCCTCCTTGGTTGTGCATGAAGCAGAAGTTTATTATGATGCCAGTGCTCATCCAAGGCCCGAAGCAACCCGGCAACGACATTGATGTGTACCTAAGGCCATTAGTTGAAGAACTCTTACAGTTGTGGCACGGACAAGGTGTACGTGTGTGGGATGAGAACAAGCAGGAGGAATTTGACCTACGAGCGTTGTTGTTCATAACAATCAATGGTTGGCCTGCTCTTAGTAAAATTTCAGGACAGACAAACAAGGGATACAATGCATGCACACACTGTTTAAACGATACTAAAAGTATATATTTGGATAAATGTAAGAAGAATGTGTACCCGGGGAATCGTCATTTTCTTCCGCCCTCGCACATCCTAAGTAAGAAAGGTAAGCATTTCAATGGTGAGGCAGACATCCGGTGTAAGCCTATCCGCCGTACTGGTGATGATGTATTTGACATGGTGAAGGATTTAAAAGTAATCTTTGGAAAGGGTCCTGGTAGACAATCTGTTCCGAAGGACGATGTCGGACACGCACCCATGTGGAAAAAGAAATCTATATTTTGGGAGCTACCCTATTGGAAAGTCCTAGAGGTCCGCTCTGCAATTGACGTAATGCACCTGACGAAGAATCTTTGCGTGACGCTTCTAGGCTTCTTGGGCATGTATGGGAAGAGCAAAGATACACCTGAAACACGGCAGGACCAACAACGTATAAAAGACCGAGACGGAATGCATCTAGAGCTGTTGGAAGGTACTGCTAGCTACGCTCTTACCAAAGAAGAGAAGGAAATCTTTTTCGAAGTCCTTTACAGTATCAAGGTCCCATCTGGTTTCTCGTCGAACATAAAGGGAATAATAAATATGGCAGAGAAAAAATTTCAAAACCTAAAGTCTCATGACTGCCACGTGCTTATGACCCAGCTGCTTCCGATTGCATTGAGGGGACTCCTGCCGGAAAATGTTCGAGTATCCATTGTGAAGCTATGTGCGTTTCTCAATGCAATTTCTCAGAAGGTAATCAGTCTAGATAGTCTACTAAGGTTACAGAAAGATGTGGTCCAATGTCTTGTCAGCTTCGAGTTGGTGTTCCCACCATCCTTCTTCAATATTATGACTCACCTCCTAGTTCACCTAGTCGATGAGATTAACATTCTTGGTCCTGTATTTCTACACAATATGTTCCCCTTTGATAGGTTCATGGGAGTGTTAAAGAAATATGTTCATAACCGTGCTAGGCCAGAAGGAAGCATCTCAAAGGGATATGGAACAGAGGAGGTCATTGAGTTTTGTGTTGACTTTATTCCTGACCTTAAGCCCATCGGTGTTCCTGAATCACGGCATGAGGGTAGAATTAGTGGAAAAGGCACGCTAGGAAAGAAAGCAAGGATATGTATGGACGGACATTCTCTCACTAAAGCACACTACACAGTTCTGCAAAGTTCCACCTTGGTGGCTCCGTATATCGAGGAACACTAGAATATTGTACACTCCAATAACCCGGGGAAGCCTAACTCCTGGATTAGAGATGAACATATGAGGACTTTTGGCGGTTGGTTGCAGACACATCTCATGAATGACATAAATGTTGGAGAGTAGTTGTACTTGTTGGCCAGGTCACCATCTTCGACTATATTGACTTTCCAAGGGTACGAGATAAATGGGAATACATTTTACACGATCGCCCAAGATAAAAAGAGCACCAATCAAAACAGTGGTGTCCGATTTGATGCAACAGACGAGAATGGTCAAAAGGATACATATTATGGTTACATAGAGGAGATATGAGAACTTGACTATGGACTTTTAAGGTTCCTTTGTTTCGGTGCAAATGGGTCAAGCTGACCGGAGGCGGGGTTGAGGTAGACAAGAAATACGGAATGACAACAGTGGATCTCAACAACCTTGCGTATAGAGATGAACCATTTGTCCTAGCCAATGATGTGGCTCAGGTTTTTTATGTGAAGGACATGTCTACCAAACCGAGAAAATAGAAAGATAAGCAAAAGAATACAGCATCCGATGAGCCAAAGCGCCACATAGTTTTTTCAGGAAAAAGAAACATCGTGGGGGTGGAGGATAAGACAGACATGTCAGACGATTATGATAAGTTTCATAAAATTCCGCCCTTCGCTGTGAAGGATGACCCAAACATCCCGTTAAGTAAGGAAGATGCTCCATGGTTACGGATTAGAAGAAAACCCTAACATGTGTGGATGTTGGTGATGTACAATATTATTAAACCTTTATTTTTAATGATCTTCTTATATGTATATGGATATGAACTATCTCGATCTCAATAGGTAGTATTGCAACTTGTTGTGGCCAGACATTTATTAATATTAAAACATAAAAATTAGTCATGATCATATCTAGCCTTGTAGTACACAGCTTCTGGGTCGTCTTCAGAATCGTCATCGTCATCATCGTCGCTCATAGCACGCGGATGGATCCTCAGCCCTTCCTCGTAGCATGCGGATGGATCCTCCGGCCTCGGATTCACGACGCGTGGGGGAGGGGGCTCCCGGATGACGACCCTAGTACGCCCTAGGCCTTCACCACCACCACCACTCTCATGACGATGTAGCGCATCACACCAGCGATAGTCTGGTTCGCCCACCACAGGCGGTGACCAGCCTCGTTGTGGTTCACTGGGGGCGGGCCGTCACCCTCGTACCTGGCGAGCTCCCTTTCCCGCCGGTTTGCGAAGAAGGCATTCCAGGTGTCGAGGTTATCGGGATCCCAATAGGGATCCATCCGCAGCTCCGGCGTGAGCTCGAGGTAGAAGTGGTTCGTGATGGCCGCCTGGCGGGCCGAACCTTGAGACATAGGAGGAACAGGAACCCCTCCAGCGCTCAGCATCCAGCCAGCGGGCATGGGTAGCTGGAGGCGCACAGCGCCTCGGTCTCCTCAAGCGTCAGAAAAGCCCAGTAAGCGGTGTCCATTGTTGTGAGAGAGAAGGTGTGGATGTGTCCATGGAAATGACAGTCGGCCTAGATATAGAGGGACATGGCGGGATAACATGGCGGGAAGCGGGGGAAATGGCGGGAGAAACATGGCGGGAAGCAGGGGAAATGGCAGGAGAACATGGCGGGAAGCGGGGGAAATGGCGGGAGAACATGGCGGGAAGCGGGGAAAATGGCGGGAGAAACATGGCGGGAAGCGGGGGAAATGGCGGGAGAACATGACGGGAAGCGGGGGAAATGGCAGGAGAAACATGGCGGGAAGCGGGGGAAATGGCGGGAGAACATGGCGGGAAGCAGGGGAAATGGCGGGAAGCGGGGGAAATGGCGGGGAGAACATTTCTACTATATTTTTGTGAATATTTTGGTTTATTATATGTATTTTTCCATTTTTAAACTATATTTTTATTATTTTTTGTGAACATTTCTACTAAATATAATACTTGTTAAATAATAGATAATTTCATTTAAGTTGTATAATAAAGTATGATAATAGATTTAAATTATAGATCTTCTTTTTCTGAAAATTTTGATATATAATATATAACTATAAATCATTTTTGGTTTTGGCGCCAAAAATAACCCTTAGCCCCGGTTTGAGGGTTGCGGCGCGCGGGAAGTGCGGCGGCCCGAAAACATCTTTAGCCCAGCCCCGGTTCGTATTACAACCCGGGGATAAAGGGGGGTGGTATAAATACCCCACCCCTACCCCGGGTCGAGCCACGACCCGGAGAGCCCGCGATTCACTTCTTCCCCAGCAGAGACGAATCGCGCCGCGCCGTTGCCCACGTCGTTGCCGCCCGCCGCGCCCGTGGAGAGGCTCGCCGCCGCCGCCGTTGCCGCCTGTCGCGCCCGTGGGGAGGCTCGCCGACCCCGCCGTTGCCGCCCGCCGCGCCCATGGAGAGCTCGCCGCCGCCGTCCTTGCCGCCCGCCGCCGCGCCCGTGGAGACTTCGCACAGCCGCGCCGTACGTCTTCCCGCCGCGCCGCCGTTGCCACCCGCGCCGCCGCCGTACATCTTCCTGCAGGTAAGGTCAATTAGTTAGTAGGTTCATTAGCTATATTAGTATTAGGTTAATTATAGCTAGTATCATTAGGCTAAGTATTAGGGTTAGAATTAGAATTAGTATATAGGTTAATTAGCTAGTATTAGTATTAGGTTAATTTGCAAGTATTAAGTATTAGGTTAATTAGCTAGTATTATTAGGCTAAGTATTAGGGTTAGAATTAGAATTAGTATATAGGTTAATTAGCTAGTATTAGTATTAGGTTAATTAGCTAGTATTAGTATTAGGTTAAGTATTAGGGTTAAAATTAGAATTAGTATATAGGTTAATTAGCTAGTATATAGGTTAATTAGCTAGCTAGTATTAGTATTAGGTTAATTAGCTAGTATTAGTATTAGGTTAATTAGCTAGTATTATTAGGTTAAGTATTAGGGTTAGAATTAGCATTAGTATTAATTATTAGGCTAATTTAGAGTTAGAATTAGGGGTATTGGTTAAGTATTAGGGGTGTTGGTCAAGTATTAGGCATATGATTGGTTAAGTATTAGGGGTATTGGTTAAGTATTAGGGTTAGAATTAGAATTAGTATTAGTATTATTAGGCTAATTTAGAGTTAGAATTAGAATTAGTATTAGTTGTTAGTATTAGTATTAGTTAGGTAAATACCCCCACCTACACCCCGGGTATAGCCACGACCCGGAGATTTAGTTGTTAATTAGCTACTATTAGTGATAGGTTTAGGGTTATTGTTATTAGGACAATATATACTTAGTAATTTAGTTATTGTTTATGTTTTATGATTGTTTATTGCTATTATTTAGTTATGCCGCGTCCACCTCATCCGAGCCTACTGGACTCCGTTGGGGATGTCCGAGTCTGGGCTCCGCCGGGTTGGCACTGGGAGGTGCTACCTGTCGGGACTTGTACCTTGGTGAGGAATCCGGATATCATCGTCGACCCGGAGCTTCTTTGGTGGCGTCCACGAGGTCCAGGAGCTGTGCAGAGGGAGCCGGCCCCCGAGGAGGTTGTACGTCGTCGTATCAGGGAGGAGGACGAGCATGTACGACGATACATGTATCTTTTGGAGACTAGGTTCTCCAATATCTGGCAGGTTCACGGATCTCACCCGAGCTATTCTCCGGTGATGGTTCCTCTTCTGTGGCTGCAGAGCTCCCGTAGCACAGAACGCGGCAGCCGCGTTCGCTAGTTTATCTTAATAATGTATTTTATCTTATACTTTATCCTATAATGCACCTGAGCTATTCTCTAGTGATGTATTAATAATGTAATTTATCTTATACTTTATCCTATAATGCACCCGAGCTATTCTCCGGTGATATATTAATAATGTACTTTATCTTATATTATTGTACTTTATCTTAATCACTAAGTACTGTATCCGAGTTGTCGCGGTTGTAATATTGTTTTACTTAATGCAATATTCTTTTTCTGTATTAGTTAAGCTATAGACGGTAGACAGAATGAAGAGGAGCTTCTCAACATGATAGATGAGGGTACTGGGGGGTCTTATTATGATGGTTTCGAATATCTTAATTTGTCTGGAGGAGACGATGGTGGAGAAAATAGTGGAGACGATGGTGCTGACCATGGTGGAGACCATGGTGAAGACACCATAATAATGACAAACTCCGTCGAGGTATATAAAGCCTCTATCGATCGTTCACTAGTATAGATGCACTAATTGATTCGTATATATGTACTAACGAATGTTTCTTCTCTTAGACCTCCGCTTCCGGCCAATCTTCTACAAAGACAAGAGGCCCGACACACAAGTTGCCCGCTGATGTCCGTTTCAGCATTGACTTAGTCTCTCCACAGAGTCAACCGCTGGAGCCCAAAGAAGCTGCGAATGCATTTACAAGTCAATGCGGAGTGATTGTTAGAGACAAAGTCCCGATCACCACGCGAAACTGGAACAGGAAAGAAAAAGGATCCAGCTGGGGCTAGTTTTGTAGATGACAGAGCGAAAGATACGATGTGGAATTCTCTCATGACACATTTCACCCTACCAGTCTTGGAGACTGATGAGCTCACACGGCAAATGACGAGGAAAGTCAAGCATTTTGCTCTTAAGAAGATGGCCGAACTATTCAAGGAATGGAAAAAAAGATTGTACCACAAGTATGTCTTGAAGAAAACAACTCCTCCATTCGTTGGCCCACTAGAGTTGCAGCAGGATAACTGGGCCGCATTTGTGGAATACAAGACCTCGGGACTAGCTAAGGCAATATCAGCAAAAAATAAGTTAAATGCAGCCAAAAAGAAATATCACCATCATATGGGCACAGGTGGCTACAGGAGTGCCATGCCTAAGTGGGATAAAGCTGAGGCTAACCTGGAGGCTAAAGGGGTCACTCCAGCTACGTCTAGTTGGCCCTTGAGGTCAAGAAATTGGGTATTCGGGCATGGGGCATCATTAGACCCAAAAACAGGCAAGATTGTTGCAGCCGAAGAAATTTCTTCACCCAAGAAAGAACTTGTTAAAGTGATAAAAGAGGTTGAAGAGGGAACGTTTATTCCCGACAGAGAGAACGATGAGCTGACAAAGGCTCTCGGGAATCCTGAAAAGGCTGGACGAACAAGAGGGTTCGGACCTTCTTATCCATGGGTTATCGGGTTTCCTGAGCACCGTGACACATACAGAAGCCGATCGAGAAGAACAAAGCGGCAAAAAGAGGGGGATACGGAGCGGTTCGCGAGGTTTGAAGCCATGCTGCAGGAGCATCACCAGGAGCTTAATGAACTTAAAGGACTCCGACAGCAAGATCCTACACCGGACAGTACGGTCGTCCCATCACAACGGAAAAGCAGCGTGGCTTCCACGGAGGGCCACGGTAATGATGCAACGATGGATGTGTACCCCGTGGATGCAATTAAGGAGAAGACTAGTTGTGAGCTGCATGTTGAACTGAAGAATATTTCCATGAAGGTGGCGGTCGGCTTTGCTTTACCTTCTGCACCGGGAGCGACCTACCATTGCAATCCGATTCCAGCTGGCTATGCTCGTGTCGGTGTGGATGAAATTCTACCTATGTGTCAGTCACTACAGCTTGACATCCCTGGAGGTGAAGGGGAGACGACACTGGGAGAAGTCACGAGTGGCTTCATTCTTTGGAAAAACGAATACATCAAGTTTCCAGGCTCAACACCAAGGACACCTTCTCCACCGAGAAACAATCCATCACCTCCAAGGCAACCGTCTCCTCCCAGTGCACCATCTCCTCCAAGTCCACCTCCAAGTGCACCGTCTCCTCCCAGTCCACCCACTAAGGGCCAAAAGCGGAACAATTCCACCGCTCCGTCGAGCGATAACCAACGCCCGAAGCGACAGTTGTTTCCCCTCCCAAGAGTATCGCCAGTTCCTCCCAAGAGGGCTTACGACCTGACCGATGAGGAGACCGATGCGGTCGTACGGGCCGAAGTGGATGCTCATTTTAAAAAGAAACAACCTGAGCCAGAGGTCCAAATAAAACCGA
Source organism: Avena sativa (assembly GCA_916181665.1). NCBI lineage: Eukaryota > Viridiplantae > Streptophyta > Magnoliopsida > Poales > Poaceae > Avena > Avena sativa. The sequence goes on along the minus strand of OV702297.1, from coordinate 483,994,519 downwards.
AAACCAAGGAGCACTTTAGGAAATTACTGATGCAGCCATCCCAAGCTCAGTTAAATGCGCCAGATGACTATACACGATGTCTTCAGAAGACACTAAAACAGAAGAGATCAAGCGGTAGAGGAAGCATCAAAAAAGAGGTTCCCCAGCAGGGGGAACAAGCAAAACAATCGAGTGGTAGCGGAAGCATCAGAACAGACGTCCCCCAGCTGGGTAAACAAGCAAAATAATCGAGTGGTAGCCGAAGAACCAAAAGAGATGTTCCCCAGCTGGGGAAACAAGCAAACCAATCGCTCCCCCCACTCCAGGTGAACATAGCCGAACCTCAACTATATGAGGAAGAACCTATGGATCCGGAAATGGCTAGGATATTGGCCGAGCAATGTGGTATGCCTATTCATGAAATTATTCACGGCGATATGCCCAAGGCTGAGGTAGCACCCAAATTTATTAACGAGGAGCCTCTGGTCAGTTCTGAGAGGCTTCGGGATATGCCAACACAAATGCGAAGATTCCATGAATGGTACATGAAAGCATCAAAAGAATAGCGAAATTGGCTCATACTGAAAGTTCGAAAATCGCATTACTTCATTGAAGACTAGGTCCCTATTGAATTTACAGAATTACTTCAGTTATTCAATCTAAAGGAACTCGATAAAACTATCATCAGTTCGTATTGTCTGTAAGTGATTACTTTATTTATGTAATTAGGTCTCTATCTCAGCTTGTTCAATTCATTGCCGGTAAGTATACTCACTATATTCTTTTGTACGCTATATATAATGATGCAGAATGAAGATGCTCGATTGTAAAAGAAAGACTATCAACGGATTTGGGTTCATTGACCCACATCGAGTTCATGGAGCTATACTAAAGGATAAACCACTGGAGACCGAGCACAACTTGTTGCAGTTTTTCACGAAACAACATTTCTGTAATGAAATACTATTTCCTTACCACGACGGCAAGTGAGTTTTTGTACACATTAACTTTTTCTTACTCGATGTTCAGTGTAAATAATGAGTTACTGACATATGTAAACCTTGCGTAGGTACCACTGGATTCTTCTAAGCATTTCACTTGACTTGGGAAGAGTTCACATCATGGACTCACTAAACAAAGACATTGAAAACTACCGCAGCATTATTGATGCGCTCCAGAGGTAATTTCAACCATTATCGCACTATATCGGTTTCTTTCGTTCATTTTCTGGGATATCAAGTAGTTATTAACTCATACATTAATTTTCTTTGTCGGGTAGGGTTTGGACACAGTTCAAGAAACATGTCCACGGTCAATGGCATGAGGAGCTATTTTTTAAATCACTATCGGTAAGTAGTACGAGCTAAGTCCGCGCATCTGTTTAATTCTAGTTTATGTGCATTTATCATGCTAGCGTTATTATTTGATTGAATTCTATTCTTGTAAAGTGCGCGAGGCAGACACAGGGAACTAATCTATGTGGATTCTACGTGTGCGAGTTCATTCGCATCAGTATTGAGAAGCCCTCGGAAAATGTTCAAGTAAGTAAACAATATATTCACCCTTTATTTTTATTACAAAAAGTCGGGTTGAGTCTAATTCATAAGATCTCCTTTTTATATAGTTGGACGTGATGCGAGACAAGCTCCTACCAGAGGACCGCCTAATAGCAATCCAAGAGGAATTTGCTGCATTTTTTGTCGACGAGGTCATAGACTCACGCGGAGAATACTCTATACGTAGACCCTAAAGCATCCATGTAATGATCTCCATGTAATCAAATATACATGCTCTGGACCCGGTTGGGACTCCATATATGCTTGTAAGAGAAATTATATTATATATTGCGTCAATGTGTACAAGTACTGTGTAGTAGCGTTCTGTATATATACGAAAACTTGTTTCTAATGAAAACACAGAATGAAAAATAATTGAACACAAAACACAAAATGAAAAGAAAAACACAAAACCCTAAAACCACATCCCCTGCCGCGGCAGCCAAATGGCCCAAAATACTGCCGCGGCAGCGAACCTTTAGTCCCGGTTCGTAACACGACCCAGGGCTAAATGTCCTGCCGCCCAGCGCGCCTAGCAGGCCACGTGGTTGGACCTCTAGCTCCGGTTCGTAACTGAACGGGGGCTAAAGCTCGGATTTAGTCCCGCTTTAGTAGCCCCGGTTCTCAATCCGGGGCTAAAGGCCCTTACGAACCGGGGCAAATGGCCCGGTTTCTACTAGTGGTACCAGCTAGTGTTTGCGACATGTTTACACTAGCGGCACATAGGAATGGGTAACACCCCAAATAGCGTGTCATTGGAAGCATGGGGATATTGGTGGCAACGCCTCCAGAAGGATGGGCCCCATGCGCTTGACTGGCTGTAAATAGTATAAGCATGTTGCTATGTTTGCGCGCCCTCAGTAAATAGGTATCAGGGGCTGATGACTACAAGTGTACAGATCAATTGTAGTTAGTTTCGTCGAACCCACAAAGAGATATTGCTAAAGGTCTCTATGTCCCTCGTTACTATCTACCAAAGGATACTTGTAAGTTGCCTTTGATCTCAAGTAAAGGGTGTTTGAAAGGTTTTTGATTGTTTGCAGAAAAGTAATTTAAAACGAGTAAAGAAAGCAAGTAACAAGGTTGTGTGAAAGCGTGGTTGAATTCAATAGGGATAAAACGTTCTTGGGGATGTATGATACACCGCTAGCATAGTATTGTTAATTATTAGTAATCAAGATAACATACTTCTTGTATCATGAGATGTGTGGAGAGAGATCCATAATAAGATGTTCACTAGAAGGCTCGTTGGAAGCCACTTTGTTGAGCCAAGAGTGAGGTCATCTCTAAATAACCACTGTAATGTCTGAGAGCAATCACCCATACAAACCACCGCAATTAAAGATTTCCCCGTGGATATCGTAGTTAGCTTAGGGAGTCCCTCTTTTATCCTCCTTTGACTGTGTAGGTTACAAGCCGACACCAATCTGTCATGAGGCCATTCTGAGTACGATCCCAAAACACGTCCAAAGGATTTGTCCCTCCCTTTAGTTCCAAGGGCAAATGATATGGACGATTACACATACCATCTAAAGAGAGAGATCACACATAAATCATAAATCTATCATAGACCGGCAAGTCATATGGATACAAGAATAGATCATCTTTATTACAAATTCATAATGGTGCTAGGGTTTCTCCCTCTCCCCAAGAATAAAGGAACTACTCACACATGGAAGCAATCCACAACATCATCATAATCAAATGAATAGATAAAAAGTACGAAGATAGATCTAACGCAAACAACAATTGAATCTGGAATTACAACAAGATCTAAGAGATGAGAGATGGGGGTAATGATGGTGATGGAGATGGTGAGACTCATTATGATGCTCATACTAACAGAAAAAGCACCAACGGAAAATACCTAACAACTTTAAGATAGTCTATTTCTAACTTATTTGGAATTTTCTTGCATATAGTTTTTCAAAAGGATTTTCTTATATAGATGTGATCTGTCTAAGATTCAAGATCAATATCCAACCATTAATTTTCATATGAAGTAATCCTTCTGAAATTTATCTACACACTGTAAAACACAACAATATTTTTACTAAAACAGTAGAACTTGAGTACTACGAATATATACCAAGTGATATACTATGTGAGATGACTAAGAATTATGCAAGTCTCAAGCAACTGGTGATTAGCAAAACTTAACTACATAGGTATGCTCAGTCAATAGATACCCAAAATGCAAGAGAATGAACAAAAAATACAGGAGGATTACATAATATGATTTCTCTTGTTTTATTCTGCCATTGGAGAGATCTACTCGTTCATGTTTACTCTTGTGTATGCATGCACCCATCCTAGTTGCTTTCGAACAATGACTGCAAACATGTTACATTGGTAGTCAAACGTTTGGCAGATAATGGTTCACGTTATGCATTTGGTATGAGTAACACAAAAGAGAACTTTATATTTGATCATGCTAATGCTACTATTGTCGAGAATATTCAAGTTCAGAGATTACTCCATGAGAAACAAATGCTATGGTGCAAGAAGGAAAGGAAAACGGGTAACTGTTTGCTCCTAGGAAATTTACTAAATAGCTTACCTGAACTTTGAAACATGATACGTAAAAAACTGAATAGGTAGAGAGTAGACGACATATACCTATACCTTACACTAAAGGTCTAATCATGAAAAGGAACATGTACCACGGTAATTTTCTGACCACAGGATCTCCATAAACTGGCAACATCATATATAACTAACACTGAGATTGTCTCATAAAGAATATGAGGGAGAGAAGAGATAAAATAACATCGTAGAAGGTAATACATATATGTGTGTACCTAGACTGAAAGTATGTGTTTTCGGTTCATTTCTTTTCCTTTTGCCATGTGGAGTATTTATTACAAGGCTATTTCCTCCCGTGCATGAGATCACAAACCTATAAATTAAAAGAAAGTAACCATATCCAGATTCGAGATATTGAGAAGTTAAGAATCACTAAGCAGAGTAATATGTATGTGGAGATAGACTAATGATCTCGTTCACCCATCGTCGGGGCTTCGACGGAAGACATGATGGCCGTGGAAGGGTGGGATCACAAAGATGAGAGGTGTTTCTATGTACGACCTATGTACTGTGATTTTACTATATAATATTATAGATTACTACATACATTGGTTGCGCGGGGTACATTTTTCATCACCATTTGTTTGCTATGCTTAGGCAGTTGGTAGTTTCTTTTTGGTAACATAAGACAAAGTTAATAATTCAGTTTTGTGTGAGGCAATACATCATTTTCTACTCTCTAATAAAAACTACTTATTGGAGAGATAACCTAAACTATTTACTTCCTAGGATTCGAATATCGATGACAAACTTTTGTTGGATAGCTCAATGTTAATGACCCGAAGAAGCTAATTTTGAGTAAAACATTATACACTTAAGCATTATTTTACATTGTTTTATGAGATAACCAATTTATTATAATGATTTGAAGAAGTTAACTATCAGTAGAACATTATTCACTGAAGCATTACTTTTCCATTAAAAAGGTGAATTCATTATTATACTCCAAAAATCATAATTATTTATTTAATTTTTTGTGGCACATTGCTACAACTCAAGTATTAATTTATATGTCTCGAGATTTGATTGCTAAAAAACACTGAAAGAGCTAAGTGACAAAAACTATATAGAAAATTATTCACTTGCTCTCGCCATTGAGCTGTGCCATTTTTGGCTCCTGCGGCGCGCCCTTGTACATGTCGGCTGACATTTTGTATCCATAGTCCTTCCAAGAATGTTAATGTCAAAATGAATTATACACCTTTGGGATACTTGTTGCTTATTGATCGAGCAACATTTATTTAGGTTTAAGTCCAAATGAATTATAAAATCTTTGGTACTTTCTGGAAAAAGCAATGAATTTAGGTTTGAAGTTTAACTATCCGAGAGAACGATGTTTTTATTTTTTTTGTGGGCAGGTAAAATTGCTGATCGAATTTCCATATCGGTCCGGCCGAATGATCATGATACACGAGGGGATGAATCCATCCACCTTTGCTACAAACAAATTAGATACATGATAACAATTATGAATTAATCTGGCGCAGCATGCAGTGTGTTACCATGCATGTGAGGAGTTAAGTAAAGTACTATACATAAATCAAGATATGAAGTAATGGAGAAAAAAGTTTCCTAGGCTGAACTTCATGCATGGGAAAGTACAACAGACATATCTTGATTACTCTTGCATGGCAACTTTCCCGGCTACTTGTAGAGTCCGCGCAAGTATATTTTTCTTCTAGTGTCCTTGTACTGCACGTTGCTGGTATTGCACCTGTCCATCTAACACATAGTTATTGGACCTGTCACGTTCCTTGTGACAACCGGACATATTTTGAAAGAAAACAAATTAGAGTTTAGTCACGTTCCTAGTGAGAACCGAGTCTATCTTGTACTCGTCTTAGTTCAGTTTCAGTTTACAGGTTCTGCTCCTTTCTCAAGTGTTTACAAACCATATCTGTTTTTCCAGTGTCCTCTAACACTATTTTTACAGGCCGAACAATGCGGGCACTGCTAGAGATGCACAGTCCTAAGTCCTAACCAAGAGGTCCCTCCCTCAAACTGCCGGTGACGCGATCCATGCTCAAGCCAGCTGTGGCTGGAAGTACAGAGCCTCGGTCACTCGGACCCCTTCCCAATGTGGCAGAATCCAGCCCACACCCCCGGCCCCGCCCACCTTAAAGCCCCCGCCACCTATCCATTTCCCACCGCGCGCCGCCTCACCCCGTCACAGCAGCAGCAGAGGAGACGAGAAAGAAAACAAAGCAAAGCTCGGCGAATCGTGCCAAATCCATCCATGGGGATCTTGGAGGAGGCTCACAACCTGCGGGTGGTCGGGGAGGGGAAGCGCGGGATGGTCGTCCTGGCGCACGGCTTCGGCACGGACCAGTCGGTGTGGAGGCACCTGGTGCCGCACCTCGTCGCCGACTACCGCGTCGTCCTCTTCGACACCATCGGCGCCGGCCCGACCAACCCGGACTACTTCGACTTCGCCCGCTACGCCACCCTCGACGGGTACGCGCTCGTCCTCCTCGCCATCCTCGACGAGCTCCGGGTCGCATCCTGCATCTACGTCGGCCACTCCGTCTCCGCCGTCATCGGCATGCTCGCCTCCATCTCCAGGCCCGACCTCTTCTCCAAGCTCGTACTCCTCTCCGCCTCTCCAAGGTAGGCAAGGCATGCATGCATGATACACTTCCTTCAGTTTCCCCTGCTGTAAGTAACCAAGTACTACATCAATCTCCGCCATAAGCTTTCGTTTTGATCGATTTGGGATACTACATATTGATCTCGGTTTTTGCTCGCAAGGGAAGTCCTTTTGGTATTTGGGGGCAGATTGCGGCTTCACAGCATGCACAAATTTGCTCGCAACAGACATAGCCCTACAAAAATGCCTCATACCATGGATTGAGGCCTAAAATATGATTTGCATGCATGCAAAACCTGGCCCAAGTTGACTCCTATCTAGTATCAGTTGTTCTAGGAGAATTTTCTAAGATTAGTAAGAGCAAGTTCTTTGGATTCAGATCATGGTTAAGGATTTTGTTTGGTCAAACAGAAATACAAGCAACTCTGTACTTTTTTTTTTGTGGGTTACAAGCAACTCTGTTCATGAAGCCTCAAGTGACGTCATATATAAGCTGAAATTACCTTTATTTATGAGTATCATCATTCTTGCATCATAGAACTTGTGGATTAAATGGAACAAGAAAATCGTTCAGATATAGTTATCCTCTTTAAAAAAAATGGAAGCTAATACATTCGGAAAAAATGGAAGAAATATTATTATCACGAAGTGGCCATGGTTTACCACCGAGCCAGAACTGCTCATGGTTGGCCATTGTGCTTCTATCCTCGGTATATACACTCTTGTAAATATTACTTATAATTAAACGTTTAAGTGGGGAAGAACAGAAAATACCAACATTCTAATCTATAAACACATGGCATGGTCTCAAAATATTAAAAAAAAAAAAACAAAGGTAATTATCATGCACCCAGCCACATTATGTTTGTATAAATATCAGTTGATTCACTCTTGTATATATTCTGTCTGCGTATCAAAGTTAGGTATGGTGACTCTTAGTCACGATTCAAAACTTCATCGGAACCTTCAATCTTTTTTTTAAAGGGAAACGGAGCTTTGGCCTCTGCATCAGAACCTTCATTCCTATAGGCCAAAGATCTTTGTGATGTCCTGCTACGTTGAGAAAAATGTTTGGAAGTGTTCTACTAGTGTACTAGTTTATGTACCACACTTGGGGAAATGATATTATGAAATAGTATTACTTACGCGGTAGGCCTATGACCTAATGTTTGAGAATGTGCGTGTGTACGTGGGTGGGCTCAAGATACAACACAACACGACTCCACACTACGTCTCACAGTCACTCGAGTCAGTATTCATTTCTGGTTTTATCCGTGCTCTGCTTTTATGTTTTCCTATATTTCTTTTCACATATCCAATCCTATCTTGACAAAATAGGTTGCTCAATGATGTGGACTACCATGGGGGATTCGAGCAGGAGGAGCTTGATGAGCTGTTTGAAGCAATAAGATCAAACTACAAGGCCTGGTGCTCAGGTTTTGCACCACTCTGTGTTGGAGGGGACATGGAATCAGTGTCAGTTCAGGAGTTCAGCCGAACTCTCTTCAACATCCGTCCAGACATTGCCCTGAGTGTTGCCCAGACGGTCTTCCAGAGCGATGTGCGTAGCCTCCTCCCCCTCGTTACTATCCCTTGCCACATTGTTCAGAGCACCAAGGACCTCGCGGTGCCAGTTGCGGTGTCAGAGTACCTGCACAAGCATCTTGGAGGTGACTCCATCGTTGAGGTGATGCCTTCCGAGGGCCATCTCCCCCAGCTTAGCTCGCCGGAAATCGTCACACCCGTGTTGCTCCGACATATCCAGCATGATATTGCATCCTAGGTCGTGCAACCATCCCTCCTAGAAGGTATTGATCGGAAGCTCTGTGCGGTCAGTATCCGAATTTCACTTTCATTCAATGTAGGATCCAACACGAAAACGAGCATCTCCAGGCGTTATGGCGCCCGGGCCTTTATCTATAGCCGTTGATTTGCTTTGAGATTGGTAAGTTTCTCTGCTTTTCTAACTTTCTGATTGCAGCTATGAAACTTACCTGCCGGTGTGAATCTTGCCTGAAACAGACAGACCAGATAAGGCCCGGGCGCTTTAATGCCAGAGAAAATCCGGGTTTGGAATGAAACTGTTGCCATAATAAGACTCATATTCACCACGTTGTAAATAGTTTCTAAATGTGTGTAATAATCATGTTGGATCACATAACGCCGTGAGCATAGAACTTATGCTCATGAACACCCATACTCTATTGTGTATCGTTTGTCTCCGATATTTTTGTCTGAACTCATGTGCTCCGTAGTTCTGTGCTACTTTGGGAAGGAAATGTGTTGGATAAGACTAATAGACTAAATTTCACATTGAACCATGCATTTTGACACTTACAATTTGAACCGATTCTAAGAAATATTTTCACTTAATTTGTATTGTACTTGCTATATCATAGACATGCTGGAGTACAATTTAGTTGGAATATTATTGTGGACACGGAAGGTGTTAGAGCAAGGTGAGTTATCGACATGGGCTTCCCTATTGCTGACCATGATGAATTTTTCGCTTCAACCATGGTGGTACATGAAAAACAACAAAAATAACCCCTGACCAAAAAATTCAGCATAAAAAATATCCCTCTCTGGAAAATACAGATTTTGTAGTTTTTTGCTTTTCAGATGGAGTAGTTTCGTGCTGAAATTTTTGTTAGAGGTTAATTTTGTGTTTTTCACTGATGGTACGGCTTCAACAAAGAGATACCTATTGCTATTGATGATCTGTATGCACGGTTAGTGGTAAGGCATGCTCCATCGTCAAAGTCTGATCATTTCTTATTGATCACGAAACAACGCAAGCTCCCTGGTGAGGACAATGTGAGAGGGCTCGTTCTTTCATGTATGAAGGTGCTTGGCCAGATATGGGGCAGGTGGCTTATTGGGCCTGCGAGGTGAGTTAGTGCAAATGCAAGTGGGCCTTTCGGAGTGGAGTTTAATTTTTTCAGATATAAGGAAAAGAATTAAGAAATGCGGAAAGAAACTTGAAAGAGTAAATGTTGATTCGCTTTATAGGGGGATTTCTAAATGGGAAAGGGGACTGGGATAGCTTTCCGAATTCCTTAGGAAGGATCAGATCATGCCAAACCAGCAACCTTGAGTAGACTGGCTGATGAAAGGAGACTGGCACACAACGTTTTTTTTTTTGGCAAGATCTTCGGCCAGGAGAAGCCAAAATCGTATCAAGGTTCTTACAAATGAGAATGGGGTTCTACACTTAATTGTCGGTTCCATCAAAGTAACAAATGAAATGAATAGCACACCGTGCATACCTTTTGAAGCAAGTGGGGTAGAGAAAGCCTTGTTTAATATGAAACCATCTAAGGCTCGGCGAGTGGATGGTTTTATGGTAGGTTTCTATCAGAAACATTGGCAGTTGGTTCAAGATGACATGATGGAGGCGGTGCTGACGTTTTTACGGGGTGATCACATGCCTGAGATTCTTAACCGCACCATCATAGTACTGATTCCTAAGGTAAAGAACCCACAAAGCATTACTTACTACATACCTATAGCTCTACGTAATGTTATATACAAGCTATGTTCTAAGGTTCTTGCTAATCATCTAAAGGAGAATGACGAAATTATCTCAAAAGAACATAGTGCTTTCGTTCCCAAGAGATGGACTATAGGTAACATGTTGGCAGCCTATGAGTGCATACACTCCATGAGGAAAATGAAGGGCGTGAAGGATGGTGTGATGTTAAGCTAGATATGATAAGAGCTTATGATAGAGTTAAATGGACACAAGTTATATTTTAATGAAAAGTGGTTTCTCTCATTATGGGATGTGTTGGTACGGTAAACTTCCAAAGTACAAGCCTTTGTGAGCTTTACGCCAAGGTGACCCCTTATTATCACTCTATGTATTCCTACTTTATGGTGAGGATTTATGGGATATTCACTTTGGCTCATAGGTGTAGATGCACCCACCGCCGAAATGACGTATTTGAAAATATTTAAAAATTCAGAAAAAAATACCCCGGTGTACATGCTGATATTCTATGTTCGTACACGAATTTTCAGGAAGAAAAGACATTTTATGTGGCTTGTATAAAAAAGACAATTTTCTGTGTTGTAAAATAGCTTTTCACAAGACATATTTTTGTCTTTTTTACACAGACCACAAATAGTGCCTTTTCACCGCAAATACTTTGTGTGAGAACATAGCATGTCAAGATGTACACCTAGGATTTTGTTTCAGATTTTTTTAAAATTTTAAAATTCATATAAATATTTTTTTCATAATAGGTTTATCTAGACCTGGGAGCCAAAACGCCATGTCCGAGGATTTATCCTCTTTACTTAAGTTTTATGATTGACACATAGGGATACATATGTGTTCGGGTGCACAAAGGATCTCTTATTTGTTATTTGCTAATGATTGCCTTGTCTTCCCTAGGATGATCATAGAATCATAGAAGTGCTTTGAGATTAGCCGATATTCTTGAAGTATATAGTATATAGGGTCAGGACAATGTGCAACATTGCAGCATCGCAGGCGGGGCCTGGTGGTTATGAACGTCGAGGCACATGCATAATCGTCATGTCTGCGTTAAGGCATAAAAAAGCACTAGGGATAAATGCATCGAAAAAAGTGCATACATGACACTTCTTTTCGCGCGGCACGTCAGTATGTCATGCAATTTATACCATTGCAGCAGAGTCTATGTGTCCTGGTACAATGGAACACATCATAAATTTTATTGTCGTGGACACATAGGGAGTGATGCGGTTTTTCCGTGTTTGATACACTCACAAAGGTTATTATTGTAAAGTACCCTTTTGACAATGTACTAAGTTAAATAATAGTTTGTAAACATGGATGACAGATGAATTAAACATTTTACTTAATAAATTTTCAAACAACGTAATGAATTTATCAAATGATCAAATGCCCTATGTACATAATCATAAATTCTTCTGCATTATCAATAGAAAAAATAGTATGGTACATATACATGAACATCCTTCCATCGGACGTGTAAGAAGGTGTATACAATACGATCTTATGATAACTACAATTAGTACTTCTGAAATTTTGCATGTAACACAAACAATTTTCTATATCCTTAAAATATGATACATGAACGGCAAATCTGAGATGTTTATATCAATCTCATTACCGCATATTTGGCGTCATGAGACCATTGGTCGTTTGGAAGGCGACCAGTTGATCTATTGCTATACTATGAAAAACAATAGTACTAACACCATATGGTCCATAATTCCATATACATATCGGATGAAAAAGAATGGTTCCATCTAAAAAAAGAATTTGACAAAAACACTGCATACACCATGGAGAGCGATATGGAGCGTGTGCTAAGGTAAGCACTAAGGATGGCAATTTTACCCATGGGTACGGGTACCCGCGGGTACCATACCCGCATGGGTAGGGTATGGGCATACTTTTATACCATGGGTAATACCCATACCCTACCCATTAAGTTACGGGTATAAACTTGTACCCATGGGTATACCCATACCCTGCCCATTTAAACTAACATGTCAAACTTACATGTAGAGTGTCAACCTATGCGGCCAAGAAGCATAGGGACAAGTATGCAATTGCGAATTCTAAACTTTGATACTTTCATGTACTCGTCAACCTATTAATAAGTAGAGATAATTGTCTTTTTTCAAATATATGTTATTGATGAACGTAAAATTGCGAATAACTTGTGTACTATTGGATCTACCCACCGGGTACCCAATGGGTATGGGCACCCGGCGGGTATGGGTATGGGTAAAGTTTTATACCCGCGGGTATGGGTATGGGTAAACTTTTGTACCCAGTGACTATACGGGTATGGGTATGATATTGCTCTACCCTGCCCATACCCTACCCATTGCTATCCTTAGTGAGCACATAGGTGTTGCTGTTTGGTAAATTAGATGCTTGCACTTTTCACCTTCGTTTTCATCAAATCTACTGCACTGGGCCTGGGCACTGCTACTTGGGCAGCAGCATGTTTCGGCTCGTGCAAAGCACAAATCAACCAGCTAGGATGATTATAATTAGCTACCTAGTCGTTGTTTTCCTAAATATAAAAATGCTAGGGACTGCCTAAAATGCAATGCACGATGATTAGCTACGCTGCACTAAGAAAAGTTAGCTACACGGGTTTCTAAGAAAAACAAGATATATCTACACACGTAAGAAAAAGTTTTGGGGATGATTTTTTTTAGCAATAGATGAAAAACAATGCTTCCAATATTTTTAAAAAATATGCATGACTTATTATGGAAAAAATAAAAGTAAACTACACATGTTTTTCTTTGGTCAAGAGGAACATGTGTTTTAGAAGTATTTGAACAGGTATTCCGACCAACAACAATCAATTCTTTTTACAAATGATGAATATTGTGTAAAAGGTAAATTAATACTAAGAAATTTTGCATAAAAACAAACAATTTTGGAGATGAATTAAAAAATGCAAAATGATAGTTTCATATACATTTTCCCCTTGATAGAACTATTTTCTTAGCAGGACCAAACAAAATAATTATCATAGTTTTATCAACAATGAATAAATAAAAGTGTATAAGAAATAAACCATGGATAAAGAAATACTTCTCGAGAGGGAAAATTAAAGATTAAAAAAAATAACTACGCTAGAAGGCAAACACAAAACTAATTAACACATATAAGTTTCCTAGGCTACAAAAGTTCGGTCCAATAATAATATGTCACAAGAGATATTGACATATTAAATTGTGGACCTTAAACATGATTTTTCTTATGTATTGAAGTTGTATACTAGTGAAATTGATATTGGTGACTATTTCGGATCCACGGTACTTGAAAATACCTATGCGCAAGCTAGGACAAATGTGCCACATGATTGCAACAACCGAAGGCTACGGTGAAGCTACTATGTGAACTTCGACATAGATACAACCTTCAAGAATCATTTTTTTGCAACGACATAAGAGTTGGAGACCACAAGATACCCACCCTAGGTGGAAAAGGCCGAGGGAAAGAAATCAAGAAAGATGGATAGCGGCAAAACATCATGTGTTATTTGCGGATAAAGATGTAATCGGAAAAAATATCAACAATTATCTTAATGGTTGAAACTACATGTATCATGTTTCACACACATTTTCACGAAGTAGGTTTTTTTCCGTGCCAACGCATAAGTATTTAGCTCGTAGCTATAAATCGGAGGATCTAAACAACTGATTCTTGCTAGTGGGCTGAGGTGTGAGAGGAAGTAATTTATCAACATTCTGCTGGATACTCCATACAATCTAGAGTTATCTAGCAGTTTCATATAAGTTTCATATTCTTGTACTCTAGAAGCCACCATCGAGTTGTCTTTAAGATTCATGCACTCTAACATCGTATAGAGTTTTTTTGATAGTATAGAAAATGGTACATACATGAACCCAATGTGATATCGCTAGTTTTCTTAGATTGTGGTGGATCAAGGTTATGAAATCGCTATTCTGGATCTAATTGAAACCGCGACTGCTATTGTAGATTCGTACTACTCAATATGGATAGTAAGTTCATACAATCTCATGATAAAATCGTGATTCCTGGCAACCTTGGTTGTAACGATTGAGTTTGTTAAGTATCCCAAAGAAAATAAGAACATCATGTTCGAGAAAATGAAGTTTATGTTTGGTTATTTGAAAACTGAATAATATTTAACTCAATATACATGAGTCTCTATAAATTGTGAACTTTTTCTAATTAAACCTAAAACACTATTAAATATATTATCAAGACAACTTAGTAATGTAGCTTTAATAACAAGGAGTGTTATGAACAAATACAAATGTTTAATATAAATAACTGAGCGCAGGACATGGATAGTATCAACATTGGTGATGATACTATGTTATTATCCATAGTATCATGTGTGGATGAGCTTTGCAGCTAAGGGTGTGAACATGTCTGGTCGGCTCAAGGGATAATTAACCCTACCCAGAAAAGCAATCAAATCTAAGGGATTGCTCCGGCCATCCTCAAATCAATATTAGGTCAGGCAACTCAGTACCCGTTGACCCGTGTGTAAGCTAGTTTAACCAATGCAAAGAAAAATACTTACCAAATCGTTGACCATCGTTTCTTGGTGAGATGTTGTTTGGATAAATTCTTGACGGTAATCTTACTAGTAGTTGCAGAGTTAGTAGTATGCACTAGATTTGGTCCATATTTTCGATCCAACTAGATAGCTCACTATACCGATTAGACATTAATTAGCGAGCTATGTACATGTACCAAAATCAATCATATTAATCTCTCTTTATATAGCTTGTGGTTTTCATGCTAATCATTTCTCCTCAGAGAACACATTACAAGGAGTCTTGGTAAAAGTATAGCCAAGCCTGTTTAGGTAATAATTTTGTTGTTTTGTATAATATACTTTAGAGAATGTTTTTCATGTAAACATAGTTACAAAATATGATATATTCTCTACGGAATACAGATCGATCCGAGGTACCTATTGGACCAATGAAGCCACAAACTGTTAAAATGGGTTGAACTGTGGCCTTACAAATTTCTTGAGGCCATAAGTCTAGGTCTAGGTTGCTCCATTCCCATCCTTGTTTCCATCAGCTAATTATTTTCTTTATTATAGTCATGTATCTATTTCTTTATTGGCACGTATTTTCTTTTTAACATGAGTACATGTTATTTTAAACCTTTCATTTTGTAGTGGTAGCAAATTGAACCAAGAACTCCTAATCTTTGATATCCGCACCCAAAACATTCTAATCATGATCACTATGTGACATGGGTATACCCTACAGGTACTCGAGTTTCGTATATAAGGCCTGGATACATCGGAAGCCCACGGCGTTGCCAAGGCCCAAATGGAGAACTCGATTGGCCTACGGACTCTTGATTGCTTGCGAGACAAGAAGAAGCTAAAGATAGAAAGTTTAAAGGGAAAACCCTAACTTGTAACCGACTCGACCTGCTACCCGAGACCCAGCCTATCTATATAAAGGCTAGGAGGGGGAGGCGAGGAGAAGACACGCAACCCTAGTTTCCACAACTCTCGCCAGATTGCATCCGCGCACCCTTGTAATCTTCGATTCCTCCATTAGTTCCAAGATCAGACAAGCAGGAGTAGGGACCTCTACGAGGCCTGAACCTGGGTAAACTTTGCGTCCCTGTGTGCTTGTTTGCTAGTCGACTGATGCCTCCAGCGCTCCCTCCTTCTCCAAAACCCAAGTCCATAACAATGGGCATTGATGAGTTAACCCCTCGTCAATTGGCGCCGTCTATGGGAATTGGGAGTGCTGATGTCGCGGCTTCTTCAGCCCCATCAACCGCGATCTACAACTCTGCAACAGCGGAGATTCGCCAGCTCTTTAGCGTGTTCGACTTCACCGTCCACACGTCAACCACTCGCCCGACTTCCAAGTCCGTGGGCGATGGAATCAGCTTGGCGATTGGGAGCTTTCGCTTCCAAGTTGGTCAGATGGGCACGCTTCGCATGCCTGACCAGCCAACATCACCTGCGATTGCTCCAGCATCGTGGTTCCCACCACCAATCGGCACCCTTAGCGAGCTCAACACCTCAACAACAGCTGAGAGCACGGACAATGACAGCAGTCGCGGATCCGATCTGGGTGACCTAGCGACGGAAGATGGAGTCTACGGCTCCGGATCCAAAAGTTGCGGAAGTAACAGCTTCCCCAACCACTTCATGTGCACCGTCATCAACGCCGGTGAAACCAACACCAATCGCGAAAATGGTGGCAACGTCCTGATCCACCCAACAGCGGCATACCTAATGGCAGACCACCCAACGGTGGCAATGGCACGTCCGTCAACAACGGAGGGGCAGTCGAACCACCAACCATGGTGAACGAACACACCGGTGAACGCATCATGATAAGACTCAATGACAATGAATGGGCCCGTTGCCGAGAAGCTCTACGAGGCAATCCTCTGCCTCTCGGCACGCTGCAGGACCTACTGATGGGCTACCATTGGTTACTAAAGGAGGAGTACAGATGCTAGCTACACACGATCGCGCAACTCGAAGGGCGTAAAAAGGCGGCGGACGAGTCGAAAGGCAACAAGTACATCGCCAACAAGTGGCGATCTCGAATGGCCCATCTCACCGAGCAGGAACTCATAGAAGCCGCGAAAGTCCTTGACTTCGGGTCTATGATAGTCGACACGTGTGGCAATGTGGTCCCAAAGACGCCACAAGCTGCAGTGATAGTGGACACCATGTACCTCCTCAACAACCAGCCGTCGGCTGGAGATCCCCGAGTCGCCATGCACCGATCTACGATCACGGGCTTGGGGTTAATCGAGGCTGCTCTCGATAAAGAGCCGACGCTGGAGCCGAAGAAAGGCAAGGCTCTGGCAAAACACTATTCCTCGCCCTCGTCCAGCGACGACAGTCACGATCTATCTCGGTGTCGCCGCTCACGGCGGCATGATCAAGATTACGATGCGCACGATGACCTCACGTAGCGCAAAATCGACAAATCAAGGGCACGACATGCCCGTTCGACTGACCCAGAAGACGAAGACGTGGAGCTCTGTGGCGCCAGATGCTTCAGCAGAGCTATTAGGCAGAAGCAAATGCCAAAGGGGTTCAAGCTCCCATCAGAGAACCCAAAGTTTGACGGTCTGTAGGACCCGAAAATATGGTTGGAGGACCACATTTCCTCCATCAGGCTCCACGGCGGGAGTCGAAGCACGACCATGCAATGCCTGCAGCTACAGCTGCAGGGCGCCGCCCGAGCATGGCTCAACAATCTCCCGCGCTGATCCATTCGCAGCTGGGAAGAGCTGGTTTACAGCTTTGTGCGCAACTTCAAGGGCACTTACAAAAGGCCCGCATCAATTGAAGAACTGGGGAGCTGCCAGCAAAGGTCGGGAGAATCGCTGCGCTCGTACATCCAGAGGTGGTCCATCATCAAGAACTCCGCAGAAAACATCTCGGAGGATCGCGCAATTGACGCATTTAACGGCGGCGTTCACCGCATAGAGCTCAGGGAAGAGCTAGGCCACTCGAAGCCCAAAACAATCGACCACCTGATGGAAATCGCGAATCGGTGGGACGATGGAGAAGACTCGGTGAAAAATCACGTGCACTCCGACAACGAAGCGGAACTCGAGCGCAGACACGATCGCTGAAGCAAGTGTCGAATGTGCATATATGATGATCGCGACGACGTCAACATGGTCGCAGCTGGCTACGCCGACAAATGTGACGAAAACCACAACAGCGGCTATCGCAGCGGTGGATACCGCGACTCCGGGAAAACCACGCAAGTGTGGGAACGCTGCACTCGCGAAGAGGCACCCGTAACAACCATCGAGGACAAACTGTCCAGACCATCCAACATGCACTTCTACATTGACAAGCATGATGGCAAGGGAAAATCCAGCCACTTTCTCAAGGACTGCCGCGAGTTTCTCAAGCTCCACAAGGGTTTAGCTCGAATGAATCGTGACGCAGTCAACAGGGGCTACGGAGTCGCCCCAGGCGCCGTGGCACAAGGAGCTCCTCCACCACCGCCCACGGCTGCGCTAGTCCAACATCACGAAGGCGAGCCATACCCATGGGCCATAGGCAATATGATGATCCAAAAGGGACGCCCCTCAAATCGGGTGCAGAAGGCCATCACTCGCCAAGTCAACTTGGCGACAAACTCTCCGCCCTCCACCACTGAGTACCTCAGTGGAAGCGACTCCTGCATCACCTTCGACAAGCGTGACCATCCACGTCAAGTCCCTCGTCTAGGCCACTGTCCCCTCGTACTTGAGGCACAGATCGAAGGCTTCGACATGAGTCGCGTCTTCATAGATGGTGGAAGCGGCATTAACCTCATGTTCGCAAGTACCTTGCGAGCAATGAGGATCCCTCTGACGTGTCTAGAGGTCTCGGGCACGATGTTCCACGGCATAGTCCCAGGCAAGGGCATATATCCCCTAGGCAAAATCAACCTCGACGTCATCTTCGGCACGCCAAAAAACTTTCAACGTGAACGTATCGACTTCGAAGTCATCGACTGGCCTTCACAGTTCCACTGTATCCTCGGACGCGTCGCGTTTGCTAGGTTCATGGCAGTGCCGCACTACGCCTACCTACAGATGAAAATGCCAGGTCCAAACGGCGCCATCACAATCAACGGGAGCTTTGAGAGGTCCGACAGCTGTGATAGGGAATTCAACAGAATCTCCTAGTCCTTCGGCATGCAGGAGGAACTCGCAAGATTGAAGGAGTCGACAGACAACAGTCTGCCTCCCCTGAACCGACCAAGTTCACCTGATCTATCCTTCGACTCGTCGGTGCACATGAAGAAAGTCTAGGTCCACACATCAGACCCGAATAAGATGGCCCTCATTGCCAACAACTTGAGTTCCGCATAGGAAATTGCGCTCATCGAATTCCTCCGTGAGCACTGGGAAATCTCCGCCTGGTGTCCAGCGGACATGCCAGGAGTCCCTAGGGGATTCGCCGAGCACGCACTCAATGTCAACCCAGACGCAAGGCCAGTCAAGCAGACAATTCGGCGACTGTCTGAACCAAGAGCAAAGGCGGTCGGAATGGATATCAACAGAATCCTCGACGCCAACTTCATACACGAGATCAAGGAAAGCACTTGGCTCGCCAACACGGTGCTGGTGCCTAAAAAAGATACGAATATCCTACGGATGTGCGTGGAATTCACCTCCCTGAATAAGCACTGCCCAAAGGACCACTTCCCGCTACCGCGAATCGACAAAATTATCGATTCCACCGCAGGATGCGAGCGCCTATGCTTCCTCGACGCCTACTCAGGCTATAATCAGATTCGAATGAAGGAGGAAGACCAAGAGAAAACGGCGTTTACAATGCCTTTCGGTGTGTTCTGCTACAACACAATGCCCTTCGGACTCAAAAATGCAGGAGCCACCTATCAGTGGTGCATGCAGGCTTGCCTCAAGAATCAACTTGGTCGCAACATCCAAGTCTATGTTGATGACATCGTCATCAAGACCAAAGAGGAAGCCTTGCTAATCGACGATTTACACGAGACCTTCACCAACCTCGACCGCTACCGGATCAAGCTCAATCCGGACAAATGCGCCTTCGGCGTACCATCTGGGCAACTACTCGGGTATCTCATCTCCACGAGAGGAATTGAGGTGAACCTGAAGAAAATAAAAGCCATACTGGCCATGGAGAAGCCGAAGAATGTAAGAGGCGTCCAGTAGCTAGCCGGGCGAATCGCGGCGCTCAGTCGATTCATCGGCCAATGGGCGAAAAGGCACTACCTTTCTACTAACTTCTCTGCAAAGCTGACAAGTTCGAGTGGACTAACAAGGCGCAAGAAGCATTCGAAGACCTCAAGCGTCTACTATCCACCTCGCCAGTACTGGTGACTCCATGCGAAAAGGAACCACTATTGCGCTACATCTCCGCCACCAACCAGGTGGTCAGCATGGTGCTCGTGGTGGAACACGCCGAAGAAAACAAAGTCCACGGGGTGCAGCGCCCAGTCTACTATCTCAGCGAGGTGCTCACGCCAACAAAGAAGCGGTACCCGCACTACTAGAAGCTAGCATATGGCGTCTTCATGACGGCCAGGCGACTACGCTACTATTTCTAGGAGCATCCAATCGTGGTGGTCAACGACGCCCCGCTTGGGCATATTCTCAACAACCCCGACGCCACCGAACGAGTCGTGCTTTGGGGAATCGAGCTGTCTCCACGAGACATTACATACGAGAAGCGCGACGCAATCAAGTCGCAAGTCCTCCCTGATTTCCTCGTATACTAGATGGAGAACCAGCTCCCCGAAAAGCTAGATATGTCTTATCTCTGGACAATGCACTTCGATGGGTCCAAGCGAAAGGACGGAGCTGGCGCAGGTGTCATACTGACATCACCCCAAGGGGACAAGCTGAAATACGTTCTACGAATACAGTTCACTGCCTCCAACAATGAAGCTGAGTACGAGGCCTTGCTGCATGGGATGCGGATGGTGAAAGCCTGCGGTGCCAAGAGGCTCATCATATACGGCGACTCCAAACTAGTGGTGAACCAAACAATGCACGAGTGCGACACGTTAAACGATAACATGATCGCCTACCGCGACCTCTACAACACACTCGAAGGGGACTTCGACGGCTGCGAACTGCAGCATGTAGGCCATGAAAGCAATGAAGAGGCGGATGCACTCACCAACATTGGCTCCACCTGCGCCCCCATACCACCTGGGGTATTTCTCGAGCGTATCTGCGAACGCTCCATCAAGCCAAAGGCCTAGAGAAGAGAACAAGCGCAACAACAGACTCGGGGGGCTAAGCCACCCAATGAGCCAATGGCACTCGACGACCTAGAGCTTGACACATGACTCGAGGGACCAATGGGTGTCATGATGATCAAGCCATCTTGGACTGTCGTGGTGGTGTCACGGCAGATGACATGAATAGGCTAGAGGTGGGGACTAAATGCACTAGGGGAATCCAGGGAGGGATAGTGTGGTGATTCCACACACAGTAGCTTTGTATTTGATTCACTTCCACAGATTACAAATGCTCCTCAAGCTGTATTGGGGAGAGGAGGAAGAAGGGACTCTCTTACTCTCACCGCTAGCTAGTTCTCTAGAACACACACAACTCTCTAGAGCTCAATCTGTTTCAGACCAACCCCTTCTATAGAGGCCCTAGCCCTCCTTATATAGGGGTGGCTAGGTCTCCAATTAGGGCATACGTGGAGGCATATTCCAAGGAATATGCCTCCTCCCAAAATAGTAAGCCAACCGGGTCACTTTAACCCAGCGTCATCCATGCAGAGGCTACGTGAGCCTCTGCGGCGCCCGCGTCATCCGACACAGGATTCGTCACCTTTGTCGGCCACGCCTCAGTGGTCCTGGCCTCTGTTCGCTTTGCTCACGCCCTGCATACAGTGGTCACCCTTTGACCAGTGAGATACCTTCCTTCTCTTGTAAGCTTGATATAACCCGGATCGTACCTAGTAGATCTGGCCATACCTTTACCTGCATACAAGTTAGATACATCTCACCAACTTACGATATAAGTCGGTTGAGACCCAGTTAGGTGGACATCCCCTGGTCTGGGTTACCCTGTGATTCAGCCTGCCTTGAGGTGACTCAGCCAGCACCTGCTTTCACCTTGCCGTACCTCGGCTAACTCGGCCTTTATACCCTGGCGTGACCCTATCCGGGGGTATCCCCCCAACATTAGTCCCCGAAGCTAGTGCGGTCTTAGCTGCCTTCGCCGCTAAGGCCACAGCAGGTTCAATTTTATCGAGCCTCTGGCTCCCTTTCCGAGTTACCTCATAGTCCGGATTTCATAGGTTTACTTTCCCTTGGCACATTCCGAGTTTTCACTCGCTGGCCGGGTCACCTCATATTCATCCCGGTCATTCTTCCTTCTCTTGTACGCTTCCCCACGTGGAGGTTAATCATTACTTTTGCCTCATTTTAAGGGTCTGCGCCAGTAACTGCCGCAGTAATTGTCAGTTATTACTGTAGCACATGTCACATCATGCCTGCCTCCTCGTTAACTGCATCATAACGTCATGTCATGGGATCTCCTGCGCCCTGTGGCCTTCCCTGTGGCTCGCTGCTGATTGGTTGATCCGGGTTATACATGGCCACGCCGTGTGGCCAACCCGCACAGCGCGATCCCACTACCCCTTAAGGGCGTTGTTAAATAGGGGTGGGGGCGCCCCTTGGGTATTTTCCCCACTCTCGCACCCCCTTTGCCTCTTCTTCTTCCTCTCCAGTGACAGCGCCGCCGCTACATCGTTTCCTCGCGCACCCGCGTCGCTGCCACCTCCCCGCATCTCTTTCGCCACGGGTCCTCGCCTATCCAGGCCACTCTCACCCACCGCCGCTAGCGCCAGTGAGGACAGGGATCTTGAGATGACTGAAGAGGAACTCGCCATCACTGAGCAAGAAATGGAGGAGGACGCGGTGAACGCCGACCGTGGCGCTTGGGCTGGGTCCTGGGTTTGCCAGGACGATATTGACTGGCTATACCGCACCCGACGTATCCCGGAGGGCGTCATCGCGCGTCTTCCCGCTGCGGAGCTTGCCCCCTCACCCAATCCGGGTGAGTATGTGGTATTCCTTTCCCACTTCCAACGTGGATTAGGGCTCCCAGCAAGCGATTTCTTCAACGACTGGCTCAACACATATGAGCTTCAGCCGCATCATCTTCTAGCTAATGCCATCACCTCTCTCTACCTTCGCTTCCACCATGGAAGGCTACGCCGGACTGTGGCCCATGAAGGAGCTCTGGATCCGGTTCTTTGGCCTTCGCCGGAACGTGATTCCGAACATCCAGCTTAATCCGGAGGACAAGCAGCTCACGCAGTTTGGCGCAGCTTCCATCTCCCCCTAGAAATAGTCTATCTTTCCCCGAGTTATGGGGCTTGACTCCTGCAAGGGCTGGGCCCGAACCTTCTTCTATGTTCTAAACGGTACAACTGAATATCTGATTCGGCTGCGCCCTTACGCTCCGGGTCCTCCCAATCCGGATCTGTGGGACGCGGTCCCCAAGAGGCCCACCGTCCTGGCGAACCAAGTCAACAAAAGGTTCCAGGAGCTGAAGGACTTGGGGTTACGCAACGAGGACGCGATGATTGCATTCGTCCGCAACCGGATCTCCCCCCTCTAGAAACGTACACATAAAGTTTGCCACATGAGCTGGGGCCGTGACCCCAACCGGACCTCCTCATTTGAGTTTAGCAACACCGAGATCTTCCGCCGGGTCAAGGCCCTCTTCACCACTAAGAAGGACTTCTTGGCTGAGTGGACGTGGGGGATCGAACACTTCTGCCGAGATAGGCTTCCCCCCGCGGTAAGTCTCCTGCCCCAAACTTTCTCCGAATTGTATCATATGTCGGTTTCTGCTGTAGGTTTAATCCCTTTGTCTTTTCTTTCTCTTAGATGTTTCTTCAGCAAACCATTAAGGATGGCACCGAGCCTTCTCTCAAATGGGCACCTGATCGAGACACCTCGGATGTGGAGGAGCCGGATCAGGAGATGTTCCTACCGATGGCGGACGCGACCAAGCGACCCACCGGTAAACTCTCTTCCATTAGAGATTGGCCCGACAATGAAGATGATTCGGACGTTTAGGTGATGGAGGCATTTGACGTTGTCCCCATTTCTTATGCTTTTCCGACATCAGCTAACCCCGGTGGGCAGATCCATGAAGATCCTCCCCTTGCCATGAGTGAGCCTGTCCCGGTCGCACCGAAGAAGAGGAGGCCGCATCTGCTTCTTCCTCCGGACCTTCTTAGCCATCTATGAGGCGAAAGAAGTCCGCGGACAAAGCTGCCACCAAGGCCACGACTAAGGCTATGGCCCGGAGAGCTCGCAAGCCAAAGGAGCCCCTGACTTCGGATGAGTAAGTCATTTCTCCCTTTGCTATTCACTTGTTCTTCTTTTGTTATAGTTTCTCATCATACATGATTTGATTCGGCAGGGCCACGGTGGAGGTCCCACAGAGTGGATCCGGCATTGCCTCGCCGCTCCGACACAGCCCTTCTCCCCCTCGTGGTGACAATTCATGCCCGTTGAGCCCCATTCTGGAGGGTTCAGCGGCTGCTCCGAGTTCTAGCCCACCTCATCAAGAGGAGGGCAACCTCGGAGCGGGGGAAACTGGCTCTGCCGAGGCAGCAGCAACCACCACTTCGGCTCCGCCGCAACCAACTTCATCCGAGTTACCCATAGCACCTCCGCCAAAACAAAGACCAGCATCATCATCAGCCCCAACACCAGCAGCAACAGCAAAAGCACCAACAGCAGCACCAAGCCCCTCCGCCTCGTCCGAGTCTTCCAAGGCTCGGCGAGAAGACATCAGCAGCTCCCAAGGGCAAATCCGCTGCAGCAACCTCAACTTCTCAGCAGCAGCCCAAGGGCAAAAGGGCTCCTGACGCCACCAGGGCAGCGTCAATCGAGGCTAGACAGCGCACACTCGCGTCCATGCTTTCGAAGAAGATTCCACCACCGAAGGACGCCCCTGCCGAGCCAGCTGATGTGCAACTCGTTTTGCACACTAGCCCTGTCGTTGCCCAGGTTGAGAGGAGGGAAGCGCATGCAAAGGGTCTAGTGGCGCCCCACATGCTTAGCGGCGAACGATATCCTCTGACCTTGATCGAGTTTGTAAATAACTGGAACAAGGCGGAGTTCATCCATAATGACGATCTCCCGGAGAAGTTCGGTCCCGCCGAATTTGCTGCGCAGATGAATACTGCTGCCAAGGCAATTAACCTTGCGGGTCGGATGATGGAGGTACGTTACTTCGTCTTTTCCTTAACATGTTGTAGATATTAGTGATATAGCCATTAGTCCCCGAGCCTCTGGGGAAGTAACTTGTTACTCGGCCGGATGCTCCTTAGAAAACTAACGTAGCTCCTTAATAACTTCGAATATGCATACACCTAGATCCTGGTTAAGTTCCACTTGGCCCGAATCTTGTGCACTTCGAATATGCACACACCTAGAGCCGGGTTAAGTTCCACTTGACCCGGATTTTGTACACTTCGAATATGCACACACCTAGAGCCGGGTTAAGTTCCACTTGGCCCGGATCTTGTACACTTCGAATATGCACACACCTAGAGCTGGGTTAAGTTCCACTTGGCCCGGATTTTGTACACTTCGAATATGCACACACCTAGAGCCGGGTTAAGTTCCACTTGGCCCGGATTTTGTACACTTCGAAGATGCACACACCTAGAGCCGGGTTAAGTTCCACTTGGCCCGGATCTTGTACACTTCGAATATGCACACACCTAGAGCTGGGTTAAGTTTCACTTGGCCCGGATCTTGTACACTTCGAATATGCACACACCTAGAGCCGGGTTAAGTTCCACTTGGCCCGGATTTTGTACACTTCGAATATGCACACACCTAGAGCCAGGTTAAGTTCCACTTGGCCCGGATTTTGTACACTTCGAATATGCACACACCTAGAGTCGGGTTAAGTTCCACTTGGCCCGGATTTTGTACACTTCGAATATGCACAAGACTAAGCTATCTTTTTGTACTCTTTTCAGGTGACCACCAATCGTCGGAGTGCTGAGCTTCAGCGTCTCCTGGATACTCACAAGATGCTGCGCGCAAAACATAGTGCACTTCTCGCTGAACATGAGAAAAGGGGTAAGATTCTTCCTTGGCATTTTTCCGTTTTTCTTCATCTTTTTCCGCCGAACTAATCCATCATTCGGATTTCGCAACCGGGGTGGAGGCTGAGAATACCATCATGAGGAAAAACTTGGAGCAGATCAAGGGTAAGTTATTCCTGCTCAATCTCTCTCTGCGCCCTATCCTCTTTTCTTCTTGGCTCGGCAAATATTCATACCTCGGCTTTGCCGGGTCAACAAACTATTTCAGCATCTCTTGAAGATAGTGTGCCAGTGCCTGATATGATGCTGCATTTTCTCGAACAAGCAGGGCAGCATCAAACCGAACTCAAAAATAAAGATGATGAGCTTGCCCTCCTCCGAACCAAAGATGATGAGATTTCCAAGATCAAGGCAGATATGAAGAAGCTCAAAGCGCAGCACAAATCCGAGCTAGAGAAAGCAGGCCAGGACTTTACTGAAGAGCGCGAGCACCTCAACCTCCAGATCGCCAAGGACCAAGAATTGCTTAAGGAGGCCAACGTCAAGCTTGAGTCGGCGAATGCTGAACTTGTGCAACTCTGGGAGAGGCATGACAACTGCACCAAGGAGCTGACCCGGGTTCATAGCCATATTTCTGGTAAGTTCTTTTTCTCTTCAATTGTCATGAATCTCTCCGGGTCAACCCTTCTCACTTATTTCACCTGTCTCGTTTTTTCAGGCAAATTCCCAGAGAGCGATGTCATTGCATCCAATGTTGTTACCAAGTTCCGCAAGCAGAGGGGTACTCCATCTGGTCCTGGCACCATTCCTCTTGATCTCGAGGACTTGATAGTCAGCTTGTCCTCCTGAGTCGATATCGTGAAGAACTACGGCAAGGATATCTTGGACGTAGTAGTCCGGATCTTCAACGTCTTTTGGCCTGAAGAAGATACTCCGGAGAGTACCGCTGTTCTTTTTGCCAAGCTCATGGAGTGCGAGACTCAGCTCGATCTCTGGAGAGAATCTGCTGAACGCGCCAGAGCTGAGATCATTCTTCACTACGTGCTTACGTGGTACGAGAAGATTGACCTCAAACTCCTTGAGCGCATGCGCACCGGATCAAGGTGGTCCACTAACCCGGATTGGGTAGCTCGGTGCAAGGCTTGCGCCCATAGCTTCATCCAATACGCCCCCATTCATCAATGGAACGAGGGACCAAGCTTCCTAGATGCCGACAACGATGAAAATGCTGAAAACATTGAAGATGATTCGGATGAGGACGAAGAGGATGAAGCTTCAGACGTCGAGGAAGACGCAGATGACTCTGAAGCCGAGGCTAGGGCTGCACCTGCTGGCGCCGAATTACCTCCTCCTGCTGCTCCTTGATTATAAACACTTTAAATTTCATCAGATCCCCGGTATGCCGGGTGCAATTGTATCAAGCACACAAGTGATATTTTGCTACTAAGTTTTTATGCTGGATTGACTTGGGCGTAGTCCCTGAGTTTCATTTTCTTGTTCCTCCAATTTCTTGGCTTGGCTCGTGTCTACCTTGGTTTGGTTTTATGACTTACGAGTCCGAGCTTTAAAAATTGTCTTAACAATACTTGGAAACTTTAGGATTTAGCTCAAAATAATTCAGCAAAGCAAATTTAAAGTAAGCATAAGGTTAGTCCAAAAAACAAACATCGGCTCGATTAAGTTCCTTTCCTTATTCGTTTTTCATGTGCTACGCAATTCCAAACTTGTTCTCTTGCTTGCCATGAAGCCAAATCTTGTTGGACAGCAGCAAGTCGAAGAGTTGGGTTCTTGGTGCTCACACACTACTAATCTGGCTTAAGTAGAAACAACTTACGCAGCCGACGTATAAATAATAAATACAGAAGACAACAAACATTTTCAAGGCAGTCCCCGAGTTACTGCTCGAGGTGCCCACATTTCATTGATAGGCTCATTGCCGGCATACACACCGACATATGAGAGACTCAGATACATACACTTCTCTGCTAAGTGTAGAAAGGACGAAGTAGAGCTACATTCCATGGACACTTAGATTCCTTGCCAGACCTGTCCGCCTTGTTATTCTCCTGTGGTTTTGCATCGATAAGATAATAAGAATGCAATGCTTTGCTCACAATGAATGGCCCTTCCCATGGGAGGGATAACTTGTGCATGCCAGCAGTACGTTGTACCAACCGGAGTACCAGATCACCTTCCCGGAAAACTCGGGGGTTTACTTTCCGGCTATGATAGTGTTGGAGATTTTGCTGATATATGGCGGATCTGGACAATGCCAATTCTCTCGCTTCTTCCAGCAGATCAACATCATTTTGCCGGGCTTCTTGCACTTCGGCTTCTGTGTATTGGGTGACCCTAGGCGAGTCATGCTCTATGTCGGCTGGTAATACAGCTTCTGCCCCATATACCAGAAAGAATGGCGTATAGCCTGTTGATCGATTCGGAGTTGTTCTTAAACTCCACAGTACTGCTCGTAGTTCTTCTATCCAGCACCCCGCTGATCTCTGCAGCGGCTCAATGAGCCGGGGTTTTATCTCGGATAATACTAATCCGTTGGATCTCTCCACTTGTCTGTTCGATGTGGGGTGGGCTACCGAGGCAACGTCCAGCCGGATCTTCTTATCTCGGCAGAATCGCGCAAATGCTCCTTCAGCAAAATTTGTGCCATTATCTGTTATGATACTATGAGGATAACCGTATCTCAAGATGATGTCTTTGAGAAATGTCACGGCCGTAGTTCCGTCACATTTTCTTATTGGCTTTACTTCAATCCACTTTGTAAATTTATCAACCATGACCAAAATGTGAGTCATATTTCCCCACGCTGGTTTGAACGGGCCAACCATGTCCAAACACCATACGGCAAATGGCCAGGTGATTGGTATGGTCTTGAGCTCCGACAGGCATATGTGTCTTGGTAGCATACCTCTGACAACCATTGCATTTTCTTACCAACTCCTCTGCTTGTTCTAAGGCACTTGGCCAGTAGAATCCGTGTCGGAAAGCTTTTGCTACCAAGGCTCTGGATGAGGCATGATGCCCACATTCCCCTTGATGTATATCTCGGAGGATGTCAAGCCCTTCTTCCGGGTCAACACATCGCTGGAGGACATTAGTTACACTCCTTTTGTATAGCTCGGAATTGATGATCGTGTATTCCTTTGCTCTTGTAACTACCTCGGTGAATTACGCTCTTAGTTACATGCCTGGATGAGCGGAAATGGTTAAAATAGTACGGTGGGGCCAAATGCCACTCACGGGTAGACCTTTCGGCCGTCCTAACCATTTCAAGAACATCAGGACAAGAACGAGCGGTGTAATCGGCAGGCGAAGGGATCAACTACATACACAAATGAGTATGTATGCAAGCCACATACAACAGTCCTCAGAGCCATTCCATCTAAAAAGAAATAGAAATATTGCAACGCCATACGGCAAGATCCAAACATCCTAGATAGAGATAATAGTTTAGGATATCTCCTCATACATCAAACATCAGAGTATCAGGCAGAAGCGGAAAACAAGATCCGAGTACGGATAAGAAGCAAATCGGCATAAGATGCCCCATAAATAAACACATCCCGCCCACAGATCTCACGGATCCCCGTTCCCGGAATCTCTACACCGAGTGATCGTTGCCAACATCGTCCGTCTCCTCCACCCAATATCCATATTGTGGGTATACCTGTGCATCTAAATCAAACAATTTATCGTGTGAGACCCTAGGGGTACTCAACAAGTCTTTATGCCTCTAAAGGGGACATAACATGGGGTGACGCAATTGCAGCAAAAGATAATAACTAACAAGTCTATAGATACTCGCTAACCATCCGCCTAACCAATGATAGACGGATGTCCGTGAATTAAGAACAACAGTTATAACAGTGTAATTAACAGATCCATCCTCCTTCTCGCTTACCAACGAGAAAGCGGACGAACAACCCCCATCCGTTGGCAGTTTTATTAACCATTCCATGAGTATTACTCTATTTACTAGTCAAGTACTTAGTCAATTTAAAAGCGGTACTTTAGTTATACTTGTCTATGATTGAGAAACTATGCTCCAAGTCGTCCATAACCGCGGACACGGCTTTCAGAAAGATTTACCCTGCAGGGGTGCACAAATAGCAACACACACTCGATCAACCTCGAAAAAACCAAATCAAAACCCAACGAGGCATTCTCGACAAAGCGATCACAGGATTCAAAAATATTTCAGGGGACCACCCCATTAAGCTACCCGCAACGAAGTTGGCCGGCTCCGAGACGGACCCAAGGTTTGCGCCAATGGGTGTAAACGACTGGGAACCCGAAAGTGCGACAGGGCTTGTCGATACCGCGAAAACACTCCGCAATCCTAAATAGTACAGGTGCTCCTCGCACAATCTTAAATAACGCAGTAAGCATGGCATAAGTACAGGATAGTAATAAAGCCCCAAACTACTTTGTGGCCCCAAGAAATAAGAATGAATCAAGCTCTGGCTCAGGGGGTCCACGGCCTCCCGGATGTGGATAGTGCGAATAGTCAAGGAACAGGAATCAAGTACTCGGGGTTCTACGGGACACAAGTGAGCATGAAGAACCAAATAGCAGATATTGCTCACCGGTGCCACTTTCATTAGTTATCCCACTACTACTCAGGTTAAGTTGTTTAGGTACCTCGTTATCCATCAGACACTCACATACCCTACACATGTTGTTCTACGACTCGCATGGCTCAAACAACTCCTGTAGTAATGGCTCATGGGATGGAGGAACAAGCTTCGATGGGGTTTAAAAGTAAAGTCTATGCAGTACTTGGGATTCAATTTAATGCAATCGCGACTCAATGATGCAAGAATAAGATAGAGGCAATAGGTACTATATGTATGCAAGCATGTGGTAGTGCTTGCCTGGCAGTTCAGTTGAAGCGAGAGAAGGATCTGGGTAGTGTTCCTGGGATTCCTGATATATCCCTTGCTCAGCGTCTATTCGAAGAAGAACCAAACAAACAAGGGCCAACATAAATAGAGTGCACAAGCATATGAATTAAAATGCGACAAGCAAACAATCATGTCATGATGAATGATGCACAATTTGTATGGCAATAAGGTAGCATGGCATGGGTGAGGTGTGGGGTACAAGATTAAAGCATGTTATTAAGTTTTAGTCACATTTTACCCTCAAATAAGTTGTTGTATACTTTATATTTATATGATGCATGCTGCAATTCAAAACATGGAATGCATAGATAGAACGGGCTCGTCGCGCTGATCGATTTAGACATATTATTTGTCAAATTTGGAGTTATACAACTAAAGTTATTAATTAATTAAGGAAAAGGGTATTTATTGTAATTTTAATTACCTCAAAATTTTAAAGTGCTCAAATAATATTTTGAATGGCATATTTGAAATCCTCACATTTTTCTGATTCAAAAACATATATCATTTGTTGGTTTTGGAATTATATTTTAAAAGATATTTTAAACAGATTCAAATTTGAATTTAAAACATTTCTGAAAAGTTTAAAACAAAACAGAAATCCAGAAATACTTTTTGCACCCACCCAGACTTAGCCTTAGTCCGTGACAAGTGGGTCCAGGGTTGTCTGGGTGAACGGCGCTCAGGAGGGGTTTTTCCCACCGCGGCTGCTGCCAGCCACAGAGGCCGACGGGTGGGGCCAGCGGGCTTGCAGGCCCACGTGCCAGCGAGGGACCTGGCTCAGCCACGTGGAGCGGAGGGGAGCGCGGGTTAAGGGGCTGAGGTCTTGGGGTGCCTATCTGCAAAAACACAGGGAGGCTAACCAGTGGGGTCCGAGGAGCGCGGGTTGAGCGGGAGTTAAAACGAGGGGGGTTTTGTAAACGACCATCGGTCCGTACTGTTCCTCTTCTCGTCGAAGCCTGACGAAACTAACGACGCAGCGCGTGGTGTGGAAAAGCAGGCGCGGCACGGACTCGATCTCGCGTCGCGGCGAGCGCGCACAGGCGGCGACTACCGCTGCGGCTAGCAGGGGTTGGTGCTAGGAAACTGCCGCGCGACCAGATGAGGTCACTATGGCAAGACGGCGGAACGACGGCATGCGCAGAGAGTGCTCGATGCAATGTTCTGCTCGTACAGGGGAGACGATGTGCGAGAGGATGCCAGGGGGAAACAGAGGCTCACCAAGAACGGGTCGGTGGGGTTGGAACGGCTTGGGGCACCGGGGATCGGTGGCGAGGCAGACTGTCGGCGAGCTAGGGTTCCATCGGGGCGTCGCGGTACTGCGGCGGCTGGGGACCTTCTCCTCCTCGTTGGCGCGTACGAGGTGAAGCAGGGGAGTCCTCTCGATCACCTCGCCCACCTCCACGTCATCCACACCCGCTGGAAAGAGGGGGCGGCAGCGCTGCTGGCGGTGATCGGCAGGAGAGGGGTTGGCGTCGATGGAGCAGACGTAGGGGAGAGGCAGGGGCTCTGGGGATGGATCTGGCAAGACAGAGGAGCCGTGGGGCGGAGGTAAAGCGAGGGAGAGGGAGGAGGGTGCCGTGTGGGAGCGGGCAGAGATAAAGTGGCTTCGGCCGCTTTGTCCTTCTCCCATGCACGTGCTCGACGTGAGCAGCCAGGGCAGGTCAGGTAGGCCTGGCAGGTGGGACAGCAGTGAGGAGCTCGGGGTGGGGCTAGCTCGGCAGAGAGAGGAGTGGGGAGGTTCGGCGAGCTAGGGTTAGCTTAGAGAGGGGGCTCGGGTAAGGGTGAGCTAGGTTAGGTGGAGCCGGGTGGATGGGTTAGGTGGTGGCTCGGTTTTGGCTAGAGAGGGGTGGTATGGTAGATGGTGATAGTGGGGTAGGTGATTAGGGTTAGGGTTTAGGATAGAGTCATAAAGAGAGGGAGTATAAGGGTTAGATATGTTCTACCAAGGTCATGCAAGGGTTAAGGTGAAGCTATGGTGATGGTGGGAAAGGATACCATTAAGTGATGAAAGAAAAGAAGGAGGGAAGGATTTAAGGAAAAAGTCTCACATGACCATGCATGGCACCTTCCCATGTGAGGTTGATAAGATGGAGATGGGAGAGGTGAGGTTGGATGCTCAAAACAAAGTAACTAGGATCAAGATGAGGAGTGTGGGGTAAGGGGGAAAAAGGAATCTCACAAAAGAAAAAGGTTCACTCCAAAACCCAAGAAATGTCAACGGCGAAAAGATGAGTGCTTTGCATGGCCCATGCAAAATAATTAATGCCATGTTTAATTATTGTGAAAACAATAATATTATAACATGGCATGATCCCATGCATTACCAAAATGTGGAATAAGGCCAAGCAAAAGAGAAAGGGATTGGATCCACACTAACCCACATGAGCTAGATTAAATGCCAAAAATAGATAAAAGCTCATGGGTAATTAGGATGGTGGAATAATAAGGTGGTGACAAAGAAAGGTGATGGAGTTGAATAAAAGATATGCCCCCAACTCAACTTGGGCATTTAAACAATATATCAATAACCAAATACAATATCAAGAGGCAAATACAGTTGATAATGCATAAGAGAGAAGAACCAAAAGAAAAAGGGTTTTATATGATGCTCAAATGCAAGGTGGCATGATGACATGAGCATGATATAATTATGATGCAACAATTGTATATAGGAAGTAGTCGTTATATTATAAAACCATGTAGCATTACCATTGTTAGACAATTGGGATGCTACAACTCTCCCCCACTAAACAGGAATCTCGCCCCGAGATTCTAGGAAGAAGAAGAAGACTCAAAGAGGGTAGGATATTTGGCACGGAGCTCATCTTCACGTTCCCAAGTGGCTTCATCAAGGGAATGGTGCGACCACTGCACCTTGCAGAACTTGATGGACTTGTTGCGAGTCCTTCTTTCTGCGACTTTAAGGATTTTTGTGGGGTGTTCTTGATAAGACAGATCTTCTTGGAGGTTGATGAGTTCATGATCCACGGTCCTGCCGGGATCCTTGAAGCACTTCTTGAGTTGAGAGATGTGGAAAACATCGTGGACTTTGAGTTTTTCAGGGAGCTCAAGAGCATAAGCAACTTCTCCTCTTCTTCCACGAATTTTGAAAGGACCGATGTATCTAGGAGCCAGCTTTCCTTTGATACCAAACCGGTGCGTGCCTCTCATGGGAGTGACACGAAGGTAAACGAGATCACTAGGGACATACTCCATGTCCGTGTGCTTTCTGTCATAATTGCTCTTCTGGCGACTTTGAGCAATCTTCAGATTTTCAAGAATGATGTGAACCTTCTCCTCTGCTTGAGTTACAATGTCAGGGCCAAACAATATTCTTTCACCTGCGCCCGACCAACCAATCGGAGTTCTGCATTTGCGACCATAGAGAGCCTCAAATGGTGCCATCTTTAGACTTTCTGGAAGCTGTTGTTGTAAGAGAATTCAGCATAAGGAAGGCATTCTTCCCACTTCATGCCGAAAGAGATGACGCAAGCACGAAGCATATCTTCCAGAATCTAATTGATCCTTTCAACTTGTCCTTGCGACTGAGGGTGGTAAGCTGTGCTGAAGTTCAATTTTGTTCCCAAAGAATTTTGGAAACTTCCCCAGAACTTGGAAGTGAAGATGCTTCCACGGTCTGAACTGATCTCAAGAGGAACTCCATACAGAGAGACAATTCTGTTGATATAGAGCTCAGCCAACTGAATTGCAGAAATTGTTTCCTTGACTAGAAAGAAGTGAGCCACTTTAGAAAGCCTATCGATGACAACAAAGATTGCATTGTTGCCCTTCTGCGACCTTGGAAAACCAGTGATGAAGTCCATCTCTACTTTCTCCCATTTCCATTCCGGGGGTTTCAAAGGCTGTAGAAGACCGGAAGGTTTCTGATGGACAGCTTTAACTCTACGGCAGACATCACACTCCGAGACATACTTGGCACAATATTGTTTCAACCCAGGCCACCAATATTGTGTTTTCAAGTCCATGTACATCTTAGTGCTGCCAGGGTGAATAGAAAGAACAGAATCATGCGCCTCCTTAAGAACTTGCTCTCTCAATCCCCGGTCGTTCAGAACGAACATCCGGTTTTCAAAGAATAGAGCTCCTTGATCATCGATGTGGAAGGACTCATATCTTGGCAGTTGAATGTTGGAGATTATGTTTTTGGCGTAAGCACCACCTCGCTAACTAGCACAAATCTTTTCTTCCATGAGAGGGGTTGCCAGAAGGTTCAGAAGATACCCTTGTTCCACAATTTCAAGGTTGAGTTGACGGAATTCCTCGCACAAGAGAGGCTGTTGTTCTTCCACCATGAGGTTGCTGACATAAGCTTTGCGGCTGAGAGCATCGGCCATGACATTAGCCTTGCCCGGAGTGTAGTTGATGGTCAAATCGAAATCATTGATTGCTTCAATCCACCTCCTCTGACGAAGGTTGAGATCAGGCTGTGTGAAGATATACTTCAGACTCTTGTGATCAGAAAAGATTTCACAACGGTTGCCAAGCAAGTAATGCCTCCATACTTTCAAAGCAAAGACAACTACTGCGAGTTCGAGGTCATGTGTAGGATAGTTGATCTCATGCGTCTTCAACTATCGAGAGGCATAAGCAATTTTTCTTGCATAAGGACCGCACCCAATCCTTGCAAAGAGGCGTCACAGAATATCTGGAAAGGCTTTGATGTATCTGGAGGAATCAAGACTGGTGTGGAAGTGAGCTTCTCTTTGAGGGTTTCAAAGCTTGCTTGACATGCAGGAGTCCAAAGGTATTTCTTGCCTTTCTTGAGGAGATCGGTAAGAGGCTTCGCAATCTTCGAGAAGTTCTGCACAAAGCGACGGCAATAACTAGCCAAACTAAGAAAACTCCGGACTTCTTTGACATTTTTAGGTGGAAGCCAGTCAACAATTGTCTTAACAGTTTCTGGGTTGACGGCAATGCCCTTGGCCGAGATGACGTGACCAAGATAGGTGACTTGAGGCAGCCAAAACTCACATTTGGAGAACTTTGCATACAGGCGGTTCTCACGAAGCTTGTTTAGGACACACCAAAGGTGTTCTTCATGTTCT
Organism: Avena sativa; assembly: GCA_916181665.1. Taxonomy (NCBI): domain Eukaryota; kingdom Viridiplantae; phylum Streptophyta; class Magnoliopsida; order Poales; family Poaceae; genus Avena; species Avena sativa. The sequence continues at coordinate 483,958,741 of OV702297.1, read as the reverse complement.
TCCTTTGACTTAGAATAGACTAGAATGTCATCTAGATAGACCACAACGAACTTATCAAGATACTCCATGAAAATCGAGTTCATAAGCCTCGAGAAGGTGGTAGGTGCGTTGGTGAGACCGAAAGACATGACCGTGTACTCATACAGGCCATAGCGGGTGGTGAAAGCTGTTTTAGGAACATCTTCCTTGCGAATCTTGATTTGATGATAACCACTTCTCAAGTCAAGCTTAGAGAATACCACAGCTCCAGCTAGCTGATCAAAGAGATCATTAATCCGCGGAAGGGGATATTTATTCTTGATGGTTTTAGCATTGAGAGCCCGATAGTCAACACAAAGTCTATCAGTCTTGTCTCGCTTCTTCACAAAGATGGTTGGGCTACCCCAAGAAGAAGTACTGTGCTGAATGAAACCCAACTTCTCTTGTTCATCAAGCTGACGTTTGAGTTCAGCCAACTCCGCAGGACCCATTTTATAAGGCCGCTTAGAAATAGGAGCGGTACCAGGTTCAAGCTTAATCACAAACTCAACCTCACGATCCGGAGGCATACCTGGCAACTCTTCAGGAAAGACATCTGGGAACTCACAGACCACCGTAACACTCTGAATAGCTTCCATAGCATCATCATTCAGAGCCGCCAAAGAGAAAAGCTGAATAGCAGGAGTCAGACTTGGAGAATAGACTATATGGCCTTCAGGAATTTTCAGAGAAACTGGGCATTCAGCACAATCAATCACAGCTGCATTTGCTGTCAACCAATCCATGCCCAAGATAACATCAATGTCAGAATTGCCCAGAATAATCAAGGAAGCCGGGAACGAAGAACCACCAATCTTAATTTGATTGCCATGGCTGATTTTAGAAGCTTCCATTGTTGCTCTAGGAGAAAGGACCATTAGCCGCTTAGGAAGAGGATCCATCGATAACCCATTCACATCAGCAAAACTTGTAGAGACAAAAGAATGCGATGCACCAGAATCAAACAAAACTCGTGCAGGGACTGAGTTAACGGAAAGCATACCCATCACAACTCCAGGTGCATGCTCAGCTTGAGCGGCGTTGACATAGTTGGCACGAGCAACAGTAGACCCGGGCTTAGTGTTGATGTTGAGAACCCGAGGTGGTGGTGCACGAACCATAGGAGAGCTTGCCGCAGGTCTTGGAGGTGGTGGAGGAAGAGCTTTGTTGTTCAATGGACAGTTCCAGTGTTGATGCCCAGTGTTTCCACAAGTGTAACAAGCACCAGGTGGACGTGGAGCAACGTAGCCAGGGACTCCGCCAGGCGCTCCAGGGTAGTTGTGGTTGTAGCCCCTGGGAGCAGCAGTGAAGGAGTTTGGTGGCCTTGCCGCGTAGCTTGAAGGTCTTGGTGGAGCCGGGAGCGACGGTGGGGTGTTAGGAACCCAGACACGACGCTTAGAAGGAGTTGACATAGCTGAAGAGCTTGCTGCATCACGGTTGTGTTTCTTTGACTCCTCAAACACTTGCCTACTTGCTTCTTCCTGCAGAGCTGTATGTTGGAGTTCCAAAAAAGATGCCGGCCTTGCATGTGTGATTGCATATTTACTCGATGCATTGAGCCCTTGTCTGAACCTATTTTGCTTCTTCTTGTCATCAGAGACCTCATCGCCACCAAAATGAGAAAGGTTCATGAAGTTTCTGATGTAGGTATTGACATTGTCATTGCCCTGCTTGAGGTTGAGAAACACTTCCTTCATCCTCTCCATGACAATTTCTGACAGATATTGCTCTTTGAAAGCTCCAGTGAACTGTTCCCAAGTAGGCTGAAAACCAGTGTAGTTTGCCTTGAGGTAATCCTCCCACCACAGAGCTGCATCTCCCTTCAGAAGATGAGTGGCACATTTTACCCATTCTTGCTCAGGAACATCAGCAGTCGCCAGTAACCTTGACATCTCACGCAACCAATCATCAGCATCAAGTGGTTGATCAGACACATCAAATTGGCGTGGGTTGAACTTCAGGAAGCTTTTGATGTCTCCTCGCTTGGGAGGTGGAGGTAGCGGAACAAACTCATTCCTCCTGACACTTTCTTCAAAACGCTGTTGGTTCTGCTGCATTGCGGCCAAGGCATTGGCGATGCTTGACAACGCAGCCCCCAGTTCAGGTTGTATGTCCTCCTCAGAACGGCGTGGTGGTGCCATCCTGTGATTGATATAAAACACAAGTTAGTGCCATAATGGAGAATAATAATAATCCAAAATAGTACCAAGATGGAATTAACCAAGATTAAAGGATACAATTAACTAAGATGATATTAAAATATCAACAAACTTCAAAGCACCTAGAAGATATTAAGCATATCGCACACGACTGAACAAGGAGTGTGGTACACAAACTAACAAAGAAAAATTTTCCGCAAATTTCGGCATTAAAATACCACTATATGCGCAAAACCACTTAACGAATCAAGATTAGTAACTCTACCAATTCAATATACAAGAGTGAATGAGAAAAGTAGTGGTATGGTCGCGACTCCATCCCGCACTCAAATCATTACTCCGCACATGAATAAGTAAAACACATATCCCAACACCTTCTTCAGATAAACCTAAAGAGTAGTAACTACAGAAACGAACACCCCAAACAAGATAACGTCGGATAAGAAAGAGTAATACAGATCGCGTCAGTATACAACGAATCAGATAGATCGCGTCGGTTTGCAAAAGCCTGTCGGTATGGAATGTACCAACAGTTGATAACCAAAAGGCAGATAGTGATAACATGTTGGATGCAACAGATAGACAAGGAATTCACACACGCACACACACACACAACCTATGGTACTACGGAACCCAGAACACGTGAATCCTAGTTTGAATTTTAGAAGAGGATTGAAAACGTTACACTTCCTTACCAGAAAAGGGTGGGTGGGTGGGTAAGAAGAAAAGTGGAAGCAGTCCTACTCTCACGTTGTTGTTTTTCCCTAGTATACATAAATACCAAAAATATTTGCTAAACTGACAACGACCATTTGGCTGAGACCCTGAAGGGCGGGATGGCTCTGATACCAATTGTAACTACCTCGGTGAATTATGCTCTTAGTTACATGCCTAGATGAGCGGAAATGGTTAAAATAGTACGGTGGGGCCAAATGTCACTCATGGGTAGACCTTTCGGCCGTCCTAACCATTTTCAGAACATCGGGACAAGAACGAGCGGCGTAATTGGCAGGCGAAGGGATCAACTACATACACAAATGAGTATGTATGCAAGCCACATACAACAGTCCTCAGAGCCATTCCATCTAAAAAGAAATAGAAATATTACAACGCCATACGGCAAGATCCACACATCCTAGATAGAGATAATAGTTTAGGATATCTCCTCATACATCAAACATCAGAGTATCAGGCGGAAGCAGAAAACAAGATCCGAGTACGGATAAGAAGCAAATCGGCATAAGATGCCCCATAAATAAACACATCCCGCCCACAGATCTCACGGATCCCCGTTCCTGGAATCTCTACACCGAGTGATCGTTGCCAACATCGTCCGTCTCCTCCACCCAGTATCCATCTTGTGGGTATACATGTGCATCTGAATCAAACAATTTATCGTGTGAGACCCTAGGGGTACTCAGCAAGTCTTTATGACTCTAAAGGGGACATAACCTGGGGTGACACAATTGCAGCAAAAGATAATAACTAACAAGTCTATAGATACCCTCTAACCATCCGCCTAACCAATGATAGACGGATGTCCGTGAATTAAGAACAACAGTTATAACAGTGTAATTAACAGATCCATCCTCCTTCTCGCTTACCAACGAGAAAGCGGACGAACAACCCCCATCCGTTGGCAGTTTTATTAACCATTCCATGAGTATTACTCTATTTACTAGTCAAGTACTTAGTCAATTTAAAAGTGGTACTTTAGTTATACTTGTCTATGATCGAGAAACTGTGCTCCAAGTCGTCCATAACCGCGGACACGGCTTTCAGAAAGATTTACCCTGCAGGGGTGCACAAATAGCAACACACACTCGATCAACCTCGAAAAAACCAAATCAAAACCCAACGAGGCATTCTCGACAAAGCGATCACAGGATTCAAAAATATTTCAGGGGGCCACCCCATTAAGCTACCCGCAACGAAGTTGGCCGGCTCCGAGACAGACCCAAGGTTTGCGCCAATGGCTGTAAACGACTGGGAACCCGAAAGTGTGACAGGGCTTGTCGATACCACGAAAACACTCCGCAATCCTAAACAGTACAGGTGCTCCTCGCACAATCTTAAATAAAGCAGTAAGCATGGTATAAGTACATGATAGTAATAAAGCCCCAAACTACTTTGTGGCCCCAAGAAATAAGAATGAATCAAGCTCTGGCTCAGGGGGTCCACGGCCTCCCGGATGTGGATAGTGCGAATAGTCAAGGAACAGGAATCAAGTACTCGGGGTCCTATGGGACACAAGTGAGCATGAAGAACCAAATAGCAGATATTGCTCACCGGTGCCACTTTCATTATTTATCCCACTACTACTCAGGTTAAGTTATTTAGGTACCTCGTTATCCATCAGACACTCACATACCCTACACATGCTGTTCTATGACTCGCATGGCTCAAACAACTCCTGTAGTAATGGCTCATGGGATGGAGGAACAAGCTTCGGTGGGGTTTAAAAGTAAAGGCTATGCAGTACTTGGGATTCAATTTAATGCAATCGCGACTCAATGATGCAAGAATAAGATAGAGGCAATAGGTACTATATGTATGCAAGCATGTGGTAGTGCTTGCCTGGCAGTTCAGTTGAAGCGAGAGAAGGATCTGGGTAGTGCTCCTGGGATTCCTGATATATCCCCTGCTCAGCGTCTATTCGAAGAAGAACCAAACAAACAAGGGCCAACATAAATAGAGTGCACAAGCATATGAATTAAAATGCGACAAGCAAACAATCATGCCATGATGAGTGATGCACAATTTGTATGCCAATAAGGTAGCATGGCATGGGTGAGGTGTGGGGTACAAGATTAAAGCATTTTATTAAGTTTTAGTCACATTTTACCCTCAAATAAGTTGCTGTATACTTTATATTTATATGATGCATGCTGCAATTCAAAACATGGAATGCATAGATAGAACGGGCTCGTCGCGCTGATCGATTTAGACATATTATTTGTCAAATTTGGAGTTATACAACTAAAGTTATTAATTAATTAAGGAAAAGGGTATTTATTGTAATTTTAATTACCTCGAAATTTTAAAGTGCTCAAATAATATTTTGAATGGCATATTTGAAATCCTCACATTTTTCTGATTCAAAAACATATATCATTTGTTGGTTTTGGAATTATATTTTAAAAGATATTTTAAACAGATTCAAATTTGAATTTAAAACATTTCTGAAAAGTTTAAAACAAAACAGAAATCCAGAAATACTTTTTGCACCCACCCAGACTTAGCCTTAGTCTGTGACAAGTGGGGCCAGGGTTGTCTGGGCGAACGACGCTCAGGAGGGGTTTTTCCCACCGCGGCTGCTGCCAGCCACAGAGGCCGACGGGTGGGGCCAGCGGGCTCGCAGGCCCACGTGCCAGCGAGGGACCTGGCTCAGCCACGTGGAGCAGAGGGGAGCGCGGATTAAGGGGCTAAGGTCTTAGGGTGCCTATCTGCAAAAACACAGGGAGGCTGACCAGTGGGGTCCGAGGAGCGCGGGTTGAGCGGGAGTTAAAACGAGGGGGGTTTTGTAAACGACCACTGGTCCGTACTATTCCTCTTCTCGTCGAAGCCTGACGAAACTGATGACGCAGCGCGCGGCGCGGAAAAGCAGGCGCGGCACGGACTCGATCTCACATCGCGGCAAGGGCGCACAGGCGGCGGCTACCGTTGCGGCTAGCGGGGGTTGGTGCTAGGAAACTGCCGCGCGGCCAGATGAGGTCACTGTGGCAAGACGGCGGAATGACGGCATGCGTAGAGAGTGCTCGATGCAATGTTTTGCTCGTACAGGGGGAGACGATGTGCGAGAGGATGCCAGGGGGAAACAGAGGCTCACCGAGAACGGGTCGGTGGGGTTGGAACGGCTTGGGGCGCCAGGGATCGGCGGCGAGGCAGACGGCCGGCGAGCTAGGGTTCCGTCGGGGCGTTGCGGTACTGCGGTGGCTGGGGACCTTCTCCTCCTCGTTGGCGCATACGAGGTGAAGCAGGGGAGTCCTCTCGATCACCTCGCCCACCTCCACGTCATCCACACCCGCTGGAACGAGGAGGCGGCGGCGCTGCTGGCGGTGATCGTCGGGAGAGGGGTTGGCGTCGGTGGAGCAGACGTAGGGGAGAGGCAGGGGCTCTGGGGATGGATCTGGCGAGACAGAGGAGCCGTGGGGCAGAGGTAAAGCGAGGGAGAGGGAGGAGGGTGCCGTGTGGGAGCGGGCAGAGATAAAGTGGCTTCGGCCGCTTTGTCCTTCTCCCATGCACGTGCTCGACGTGAGTAGCCAGGGCATGGCAGGTAGGCCTGGCAGGTGGGAAAGCAGTGAGGAGCTCGGGGTGGGGCTAGCTCGGCAGAGAGAGGAGTGGGGAGGTTCGGCGAGCTAGGGTTAGCTTAGAGAGGGGGATCGGGTTAGGGTGAGCTAGGTTAGGTGGAGCCAGGTGGATGGGTTAGGTGGTGGCTCGGTTTTGGCTAGAGAGGGGTGGTATGGTAGATGGTGATAGTGGGGTAGGTGATTAGGGTTAGGGTTTAGGATAGAGTCATAAAGAGAGGGAGTATAAGGGTTAGATATGTTCTACTAATGTCATGCAAGGGTTAAGGTGAAGCTATGGTGATGGTGGGAAAGGATACCATTAAGTGATGAAAGAAAAGAAGGAGGGAAGGATTTAAGGAAAAAGTCTCACATGACCATGCATGGCACCTTCCCATGTGAGGTTGATAAGATGGAGATGGTATAGGTGAGTTTGGATGCTCAAAACAAAGTAACTAGGATCAAGATGAGGAGTGTGGGGTAAGGGGGAAAAGGAATCTCACAAAAGAAAAAGGTTCACTCCAAAACCCAAGAAATGTCAACGGCGAAAAGATGAGTGCTTTGCATGGCCCATGCAAAATAATTAATGCCATGTTTAATTATTGTGAAAACAATAATATTATAACATGGCATGATCCCATGCATTACCAAAATGTGGAATAAGGCCAAGCAAAAGAGAAAGGGATTGGATCCACACTAACCCACATGAGCTAGATTAAATGCCAAAAATAGATAAAAGCTCATGGGTAATTAGGATGGTGGAATAATAAGGTGGTGACAAAGAAAGGTGATGGAGTTGAATAAAAGATATGCCCCCAACTCAACTTGGGCATTTAAACAATATATCAATAACCAAATACAATATCAAGAGGCAAATACAATTAATAATGCATAAGAGAGAAGAACCAAAAGAAAAAGGGTTTTATATGATGCTCAAATGCAAGGTGGCATGATGACATGAGCATGATATAATTATGATGCAACAATTGTATATAGGAAGTAGCCATTATATTATAAAACCATGTAGCATTACCATTGTTAGACAATTGGGATGCTACAACTCTCCTCTAAGTTTGCCTGGACAACACCTCCTCAGCGGGTAAGGTTCCATCTTTCAGGAATTGAAATATGGGTAACGCCCAAGCTGGTACAGCTCGCACTGGGAACACATCCTCATCAATTTCCATCTGATCCACCGGCATAACCTCAACCGGATCATGCTGAGCAGTCCCCGGGTCTTGCGAAGCAGTCCCCGGGTTCACCGAGGCAGTCCCCGGGTTTCGCGTACCACCTCCCATGTCAATGTCCATGGGTGCAGCTCCAGACTCCGGATCTTCCGGGACGTAGATTGAGTCGGTTTCTGGGGACGGCCTGATAGATGGTTTTCTGAGGTGTTCTAATGCTACACCCGGTGGAATTACTTGTCGGGTTAATCGGAGCTTCGACATTACGTCGGCAGCCTCATTTTCCACCCGGGGTACATGGCGAAATTCGCATCCCTCAAAGTAACCAAATATCTTCTACACATGGAATCTGTATAATGCCATATTTGGATCAAGAGCGTCCCACAGCCCCGACACTTGCTGAACTACCAAATTCGAGTCGCCAAAGCATTGGATCCGACGTATCCTGACTTCTTTTGCCACTTTGAGCCCATGCACAAGTGCCTCATATTTGGCGACATTGTTTGATGCTGTGAAATGGATCTGCAGCACATACTTCAGCTGGTCATTTTTTGGCGAGGTAAGTACTACTCCGACGCCTAACCCGGTTTTTGTTTTTGACCCGTCAAAGTGCATTCTCCAGTAATTCGGATCTGGTAGTGGTGGTTCTGATGGGTTCGTAGCATGGAAAACAAAAAATTCTACCGCAAGAACGAACAAAACCCAGATCTAATCTAGATAAAAGCCAAGATTTAATCTATTAGACATGAGCAATGAGATAGATCGGTACTAACCCTCGTAGAACCGAAAGCGTTATGAGATTAGATCTCATGGATGATGTAGTCGATCACTTGCCGATCTCAAGATCGTGTGGATGATCCTTCCGGCGTCGTGTTCCGGCAGCGCTTTCGCAGACGGTCACATGTGCGGAGTCGAAGCAGACCTTCCTCTCCCCGTTCCAGCGAGCAGTGGAGGTAGTAGATCTTCTCCACGGAATCCCAGCAGCACGACGGCGTGGTGGTGGTGGTGGAGTATAGAATTCTGCAGGGCTTCGCCTATGCCTGTGCAGAAGAAAGGTGGAGGAGAGAGGCGGCAAAGATTGGGTGTTATGGAAGAGGGCCAAGAGAGGGCGCCCTCTCCCTTCTATTTAAGGGAGGGAGGCGCGCCTGCGGAGGGGGAGTCCTACTAGGACTCCCCTCCTAGGGCCGGTGGTGGGAAGGGGGGAGGAGTCCTCCTCCCCCACGAATCCGTGTCTTGCCCCACTTGGACTCCTTCATCCCTTCCTTGGTTTTCAAGTAAACTCCAAGAAATCCTCTAGAACCTTCCAGAACATTCCGAAACCTTCTAGAATCTCCATACAAACACTCCGGAACATTTCCTAACTTAGAAAATGATCCCCA